>CM033733.1:19235871-21635871 GCA_019671005.1 Hibiscus mutabilis | reverse complement strand
AACTTATTATAGTGCAGTTTAAACCCTATGGTATGCTAACTATATCCGATAGCATTTAATCATTGTCACTTGCCAATATATTCCATATTAAACATGATACCTCATTATTTTTCATATGCATTGTTTAAACCAATTTCCAATGCAACAAACCATGCATTTCATATCCTCAAAATACTTTTCATAAATCATTTACCATTCTCAAATATCATCAATATACGATCATTTGCATCATAATCCATTTCTAAGACATACATATAATAGTGGGTATCAAATCATAAACACAGGCATGAGAAAATCAACTTTGCCAAACCGAAATTGAGAGCAAAATTGTCTAATACTTACTTACGAGCTTAGACAAACGTTTCAAGCTTAATCTAAACACCCAAAATCACTTTCAAACCTTTACAAGGCTGTAAATCTCGTTTCCACTCATTTACAACACAAAGCTTCACTTGCTATGTGAAACTACGTGCCTGACGTCTCCAAAACTTTATGAATCATTGTAGGATTGATCTCTCCTATTCTATTAACATAACAACAGAGGATTAATGCATCATTATGAATCTAAAATCCTAGCAATCTCAGTCCTTAACATCACATCACCAAACACCACCATAAGCCTTTGAAAATAATCAAAAACTACTTCGGTTCCAATCTAAACAAATCCCAACAATAACCTAATGATTCAATCAACTTTACAACATCAAACATCATCTAAAAACATCCATAACCCCACCTTATATCTCCAAAAACAACATAACACCACAAATACCTCAAAAACTAACTATTCACAACCTAGAAAATCAGCAGTTCAACTACTTTCGGGTTTACTTTTGTAAATACCATTAAATATCATCAAATTACACTTTAAACATGACCTAAACCAATCAAGATTGCAATGATTCAGATCAATAACCAAACTCAAAAAATCTCTTAACAAAATTAACATCAAATCATTATATCTTGATTTAATCTTTAAAACATAACATAAATCGATTCCAAATGATCAAGAACATGAGAATTTCAATAAAAAACCTTTTATTAGAGGAGAGAAACAAAACCACCTCTAATGGTAGACTGTTTCCTCAATTGGCTTGATTTTGATGAAATCTCCAAAGTAAAAGTAGAAGATCCAAAGTAGAACAAAGGAATCAAGTGTTGAAATCAAAAGTAAGATTGAAAAGATTGAATCATGAGATTTTTAGAAAAGAAAATGTAGTTTGGATACTGAGAATTTGAGAGAAAAGATTGGGAGAAAAAGTAGTTACGTGAGAAATGATTTGGCTATTTAAAACAAACCAATTGAAACTCTTTTAATCTTTTTTATTAAATCCTTTTAAAACTATTTTAAAATAGCCAAATTAAGGAAAAAGTCTAATAAAACTAATTGACTTAAAAGCTCCCTAAAGATTCATAGTTTTGACCCTTTTACGATTTAGTCACCAGAAATAGTTTTCAAACTTTACATTTTAGTCACTAGGACAAAATGTCCACAATTCAAACCTTATTTTATCAAATTGTATTTACCAAAACCCTCAAAATAATAATTAAATATTTTACACCACTTTCCCATATTTTATTTCATGTTAAAATTATTACGAATTAATTCCTGAAACTAGATCGAACTGACTAATCCGGTTCACTTGAACCGTCTAACCTACCTAGCTAAATTCTACGCCCAAATTCAATGCGTTACAAAAAATGTATGCAAAGGATAACATGATGGGAACAAATTAATCAATAAATAAGGTGAAAACACATGTCTTTTAAAGTACCATCACACCCCAAACTTAAGTTTTTGCATGTCCTCATACAAAATAAAAAGCAGCAAGGTTAAACACCAATTGATGAACATTCTAGCAACTTGAATCATCTTAACTATCTATGAATCAATTAAATCTACATGATAGAATATTGCTTCGACAACTCAGGAATATGAATGAATGAACTTGCAAATTCATCAATACTTAGCAACATGTCTCACATCACAGATTCTTTCTACCTAAGCAACATTTATTTCACTATACTACATAAGTATATAATTTTTCTTTCTTTTTTACAAGCAATGAGGGATATCAAACACTGAATGCACTCTAAATCCTGAGAAGTAAGAAGTTGTGCAACGAACCCCCATGAGTAATTCATTGCTTTGACACACAATCATGTAGTGATAACCTTTGGCCAAAATCATTTTTCTAACGCATGTATTGGAGTGTTCCCCCTTAAGCTACTTTCATTATGCACCCACATCAGAGTGTTCTTTATTTAAACATAATAAGATCTATAAACGTATATAACAATAGTTGAACTAGGCAGATTCATCTAAGATCTAAAAGATGATGCTACGTATCCATTACTCAAGCAACCAAATTCATTCATAATAGAATTCTAATACAACATTCCATCACATGTATCCAACCAATTCATTGACAATCATGATTTAAGAATTACGCATCGAATGTAAGAAAAATTTATAGCACAAAATGAACCTTGAATTTGCCTAATTTTTTTTTTTGAAATGAGGATGCATTTCAAACCCTAGGTGAATACCCCAAACTCAAACATTGCATTGTCCCCAATGCAAAAAAATAATGCAATGAAAGAATGTAGTAACAATGATAAATGCAATGACAATAAAACTAAATGCAATTACAATGACAAAATGCAGTAACAAAAGGAAAACAACAACTACATGAAATGCATGATCAGAACAAACTAAAAATTTAAAAACTAACTAACTCAGTTCTTTTGTTCTCGATGTGGCTACATGGTGCTTCTTCGTATTGCAGCATTGCAGCATATGCATCCACTGCAATGATAATTTTTGCA
The DNA here is from genome assembly GCA_019671005.1 of Hibiscus mutabilis. Classification (NCBI taxonomy): domain Eukaryota; kingdom Viridiplantae; phylum Streptophyta; class Magnoliopsida; order Malvales; family Malvaceae; genus Hibiscus; species Hibiscus mutabilis. The sequence goes on along the minus strand of CM033733.1, from coordinate 21,633,042 downwards.
ATAGTGTCCTCATCTTCTTCTTCTTTTCTCTCAGCTTAGCTCGGTCTGCAGATGCCTTCACTAGTTCTGGTTCAACTTTGGCATCACCAACCTCCTCATATTCAAGTGAAATCTGAATGCACCCACAATAAGTGCCTATTTATTATTTCGTTATGGTAGGGGTTGCCTTGGAGAGTCATTTTTTGTATTTCTTATAATCCATTAACACCCTTCAGTGAGTGACAATTTTGCCCAAAAAGAGTTGGGCCAATGTGATTGTAACCATTCCCACTTCTGTTATCTTGGTGGAGGTGTCTTTCTTTCATTTTCCTTTGAACTCCATGCGTACCCTCCACCTTGCTACTATTCTAGAAGGCATAAATTCAATGAGAGTCAAGTTTTTTAAAATAATTATCGCTTTACTAATATCGAAAGTTCCAGATTAAAGTGACTATTACAGTAACATTCGGTTATAATTGCGCGTTTATTTTAACGCATTTAAAACTTGGCATATAAACCCGTCCTTTTTAAGTGGGGGAAAACACTAATGCTTTCGTGAGGATATCGTTCCTCCGTATAGGCCTAGCAAGTACCTTCGGGGCTCGAGTACCTTATGCTTTCATAAGGATATCGTTCCTTCGTATGGGCATAAGTGAATGGGTCCCCCTGAATTGAACTCGATTAAAAGGAGCCTATAATGGGTGATGATCGGGGGCCTTGCTACTCTTAGTAGAGGACAACAAGGACAATTCGGGTACGTCCTAGAACCAACACTGCATGTAGAAAACATATAGAAACCCACCCCTTAGAGCCATGCGGATAACCTAGGTGTTTTAGAGGAGATGTAAATAGGGTTATTTTGTTCGTTTATCGTATTTAATTTGCCCTTTTAATTATTTTATCTGGTACTGACTCGTTTTCTTTTTGTTTTGCTTTCTTTTTGCATACATCATTGCATTTGCATTACATAAAGGTACTGGATCAAGTGGTTTGCCCGATCAGAAAATCATTCATCATGGAAAAAAGGTATCTTAAGAAGGAAGAATGATAAGTGTTCAAAAGTACTATTTTGATTACCCTTTTTACTCATATTATTGTTAGAATTAAGCTAATATTAGTTGCATAATTAGTCATTCATGCATTAATTCATGTTTCTTTCCACTGTTGAGCTTGATTACATAACTTGGTGATTTTTGTGGAAAAAGATGCTGCTTTGGTGTGTTTTTGTGTGTGTGCAGAATCACTTGCCTAAACAAGGCTAGAACCAGTTGCCAGGGCAGTGCATGAAGGAGATGCCGAGCTAGTTGCCAGGGCAATTGTCGACAAAGAATAAGGTGATATGGTAGTCGAAATTGATGACTAGACAAGCCCAGGATGACGTGGAGCAAAGCTAAATCCCAAAGGAATTTGATTTCCATGAAGAGATTAAAGAAGAATTAAATTCCAATAAGATAGGAGAAGTTCTAGTAGAAATATAATTATAATAAAGAATTATATTCTTTAAAGATAATTTAATTCCAACTTAACTTCCTCCTCAAAGAAAGACTTTGACCTAGCCCTATAAATTAGAGGCCATATCGTCAACTTGGAGGAGAGCAAGAAGAGGGAAGATTTCGACAACTCCAAAGAGCAAGAAGAGGGAAGATTTTGACAACTCCAAAGGGCAAGAAGGAAGAGATTTCGACAAGAGAGCAAGGGGGAGAGAGTTCGATTTCTTCTTCTTCTTTTTTGCTTCCATTAGATTCATGGTTTGGGGATTATTCTTTGTATATCTTTTGAACACAACCATGAACTAACTTTATTGGTTGGGGTTATTGTGTTTTGTTGTTGTGAGAAACAATTGGATTTTGTTTAGGTAATAAGAGTTTGCACTTTTCTATTCATGGTTTACTCATTCTTGGCTTTTATTCTTGTTTGCGAGTGAATTGGGAGAGGATCTCATAACATCATCTATTTATCTAATATCGGGAGAGTTAGATTCAAGAAACGAATGAGTATGGTCTTTATTCAATCTATTGATGGTGAAGATTAATCCGACTTAGGAATAAGTTAAGGATTTCAACAGCTAAGAGGAGCGCAAGATTGGTTGTTGTTCACCCTTGATTCACATAGGGATGTATTATGAAGGCATGCACAAGTAGCTAGAGTTTCGACTTAGGGATAAGAAGAAACCATTGAAGAATGCTCTGCCGAACCTTGAAGTTGCTGCCCAGACGCCCAAGTAGTTGCTCGGCTAGTCGCCCAGGCAACCATCGATTAGTTGCCAAGGCAACCCCGCTGTGCAAGTTGCCACGGCAACTGAGTTGCCCTTGCACTCTTTTACCAAGACGATCCAATCGGCTATCACACCTCAACTCACGATAACCTGGCCTATTTACTCTATTTTAATTTCATCTATTCTTTTAGTTTATTGCTCTTAGTTTAATCGTTAATTAAAACCTCTAATATCAATTGTGTTTTCATTTTCACAGTGCAGTAACTTAAGCAAAGTGGCCCAAACCAATCCCTGTGGAGACGATACTCGATACTCGTATCACTTTATGAATTGTGACGTGTATACTTGCACATTTGCGTAGCACTTATTACACGAAACAAGTTTTTGGCGCCGTTGCCGGGGATTGGCAATTGGTGTTAGTTGTTTTTGTTATTGCATCTTTTCTCTTAGTTTTACTAACTTTTCTTTTTGTTTCTTTTATCAAAAAAATTTAGGTGCGCTACAAGTTAAGGAACATCAACATGTCGGGAAATAAAAGCCAATCTATTCGAGAGATGATGTTGGAAGACATGAATCAATCCAAGCAAGAGTTTCTTGCACCCTTTGATGATTACCTATACCAACCGAGAAAAGCCCAAAGAACTTATACCGTGGAAAAATCTTGCCTATGTGTGGAGAACATCATGTGTTTGAAAATTGCCCTCACATTTTCGGTGCATATAACTACATGGAGGACTATAGAGGGAACCAACAGCAAAATTCTTCATGGTATGGTCAAAAAGCTCAATTTTTTTTTACCATAACAATTTTGCCGCAGCAACAGATATGCCATGGCAATGTAGTCCTTTTCAAGAGCATTCCAATTCCTTGGAGGAAACGTTACTAGCTTCCTTGGCTAGACTTGACGGATCAATTGAAGAGATTCGAGAGTTATCAAAATCTATGGATACGAGGATAGCTCAGTGGGATGCAACTTTAGGGGATCCAGAACATCAATTGGGGAGATCCACATATGTCATGGATAACATGCACCAACAATTCATTCCTAGGGATACTGACGTCCCAAGGCAAGAGGATAAGGAGCAATGCAAAGAAAGCTCTCCGATGTGTGGGGAACAACTAGAACCTCAAAGTCAAGAGGATGCCAATAAAAGAGACTGCCCAACACATGATGAGCCTGAACAACAAATTGCCTCGGCAATGATTGAGGAGCCTGAACAGAGCAATGCCGCGACAACACTCAGTGAAGCTGAGAACAACTATACTACTGTAAATTTTGAGGAACCTGATGCCCATAAGGTTACAACGTTGATGTTGAAGCAGGAATCTGTAGATTGCTCTCATCTACAATTGCCACGGCAATTACACGACCACATGCAAGATCAACGAGATGATAATACTTTGCCAATGGAATATGAGCAGGTAATGGTTGAACCTTTTGAATTCTTTAAAAGCTCACCTCGTCTATTGCAGGTATGTCTTGAGGAACCGAGGTTGGTAGATTTAACGCCATCGAAATCTCTACTTATGGAGATGTTTGAGAGGCCAAAAGAAAACAGTGTTTGGATTCGTAAAGCTTTTCATAAAATTGGTTCTTCCCTTGACTTACAGTAAATTTTGGCAACTGATTGCCACGGCAATTGGCTTGAGCAGCAATTGCCACGACAACAAAGGCTACATCCAACCATGATAGAAGTGGACAAGAATGAGGTAATTGAATGGTTGAGAATGGATATAATTTTTCCTATTAATATATTTGTACCTTCAGGAATAGTAGCAAGGTGGAGAGTATACATGGACTACAAGCGAACAAAGAAGAAAGACACCTCCACCATGGTAATGCAAAAGGGAGTAGTGGCAAGCACATTGGCCAAACTCTTTTTGGGCAATATTGTCACCCGATGGAGGGTGCGGATGGACTATAAGAAGTATCGAAAACGACCATCCTCAAGTTTTCTCAGATATGCACTAACATTAGAAGATGCATGATGGCACTCTTTTCAGACATGGTCGAAGACTTCCTTGAGATCTTCATGGATGATTTTTCTTTTTTTTGTAGTGACTTCAACAGTTGCCTCGACAATTTAGAGAATGTGTTGGCAAGATGTGAAGAGAACGATTTAGTCCTTAATTGGGAGAAGTGCCATCTTATGGTAGATGAAGGAATAGTGCTCGGCTACAAGATTTCATCCAAGGGAATTGAAGTAGACAAAGCCAAGGTGGACGTGATCGAGAGATTACCCCCACCAAGATAAAGTCTTCCATTTTGATGATTCTTGCACCCCAAGCATTCAAAACCCTAAAGAAAAAGCTTGCCTCGGCACCCATTGTCGTTCGACCAGATTGGACGCTACCTTTTGAGCTCATGTGTGATGCAAGTGATTTCGCGGTAGGAGCAGTCCTAGGCCAATGCACAGGAAAGGAACAGAAAATGAAGTGGCCGATCACTTATCACGTTTAGAACACAATAGGGAGGAGGACACGGATTTAGAGATATGCGATGCATTCCCGGATGAACAACTTTTAGTTTCCTCGGTAACTATGGATGTGTATGCCTCGAAAACCCTCAACGCCGTAGCAGCTCTTGACGTGCATGCCTTGGCAACTCCAGACACGCACGCCTCGGTAACCATTGATACGCACGCCTCGGCAACCATGGACGCGTATGCCTCGGCAACTCTAGACACACACGACTCGGCAATCTTGGGAGCAGTCGCCACGGTAGCACATGCCTCGGCAATACCCTGGTACGCGAATTTAGTTAATTTCCTTGTTTGTGGTATTTTACCTTATGGCCTTACTCACTAAGGGAAGAAGCGGTCCCGCCATGATGCTAAGCATTACTTTTGGGACGAGCCTCTTTTGTTTAAACAATATGCAGATCAGGTTATATGCCGATGTGTCCCTAAAGAGGATCAACAGAATGTACTCCGACAATGCCATTCTTCACCCTATAGAGGAAATTTTGCAGGAACTCGTACCGCGGCCAAAGTTTTTCAATCCGGTTTGTATTGGCCAACACTGTACAATGATGCCCAAGAGTTTTACAAGCAATCTGATCGTTGCCAGAGGACGGGCAATATCACCTACAAACCAATGGGCAATCAAGACCGTGAATATGGATTAGGAAAGTGTCGGACAAAAGCGTTTGTTGTACCTCAACGAGATAGAAGAATTTCGTGCACTCGCCTATAACAATGCACAAATCTACAAGGAGAAAACAAAGCAATGGCACGACAAGAAACTATTACCACGACAATTCATGCCAGGGCAACTAGTTCTCTTATTCAATTCTCGACTAAAACTTTTCCCGGGAAAACTAAAATCAAGATGGTTGGGCCCATTCGAAGTTGTCAAACCATTCTCCCATGGTACCGTGATAATCAAGTCCATTACCGACGAACATGAATTCAAAGTTAACGGACAGAGATTGAAGAACTACAACGGTGCCCATGTAGAATGAAACAAAGAAGTTGACACCTTAGGAGATGCATGAGCATGTTCTCCTTTCGTTATTTTCTTTTTATTTTTATTTTTTTGAATTATTTTTTTTCTTTTTATTATTTTTGGTTATTTTTTTCTCTCTTTATTATTTTTGGAATTTTTTGGAGAGATTTTATTTTTCTTCATTATCTTTAGTTTTTAGGTTTTCTTTTCCACAACAAGACTCACAACCACCATGCTAAGGAAATTTACTGCCGATTACTTGCCACAGCAACCACAACAGAAATTGGCGATGCCCATGCAAGTGAACCTACATCGGCAAACATGGATCAAATCAAAGCAATGATATTCACGCGGTACCAGCATTCAACCACCGATTGAAAAATGAATCAAGCAAACGACACGAAGGAAACTTATCACTCGAGGTGATGACCTCTCGACTAACTCATTTCATTTAGTTTCTTTTAAATTTTGTTTCACTCATGCATTGAGGACAATGCTTCTCTCGAGTTTGGGGGGTGTTGGTTTCTAGTTAGTTTCATGTTTAGTTGCATTCATCGTTAGCAATCACATATAGGTTGCATATGTTACTTGTCATGCCTTTAATTGGATTTAATTGCTAAAGACTTGTTGAATATCCAATGATGAATTTTTGCCACTACACTTAATTGAAAGAACCTTTAATTTTAGAATTGCATGAAAAGAACTTAGAATTTTATTATGATGCTAAATTTTTTTTACACGGTTGTGGCTTGTTGATTGAAAGAAACTTAGTGAACTTAGGTTGCTTAAAATTTGGGTAAAATGAAAATTGAAAATTAAAAGTTAATTTCTTGCTAGAGGTGCCCAAAACTGGCTCTAGTAGTTAATGCATATTAAAGAATCGCTAGAGGTGCCCGAAATTGGCTCTAGTCGACTAAAATAAAATGAGAAATTGCATACTTTGCTAGAGGTGCCCGAAATTGGCTCTAGTAAAAATAAAAATAAATGCCCCGGTAATTAAATTGATAAAAGCCTATTGTTCACATAGAATCTTGAAAATCAACTTGCACACAACTACGCACACACATTGTCACGAGCATTATAGTTTTGTTCTGGGTAATTTTTGTGCTATCCGAAAAATTAAAAGGTGATCATACTTTGTGCCACGGTTCCGAGGTTTGAATTCAAGTTTGAAGAATGTCTTTGATGATTAAAGTCTTGGCAGGTAATTGTTAGTTTGCATTGCTTGAGGACAAGCAATAGTTCGAGTTTGGGGGTGTGATAAGTGTTCAAAAGTACTATTTTATTACCCTTTTTACTCATATTATTGTTAGACTTAAGCTCATATTAGTTGCATAATTAGTCATTCATGCATTAATTCATATTTCTTTCCACCGTTGAGCTTGATTACATAACTTGGTGATTTTTGTGGAAAAAGATGCCGCTTTGGTGTGTTTTTGTGTGTGTGCATAATCACTTACCTAAACAAGGCTAGAACCAGTTGCCAGGGCAGTGCATGAAGGAGATGCCAAGCTAGTTGCCAGGGCAATTGTCGACAAAGAATAAGGTGATATGGTAGTCGAAATTGATGACTAGACAAGCCCAAGATGACGTGGAGCAAAGCTAAATCCCAAAGGAGTTTGATTTCCACGAAGAGATTAAAGTAGATTTAAATTCCAAGAAGATAGGAGAAGTTCTAGTAGAAATATAATTATAATAAAGAATTATATTCTTTAAAGATAATTTAATTCCAACTTAACTTCCTCCTCAAAGAAGGACTTTGACCTAGCCCTATAAATTAGAGGCCATATCTTCAACTTGGAGGAGAGCAAGAAGAGGGAAGATTTCGACAACTCCAAAGAGCAAGAAGAGGGAAGATTCGACAAGAGAGCAAGGGGGAGAGAGTTCGATTTCTTCTTCTTCTTCTTTGCTTCCATTAGATTCATGATTTGGGGATTATTCTTTGTATATCTTTTGAACCCAACCATGAACTAACATGATTGGTTGGGGTTATTGTGTTTTGTTGTTGTGAGAAACAATTGGATTTTGTTTAGGTAATAAGAGTTTGCACTTTTCTATTCAAGGTTTACTCATTCTTGGCTTTTATTCTTGTTTGCGAGTGAATTAGGAGAGGATCTCGTAACTTCATCTATTTATCTAATATCGGGAGAGTTAGATTCAAGAAACGAATGCGTATGGTCTTTATTCAATCTATTGATGGTGAAGATTAATCCGGCTTAGGAATAAGTTAATGATTTCAATGGCTAAGAGGAGCGCAAGATTGGTTGTTGTTCACCCTTGATTCACGCAGGGATGTATTATCAAGGCATGCACAAGTAGCTAGAGTTTCGGCTTAGGGATAAGAAGAAACCATTGGAGAATGCTCTGCCGAACCTTGAAGTTCCTTCCCAGACGCCCAAGTAGTTGCTCGGCTAGTCGCCCAGGCAACCATCGATTAGTTGCCAAGGCAACCCCGCTGTGCAAGTTGCCACGACAATTGAGTTGCCCTTGCACTCTTTTACCAAGACGATCCAATCAGCTATCACACCTCAACTCACGATAACCTGGCCTATTTACTCTATTTTAATTTCATCTATTCTTTTAGTTTATTGCTCTTAGTTTAATCGTTAATTAAAACCTCTATTATCAATTGTGTTTTTATTTTCACAGTGGAGTAACTTAAGCAAAGTGTCCCAAACCAATCCCTGTGGAGACGATACTCGATACTCGTATCACTTTATTACTTGCGACGTGTATACTTGCACATTTGCGTAGCACTTATTACACGCAACAAAGAGCTCAACTTATCCGTCAGGCATTGGTCAGAAGTTAATTAGAGGGCCCAAGGGAACAGTTTTCTGAGTGAGCACATAGTGGCAGGTATACCTACGTAAGCCTTCAATAGAATGACTTATGGGGTCTTCAGAAGATTTGGGAAGGATGGGACCGAAGACTAAAAGACTTATTACGTGATAGTTATGGCGACATAGCATAGTTGTTGTACGTTCGGGTCAACCAACCTTTACTCCAAGCCATCTTCCAGTTTTGGAACCTGTTTTTTGCTGCTTCACTTTCAAAGGGCAAGATATGATGCCTACGGTAGAGGAGTATGCTTCCTTACTTAATCAAAAGAATGTCCAGAAAGATTAGATCTATGCAAAACCATCGAAGAACCAGAATTACACTTTGAAGCTCAAAACCATTACCGGAATGAGCGATGATGGGGTTAATAGAATGATCCAGGTTCGAGGAGACAACCTAGCCTTTTCTTGGGAGAGTATCCGAGACATCATGCCGGCGCACCTGGATGAGGTAAAGAAGATGGACCTATTTGCTTTGGGAATATATGGTTTGGTCATCTTCCCAAGCCTTCTCGAAAACATCGACGTAGCCATTCTAGACATATTCGAGCGATTGAAGTGAAAGGCGGATCCAGTACCAGCAATCTTAGCCGAAACTTTTATTTCTTTAAATGTAAGCTGAAAGCACGAAGAGAGACGATTCAGAGGTTGGGCGCAGCTACTACAGGTTTTGATTCAAAGCCATATGTGGAAGACACCAACGAGGGTTTTACCGTGTATGCCATTTAGAGACTTTTCACCGTTGCGATAGTATCTAGCGAAGGAATGGAGAGAAGACTTGAAGCGGGAGAAATGGACTCGGATCTTTAAAAATATTCAGGACAAAGACATAGTATTGAGAGTTCCATGGCTCGGTAGGGTTAGTCATTTCTTATACAGCCGCGGCGATTATGACTGGTTGATGATGTTAGGATTTTATGGTGGGATTGCTTGTGCTCCGCTATTAGTGTCCCGACAGTTTGGATCGCGACAGTTCGTCCCCTTCACCGTCGGGCTAAGCAGAAGCAAATTCCCGTTCAAGGGCGAGTTCAGGGCTAAGGTTCAAACTATCATGAGAGCTTGGGACCACTTTTATTGGATCAGGGTAGAAGGAGATACTGAGCCCATGATCACCCCGGATTATGATCTCTGGAGGCGCTTGAGGGTTAATGACAAGATTCTAGAACCTGACCAAGGACCTACCATGTCGCTTGAAGAACATATGAGGATAGTACCGTTTGTGGCCGATATTTTGCGAGGTGAACTTGAAAAAGTTAAAAAAAGATGGAGGCTTTGCAGACATAACATATGGATGAACTCTACAAGGCGAGTTTAGAGGTCGACGAACGAGATGGGACCATTAGGCAACTGAAGAAGCTCAATGCAGATCTAAGTGAGAAGACTGCCCTTTACCAGAAAGATACTCTCCAGCTTCAAGCCAAGGTACAGATTGCCGACCGAAGCCAATTCCTAGCCATCTAGAACGAAAGGATGAACATTATGCGTTTAGTTTAAGAAGAACAAGAGAAAGGCAAGCGAACAATCAAGAAAGAGGTAGAAAGTTGCAAGTTAGCCATCGAGAGTGAGAGGTGGTCTTTTAGGGATGCCATTAATCAAGAGAAAGAAAGAGCTAGACGACAGATCGACCAAGGCAAGCAAGCAATCATCTACGAGAAGGAAAACACTACCGTTTGGAAGATAAAGTCCATAGGAAGCAGGAATAGACCGCTCAAGATGCAAAGCTTGTACAATGACACTGTTCAGAGCCTAAATCAGAGTCAAGATCAGAATGCCGAGTTATAAGGGAGGCTGGCAGAGTTAGAGCACTCCTTTCAGACCTATCGTCAGATGAATGGTTTCATCGGACTACAAGAGAGGGAACATGAAATTGGCATGCTACGAGTCCGCATTGAGTCACTCGAAGCAATCGTTCAGGATTACAGGGAGAGAATCAGGGTATTCGAAGAAGGTGTAGCCGGTGGAGACAACTATTGGCGAAGAGACTTCGTGTTGTTGCCCAGATGGTTCAAGACATAGACCAATATTACGCGACCCTTATGGTGGACATACAACGAGTTACAAGGTATGTGAATGATTTAGCTGCCGAAGCCGAAGCTTTATGACCTTTCACAACTGCGGATATGGAAGAAACACCTAGGTTCATCAAGCTACTCAGGGCTATCGAGAAGTTAGGAAATAGAGCTAGGGCTTATATGTAGAACCCTTTTGTAATGTGGACCCTTGTTGTAATTTGGACCCTTTAATTCCCATGAAAGTGGTTCAAAAGGGTGATTAGCAGCGAAATCAGTACATTTATTTGCATACATTCCTGCATTGCATCCCGACATTTGCATCATTATGCATACATTCATCTATTAATGCAATAATATTAATAGTGTAAACATTGTGTCAGTGTGAAATTAAAAGCTAAGCCGCAACCATTCAGCATCCATACTTTACTCGACTTCAAAGCAAGTTAATGGAAGAAAGAATAGCCAGCTTAGAAAAGGGGCAGAAGGATTTAGAAGCCCATTTCAATGAAGCTAGATAGAGCCTTAGTGAGCAGATCGCTCAATCACAACATGCGATAGTATTCAACATAACTGCATTGCTAGGAAAAAGCCTAGTGAAAGAAAAGATGGAAGATGAAGTCGCCCAGGAGCCAAAGGGTACAACATCTGACAACAAGGTTCAACCAACGACGCTAAGTTCGGCAAAAAGAGTATATATTGATCCTGTCGAGGTAGCTGCCAGTCTTTAGGCAGGAGCATCCGAAAGCCAGCCCATTGATACAGAGGCCTTCTACGAAGAAGAGGTGCCAGATTTGAATTTGGTAGGAAAAAATAGAACCGAGGTAGAAAAGAAATGGGAAGAAAGATTTCATCTTATGGAAGAAAGATTCAAAGCACTACAAGCTACAGACGAACTAGGGAATTAGGCCAGTGATTTGAGCCTGGTATCCAACCTCGTTCTACCACCAAAATTTAAAACTCCAGAGTTCGACAAGTATGATGGAACTACATGTCCTTCTGCACATGTAACCATGTATTGGAAGAAGATGGTAGCCTATCTCAAGGATGAAAAGCTTTTGATCCATTATTTCCATGATAGTCTAACTGGAGCTGCACTTCGGTGGTACACCCAGTTAAGCCGGGCAAATATCAAGACCTGGAAGGATCTTTCAAGGGCATTCATCGAACAATACAAGCACATGATAGACATGACCCCCAGCAGGATCATGTTAGAAAACATGGGGCAGAAGTCTAATGAGAGCTTGCGACAATAAGCCTAGAGGTGGCCTCTCAGATCTAACCACCAATTCCTGAGCATGAGATCACGCCTCTAGTTGCGAATACTCTAAAGGGGACATTATTCGATCGCCTTATTAATAATACAACTCAGAGCTTCACGGATTTGATCAAGACTGGGGAGTCTCTGGAATTGGCCATCAAGAGTGGCATGATTGATAGCGGGGAGAGTTCTCAAAAGTACAACAAGAAGAACGAAATAAGCACGAGTACTTACACTGCTCCGAAGAACTTCACAGTCTCCCAGCCACAAGCATCTACGGGGAAGGTTCAGAACTCAAACCAAAGAAAAGTGAAAGCCCCGAGAAAGGAACATGAGAAGCCAGCCTTTACTCCATTACCAGTCTCGTACTCCGAGCTTTACTCTCAATTGTACAAAGCTGATTTAGTCTGCCCGTACTATGTTACTCAATTCAAACCTCCATTTTCGTCATTGTATGATCCAAACGCGCATTGTGATTATCATGGTGGTACCCCTGGTCATCCTACGGAAAATATCCTAGCATTCAAGAAAATAGTACAAAGTTTGATTAATTCCAGAGTTTTGAATTTTGAGGAACCAAATGTAGCTGCTAACTCGTTTCCTAATCACAGGAATCGTGAAGTAAACGCTATTGAGGAGTACTCTATTGGGAAGGTCAATGAAGAAGTGCCATAAATCAAGTCCCCATTATGGTGTGTATTCAAACAATTATACATGGCCCGTTTGATTGATAGGGGCATGGTAGTGGTACAGAAGGGATGCAAAACCTAGTGCGAGTTCCACTAGGATGGAGGCCATGACATCCAGCAATGTAGGGAATTTAGGAGATTTGTTCAACAGCTGATGGACAACAAAAAGATAGAATTCTTTGAGGAGATTGCAGGAGAGAAAGGTTTAGATGTATGTGCATCAGATAGCCCTAATCTCAAATATGGAAGAGATAGGCCTTCTGTCATCTCCACCAAGCCAGAGGGAGCAAGTTCACCCCAAGGAGAAGCTGCAAAAGTGACTCCCAAAATCATCACTCAGCTCCATCCCCATTCCCGTTCAAGGACGTGTGACAAACTCCTTAGAATTATGCCGCTAGTGTAACCATACCAGAGAAATCGAAATTCGGTGAATAGAAGGAACAAACGACTGAAGAAGGGCCAGCTCAGGAAAATGATCAGACGAAGAAAGATGAAAGTGTCAGCGAAGTGGGCCACTTCACGAGGAGCTGCAGGTGCTACTCTTCGGAAGCTTCGAAGACTACTGAAGCTGCAAAAAACAAAGGAGAAGGTACATGGACTGGTCCTGTACAGATATTTGGTAAGGAACCCTCTCCGAAGATAAATGAACCAGTAACTGAAGCGCAGGCCAAGGAATTTATGAATTTCCTAAGGCACAACGAATACAATGTAGTAGAGCAGCTGTGAAAGTTACCGGTGAGAATTACGGTGTTAGAAATACTTCTTTGTTTAGAAAAGTATCGTGAAGCATTTTTAAAGGTGCTAAACCAGATGTTTGTACCCAGTGACATTTCTGTATCCAAACTGGATAGAATAGTGGGGCATATCACAGCATACAACCACATCACATTCAGCAACGATGAGATCCCTGAGGGAGGTATGGGGTCCACCAAAGCTCTCAACATCACAACCCACTACAAAGCGTATGTGTTACTAGAAGTATTGATTGACAATCGGTCAGCATTAAACGTACTACCTATGGTGACGTTGCAAAAGCTATCGATAGATGATTCCCACATAAAACCCTGTCACAACTTCGTGAGAGCCTTTGACGGTACACAAAGAGGAACATTGGGAAAGATTTAAGTACCTTTGTTGATCGGGCTAACTGAGTACATGATTGACTTCGTGGTGATGGACATAAAACCAACCTATAGTTGCTTGTTGGGAAGACCATGGATTCACTCTATGGAGCCGTCCCCCCATCACTTAATTAGAAGTTGAATTTCGTGATTGAAGATAAATTGGTTACCGTAGAGGCTGAACAAGATATCAGCACCTCGGTCACATCAGACGCCCCCTACATCCAGAACGACGAAGATGCCACGAAATGCTCTTTTCCGAGCACTGGAACTGGTAAATGCTACATTTGTCGCGGAAGGTAACAGAATCCCTTGCCCCAGGTTATCTAATTGCACCAAGATGACCATTGCCGAAACTTTAGGCCGAGGAGCCAAGACCGGAAGAGGGCTATGAAGGAGGTTGCAAGGAAGCCTGCAAGCCAGAAGCATCATCACCAAGAAGGATCGTTTTGGGCTTGGCTACAGACCAAGTGTTAAGCAGAGGAGGGAAGAGTATAAGAGGAAAGAAGAATAGAGAAGAGCTAGACTCAAGAGAGAAGACATTCCCTGGAGACCGATATCTTTCCCTCATGTAAAGAATGCTTTTGTCTCTAGAGGATTCGACCGTACAATACAGAAGGTCAAGGAAGCAATTAGAGAAAATGATAGGCCTAATCAGAATGAGATGTTCAGTGAATCACTTGAAGGATGTCCATCAACATGATAGCTGAAGGTAACAATGGAAGGAGCGTGTTGACCAACATTTGCACTTGCTGTCCTGGGGAAACTCTTGATAACTGCAGCTACGTTGATCTACCTGTAGCCTTTAAGGCCAGATTAGAGTAATGCTCTAAAATAACCCTTTTATTTTTGCCCATAAACAATGGGGATCTTTTGTATAGGGCACCTATGTTAACTTTTTGTTTGCAATAGAATATGTTCCTCATTTTCTCAAATGGCAAACATTTCATTTACTTCATTCATTTATTTTTTATTCATATTCATTCACTTCATTCAAAATCATTCTCTTCCCAATACATTTGTTCGTATTTCATACAAGGTCCCCAAAATTAACCGTATGAATGATTCTGAATCCAATCTCGAGGTAGATTTCGAATGCCCCAAGATTTTGACAGAAATTGAGGATGGAGATGATGAAGCAGAATGCGAGGTCCCTAAAGAGTTGATAAGGATGATGGCCCGCGAAGAAAGGAAAATCGTGCCCCACCAAGAGGAAACAAAAAATGTGAACTTGGGAACCGATGAGGAGAGGAAATAAGTGAAAATTGAGACTACATTTTCCTCAAAAACCAAGCATGAGTTGATAGCCCTACTCTAAGAGTTCATGGACGTCTTTGCTTGGACCTATCAAGATATGCCGACGTTGAATACAGACATAGTGGTACACAAGCTGCCAATGAGGCCAGAATGCAAGCCAATCCAGCAAAAACTCAAAAGAATGAGGCCTAACATGCTGTTAATGATTAGAGAGGAAGTAAAAAAGTAGTTTGATACTGGTTTTTTAGAAGTTGCCAAATGCCCTAAATGGGTTGCAAACATCATGCCGGTACCAAAGAAGGATGGAAAGGTCCGCATGTGCGTAGATTACAAGGACCTCAATCGAGCAAGCCCTAAAGAGAACTTCCCTCTACCCCATATTGATACGTTTTTTACAAGGTGATGCCTTTTGGACTCAATAACGCATGAGCGACTTATCAAAGAGCGATGGTGACCCTTTTCCATGATATGATGCACAAAGAGATAGAGGTATACGTGGATGATATGATCGCCAAGTCCCGAACAGAGAAAGAGCACCTTTGAAACTTGAGAAAACTATTTCAAAGACTACGTGCACCTTCGCAGTCACATTTGGAAAACTCTTAGGGTTTGTAGTGAGCAGAAGAGGGATTGAGATCGATCCAAAAAAAGTAAAGGCCATCCAAGACCTACCACCGCCTCATACTTAGAAAGAAGTTCAAGGTTTTTTGGGAAGGTTAAACTACATCTCCCGTTTCATCTATCAGTTGACAGATAAATGCGACCTTGTTTTCAGACTACTCAGAAAGAATAACCTGGGGGTCTGGGATGAGGAATGTCAGGAAGCTCTAGAGAGGATCAAGAAATACTTGACAAATTCTCTGATTTTATTCGCAATGGTACCAGTCAGACCCTTAATCCTTTACTTAATAGTTTTTTAAAACTCAATGGGTTGCGTGTTGGGGCAACATGATGAGCCTGGGAAAAAAGAAAGAGCCATCTACTACCTAAGCAAAAAGTTCAATGATTGCGAAGTGCGGTACCTGTCAATACAGAATTTGTGTTGCACTTTGGTTTGGGCTACCAAAAGGCTTAGGCAATACATGTTATACCACACCACCTGGTTGATATCCAAATTGGACCCCTTAAAGTTTTTAATGGCAGTACCTGCATTGAGAGGGAGGATGGTCCATTGGCAGATGCTATTATTCAAGTTCGACATTGTATATGCGAGCCAAAAAGCTTGAAAGGAAGCGCTATAGTAGATATTTTAGCTAGTTGTGCTTCAGAGGATTATGAATTGTTGAATTTCAATTTCTCAAATGAGGACTTGGTGTGCATTACAGCCGAGGAAGATGGTGTTTCAGACGACAGTTCGTGGAAGCTTTACTTCGACGGAGCCTCTAATGCCCTCGGCCACGGAATAGGAGTTGTGCTAATCTCTCTGGAAGATATCTACTATCCCTTCACCAACAGACTGGAATTCTTCTGCACCAACAACATAGTTGAGTATGAAGCTTGTGTTATGGGATTGAATGCAGCCATCGAAAGAATGATTAAGGAGCTTAGAGTATTCAGAGATTCGTCCCTAGTAATTTATTAGTCACGATAAGAATTGGAAACCAGGGATCCGAAGTTAATAAAATACTATGAGTTGATCGAGGAGCTGACTAAAGAATTTGAAAAGGTCAGTTTCACCTACCTTCCTAGAGAACTAAACCAGATGGCGGACGCCTTGGCAACGCTGGCCTCCATGTTTAAAGCAAATACGGGAGCAAAAATGAAATCAATTGAGATGTAGACATTTGAAAAGCTAGCTCACTGCTATAATGTGCAAGAAGAAATAGATGGCAACCCTTGGTATTATGACATCTTGCAGTATATCAAGTTTCAAAAGTATCCCAAAGGGGCAAATGAAAATGACCGAAAAACACTAAAAAAGATAGCAACGGGATACGTTCTGGATGGGGAGATTCTATACAAAAGAAGCCATGACCAGACATTGTTGAGATCTGTAGATGCCCATGAGGAGAAAGAAATTTTGGCAGAAGTGCACGATGGTTTGTGTGGAACGCAAGCCAACGGTCTGTCCATAGCTCGTAAAATTATGAGATATGGCTATTTTTGGTCGACCATAGAGGGAGGCTGCATCGGTTACGCCAGGTAACACCATAAATACCAAATATATGATGACAAGATCCACGCTCCTCCTTTACCGTTACACACCATGAACTCGCCGTGGCCTTTTGCAGCATGGGGCATCGATGTCATAGGACAGATTCATCGTAAGACTTCTAACGGGCACCGCTTTATTTTGCTTGCCATCGATTACTTCACTAAATGGGTGGAGGCAGCATCTTATGCCAACATTACAAGGATGATGATGTGCAAATTCCTGAAGAAGGAGATCATTTGCCAATATAGGTTGCTGAAAAGGATTATCACTGAGAATGCTTCCAACCCGAACAACAAATTAATGACTGAGGTGTGCAACTAGTTCAAGATAACACACCATAATTCCACGGCCTACCACCCTAAGATGAATAGGGCAGTGGAAGCGGAAAACAAGAACATAAAGAAAATCGTAGCAAAGACAACAGACATATACAAAGATTGGTATGATAAGTTGCTATTTGCTCTGTTTGCCTACCGGACATCTGTTCGCACATCAACAGGGGCACCACCCTATTCTCTAGTATATGGCACAGAGACGGTATTACCCATTGAAGTTGAGATTCCGTCACTCCGGGTTCTGAATGAAGTGATGTTGGAAGAGTCAGAGTGGGTGTAAGCTAGGTTTGACTAGTTAAATCTTATCGAAGAAAAGAGGCTGAAGGCCATCTGCCATGGTCAAATGTACCAAAAAAGGATGATGCAGGCATATGATAAGAAGGTGGGCCCAAGAGAATTTCGAGAGGGAGATCTGGTGCTTAAGAAGATCCTCCCAATTCAGAAAGATTCTCAAGGGAAGTGGATGCCTAACTGGGAAGGGCCATATGTTGTCAAGAAGGCCTTTTTAGGGGGAGCATTGATCTTAACTGAAATGGATGAAGAAGAGTTGAAAAATCATGTGAATTGTGATGCAGTTAAGAAGTACTATGTTTGACAAAAAAAGAGAAGAAAGATGAAGTGAAAACCTGAAAGGGTGTTTCATCCAAAAAAACAACAAAAAATGTGGAGAGCTCGAGGCAAAAACCTGAAGCAGGGCATCCTGAAGCAAAGGAAGGATCCGAGTCGAAAACCCGTTAAGGGCGGCTTAGCTATATTTTGAGGTTGGGCCTCCAGCAAGAAGAGTTATCCCCACAGGTACCAAAAGAAGGATCTCCAGGAAAAGATTTTATCTCGGTTAATGTAACACCATGATTTTGGGCTTAGGAGTTTTGGCGAACGGTTTAGTCAGTTTAGTGGATCGGGATTAGAGATTCGAGTTATATTCGGGACTTAAATTGGATTAAATAAATTTATTCAAGATAAAAATATGGAAAATAGTCTAAAATCATTATTAAATATATAAATGATTTTGGTAAAAACAATTTTGGAAAATGAAATTCGAAAATGGGACATTTTGGGTTAGCGACCAAAATGCAAGTTTGCAAAACTGTTTTTAGTGACTGTTTTGAAAATGGATCAAAACTTTGAATATTTAAGGAGCTATTAATCCAAAAGGGTTTCATCAGATTTGTCTCTTTAATTAACTTTTTTTAATTAAGTTTTAAGGGGTATAAATAAGGAGAGAATTAATTAAACACAGTGAGGCTTTTAAAAGAATTTCACATAACTAATTTTGTAACTTCTTTTCTCCGAAATTCTCTCCAGCCAAACATATTTTCCAGCTTCAATTTCTTCAGCAATTAAGGGGAGAAATCAACATTGGAGGGGAAAGTAGTTCGGAAGTGAATCTTTGTGTTGAGGAGTTGCCGAAAGCTTGATTTGACATCAGCAAGGAAGGCGTTGCTTTGTCGGTGAGTGAAACGGATAAGAATGGCTTTTCAATGGTTTAAAAAGGTTTATGGGAGTCTAGACTAGGCTTGATACGCTGGTCTAAGACTCGAAAGTAAGTGAATTGGTTTTCTCTATCTCGTTTTCGGTTGGCAAATGCTTTATGAATGCACTTGTTTGATGAAGGTTTACGTATTGTTTTATGCATGAAATGAGCATGGTTTAATGCTGGAAACTGATGTGAAATGATATTATATGTATTTGGAAAGTAATGCATGATTTTAAAGAATGTTTGTGAACATGGTTTATGCATGGTTTAATACATGTTGAGGTGTTTTGAATAATGCATATGAAAATAGTGAGCTATGTTTATAAAAGTGGATTATATTGGCAAGTGATGAAATGGAAATGTTATCAGATATAATTGGCCGGCCATAGGGTTTAAAGTGCACTATAATAAGTCGCCTGTGGTTGTAGAGGTGGTACGAGAGGTACATACTTTGACCATGTGAACCCCAATACTGTTGAGGTGACATTTAGATGGCATTTACTCCAGCCAAGAGCTGTAGAGGTTGATGCGTCGAATGTGTTTACTCCAAGTTGGAGGATTAGCCTTGGTAGTGTAGAGGTGGTGTATGTGTTGTACGACTCCATGCCATTGAGCTGCAAGAGATTGCGAGATCTCTTGGGAAATCCGTGCATCCAATGTTACCGATGTTAATGATGGTTTTATGGTAATGTTGTTGTTGAGATGGATCACTTGTAAGCCAATATAATGTTTTAAGTGTATCATGTTGATGGATTGATTTGGAATAAAGTGTTTACACATGTTTTACTCCTTAAGCTTTGCATATGGGATGTTATGCATGGGAACGACTTAAGAAGAGGGAATTGCATATGAGATTATGCTGTGGAATCCATGATACATGTTGTATATTGTTTAATATACTGATTTTGTAAAGACTAAGTGCATGTTTTGAAAGAATGGCATGATTGTTTTGAAATGGATTTCAATTGCATTGGATGATGGTTTGTATTTCGAGCGTTCCTCACTAAGCATTGATTGCTTTCGCTCTCTTTTATCATCAATGCAGATTGATTGAATGCAAGTGGCCTAGCAAGCAAGGAGGAAATTCCAAGACTTTATTTACCAAAAAATGTTTGGGTTTTAAAGTAGTAATAAAGGCAATGTGGCTTAAATGTTGTTGGGAGGGTTTAAGTGGTTACTTCTCTGTTTGAGCAAGTTTATATTGTTGCTTTGGACTTGTGAAAAGCTTGGTTTGTTGGATTTTGCACATGGTTCATGCTTTTGTTGCTTGAGTATTAGGAAGCATGCCTATAGTTTACCTTTAAAGCATGATGGTTGTTTCTTGATGTTTGGTTTATGGTAGTTGATGGTAAATGGCCAATGATGATATTATTTGATTGTTAGAAGCATGCTTAAGTGTTAGGATTCCAAAACGAGGCTAAAAACTAGCAAATTTTGACGTTACAGGTTAGGGCGTATTGATACGCCTATGGCCGTATCAACATAGGTAAGTGTTTCTAGGAATAGCATACCGATACACGGGGGACCGTATAGATATGGGTAAGCACATTTTCAGGGTTAGCGTATCGTTACACGAGTGACTATATCAATACGAGTCTACGGTTTCAGGCAAGTGTATCGATACATGTAAAGGTGTATCGATACGGTTTTGAGCTACAAGAATCCAAAATTTTGTAAAGGCTCAGGCGTATTGATACACTTGCCCGCGTATCGATACGGGTGGCAGTTAAGTTAGTTGAAAGTATGTTTTAAGGTTTCTGTTTTCTCTTATTTTAGTCCCTGAGTGATATACATGCAATTAAATGAGTTTAAATGATTATTTTGACTTGAAATTTCACCAGTATGCATATAATTGGTTCAATTGAGGATTGGTAACTTTAACTGCAAAATTGGTCCTTCAAAATAATGGAAATTATAGTTGGGTCCCTGGGTGTTATGTATGCAATTGGATGAGTTCGGATGATCGTTTTATGTTGAAAATTGGCTTGTATGCTTGTAACCTGACTAATCGAATATTTGTAAAGCAAATTACAAGTTAACCCTTATATATTTGTAGATTTACGTTTTGGTCCCTATTATTGTAAAGTGACCAATTGGATATCAAATCGATGCCCGATTGGGTTGGGTTTTCACTCGTTGTTTGTATGTACACGTAGAGTAATGACCAACATCTAGATAAGATAAAAAGAGAAAATAATGGACGTGTTTCCAGAGTTTTCTTCACAGTTTACTTCGGTAAACCTAATGTAGCTCGTGCGGTTCGGTCTTGCGACTAGGCTGAGTCAAGGGGGTTACATTTGGTCGTATCAGAGCCAGGTTATGATTTTTGGGTAGGTTATGGTTGGTTATGTATGTTGGGAAGTTGTTTGAAATGTATGTTGATTGAATTGACTTGATTGCTATACATAGTGATGGATTGTATGTTATATGCCATGTTGGGCTATGATTTCAGACACATTTCCTTATTACTATCGATGGAAAATGTTTTGATTTGAAATGGAAGTTTGGGACCCTTGCTTGAAGATGACCTAACGGTTTTTATTTTGGTGTTATCATGCCATAGATTCTTTGGTTCCAATGCCCCAAGGAGAGAATTACATTTTAATGCGAATGGGGGGAGGCAAGATGATGAGAATAATGTTGTGCCTAAGGGGTTGCCACCTCCTCCACCGAATCCACCTACGAGTTTGGAACAAGTACCACCTGTGCAAGCTAGGCCAGCATTGGTGATATGACGCCTTTGATATAGGCAATGATAGGAGCATTCCAGGCCGTGATGGCTGGAGTGCAGGTGCCTGTACCAGCACTGGTTGATGCTGCTAATTTGGGATTACCCTTAGAGAGTTTGCATGAATTACGAGGGGTCGAGTTTAGAGAGTTATCGTTTGAGGCTTCTGAGGAGTGATTTTCTAGCACGAATCATATTTTGGATCAGATGGGTTGTTCTGATGATCGGAGATATCAACCCAAGCTTGGGATAAGAGGTCAGCTAGGGCAGAGTTCTGGAGGTGGGATGCCCGAGTGTGTTCTGTATAGGAAGAAGTATTCGGAGGTTTACTAGAGGTTGGATAGAGTTTGTTGGGGTTGTGGATCTCAAGACCATGTTAGACGCGATTGTCCTCAGATTGGACGAGCTGGGATAGTTCTTGCGCCTGTTGCAGCTAATGCTTGCTAGAGTTGTAGGTCGGCTGATCATGTGAGGCGTGACTGCCCTGTGTTAGCCAGAGGTACGCATGTTCCTGCACCTATTGTGGCTGCCTAGAGAGGATGAGGGCATGGACGAGGACATTTCCAGTTGAGAGATGGTGGGTGCAGGACTGTGGCACACACGTTGCTATCCAGTCAGAGGGAAGAGGTCCCGTGAGGGTGTATGCGAATCACGAAGGACACAATACCAATGTAATTCCAGGTACCTTTACTTTGCAATCTTTGCCGTTATTTTCTTTGGTTGATTCTGGTTCCACCCATTCATATATTCTTAGTGAGCATGCACAGTTGCTTGATATACCTGTGGAGATTTTGAATGTTGGTGTTCGAGTAACTAGTTCTTTGGGTGAGATGGTTGTGGTTAGGAAGTTATACCGAAGGTGTCCTTTGATGGTGCAAGACCATGTGTTCACTGTGGTTCTGATGGAATTGCCATTCCATGATTTTGATGTAATATTAGGGATGGATTGGCTATCCAAGCATGGGGCAGTTGTGGATTTTGAAACCAAACGGATATCCTTGCATCTTGCAGATGATTATTGATAAGTGTTCAAAAGTACTATTTTTATTACCCTTTTTACTCATATTATTGTTAGACTTAAGCTCATATTAGTTGCATAATTAGTCATTCTGGCATTAATTCATGTTTCTTTCCACCGTTGAGATTGATTACATAACGTGGTGATTTTTGTGGAAAAAGATGCTGCTTTGGTGTGTTTTTGTGTGTGTGCAAAATCACTTGCCTAAACAAGGCTAGAACCAGTTGCCAGGGCAGTGCATGAAGGAGATGTCGAGCTAGTTGCCAGGGCAATGCCTGAAGGAGACGCCGAGCCAGTTGCCAAGGAAATTGTCGACAAAAAATAAGTTGATATGGTAGTCGAAATTGATGACTAGACAAGCCCAAGATGACTTGGAGCAAAGCTAAATCCCAAAGGAGTTTGATTTCCATGAAGATGTTCAAGAAGAATTAAATTCCATGAAGATAGGAGAAGTTCTAGAAGGAATATAATTATAATAAAGAATTATATTCTTTAAAGATAATTTAATTCTAACTTAACTTCCTCCTCAAAGAAGGACTTTGACCTAGCCCTATAAATAGATCACCAAGCCGTCAACTCCAAAGGAGAAAGAAGAATGGAGGATTTTCGACAACTCCAAAGGGAAAGAAGGAAGAGATTTTGACAAGAGAGCAACGGAGAGGGAGTTCAATTTCTTCTTCTTCTTCTTTGCTTCCATTAGATTCATGGTTTGGGGATTATTCTTTGTATATCTTTTGAACCCAACCATGAACTAACTTGATTGGTTGGGGTTATTGTGTTTTGTTGTTGTGAGAAACAATTGGATTTTGTTTAGGTAATAAGAGTTTGCACTTTTAATTCAAGGTTTACTCATTCTTGGTTTTTATTCTTGTTTGCGAGTGAATTGGGAGAGGATCTCGTAACTTCATCTATTTATCTAATATCGGGAGAGTTATATTCAAAAAATGAATGAGTACGATCTTTATTTAATCTATTGATGGTGAATATTAATCCGGCTTAGAAATAAGTTAAGGATTTCAACGGCTAAGAGGAGCGCAAGATTGGTTGTTGTTTACCCTTGATTCACGCAGGGAAGTATTATCAAGGCATGCACAAGTAGCTAGAGTTTCGACTTAGGGATAAGAAGAAACCATTGAAGAACTCTCTGCCGAACCTTAAAGGTTGCTGCCCAGACGCCCAAGTTGTTGCCCAACTAGTCGCCCAGGCAACCATCGATTAGTTGCCAAGGCAACCCCGTTGTGCAAGTTGCCATGGCAACTGAGTTTCCCTTGCACTCTTTTACCAAGACGATCCAATTGGCTATCATGCCTCAACTCACGATAACCTGGCCTATTCACTCTATTTTAATTTCATCTATTCTTTAGTTTATTGCTCTTAGTTTACTTATTAGTTATAAGTCCTACAATCACCTACTTGTCTTTTTCTTTTCCAACGCAGTAACTTAAGCAAAGTGGCCCAAACCAATCCCTGTGGAGACGATACTCGATACTCATATCACTTTATTACTTGCGACGTGTATACTTGCACAATTGCATAGCACTTATTACACACAACAAGTTTCTAGCGCCATTGTCGGGGATTGGCAATAGCAACTTTGTTTTTATTTTCTTGCACTTTCTTTTTACTTTTCTTGTTTAAGATTCAAAGGGCTAACAAACTTTGGTTTTGCATTGGTATATGACCAAGGTGAGACCGATTGCACCAGAATATCCCTTTGATCCAGAAATCGAGCGAACCTTACAAAGACTTAGACGAAGGTTAAGAGTAGCAATGGATAATCAAGACGGCAATATGAATCAAGATGTTCCAGCAGGAGGAGGAGTGATTCTTGCACGAAACAGAACTATTCGAGACTATCTTGAAGAAGATCTTGATGGACTTAATCCAGGAGTTGTCGCACCTGAAATTGAAGCCGATCACTTTGAGTTGAAACCGGTGATGTTTAATATGATCAACACAATTGGTCAATTTAGCGGCTCAGCAACTGAAGATGCACTACAACATCTTAAAACTTTCCTCGAGACTTGCAACTCGTTAAAAATACACGGAGTCGCCCCTGATGTTTTACGATTAAGATTATTCCCTATTCATTGAGGGATAGGACGAAAGCATTGTTGAATAGCATTCATGCTGGATCAATAGGATCTTGGACCGATCTTTGTTGTGATTTCCTTGCTCGGTTTAATCCTACAAATTTGACTGATAAGCTTCGTAACGACATTACTTCTTTTCGACAGGCAGATGATGAATCCATGTACGAGGCTTGGCAGCGATATAGAGAACTTCTACACAAATGCCCCCTACACGGATTGCCGGTGTGGACACAAGTAACAATGTTTTACAACGCTGTGAATACTCCAACAAGGATGATGCTAGATGCCTCGGCAAATGGCATACTCCTAGATAAGTCACCAGAGGAAGCAATGCAAATTCTAAACAGGCTTGCCAAGAATGATTATCAATTCCCCTCTACTAGACGAGGAGGAGTTAGACGCCAAGCCACAATACATGAACTAGGATCATCATACTCAATTTCGGCACAATTGGCCACTTTAACCAAGGTGGTCCAGAACATGCAGAAACCGAACAACACACATGAGGTCAAGGTAATGTATTCTTTTTGTGAGTTATGTGGTGGTAACCATGATTCTTCTGAATGTATGCAGAATCCGGAATCCAGCTTCTATGTGGGGAATTACAACCGGAACAACAATGTGATGTCCAATACATATAATCCATCTTGGAAGAAGCACCCGAATTTTTCATGGAGTAATCCCAACAATGCTCTAAACCAGAACAATCAGAACGCACAAGCATCGGGATTCCAGCAGAATATGCCACGGCAATAGTTTCTGCAGCAACAACCGATAACATCTAGTTCTTTGGAAAATTCTCTAAATACTGTTATGATGAAAACTGAATCTTATATGGCTGAGAATAGTAACTTCATAAAAAAAATTGATTCTTTTATTAACAGGACCGAGATGAGATTGCAAAACTATGAGGCGGCAATCAAATCATTGGAAAATCAAGTCATACAATTTGCTCAAAACCTGAATACTAGACCGCAAGGAGGTTTACCTAGTGATACTGAAGTCGCAAAAGGAACTGGCCATAAGCAATGTAAGGCGATCACCACTAGAAGTGGCCAACAACTTAAAGAGGCTCAAGCCCGCTCATAAACAAAACTCCATAAAAAGATCAAGACGAACCTAGCGGCAAAGCCTCAGATGCTGAACCAGTAATTGCCGCTGCAACTGGCAATAAGCATGCCTCGGCAACCGACGATAAGGATGCCTCAGCAATTTGCGATAAGCATGCCTCGGCAACCCCAGTTGATAATGCCTCGGCAACTCCAGTTATCCCGGCAATGCCGTCAATCAGGTTCCAAACCAATGAAAGGATCGAAGATATCCGACTTCCACCACCATTCCCACAAAGGTTGAAGCGACAAAAGCAAGAATATCAATTCAAGAAGTTTCTTGATATCCTAAAGCAAGTCCACATCAACTTGACATTGGTGGAAGCAATTGAACAAATGCCGAACTATGCCAAGTTTCTTAAAGACATTGTGCCCAATAGAACAAGGCTAGGAGAGTTTGGAACATTTGCTGCAACAGAGGGATGCATGGCCATGTTGCACAATCGTATACCACCTAAGTTGAAGGATCCCAGAAGTTTCACAATACCCTGTTCCATTGGAAACCACTATGTCGGGAAAGCATTATACGACCTTGGGGCTAGCATAAACTTGATGCCTAAATCAATTTTCCAGAAACTAGGAATCGGGAAGGCAAGACCTACAACAGTTATGCTACAGCTAGCCGACAGATCCTATGTGCATCCAGAGGGAAAAATCGAAGACATACTGGTAAAAGTTGATAAATTTATTTTTCCCGTTGACTTTATTGTTTTGGATTGCGAAGCATATGAGCATGCACCTATCATTCTCGGGAGTCCATTCCTAGCAACAGGGAGAACCTTGATCGATGTTGAAAAGGGAGAACTCACAATGAGGGTGAATGACCAGCAAGTTAAACTAAATGTGTTCCAAACACTAAGGCATGCCGATGATCCAGAAGAATGCCAACTTCTTCATGCCACGACAGAGTTTAACTTTGACGAGAAATTTAGTTGCCTCGGCAACTACATTGCCAATCAAGAGGAACCTGAGGAGTATGAAGAACTGGTAAATGAGGAACAATAAGAAGAGGCAAATTGGCTAGTCAATTGACCAGGTACATACTTTGAACCACTAGATTACTCAGGTAAGGAAGGTAAGCTCGAAAAGCCCTCTATTGAACAACCACCGATTCTTGAGTTGAAACAGTTGCCAGAGCAACTAAAATATGCATACTTAGGAACCGATAATACATTGCCTGTAATTATTTCTTCTAAGTTACAGCTTGAGGAGGAAAAAAAGCTGATCAAAATTCTAATGCTACACAAGAAGGCAATAGGGTGGACAATTGTCGACTTGAAAGAAATTAACACGGTAGTGTGCATGCACAAGATTTTGTTGGAAGATGATCACAAACCTTCAATTGAGGCAGAGAGGAGACTGAATCATGCCATGAAAGGGGTTGTAATGAAAGAAATCATCAAGTGGCTTGACGCCGGCATTATATACCCTATCTTTGATAGTACATGGGTAAGTCTGGTACAATGTGTACCGAAAAAGAGATATAATGGTGGTAAGTAATGAAAACAATGAACTCATTCCAGCCAGGACTGTGACTGGTTGGAGGGCTTGTATGGATTATCGAAAGCTAAACAAAGCCACTAGGAAAGATCACTTCCCATTACCCTTTATTGATCAAATGCTTGACTGTCTTGCAGGTAAACCCTTTTATTGTTTTCTTGATGGTTATTTAGGTTACAATCAAATTGACATAGCACCAGAAGATCAAGAAAAGACAACCTTCACATGCCCATACGGTACTTATGCTTTCCGAAGGATGCCGTTCAGATTATGTAACGCCTCGGCAACCTTCCAAAGATGCATGATGGCACACTTTTCAGACATGGTCGAAGACTTCCTTGAGATCTTCATGGATGATTTTTTTTGGTAATGACATCAACAGTTGCCCCGGCAATTTAGAGAAGCTGTTGGCAAGATGTGAAGAAACTGATTTAGTCCTCAATTGGGAGAAGTGCCATCTTATGGTAGATGAAGGAATAGTGTTCGGCCACAAGATTTCATCCAAGGGGATTGAAGTAGACAAAGCCAAGGTGGACGTGATCGAGAGATTACCCCCACCAAGATAAAGTCTTCAATTTTGATGATTCTTGCACCCGAGCATTCAAAACCCTAAAGGAAAAGCTTACCTCGTCACCCATTTTTGTTCCACCAGATTGGACGCTACCTTTTGAGCTCATGTGTGATGCAAGTGATTTTACGGTAGGAGCAGTCCTAGGCCAATGCACAGGTAAGACCTTCCATGTGATATACTACGCTAGTAAAACTCTTAATAGTGTTTAAGTGAATTACACAACAACAGAGAAAGAATTACTAGCTGTAGTTTTGGCATTTGACAAGTTTCGATCCTATTTGATTGGTACAAAGGTAATTGTTCATACGGACCATTCGACAATTAAATATCTATTTGCTAAAAAGGATGCTAAACCTCATTTGATTCATTGGATATTACTTTTACAAGAATTTGATATTGAAATTAAGGACAGGAAAGGAACATAAAATCAAGTGGCCGATCATTTATCACGTCTAGAACGCAATAGGGAGAAGGACGTGAATTTAGAGATATGCGATGCATTCCCGGATAAGCAACTTTTAGTTACATCAGCAACCATGGGTGCGCATGCCTCGGTAACCTCGATGCCTCGGTAGCCCTTGATGCGTACGTCTCGGTAACCATGGATGCATATGCCTCGGCAACCCTCGACACCGTAGCAGCTCTTAACTCGCACGCCTTGGCAACCACGGATGTGCATGCCTCGGCAACCCTCAACGTTGCAACAGCTCTTGACGTGCACGCCTCGGCAATCATGGATGCGCATTCCTCGGCAGCCCTTGATGCCTCGGAAACCATGGATGTGCATGCCTCGGCAACCCTCGACGCCTCGACAGCCCTTGACGCGCATGCCTCGGCAACCATGGATGCGCATGCCTCGGCAACCCTTGATGCCTCGGCAACTCTAGACGTGCACGCCTCGGTAGCCACTGATACACACACCTCGGAAACCATGGACGCGTATGCCTCGACAACTCTAGGCGCACACGCCTCGACAATCTTGGGAGCAGTCGCCACGGTAGCATATGCCTCGGCAATACCCTGGTATGAGGATATAGTTAATTTCCTTATTTGTGGTATTTTACCTTATGGCCTCACTCACCAAGAGAAGAAGCGGTTCTGCCATGATACTAAGCATTACTTTTGGGACGAGCCTCTTTTATTTAAACAAATGTGTAGATCAGGTTATACACCGATGTGTCCCTGAAAAGGAGCAGTAAAATGTACTCTGGAAATGCCATTCCTCACCCTATGGAGGACATTTTGGAGGAACTTGTACCACGGCCAAAGTTTTGCAATCCGGTTTGCATTGGCCAACACTGTAAAAAGATGCCCAATAGTTTTACAAGCAATATGATAGTTGCCAGAGGAAAGGCAATATCACCCACAAAACTAATAGGCAAGCAGAAATTTCCAACCAGGAATTGAAGGGTATACTCGAGAAAGTTGTAAATCCCTCTATGAAGGATTGGTCAGCAAGACTAGATGACGCACTTTGGGCATATCGCATTGCATTCAAAACACTCTTAGGTATGTCCCCCTTCCGACTTGTCTATGGCAAAACATGCCATCTACCGGTGGAAATCGAACACAAGGCATATTGGGCAATCAAGACCATGAATATGGATTGGGAAAGTGCCAGGCAAAAGCGTTTGTTGGACCTCAACGAGATAGAAGAATTTCGTGCACTCACCTATAATAATGCACGAATCTACAAGGAGAAAACAAAGCAATGGCAGGACAAGAAACTATTGCCGCGGTAATTCATGCCAGGGCAACTAGTTCTCTTATTCAATTCTCGGCTAAAACTTTTCCCGGGAAAACTAAAATCAAGACGGTCGAGACCATTTGAAGTTGTCAAACCATTCTCCCATGGTGCCGTGATAATCAAGTCAATTACCGACGAACATGAATTCAAAGTTAACGGACAAAGATTGAAGCACTACAACGATTCCCATGTGGAACGTAACAAAGAAGTGGTCACCTTAGGAGATGCTTGAGTATGCTCTCCTTTCAATATTTTCTTTTTCTTTTTATTTTCATTTTTATTTTTAGGAGATATTTTATTTTTCTTCATTATCTTTAGTTTCCAAGTTTTCTTTGTTTTATTTTCCACAACAAGACTCACAACCACCATGCTAAGGAAATTCGCTGCCAACTACTTGCCACGGCAACCGCAACAAAGGATGCCCCTGCAACTACCTCAACAGTTGCCACAACAACAGAAACTAGTGATGCCCAAGCAAAAAAATGGCTTCGGCAACTACTGATGCCCAAGCAAGTGAACCTGCCTCGGCAAACATGGATCAAATCAAAGCAATGTTATCCACGCGGTACCAGCCACAAGAATTCAACCACTGACCAGAAAATGAATCAAGCAGACGGCACGAAGGAAACTTATCACTCGAGGTGACGACCTCTCTGACTAACTCATTTCATTTAGTTTCTTCTAAATTTTGTTTCACTTTTACATGCATTGAGGACAATGTTTCTCTCGAGTTTGGGGGGTGTTGGTTTCTAGTTAGTTTCATGATTAGTTGCATTCATCTTTAGCAATCACATATAGGTTGCATATGTTACTTGCCATGCCTTTAACTGGATTTAATTGCTTATGACTTGTTGAATATCCAATGATGAATTTTTGCCACTGCAATTAATTGAAAGAACCTTTAATTTTAGGATTGCATGAAAAGAACTTAGAATTTTACTATGACGCTACTTTTTTTTACATGGTTATGGCTTGTTGATTGAAAGAAACTTAGTGAACTTAGGTTGCTTAAAATTTGGATAAATTTAAAATTGAAAATTAAAAGTTAAATTCTTACTATAGGTGGCTCTAGTAGTAAATGCACTTTCTTGCTAGAGGTGCCCAAAACTGGCTCTAGTAGTTAATGCACATTAAAGAATCGCTAGAGGTGCCCGAAATTGGCTCTAGTCGACTAAAATAAAATGAGAAATTGCTTACGTTGCTAGAGGTGCCAAAATTTGGCTCTAGTGAAAATAAAAATAGATGTCCCGGTAATTAAATTGATAAAGCCTATTGTTCACATAGAATCTTGAAAATCAACTTGTACACAACTACGCACACACATTGTCACGATCATTGTAGTTTGATTCTGGGTAATTTTTGTGCTATCCAAAAAAAAATAAAAGGTGATCATACTTTGTGTCACGGTTCCGAGGTTTAAATTCAAGTTTGAAGCATGTCTTTGATGATTAAAGTCTTGGCAGGTACTTGTTAGTTTGCATTGCTTGAGGACAAGCAATAGTTTGAGTTTGGGGGTGTGATAAGTGTTCAAAAGTACTATTTTTATTACCCTTTTTACTCATATTTTGTTAGACATAAGCTCATATTAGTTGCATAATTAGCCATTCAGGCATTAATTCATGTTTCTTTACACCGTTGAGCTTGATTATATAACTTGGTGATTTTTGTGGAAAAAGATGTTGCTTTGGTGTGTTTTTGTGTGTGTAGAATCACTTGCCTAAACAAGGCTAGAACCAGTTGCCAAGGTAGTGCATGAAGGAGATGCCGAGCTAGTTGCCAGGGCAATACATGAAGGAGACACCGAGCCAGTTGCCAGGGCAATTGTCGACAAAGAATAAGGTGATATGGTAGTCGAAATTGATGACTAGACAAACCCAAGATGACGCGGAGCAAAGCTAAATCCCAAAGGAGTTTGATTTCCATGAAGAGGTTAAAGAAGAATTAAATTCCAAGAAGATAGGAGAGGTTCTAGAAGGAATATAATTATAATAAAGAATTATATTCTTTAAAGATAATTTAATTATAACTTAACTTCCTCCTCAAATAAGGACTTTGACCTAGCCCTATAAATAGATCACCAAGTCGTCAACTCCAAGGGAGAAAGAAGAATAGAGGATTTTCGACAACTCCAAATGTCAAGAAGGAAGATATTTCAACAAGAGAGCAAGGGGGAGGGAGTTCGATTTCTTCTTCTTTGCTTCCATTAGATTCATGGTTTGGGGATTATTCTTTGTATATCTTTTAAATCCAACCATGAACTAACTTGATTGGTTGGGGTTATTGTGTTTTGTTATTGTGAGAAACAATTGGATTTTGTTTAGGTAATAAGAGTTAGATTCAAGGTTTACTCATTCTTGGCTTTTATTCTTGTTTGCGAGTGAATTAGGAGAGGATCTCGTAACTTCACCTATTTATCTAATATCGGGAGAGTTAGATTCAAGAAACGAATGAGTATGGTCTTTATTCAATCTATTGATGGTGAAGATTAATGCGGCTTAGGAATAAGTTAAGGATTTCAACGGCTAAGAGGAGTTCACCCTTGATTCATGTAGGGATGTATTATCAAGTCATGCACAAGTAGCTAGAGTTTCGACTTAGGGATAAGAAGAAACCATTGAAGAATGCTCTGTCGAGCCTTGAAGGTTGCTGCCCAGACGCCTAAGCAGTTGCCCAACTAGTCTCCCAAGCAACCATCGATTAGTTGCCAAGGCAACCCCGTTGTGCAAGTTGCCACGGCAACTGAGTTGCCCTTGCACTCTTTTACCAAGACGATCCAATCGGCTATCACGCCTCAACTCACGATAACCTGGCCTATTCACTCTATTTTAATTTCTTCTATTCTTTAGTTTATTGCTCTTAGTTTACTCACTAGATATAAGTCATACAATCACCTACTTGTGTTTTTCTTTTCCAACGCAGTAACTTAAGCAAAGTGGCCTAAACCAATCCCTGTGGAGACGATACTCGATACTAATATCACTTTATTACTTGTGATGTGTATACTTGCAGAATTGCGTAGCACTTATTACATGCAACATTTATGAAGTTGTGGTGGTTGGCGAGAATGCAAAGTTCCTGAATAATGTTGTTTCAGCTTTGGAAACAAGTCAAATGTTGGAACACGAATGTTAGGAATATTTGGCCTATGTTATGAATCATGGATCCAAGAATAAGCGTGTGCAGGATATCCGCATAGTTTGTGATTTTCTGGGAGTTTTTCCTGAAGAGTTACTGGGGTTGCGGCCAAATAGGGAGGTGGAGTTTAAAATCGAGATGTATGTTGATACGGCACCGGTGTCCATTGCGCCGTATCACATGGAACCTAAGAAGTTGAAAGAGTTAAAGATAAAACTCTAGGAGTTGCTTGATCAGGGGTTTATTAGACCCAGTGTTTAACCCTGGGGTGCATCGGTGTTATTCGTAATGAAGAAAGATGGCACAAGGAGGATGTGTATCGATTATCAGCAACTGAATAAGTTAACGATTAAGAACAAATATCTCTTGCTACGGATTGATGATTTGTTTGATCAATTCTGAGGTGCATCGGTGTTTTATAAGATCGACTTGAGATCGGGATATTATTAGTTGAAGGTGAAGGGTGAGGATGTGCCAAAGACTACCTTTTGTACGAGGTATGGGCATTACGAGTTCTTAGTGATTCCGTTTGGGTTGACCAATGCACCAGCTGCGTTTATGGATATGATGAATCGGGTGTTTTATGAGTACTTGGACCAACTTGTGGTAGTGTTTATTGATGATATTCTTGTGTACTCTCGTACTGAAAAAGACCATGATGAGCACTTGCGGATTGTGCTTCAGAGATTGCTGGATAATTAATTATATTCTAAGTTGAGTAAATGTGAATACTGGTTGAAGGAAGTAGTTTTCCTTGCACATATGGTGTCGGCTGAGGGAATCCGTGTGGATCCACAAAAGATTGAGGCTGTGGTGAGTTGGAAGCCACCTAGGTCAGTGACGGAGGTGCATAGTTTACTTGGGTTGGCTGGATATTATCACCGATTTGTAGATGGATTTTTGAAGATTGTTGCACCTTTAACTAAGTTGTTGCAGAAGAACGTTTTTTTGAGTGGACGAAGGATCGCCAGCAAGCTTTTGAAAAGTTAAAGGAAGCTTTGATGCAAGCTCTAATCTTGATTCAACCTAATTCGGGAAAAGAGTTTATGGTATATAGTGATGCATCCTATGTGGGTTAAGGCTGCGTGTTGATGCAAGGTGGGAAGGTGGTGGCTTATGCATCTAGGCAATTGAAGGTGCATGAGCATAACTATACTATTCATGATCTTGAGCTTGCCGCAATGGTGTTTGCATTAAAGATTTAGAGGCATCATCTTTATGGTGAGAAGTGTGTAGTGTACGCGGATCACAAAAGTTTGAAGTATTTGATGTCGCAGAAAGAGTTGAATCTTAGGCAACGACGGTGGTTGGAGTTGCTTAAAGATTATGACTTGACCATTGAGTATCATCCAGGTAAAGTGAATGTGGTAGCGGATGCTTTGAGTAGAAAAGCTATAGTTGAGTTGAGAGCTATGTTTGCTTGGTTGAGTGTAACCCGTGATGGAGGTTTGTTAGCCGAGTTGCAGGTGAAGCCATCGCTGTTGCAAATGATAAAGGAGAAACAATCGTATGATGATGAGTTGGTACCTCATGTTAGGGATATCTTGGATGGGAAACCATCAGATTTTCTTTTTAATAATGATAGGGTGTTGTGTTTTAAGGACCGGGTAGTGGTGTCGTAGGATGAGGAGTTGAGACGTATCATCTTGACCGAGGCTCATTCTAGCCCTTTTGCTATGCATCCCGGTAGTACCAAGATGTATCAGTGTTTGAAGGAGGAGTATTGTTTGGTTGGTTTTGAAGAAGGATGTGGCTGATTTTGTTGCTAGATGCATGGTATGTCAACGTGTTAAAGCTGAGCATCAATTTCTTTCTGTGTTGTTGCAACTGTTGAGGTTACCAGAATGGAAATGCGAGAAAATTACCATGGATTTTGTGTCGGGGCATAGCTTTGACACAGACTAAAAAGGATTCCATTTAGGTGATCGTGGATTGGTTTACGAAGTGTACACATTTTCTGTCGGTGCATACGATGTATACTTTGGATAAATTGGCTGATCTTTACATCACAGAGGTCGTGAAGTTGCATGGAGTGCCTAAGTCGATTGTGTTGGATAGAGATCCGAGGTTTACAGCAAGGTTCTCGGAATGTTTGCATCGAGCCCTGGGTACTCGGTTGCATTTTAGCACTTCGTATCATCCTTAGACAAACAGACAGTCTGAGCACGTGATCCAGGTCTTGGAGGATATGTTGAGGTGTTGCATTATCAAGTTCCAAGGAACCTGGGAAAAGCAGTTGTCGACAGTGGAGTTCGCTTATAATAACAGCTGTCAGGCGAGTATTCAAATGGCACCGCATGAGGCCTTATATGGTAGTAGGTGTCGTACGCCTTTGTGTTGGGCGGAGGCTGGGGAGAAGTATATTTCTATGCCCCATGTTTTGAAAGACACTAATGAGAACGTGAAGCTTGTGTCTGAACGCTTGAAAGCGACATTTGGTCGACAAAAATCTTACTTGGATTTGAAGCATAGGGAAGTGGAGTATGCTATTGGTGACAAAGTGTTTTGAAGGTTTCACCTTGGAAGAAGGTGATGCGGTTTGGGCGTAAAGGGAAGTTGAGTCCGAGGTTTATCGGGCCGTATGAGATTTTGGATCGTGTGGGTCCCATAGCTTATCGGTTGAGGTTACCTCCCGAGTTGGAAAAGATTCATAATGTGTTCCACGTTTCAATGTTGTGGAGGTATCGGTTGGATCCCTTTCATGTTATGCCGATTGAGGATGTTGAGTTGAGGCTGGATCTGAATTATGATGAGGAACCATTAGAGATCCTTGATACCAGCAGTAAGGTTCTGCGTGGGAAGTCGATAGAGCTCGTTAAAGTATTATGGCGGCATCGAGGAGTTGATGAGGCTACTTGGGAGAGTAAGTCGGATATGAAAAAGCAATTTCCACATCTTTTTCCTCCAGGTAAATTTTGAGGATGAAATTTCTTAAGAGGGGGAGAGTTGTAACGCCCCGATTTTGGGCTTAAGAGTTTTGGGGAATGATTTAGTCAGTTCGGTGGATCAGGATTAGAGATTTGAGTCGGATTCAGGATTTAAATTGGATTAAATATTTTTATTGAAGATAAAACTATGGAAAATTAGTCTAAAATCATTATTAAATATATAAATGATTTTGGTAAAAACAATTTTGGAAAATGAAATCCGAAAATGGGACATTTTGGGTTAGTGACCGAAATGTAAGTTTGCAAAACTATTTTGAAAATAGGTCAAAACTTTGAATCTTTAAGGAGCTATTAATCCAAAAGGGTTTCATCAGATTTCTCCATTTAATTAACTATTTTTAATTATGTTTTAAGAGGTATAAATAAGGAGAGAAATAATTAAACACAATGAAGGCTTTTAAAAGAATTTCACGTAACTAATTTCGTAAATTCTTTTCTCCGAAATTCTCTCCAGCCAAACATATTTTCCAGCTTCAATTTTTTCAGCAATTAAGGGGAGAAATCAGCATTGGAGGGGAAAGTAGTTCGGAAGTGAATCTTGGTGTTGAGGAGTTGTCGAAGGCTTGATTTGACATCGGCAAGGAAGGCGTTTCTTTGTCGATGAGTGAAAGGGATAAGAATGGCTTTTCAATGGTTTGAAAAGGTTTATGGGAGTCTAGACTAGGCTTGATACGCTGGTCTAAGACTTGAAAGTAAGTGAATTGGTTTTTCTCTCTCATTTTCGGTTGGCAAATGCTTTATGAATGCACTTGTTTGATGAAGGTTTACCTCCCGTTTTATGCATGAAATGAGCATGGTTTAATGCTGGAAACCGATGTGAAATGATATTAGATGCATTTGTAAAGTAATGCATGATTTTAAAGAATGTTTGTGAACATGGTTTATGCATGGTTTAATGTATGTTGAGGTGTTTTGAATAATGCATATGAAAACAGTGAGGTATGTTTATAAAAGTGGATTATATTGGCAAGTGATGAAATGGAAATGTTATGGAAATGTTATCGGATATAATTGGCCGGCCATAGGGTTTAAAGTGCACTATAATAAGTCACATGTGGTTATAGAGGTGGTATAGGAGGTACTTACTCTTACCATGTGAACCCCAATATTGTTGAGGTGACATTTAGATGGCATTTACTCCAGCCAAGAGCTGTAGAGGTTGATGCGTCGAATGTGTTTACTCCAAGTTGGAGGATTAGCCTTGGTAGTGTAGACATGGTGTCTGTGTTGCACGACTCCATGCCATTGAGCTGTAAGAGATTACGAGATCTCTTTGGAAATCCTTGCATTCGATGTTACCGATGTTAATGATGGTTTTATGGAAATGTTGTTGTTGAGATGGAACACTTGTAAGCCAATATAATTTTTAAATGTATCATGTTGATGGATTGATTTGGAAAAAAAGTGTTTACACATGTTTTACTTCTTAAGCTTTGCATATGGGATGTTATGCATGGGAAAGGCTTAAGTAGAGGGAATTGCATATGAGATTATGTTGTGGAATCCATGATACATGTTGCATATGGTTTAATATGCTGATTTTGTAAAGACTAAGTGCATGTTTTGAAAGAATGGCATGATTTTGTAAGGACTAAGCAATGATTGCTTATGCTCTCTTTTGTCATCAATGCAGATTGATTGAATGCAAGTGGCCTAGCAAGCAAGGAGGAAATTCCAAGACTTTATATTGTTGCTTTGGACTTCTGATAAGCTTGGTCTGTTGGATTTTGCACATGGTTCATGCTTTGGTTGCTTGAGTATTAGGAAACATGTCTATAGTTTACCTTTAAAGCATGATGATTGTTTCTTGATGTTTGGTTTATGGTATTTGATGGTAAATGACCAATGATGATGTTATTTGATTGCTAGAAGCATGCTTAAGTGTTATAAATCCAAAACGAGGCTAAAAACCAGCAAATTTTGACGTTACAGGTCAGGGCGTATCGATACACCTGTGCCCGTATCAATACAGGTAAGTGTTTCCAAGCACAGCATACTGATACATGAGGGACCGTATCGATATGGGTAAGCACATTTTCAGGCTTAGCGTATCGGTACACGGGTGACTGTATCAATACCGGTCTACGGTTTCAGGCATAGTGTATCGATACATTTAAAGGTGTATCGATATGATTTTGAGCTACTAGAATCTAGAATTTTGTAAAGGCTCATGCGTATCGATACACTTGCCAACGTATTGATACGGGTGGCAGTTAAGTTAGTTGAAAGCATGTTTTAAGAATTCTATTTTCTCTCATTTTAGTCCCTGAGTGATATAGATGCAATTAAATGAGTTTAAATGATTGTTTTGACTTGAAATTTCACCAGTATGCATGTAATTGGTTCAATTGAGGATTGGTAACTTTAATTGCGAAATTGGTCCTTCAAAATAATGGAAATTATACTTGGGTCCCTGGTGTTATGTATGCAATTGGTTGAGTTTGGATGATCGTTTTAAGTTCAAATTTGGCATGTATGCTTGTAACTTGACAAATCAAAGATTGGTAAAGCAAATTACAAGTTAACCCTTATAGATTTGTAGATTTACATTTTGGTCCCTATTATTGTAAAGTGACCAATTGGATATCAAATCTATGCCTGATTGGGTTGGGCTTTCACTTGTTGTTTGTATGTACATATATGGTAATAAACAACATACATATAAGATAAAAAGAGAAAAAAAATGGATGTGTTTCCATAGTTTTCTTCACAATTTACTATTGTAAACCTAATGTAGCTCGCGCGGTTCGGTCTTACCACTAGGCCGGGTCAATAGGGTTACATTTGGTGGTATCAGAGCCAGGTTATGATAGTTGGGGGTGGGTTATGGTTGGTTATGTATGTTGGGAAGTTGTTTGAAATGTATGTTGATTGAATTGACTTGATTGCTATACATAGTGATGGATTGTACGTTATATGCCATGTTGGGGTATGATTTGGGACACATTTCCTTATTACTATCGATGGAAAATGTTTTGATTTGAAATGGAAATATTGGAAACTTGCTTGAAGATGGCCTAACTATTTTTATTTTGGTGTTATCATGCCATAGATTCTTTGTTTATAATGCCACCGAGGATTGAATTACGTTTTAATTCGAATGGGGGAGACAATATGATAAGAATAATGTTGTTCCTGAGGGGTTGCCACCTCCTCCACCTGTGGGTGTGGAACAAGTACCACCTGTGCAAGCTGGGCCAGCACTGGTGATATGACGCCTTTGATTCAAGCAATGATGAGAGCGTTCCAGGCCGCGATGGCTAGAGTGCAGGTGCCTGCACCAGCACCGGTTGCTGCTGCTAATTCGAGATTACCCTTAGAGAGTTTAAGTGAATTCGGAGGGGTCGAGTTTAGAGGGTTGTCGCCTGAGGCTTATGAGGAGTGGTTTGCCAACACGAATCGTATTTTGGATCAGATGGGTTGTTCTAATACTCGTAAGCTGGGATGTGTTGTATCTCTGCTGTAGGGGGATACGTATAGCTGGTGGACTACGGTGATTGCAAGTATGGTGGCTGACAATGTAACATGGGAAACCTTCCGGTCTGCCTTCCGGAAGAAGTATCTCGGAGCTAGATACCAAAATGAAAAGAAACGCGAGTTCATGTCTTTGGTGCAGGGGATGTGTCGGTATTTGAGTATGAGATACAATTTGTGAGGCTGAGTCAGTATGCTTCTGAGCTGATTCCTGATGAGAGGAGCCGTTGTGACCGCTTCCATTGTGGATTGACGCAGGAGATTAAGACATATATGTTGGCTACTAAGTATGCTGATTTTTGATGGATTGGTTTCAAGAGTCAAGGATATTGAGCGGAGTTTGGGTTTGACATCCCGTGCTAGAGGATTCGGTCACGGTAAGAGAGCTACTGATGCTAATGCCGGGGGTGGACGAAATAAGAGACACCGTGATCGAAGATATCGACCCGAGCTTAGGAGAAGAGGTCAGCTAGGGCAGAGTTCCGGAGGTAGGATACCCGAGTGTGTTTAGTGTGGGAATAAGCATTCGAGGGTTTATTGGAGGTCAGATAGAGTTTGATGGGGTTGTGGATCTTAAGACCATGTTAGACGCGATTGTCCTCAAATTAGACGAGCAGGGACAATTCTTGCGCCTGTTGCAGCTAATGCTTGCTGGAGTTGTTGGTCAGCTAATCATGTGAGGCGTGACTGCTCTATGTTAGCTAGAGGTTTGCATGTTCCTACACCTGTTGTGGCTGCCCAGAGAGGTCAAGGGCGTGGATGAGGACATTTCAAGCTGAGAGATGGTGGGCATAGGACTATGGCACACACCGTTGCTATCCAGTCGGAGGGAGGAGGTCCTAAGAGGGTGTATGCTAATCACGAAGGATGCAACGATACCAATGTGATTATAGGTACCTTTACTTTGCAATCTTTGCCGTTATTTTCTTTGGTTGATTCCGGTTTCACCCATTCATATATTCTTAGTGAGCATACACAGTTACTTGATATACCTGTGGAGATTTTGAATGTTGGGCTTCGAGAAACTAGTTCTTTGGGTGAGATGGTTGTGGTTAGGAAGTTATATCGAAGGTGTCCTTTAATGGTGCAAGACCATGTATTCGCTATTGATCTGATGGAATTGCCAGTCCATGGTTTTGATGTAATATTGAGGATGGATTGGCTATCTGAGCATAGGGCAGTTGTGGATTTTGAAACCAAACGGATATTGTAGGGATGTCCGTTTCGCTAAAAAAAATGAAGTTTTCGAAGCGTTTGTGGTTTTCCGGGTATTAAAATATTTATTCCGTGGGGTTTTAAAAAACGCGGTTTAGTTAAAAATTGGAGTCGCCACCGGCCACTTAGGTAGGCCGGACACCGTAAAAACCAGAGATTTTGAAAACTTTGGGTTCGGAAGTCGGTTACGGATGGGGAAGGATTAGCACCCCCACACTGCCCAAAATTGTTACTTTAATAATTACCGCTTTATTAATATTAGACTTTCCGGATTAAAGTGACGATCAACTTAAAATTTGGTTATAAGTGCGAGTAGATTTTAAAGGCTCCGTTATCCGAGAGTAAATGCTCAACCACTATCACTACGCCTGATACTGGCCCCGTTTACGCTCGGATAAAAGGGCACCGCATTGACAGTTTATATATCTCGACATGCAATCTTAAAGAAATAATTCAAAAATATACATTTACATTCATATGGTAAAGGACAAAATAAATAATAAAGACATGGATATCACAAAATTAAACAAGTATGATAAAAATACAATCATGGCAGATCATAATAGTAATAATAATACAGAAGCATGAATAAAACGTGTAATAAATAAAGAACCCATACTTCAAGAATACACACAATGTAACATATGCATGACACGAATGTATTATGATATTAATTTCACAAATCAAGACGACGTACTAACAAAGAAACTAATACCTAGCATATATCATATGACATAATTTGCATACGTAAAATAGAA
This sequence comes from Hibiscus mutabilis, assembly GCA_019671005.1. Classification (NCBI taxonomy): domain Eukaryota; kingdom Viridiplantae; phylum Streptophyta; class Magnoliopsida; order Malvales; family Malvaceae; genus Hibiscus; species Hibiscus mutabilis. The sequence continues at coordinate 21,591,961 of CM033733.1, read as the reverse complement.
ACACGGTATTATACATGACAAAAGAAAACACACTAACGCATAACCTAAAAGCAAAGAGAACATACAATACATGCTAAAATACAAAAACATGTCGTATACGAGCCAACTAAAAACATTAATCGAACATATATGATACGAACGAGCGAACAAGCATATAAAAGTACATAATCATCATAAACTAAACACATATATATAAACATGAGAATACGAAATATATAAAAGAAACACACGAGAATACAAAAGGGCGACATCAACATATAAAATCATAATAAATAAACATGAATATTTAGATACGGAAAAGGACTGAAATGAAAAATAACGAAAACAAAAAACAGCAATTAAAAGGTAATAAAATGCGATTTACGGACGAAATTACAAATCAAACGGAACTTAAAAGGACTAAACATGTAATTGGACCAAGGGGCAAGCTCGGAGTGAAAGTTTCAAAAACGCGCTAGGACTGGTGAGGTAATTTCACCATTTAAAAACTGATTCAGTTTAATCCAGGGGTTGGATTGCAAGATTTTAAAATATAAGGAGGGCCAGGGTTGTAAATATCCCATGCGGCAAGACAGAAATGAAAATAACGAAAACGCGGGGGGATTTATTACTGAATTTCACCATTTCAAAAAAAATAAAAATACCTATAAAACACCCTTTTCTGGCCCGAACTCAAACTTTTCCTCATTTTTTCTTCAAAGCCAATTTTTATAACACCCCAGCCCCATTTTTCTTTCAACATAACCACCCCAAACCTTCGATGAACCCATAAACCGGCGACCATCTGCCATCCTCTCCACCGCTGACCGCTGCTATTCGGCGCTGACGAACCAAAAGAAACACCAAAAACAAACCTCGCTTCAAACCGAACCCAAATCTAAACTTAGATTTACACAAAGACTCCCCTTTTGCCTAGATCTGAGCAAATACGAAGTAAAAAATGTTTTTGTTTAACAAAAACGAAACCGAAAGGGACCTCCCTCTCATTTTGGTTCACCATGTTCAGTTTTGGAAACTGAGGCGGCTTGTCACTGGTGAGGGGAGACCCGCTGACGAAGAGGGTAACGAATCTATGCACTCCTCTCCCTTTTGTTATTATTTCTTATATTTTAATGTACATGCACGCAAGGAAGAAATAAAAAATAAAGAGAGATTACCACTGAAACTTGGTGCTTCTTTTTTATTTTTTGTTACCCAAAAGCCTCTCCGATCTTACACTTTTTGTTGGTTTACATATATCCTGTCTGCTCTATCTTGTTTGGTAAAAACTAGTACCTAAGATATATATATTTTTTGGATCTGATTTTGTTCTGGCACTTTTCCCTTTTTTTGTGTCTTTGGCATGCTCGGCCATGCTTGGTGGTTGGTACGGTCAGCATGGGGGAGCGACATGGTGGAGATGAGCGTTCGGCTGCGCAGACTAGCATCTCGGGAGACGAAATGATTATTACTGCCAGAACCGCTCCTATCCGTTGGATCAGATCTGATCCAACTGTTAGAACCGCTCGATGATCAGACGGCTGAGATGAGGCCTCGAGTATGGTGTAGTGGCTCGGGATCGTGCCACGTGGCCTGAAGAATATGGTTGGCTTTGGAAGCGTTTCACACGCGCGAGGGGATAATCCAACAGCCCGCGCGTGGGCTTCACGTGACAGATGAGGGGTCTTTATGCTTCAACCGTGGCCGTTGGATCTAGATCTGATCCAACGATTCTCGTGCAGCTGTGGATGATAAAGGGAGCCTTAGGATTTCAATATTTGATATGGGTTAGGGTTTCTTAGGATGTGGGCCAGTTTGGGCGAATGGGCCATGTGTAATTAAGTTTGGGTCCTGTAATTGAGGATTGTATATCTAATTTGGACTTTAAAATACCCTTTTTATCTTATTTTAATTTTAGACCAATAGTGTTAATAATAATAGTAGTAATAATAATACTATACACATACATATACATATAATACATGCACATACAAATTAATATGCACATGCAAACACCCATACTTATGCACACATACATGCATGTTAGTTAATATATACATGCAAACGTTAACATATGTAACACATTAACATAATATACCGACATACATGCATATATACTCATACAGACTTGGTTTATGTACACATTAATCACTCGTATAGTAATGAACATATAATATAATACATGTACATGCAATGATAATATATTAACTAATAAACTAAAGTATATTAACACAATAATTATACACCGGATAAAAATGAGTGATTACAGTTGCCCCTCTTTGCTTGTTCTTGTGAAATGAGAACAAAGCAAAGATTATAAGCACTCATTTTTATCTGACTTCCCTGTTTGTAGCTTTGGAATCACGCGCTCTTCTGGAACTCGCCGCTTTTCCTCGGCTGAATCTTTGGGCTCGTAAGTCCTTCCTATACAGAGCTTTTTCACCTTATGATCTTAGAACTACAGGTCTTTCCTATATAGAACCTCTCATTCTAGAGTCTCGAGTTATGAGTCCCTCCTATGTAGAACTTTTCACTCTGAGACGGTAGAGCTCGGAGTCATTCCTATATGAAACTCTTCACCTTCAACGCAGATTTTTCCTATATAAAATCTTCTGCGTCACGGATGGATTTTTCGATTGGGAGTCCCTCCTATATAAAACTTTTAATCTTCAGACCCTAAAACTATAAGTCCTTCCTATACAGAACTTTTAGCTTCTGAAATCTCGGAGCTGCGGGTTCTTCCTATATAGAACCTCTGTCTCTGAGACAGTAAAGCTCGTAGTCCTTTCTAATAGGACTCTTCACCTTCAACGCAGTGGGTTTTCCATATATAAAACCTTTTGTGTCATGGGTGAATTCCTTCGGCTGGGAGTTCTTCCTATATAGAACCGTTAGTCTTCACCCTAGAGCTGCAACCTCTTCCTATAAAACTTTCAGCTCTTGAAGCCTCGGAGAGGCAGGTCCTTCCTATATAGAACCTCTCATTGCGGGAATTTGAAAATACATGCCCTTCCTATATAGAACCTTTATCTTCACATTTGGATTCACGCCAAAATGGCCAACAATGCTTCTTTTAATCTGCAGATACCTGTCTAGAATAAGACAAAATACTATGACAAATGAATTAGCATGCTCCTGATCCTAGGGATGTCTAACTATTCATGATGCATGAGTGTCAATATCTTGGTGGGCCCGCTCAGTCAATCTCATCCCTACATTGCTTGCTTTCCCCTTTTCTTCTTCTAGCGGCGATACCTCATTTCACTGCCAGGTTCAACCATTCCACCCTTTCCTTTTCTGAATTTCTGATTCAGGTTTCTAAAGTGCCCTTTCAGGTTTTCGCTTTAGAGTTTTTTTTGAGGTGCTCTTCCAGGTTTTCACCTGGGAGATTTCTCTTGTTGTCTCGAATGCTTTCTTTTAAACAAGTAGGGCGTGCCCGTTGGTCATCCTACCCTGGTATTTGAAGCCTTTTGCCCGCCCTGTTTCAACAAACGTCATATGGGCCGCTAGAGGGCAAGGTTAACATTGTTTTCTAATCACTTGTATCCTTAAGGTTAGATCACAGTAATGCTCAGAAATCTCTTGCTTATCATAAGCCTATGTTAGCTTATCTGCATGATATTAATGGTAAATAACAAGAAGGCAAGGAATGGTAGCTCAAAAATGTGTTTTTATTACAATTAAGGGTTTGGAACAAATTTGGGGAAGTCATGACATACATGAGGAGAAGGAGAAGCCAGACACGAAATGCAAGATCTCTCAGTATCTTCAGTATGAATGATACATGATCTCATCAACCGGCGTAGAATTTTCTCTGAAGCTCTTTCCTTACAGGGTTCATAGGGACGATCCTTCTCTCCGGACATCCAACCTCTCAATTTATCCGAGCCGCCCTTTGCGGTTTTTTGGCTTGGATCCTTCCTTTGCTTCAAGGCGCCCTACTTCGGGTTTTCGCCCTGAGCTCTCCATTTTTTTCTCTTTCTTTTTTTTCTTTTTTTTTTCTTTTTCTCTCTTTTTTTTCTTTTTTTCAAATATAGTATTTCTTAACAGCATCAGAATTTACAGGGCTCTTCAGCTCATTTCCATCCATTTCGGTTAAGATTAAGGCTCCTCCTGAGAAGGCCTTTTTTACCACGTATGGCCCTTCCTAGTTGGGCATCCACTTTCCTCGAGAATCTTTCTAAATCGGGAGGATCTTCTTCAGTACCAGATCCCCCTCTCTAAATTCTCTTGGGCGCACTTTCTTGTTGTATGCCAACATCATTCCTTTTTGATACATTTAACCATGGCAGATGGCCTTTAGCCTTTTTTCTTCAATGAGATTTAACTGGTCGAGTCTGGCTTGCACTCATTCAGATTCTTCCAATTTTACTTCATTTAAGACCCGGAGCGACAGAATCTCCACCTCAATGGGGAGTACTGCTTCGGTACCATACACTAAGGAGTAGGGTGTTGCCCCTATCGATGTGCGAATGGACGTCCTATAGGTGAAAATGACAAATGGCAGCTTTTCGTGCCAATCCCTATAGGTATCCGTCATCTTCACTGTGATCTTCTTTATATTCTTGTTTGCTGCTTCCACTGCCCCATTCATTTTAGGACGATAGACTGTGGAATTATGGTGTGTTATCTTGAATTGGTTGCACACGTCCGTCATCATTTTGTTATTCAGATTGGAAGCGTCGTCGGTGATGACCCTTTCTGGCAAACCGTATCAATAAATGATCTTCTTCTTTAGGAATTTACATATTGTAGTCCTTGTGATGTTAGCGTAAGACGCTGCCTCCACCGATTTAGTGAAATAGTCTATGGAGACCAAAATAAAATGGTGTTCGTTGGAAGCCTTTAGGTGAATCTGCCCGATGACATCCATGCCCCACCCTGCAAAAGGCCACAGAGAATTCATGGTGTGTAAAGGTAACGGGGGAGCGTGAATCTTGTCAGCATAAATTTGGCATTTGTGGCATTTCCTAGCATAATCGATACAATATCCCTCCATGGTCAACCAAAAATAGCCATACCTCATAATTTTTTGGGCTATAGACAGCCCATTGCCGTGCGTCCCACATAGACCTTCGTGTACTGCGGATAAAATCTCTTTCGCCTCCCGAGCATCCACACATCTCAACAATGTCTGATCATGTCCTCTTTTATGTAGGATCTCCCCATCCAGGACATATCCTGTTGCCATTTTTCTGAGTGTTTTTCTGTCATTGTCATTTGCCCCTTCGGGATACTTTTGAAGCTTGACATATTGCAAGATGTCATAGTACCATGGGTTGCCATCAATCTCTTCCTCCACATTACAACAATGAGCAGGCTTTTCAAAAGTCTACATCTTAATGGGCTTCATTTATGCCCTCGTGTTCGTTTTGAACATGGAAGCCATGGTTGCCAAGGCGTCTGCCATCTGATTTTCTTCTCTGGGAAGGTAATTGAAGCTGATCTTTTCGAACTCCTTGGCGAGCTCTTGAATTAATTCATAATATTTGACCAACTTCGAGTCCCTAGTTTCCCATTCTCCACGCAACTGGTAAATCACTAAGGATGAATCTCTGAATACTCGAAGTTTCTTAATCTTTCTTTCAATAGCTGAGTTCAGTCCTATAACGCAAGCTTCATATTCAGCTATATTGTTGGTGCATAAGAATTCTAATCTGCTAGTGAAGGGATAATAGACATTCTCGGGGGAAATTAGCACAGCCCCTATCTCGTGTCAGAGGGCGTTAGAGGCTCTATCAAAGTAAAGCTTCCATGAGTTATCATTTGAAACCTCTTCCTTGGTTGTAATGCACATCAAGTATTCATCCGGGAAATTAAAGTTCAACGCCTCATAATCGTCTGAAGCGCGACTAGCTAGGAAATCCGCTACGACGCTTCCCTTTATGACTTTCTGGCTTACATACACAATGTCGAATTCGGATAAGAGCATCTGCCAGCGGGCCATCCTCCCCGTCAGTGTTGGCACTTCCATTAGGAACTTCAAGGGGTCTATCTTGGATATCAACCACGTAGTATGGTATAGTATGTACTGCCTAAGTCGCTTGGTAGCCAAAACTAAAGCACAACACAGCTTCTGAACTGGCGGGTACCACACTTTGCAATCATTGAACTTTCTGCTTAGGTAATAGATACCTCACTCCCTTTTCCCTGACTCATCGTGTTGACCCAATACACAACCCTTTGAATTCTCAAAGACTGTCAGGTAGAGGATTAAAGGACTGTCTGGTACCGGCGTGACTAAAATTGGAGCATTTTTCAGGTAACTTTTGATCTTCTCTAGGGCTCCTTGACATTCCTCATCCCACACACCGGGATTATTCTTTCTAAGAAGTCTAAAGACTGGGTCACACCGATCAGTTAATTAGGAAATGAAACGAGAGATATAATTTAGCCTCCCCAGGAAACCACGAACCTCCTTCTGAGTGTGGGGTGGTGAGAGATCCTAGATGGCTTTCACTTTATCTGGATCGATCTCAATCCCTCTTCTGCTCACCACGAACCTAAGAGTTTTCCAGAAGTAACGGCAAATGTGCATTTGGCAGGGTTAAGCCTCAGCTGTTATTTCCGTAGTCTTTGGAATAATTTTCTTAAGTTCTGTAGGTGCTCCTCTTCTATTCGGGACTTAGCGATCATGTCGTCCACGTATACTTCTATTTCTTTGTGCATCATGTCATGGAAAAGAGTCACCATTGCTCTTTGGTAAGTTGCCCCTGCGTTCTTGAGCCCGAAAGGCATCACCCGGTAATAAAAAGTGCCCTACATGGTTATGAATGTAGTTTTCTCCATGTCCTTTGAGTCCATCTTTATCTGGTTGTACCCTGAAAACTCGTCCATGAATGAAAACCATGAGTGTCCCGCGGTGTTGTCAACCAGCGTGTCAATATGTGGCAGAGGGAAGTTGTCTTTAGGGCTGGCTCGGTTGAGATCCCTATAATCTACGCACATACAGACCTTCTCGTCCTTCTTCGGTACTAGTACAATGTTTGCAACCCATTCAGGGTATTTGGCCACCTCCAAGAAGCCAGCATCAAACTGTTTTTTTACCTCTTCTCTGATCTTTAACAACATGTCTGGTATTATTCTCTGGAGTTTTTGCTGTATTGGTTTGCATTCCGGCTTCGTTGGCAGTTTGTGCACCACAATGTCAGTATTCAAACCTGGCATATCTTGATAAGTCCAGGCGAAAACATCCTTGAATTCCTGAAGTAGGGTTATCAATTCGTGCCTAGTTTTTTAGGAAAACGTCGTTATTATTTTTACTTCTTTTCTCTCTTCTTCAGTCCCTAAGTTTATAATTTTTGTTTCTTCTTGGTGGGGCATGATTTGCCTTTCTTCGTTGGCCACCATTCTCCTCAACTCTACAGGGACCTCACATTCTATCTCATCATCATCTTCCCCAATTCCTTCTGAGATCTTGGGGCATTCAAAATTCTCTCTAGAATTGGGTCCGGCATCATTCATACAGTCAATCATGGGAGACCTGCATTAAATGAGAATGAATGTATTGGGAAGAGAATGACTTTATATGAAGTGAATGAACATGAAGAATGAATGAAATGAATGAAACGTTTGCCATTTAAGAAAAAGGGGAAGATATTTTCATTTCAACAAAAAGTTAACATAGGTGCCCTATACAAGAGATCCCCATTGTTTATGGGCAAAAACAAAAAGGTTGATTCGGAGCATTACTTTGATCTAGTCCTAAAAACCACAGGTAGATCAATGTGGCTTCAGTTATCAAGAGTTTCCCTGGGATGGCAGGGGCGGATGTTGGTCAACATATTGCTGACTTGGCCTTTTCCAGCTATCATGTTGATGGACATCCCCTCAAGTGATTCATTAAATATTTCTTCCTTGTTGAGTACGTCATTTTTCTTAATTACTTCTTCAACCTCCTATCCTGGTTGGCAAAATCCTCCGAAGACAAAAGTGGTTTTCAAACAAGGGAATGACATTGGTCTCCATGGAATATCTTCTCCCTTAAATCTGGCTTTTTTCTATTCTTCTTTTCTCTTGTATTTTTCTTTTCTTTGTTGGACACTTGGTTTGTAACCCAACCCAAAATGGTCCTTCTTGGTTATCGTACTTTTGGCTCGTAGGCTCCCTTGCAATCTCTTCCCTAGACCTCTTCCTGCTTTGGCTCCTCGGCCCAAAGTTTCAGCAACGGTCATCTTGGTACAATTATATAACCTGGGATAGGGGATTAGACTTCCCTCCGCGACGAATGTGGCATTCACTAGCTCTAATGCTCGAAAAGAGCATTCTGCAGCATCCTCGTCATTTTGAATATAGAGGGCATCTGATGTCACTGAAGCAATAATTTCCTGTTCGGCCTCTACTGTGACCAACTTCCCTTCGATCACGAATTTTAATTTCTGATGTAGTGATGAGGGGACAACTCCTGTAGAGTGGATCCATGGTCTTCCCAATAAGCAGATGTAAGATGGTTTTATGTCCATCACCACGAAATCAATCACGTACTCAGTCGGCCTGATCAATAGAGGCACCTCAAATTTTCCCAATGTTCCTCTTTGTGTGCCATCAAAGGCTCTCATGGAGTTATGGCATGGCTTTAGGTGAGAACTATCTATTGGTAACTTTTGCAAGGTCACCATAGGTAGTACGTTCAGTGCTGACCCATTGTCAATCAATACCCCCGGTAACATATACCCTTTATAGTGGGTTGTGATGTTAAGAGCTTTGGTGGACCCCATCCTGCCCTCGGGGATCTCGTCATCACTGAATATTATATGGTTATAGGTTGTGATATGCCCCACCATCCTGTCTAGTTTTGATACAGAAATGTCCTGGGGCACAAAAATCTGGTTTAGTACTTTTAATAGTGCCTCACAATGTCTTTCTAAACTCAAAAGTAACTCTAGCACTGTGATCCTAGCCGGTTGCTTTCGTAGTTGTTCCACTATGCTGTACTCGCTATGTCTTAGGAACTTCAGAAATTCTTTGGCCTGAGCCTTGGTTACTGGTTCATTTATCTTTGGAAGAGATTCTTAGACGAATATCTGAGCGGGGGTAACTGATGTATCCCTTCCTTTATCTTTGGCCGCTTCAGCAGCCCTCAAGGTTTTAGAGGAGTAACATCTGCCGCTTCCCGTGAAATGGCCCACCTCACCGATATTCACATCACTCTTGCCTTGCTCGTCTTTCGGTGTAAGCTTTTTTACCTCACCAGATTCTGGCTTTCTGGCATGGTCACATTTACAGCATAGTTCCAGGGAGTTTGCCGCATATCCTTGAATAGAAACAGGGATGGTGCTGAGATGATGATCTTGGGATTTATCTTAGTAGTTTCTCCTTGGGAGGCACCTGCACTCCCCGGCCTGGAGGAGATGATAAGAGGTCTATATCTCCTATATTTAATATTGGGGTTGTCCGTCATATGTACGTCTGACCCCTTCCTTCCCGTGGGCTCTTCAAAGAATTCTATTTGCTTGTCATTCATCAATTGTTGTACCAATCTCTTAAACTCATCGCACTTTTGGATGTCGTGTCCTTTTTTCCTGATGGAATTCGCAATACACTTCAAATCCCTTTTGTATTACTACCATGCCTTTGTCGATCACATGGGTCATGCACAATTGCTGAAATACCTACCGCAAAGGAGATTTGATTTATGACACATCATCCTTAATCTTCCTGGTAAAGCATTCCTCAATAACATTTACTCCCATGTTCCCGTGATTAGGCAATGAGTTAGTAGCTACACTTGGTTCTTCAAACTTCAATATCCCATAATCGATTAAGTTCTGCACAAGCTTTTTGAAAGTAAGGCAGTTTTTGGTGGGATGACCAGGGGCACCATCGTGATAGTCGCAATGCGCGTTCGGGTTATACCAGGATAGGAACGGCGATTTGAACGGAGTAATGTAATATGGACGTACCAGGTATGCTTCATACAATTAAGAGTAAAGGTCCGAGTACGAAACGGGTAGTGGAGTAAAAGTTTGCCTCTCTTTCTCTTTTCTCAGGGTTCTCTCCTTTCTTTGATTCGAGTTTTGTGCTTTCCCCGCAGGTGCTTGTGGCTGTAAGACTATAAAATTCTTCGGGGCAGTGTAAGTACTGGCGGCGTTTACTTCATTATTCTTGTTGTACTTTCGAGACCCTTCCCCGCTATCAATTCTACCGCTCTTGATTGCCAATTTAAAGGACTCCCCTGTCCTGATCAAATCATCAAAACTATGTGTCGTGTTATTAATGAGGCGGTCGAACAATGTCCCCTTCAAGGTATTAACGAATAATGGCGTAATTTCATGTTCCGGGAGGGGTGGTTAAATTTGGGCGGCCACTTCCCGCCACCTCTGAGCATACTGTCGTAGTCTTTCGTTGGACTTCTGCCCCATATTTTCCAACATAATTCTACTGGGGGTCATATATGTTACGTGCTTATATTGCTCGATGAATGCTCTTGAAAGGTCTTTCCATGTTTTAATATTTACCCTGCTCAACTGGGTGTACCACCGCAACGCCGCCCCAGTTAGGCTGTCTTGGAAATAGTGAATTAATAGTTTCTCATCCTTAAGGTAGGTCACCATCTTCCGGCAGTACATTGTTACGTGCGCGGAAGGACACGTGGTTCTATCGTACTTGTCGAACTCTTGTGTTTTAAATTTTGGTGGCAGGACAAGGTCGGATACCAGACTCAAGTCACTAGCATCATTTCCTGATTCCTCCATAGTTAGCAAGGCTTTAAATCTTTCCTCCATGAGGCGAAACCTCTCTTCCCACTTCTTTTCTACCTCTGTCCTGATTCTTTCGACCAAGTTCAGGTCTGGCACCTCCTCTTCATAGAGTGCTTTCGTGTCAAGGGGTTGAGTTTCAGATGCCCCTACGTAAAGGTTAGCCGACATCCCAGCAGGGTCGATATATACCTTTCTAGTCAGATTCAAGCAGCCGGTTGAACCTTACTGTGAACTGGGGTACTTTCCGGTTCATGAGCAGTTTCTCCTTCAACTTTCTTTCTGAGACTCTTGGCCAACAATGTGGTTATGTCGAATACTATCAATGCTTATGACTGAGCAATCTGGTCATTGAGGCTTCTTTGAGCCTCGTCAAATTTGCCTCGAGCTCTCTTTGTCCCTTTTCTAGACTGATTATCCTGTCTTCCATGAGCTTGCTTTTGTAATCGGGTAAGATATGGATGATGAATGATTGCGACTTAACTTCTATTTTCACACTGCCACAATATTTATAACATTAATATGGTTGCAAGGAAAATAAATGTGTGTATAATGATGTGAATGTCATGATGCAATGCAAGAATGTATGCGGATAAAGGTACTTATTCCGCTGGTAATCACCCTTTTGAACTACTTCGACCGGAATTAAAGGGTCTAACTTACAATAGAGTTCATATTACAAAATGAAGGTCCCTAATACAAAAGAGTACTAATTACGATACAAAGCTCTACAAATAAGCCCTAGCTCTATCTCCTAATTTTCTAATAGCCTTGAGTAGCTTGATGAACCTAGGAGCTTCTTCCATTTCTGGGGCTACGAAAGGTCGGAGTGTTTCAGCCTTGATGGCCAAATCGTTCACATGCCTGGCGACTCGCTGTATGTCCACCATTAGGTTTGCATAATACTGGTCCCTATCCTGCACCATCCGGGCAACGTCACGCAGTCTCCTTTGCCAATAAATATCCCCTCCGGTTGCAGCCTCTTCGATTACACTAATTCTTTCCTTATAATCCTCAACAATTGCTTCAAGGGACTAAATTCGGGTTCGCAACGTGCCTGCTTCGTGCTCTATTTCTTCTAGCTTAGTAAAGCCATTCCTCTGACAGTAAGTTCAAAAGGAGTTTTCTACTTCTGCCACCTTTTCTTCTAACTCGACATTCTGACTTTGGCTCTAATCCAGACTTTGGATAGTGTCGTCGTACAACCTTTGCATCTCTAACAGTCTATTTCGGCTACTCATGGACCTTCTTTTCCAAGCGGCGACATTTTCTCTCTCATAGTTGACTGCTCGTTTTCCTTTGCTAATTTCTTGCCTAGTTCTTTCCTTTTCTTGGTCAATGGCCTTCTTGAAGGAATGCCTTTCTTCCTCAATAGCCAACCGGCAACTTTCTATCTCTTTCTCGATTGCTCTCTTGCTGATTTCTCGTTCTTCTTCCACCAAACAGATACCATTCATTCTTTCCTATTCCACGGCTATGAACTAATTTCGGCTGGCTTTCTGTATTTTTGCTTGGAGTAAGAGGGTATCTTTTTGGTAAAGAGCGTTCTTCTCGTTCAAATCCACATTTAATTTCTTCAATTGCCTAATGATCCCATCCCGTTCGTCGACCTCTAAGCTTACTTTATAGAGTTCACTCGCATGCTGAGTCAGTTGGGTGTCCATTTTCCACTTAATTTCTTCGAGTTCATTCCGTAAGATATCAGTTTCAGATGGTACCACCTTTGTAAGCTCCTCAAGTGACATAACCAGTCCCTGATCGGATTTGGGAATCACATCATTAACCTTCAAACGTCTCCAAAGATCATAGTCTGGGGTGGTCATGTGCTCGGTGTCTCCTTCCACCCTGATCCGGTAACAATGGTCCCAAGCCCTCATGATAGTCTGGACTTTTTCCTTAAACTCACCTTTGAAAGGAAATTTAGTTCGGCTTAACCCGACAGTATTGGGGATGAACTCTCGTGATCCGAATTGTCGGGAAACCAAAAGCGGAGCACAAGCAATCCCTCCATGCATTCTCAACATCATCAGCCAGTCGAAATCACTACAACTGTACAAAAAGTAATTAACTCTATCGAGCCACGGGACCCTCCATACTATGTCTTCGTCTTGAATGTTCCTGAAGAAACTAGACCATTTTTTCGTTTTCAAGTTCTCTCGCCACTCTTTTTCTAAGTACTCCCGTAAGGGCAAAAAACCTTAAAAGGATATCCCTGGTAGGACCCTTGTCGGTGTCTTCCACATGTGGCTCTGAATCCATACATGTAACAGCTGTGCACACCCCCTGAAACGTCCTTCTTCGTGCTTTGGACTGGCATTTAAAGAAATGAAGGTTTCGACCAAGATTGCTGGTACTGGATTTGCCCGTCGTTCCATACGCTCGAACATATCTAGAATGGCTACATCAATGTTTCCAAGAGTTCTTGGAAAGATTACCAACCCATATATTCCCAAGGCAAACATGTCTATCTTTTTCTCCTCACCTGGATGAGCAGGTAGGATGTCTCGAATATTCTCCCATGCAAAGACTGTACTGTCTCCTCGAAGTCGGATTAGGCCATTAACCCAATCATCACTCATCCCGGTAAAGATTTTGAGCTTCGAAGTGTAATTCTGATTCCTCAGAGGTTTTACGTAGATCCAATCTTCCTGAACATTCTTCTGATTAAGTAAGGCGGTGTACTCTTCTACTGTAGGCATCATGTCCTGTCCATTGAAGGTGAAGCAGCAAAAGGCCGGATTCCAGAACTGAAAAGTAGCTCGGAGTAGGGGTTGGTTGACCCGAACGTATAACAATTGTGCAATGTCGCCATAACTATCATAGAACCTGTCTTGTAGTCTTTGGTCCCATCCTTCCCAAATACTTTGAAGATCCCATAAGTTGTTCTGCTGAAGACTCGCGTAGGTGTACCCTGCTACTACGCGTTCGCTCGGTAAACTGTCCCCTTGGGCCTTCTGGTTGACTTCTGACCAATGCCTGACTGACAAGTTAAGCTCTTCTTTCCTAAGACACCTTTTGTTCATAGTGAAAGACTTTCTGATCCAGTACCTTTATGTAATGCAAATGCAATAATGTATGAAAAAGAAGAAAAAACAAAACCAAAAAGAAAATAAGTCAGTATCGAATATAATTAATGAATGCATAAATAAAAGACGAATAAGGTAAACAAACAAAACAACTCTATTTATCCTGTCTAAAACACCTAAGGTTATCCGCATGGCTCTAAGGGTGGGTTTCTATGTTCTCTATATGCAGTGTTGGTGCTAATAGGTACCCGAATTGTCCTTGTTGTCCCCTACTAAGGGTAGCAAGGCCCCCGATCATCACCCATTATAGGCTCCTTCAGCCGGGTTCAATTTAGGGGGACCCATTCGCTTATGCCTACACGAAGGAACGATATCCTTACGAAAGCATAAGGTACTCGAGCCTCGAAGGTACTTGCTAGGTCTACACGGGAGAACAATATCCCCACGAAAGCATTAGCATTTTCCCCCACTAAAAAAAACAGGTTTATATGCCAAATTTTAAATACGTTAAAATAAACGCTCAATTACAACCGAATATTAATTTAATAGTCACTTTAATCCGGAACTTCTAATATTATTAAAGCAGTAATTATTTGAAAAAGCTTGACTCTCTTTATTTTGTTAAAAAACAAAAAATGATCCCCAGCGGAGTCGCCATTTGTAGCGATGTCCGTTTCGCTAAAAAAATGAAGTTTTCGAAGCGTTTGTGGTTTTTCGGGTATTAAAATATTTATTCCGTGGGGTTTTAAAAAATGCGTTTAGTTAGAAATTGGAGTCGCCACCGGCCACTTAGGTAGGCCGGACACCATAAAAACCAAAGATTTTGAAAACTTTGGGTTCGGGAGTCGGTTACGGATGGGGAAGGATTAGCACCACCACACCGCCCAAAATTGGAACTTTAATAATTACCGCTTTATTAATATTAGACTTTTCGGATTAAAGTGACGATCAATTTAAAATTTGATTATAAGTGCGAGTAGATTTTAAAGGCCCCGTTATCCGAGAGTAAACGCCCAACCACTATCACTACGCCTAATACTGGCCCCGTTTACGCTCGGATAAAAGGGCACCGCATTGACAATTTATATATCTCGACATGCAATCTTAATGAAATAATTCAAAAATATACATTTACATTCATATGGTAAATAAAAATACAAACATGGCAGATCATAATAGTAATAATAATAACGAAGCATGAATAAAACGTGTAGTAAATAAAGAACCCATACTTCAAGAATACATACAATGTAACATATGCATGACATGAATGTATTATGATATTAATTTCACAAATCAAGACGACGTACTAACAAAGAAACTAATACCTAGCATATATCATACGACATAATTTGCATACGTAAAATAGAAACACGGTATTATACATGACAAAAGAAAACACACTAACGCATAACCTAAAAGCAAAGAGAACATACAATACATGCTAAAATACAAAAACATGTCGTATACGAGCCAACTAAAAACATTAATCGAACATGTATGATACGAACGATCGGACAAGCATATAAAAATACATAATCATCATAAACTAAACACATATATATAAACATGAGAATACGAAATATATAAAAGAAACACATGAGAATACAAAAGGGCCACATCAACATATAAAATCATAATAAATAAACATGAATATTTAGATATGGAAAAGGACTAAAATGAAAAATAACGAAAAAAGAAAATAGAAATTAAAAGGTAATAAAATGCGATTTAGGGATGAAATTACAAATCAAACGAAACTTAAAATGACTAAACATGTAATTGGACCAAGGGGCAAGCTCGAAGTGAAAATTTCAAAAACGCGGTGGGACTGGTGAGGTAATTTCACCATTTAAAAACTGATTCAGTTTAATCCAGGGGTTGGATTGCAAGATTTTAAAATATAAGGAGGGACAGGGTTGTAAATATCCCATGCGGCAAGACAGAAATGAAAATAACGAAAACGCGGGGGCATTTATTACTTGATTTCACCATTTCAAAAAATAAAAATACCTATAAACCCCCTTTTCTGGCCCGAACTCAAACTTTTCCTCATTTTTTTCTTCAAGGCCAATTTTTATAACACCCCAGCCCCATTTTTCTCTCAACATAACCACCCCAAACTTTCGATGAACCCAGAAACTGGCGACCATCCGCCGTCCTCTCCACCGCCGACTGCCGCTAGTCAGCACCGACGAACCAAAAGAAACACCCAAAACAAACCTCGCTTCAAACCAAACCCAAATCTAAACTTAGATTTACACAAAGACTCCCCCTTTTGCCTAGATCTGAGCAAATACGAAGTTTTGTTTAACAGAAACGAAACCGAAAGGGACCTCCCTCTCCTTTTAGTTCACCATGTTCAGTTTTGGAAACTAAGGCGGCTTGTCACTGGTGAGGGGAGGCCCGCTGACGATGAGGGTAACGAATCTATGCACTCCTCTCCCTTTTGTTATTATTTCTTATATTTTACTGTACATGCACGCAAGGAAGAAAGAAAAAGAAAGAGAGATTACCACTAAAACTTGGTGCTTCTTTTTTATTTTTTGTTACCCAAAAACCTCTTCGATCTTACACTTTTTGTTGGTTTACGTATATCTTGTTTGCTCTATCTTGTTTGGTAAAAACTAGTACCTAAGATATATATTTTTTGGATATGATTTTGTTCTAACGCTTTTCCCTTTTTTTGTGTCTTTGGCGTGCCCGGCCATGCTTGGTGGTTGGTACGGCCGGCATGGGGGAACAGCGTGGTGGAGATGACCGTTCATCTGCGCAGACTAGCGTCTCGGGTGACGAAACGATTATTACTGCCAGAATTCTTATCTGTTGGATCAGATCTGATCCAACGTTTAGGACCGCTCGATGATCAGATAGCTGAGATGAGGCCTCGAGGATGGTGTAACGGCTCGGGATAGCACCATGTGGCCTGAAGAAGATGGGTGGCTTTGTACGTGTTTCACAAGTGCGAGGGGATAATCCAATAGCCCGTGCTTGGGCTTTACGCGGCAGATGAGGAGTCTTTATGCTTCAATTGTGGCAGTTGGATCTAGATCTGATCCAACGGTTAGGATTTCAATATTTGATATGGGTTAGGGTTTCTTAGGGTGTGGGCCAGTTTGGCCGAATGGGCTATGTGTAATTAAGTTTGGGTCTTGTAATTGAGGACTGGATATCTAATTTGGACTTTAATATACCCTTTTTTATCTTATTTTAATCTCAGCCCAATAGTGTTAATAATAATATTAGTAATAATAATAATATACGCATATATATACATATAATACATCCACATACAAATTAATATACACATGCAAACACCCACACGTATGCACACATACACGCATATTAGTTAATATATACATGCAAACGTTAACATATGTAACACATTAACATAATATACCGACATACATGCGTATATACTCATATAGACATGGTTTACGTACGTATTAATCACCCGTATAGTAATGAACATATATTATAATACGTGTACATGCAATGATAATATATTGACTAATAAACTAAAGTATATTAACACAATACTTATACACCAGATAAAAATGAGTGATTACAGATATCCTTGCATCTTGCTGATGATTATGAAGTTGTGGTGGTTGGCGAGAATGCAGTTCCTGACCAATATTGTTTCGGCTTTGGAAACAAGTCGAATGTTGGAACACCGATGTTAGGCATATTTTGCCTATGTCATGAATCCTGGATCCAAGAATGTGCAACTGGATGAGTTCGGATGATCGTTTTAAGTTGAAATTTGGCATGTATGCTTGTAACCTGACTAGTCGAAGATTGGTAAAGCAAATTACAAGTTAACCATTATAGATTTCTAGATTTACATTTTGGTCCTTATTATTATAAAGTGACCAATTGGATATCAAATCGATGCCCGATTGGGTTAGGTTTTCACTCGTTGTTTGTATGTACATGTGTTCCAGAGTTTTCTACACGGTTTACTTTGGTAAACCTAATATAGCTCGCGCGGTTCGGTCTTGCGACTAGGTCGGGTCAAGAGGGGCAACTGTAATCACTCATTTTTATCTATTGTATAAATATTGTACTAATCTATGTTAGTTTAATAATTCATGTATTAGTATTTCATGTATACATATCATATTATGTGTCTTTTATATATGTGCGACTAATGTGTGTGTAAAGATCGTGTGACATATGTGACTGCATGCATGTTATATGTATTATGTACATATTATTTATTATAGTATTTGGATTTCATATGTATGTTTACATTTTATGTGTGCACTGTGTGTATGTGTGGGTATTTATGTCAATTATGCGTGTGATTATATGCATGTGTGTTGTATATTATGTTAATTAAGGATGTATTACATATATAAATGTCTGCAGGTTATACGTATATGTGTGCGTGTGTGTATGTATAAGCAGATAATCTATTAAAAACCCAAAAAAAATAAATAGTCCACAGTCCAATATATATATTACAGAGCCCAAATTATGTATTAAAAAACCCAAAGTTAAATTTTTACAAAGCCCATTTCGGGTCCAAACCCTTAACTCATCTAAGTAAGCTAAACCCCAACCCTATCTTTTCTGATGCACAGCCCAATCTGGGTCGTCGGATTAGATTTTGATCTAACTGTCCAGATCCAAGAAGGGCACCCCGCCAGCTGGCCGCGTGAAGCACAAGCACGGGCCATTGGATTCCCACTCGCGCGTGACACACACACTCAAGACCCTTCAGATCACCGTACTCCACGTGTCGCGATTTGAGGTAGTCCTGCTCATTCCAATATCAGATCAAGGTTGTCTATTTCCCGTGCAATCATAGCCGTTGGATCAGATCTGATCCAATGGTCATGAGTGAATCTTGCGGGAAGGACATCGCCACCACACCGCTCCCCATACTGACCGTACCAACTGCCGCATCAAATCGGAAGTGCAAAAGACACAAAAAGGAGGGATTGCCAGTACCGAATCAATCAAAAAAATATGTATTTCATATTTTGTATCCACCAAAAATTAGAAGACACCAATATATGTAAACGAATCCAAAATATGTAGGGATCATCAGATCCAAAAAAAGCAATAACACAAAAAATCGAGATTTTTCAGTGGTAATATTCTCCTTCTCTCTTCTTCTTTTCATGCATGTAAGAATAAATAAAAAATAAACAGTAAACTGAGGGCTTTTTTTTGCTAATAACTCTTTGAATCCTCTTTGGTCGGTAACGAGCCTTGTATGGTGAGCCGTCCAGAGAGGAGTGTCCTCTGGTTCAAGGTTGTGGTTTCCTTTTCTTATCGGTTTGAGAGAGGGGTAGCAGAGGGGGGTTTGTTTCCTTCGGGGAGTTTCTTTCCCTAGACGCTAGAGAGTGGTGGTCTAGGAGGGTTTGAGCCAGTCATTATGGTCGTGGCTCACCTGAGACTGGCCGTACATGGTGGCTTTTCAGCGAGATTTTAGGGTTGGTGTTTTGGGGATTTAGAGAAGAGAGAGGGTACTCTCTTAAGGGTTAAAAAATGGGGAAATGTGAAGTTAGGGGCCGACCAATAGGTTTTATAGATTCAAATATAAAAAGAAATGGTATAATGTCTCATTAAATCCTCTTTTGCTTTTGTTATTTTCAGTTTTGTCTCGCCCCTTGGTCAATTCGCAAATCTGGTCCTTCTATTTTTTCAAAATCTTTTAATTCGGTCCTTAAATTGACCGAAACCAATTTTCAAATGGTTTAATTACCCCCATCGACCACTCCACGTTTTCAAACTTTGCACCTTGAGCTTGCCCCTTGGTCATTTTGCATATTCGATCCTTGCAAGTCTGTTTTAGTTTTAATTAAATCCCTAAATGTTTTTCTTGTTTATTTAATATTTTCTTTATGATTTTCTTTTTATTTCAATTCAAACCTTTTCCCATGTTTGAATATTTAGGCCATTTACATTTTATTACGTGTTGTCAGCATGTTTAATTTGTTCATATATGTCTTAATGTCATGTTTATTTGTGTTTTTCCGGTTGTGCCATGCTTTTGTCGTTGTTTCATTTGTTTGTTCGTACTGTGCGTGTTTTTTAGTGTCGTATTTCAATTTAATTTTTACGTCATGCCTACCTATGATTAACATGCTCCTTTTATTCTTAATGTTTCTATATGTATTGTCTTCATCGTATTTATTTCATGTACGTTTTCTTTCATGTATATTATTATGCTATGTTGCTTCATTTCGTGGTTCATGTTGTACTTGTGTTTTATCATGTTTATACGACTAGCATGAATTTCATATTTTTGCATCTTAGGCTGCATATTTGTTATATTTAATATCATGTTGTTATAGCATGCATGTAATTTGTGTCATATGTCAAGTGTTAAGTTTTTATATGCTAGTCAAGCATGCTAGGATTAATTAATTTAGTCTTGAAATTATGTTTTTGTTCATGCCCATACTTTATTGTCATTATGATACGTTAGGTTTTATATCTATGTGTTTAATTATTTTTATTTATTTTGTAATATTTATATTTTATGTTTTAATATCATGTCAATTTAAATTGTATGTTTTACATTTTGCTTTCTAAGGTTGCATAATGGAATATAAATTGTCAATGTGGTGCCCTTTTATCCTAGTATAAACGGGGCCAGTATCAGGCATAGTGATGATGGTTGGGCATTTACTCTCTGATAATGGGGCCTTTAAAATCTACTCGCACTTATAACCAAATTTTAATTTAATCGTCACTTTAATCTGGGAAATTTAATATTAATAAAGCGGTAATTATTAAAGTACCAATTTTTGGGCGGTGTGGGGGTGCTAATCCTTCACCATCCGTAATCGACTCCCAAATCCAACATTTTTAAAATATCTGGTTTCATGGTGTCCGATCTACCTAAGTGGCCGGTGGCGACTCCATTTTTAAATAAAATATGGTTTTTTCTAAAAACCACACGGAAGACATTATTTTTAAAACAAATTAAAATAAAAATACTTTAGTCGTAGTTGTACATCATGTAATCTCGAATAGTTCGATGTCTATCCTTGACAAATTTGATGCTCTTTCTTTTTAGCACACCTAAAAAATTAATAAAACAAAAGAAAATAAAGTTAATAAAAGTAAAAAAAATGCAATGACAAATCTGTCGGTGCCAAAACTTGATCGGTGAATAATCATCTCGCAATTTGTGCAAGCGAACACACGTTGATGCAAGTATAGTAGATGGATGCAAATCTATCGGATATCGATCCCACGAGGATGGTTGTTCGGATGTCTACCAATGTCAGTGCAATAAGTAAGAAAAGTAAGGAAAATATGATAGGTAATGTCAGAGCAATGAAAGCTAAATGATATAGGTAATGTTGAAGCAATGTATTGAAAATAAAACAGAAACAATATAATGATTGCATTGTGGTTCCCTCGGTGATTCATCAATAGAATAGCGAATTCTAGCGAGAAACAAATAAAAAACTATTGTCGACACAACAACGCACATGAATATCTTACCAATCTTGACTTCTACCCTTAATCCAAGACTTATATGAGCCCACTCACTACACCTCTCAGTGATGGCTAATAAGCAAATACAAGAACAATTGAGTCAACTTTCATTGTACTCCCATGCAAGTTTCGTTGTAATGGCTTGTTAACTTGAACTGTCACTGCAACTCTCATTGATAGTGACTGCAATAAACACTTTCGTGCATAAAGACATTCAAACCCAAAGATCAAAAGATAAAGGAAAAGCTTAATAAGATAAGCATTCAGTCAACATTCATAAAGTATTTTCATACAAAATGAAATTAAACCATAATCATTAGCGTTTAAACATAAGAACATTAAGAACCGAATGGGAAAATTATCTCTTGCTAACTCGATTGCTCTTTAATGCTTGCTTTTGGCTTGCACTTATCACGGCTACTTAATTATGCATCTGATTCACCTTGGTTGCCCCTTGGAAGCTTTAAGCCGCCATAGCCATCAAGAGAAAACTCTAAAACCTTGGAAAAAGATGATAAGATATGAGCCTCTCTTTTCTAGGGTAATGTATATTTATCCTTCTCACTTTCTAACTGGGTGTTTACAGGTGTCCACAGATTTTATGGATAAAATTTCGTATAGGGCATCTATACTATTGGACAACTCATAATTCTTTGATCTTATCCTGAAAGTTGTCATTGTAGCTACAATGACTATTTCATTGCCCCCACATAAGGTCCGGACAAAAGTTGTTGTAACTAACTGCCAGCTCATTATCTTTTGATCTTATCTTTTTGACAGCTGTTAATGCAACGACAGTCCTAAATACAATCTAAACAATACTTATACAGTGACATCAACATTGTAGTGATATCCCAATGTAGCAACATCAGCATTACGGTGATATCCCAATGCAACGATAGTCCTGGCTACAATTCTGGAAGAACTCATGCAACGACATTAGCAGCGAAAATATGATAAAATCAAGGATAATTCAAGAAAGAACCACTGAGTTAAGAAAATGCAAATATGAAGATGAAAATGCTAAAATTACATGATGGGGACAAATTAATCTATAAATAAGGTGAAAACACATGTCTTTTAAAGTACCATCAGTGTCCAATGCATCTTACCGTATGGCACCAACAAAATTGAGAGAATTAATGAACCAGATTCAAGATTTGTCAGAACATATATTTATTCAACTGATCATCTCGTCTTAGGGTGTACTGGTCTTGTTTGTTAAAAACAAAGATGACTCAATAAGGTTGTGTATCGACTACCACCAGCATAGTAAGGTAATAACAAAGAATCGCTATCCTCTTATGAGGATTTATGACCTTCTCGACCAGTTGATGGGTGCTCATGTTTTCTCAAAAATTAACTTGAGGTTGGGATATTTTAACAGTTGAGAGTAAAAGATGAGGATGTGCAAAATACCGCTTTAAGGACTAGACATAGCCATTATGAGTTCTTAGTCATGCCTTTTGGGCTTACAAATACACATGCAACTTTTATGGATTTGATGAACTGGATCTTTCAGCCATTCCTAGATCAGTTTGTAATGGTATTCATTAATGATATGTTGGTGTACTCAAGTTCGGAAGATGAGCACGACTATCACCTTCGTATCGTTCTACAAACTTTGAGGGATAGGAAACTTTACGCAAAATTCACTAATTGCAAGTTTATGCTTTTTGAGGTGGCATTCTTAGTCCACATTGTTGTAGTAGATGCAATTCGTGTAGATCCATAAAAGATTCAGGTAGTGGTGGAGTGGAAACCACCTAGGAATATTTCGGAGCTCTATAGTTTTCTTAGACTTGTCGGGTATTATCAATGTTTCGTCAAGGGGTTCTCTATCATAGCAGCCCTTATGACAAACTTGTTACAAAAAGGGGTTCCATTTGAGTTGAACGAGAAAAGGTAGAAAAGTTTTGAGCAATTAAAGGCTTACATGATGGAAGCCCTAATTTTTTCACAACTCGAATAGGGTAAGGGTAATGTTGATTTTAGTGATGCTTCCTTGAATGGGCTAGGTTGTGTGCTCATGCAATAAGGCAAAATGGTTGTGTATGCTTCGAGAGAACTCAATACTCATGAATGCAACTACCCTATGCATGATTTAGAGATTGCGACAGTTACTTTTGTGTTAAAGATTTGGAGGCACGATGTGTGTGAGGAAAATTGTTACATCTACACCTACCACAAGAGTTTAAAGTATATGCTCACGCAGAAGGAGTTGAACCTAAGACAATGAATGTGGATCAAACTTCTAAAGGATTATGATTGCATCATAGAGTACCATCCTGGTAAAGCAAATGTCGTGGCTGACGCTTTAATTTAGAAATTGATGTCAGACTTGATGGTGTTTTGTTAGTTGAACTTCATGTGGAACCTATCATGGTGCAAGAGATAAAAAGGACTCCAGTGCTTTACGAAGAGTTAGTGTCAAAGACAGAGATGGTCCAACGAAGGAGAGACATCGAGTTTTGGAGTACGAGATGGTGGAATTCTATAACTGAAGGGTCGGTTGTATGTTCAAGCCTTAAAGGATTTACGAAACCAAATTCTTGAAGAGGGTCATCATAGTCCGTTCACTATGCATCTAGGCAGAAATAAAATGTATCAAAACTTAAGCCTTTCTATTGGTAGCCTAGTATGACGAGTGATGCGTCAAAGTTTGTGGCCAAGTGTTTAGCATGTCAGTATGTTATGGCCGAACATCAGGTTTCTTTGGGATTACTTTAGCCTATTCAGATTCTATTGTTGAAATGGGATCAATTACCATGGATTTTGTGATTGGTTCACCTTTGACCTAGAGGAGGCATGATAAAATTTTGGTGATTGTGGATCATTTGACCAAGACCGTACAATTCTTGCTTGTGCGTATGGATTTCACTCTTGAGAGGTTGGCATGTGTGTACATCTAAGAGATTGCGAGGTTGCATGGGTTTTATCCTCTATCATTTCCGATAGGGACCCTCGATTTACATCAAGATTTTCGAAGAAGCTTAAGGAATCTTTAGGCACCGAGTTGCATTTTAGCACCCTCTTCCATCCTCAAGTGTTGTGTCATTGATTTTGAAGGGTGGGAGGAACATCTCTCATTTTTTAAAATTGTTATAATAACAATTTTCAATCAAGCAATAAGATGACTCCTTTTGAAGCATTGTATGAACGTAAGTGTAGAGCACCTTTGTGTTGTCAAAATTCAATGAGAAAATGACTGTGGGATCCGACTTGATTAAACAAACTGAGGAAAAAGTTTATATCATCAATGAGAGATTACAAATGGCTTTTGATCATCAGAAAGCTTATGCGGATTTAAATCGTAAGCACATTGAGTATAATGTGGGTGATAAAGCGTACCTCAAAGTGTCACCTTAGAAAAGAGTAATCCATTTTGGATGAAGGGTAAGTTGAGCCTAAGGTTTATTGGTCCATACGAGATTTTGGAGAGAGTTGGACTCGTGGCTTACTATTTGGCCTTGCCCTTGGAGATAGCGCAAATTCACAATGTCTTCCATGTTTATATATTGAGACGTTGTCATTCTGATATAACACGTGTCATTCCGGTTGAGGAATTCAAGATCAACACTGACTTGACCTATGAGAAAGAACCTATAATGGTTATGGATAAAGGAATTAAGGAATTGCACAACAAGAGTATACCTTTAGGGAAGATGTTGTGGAGGAATCATGGTGTTTAAGAAGTTACTTAGGAAACCGAGGAGGATATGAATTTGCATTACCCGCATCTCTTTAATCAAGTAATTCTAGGATGAAATTTTCTTTTAGGGAGAGAGTTGTAAAAATCTAGATTCTGAATCCACGGGTTGACATCATCCAAGCTTTGGGCCTCGGGTGTTAAGTTAAGATATTGGTCCCATGTGGGTGATTGGGGAACCTTAGTGGGCTTTCTTGGTGGCCATGTTGTGGCAAGTATGAGAATGTAGAGATTTATGTAGTAATTTTCCCCATAGCTTGAATTAAGGCTAAAAATCTCTAAGACAACTTTATTTTGGGCAGAGCATGAGGGAACTTGTAACACCCTAAACCCGATCCAGATCTGAAGCATTACATTCGGGTCGACCAAAGATGACCCATCAAATTACCACTTTAAAATCATAGTTTTAGCCTTCATTTAAAAATATTAAACATCCATAATTCCATGAAATTAAATAACCATTATAAATAGGTTTACAAAACATGAGCTCCATGTTTAAAATACCACATATCAAGAATATTTTTCGAATAGAGTTTATAGACTCAACCATTATAAGGTCCTACGAATACATAAGCCCAAATTAAATACTAAGCATTGTACTCTAAAGCGAAGTGGTGCTGGAAATTCCTTCTCGATGTGCTACTCGGCCATGATCAACCTACAAACCTGTGAACGGAAACATTGATTTTAAACGTTGAGCTTATAAAGCACAGTGAAACATTTCTACTCTACCACATTTTGTGATTATCATAAAATAAGCATGCGAGATAAATATAGTTTAGAGAGCATAGATAAGGCTTCATTATCTATGAATTATAATCAAGCCTACACTAGCTAGAATTCTTAGATTACCTATCTCAAGGCATCATTAAATTTACAAGAAGCCTTACATGATCGATAATGCTTCAAAATACTTGAGGTCACTCAGCCCCTCGAGGTTAGTACATCCATAAGTTATCATACATGACACACAAGGCCTAACCATACTCGAGATCTAATCAGATCATCAAGGTAAAAGCACACAAAGCAAAACCACAAACCCGGAGTGAGACCCAAGGCCACATAGCATCAGGAACATACGCTCTATACTCTACAATATCTGAGTGAGACTCAAGGCCACACAGAATTGGGAAAGTACACTCTATACTCGGAACTCCACCTCGAGTATCTTCAAATAAGACCCGGGGCCACTCAACCAATAAATTATCTACTGGCATATAATCAACATGATCCCAAGGATCTCCCAATTGTTGCTAATTGTCAACACATCATTTATTTTACATTATCGAGTTGTTAATACATTATAGAAAAGTGTATAACTACTCTCAATAATCCATATCATCACTTTAATCAAGGTGACTTGACCAAGCAAGTGCCCACATTGCACACATCATCTTGGTTTCCCAGTTTTACAATACATTTTACCACATTAGAAGCCTATCAGACCATAGTCCTTAAATTATCATCCCTTTGAACTTAAACTTAACTTTTTGCGCAAATTACCCAATGGGTACCGGTACTGGCCTTCGCGTACCGGTACGGTACCCATGGGTATCGGTACTCACAGTGTACCGATACCAAATAAGCTTACTAGAATCTCATACAGCCCTCATGTATCGGTACAGGTCGACTTATATCAATAACACTTTAAAAGGTATACTAATACATATTGAACATCGTACCGGTACCCTTCAATAATTCATCTCCAAATGAACATTGTTCTTCAACCTAGAACACTTAGGGTACCGATATGGGCTCTCTGTGTATCGGTATTGAAACCTAGAAATGGTTTTTTATGCTCGAGAAATTATCCCAAAGCCCGTAATTCTCAACCAACAACTCCTTAACTCGATCCTACATCTTATTGAAGTTATTTGGGTGGTTTACTACCATTTTCACACATGATTAACATCAAATTTGATTTTTACTATTTTAAAGTCTTATCCACCCAAAAAGCACCCTAACAATCATAAACACCAAATCTAGCAATCCTAACCATATAATCAAGCAACACAATTAATTTATGATCTTCAAAAAGAGTAGGATTAAAAAATATACCGACCTTAAGCCAAAAATCCTAAATTTGCATCACCCACTTACTTTCCTCAACTTCTTCTCTTTGGCTCAACTTGGATAAACCCTTAAATCACCATCTCTTGGCATACTACCCATCAATGGAAGCTTACCTCTTTATCACCAAAATTATACTTTTCTAGAAGACCAAGAATCAGAGATCAACATACTCAAATCTTGGACCTTGGCTGGAAGAAATGATGCATAAAGGTGGGATTTTTAGATTTAAAACCAAGCTTAAAAAATGGTGGGATGTTTGGGAGAAGAAAGATGAAGAGAAAAATGGTGGTCTTGATTTTCCCCCTAATCCCACGTGACAAAGCAAGATAAAGGGGGAATGGGCAGCCTTTATTTCCAAAAAGGCTAAATAGCATCATAAACCCTCCACTTCTTACTTTTATTACAAAAAGGTCACTACTCAAGCCCAATTAACCAATCTTTCATCCAATAAGGCCCAAACTTGGCTCAATGGGTTCAATGGCCCAAACCAAGATGTAGGTCCATAGCCCAAGTCAACATCCAATAGTTGACTCAAAAATTTGGGTCGTTATAACTCTCCCCTCCTAAAAAAATTTTTTTCCTCAAAATTAAACGAAGGGAGGAGATGCAGCTATCTCATATCCAACCATAACCCAACTCTCATGCGTTCACCTCGATTATGAAGTTCCTCTACTACTTCCTTAGCTAAACTCATAACACTAGACTCCTTAACACCTCTATCATGAATCCCAAATGATTTATTCCAAACAATTGAACAACACTCACATTGAACCCTAAAATAAAACAACATAAGATAGACCCAAGCGATACTGTCCAAGCATCAATAGAAGAAACTCACTTCAGATGAGTTTTGTCTTGATTAAAAATCCCCTCTACCATTATACACGACTCAAACCCCTTAAAGTCAAACCTCATATGTACATGAAATGTGACATCTCTTTGAAGATATACTTCTAGGAACACTTTTTTGTCTATTATTAGCAACATAACCAAACGTTTTGAGAACACGTGGAACTCTAACGATCTAAATCTACCATCGATCTATATTGAATAAATACCATTGTATGAATGATAAATCAGATTTCCATTAATGCAACAACTGAAACCAAAATGAAACATAGGTACCTGACATATTGCCGGTGGCAAAGCTATCATCTTTGGCTTGAATGATAGAATGTCTAGTAACTGTTTGAGTGTCGACTCTGGCGGTAGGTCTTATAGTACGTCCCCTTTGATATCCAGACGATGCCATAGCACCACCTCTAGAAAATTTTGACCATGCCAAGAAGGAGTTAACCTCTAAGACTAAACTAGAGTAGCATCATCTGTGTTCGGGCAATCATTCGCCATGTGACCGGGTGCTGATCACCTGTAGTAAACCCTACATCACAAAACGCACACTCCAAGATGTTATCGGCTACAATGCTCACAAACTGGTGAAAGTGACGCTTTGGATGAAAGATCAGTACTCCCCTCATGAGCAAAAAACAATGAACCCCTATGGGCCCTCAGTAGTTGATCTAAAGCAATTCTCTTCAAACCCTTCGAAGCACGAAGCCTCTAAGACGGAGCCTAAGAAGGACCTATGATGTCCTGGGTTCCCAAAGTTTGATCTTTTGAGTCTCCAATTTGACTTGGTGTCAAACTTTGAAGTCGTTCGAGTGCCTTCGCATTGTTGGTTAACTCTAAAAATGTCCCAAGTGGACCTGTTGCCACATGCATCTGAAGGCCAATCTTTAATCCATTGTTAAACCTCTTACACCTCAACTCCTCGGTGGCAACTAACTTTAGGGCATACCGGCTCAACTATAAAAAATCTTGCTCATACTCAAATACTGATTGGTCCTTTTAGACTAGGTGGAGGAACTAATCTCTAATCCCATCCATACAAACTTCACTGATGTACTTCTTCTAAACTCATCAAGGAAGACATACCAAGTTTGAAGTGCAGACTGTAGTCTCGACACAACATCTCCCACCACTAATGGGCATTTTCCTTAAGTAGGGAGACAATACAATCGAGGTCATCCTTCGAACTCCCCCTCATCTATCTCATAATCCTCTGAGTGTCTCTTAACCATAGGTCGGCCTTGATCGGGTCATCCTCACCCAAACCTTCAAAATCTTTAGGTCCATAATGGTGAAGCTTCTCTACATGGGTCTTCCAAGGTGTATTAGATCACCCCAGGATAGCTTGCACCAGTTGCAAGGGAATAGAGCTGAGATCATAGGGGTGGTTTGCCCCTTCACTTTTGGTACCTCCCAGATACTCGTGTCCCAACATTTAGGACAGTCTCGTTATCGAAGGCTTTCGCTACAGAGACATGGCTCTCTTTATGACTCTCCTAGTCGTGTTCGACATCACTAACCATAGAATTTCTAAAATCACAAGGAAACAAGGCAGCACCAACATGATTCCAAGTCCTAGAATAGTACAACTTAAATTTAGGGGATTGTATTCGCTAGACACCTTACCACGACCTCTATACCACCCTCAGTGTTTTCTAGAACCAGCTAAACCTAGGATATGATACCACTAAATGTAGCACCCCATCCTGATCCTGATATGAAGCATTACATTCGGGTCGCCTAAAAACTGACCCATCAAATTACCACTTTAAAATCATAAGTTTAGCCTTCATTTAAAAACATTAAACATCCATAATTTTATGTAATTAAATAAGCATTACAAATAGGTTTGTAACGACTCGGTTTTGGGCCTAGCGGTTTGAGGGCTAGTTTGACAGTTTGGTGGACCGAGTTAGCGATTCGAGTCAGATTCGGGAATAAATATTTTTGAGTAAGTTAAAAATATGGAAAAATGGTTAAAAATCATTATTTAATATATAAATAATTTTGGTAAAATCAATTTTGGAAATTTGGATTTGGAAGAGTGACATTTTGGTTGGTGACCAAAATGTATGTTTTGAAATTTGTTTTAAATGGTGACTAGTTTGTAAAGGATCAAATTCTTAGAATCTTTAGGGAGCTATTTTTCCAAGTTTTGGTGGGTGATTTTTCCCTCAATTAAGGTTTTTAACATGTGCTTTATTAGCTAATTAAAAAGAGGTTTTATAATAAAAAGGTAGTTATTGATTTTTTTATAAGATTTGACGTAAACTTTTCTCTCAACTTTTCTCCTCACTTCTATTCTGCCAAACACTCTTGATTTCATCAAATTTTAGAGGTGAGAGATCTACTTTCTTGAATTCTTGACTTATAAGTGATTCTTCATCTTTGATTTATAAAATCTCATTGAAATCCTTTGTTTTTCAAGCTTTAATCAATCAATTGAGGGAAAAATCACACAATAGATGTAAGGTTCGTTTTCTCCTCTATTGTATGGTTCTTTATTGATATTCCCAAGTATTTCATCCTTGATTTATGATTTATAATCTAATTTTATGTTTTTATGATGCTTATTTGATTAAATTGGGTTTAATTGATGAAATTGAGGGAGATCTGTATTGGATTTGTTTTCTAGTGTTGATGATTCATTTTAAACATGTATTGGATGTTTTATAATGTTGATAAGTTGTTTTTAACATTGGAATCCTGAAACTCCTTGAATCTCTAATTATTTAGGTTGTTAGATTTGTGTTTTTGAGGTTTTGTGGTGGTTGTTTAGTTGTTGGAGATATAAGGATGAAGTAATCATGTTTTTAAGTGTTGATTAATGTTAATGGAAGTGTTAGATTGATAGTTTTGTGGCTGGGTTGTGTTTAGAAAGAGTTAGATGATTATTTCGGTTGTCGTGGTTGGGTAATTGTGAGAGGATTGTGGATGTTTGTGAGGAATGTTGTTGCAGTGGTTTGAATGCATTGAGATGCATTAATCCTCTATTGTTATGTGATTAAAAAAGGGGAGGCTGGTCCGGAAGCTATTGGTGAAGCTTTGGAGGCTCCGGACGCTTGAATTCGCGTCGGCGAATTGAGGTTTCGCTTATTGGTGAGTGAGAACGTGGATTTCAATTTTGAAATTGTTTAAAGGTTGTTTATGGGAGTTTAAACTTAGCTTGAAACGCTGGTTTAAACTCAAAAGTAAGTACAAAGTGGTTTTCTCTCTTGGTCGTGCTATTATGAAATGAATTTATTCACTTGTTTTGAGTTACATGGTACCTACTGTTTTAGCATGTTTTAAAGTATGTGAGATACTATTTTTAATCATGAAATGTTTAAGGATGCACATGGTAAGTGATCCTTGTAAGTATGTGGAAATACTTGTTGAAAAGCATGGTTTGTTGCTTTGGAAAAAAGGTTTGGTTTAATGCATACAAAAACAATGAGGTATGTGGTAATTGTAAATTATATTGGCAAGTGATGTGGCTTAAAAATGTTATCGAATATAGTTTGCCGGCCATAGAATTGATAGTGCACTATAAAGAGTCGCATTGGATGTCGAGGGGTTTATACGGTGTGCCGAATACTCTATCCAAGTACCCTAACTGTTGAGGGGTTATATGGTACCATAAATTCCCGTTAGTCGATTAAGCATCTAACCAAGGGTTGGGGTTGGTGTCCCCGTGGGTTGTAAGTGTACCTAGCTGTAATGTACTGCGATTGTGATTGTATAGCTATTCCGGTTGAGATGGCTTGAAGTGTTGTGAGGACACTTGTTGAATATGTGAATCCGATGAACTATTTTGTTAGTGGAACTTGGTTAATGATCACTTGTAAGCCAATATAATTGTGGATGTGTCATGTGATGGTTTATGTTGTATAATTTGATTTATACATGTTTACTCTTTAAGCTTTGCATATGGTTTGTTATGCATGGGAATGCTTAAATTGAGGTTTAGCAATGGGATTTGCTGATGGTTAATGACACATGTTGCATATGGTTTAATATGCTGGTTTTTGAAAGTGTTAAGTGCATGGTTTTCAAGGCATGATATTTCAAATGATGATTAAAGTGATGTCTAAAAGAATATTGAAATGAGATTTCAATGTGTTGCTTGGAAATGGTTTCAAATGCATTGATGGTGTTTTGTTTTGAGCACTTCTCACTAAGCCTAGTGTGCTTTTGCTCTCTTTGTCCATCAATGCAAAGAATCAAAGATTTGAAGGCAGCGAGGAAGCAAGGGATCGCCAATGACTTGATACTAAAAGTATGTTTTGAATTAGACTATAAGTAATAAGGGCAATGGGGTCTCCATTGTTGATTTGGGAGATGGTTTGTTAAACTCCCTATTTGAGCAAAGTTATTTGCTGCTCTTGGTTTGTAAATGGCCATTTTGGACTGTTGGTTGCTTTGGTTTTGAGTTTTAGGCTTTTATTGACTTGATTTTCAGGAAGCATGCCTCTAGATTTCCATTTGAAGCATAATGCTATGAATTCATGATGAATCCATGTTGTCTTGCTATGGCTTGACCCTTGGATGTGTTGGATTCATGTTAGAAGCATGTTAGGGTGTTATGGTATATTTGAAAGCATGTTAAACCAATAAAAGATGCATTTTAGGTCCATTTGTATCGGTATGCGTGTCCCTGTTTCGGTACAGGTAAGCCATTCCAGGCTTAACATATCGAAATACGGGCAAGTGTTTTGGTACGGGCTTAGGCCAAAAGTGGACAGTGTTTTGGTATGCGGGCTGAGCATATTGGTAAGGGAAAGCCTTTCCAGGCATAGTGTTTCGGTACACGAGAAGTCGTTTCGGTACGAGGTAAGTGTAATAAGCAGGGCGTATGTTAGGTGAGGGCGTTTGGATACGAGTTTTAGATACTAGAATTTGGGGATTTTGAAATAGCAAACACATATTGATACGTGTTTAAGTGTACCTATACGGCTAACCGTTAAGTCAGTTATTTGGATGTTTTGAAGTTCTATTTTCTTGCGTTTTAGTCCCTGAATATTGTGGACGCAATTAACTGAGTTTGGATGATCGTATTGAGCTAATTTTTGACACGTATGCTTGAAATCAGACTAATTAAAGGTTGGTATCATAAAAGGCGTAAGGTCCTTGTAATTTTCCAAAATTGCAATTTGGTCCCTAAATTGCAATTGTACCCAATTAGATGTCAATTCGACGCCCAATTGAGTTGAGTTTTCACCCGCTATCAATATGAACACTTAGGATAATAATCTGCATCTAGATAAGATAAAAGGAAAAAATCGACGTGTTTCGATTATCTTTTTCACAGTTTACCTTGGTAAACCTAACGTAGCTCGCTTGGTTCGGTCTTGCGACTAGGCCGGGTAGAGGGGGTTACAAGGTTTACAAAATAAGAGCTCAATGTTTAAAACACTGTTTATCAAGAATGTTTTTTTCAAATAGAGTTTACAGACTCAACCACTATAAGGTCATATGAATACATAAGCCCAAAACTAAATACTAAGCACTTTAATCTGAGGAGATATGGTGCTGGGAAATCCCTTCTCGATATGCTCCTCAACCATGATCAACATAAAAACCTGTGACCAGAGATAATGATTCTGAACACTGATCTTACAAAGCTTAGTGGTACATTTCTACTCTACCATATTTCGTGATTATCATAAAATAAGCAAGCGAGATAAATATAGTTTAGAGAGCATAGATAAGGATTCATTATCTATGAGTTATTATTTAAACTACACTAGCTAGAGTTCTTAGATCACCTATCTCAAGGAATCATTAAATCTACAAGAAGCATTACATGATCTATAATGCTTCACAATACTTGAGGTCACTCAGCCCCTCGAGGTTAATACATCCATAAGTTATCATACATGGCACACAAGGCTCAACCATACCTGAGATCTCATCAGATCATCAAGGCAAAAGCACACAAAGTAGAACCATAAACCTGGAGTGAGACCCGAGGCCACACAGGCATCAGGAACGTATGCTCTATACTCTGCAATACCTGAGTGAGACCCAAGCCCACATAATATTGGGAATGTACACTCTATACTTGGAATCCCCCATCGAGTATCTTCGAATGAGACCTAGGGCCACATAGCATCGGGAATATACATTAGGCATCTATGACCACGGAGTTGCAACACTCACATTGGGTATCTGGATCCCATCAATAAAAAGACTCAACTAATCAAATGTCTATCCAGCATACAAGAAACATGATCCCGAGGATCTCCCTATTATTGCTAATCGTCAACACATCATTTATTTTACATTACCGAGTTGTTAATACATTATGGACGATAAATGTATAATTATTCTCAATAATCCATATCATCACTTTAATCAAGGTAAATTGACCAAGCAAGTGCCCACATGGCACACATCATTATTATCAGTACCACCACTCAATGGTTTCTATCATTAGCAAGTCACCCAAGGCTTACCAAGTTATTACACATTATGCTCATACATGAGGGTTAAATCTTGATTTCTCAATTTTACAATTCATTTTACCACATTAAAAGCCCATCGGACCATAGTCCTTGAATTATCAGCCCTTGGAACTTAAAATCAACTCTTTGAGCAGATTGCTAACTAGGTATTGGTACTGGCCTTCGCATACCGGTACGGTACCCATGGGTATTGGTACTCGCAGCATACCGATACAAAATGAGCTTACTGGAATCTCAATCAGCCTTCGCGTACCGGTAAGGGTTTACCCGTACAAATACCACTTTATAGGATGTACTGGTACAAATTGAACACCGTACGAGTACCCTCTAATAATTCATCTTCAAATGAATAGTGTTCTTAAACCCATAACACTTAGGGTACAAGTATGAGTTCCCCGTGTACCGAAACCTAGAAATGGCTTTTTAGGCTTGGGAAATCATCCCCAAAGCCCCCAAATCTCAACCAACAACTCCTTAGCTCGATCCTACATCTTATGGAGTTATTTAGGTGGTTTACTATCATTTTTATACATGAGTAACATCAAATATGAGTTTTACCATTTTAAAGTCCCATCCACCCGAAAAGCACCCAAACAACCATAAATACCAAATCTAGCAATCCTAACCATAAAATCAAGCGAGGTAATTAATTTATGATCTTCAAGAAGAGTAGGAGTCAGAGATGTGCCAACCTAAAGCCAAAAATCCTAAATTTGCTTCACCCACTTACTTTCCTCAACTTCTTCTTTTTGGCTCAACTTAGATAAACTCAAAATCACCTTCTCTTAACAAACCAACATGAAAAACAAAACAATACTTGAGATAACAACTATGGGTAAGCTTAGCTACGAAACTATAACCTTAAACCTCAAAGAAAAGCTCCATCAAGCTTTAAACCCAAAAACCCATCAATGGAAGCTTGCCTCTTTATCACCAAAATTATACTTTTCTAGAAGCCCATGAAGAAGAGATGAACATAGTTAAATCTTGGGCAAAGGTGAGATTTTTGGATTTAAAACCAAGCTTGAAAAATAGTGGGATGTGTGGGAGAAGAAAAATGAGGAGAAAAATATTGTTCTTGCTTTTCTCCATAATCCCACGTGACAAAGCAAGATAAAAGGGGAACGGGCTGCCTTTATTTCCAAAAAGGGTAAATAGCATCACAAACCCTCCATTTCTTAAAAAAGGTCACTACTCAAGCCCAATTAACCAATTTCTTATCCATCAAGGCCTAAACTTGGATCAATGGGTCCAATGGCCTAAACCAACACATGAGTTCTTCCAGAATTGCAGCCAAGATTGTTGCCGCATTGGGATGTCACTACAATACTGATGTCGTTGCTTAAGCATTGTTTAGATTGTGTCCAAGACTGTTGTCGCATTGAGAACTGTAAAAAAATAAAATCAAATGACATGGGCGAGATGATAAGATCAAGGGACAATGAGGTGAAGTTAGTTACAACAACTTTTTTTGGACATGATGCCGACGCAATGAAACAGTCATTGTTGCTGCATTAACAGCTGTCAGGATAAGATCAAAGATTTATGAGTTGTCTATTAGTACAACTATCCTGCATAAAATTTTATCCTAAAAATATACGAACACTTGTAAACACCCAATTGGAAAGTGATAAAGATATATAAACATATATTCCTAACATTAAAAAGAAGGCTCATATTTTATCATCTTTTTCCTTGGTTTTGGAGCTTTCTCTTGAGGAAGCATCAAGGAGCAATCGAGTTAGCTAGGAATAACATTCCCTATTCTATTCTTAATGTTTCTTTTGTTTAAACGTTGATGATTATAGTTTAATTTCAATTTGTATGGAAATACTTTATGAATGTTAACTGAATGTTTATCTTATTAAGTTTTTCCACTATCTTTTGATCTTTGGGTCTGAATGTTTTTATGCAGGAAAATGTTTATTACATTCATTCTCAGTGGAAGTTGTAGTAACAGTTCAATTTAACAATCATGACAATGAAAGTTGCATGGGTGTACAATGAAAGTTGACTCAATTGTTTTTGTATTTGCTTAGGTATCCATCACTGCAAGGTGTGGTGTCTGGGCTCAAATAAGTCTTTGATTAAGGGTAAAAGTTGAGGTTGGTAAGATATTCATTTTCTTTATTACATCGACAATCATCTTTTCTTTTATTTCTTGCTACATTCATTATTCTGTTGATGAATCACCGAGGGAACCCACTGCCATCATTATATTGTTTCTGATTTAAATTCAGTATATTGGTTCGTCATTACGTATATCATTTACCTTTCATTGCTTTGACATTACCTATCACATTTACCTTATTTTTCTTATTTAATGCACTAACATTTGTAGACATTTGAAGAACCGTCCTTGTGGGATCGATATCCGAAAGATTTTCATATGTTTACTATATTTGCATCGACTGTGTACGCTTACACAAATAGTGTAACATTATTTCACCGATTAGTATGTCCATAGCCTAAGTCAACATCCAATAATTGACAAAGGTCCAATCTTTTTCATTTTAGGTTTTATTCGCGGATTTTTTATTTGAAGGTTAGGATGTAGCATCTCAAGAGCTTCAAACCAAGGTAAGAAACACCATAAATGGTGGGGAGGTGAGGTTTTGGGTTTTGGTGGGGGTTTTAAAGGAGATTGGTTAAGGGAGGGTTTAATCCTGAATTCAGCCTTTAATCCATGCTTATGTTACTCTTTCTTCACCTGCAAAGTTGTAATTTGAGTTATAACCTCCTTATGTAGTGAAAGAAAGAGGGGAGACCTCCAAAGCTTGTGGAAAAGAGAAATCTTGAGGATTTGGAGAGCAAGGAGCTTTCTTTCAGCTGTAGGAGCAAGGTTAGTACACCCCCAACTCCTTTGTTTTCATGAACATCATAATGATGAAGCTTTCTAAGCTTGAATTGTTGTTTTTAGGTGTTTTAGTGTAGAAGACTTGTTTATGGCTTAAATCTAGTAAAAGATGTTAATAAGGAGTAAAAATGGTAGTAAGCCATATTAAATAACTCTCATAACTTGTAATGTCATTTTACAGCTTTGCTATAAGTGTTTTGAGGTTGTTGGAGATACTTCTCGAGCCCAAAAATAAAAAATATGGCTTTAGTAGTAGTACGCGGGGTGCCCGTACTGGACCCTCTTTTCAAGTTGAAGAACAAGGATGAACATTGAGTTGGGATTCAGCCAATATTGGTATGCTTCTCTAGGTCGTATTATGGGTGTTCCCATATCGATACCCAAGGTTGTTGAAAATTACAATGAACTATTTTGGTTCAGTACACGTGAGGAGTATCGGTACTCGAGGTACCGTACCGATGCTCGTGCTCGAGTACCGGTATAAGGCAACCTCTAACCATTCATGTAAAGAAATTCTGTATCGGTACACACATAAGGGTATCGGTAACCAGGGTACTGTACCGGTACTCAAGGTCGAGTACTGGTACCCACTGGACATTCTTCCCAAAAACATTCATTTTGTGCTAGAGGGGGCCGAAAAATTGTAGACTATGGTCCAATGCACTTCTTAAGATGTAGCATGATGTAAATAACCTTGTAACTGAGATTTCACTCATATATATGACCATAACATGTAACAACTCGGTAAACATAATGGGTGACTTGATAATGATAGAACCATAGGCTTCATGGAAATCGTGATGATGTTGTGTGCCATGTAGGCACTTTATTGGTCGAGTCACCTTTGATTGTTCAGATCCGGATACCCAGAGAGTGTGTGAGACACCGAATGTACGTTCCTGAGGTTGTGTGACACCGGGCCTCACTTGGAGTTTATATTCCTGAGGTTGTGTGACACCAGGCCTCACTCCAGGTTTGTGGTATGATTGCAAATGAGTTTTTGATGATATCGTGTAGCACTTTGTTGATTAAGCATTGTCTTTGGAGATTAGTGGTGGCGTCGCATGTTGTTTACTTCCATTTCACCATCTCTAGCTACGTGTTTACGTTTATGATTTTCATGAAGCATAGTAGAGTAAAAATGTAGCGATTAGCTTCATAAGCTCAATGTTCAGAATCGTTGTTTCCATTCGTAGGTTAGTAGGTTGGTTCGTTGCTTGGGGGAGCACCATCGGAGTAGGATTTCAGCATCATCTCAACGGAGTATAATACTTAGATTTATTAGGCTATGTATTCGTAGAACCCTATTGAATTGTATCATAACTCGTATTTTGGATTGTAATTATTGATTCGAATGTTTTATACTTTAATTTAAATGGAGCTCCCTTGTAAACAATTTTAAATACTTATCTATGCTTTAAATATTTGAACTTGATGGATTTTCAGAAATTGTTTTGTGGATTTTGCTAAACTAGGTTGAAATTTTATGGTTGTGGGTTGGGCTTTAGGCTCAAATGTGACATCCTTGTTTAGAGTGTTACAATCACTCTTCCCTTGAGCCTCATCCCATAGTGTTATATTAGTAAAGACATAATTCAAAAAATACTCTTAATGTTTGACTGAATAATCATATTGATCCTTATTCCTTTTTTGAAGCATTTTAATAATCAACGTTTCATTTTGGACCAAAACGATCCCTCTATGGATGGAAATCGTTAGTTAACTAACAATCAACGTCTTCAAATGACATGACAAACCTACATGCATTGCACATTGATGTGACAGTGCCATATAGACAAAATGTTAACTCAACAGAATGACACATGAGTCAAAATTTATTTTTTTTATAAAATATAAAAATATTTTTATTAACGTGTTATTTTGCCTTGTCATTTCAAGGTGTTAGCTATTAGTTAACTAATAATTTTCATCCACGAAGACATTATGACCCAATATAAAACGTTAAGACTTAAAGTGCTTCAAAAAAATTGGGACCAAACTCACAATCGAATCAAACATTAGAGCATTTTTTTTGGCATTAAGCCATTAGCAAAAATAGAAAATGAACTTATATACCCAGCACTTGGCCGACAACACAAAGGTTTGAGACAAGTACGGGAAATTTTACATTTTAGCAGAGTCAAAAAGTTAATTCAATTGTGTTGAATATATTATATGTATACAAAGATTTCGTCTCCTGCAAATGCACAATCTTGTTTGGCAGGTTAAATTGCAAGAAAAAAATAAAACAAATGCAAAGTAATTTTTTTTGTTTAGCCAATGGTTTCTGACCTACTGGCCGATTAATTTAGATCAAAATTTGCAGAGGGCCATTTTGGACTACTCTCCTAACTTAATTTTTGTCATTCACTACGCCAGGATTCGAACACTTGACCTTGTTTAAAAGATCTAGTGCATCATTCCGCTAGACCAACTAGTTGTCAGTAAATCAAAGTAATTTTATATACAAGGATTTCAATTTTGCACAACCTACTCAAACAAAATCAAAACCAGCCCAAAAGATACAATACTATGAATAAAGTTCCAAAACATGAGAGACTTTCGCACTCCAAAATAAGGAGAAGAAAGAATCTGTACCAATGCCCCCCTGCCCTTTTCCCATCTTCTTTGATGAAACCATGGCTTTTACCACAAACGCACTGAAGCATCAATCTTAAGGGTAGCAAAAATGCAGCCTCTAGAGATGAAATAACAAAAGTGGAGAACCCATGGGTAGAGAATAACTTTAGACATTGCTATTTAGTAATAGTAAATTGGTAAATGTTTGACTCTTTAAACTAAAGAAAGGAGTATACTTGCACTCTTGCAGCAAGCAATGCCATCAGCTAAGCAAAACACTAGAGCTCCAAAGACTAAATACTAAATATGGTAAAAGAAACAGCAATGCCCTCAGAATCAAAACTCGATGATATCTCCAATTCATCAACGGTGATGCTATGTGATTATAATGAAGACCTTTCAACATTCATTACTACTAAGGGTGTTCAAAACCGGCCCAATGGATACCTAGAGGCCCAATAAGTCCAATATCAGTACTATATTGTTACTATGTTTCATTCTCCATTCCATTTTTTAACTTGCATTATGAACTTATTAGGCCACAGGGTACCTATTGGGCCTATTTTGAGCACTCCTAAATTTTCTACTAGTGCCATCAATAGTCATAAGGCCAACAAATGATAATAAGCAATGGAAATGACAATGACAACAACAGCACCAACAACAAGAAGGAAGAATGAAGCCAAAAATAATGATGGCTAGTAGAAAAGATGGAGGCCACTAACAATGCCATAGTAAACTCTATGTACCTAAAAAGTATCCATCATTGGGCAGAGTGGGGGAATGAGCAA
This sequence comes from Hibiscus mutabilis, assembly GCA_019671005.1. Taxonomy (NCBI): domain Eukaryota; kingdom Viridiplantae; phylum Streptophyta; class Magnoliopsida; order Malvales; family Malvaceae; genus Hibiscus; species Hibiscus mutabilis. The sequence continues at coordinate 21,551,487 of CM033733.1, read as the reverse complement.
AAATATGGAAGACTGCCCGGGGCAAGAGAGACAAAACATAAGCAAGTAAAAGATACCACAGAGACTTCTTGAAAAAGTAAACAGCTTAAAAGGAATATGTAATAAAAAAAAATAGAATACCTAGAATCACATTTCAATGATAGTTAAGCTCATTGTTTTCATGAACACCAGTCTGTCTTTAGATATAAATAGAACGCAAGAATTACCCTTATGCAACAACACATCATTTGACACATTTCAAGGCCTCCAATTTCATTAAGCACATACCTAATACGCGGTATGAGAAACAATGGAAGATTGACTAGCTAGGTTGAATGAAACCAAAATGAATCGCTAAGTATTACTAGCCAGGGGCGGATGCATATGGCTCCTATGGGGAGCATATGCATCCTCATTTTTTGAGAAAAAACTTAAAAATATAGTTTAAGTTATAAAGAAAAGTTTATTTTGCATACCCATTTATAAAAAAAAGGTGTATTAAAATTTTGGACAATCATTTTTTAGATTCTGCATCTGCCACTATTACTAGCATATAGCATACTTAAGTACGGGCAGATAACAAACATGGAAACGTTTACAAGAACCACTAAGGAATGTTTAACACACCTGAAGGGAACCAAAAGAACATGATAGAAGTTCACAATTATAAAACAGGCTTCAATAATTTTAAATAGCACGGAAAAAAAACAGATAATAATTCCCATAGTGAAAATTGTTAATTACTTAAATCATGTATTTGGTGAAGGGGAACAATTTACCACCGTGAATAAATTTGAAATTTGTTACAAATATAAAAAAATTAAAAAAGGGAAAGAAAGATAGCGTCTATCAGGGGCAGATGTACCATAGTGCATCGTGGGTCACTTGACCCACCATCAAAAAGTAGGATAAACTATTTTGATAATCACTAAATTTTTAGGGTGCTTTCACTTTGGTAACTGAAATCAAAATCTTTCATCATAGTCACTAAATTTTTAATTTAAATTCGTTGTGGTCACTGTTGTAGTGCTATTAAACCGTTAAGAAATGTTAAAGTGACATGTTAAAGTCTTCTTCCCAAAGAGAACCCAAAATTTCAAAGTTAGGGCTATTGTCGATGCCATAATTTTGATTGATGAAACAGGCGTCGATCAATCCCAACGGTAGAAAAGATTTGTTTTGCCAAAAGTTTAACATAATTTAGTTTCAAGTTTTCTGATGGCTAACACAATTACATCCGTGTAAGATATGTTTAATCTCTCAAACATATTTACACGGATTAATTCTTCAATGTTGTCTCTAACTAATACATTACCATGTTTGCTTGCACAACAATTACCACTAACTAATACATTATTACAACAGAGTAAATTAATTTTAAGTTATTACATTAATAGGTGAACTACCAAGTTTAAATTTCTGGATCCGCTCCTGTCGTCAATGTCATGGCTAATAGAAAAAGCCCAATGGAGATCAGAATAAGTGCTCCATTTCAATGAGTTTCTCAATCATGGGGCCAAAAAAGAAAGAAAAAATATGTACTACAAAATGAATTTGCAAGAAGAAGAAAAAATGTAATTTTCAAAATATCAAAATTGGAATAAAAAATAGCCACCATATTTTAAGTAGCAAGGTTCGACACAATCTCCTTCGTCAATTGTTCCTTACATTCTAGATCTCATGCACCAAAATTGGGTTGTTCAAATTCAGTATGTTAGGCGCGAAAGTAATACGGTGGTTGATGCTTTGGCTCATGGGAGCTGAAAGTAGCTGAATGGGAGCTAAGGACCATGTAACGCCCTAAAATTGGGCCTAGATGTGGGCCATATCGGGTAAGTGGTTTGGAAGAACCGGTTAAGGCAAATCGAATAGTTTCAGGAATTTTATTTTATAAAATTGATTTTTGGGTAGAATAAAATATGGGGAAATACTAGAAATTACTTAATTAATATTTTAAGTAATTTGGCGAATTCAAATTGAGGTAATTAAATCCTATTTTAAGACAATTTGGTATAGTGACTAAATCGTAAAAGGATCAAAACTTAGAATCTTTAAGAAGCTAATTGGCCAATATTTTTTGTCAGATTTCTCTCTTAATTTAGGATATTTTTAAGGTATTTTTAAATGGTTTTATAATTAAATAAAAGGGAATTTATTAAAAGGATTTTAATTCCCAAAATTACTTTCTTACGTAACTACTTTTCATCCAACCTTTTTCTCTCAACTTTCTCAGCAACCAAACTAGGATTTCTACTCTAAAAATTCAAGGAATCAAATCATATTGATTTCCTTTTTGATTTCTAATTGATTTCTTCAAAGTTCTATTGCAAAATCTCTTTGGATTTCATCAAAGCTTGGCCAATTAAGGGAGAAATCAACAATTAGAGGTGATTTTCATTTCTCTTATCTATTTAAAGGTTCTTTATTGAAATTCCCTAGTTCTTGATCCTTTGTTATTGATTTATGTTAAGGAATTATGATTCCAACATGGATTTAATGTTTAAATTGAGTTTTCTTGGAAAATTGTTAGAAATTGATTTGGATCTATTTTGGTGATGAATCTAATTGAGTTAGATCTCTATTTGGATGTGTTTTAATGTTGACAAGATTGACTAATCATTGTAATCCCGAAACTCTGTGAACTGCTATTTTTCTAGGTTGGATATAGTTGGTTTTTGGGGTGATCTTGTTGTTGTAGTGTTGCATGAGGTATAAGGATGTGTTTAAGATGTTTTTGGATGTTAATTGATATTGTTAATGTGCTTGAATAGTTAGATGTTGGCTGGGCTTTGTTTGGGTAAGGTTTGGTGGTGTTCTTGATGGTTTTAGGAAGGTGTTGGGTGGACTCTTGGGAGTTGAGCTTGTGCATGTTGGTTGTTGGAGGTTTGTGTTACAGAGTTGTGTTTTAATTCACTTTTTTTTGATTGGGTAAAGCAGGGGAGTTGAATCCTTTGGCTTTTGAAAAAGGCACGACAGCTTCGGAAGCTTGATTCGTTTATCGACAAGCAAGCGTTGGATTGTTGGTGAGTGGAAAAGTGTTTTAATGCTATTAAAAGGTTTGAAAAGGAGCTATGGGAGTTTAGATAAAGCTTAATACACTTATCTAAGCTCGAAAATAAGTATCGGTTGAGTTTTCTCTCGATTTTGGTTTTACAAAATGAAATCTCATGCAAATGTTGATGGTTTTATTTACTCACTGTATTCTGCATGTTTTGAAAGTGAAAGATGTTGCAAATGATCATAGATGATGGCTTTTGAGAATGGCATATGGTTTATGAAAGTATTTTTGAGATTGTCAAAATACATGATTTAATGTATTAGTGTTGGTTTGATTTGTTGCATATGTAAAATAGTGAGGTAATGTTGTTTATTGAACATATTGGCAAGTGGCTGTGTTTAAAATGATATCGGATATAGTTGGCCAGCCATAGGGTTTAGAGTGCACTATAAAAAGTCACCTCATGTATGTCGAGGGTGTTAAATGTTCGTAATCTCTATCATGAGAACCGCAACAGTTGAGGTGGGTAAATGTTTCGTTTTCTCCTGCTGGTAGATTTATACATCCAAACCGTAGAGGTGGGTAAATGTTTCGTTACTCCGGTTTGAACCGTTGAGGTGGTGGAGTGTGTCGTTGCTCTATTTGAGGTATGTATGTGAAGTGGTCGTGGGAACCACTTGAGAAATCCGTGTATCCAATGTGTTTTATGAAATGAAAGGTTGCGGGTTTTGAGTGACTTTAAAGCCAATATATGAGATAATGTATCATGAGAAATGGATTTTGTTTGTATAATGTGATTTATACATGTGGTACTCTTTAAGCTTGTTGTAAAGGTGTTTAGAAGTGAAGCTTAAATTGAGATAGTGATTAAATCCATGATACATGTGTTGAAAATGATTTAAATGTGCATATTTTGAGAAGTCATGAAAAGCATGAGATGTTTGCCATGAGATAATTACATGTGATTTGGTATAAATGGTTTTAAATGTATTGATGAGTGTTTTTGCAATTCCCTCACTAAGCTTATAGCTTACCCTCTCTTTTCCTCATCAATGTAGAGAAATAGCTTTCTTAGGCAGCACGTGAGCAAGGGAGGATCCAAGGAATGTTTCATTACAAAGTATGGTTTTGTATTCGATAAGTAGTAATAAGAAGGCAACGTGACCGGGTTGTTTTGGGAGATGTATTTTGAGTTACTCCCTATTGTATAAGTTTGGATTAATGTTTTGGATTTGTATGATGCTTTTATACTTGTTTATGAGGGGTTGGGAGACAATAAGCATGCTTGGGTAGAAATCATACTCATATGAGATTGTTTGATTATGTCATGCTTAGTATAGTCGCATTCTATGTTGTTATGTTTGATGATTGAATGTTTGTGATGCCATATGATGATTAGAGGCTGAGTGGAGGGTGCTAGATTGAGCCAATGTGTCATATGTTGGACCTAGAGGTCATTACATGTCTTACCATACCGGTACAAGCCCCTCAGGTTTCGGTACGCGGGGATCTATCCCAACTCAGAATGCTCAAAATAGCCTGGGTGTACTGATATGCTTGGTAACCGTACCGGTACGCATGGTTGTGAAATAGTGTTGGTTTCGATACACGAGTTGCCATACCAGTACAATCTTTGGCTACTAGAATCTTGATTTTAAAAATACACAAGCCCGTACCGATACACTTGAGGACCGTATCGGTACGCCATTGTCTTTTAGTGCCATTTTGATACGCATGACACCCGTACCGGTACGATGACTGCTAATTCTGTTGAGATGCTATCTGATGTTTGAATTTTTTACATTGTCCTTGTTTCTTAATTGTGCAATTAAATGAGTTTGAATGGTCGTTTTAAGCTGAGATTTAACATGAAGGCATAAAACATGACTAACCGAGTATTGGTAACTTCAATTTTATGAAAGCCCTTAAAATATTAGAAGTTATGTTTTAGTCCTTATAAAGCGTTTTCGAACAATTGGATGTCGAAATGACGCCTGATTGAGTTGTAAGTTTAACCACAACTTGTATGATCACCATAGGACCTAACAATGCATTTAGATAAGATAAAAAGAAAAAATAGACCATTTTGATCATGGTTTCTTTGGGGTTTATTTCGATAAACCCTAATATAGCTTGCTCGGTTCGGTCTTACAGCTAGATCGGGTCAAAGGGGTTACATTTGGTCTTATTAGAGATAGGTTATGATTGTTGGGAGGTGGGTTATGGTTGTTTGGTTGGTTGATGTTTATGAATATGTTGTTTGACATGTACGGTGATTGAATTTGTGAAATTGTATTCGATATGTGGTATGTTTGGGGTGTTTAAGCTTGGAACACATTGCCTTATTACTACTGGAGCTAAATGATTTTGTTTTTAAACAATAGTGATTTGGATTCCTACTGCGAGCTGGCCTAATTGTTTTTTTATTGCATTATCATGTTAAGACTGATATTTTTGCGAATAGGAACGCGATGAAAGACTAGAGTTCACATGGGTAGTGTGGTGGATACATACAGTGATGAGTTGCCTCCTCCTCCACCGAATCCTCCTGCTGGTGTTGGAGTAGAGGGAGGTGTGCCTCAGGCACCCTAAGCACTTGTTTTTGGTGATATAGCACCATTAGTCCAAGCGATGACGGGAGCTTTCCAAGCGGCCATAGCTGGAGTGCATGTACCTGCACTGGTGCTTACAACTGTTAATATCGGGTTACCTTTGGAGCGTTTGCACAACCTTGGTGGTGTTAAGTTCAGATGTTGATTCTTGAAGCAGTCGAGGAATAGTTTGCTAGTATCGAAAGAATCCTTGGCCAGATGGAGTGCATGGACGTTTGTAAGCTTGGATGTATTGTGTCATTGTTTCAGAGTGATGCTTACAGTTGGTGGACAACTGTGATCGCAAGAGTGGAACCTACCAAATGTTACGTGGGAATTTTTTTCTGAGGCTTTCAGGAAGAAGTATTTGGGAACTCGATATAGGGATGAAAAGAAAAGGGAGTTCATGGGTCTGAAGCAAGGAAACATATCTATTTCCGAGTACGAGATCCAATTTATACAGTTGAGTAAGTATGATCTTGAGTTGGTTTTGGACGAGCGACAGAGGTGTGATCGGTTCTGCTATGGGTTGATCAAGGAAGTGAAGACATACATGTTGGCCACCGACTACACAGAGTTTGATGTCCTGGTTTCTCAAGCAAATGACATAGAATAAAATTTGGGTTTATCTGATCATTTGGGAGTTTTTCAGCGGGAAAGAGGAGTGTGGAGTATGATGCTGGTAAGGATCGTTATAAAAGGCATAGAGACAGAAGGTACCGTCTGGATCAAAGGTGCGGAGGAAATGGTGTTGGACGTGGTTTTCAGGGACAAAATACGTATGCTAGAGTTCCAAAGTGTAGGAGATGCAGTAAAAGGCATTCGAGGGAATGCTGGGGGTACTATAGGCACTTGTTGGATCTATGAATCGATGGATCATCTCATAAGGGATTGTCCGCAATTGACCAGAGAGGGTCAGGCTCATGTACCAGTTGTCATGGCACAGAGGGGTCATAGGCATTTCCAACGCAAGGATGATGGATAGAGAGTGGTAGTGCATACCGTGGCAGTTCAACTAGAGGAGGGTGGACCGGCAAGGGTCTTTGCTCACCGTGTAGGGAGGAATGATACCAATGTAATCGCAGGTACCTTTACCTTGCAATCTATACCTTTGTTATCTTTGATTGATTCTGGTTCTACGCATTCCTACATTTTTCACGAGCATGCTTGTTTGTTAGAGTTACCTATAGAGTTGATAGATGTTGGTATGCAGATAACAAGTTCCTTTGGTGAGACGCTTGTAGCTAGGAAGTTGTATAGGAGTTGTCCCTTGACGGTTCAAGGGCATGTTTTTGAGGCTGACCTGATAGAGTTACCATTTCACAGTTTTGATGTGACTTTGGGTATGGATTTGGTTGTCTTGACACAAAGATGTAGTGGATCTTGAAGCTAAGCGGGTTTTTTTGAAACTTGCCGAGAATTATGAAGTGGTGGTTGTGGGTGAGAATGTAAAGTTCATGTCAAATGTGGTTTCTGCATTAGAGGTGCGGAGGTTATTGGAGTTTGGGGGTCAAGCATACCTAGCCTATGTTATGAACATGAATATGATGGAAGCGTGTGCCCAGGATATTTGCACAGTTTACAACTTTCCAGGAGTGTTTTCGAAAGAGTTGCCTAGTTTGCCTCCAGATAGGGAGGTGGAGTTTTGCATTGAGACGTACGCAGATACAGCTCCGGCATCAATTGCTCTGTATCGTATGACACCAAAAGATTTAAAGGATTTGAAGATGAAGTTGCAGGAGTTGTTAGATCGTAGGTTCATTTAGTCAAGTGTGTCACCGTGGGGAGCACCGGTGTTGTTTGTGAAAAAGAAGGATGGCGCGATGAGAATGTGCATTGATTATTGGCAACTAAACAAGTTGACGATTAAGAACAAGTATCATTTATCGAGGTTTGATGATTTGTTTTATTAGTTCAGGGGTGCTATAGTGTTTTCTAAGATTGATCTACGGTCGGGGTATTATCAGTTGAAGGTAAAGGATAAGGATGTGCCGAAGACAGCTTTTCGCAAATGTTATGGGTATTACAAGTTCCTAGTGATGCCGTTTGTTTTGACAAATGCACCGACATCGTTCATGGATATGATGAATAGTGTATTACATGAGTTTTTGGACCAATTCGTTGTAGTATTCATCGATGACCTTCTTGTGTACTCATGTACCGAGGAAGATCACAATCGACATCTCCAAATTGTGTTGCAAGTTCTGTTGGATAACAAGCTTTATGCAAAGCTATGTAAATGTGAGTTTTGGATCAAGCAGGTGGTTTTACTTGGTCATATTGTTTCGGCCGAGGGTATTCGTGTAGATCCACAGAAAGTTGAGGCCATTGTGAATTAGAATCAACCGAAGAATGTTTCAGAGGTCCGTAGTTTCCTGGGGTTGGTAGGATATTACCAACGCTTCGTAGATGGTTTTTGAAGATTGTTGCCCCTTTGACGAAGTTGTTGCAAAAGGATGTGAGTTTTGAGTGGACGGAAGTTAGGCAGCAAGCTTTTGACAAGATAAAGAAAGCTTTGACGCAAGCTACAATCTTGATTCAACCTAAGTAAGGAAAGGAGTTTGTCGTGTATAGTGATGCATCGTACATGGGCTTAGGGTTTGTGCTGATGCAAGAATGAAGGGTGGTAGCTTATGCATCTAGGCAGTTGAAGGTGCATGAGCATAACTACCCTACACCCGACATTGAGTTGGCTATGGTGGTATTTGCCTTGAAGATTTGGCGACATTATCTGTACGGTGAAAAGTGTGTCGTGTACACGAATCACAAAAGTTTGAAGTATTTGATGTCGTAAAAGGAATTAAATCTTAGGCAATAAAGATGTTGGAGTTGCTTAAGGATTATGACCTAACGATTGAGTATCATCCGGAGAAAGATTACGAAAACTGGTCCATGTTTTTTATCTTGCATAGATGCATATTATTCATCCTAAGTGATCATGCTTGCAGCATGTGAAATTACAAAGGAAACGGACCACGGAAAGGCAATCAATTGAATACTCTACATTTTAGGGACTAAAACGTAAAACTGGTAAATTAAGGGACCATCAATGGAATTAAGGTTACCAATCCTCAATTAGTCAGATTACATGCTTGCATGTCAATTTTCGACTCAATCCGACCATCTAAACTCAAACAATTGCATTCACAACAATTAGGGACCAAATTGAAAGAAACAAAAACTTCAAAACATCTCAATAATTGATTTAACTGCAGCCTATATCAGTATGCGTACTGATGTTTCAGTATGCCTTGGCCAATTTTCAAAATCAAATTCTAGTAGCTCAAAACTATACCGATACAGCCCCACGTATTGAAACGCTCAGCCAAATTGCTTTTACCCGTATCAAAACACCTCCCTGCATATCGAAAAGCTATGTCTAAAAGGCTTACCCATATCAAAACACCTCTCCCTCGTATCGAAACGCTAAGCCAGAAATGGCCTAGCCGTACCGGTACGAGGGGTCGCGTTCTGATACGCCTGGACCCGAAATGTCTTTTTTAGCTAATTTTTCAATCGAATCTAGATGTATTTAGATCCTAGCAACTCACATTCATGCATACAACCAACTATCCCATCATAGTCCAACATTAGCACAAAGATTTAGCAACCACAACATAACATAAGCTTCCAAAAGAAAAACCTAAAGGCATGCTCCCTAGACCACTTTACCAAACATACCAAAACACTCAATTGAACATTTACTAGCATATGCCACTTCCACACATATCTATAACATCAAAATAAACATGCTAGAACCATCAAAACATAGCATTCAACCAAGTCTATCTAGATGTACACCTAAGTGACCACCTAGCATCAACCATAAGCAAGGATTCACAACATACTTATCAACTTCAATCCAACTCCAAAACAAAGCATTAAACATGCTCAAAAACCATGGGAAAACATAATTACAAATCCAAAAAACATGGCAAACACATTGCCTTATTATCCGGAAACTTAAATCGAGTTCATACTCAAAATATTCCTTGCTTTTGGATCACTTTAACCTTGCCTTTGCTGCACCAAACTTCAATGCTCTGCATCATTAGGAAAAAGGAGAGCGTAAGCACACATGCTTAGTGAGGATGCTCATAAGACAATGATGCATTTAAAACCCTTTGAAAACTAAACACTTGATTTCAAACCATGCTTACGAGCAAAGCATTTTCATTGATTCCAAATCAAAACATGCATAACAACCTTCTGTAAAAACATTTACGAATCACTTGCTTAAATCTCAAAGCATTAAATCATATTACCATGCTTAAATCCCAAAGCATTATAAAATAGGTTCAACACATGAACTTTCATATATGGGCAACTATAGTGACCCCGGATAGACGACCTCTATCCTCGGATAGCCGACCGCTAATCATTGGTTAACTGACCGCTAACCATACATATCGGATTCACGAATCTCTCATGATGACTGACCACCAACAAACCCATACCATGTCGACCGCATGATATGAAGACCTTGCTGACTGCAAGATCAACATCAACAAGGGGAACTGACCTCTCAACGCAAGTGATAACATTAAAGTCCGAGTAGCCCACCGCTATACCTCAAGGACCTTTAACCACGATTAAATTTTTAACATATTATAGTGCACTTCATCCTATGGCATGCCAACTATATCCGAATGTTTTCTCATCATGTCACATAGCCAATATATCATTTACAAAACCATTTACTCACTGTTTTACAATGCATTAAACAAGATTACCACATATGCAAGCCATATTGCCAAAGCAATACCACATTCCCGACCAGAATGAAAACCAATGCTCACTAACATTTCATATACTTTAAAACCACTGCATATGTATTCAAACCCATATATTTACAGTAAGTAATTCAAACCATGTTTAGAACCAAAACATGAATTACACATGCTCATATCTGAACTGATATTAAGAGCAAAAGAGGGAAACTTACTTCCGAGCTTAGGTAAGTATTTCATACTTATCCTAAACTCCCAACATCATTTGCAAACCCTTTATAGGTATTTAAAACCAGTTTCCACTCACCGATTACACCTCGCCTTGCTCGCCAATGCAAAGCGATATCCTGGCAAGCAACTATCCACCTCAAGCTACTTCACCTCGATTATCCCCTATTTTGGCCACACAAAACTAAAGAAAACATGCATCAAAATGCATTCAAAACACTGCCTCAAAGCAATTACCCGCAACTCACAAGTTGTCCACTCAAAACCCATCTAAAACTTATCAAAATCAACCTCAACACTTCCCAACCTTAACCCAGCAACAAACAACGATTCAATACATCAAACCTCATCAATTAACACCTAAAAACCCTTTTTCCACATCATTTTACTTCCAATTATGATTAAACTCCATTAATATCACAAAAACCCTTAACCAACAACCATTACCATTTGGGATTCAACTAGTTTCGGGATTATATTGATAAAACCAAGCCTTCAACATTATTAAACACTAAAAATATGACCCAATCTGATCAATAACCAAGAAAAACAAATCCAATTCGAAAATATATCAATTTCCTTAATCAAAACACAATTAAACCAATTTTCCTTAATTAAACTACCAAAACACATTAGAAAACAATTGTAAAGAGTCAATAACTTGGGAATTTCAGTAAAGAACCTTTCATCAGAGGAGAAGGACGAACATTACCTCTAATGGATGCTTTCTCCCTTAATTGGATGATTTACATGAGAAAACAAAGTTAAAAAAATAAGGTTTTGATAAACAATCAACAAGAAATCATTTGCAAATCAAAGGATTAAAGAAAACACAATTTTACCTTAAGATTCTGAAGAAGAGAGTGGTGTTTTGCTGGAGATATTTTGAGAGAAAGTTACGGGATTTTTGTTTTAAAGATTTAATTATCAAATTAATTCTCCCCAACCTATTTATATTTTCCAAAACACTTTTAAAATAGCCAATTAAGGGGTAAAGTCTAAGATTAGAGTTTTGGACAATTAGCTCCTTAAAGATTCAAAGTTTTTCCTCTTTACAAAGAAGTCACCAAAAACATTTTTCAAAGTTTACATTTTGGACACTAGTCCAAAATGTCTGATTCCCAAAACTCATTTTACAAAATTGATTTCACCATAAGCATTAATATATTAAATAATGATTTTATAACATTTTTCTATATTTTTAACACCTTCAAAAATATTTAATCTGATTTAACCCTGAAACTGACTCGAACCCCTAATACCTGTCCATCGAACCCTTAAACAAACCCCAAAACAACTAGACCCAAAACCGGGGCGTTACAACTCTCCCCCACTTAAGAAATTTCTTCCTCGAAATTTACCTAGAGGAAACAAATGCAGAACTTGCTTCAACATGTCCGCCTTGCTTTCCCAAGCGGCTTCCTCGACACCATGATGTCGCCACAAAACCTTAACAAGCTCAATCATCTTGCCATGAAGAACTTTGCTGCTGGAATCAAGAATTTCCATCGGCTCCTCATCAAAGGATAAATCTGGCCTCAGCTCAATATGATCCTCTGGCATAACACGCGAGGGATCATATTGATACCTCCGCAACATAGATACATGGAACACATCATGTATTTTCTCCAGCTCGGGAGGCAACCTCAACTGATAAGCCAAAGGACCAACATGCTCTACAACCATATAAGGCCCAATAAATCTTAGAATAAGCTTACCCATACGTCCAAATTGCTTCACCTTCTTCCACGGTGACACTTTCAAGAACACACGCTCACCCACCGCATATTCAATCTCCCTATGCTTCAAATTCGCGTAAGATTCCTGCCGATCTGCAGCCGCTTTCAAGCGATCACTCATAATCTTTACCTTTTCATCCGTGTCATTCAACATATCCGGTAAGGAAACATGCTTTTCCCCAACTTTAGCCCAACACAAAGGTGTACGACACTTCTGACCATATAAAGCCTCATAGATGCCATCTGTATACTCGCTTGATAACTATTGTTATACGCAAACTCAACCAAAGGTAAATACTTCTACCAGGTTCCTTGGAGCTCAATGATGCAACACCTCAACATATCCTCAAAAACCTGGATAACACACTTAGACTGACCATTCAACTGAGGATGATACGCGGTACTGAAACTCAACCTTGTACCCAAAGCCTGATGCAAACATTCCCCAAACCTCACTGTAAACCTCGGATCTCTATTCAAAATAATGGACTTAGGTACCCCGTGCAAACGCACAACAGCAACATACAAGTTCACCAACTTGTCCAAGGTATACGTCGTATGCACTGGCAGAAAATGTGCACACTTCGTAAACTGATCAACAATCACCCAAATGGAATCCTTTTTAGCTGGTGTCAACAGCAACCCTGACACAAAATCCATGGTGATTCTCTCCCACTTTCATTCCAAAATTCTCAACGGTTGCAACAACCCGGATAGAAACTGATGTTCAGCCTTAAACCGCTAACACACCATGCACTTAGAAACAAATTCAGCCGCATCCTTCTTCAAACCAACCCAATAGTACACTTCTTTCAACCCATGGTACATTTTGGTACTACCGGGATGTATAGCAAAAGGACTAGAATGTGGCTCCATCAAAATAGTATGCCTCAACTCTGAATCATCCGTCACCACTATTAGACCCTTGAAACTCAAAACCCCATCATCATCAAAATAGAAATTGGTCGGATTACCATCCAATATGTTGTTAACATGCAAAACAAGAGAATCATCAAACGGTTGCTTAGCTTTAATCATTCGTGACAACGTCGACTTAACTTGCAACTCATCCAACAACCCACCTTCTCTTTTCACACTCAACCTCACAAAGATAGCCCTAAGCTCAACCACAACCTTACGACTTAACGCATCCGCAACCACGTTAGCCTTTCTAGGATGATACTCGATCGTCAAGTCATAATCCTCAAGCAATTCCAACCATATATTTTGCCTAAGATTCAAATCCTTTTGGGACATCAAATATTTCAAACTCTTGTGATCTGTAAAAACAACACACTTCTCTCCATAGAGATAATGTCTCCAAATCTTCACGGCAAACACCACAACCGCAAGCTCCAAATCATGAGTAAGATAATTGTGCTCATGAACTTTCAAGTGTCTCGACGCATAGGCCACAACCTTACCATCTTGCATCAGCACACAATCCAAACCAACGTAAGACGCATCACTATAAACCACAAACTCTTTCTGTGACTCGGGTTGGATCAACACAGGAGCATATGTCAAGACTTCCTTCAACTTCTCAAAACTATGTTATTGCTTCTCCATCCATAGATAAGGAACATTCTTTTGCAACAACTTCGTCAACGGTGCCGCAATACTAGAAAACCCATCTATAAAACGACGATAATAACCAGCCAACCCAAGGAAACTACGAACCTCCAATACAGACTTAGGTTGCTTCTAATTGAGAATAGCCTCAATTTTCTATGGATCAACACGAATACCATCCATGGAAACCACAAGAATAAGGAACATCACTTCCTTTAGCCAAAAATCACACTTACTTAGTTTGGCATACAACTTATTATCCTTCAAGGCTTGCAAAACAATCCACAAAAGTTGATCATGCTCTTCCTCGGTACGAGAGTACACGAGAATATCATTTATAAACACCACCACGAACTGATCAAGATATTCATGGAACACCCTATTCATCATATCCATGAATGCAGCCGGGGCATTCGTCAAACCACACGGCATCACCAGGAACTCATAATTCCCATGCCTTATACGAAATACAGTCTTATGCACATCTACCTCCTTAACCTTCAAGTGATAATACCCTAATATCAAATCAATCTTAGAAAACACTATTGCCCTGCGAAACTGATCAAACAAATCATCAATCATTGATAACGTATACTTAATCTTCACTGTCAACTTATTCAAATGCCGATAATCAATGCATATATGTATCGTACTATCCTTCTTTTTCACAAAAAGAACAGGAGCACCCCATGGCGAAACACTCGGTCGAATGAACCCATGATCCAATAACTCATGAAGCTGTTTATTCAACTCCTTCAATTCCATCCGATAAGGGGCAATGGACACCAGAGTCGTACCTGCGTATATCTCAATACCGAAATCCACCTCTCTATCTAGAGGTAAACTTGTCAACTCTTCAGGAAAAACTTCTGGATAATCATGAACAGCCCGGATATCCTCCACTCGAACACCCTTGGCCTCCGAATTCATCGCCAAATAAGCTTGGCAACCTCCTTGCATCATTTTTTTCACTCGAGTAGCTGAAACAACATTGGACAAAAATTTCATATTCTCGCCAACCACCACAACTTCATAATCATCAGTCAACCTCAAAGAAATCCTTTTGGATTTACAATCCACAACCACCTTGTGCTCACTAAACCAATCCATGCCCAAAATAACATCAAAGCCATGGAATGGCAACTCCATCAGATTTGCGACAAACTCATAACCATGCAGTACCAAAGGACACCGCCTATACAACTTTCTAGTCGTAACCATCTCACTAAAGGAACTAGTTACTAAAATGCCAACATCCAAGATCTTAACAGGAACATTCAACAAAGATGCATGCTTACTCAAGATATAAGAATGAGTAGACCCTGAATCAATCAAGGAAAACAATGACAAAGATTACAAAGTGAAGGTACCTGCGATCACATCAGTGTCATTACGACTCTCCCGATGAGCATAGATCTGAGCTGGTCCACCATTCTCTGCCAGTACAGTAACAACATAAGCCATGACCCTCTGACCATCCTCACTCCTCTAAAAATTACCCCTACCACGACCTTGGCTCCTAGTAGGTGTAGCAGCATGAACCGGTGCATCTCTGACAAAACGTGGATAATCACGCTTCATGTGATCAGGGGATCCACGTATCCAACAACTCATGGTATTTGCCCAACATGCACCTGTGTGACGACTACCACAACGCTCACACTAAATTACAGCTCGAACTCTCTAGTTACCCTGGCCAAAACTGCCACCATGCCTATGATCCAGCTTGTGCCTCTTATCCCGAGACTTCCTATTTTGCTTCTCAGAATAGCCAAAATCAGCTGCTCTCTTACTCGAGCCCATGCCCGAAGCTGTTCCGTCACTCTTAGGGACTACTCGATATCCTTGGGACGATTGCCCAACATGCACCCGTGTCACATCTTGATGCCCTTCACGAGACCATAACGAAACCTATCGCACCTCTGTTGCTCATCTAGAACCAACTATGGGGCATACTGACTTAGGAGAACAAACTTCACCTTATATTCAACAACTAACATACGACCTTGTGGTACTGACATAAACTCGCGCTTCTTCGCATCCAGATTCTCAGACCAAGATACTTCCTCTTGAAAGCTCTCTGAAAGAACTCCCAAGTCATATCTGCCTCTAGTACAGCCAAAATCGTGGTCAGCCACCAGTGGTAAGCATCACCTTGCAACAAGGATATAGTGCAACCGAACTTGCGCTCTTCGTTGCAACCAATCTGATTCAAGATATGGATTGTCTTTTCCAGCTATCCTTCGGCTGCTTCAGGACTCAAAACCCTAAATTCCTCGCCTCCCAGACTATGGAGATGCTCTAAAGGTAAATCTTGATTAACCACCACAGCAGGTATCGGTGTTTGCATTTACACTCCAGCTATCGCTGGTTGGAAAGCTCCCATCATCGCTTGGATTAATGGAGCCAAATCACCAAAAACTGGCCCTTGTAGAGCCTGAGGTACATCACCTACCCAACAATAACATGAGGAACCAATGGAGGAGGAGGAGGTAAAACATTATAAGGACTCCCTTCCTCAACATTACCCTGCACAGATCCAGCATTACCCACCATCGAATGAGTCTCCCGTCAAGCCATGCTAACAAAAGCATCAAAACACATTAAAGTCAGGATAGCATTCATCAAAGGATCCAAGACAACCTTATCAAACATTTTAAAACCTCAGTAATAAGCAATGTGCTCCTAATTCTCACCTCATCATGCTACAAAATAATCACCATACATTTACACAATCACCATGCATACCAAGCATTAGCAATCAAACAAACAACAATATCCCAACCTTTCGTAAACTGGCTCTGATACCAACCAATGTAACCCTCTTAACCTGACCTAGATGCCCGATCGAACTGAGTGAGCTACATTAGGTTTGCCGAAACAAACCAGAGAAAGATTAAAAAATTAGACTATTTTTTATCTTGTCTAGACGCATATTATTCATCCTAACTGATCATGCTTGAAGCGGACGAAATCATAAAAGAAATAGACCACGAAAAGGAAACTAATTGAATACGATACATTTTAGGGACTAAAATGTAAAACTGGTAAATTAAGGGACCATTAATGGAATTAGGGTTACCAATCCTCAATAAGTCAAATTACATGCTTGCATGTCAATTTTTGGCTCAATCTGACCATCCAAAGTCAAACAATTACATACACAACAATCAGGGACCAAAATGAAAGAAATAGAAACTTCCAAACATCTCAATAAATGATTTAACTGCAGCTCGTATCGGTACACGTATAGATGTTACTGTATGCCTTGGCCAATTTTCAAAACTCAGATTGTAGTAGCTCAAAACTGTACTAATACGGCTCTGCATATCGAAACGCTCAGCCAAATTGCTCTTACTCGTATCAAAAAACCTTATCGCGTATCAAAACGCTATGCCTAAAAAGGCTTACCCGTATCAAAACACCTCTCCCGCGTATCAAAATGCTAAGCCTGAAATGGCCTAGCCGTGCCGGTACAAAGGGACGTGTTCCTATACGCCTGGACCCGAAATGTCATTTTTAGCTGGTTTTTCATTCGAATCTAGATGTATTTAGATCCTAGCAACTCATATTCATGCATACAACCAACAATCCCATCATAATCCAACATTAGCACAAAGATTTAGCAACCACAACATAACATAAGCTTCTAAAAGATCAACCTAAAGGCATGCTCCCTAGACCACTTTACCAAACATACCAAAATACTCAATTGAACATTTACTAGTATATGCCACTTCCATACATATCTATAACATCAAAATCAACATGCTAGAACCATCAAAACATAGCATTCAACCAAGGCTATCTAGATAAACACCTAAGCAACCACCTAGCAGCAACCATAAGCAAGGATTCACAGCATACTTATCAACTTCAATCCAATTCCAAAACAAAGCATTAAACATGCTCAAAAACCAGGGAAAACAGCATTACTAATCCCAAGAACATGGCGAACACATTGCCTTATTAATCGAAAACTTAAACTGAGTTCATACTCAAAATAGTCCTTGGTCTTGGATCACTTTAACCTTGTCGTTGATGCCCAAAACTTAAATGTTCTCCATCATGCTTACGACAATGATGCCCAAAAGGAGAGTGTAAACACACATGCTTAGTGAGGATGCTCGTAAGACAATGATGCATTTAAAATCCTTTGAAAAATAAACACTTGATTTCAAACCATGCTTACGACCAAAGCATTTTCATTGATTCCAAATCAAAACTTGCATAACAACCTTATGCAAAAACATTTATGAATCACTGGCTTAAGTCCCAAAGCATTAAATCATATTACCTTGCTTAAATCTCAAAGCATTATAAAATAGGTTCAACACATAAACTTTCATATATTGGCAATTATAGTGACCACAGATAGACGACCTCTATGCTCGGATAGCTGACAGCTAATCGTTGGTTAATCGACCGGTAACCATACATATCAGATACACGGATCTCTCATTATGACCGACCGTCATCAAACCCATACCATGCTGACTGCATGGTATGGAAACCTTACCGACCGTAAGATCAACGTCAACAAGGGGAACCGACCGCTTAACCCAAGTGACAACATAAAGTCTGAGTAGCCGACCGCTATACCTCAAGGACCTTTAACCACAATTAATTTTTTAACATATTATAGTGCACTTCATCCTATGGCATGCCAACTATATCCGAATGTTTTCTCATCATGCCACATTGCCAATATCTCATTTACAAAACCATTTACTCACTGTTTTACAATGCATTAAACAAGATTACCACATATCCAAGCCACATTGCCAAAGCAATACCACATTCCTAATCGGAATGAAAACAATGCTCACTAGCATTTCATATACTTTAAAACCAATGCATATGTATTCAAAGCCATGCATTTATTGTAAGTAAATCAAACCATGTTTAGAACTAAAACATGAATTACACATGCTCATATCCGAACATATATTAAGAGCAAAAGAGGGAAACTTACTTTCGAGCTTAGGTAAGTGTTTCATACTCATCCTAAACTCCCAACATCATTTGCAAACCCTTTATAGGCATTTCAAACCAGTTTCCACTCACCGATTACACCTCTCCTTGCTCGCCAATGCATATCGAGCTCCCAACAAGCAACTATCCACCTCAAGCTACTTCGCCTTGATTATCCCTTGTTTTGGCCACACAAAACCAGAGGAAACATGCATCAAAATGCATTCAAACCACTGCCTCAAAGCAGTTACCCGCAACTCACAAGTTGCCCACTCAAAAACCTTTCATTAGAGGAGAAGGACGAACATTACCTCTAATGGATGCTTTCTCCCTTAATTGGATGATTTACAAAAGTAAACAAAGTTAAAACAATAAGGTTTTGATAAACAATCAACAAGAAATCACTTTCAAATCAAAGGATTAAAGAAAATATGATTTTACCTTAAAATTCAGAAGAAGAGAGTGGTGTTTGGCTGGAGAGATTTTGAGAGAAAGTTAGTTACGTGATTTTTGTTTCAAAGATTTAATTATCAAATTAATTCTCCCCAACCTATTTATATGTTCCAAACCACTTTTAAAATAACCAATTAAGGGATAAAGTTTGAGATTAGACTTTTGGGCAATTAGCTCCTTAAAGATTCAAAGTTTTTACTTTTTATAAAACAATCACTAAAAATAGTTTTCAAAGTGTACATTTTGGGCACTAGTCCAAAATATCTGATTCCCAAAACTCATTTTACAAAATTGATTTCACCATAATCATTAATATATTTAAATAATGATTTTAGAACATTTTTCTATATTTTTATTACCTTCAAAAATATTTAATCTGATTTAACTCTGAAACTGACTCGAATCCCTAACACCGGTCTATCGGACCCTTAAACAAACCCACAAAACAACTAGACCCAAAATCGGGGCATTACAATCCGTTTATCCGATAAGTTTTGTGAAATGAAAGGTTGCTAGTTTTGAGTCACTTTAAAGCCAACATATGAAATAATGTATCATGTGAAATGGATTATATTTGTATAATGAGATTTATACATGTGTTACTCTTTAAGCTTGTTATAAAGGTGTTGTGATGTGAAGATTAAATTGAGGTAAAGATTGAATCCATGATACATGTGTTGATAATGATTTAAATATGCATATTTGAGATGATATTAAAAGCATGGGATGTTTTGCCATGAGACGTTTACAAATGATTTGATAGAAATGGTTTTAATTGCATTGATGAATGTTTTGCGAATTCCCTCACTAAGATTATATCTTATGCTCTCTTTTCCTCATCAATACAGAGAAATAGCTTTCTCGGACGGCACGCGAGCAAGGGAGGATCCAAGGAACATACTGTTACAAAGTATGGCTTTATATACGTTAAGTAGTAATAAGAAGGCAATGTGACTAGGTTGTTTTGGGAGATGTATTTTGAGTTACTCCCTGTTGTAATAGTTTGGATTGATGTTTTGGTTTGGTATGATGTTTTTATATTTGGTTTTGAGGGGTTGGGAGACATTAAGCATGCTTTGGCAGAAATCATGATCATAGGTGATTGTTTGAGTATGCCATGTTAGTATAGTCTCAATATATGCTGCTACACGTGATGATTGAATGATTATGATGCCATATGAAGATTAGAGGTTGAATGGATAGTGTTAAATTGAGCCAAAGTGTCATGTTGGACCTAGAGGTTAATATAGGTTGCCCCGTACTAGTACAGGCCCCTCAGGTTTCGGTACATGGGGACTCGTTCAGGCTAAAAGTGTTCAAAATAGCCTAGGCGTACCGATACGCCTAGTAACCGTATCGGTATGCATAGTGCTGGAATAGTGTTCGTTTTAGTATACAGGTTACCGTATCGATACTGTTTTTAGCTACTAGAAACTTGATTTTTTAATTATACAAGTCCATACAGATACGCCTAGGGACCGTATCGGTACGCCTTTGTCTTTTTGTGTTGTATCAAAACTCATGTCACCCGTAATGGTACACAGACCATTAAATCTATTGAGATGCTATCTGAAGTTTGAAATCTTTACATTTTGGTCCCTGTTTCTTAAATGTGCAATTAAATGTTTATGAATGATTATTTTAGGCAGAGATTTAACCTGAAGGCATGAAAGATTGCTAATTGAGGATTGTTAACTTAATTCTCATAGAAGTCCTTTTAAATCCTTTATATTATGTTTTAGTCCCTGCAAGCTAATTCTGAGCAATTGGCTGTAGAAATGACGCCCGATTGAGTTGTAATTTTAACCATGACTCGAATGAACACCTTAAAACCTAATAATGCATTCAGATAAGATAAAAGAAAAAATAGACCGCTTTATTCATAATCACTTTAGGGATTATTTCAGTAAACCCTAATATAGCTCACTCAGTTTGGTCTTTCGGCTAGATTGCGTCAAGGGGGTTACAATGTCGGTGCCCATCGTTCTTGTTCAAGGACATCGACCCAGTTGAGAGATCATAGATTCAATTGGAAGGCATAACTCGAACGAGGTTTCTTTTGCCTAAGTGCTTCGCACAAAGGAGAACCATGCTTATTTGCTAGTAAGAAGTTGGTTCGTTGAGGTGGTGCTTAAACAATTGATAGTGATGAGTGTGTAAAAGTATTATTTTTCTTGCCCTTTCACTCATATTATTGTTAGACTTAGACTCATTTTAGTTGCATTGATAGGCATTCATGCATAGTTTCCTATTTTCCTTGGTTAACGAGCTTAGTATTACATTTTGTTGGTTTTTATGGAAAATTCGGTGCTGGTTTGCTCTATTTTGTGTAGGACATGATTGTTGTGGCAAGTAGGGAGAATACTAAAGGAGTTGTCAAAGCTGATTGCCGTGGCATATCGAGATAAATCTAGATGAATACAACTTTATTCACAGGATTATCTAGAAAGTAAAAGATAAAGCCCAAATTCAAATTTCAAAACCCGATCAGATAAGGATCAAATCTCCGTGGAATTCAAATGCATTCAAACCCTTCTTATAAACACAAAGCTGATCACATCAAGTCTATAAATAGAGATCAAATCACAGCTTTGAAGGGGATCAAATTTGGAGAGAGAAAGAAGATCGCAAGAATTTCAACGCACCTCGAATTTTTCGTACGGAGTTTGGAAAAATATTCGGATAAACGGATCGAATTGGATATTTAAGATATTTTAAAGGATGGTGAGGCAAGGTTAAAAATATCATTTCCATGCCTTAAAATGGTAGGATTTAACATGGACCATTGGATTTAAAGTAGATTTCCATGTTAAATATGAGCAGTTGGATGAAAAATGGCAAGATAGTAATTTTGGGAAATTTCAAGGGCAAAGTTGGTAATCACTAACTACTTCAATTATTTTTGACCCTTGGATGAGTAGGTAGTCATGTGGAAAAATTTGACCCCTTGGATTAAAATGGCAATTTGGTCATTTCTTCATAAAAGAGATTTTTATTTTTGATTTTTTTAAAAGATATGACAAATGGCTAAATTATAAACAAATGAAAAAGAAAAAATTTTCTCATCTTTTCTACCTCTTCTTCAAAATTCTCCTAAGATCATGACCGTGATCAAGATCATACTACAAGCAAGTCTAAAGACAAGGAAAAAATTCAAGAGTAAGGCTCAAAGCAATAGTAAGGTTTACTAGTGAGGCATCAGGTGAGTGCAGTGCATACATAACATAATACATGGATGTTTTATACATCATTGGTAAGACTTGCGATAAGTCTACCTGATTTATATATTGGCATGATATTTATTTCATTGATCATATATTTGACATATTTTAAATATGTCAAAGGTTGAATACAAATGCATGGATCACTAGTTTTATATGATGGTATATTATGAATGAATTTCGGGTATGAACTGCCTAATGTTCAATTATATTGATATACATTGCCATGGATGGAATAAATACACAAATTTTGTCCAAATAAGTCAATTGAGGGATAGGGTATAGTTGGCATGCCATAGAGTCTAGCAACACGCTGCATATTTGGGTATCCGGGATAGCCCTATAGTGTATATAAAGGACACATAGTGATGGTTAGCACGGCCTTATAAACGAGCAGGTTAGCACTTATGTGCATCTTTGACTCGAGTACCCAGGGCCCTCATAGGTTTATATTTGGGCTATGAAATCGGTAAATAATTGATAAACGGGTTAAAGAGTTTATACACTCTTAAAATTACGGCAAGTATATTGGTAAGAAATTATATCCGGTTATATTATGTTGATAAATGATTAAATAATGGTAAAACATATCTAGTGATTCGAAATGCATGAATACAGTTAGTGTTATTAATTATGTTATATTGCAATAGACATTATTATTGCCTCACTAAGTATATACTTAGCGTGTGATGGTTTTCACGCGTAGGTAAAAGGCAGAAATCGGAGTAAGGAGATGGCATCCTACCTATTCGGAATATAAAAAAGGTATCAGTAATAACATCTTTTGATGTGTTTTGAGATTTCTAGATGGCATGTATATGTTAAAGTTAATCAGTTATATACTAGTTTTATATGGCTTGTAATAACTTATAAACTAGTTAATATTTTTACTGGATGATGAGTAGATATATTAAATTTTAAATTTGATATTAAATAGATAAGGGTAAATAGAGCAATCAGGTAAATTTTATTTTAGGCAGTTATCTTCCTTATTTTTTGTAGAAAAGAATTGTTAAATTGCCGCCTAAAATAAGACTTAGATGGGATAAAAATTTAAAATATGAGTTTTACGCGAGAAAAAATTATATTATTATGTGATACTCTAATTAGTATTTAAAATTATGTGATACTCTAATTAGTATTTAATATAAAATACTGGTTAGGGTGTTACATTTATTGGTATCAGAGCTACATGTTTAGCCGGTTTTGGACATAAATCGGGTGTTCAGATAGTCAAAATTATATACATGCCACTAGGATGACAAGATTACTGATATTTGTATGAATATAATTGGATGCCCAAAAATTAGTATTGTTACTCCTTACTTATAAAGGATGATTGTGACATTAACAGATGTCAGATCATCGGGAATTTCGTCAGGCAATCGAGCAAGATATGCCTGCTCAGAGTGGAAGTAATGAGGTGAATCAGAATCCACCTCAGAGGGAAACAGAATGTAGAGCCATTGGCTCAAGGACAAAGAAATATGCCTGTACAAGATCAATGCTTATTTCTTCAGGCATTGGATGCTTTTATAAATCGGTGAGCATCAGTATCAGTTCCAAAGGAATTAAGAAAAATGAAAGCACTAGAGTTTCGAGGTGATACTGATGCAGATCCTATGGTTGTTGATTACTGGTTGAATGATATCAAGATTATGTTGAGTAGAATTCCCTGTGATGATCAAGGAATGCTAAAAGGTGTAGTATCCCTTCTAATAGAGCAAGCCAGTGTGTGGTGGAATGTAGTCACTGCACGGGTTCCTCCAGAACAAATTACATGGGAATTCTTTCAGAAGGAAATAAAAGAAAAGTATATTAGGGATTTGTTCATTGAGGAAATGAGGCAGCAATTCTTGGATTTGAGACAATCGGACAGAATGATCTATGAATATGAAGGTGAATTCAATAGACTAAGCCGGTTTTGCAAAAGAGTTCCATCCAACCAAAAAATCCAGGATTGATAAATTCATTGATGGTTTGGATTCTCAGTATAAAAAGGTATTGGTCTCCCGCAACTTTATCACTTTTCAAGAGGCGATGAATCAAGCAAAAGCTACGGAGAAGGTGGACCTTGAGGAAAAAGTGGGAAAACAGGTCCAGTTAGGAAAAAGATCTGGAAGTTCTTTTACTGCGTCATCATTTAAACGCAGTAAAGGTTTCCATAGCAAAGCCAAGCAATATCAGCTTCTTTGCTAAAGAAAGGTATTCATGAGGGAAATCAAAACAAACCCAGACTGTTACTGCGGGTACTCGGGGTTCCATATTTTGTCCTCCTCCAGAATGTGAACATTATGGAAAAGAAGCATTCTGGTCAATGCTGGTTTGCTGGTGGGGAATGTTATCATTGTGGACAAGCCGATCATTTCAAAAGAGAGTGTCCAGAGCTTCACTCTGATCGATCAGTTGCAGCGCCTCAGAAGAACAGAGGAAATAAAGGTGGTAAACCAGGAGTATCTATGTCTATACCTGGTCGAGAAGACAAGGGTGCTACTCGAGTATACAATATCAAGACTATTCATGATCGTGATGATTCGGAGATTGTAGCAGGTATGATCAAACTCTTAGGCAGATCTATTTTTGCATTAATTGATCCAGGCTCTACCCATTCGTATATTAGTTCTAAAGTAATATTTGAAAGAAATATTCAAATAGAATCAATTTTGAGCGAGGTAGTTGCTATTAATCCTCTAGGACAAAGCACCAAAGTAGTTTGAATATGTAAAAAGTGTCCTATAAGGATCCAAGAAAGAGAGTTTCCACCCAATCTTATGGAATTGCATTTCCAAGAGTTTAAAGTTATTCTTGGAATGGATTGGCTATCGGCATATGACGCTATAGTTGAATGCCAATTAAAAAAGGTAGTCTTTAAAGGACCAGATGGTTCAGAAATAATATTTGAGGGAGAAAGACAAAATTATTTAAGTAAGGAGATTGCAGCTATAGGTGCTGGAAAGTTATTATCACGTGAGTATGAAGCTTATTTAGCTCATATGATAAATACTCCGGAGACAAAGATAGATCTGGAAAATATACCCATAATGCGGGATTTTCTGGATGTTTTTTGAATAAATTACCAGGACTACCCTGTGATCGAGAGGTGGAATTTGGTATTGACGTGCTTTTAGGAACAACACCAATATCAATAGAACCTTACATAATGGATCATACAGAACTCAAAGAGCTAAAGGCTCAATTGCAAGAATTATTGGATGAAGGTTTTATACGACCAAGTATATCACCGTGTGGAGCTCCAGTCTTATTTGTGAAAAAGAAGGATGGATCAATGAGGTTATGTGTGGATTACCGTGAAGAACAAATATCATTTACCAAGGATTGATGACCTCTTTGACCAACTTAAAGGAGCAACGATGAAGAACTAGATTGGGCATTATGAGTTTGTAGTAATGCCTTTTGGACTTACAAATGCACCGACAACTTTTATGGATATGATGAATCAGATATTTTAGCCATATTTGGATCAGTTTGTGGTGGTATTCATACATGATATACTGGTTTATTTAAGAACCAAAGAGGATCATGATACTCATCTTCGAGAAGTTCTTCAGGTCCTCCGAGAAAATAAGTTAAATGCAAAGCTGTCAAAGTGCGAATTCTGGCTGTATGATGTAGTTTTTCTTGGACACATAGTTTCTAAGGAAAGAATTAGAGTTAATACTAAGAAGGTTCAAGCAATACTCAAATGCAAAGTTTCGCAAAGTGTCTCTAAAGTGAGAAGTTTCTTGGGATTAGCTGGTTATTATCGACGGTTCGTGAAAGATTTTTTAATGATTGCCGCTCTAATAAATAAGTTATTAAGGAAAGATGTGCCACTTGTTTGGACAGATAAGTGTCAAGAAAGTTTTGACAAATTGAAGAAGATATTAATAGAAGCTCATGTTTCGGTACAACCAGAATTTGAGAAGGATTTCACTATATATAGTGAAGTATGCCATAACGGTTTGGGATGTGTATTAATGCAAGAAGGCAAGGTTGTAGCGTATGGTTCGCGACAACTCAAAACTCATGAGAGCAATTATCCTACTCATGATTTAGAGTTGGCTGCGGTGGTGTTCACTTTGAAGATTTGGTGTCACTACTAATATGGTGAAAATGCTACATTCGCACAGATCACAAAAGTTTGAAATATTTGTTGTCTCAAAAGGAGCTTAATTTGAGGCAAAGAAGGTGGATAGAATTGATCAAGATTACCATCCTAGGAGGTCTAATGTGGTAGCAGATGCACTTAGCCAGAAGACATTTTATGCCTTGAGAACAATGAATGCTTAGTTAAGGTCACATGTTAACAAGTAAAGGCAGAGCATCAAGTTCCATCGGGATTGCTTCAACCTATCTTAATTCCACAACAGAAGTGGGAGAAAGTCACTATGGATTTTTTAACAGGTTTACCATTGTTGCCAAGTAAGAAAGATTCGATTTGGGTGATTGTGGACCGTTTGACTAAGATGGAACATTTCATAGCAGTTCAAGCAGACTACTCTTTGAACAAGTCGCTAGAGTTATATATTAAGGAGATTGTTATATTGCATGGAGTTCCTATGTCTATCATATCTAATGGAGATCCAAGGTTTACTTTGAGGTTTTGGAGTGCATTACATGAGGCATTAGGAACTCAGCTACATTTTAGTACTGTTTTCTATCCCCAAACAGATGGACAATCAGAAAAACTATCTAGATACTTGAAGATATGCTCATAGCATGTATAATTAATTTTGCAAGTTCATGGGAAAAATATTTTCCATTAGCTGAGTTTGCCTACAACAATAGTTATCAACCAAGTATAAAGATGGCACCTTATAAAGCATTATATAGAAGAAAATGCCGAACACCGTTGAATTGGTTTGAGTTGGAGGATCGAAAGATCATCAGACCAGATCTTATTCAAGAGACAGAGAATAAGGTAAAGATAATTCAAGATAATCTCAAGGTTGCTTCTGACAGACAAAAGTCATATTCAGATCTTAAAAGAAAAGATATTGAATTCGAAGTTGGAGATAAAGTATTTTTGAAGGTTTCACCCTGGAAAAAAGATATTACGCTTTGGACGAAAAGGAAAGCTTAGTCCAAGATTCATTGGTCCTTATGAAATCTTAAAAAGGGTTGGTCCAGTGGCGTATCAACAAGCTTTACCACTAGAGTTAAGTAAGGTTCATGATGTATTTCATGTATCCAAGCTTCGGAGACATCGATCGGATCTTTCACATGTTATTATACTAGAAGAGATCGAGATTCAGTTAGATTTGCAATACGATGAAGAACCTGTAAGAATTTTAGCTCGAGGAGAAAAGCAATTATGGAATAAAAAGATTCCTTTAGTTAAAGTCCTATGTAGAAATAACAAAGTGGAGGAAGTTACTTGGGAAACATAAGAAGTAATGAAAAAACAGTATCCGTACCTTTTTGAACCAAGTAAGTAGGGAAAATTCGAGGACGGATTTTCTTAAGGGGGAGAATTGTAATATCCCAAAATTTAGGTTAGTGACCAAAATAAAAATTTTGAAAGTTTGGTGGTCAAAGTATAAACTTTGGAAAGTTTAGGGACTAAATTATAATTTTCAAAAAGTTATGTATTTTAGTCCCATAAATGAATAGTTTACCCTCAAGAATGACATTTTCGTGATACTCGAATTTTTCGTACGGAGTTTGTAGTTTTGGATATAAAGCGATAAAGTTTGGAAAAATATTCTGATAAACGGATCGAATTGGGTATTTAAGATATTTTAAAGGATGACGAGGCAAGGTTAAAATGTCATTTCCATGCCTTAAGATGGTAGGAATTAACATGGACCATTGGATTTAAAGTAGAATTATATGTTAAATATGAGCTGTTGGATGAAAAATGGCAATATGGTAATTTTGGGAAATTTCAAGGGCAAAGTTGGTAATCACTAACTACTCGGATTATTTTGGACCCTTGGATGAGTAGGTAGACGTGGAAAAATTTGAAGCATTGGATTAAAAGGTCAATTTGGTCATTTTATCATAAAAGAGATTTTTATTATGGATTTTTTAAAAGATATGACAAATGGCTAAATTATAAACAAATGAAAAATCAAGAATTTTCTCATCTTTTCTACCGCTTGTTCGAAACTCTCCTAAGATCGTGATCGTGATCAAGATCGTATTACAAGCAAGTCTAAAGACAAAAAAAAATTCAAGAGTAAAGCTCAAAGCAATAGTAAGGTTTACTAGTGAGGCTTTAGGTGAGTGCAATGCATACATAACATAATACATGGATGTTTTATACATCATTGGTAAGACTTGTGATAAGTGTACCTGATTTATATATTGGCATGATATTTATGTCATTGATTATATATTTGACATATTTTAAATATGTCAAAGGTTGAATACAAATGCATGGATCACTAGTTATATATGATGGTATATTATGAATGTATTTTAGGTATTAACTGCCCAATGTTCAATTATATTGATATACGTTGCCATGGATGAAATAAATACAAGAATTTTGTCCAAATAAGTCAACTGAGGGATAGGGTATAGTTGGCATGCCATAGAGTCTAGCAGCACGCTGCATATTTGGGTATCCGGGATAGCCCTATAGTGTATATAAAGGACACTTAGTGATGGTTAGCACGGCCATATAAACGTGCAGGTTAGTACTTCGGTGCATCTTTGACTCGAGTACCCAAGGTCCTCATAGGTTTATATTTGGGCTATGAAATCGATAAATAATTGATAAATGGGTTAAAGAGTTTATACACTCTTAAAATTACTGCAAGTATATTGGTAAGAAATTATATCTGGTTATATTATGTTGATACATGATTAAATTATGGTAAGACATAACTAGTGATTCAAAATGCATGAATACAGTTACATGTTATTAATTATGTCATATTGCACTAGACATTATTGTTGCCTCACTAAGTATATATCTAGCGTGTGATGGTTTTCAGGCGTAGGTAAAAGGCAGAAATTGGAGTAAGGATCGGGTATCCTACCTATCCGAAATATAAAAACGGTATCAGTAATAACATCTTTTGATGTGTTTTGAGATTTCTAGATGGCTTGTATATGTTAAAGTTAATCGGTTATATACTACTTTTATATGGTTTGTAATAACTTATAAACTAGTTAATATTTTTACTGGATAATGAGTAGATATATTAAATTTTAAATCGGGTATTAACTAGATAAGGGTAAATAGAGCAATCGGGAAAAAATTTTTTTCAGGCAATTTTTAGGCAGTTATGTTCCATATATTTTACCGAAAAGAATTGTTAAATTGCTGCCTAAAATCAGACTTAGATGGGATAAAAATTTAAAATATGATTTTTATGCGAGAAAAAAATTATATTATTATGTGATACTGTAATTAGCATTTAAAATTATGTGATACTCTAATTAGTATTTAATATAAAATACTGGTTAGGGTGTTACATGTATCACCAAGGCATGCATAATTAACCAGTTCTTTTGTTTGGAATAACGAGAAGACATTGAAGAACACTTCGCCAAGCTTTGAATGTGGAAACCCAGTTGCCACGTCATTCAAACCAGTCCCATTTGCCACGCTAATTCATCTGGTCTTAGTTGCCACGACAATTGAGTTGCCGCAACAATTAATTGCCACGAAAACCCATTCAACCATCGCACCACTACTCATGATAACCTAGCCTACTCTCTTATTCGATTACATTTCCCCATTTACATACTTGCTTAATTATTTTATTTGCCAAACACCTGTGGAGATGATATCTTTACTATACTATTACTTGTGACGTGTATACTTGCACCGTTTGCATAGCACTTAAATCACACAATAAGTTTTTGGCGTCGTTGTCGGGGATTGGCAATAGCGACTTTGTTTTTATTTTCTTGCACATCGGTTTCTTTTATATGATTTTTGTGCTTGGTTTCAAGGGGCTAATAACTTTGGTTATGCATTGGTGTATGCCCAGGGCAAGACCGACAACACCAGATTACCCACTTGAACCGGAGATCAAACACGTTTTCATAGACGTAGAAGAGAATTGAGAGCACTGATGCAGGTCTGCTGTTCCAGTAGGAGGTGAAGTAGTGATACCTAATCAACCTATTCATGTGAGGAATAGAACCATCCAAGACTACTTAGAGCAAGATTTTGATGGCCTCACGCCGGGAGTTGTCATACCTGAGATTCTGCCGCCCAATTTGAATTTCAGCTAGTAATGTTCAATATGGTAATACAGTTGGTCAGTTTGGCGGATCAGCAACTGTCGATGCCAGACATCATCTCAAATCGTTCTTAGAAATTTGCAATTCATTCAAGCAACAAGGAGTCCATGAGAATGTCCTAAGGCTAAAATTATTCCCCTATTCATTGAGGGATAGGGCGAAATCATGGTTAAATAGTATCCCATCCGGATCTTTAGAATCTTGGACGGATCTATGCTGAAGTTTCCTTTCTAGATTTAGTTTTACAAATATGTTTGATAAACTGTGTAATGACATTACTTATTTTTCGTCAGGCTAATGATGAGTCCCTGTACGAGGCTTGGGAGCGGTATAAGGAGCTTCTATGAAAATGTCCCATGCACGGATTTAGAGATTGGACGCTAGTGACAATGATTTATAATCCAGTCAATGCACCGATGAGGTGGATGCTAGATGCCTCGGCGAATGACACGCTTTAAGACAAATCAGCAAAGGAAGCTTTTGAGATTTTGGATAGACTTGCTAAGAATGATTATCAGTTCCTGACCACTAGAAGAGGAATAGTCGGGCGAAATGCCTAGAAAATTGAATTGGAGTCGTCAGACACTGTTTTGGCACAATTATCCACTTTAACGAATTTGGTTAAGAATATGCAGCAACCCAACAACACAAAGGAGATCAAGGTAATAGGTTCAATTTGTGATTTATGTAATACTGACCATGATTCTTCTGAGTGTCCGTAGAACCCAGAGTCCAGTTTTTATGTTGGAAACTACAGCCGGAACAATAATCCATATTCTAACAATACAATCCAGCATGGCGGCAGCACCCCAACTTTTTATGGAGTAACCAGATTAACTCTAACAATTAGAACCGTTAACATGCAGAAGCATCAGGATTTTGTCAGAATATGCCACGGTAACAGATGCTGTAGCAACCGATCCCTCAGCAACAGTTGTCACAGCAACAAACGGCTCCAGCTAGTTCTTTGGAAAACTCTATAAATTCTTTTATGTTAAAAACTGAATCTTATATGTCTGAGAGTAGTAATTTCATGAAAAAAACTGACGCCTTTATTAACAAGACCGAGATGACAATGCAAAGCCAAGGAGCAGCTTTGAAAGCATTAGAGACGCAAGTAGGGCAATTTGCCCAAATCCCGAATAAAAGTCCACAAGGCGGTCTACCTAGTGACACTAAGGTCGTACGAGGAATAGGCCATGAATAGTGTAAGGTGATCACCACCCGAAGTGGATTGAAAGAAAATGATAGACCTATCTAATCTAAGGATAGTGGTTGACCAGCAAAATAGTCTCCTTTCAAGAAAATGTATCAAGCAATAATGCTAAGGCAATCATTGATGAGGAGCCTTTAGCAGTTGCCCCAGCAAATCCACTTGCCGTGGTAAGTCCATCCAGTTCTAAGCCAGATGAGATGGGCAATGACAAGGAGATTAGATTGCCACTACCATTCCTACAAAGGCTGAAGAGGCAGAAACATGAGTACCAGTTCAAGAAATTTCTTGACATCCTAAGCAAGTCCACATCATCTTGCAATTGGTTGAAGCAATAGAACAATTGACGAACTATACTAAGTTCCTTAAAGACATTGTCTCTAAGCAGACTAGGCTCGAAGAGTTTGAGACAGATGCTGCGACAGAAGGATGCATGGTGATGTTACACAACCAATTGCCACCCAAACTAAAAGATCCCATCAGTTTTACAATACCTTGTGCAATAGGCAACCACTATGTCAGGAAAGCGTTATGCAATCTTGGAGCAAGCATAAACCTCATGCCAAAATCTATTTTTCAAAGATTGGGCATAGGGAAGGTGAGACCAACTACAGTCATACTATAGCTCGCGGACAAATCTTATGTACATCTGGAGGTAAAAATCGAAGACATCTTGGTAAGAGTCGATAAGTTTATTTTTCCCACTAAGTTGATTGTTTAGGATTGTTAAGCAGATGAGTTCACACCTATTATTCTTGGGAGACTGTTCTTAGCAACAGAGAGGACCTTGATTAATGTCGAGAGAGGGGAGCTTACTATGCGAGTAAATGATCAGCAAGTTACGCTCAATATCTGTAAAACCTTAAAGAATGCTGATGATCCAGAAGAATGCCAAGTTATTCAGGCCACCACCAAATTTAACTTCTACATAGAAGAGTATTGCTACAACAATTTCCTTGCCGAGACTAAAGAACTTGAGGAGTCGGACATTGAGGCACAGCAAGAGACGAATTGGATCATAAGTCGATTGGGTAAAAGTTTCAAAACTCTTGATTATTCTGGTAAGGAATGTAAACCTGAAAAAACTTCTATTGAGCAACCTCCAGTTTTAGAATTGAAACCATTGCTGGGGCAATTAAAATATGCTTATTTGGAAACGATAAACCTTCTATTAAGCAACCTCGATTGACATGTTGGTGCTTCACAAAAAGGTAATAGGCTGGACAATTGCATACCTAAAGGGAATAAGTCCAGCAGTGTGTATGCACAAGATCTTGTTAGAAGATAGCCACAAAAATTCTATTGAGGCGCAAATGAGGCTTAACCCTACCATGAAGGAAGTTGTGATGAAAGAGATCATCAAGTGGCTTGATGTTGGTATCATATATCTTATTTTTGACAGTTCATGTGTAAGTCTGGTACAATGTGTATCGAAAAGGGAGGTATAATGGTGGTAAGTAATGACAACAATGAACTCATTCCAACTAGGGCTGTCACTGGTTATAACCAAATTGCCATAGCAGCGGAATACCAAGAAAAGACCACCTTCACATGCCCTTATGGTACATATGCATTTTGAAGGATGTCGTTCAGATTATACAACGCTTTGGCAACTTTCTAGCGGTGTATGATGGAAATTTTCTCTGACATAGTGGACGATTTCCTCAAAATATTCATGGACAATTTATTGGTATTCGGAGACAGCTTTGACAATTGCCTCGACAATTTGTAGAAGGTGTTAGCACGCTGTGAAGAATCTGACCTACTATTAAACTGGGAGAAGTGCCACTTTATGGTGGATGAGGGTATCGTGCTCGCAACCAAGATTTCATTGAATGGAATTGAGGTAGACAAAGCCAAGGTGGATGTGATAGACAAATTGCCGCCACCACGTTCAGTCAAGGGGATCCGAATGCAGGTTTTTATAGAAGATTTATTCATAAATTTTCTTTGATTTCTAGACCATTGTGTAACTTGATTGAACAGGACAAGACTTTCAATTTTGATGATTCTTGTGCCACGACATTTGATACTCTTAAAAAGCTTTTCTCCTACCTCAGCCCAACAAAGTGGCATGCAAGACCTTCTACCATACAAAGCCTCGTACGAAGCCATCTGGATACTAGCCTGATAACTATTGTTATACGCAAACTCCACCAAAGGTAAATGCTTCTCCCATGTTCCTTGGAAATCAACGATGAAACACCGCAACATGTCCTCCAAAACTTGGATAACGCATTCAGACTGACCATCTGTTTGAGGATGATACAAATTACTAGAGTTCAACCACAACATGTCCTCCAACACTTGGATAACGCATTCCTTGGATAACGCATTCAGACTGACCATCTATTTTTCTTATCATGCACCGTTACCTATGGATGAAGTTATATGGTTACCTAGGTATGCATCTAGAAGGTTTTACCTAGGTATGCATCATGCATCTAGAAGGCAATGTGTAATGCTGTGATTTTGGAGTTTGATTGTTGATGGTTACCTAGGTATGCATCTAGAAGGTTTTGAACACCGTACCGATACGGTTGGTCGTTTATCGATACGGGTGGCCGTTATTTAAGTTAATGTCATGGATGAGCAGTTCACTTTTCTTGCGTTTTAGTCCCTAAATGTTATGAGTGCAATTAAATGAGATTGGATGATCTTTTTGATTTGATTCTTGACATGAGGGTATGGAATCTGATTAATTAATGGTTGGTAACATAAATTTGATTAAAGTCCTTGTAATTTTATGAATTTGCAATTTGGTCCCTAAAGTGCTTTTATGATTAATCGGATGTCAATTGAATGCCAGATTGAGTTAAGTTTTAACAGGGGTTCAATATGTACGTGTAGGACAGTAATTATGCATTTAGAAATGATAAAAGGAAAAAAGTGGGCGTTTTCAAGTTTAATCTTCACGGTTTACTTCGGTAAACCTAATGTAGCTCGCTCAATTTGGTCTTGCGATTAGGCCGGGTCGATGGGTTACATTTGGTGGCATCAGAGCCAGGTTTGTGATAATTGGGAGTTGGTATAGTTATTGCAATGTTGTTGTGAGTTATACTCTGTTGCTTGCTATGCACGGTGATTGTAATATGCATGTTGGTTGCTTTATGCCATGTTGGGGGGAAATTTGGGAAACCCATTGCCTTATTATTATAGTCTAAAATGTATGGTTTTGAAATGGAAGTCTTAGATCCTTGCTCGCGACTGGCCTGAGTATTTTTTGTTTTGAAATGATTATCATGCCTTAGAAAATATGTTATGTTACAACTGAAAAGAGAAGTGAGAACTAGCGTGATGCTATTGCCTTTGGGCAGCGAGTTGAGGAGAGTGTTGTGTCTCCTGGGGGTTGTCACCCCGAAGTATGTACCACCTATGCCGGTTGGGCTAGTTTTGGGTGATATGATGCCTTGTTATAGGTGTTCAGAGCTTTTAAGTTGTTGATGCTGGAGTGTGTGTGTTTGCACCAGCTGTTGGGCGAACAAGGATTCCGTTGGAATATCCCTATAGTTTGGGAGGAATTGAGTACCATGGGTTGTTAGTCGAGGCATCCGAGCTAAGGATGTCTAGTTTTATTCAGGTTTAGACCAAGTGGGGTGTATTGGCACCCGTAAGATGGGATGTGTTGTATCCCTGTTGCAAGATGATGATTTTAGTTGGTGGACAACTATATTTGCAGGCATGGAACCCAATGACATGGATTGGGAGTTTACGAAGCTATCTTTAAGTATATATATCTGGGAGTTAGATATTGGGATGGAAAGAAACGAGAGTGCGTGGTTTTGGTGCAGGGTAGTATGTTTGTTGCTGAGTACGGGGTACAATTTGTGAGGTTGAGCCAGTATGCACCGAAGTTAGTTCTTGACGAGCGTACGCGATGTGATTGTTTCTGCTACAGGCTCGTGTATGAGGTCATGACATACATGCTCACTGCTGATTACACAGATTTTGATGCATTGGTTTCGCGAGCTAAGGATGTTGAGCAGAATTAGGGTATGGCTTTTGGGTCTTAGGGCTTTAGCTCTAGTAAGAGAGCGGCTGATTCTAGTTTTGGCAGTGGTCAGGCCAAGAGACACTGTGATCAAAGGTTTCACCCAGAGTTGAGGAGTGGCAGAAGTGTTGTTGGACGTGGAGTCCAGGGGCAGGGAGCCCAGATTAGAGCTACGCACAATACCTGCTGGGCTTGTAGATTGCGTGATTATCTAAGGCGAGATTGTCCGTGTTTGGCCAAAGAGGGTCAGACACCTGTGCTTGTTGTGGCCAATGCTTGTTGGATTTGTGGGTTTGCCGACCATCTGAGATGTGATTGTCCTTTGTTGGCTTGAGGGGGTAGGGTACTACACCTGTTGTTGCTCTGCTTAGAGGTCGTGGTCGTGGCCATGGACCATTTCAACGTAGAGATGGTGGGAAAAGGATTGCAACTTATACCGTTGCTATCTTGCCTGAGAAAGGTGGACCAACTAGAGTGTATGCGCACTATGATGTGAGTGCAGGAACATTCTCTTAACTGTCTCTACCATGGTATTCATTGGTTTATTATGGTTCTACCCATTCATACATCTTGAGTGAGCATGCACAGTTGCTAGATATACCAGTTGGAATTTTTAATGTGGGTGTTAGAGTGACTATTTCTCTTGCAAAGACAGTGGTGGTTAGGAGGTTATATCGTAGGTGTTCGATGTTGGTTCAGGGACATGAGGTTGCCGTGGAATTGTTGGGGTTGCCATTCCATAGTTTTACGTGATTTTGGGTATGGATTGGTTGACCAAAATATAGGGATGTGGTGGATTTTGAGGTTAAACAGATATCCTTTAGGTTATCGATGATTTTGAGGTGGTAGTTGTTGGTGAGAATGCTAAGTTCTTGTCTAATACTATTTCGTCTTTGGAAGCGAGTTGAATGATGGATTTTGGATGTCAGGCATGCCTAACCTATGTTATGAATTCGGGGTCAAAATACTCGTGCGGTATGTGAGTTTTTGGGTGTTTTTGAGGGAATGGCCAGATTTGTCACTAATTGTGAGGTTGAGGCTGGCATTGAGTTGTTTGAAAAATACAACACCAGTGTCGTTGTGGAAAAGAAGAATGGTACGATGCGAATATGCATTGGTTTTTGGGTATCTAATCAAGTTGACGTGTTGTTGATCAGTTTAGGGGAGCTTCGGTGGTTTGTATGATTGGTTTGAGGGCTGGATGTTATTAGTTGAAGGTAAAGGATGTGATTGTGTTTAGTTTTGCCTTCCGTAAGGAGTACGACAGTGTGAGATTTTGGATATACGTTTGGTTTGATATATGCATCTGTTGTGTTCATAGTTATGAAGAATTGGGTAGCCCTTAAGTTTTTGGGTCAGTTAGTTGTGTACCGAAAGATGGTCTCTCTGTGAGCAGAGGCACCAAAAAGGGTTTGATCGATAAATATGAGCGGGTTGGTGGAATTTTTGGGTAGAAGTGGATGTTGCTCTTCAGTTGGGAAGTGTGAGTTTTGAGGATGTTGCAAAGAATTCTAGTTTTGTTAATGTTATTAGTAAGTGTGAACAATTAAACATGCACAGTGCAAAAACACTTATATGTATATGTAAATATGTTAGTACATGCATACATTTCGGCATGACGTTAGAGTTTTTGCATACATACACATAGACATCTATGAGGGCATATAAGTAATCATGCATACATATGTTCACACTTACGGATGACTGATTGGGATTAAGTGGAGTGATGGTGCAAGTAAGGTAGCATACGTAGGTGGTTTTGGTAATATGGTTCTTGGAGTTCTCAAGATTTTAAGAGGATGTTAAAGATTGATTCTTAGGAGGTTGGCATGTGCTAGTTTTTGAGTGACCAAGGTTAGAGTTGTTAGTTTGTGGGTTTGCTAGATCTAGTTTTTAGCATCGAGGTTTGTTGAGAGTGTAGTAATGCAAGTGAAGTTGTGGCTTATTCATCTAAATAGTTAAGGGTGCACGAGTGCTTTTATCCTACGTATGATGTGAAGCTTGCTGCGATGGTGGTTGTTTAAACATTTTAGAGACACCAAATCTATGATGAGGAGTCTGTGGCGTACACGGGTCATGTGTGGTTAGGAAAAAAAATGAATGTTGACTTGAATCATTGACATCTCAG
Source organism: Hibiscus mutabilis (assembly GCA_019671005.1). Taxonomy (NCBI): domain Eukaryota; kingdom Viridiplantae; phylum Streptophyta; class Magnoliopsida; order Malvales; family Malvaceae; genus Hibiscus; species Hibiscus mutabilis. The sequence goes on along the minus strand of CM033733.1, from coordinate 21,513,465 downwards.
ATGGTTGGAGCTGCTTAAAGACTATAGTTTGGTGATTGAATATCGCCGAGCGGGGATTGTAGCTGATGCTTTGTTTATGAGGGTTGTGGTGGAGTTGAGGATGTTATACTCATGGTTAAGTGTGATGCGTGATAGAGGCTTGATCGCCGAATTGCAAATGAGGTCATCTGGGACATGGTTGATTAGAGATGGGCAACTTGGTGATGATGTGTTTTTACCGCATGTCCAGGTTATCGGAGAAGGAAATGTGATGGATTTTTGCGTTAATGATGATAGGGTGTTGTGTCTTTAAGATCAAAAAATGGTGTGTTTTAATGTTGAGTTGAGGCGTGCTGTTTTTTATGAAGCGCATGTCGGTTCTTGTTGGGTTGGTCTAAAGGAAGATGTGGCTGATTTTGTTGATCGATACAGGGTATTACAGCAAGTGAAAGTTGAGCATCAGTTTCATTTCCAGTTGTTGCAATCGTTGAGGTTACCAGAATCGAAGTGGGAAAGAATCACCATGGATTTTGTGTATGGATTGCCTTTGATATCGCTCAAAAAGGATTCCATTTGAGGTGGTTGCTAATTGAGTTGTGAGGTATGCACACCTTTGTGGCTATATTGGTGATGTGTGCTTTGGATAGTTGGCAATATGTTTGGGTCCAACCCACAACAACGGAAAATCACACCTCTGGTGGTCGCCCAACCTACAACTCCAACAAGCATTAGCCACCATAAACGTAGGTTCCTGACCCTCCCTGGCCAACTATGGGCAATCTCGCCACAAATGGTCTCGGGATCCGCAAACCCAGCAAGTGCTATACGAGGCTTTGACTTGGGCACCCTACTCCTAGACTCCACGTCCCCGAACACCTCTACCATGCCTCGGCTCCGGGCGAAACCTCTTTGTCACGGTGTCTCTTGGCCTATCCACCGCTATAACCCAAATCAACAGCTCTCTTACCCGAGTTCAAACCTCGTGATCAAGAAGCCAAGCCTAAATTCTGCTCCACGTCCTTGGCTCGCGAAACCAGCACATAAAAATTGGTAGAATCAGCAGCAAGCATGTATGTTCTAATATCCTGCACAAGCCTATAACGGAAACAATCACATCGAGAACGCTCGTCAAAAACCAACTCAAGTGCATACTGACTCATCCTCACGAACTGCACCTCGTACTTCGCCACAGACATACTGCACTGCACCAACGCCATAAACTCCCGCTTTCTCTCGTCCTGATATCGGACTCCCAAAAACTTCTTTTGGAAAGCTTCACAGAAGAACTCCCAGGTCACATCATCCGTCGCCACATTGGATATAGTGGTAGTCCACCACGTATAGGCATTACCCTATATCAGGGAAACAACACAGCCCAACTTACGAGCATTGGTGCACCCTATCTGGCCCAGTATCCTCTCAGTACTGGCCAACCAGTCCTCATAAGCCTCAAGCGACAACCATCAAAACTCAACTCCACCCAAACTACGAAAACGCTCAAGCAGCAAACCTTGCCCCTCAACCGGTGGTTCTCACACATGAACACCCGCAACTACTGCCTGAAACACACCGATCATGGCTTGTATTAGCATTGCCATATCACCCATCCCTGGCCCAGCCGGCACAGGTGGTACTTGTTCCACTCCCTTGAGTGCATTAGGTGGGGGTGGTGGAAAACCTCTAGGAGGTACAACTTCTCCTTCATCATCCTGTCCAGTGGCAGCAACAATCGCACTAGATCGCAACTCATTCCTCGGTCCCATCGTGCTAAAATATATCTAAGGCATGATAATCATTTCAAAACAAAACTGTCAGGCCAGCCTCAAGCAAGGATCCAAGAGTTTCATTTCAAAAATCAAAACTTTCCAGACTATAATAATAAGGCAATGGGTACCCCAAAACATCTCGAACATAGCATACGACCACCAACATTCATATATCAATCACTGTGCATAACAATCATCGTACATATAACAATCACTCTGCAAATCAAACATGGCAACAACATAGCAACCTCCCAAATGAACCAAACCTGGCTCTGATACCACCAAATGTAACCCCCTTGACCCGGTCTAGCCGCTAGACCAAATCGAGGAACCTACATTAGGTTTACAGCAGCAAACTGACGAGATTCAACAAAACCTGGTTTATTTTTTTCTTTTTATCTTGTCTAAATGCCAATTATTAGTCCTATGTGTACATGCATCACTCAGGTATAACACTTCCTCAATCGGGCATCATTTTAACATCCAATTGATCGCATTTGCAATATAGGGACCAACTTGCAAATACAGGAAATTTGCAAGATTTAAGCCACTTTTAATATACCAATCTTTAATTAGTCAGGTTTTGATCATTCATCTCAAATTGATCATTCAAGCTCATAGAATCGCATGGACAAGATTCAGGGACTAGAATACAAAGAAAGCAAAACTACCAAGCCAACATTACAGAAAACGGCCTCGGGTATCGGTACGGGTGTCATCGTACCGATACACATAAAATGCCCGTACCGATACACCACGACAGGTATCGATGCGCCATAACAAACTTACCTAACTTTTGAATCTTTTTAATATATGTACTGGTACGCTTACATGGGTATCTGTACATGGGATTGGAATGAAAAAGTAAAATTTCAGAGGCTAAAACATGTACCGATACACCATTACCCGTATCGGTGTGCCAAGACGAAAATCAACTAGGCGTACCGGTACTCCCTTACGCGTACCGATCCCTCAAGCCAGAAAATGCCTAGCCGTACCGATTCGGTCCCCCGCGTATCGGTATGCCTGGACCTGTAATGCCACAATTTGCTGGTTTTCATCTCAAAAACATTCTCAAACCATTCCAGCATGCTTATAACACCATACCAACATGTCATACGTATCACAAGCCAACTAGCAACTTCATTCCTACAGCACAACAAGTATCAAGCATCAAAAGGGAATCTATAGGCATGCTTCCTAATGTCCATTCAAGCAATATGTCAAAAAGGTAAACCATCATCAAAACAAACTTTAAAGGCCATTTACAACCCAAGAGCAAATAAAGAAATATGCTCAAACAGGGAGTTCCATAAAACATCTCCCAAAACACAATAGGTACCCCATTGCCCTTATTCATTATAGTCTAAACCAAGACATACTTTGGAAACAAGTCTTGCCAAGATCCCCTTGCATCTTGCTCCCTTCCAAGACCTCAATTATCAACATTGATGGACAACAAGAGCGTAAGCACACAAGGCTTAGTGAGGAATGCTCAGAACAACCACCATCAATGCATTTAAAACCATTTATTTAACATAATCCTTTAAAAACATCATCGTCATGCCCCTTTTGAAAACATGCACTTTATATCATTAAAACCAGCATAATAAACCATATGCTACATGTATCATTAATCAACAGCAAATCCCATTGCTAACCCTCCACTTAAGCCTTCCCATGCATTACTACCAAATGCAAAGCTTAAGGAGAAACATATATAAATCACATTATACAACATAAGACATTTCAATGATACATTAACAATTATATTGGATTTCAAGTGATTAATAACAAGTCCATTAACAAAAGAGTTCATCGGATACACGGATTCAAGAAGTGTTAACCCAACACTTAAAGCCATCTCAACCGGAATAGCGATACAATTACAATCGCGGTACATTAACAACCGTGTACAATAACAACCCAGAGGGACATCCACCCCAATCATCGATTAGACACTTAATCCACTAACGGGAGTATTTGGTACCGTTTAACTCCTCCACCGTTAGGATACTTGGATGGAGTATTCGGTACATCGTATAAACCCCTTCGACATCCAATGTGACTTATTTATAGTGCACTCAATCCTATGGTCGGCCAACTATATCCGATAACAATTTTAAAACCACATCTCTTGCCAATATAATTAACCAAATAACTTTTACCTCACTTTTTTTAACAAGCATTAAGCCATGCCATTTCCAAAGCAACACCATGCTTTAAAACACAAGTATAAACCACATACTTACAAAGATCACTTACCATGTGCATCCTTCAGAATTTCATGCTTAAAAAACAATATATCAAATACTTTAAAACATGCTTAAATAGTAGGTAACATGTAAATTAGAACAAGTGCATAAAACCATTTCAAACTAGCACAACCGAGGGAGAAAACCACTTTATACTTACTTCCGAGTCTAGGTAAGCATTTCAAGCTCTACCTTAAATCCCAAAACTCTGTTCCAAAACATCAAAATGCTTTAATCCACGTTTTCACTCACCGATACACGAAACTTTGATTCGCTGACGCACAAACAAGTATCCGAAGTCTCCTACGCTTCTCCAAACACCTCTGGATCAACCTCCCCTATTTTTACCACACAAAACAGAGGATTAATGCATCATAATGCATTCTAAACACAGCAAACACAACCATTCTCGGCTTTCCACAACACCCTCACAATTAACCCTCGACAACAACTGAAATCAAGACCAAAGCACTTCGATTCACAACCCAGCCAACATCTATCAACCTAGCATCATTTTCAACACCAAAACACATCTAAAAACAGATCCAAGACAACCTACCACCTCTAGCAACCTAACAATCATAATTTCAACACAACACCTCAAAACTAACAACCTAAACAAATATATACTCTTATGTTTTGGGATTCCATTGATAAAAATCACTTATCAACATTGTTAAGCATCCAAAATATGAGTCAAATCACCATTACATACTGGAAATCAGATTCAATTCGCGAATCAACACATTTTCCCCAAAGATTTCATTAAATCATTAGAAAATCATCAAAATCATATTAGAAATGAAAAATCAATGATCAAATGCTTGGGTATTTCAATAAAGAACCATACAATAGAGGAGATCTCAGAACTTGCCCCTATTGTGAAGTTTCTCCCTCAACTGATTTGTGAAAAGCTAAGAAATCCCAAGATTAATGTGAGATTTTGTATAAACAATCTTTGTAAAATAATTTGGAACAATAAAATCAAGTTAGAAACCACCTCACCTCTAGAAATTTGATGATATCTGAGTGTTTGGCTGAGGAGAGAATAGAGAGAAAAAAGTTGAGAGAAAAATGACATGATTTTTGTTCAAGAAAAGATAACCACTTTTTTAACAAAATCCACTTTAATTATTAATTAAAGCACATGTTTAAATTAATTAAATTAAGGGAGAAACCTTTAGAAACTAATTGGTAAAATAGCTCCTTAAAGATTCTAAGTATTTGACCCTTTTCATTTTAGTCACTAGAAAATCACAGTTTTCAAAACTTTCATTTTGGTCACTAACCAAAATGTCCACATTCCAAAACTAATGTTTCAAAATTGATTCCACCATTATTAAATATATAATTAATAATGATTTTTAAACATTTTTCCATAATTTTTCCAACACCAAAAATATACTATCCCGAAACTGACTCGAATCTCTACTCTGGTCCACCAAACCGTCTAATAACCCACTAAACCGCAAAGCCTAAAACTGGAGCGTTACATACATTTGATGCAGGATGCCATGAAATGATGTTGAATATGTGATGTTATGTTGTGGTTTGATCCTAGAATATGTTGGTTGTGTGTTAGGAGCATGTTAGGATGTTTTGGTATGGTTGAAAGCATGTTAAACTAGCTAAAAATGACATTATAGGCCCAGGCGTACCGATATGCAGGGGACTGTATCGGTATGGCTAGGAAGAACAAGCCCGGCATTTTGGTACGGGCATGAGTGTACCGGTATGGTTCAACGCTACTAGAATTTGCTTTTTGGGATAAAACCCACGTACCGAAACACTTAAAACCCTTATCGATACAGTTGCTAAGAAATCTTTAATATGACCGTTAATTTCAGTTAGGCGTATCGGTACGGTACTTGGTGTACCAAAACGATAGGCTGCTGGTTTTGAACACCGTATCGATATGGTTAGTCGCGTATCGATACGGGTGGCCGTTATTTCAGTTAATGTCATGGATGAGCAGTTCTATTTTCTTGTGTTTTAGTCCCTAAATGTTGTGAGTGCAATTAAATGAGATTAGATGATCTTGATATGAGGGTATGGAATCTGATTAATTAAAGGTTGGTAACATAAATTTGATTAAAGTTCTTGTAATTTTATGAATTTGCAATTTGGTCCCTAAAGTGCTTTTATGATCAATCGGATGACAAATCGATGCCCGATTGAGTTGAGTTTTCACAAGGTTCAATATGTACATGTAGGACAATAATTATGCATTTAGACAAGATAAAAGGAAAAAAATGGGTGTGTTCAAGTTTAATCTTCACGGTTTACTTCGGTAAACCTAATGTAGCTCGCTCGGTTCGGTCTTGGGATTAGGCCGGGTCGAGGTGGTTACAGACACACCATGCATCTAGCAACAAAATCCACGTCTTTCTTTAAACCAACCCAATAATACTCTCCCTTCAGAACTTGATATATCTTAGTACTATTAGGATGCATAACAAAAGAACTGGCATGCGCCTCGGTCAAAACAGTACGCCTCATCACATCATCGTTAGACACCACTATCCGATCTTTAAAACAAAACACCCTATCATCATTAAAGGGAAAATCCGTCAGATTTCCATCCATGACAGCCTTGACATGCGGTACCAATAAATAATCACAAGGTCATTTTTCTTTAATCAACTGTGACAAGGATTACTTCACTCGCAAATCAGCCATCAAGCCTCCCTCACGTGTCACACTCAACCGCTTAAATATCATCATCAACTCCACCGCAACCTTCACACTCAATGTATTGGATACAACATTAGCCTTCCTCGGATGATATTCAATCGTCAAATCATAATCCTTAAGCAACTCCAACCATCTATGTTGTCAAAGATTCAAATCATCATCCATTATTTTCCAAAAACTCATGATCCATGTGCACAACACACTTCTCATCATAGAGATGGTGTCTCCAAAACCTTTAAGCAAATACAATCACAACAAGCTCAACATCAAACGTAAAATAGTTGCGCTCGTGCACCCTCAACTGTCTAGATGCATAAGCCACAACTTCTCTTGTGATGATACAATCTTAGCTAATTCCTTAGCAAACCTCGATGTTATTAACTGGATCTAGCAAACCCACCAACTTTTAGCTCCAACCTTGGTTGTTCCAAAACTAGCACAAGCCAAACTCCCAAAAACCAATCTTTAACATCCTCTTCAAACCTTGAGAACTCCAAGAACCATATTACCAAAGTTACTTACAAAAGCTACCTTGCTTACACCATCACTCCATCGACCCCCGAACAGTCAGCCGTAAGTGTGAACATATGTATGCATAATTACTTATATGCCCTCATAGATGTCTATGTGTATGTATGCAAAACCTCTAATGTCTTGCCTAAATGTATGCATGTAGTGACATATTTATATATACATATAATTGTTTTTGCATTGTGCATGTTAAATTGTTCACACTTGCTAATAATGTTCTTAGAACCATAATTCTTTCCAACATACCCAAAACTCGTACTTCCCAATTAAAGAGCAAACATTCACTTCTCCACAAAAATCTGCTAAACCATTCATATCTGCCGATCAAAATCCTTCTTGTTACCTTTGTACACGAGAATACCATCTATAAACACAGCAACAAACTAATCCAAAAACTCATGGAACACCCGATTCATCATGTCCATAAAAGCAGCTGTTGCATTGGTCAAACTAAACGACATCACCAAAAACTCATAATGCCTGTACCTCATACGAAAATCTGTCTCAGGCACATCCACATCCTTCAACTTCATCTGATGGTACCTAGACCTCAAATCTATCTTAGAGAACATAGAAGCACCCCTAAACTAATCAAACTGATCAAACACATCAACAATTATATTGGCTTACAAGTGATCATTAACCAAGTTCCATTAACAAAATAGTTCATCGGTTACATGGATTCAATAAGTGTCCTCACAACACTTCAAGCCATCTCAACTGGAATAGTGATACAATCACAATCGTGGTACATTGCAACCGGGTACAATTACAACCCACAGGGACACCAACCTCAACCCTCTATTAGATGCTTAAACCTCTAACGGGAGTTTACGGTACCATAGAACCCCTCAACTGTTAGGGTACTTGGATAGAGTATTTGGTACACCTCAACAACAATGCATTCAAATCACTGCAACAAGAATCCTCACAAAACATCAACAACCTCTTCACAATTACCCAACCACAGCAACCGAAAACATCATCTAACTCTTTCCAAACATAGCCCAGTCACAATCTATCAATCTAACACTTTCATAAACATCAATCAACACTTAAAAATAGGATTACATCATCCTTATATCTCCAACAAATAAACAGCCACTGCAACACCTCAAAAATACAAATCTAACAACCTAAATAATTAAAGATTCATGGAGATTCAGGATTCCAATGTTAAAAACGACTTATCCACTTTATAAAACATCCAATACATGTTTAAAATCAATCCTAAACACTGAAAATCAGATTCAATACGAATCTACCTCAATTTCATCAATTAAACCCAATTAAATCAAATAATCATCATAAAAACATAAAATCAAATTATAAATCATAAATCAAGGATCAAATACTTGGGAATATCAATAAATAACCATCAATAGAGGAGAAGAATGAACCTTACCTCTATTGTGTGATTTCTCCCTCAATTGATTGATTAAAGCTTGAAAAACACAAGATTTCAATGAGGTTTAGTAAATAAAAGATAATGAATCAATTATAAATCAAGAATCCATGAAAATAGATCTCTCAGCTTTGGATTTTAATGAAAACAAGGCAGAAAAGAAGTGGAGAGAAAAGTTGAGAGAAAAGTTGAGAGAAAAGTTTACATCAAATTTCTTTAAAATCAATAATTACCTTTTCATTGTAAAATCCCTTTTAATTAATAATTGAAACATGTGTTAAAAGTCTTAATTGAAGGTAGAAACCACCAGCCATAACTTGATAAAATAGATCCATAAAGATTCTAAGAATTTGATCCTTTACAATTTAGTCACCTTTTAAAAACAGTTTTCAAAAATTACATTTTGGACACCAACCAAAATGTCACCCTTCCAAATCCCATTTTTCAAAATTGATTTCACCAATATTTTTCATATATTTAAATATGATTTTTAAACATTTTCCATATCTTTATCGTACTCAAAATATTTATTCCCGTATCTGACTCGACTCTCTAACCCGGTCCACTAGACCGTCTAACTAGCCCTTAAAATAGCTAGGCCCAAAATCAGGGTGTTACATCAATCGTGTACCCAAGGCCCTATGCAAACACTCCCAGAATCTCGCGGTGAAACGTGGATCTCGATCTAACACTATAGACTTTGGCACTTCGTGCAACCCACAATCTCAGCAATAAACAACTCCTCCAATTTAACCAAAGTATACGTCGTATGCACGACCAGAAAATGTGCACACTTCGTAAACCTATCCACAATCACCCAAACATAATTCTTCTTTGATAGCATCAAAGGCAAACCAAACACAAAATCCATGGTAATTCTCTCCCACTTCTAATCCAGAATCCTTAAAGGTTGCAACAACCCCGAGGGAAACTGATGCTCAGCCTTAACACGCTAACAAACCATACAACGAGCCACAAAATTCAAGGCATCCTTCTTTAACCCAACCCATAAATACTATTTTTTTCAAGTCTTGATACATCTCCGTACTCCCCGAATGCATAGCAAAAAGACTCGAATGTGCCTCAGTCAAGATGGCGTGCCTTAACTCTTCATCACTCGGCATCACCACTCGACTTTTAAAACAAAAAACTCCATCCTCACTAAAACCAAAATCCGTTTGATTACCATCCAAGATGTCCTTAACATGCAGCACCAAAGAATCATCATAAGGTTGCTTCTCCTTGATCAATTGTAATAGCGATGGCTTCACTTGCAACTCAGCCAATAACCCGCCATCTCGCGTTATAATCATCCGAGCAAACATCGCTCTTAACTCTACCATGACCTTTCTACTCCATGCATCAAGTACCACGTTAGCTTTCCCCGAATGATACTCAAATGTTAGATCACAATCCTTAATCAACTCCAACCATCTTCGCTGCCTAAGATTCAACTTCTTTTGAGACATTAAATACTTCAATCTTTTGTGGTCCATGTATACAATACACTTCTCACCATAGAGATAATGTTGCGAAATCTTCAATGCAAACACCATCACAGTCAACTCAATGTCGTGCATAGGATAGTTGTGGTCGTACACCTTCAACTGTCTAGATGCATAAGCTACAACCCTTCCATCTTGCTTCAACACACACCCCAAACCCATGTAAGATGCATCGCTATACACAAAAAACTCCTTCCCTGACTCAGGTTGAATCAAGACTAGAGCTTGCGTTAAAGCTTCCTTCAACTTGTCAAAAGCTTGTTGTCTGCTCTCCGTCTACTCGAAACTCACATCTTTTTGCAACAACTTCGTCAAAAGAGCAGCAATCCTTGAAAAACCATCCACAAAACATCGATAATATCATACCAACCCCAGAAAAACTATGAACCTACTCTACCGACTTCGGTTGCTTCTAATTCACAACAGCTTCAATTTTTTGTGATCCACATGAATACCCTCAACCGAAACTACATGACCAAGGAAAACTGCCTACTTGATCCAAAACTCACAATTACTCAACTTGGCATAGAGCTTGTTGTCCAACAGAACTTGCAACACAATCCGTAGATGTCGATCGTGATATTTCTCGGTACGAGAGTACACAAGAATGCCATCGATGAACACCACTACAAGTTGGTCCAAGAATTCATTGAACACCAGGTTCATCATATCCATGAATGTTGTTGGTGCATTTGTCAAACCAAACAGCATCACTAAGAATTCATAATACCCATAGCGCATGCGAAAAGCTATCTTCGGCACATCTTTATTCTTTACCTTTAACTGACAATACCAACACCTCATATCAATCTTAGAAAACACTGTAGCACCCCAAAACTGATCAAACAGATCATCAATCCTCGGCAAAGGATACTTGTTCTTAATTGTGAACTTGTTCATTTGTTGATAATCAATGCACATTCTCACCGTGCCATCTTTTTCACAGACAACACTGGTGCCCCTCACTGTGACACACTTGGCCGAATGAAAACCACGAACCAACAACTCTTGCAACTGCGTCTTCAACTCCTTCAGCTCTTTCAGTACCATACGATACAGAGCAATCGACACTGAAGCCATATTCGTGTACGTCTCAATGCAAAACTCTACCTCCCTATTCAGCGGCAAACCATGTAACTCTTCTGAGAATACTCCTAGAAAATCGCAAATTGTGCGAATATCCTAAGCACGCACTTCTTTCATATTTGAGTTCATAAGATAAGCTAGGTATGCTTGACACCCACATTTTAATAACTTCTGTGCTTCCAAAGTCGAAACCGCATTTAACATTAACTTACCCGATTCAGTCCACATCTAGTGTAACCTCCTTGACCATGTCTAGTCGTAAGACTAAACCGAGTGAGCTATATCAGGGTTTACCGAAATAAACCTCGATGAAAATACATTCGTACCGATCCATTTTTTCTTTCTTCTTTTCTAGATGCAATTTTAGGTCCTACGTTGTGTATACAAATCATGGTTAAAATCACAACTCAATCAAGCGTCATTTCGACATCCAATTGCTCGCATCTGCATTCTAGGGACTAAAACATAATTTATGATAGTTATACGAGCTTTCACAAAATTAAAGTTACTAATCCTTAATTAGTCATTATACATGCCTTCATATTAAATCACAACTCAAAATGATCAATCATACTCATTTAATTGCGTATATAAAAAACAAAGACCAAAATGCAAAGCTTTCAAACATCAGACAACATATCAACATAATTAATTGCAGTGTTTCGGTACAGGTGTCCACCGTGTTGATACAGTATCTAAGAGTAACTGCGTACATATATGATCCTCAGCCATATCGATACGGTTTGTTTAATTTGAAAGATCATATTCTAGTGGCTATAAACTGTACCAGAACGATGACTCGCGTACCGAAACCCTCCCTATTTCATAACTATGCATACCAATACATGTACCAGGCATATCAGTACGGCTAGGCAAAACTGGACAATTTAAGCTGAGACAAGTCCCCACGTACCGACACTCTGAGGTACCGTACCGGCACGGTGAGACCTGTAATGACCTCTAGGTCCAACATGTGACACTTTGGCTTAAACTAACACCCTTAATTCATTCAACTATCATCATATGACATCATAAGCTTTCAATCATCAGCATAGCAACATGGCAAGATATCATACTAGGCATGGCATAATCAAACATTCACCTAAGAGCATAATCTCTACCCAAGCATGCTTGATATCTCCCAACTCCTCACAAACAAGTATAAAGCATCATTCAAGTGTAAAAGAATAATCCAAACTTTTACAACAGGGAGTATCTCAAAACACATCTCTCAAAACAACCTGGTCACATTGCCTTCTTATTACTATTTAGAACGAGTTAAAACCATACTTTGGATTGTATTAAAACCTTGGATCCTTCTTTGCTCACGTGCTGCCCGAGAAAGCTATTTCTCTGCATTGATGAGGAAAAGAGAGCATAAGCAATAAGATTAGTGAGGGAATCGCTAAAACACTCATCAATGTAATCAAAACCATTTAGTTCAAATCACATGTAAATATATCATGGCAAAACATTTCATTCTTCTCATGCCACCTCAAAAATGCACAATTAAATCATTTTCAACAAATGCGTCATGGATCCAATCTCTACCTCAATTTAAGCTTCACTACACAACTCCTTTATAACAAGCTTAAAGAGTAAAAATTATAAATCATATTATACAAATATAATCCATTTCTCGTGACACATTATCTCATATATTGGATTTTAAGTGACTCCAAACCAGCAACCTTACGTTTCATAAAACACATTAGATACACAGATTCTCAAGTGGTTCACACAACCACTTCAAATACATACCTCAACTGGAGTAACGACACACTTGGCCACCTCAACGAATCAAATCGGAGTAATGAAACATTTACCCGCCTCTACGATTTGGATGTATTAATCCTCGAACAGGATAAAATGTAACTTTTACCCACCTCAACTGCTGCGGTTCTCATGGTGGAGATTACGAACACTTTAACACCCCTTGACACACATGAGGCGACTTTCTACAGTGCACTTTCAATCCTATAACCGATCAACTATATTCGATAACTTTTTAACACAGCCACTTGCCAATATTGTAATATCCCAATTTTTGGCTAGTGGCCAAAATGTAAATTTTGAAAGTTTTGTGGATTAAGTATAAACTTAGAAAAAGTTTAGGGATTAAATTGTAATTTTCAAAAGTTATGTATTGTAGTCTTGTAAATGAATAGTTTACCCCCAAGAATGATGTTTTCGTGTTACGCAAATTTTTTGTACGGAGTGTATTAATTGCTATAAAGCGATAAAGTTCAAAAAAATATTTGGATAATCGGATCGAATCGGATATCCAAGATATTTTGAAGGATGATAAGGCAAGGTTAATTATGTCATTTTACATGACTAAGATATTTTCATTGTGTTGGAAGAATATGAACCCTGGGATTTAAGTTGATTTTCCATGTTAAATATCAGTCATTGGATGAAAAATTTGCATGATCGTAATTTCAGAAAATTATAAGGGCAAGGTTGGTAACTACTAGCTCAAGATTAAATCTATGCCATTGGATGAAGGATGATGACATGAGGTACATTATGGAAATATAGAATTTTCGGAATAGATCCGATAGCTCGATAAAGGTAAAATCGTAGTAGAAGTATTCAGTGAATATCGAGAAATTGGATTGAATTAAAATTTCAGAGACTTTTCCATAAGCCATGGAAAATCATAAAATGATATTTATGGAATAGTGGTCAGTTGAGAAGGAAATATTTTAGTTAGATTATAATGGAACGGCAATTTTGAAATAAATTAGTAAATAAAGACTAGTTGGGGGGCAAATTGGTCATTTGGCATGGATGGCAATTTTGAAATATTTTTGAAATGTTGAGGACGTTTTTGGAAGATGAAATATATATGGATTTCATATTGTCCCTTGATTTTGGAAGAGATTAAATTATCCATTGGATTTAAAGGCTAAATTGGTAATTTCACTATTTAAATGAATTTAAAATTCATTTAATAGTTACAAGTGTAATTTAATAGTAAAAATATGAAAACAATGTCCATCTTTTCCAGCCATAAACCATGGAGAAAAAGGAGAAAGAAGAGGGAAATTTCCAACCTCGATTTAAGCCCAGAATCTCAATTTTATGTAATCTTTCGAACTACAAAGTTGTTATACTCTTCGAGCTCTATCATTTGATGTAAATAATTTATAGAATACTTGCTTGGTTGATGAGATTTGATATGTGGAATAGATTATGGTTTATGAACAAATTGGGGCTTTTATGATTTTATGAATCTATGGTTGATTTTAAGTTATAATCATGCTTGTATGATGTTAGAATCATGTTATTGAGTTGGGATTTAAACCCTACATATTTTAGTTTGCATAGAGAAGATTAGGTTTTATGGATTCAAGTCCAACTTAGGGTTTGTGATGTTGGATTGATGATCTAGTAAGCTTGATTTGTTATTTGGAAGCAAAACCCTAAGTTAAATGCAAAGGGACCATTTCGGCAATCATCAAAAATTAAGGGACCAGATCTGATTTTTTTGAATTTGATGTGTATTTATATTATTAATAATGTTAGAGACATGAAAATGAAGTCAGAATGCTAAACCGTTGATTAATCACATTACTGACTATTTTAACAAATTATCAAACTTGAATTGTCTATTCGGCAAATAGGATATGTAGAAGGAGTAAATCTGATTTTTAGTTAAAATGATGGAATTAAGGTAGTAATGTTGATTGGAGGACTAATTTGCAAAGTTAAGAAGCTTGAATCCTTAGATTTGAAATTTGGTGACCATCTCGACAAATCATGAGAAATTAGAGAAGTAAAGGTTATAGCCTATTTTGATGAAGGATGTAAATAGAACATATGAATACAATATTTATTCTGGTCATTTGAAGTAAAGTGATGGTACTAAATTGACAAGTAGAGAAATAGGGAGAAGTTGGTGTAAATTAGATGTTATTTATGGAAAGTTATGTTGAAATTGAATTATGGCTGTAAGTTTAAAATTTTGCCATAAATTCTACAAAAATTATTAGATGATGAATTTTATATCTTTGGAAAGAATTGTGAGCCTAGTTTCGTTTCCAGCAAACAGAAACAAATTTCAAATTCTGAGTAAAAAGATATGAATTTTTATTCGAATGAAGGTTAGAAAAATTATAAAGCAGTTTTCTGCCTTGACAGTCTATGACGTGAACTCAGTGATTTTTCCTAAGTTTTTAGATTTTATTAATTTATGTGGCTTATACGTTATAACCGTTATCGAATCTAGTTTCTCCCGTATAAAGGAAATTAAGATTCAGTATGTATTCTACCCTGTATAAGTAAATCTTCGAAGGTAGCGCAAGCTGCCAAAAAATGAAATTTGAAACATTTTGTATTCAAATGTTAGTTCGCAAGCTAGGAAGTATTAATGGAAGTTTAAATTGGTCACTAAGGACCATAATGAGTTTTTGAACAGTACAAGGAAGAAAGGACAAATATTTGAAAATTTTATATTCGAATGATTATATTAGACAGCATGTTTAAGGTATTGTTAGATTTAAATCTAACAAATATTTTATTTTATTCATGTGATTAGTGAAGTCAAGTCCGAATCAAAGAAGGTTCGAGCTACTATGAAAGAAATGACCGAGCTAGGACTTAGTGAGGCAATGTGTTAAGTGGCCAAGGTGAGTGCAATGCATACATAAACTGATTCATGGATGTTATATACATCATTAGGATGACTTGCGATGAGTCTACCTTGTTTATTTTGGCATGATATTTATGTCATAATCATATATTTGGCATGTTCTAAATATGTCAAAAGTTGAATTAATTCATGGATCACTAGTTATATATGATGTTACATTATGAATGTTATTTCGGGTATGAACTGCCCAATGCTAAATTATGTTGATATACATTGCCATGGATGGAATAAATATGAAATATATGCCCAAGTATGTCATTGAGGGACAGGGTATAGTTGGCATGCCATAGAGTCCAGCAGCACGCTGCATACTCGGTTTAGCACTACAGTGTATATAAAGGACACTTAGTGTATATGGTTAGCACGACCTTATAAATGAGCGGATGGTTAGCACTGCCTTATAAATGTACGGATGGTGGGCACGACCTTATGTGTATTAGCACTTCAGTGCATATTTGACTCGTGTACCCAGGGTCCTCATAGGTTTGTACTTGGGCTATGGTTTATTGGCTAATAAAAGATAAACAGTTGAACAAGCTTATGAGCTTTTGGAATAAATGGCAAGTATATTAGTAAGAAATTTATATCCGGTTTATATTATGTTAATATATGATTAACATGATGGTAATACATGTCTAGTGATCATGATGCATTTATGCATATATGCCATATTATGACAAATGGACAAGCTTGAAGTCTTATGACATTAGCATGTAGTAAATCATTACTAATGAAATGTGAAAGTTGATGCTTTGGCATATATATATCATGTTACACAAACATAGCCATGAAGTGGAATAAAGTTTAAATTATTGTTATTAGTTCAAGATATGAGTGAGAAGAGCATTGCATCAATATTGGAAAGCTCAACAGGTAATCACAGTAATGACATCCTAATTGAGGTTTGATTATTATAGTGGCATATATACTTGCTAAACCTATTTGAGTTGTGATTGGCCTTTAAAGTTTGGTAGGGTTTCATGATAATTGGCGTTTCTGGAAAAATACAAAGTTAAGAGTAAACTCAGGTGACGAGTTGTATGCTAAGATAATTGATTTATAATTGGAACTCGAATAAATAATTTATTTTGGTTTTAAATAAAGTTAAGAGCACTTGGGCTAGAGAAATTTTAGGATGGTGACCATTGAGAAGTTTTCCTATAAAAATTCAAATTACCCCAATTTTTGATTAAAGAAGTCGTAATATTTTTGACTCGTACCTGGTGTATGGATACGGGAAGGGGATGTTACATTTATTGGTATCAGAGCTATAGGTTTAGCCGGTTCTGGAGCTAAACAAAATATGGTAAAGGTCAAAAGTGTATACATGCCACTAGGATGTCAGAATTACTGATGATTTTACTTGTTGGAGTGGATGCAATTGCTTACTTCATTATGATAATAATGTTAAATTCCAATGTGTGAGGGTAAAGAATCGTGTCAGGTGTTTAGGCGAGTGGATCAATAAGAGATTCATGAGCATGATAAGGTTAATGATAATATTCTACCACTAGCTTAGCATGGTGCAGAGGCACTAGTGTAACGTGATATGCATATTCTGGATTAAGAGTTTTTCTTCCAGACATTAGATGCGATCATGAATCAACCTGCTTAGGCACCGATTGCAAAAGAATTAAGAGTTTTGAAACACTAGATTTTCAGAGAGACATTAATAGAGATCCTATGATTGTTAATCTATGGTTTAATGATATAAAAGTTATGTTGAAGGAACTCAGTATTGATGATTAGAGGAGACTCAGCTTGGAGCGGCGTGGTTGGGCTCGGGCTGAGTCAGCTCAGCCTGACTCGGCCAAGTTAGGCCGAGTCCACTCTGGTGGCTCAGTCCCCCTGGTGCTGGACCACGCCCACGCGCAGCGGCGGTGCGTGACAGCGGCTCCGGTGGCCTTCGGTGACCAAACGTCACCGGCCGACTATTCTCGAGCCGGTGAACTCGTTGGTGGCCTCCGTTTCTTGATTCGAGCCCTCTAACCCCCTTGAATAACCCAACCGAAAACTTTCTCTCTCTCACCTCCTCTGATAGCAACTCTAACGGCGGTGATGCTGGTACCGACAGACTCGTCTCGGCGAGATGAACACAATGGCGGTGGTGGTGTCGCGATAAGACGGCTAGATCTCCGTAGATCAAAGTTTGAAATTCTCACCCCAAACTTTTCCTCTCTTTTTCTCTCACTCCCACCATTCTCATCTTTTTCCTTTTCTCTCTCTTCTATCATTCCTCTTCCCTCTTTCCAACCACCCACTTACTATTTAAAATTAAAACAACATTTTTCCTTTTTATTTCTTTCTATTTTCTTTTTCCATATTTACCCCTAATCCCAATTACACATTTTTAATTAGGCCATGAACCGTAGTCCCAAAACTTGGTTCGATACTTGATTCTTTAACCCGAAACCCGAGTCGTTACAACTCTTCCCTCCTTAAAAGAAATTTCATCCTCAAAATTTGCATCCATAACCGTGGATATACCAAACCCTCCTAACTCTTCGGCATCCCCAAGATTTGTCGTCGTGCCACTCTGATCTCTCACAACACTTATCAATATGACCCGTTCAAGCCAAAACCTCAACTGATTTTTTTTCATTAGGGGATTTCATCCTCGTTCGGTACATCACAACGAGAAGCCAAAACCCAAAGGTGCCTTGACAAAACGTCACACAAATGCTTCCTCAAAGAAACTTAACTTACTCTGTGGTGTCCCAAAAGATTGTCACACACGAATTCTTCTACTACAACACACGGTTAAAAGGACAGAAGGTTAAACAACCATTGCATCCAAACTAAACAACTATTCTCGTGGTAACTCCCTGATGGAGACTTTGACATCTAACGACATCCCCTTCCAAAAAATCGTTGGCCAGGCGCCAACCTTTGAAAACAAACGACACCCCAAACTCAGTCCAGGCATTCACATTAACTCAGCATGGAATCCCATATCGGTAACTAACATAACCCCTACCAACTCGATTCTCGCAAAGGTCTTACGACTCGAATCAAAACGTATCTGGAGAACACATCCCCGGTAAAACCATTCAAAACTATAATCACAAACAAGGCCCACCAAGGAAAAGGTTCCATCAACCTTGAATCTTGTGCTAAAAGGTGACATAACACTCCGCTGTGACGTACAACTCAAATTAACTGACCATTTTCTTTAAAGAGATCCATCTCAATTCGGTGCATTACCCAAGTCTTTGAACAAACTTGACAGTGCCTTGGCCAAGCATCACACAAACTTGGCATCGAGAACTTAACTTACACTGAAGGACCCATAAGGTCGTTGCACAACAAAATCTTTACATAACTCCATATGATCTGAAAGACAGGGGGTTACACAACCGTTGTAACCAAAATAAAGCGGTTCGTCAAGTGACGACTCTCTGAAGGAGACTCTAACTCAGATAGCATCCCTAACCAACATCTTTGCTTGCCTGGTGTAAGACTTCTGGAACAAACGACATCTCGACTCCTCAAGCACTTATCTTGACTCGGCATGATAACTCACCTTGACAGCTGAACCATTTCACATAGTTCAGTTTATGCATGGGGCTCCCACACTAAACTATAAAGTGTCTCAAAACATGTCATCTGAACCATCACTAAGATTTTGTCATTACAAGAAATCCCACAAAGGGATAAGGTTCCATCTCAAACCCTAAACACATAAACAAACCATGCAAACTTCCTATAGGACTCTTACCCTTACCAAAGATAACAAATGGTACTAATCTATAATCATACCATTACTTAGACAAATCTCATCAAAACTGTGCACTCATAATCCTTTGCAAGATCCACGATCGTTTATTTAATTTCCACCGATGAATACCACAACATCCTATCAACACTGAGGAACTCAATACTTATCTTTTAACTGATAGCAAGCAGCCACTTGTTAGTATCTCAACACACAACTCCACACTATTTCCCGAACACGTGACAAAAGTTTAGCGTCAACTGTCGCTCTCAAAATTCACTATATACCGATCACTGTACTTTAAGAGAGAATCTCTAACCTTGATACGTCTTTTCCAAAACACCTACCACAAGATTTCCAAAGCTAATTGGTGACCATCGCTTCCAAATTCAATCATAACATTGTATCCTCTTAACTAAAAATCAGATGATTCTCCTCATGGCTCCCAAAGCAAATCAACTCTTAACTCAAAACGTGCTAACAAATACTCTGGTACCGATACCACACCGAGCTAGTATCGACCTCTTTTACATGACCTCTATTTAGGATAGCCCCATATATACGGTCCTTGAGATAATCATCTTTTCAACGCCAAACTTTTTGTATTCCTTCATATCCACACTTGTCACGCAAAACATCCAACTCATATTCAAGAGACAACACAGCGGTTCCTACCTTATCTTCACCAAAATACCTTGATGTCACCGTGAACATTACTCACTAACACAACATACTCAAGATAAAAGAGAATGTTTCTTCCAAAAACCCATTTTCTAACTATAACAATCAGCATCACCCTTCCAACTAATCGTAGAAAAACACATAGGCACCTCACATCGGTTAAACATGTTGTCCACCCTCTGAAACAGGTAATGGTCTTCTACGATCGTTTAACAACTATCAACGGTTTGGGCAGCACAATCACGGACCAACTTTTTACTAGGGAACAAGTCTAACTCTCCATTGAGTGAAGCACCTAGATGAAAATGACCTTACTCAATTTGTTCCTCTGAAGCTGAGCTTCCACTACTCAACTGGGTCGATAACCTCTGACAATTATGATGGCCCAACATCTAACTCGGTCTTACCTCAACATCTACTCACGTTCCCAAAGGAAGGAAACTTAATGACCCCTTTCGTGAGGCATAAACAAGCCATCTGGTAGATTAAAAGCTCTCGAGCATCGAACTACACACATTAACACCTACCAATTCGGTCAATCCTATCTCACAACCCCGTTGCCATCCTTAAAACCATCACTACAAAAATCACGACAAAAGGGCGACGATCCAACATTTCCATTGTAAAAGTTGGGTTCCATCGAGGTCGCGAAGTCTTAAACTCTCCCTCGACATCACTGGCTAGCTCCGCACATGATTAACTGGAATAATTTATGCGGTGCAACAACTCTTAAGATGGTGGTTCTCTCTCAAACCTGTAGAACGCCTAACTTCGACCATACACTGACGAACTAATGGGTCCTGCATCCACTATCTTCGATGAATGCCTCTAAGAATGACAATGATACTCTCCAATTATTAACAAGGACTCATTTTTAAATAGAAAAAGGGTCCTCCAACCAACATGCGCTCACTAATCGAGTTCGAAAGTAGACGATAAGGATTCCTTGTTGTGAACTCTTGCAACGAATCTTAAGACTTCAAGGTGACTACAACGCACAACAAAAATTCTACTCATGCAACATGAGGAGAACACATTCTTGACTCGGGTGTCATCCAACTAACTTGTATCTCGACAACCTGAGGTGACCCCACTCTTAGGATCACTACCATTAATTGTCCCGCACTTAACTCAGTCTTCTCGGCCACGATCAAAACCATCTTGATGTTGCAACATTTGACGCACTATTAGAATTCTAGCCTTAAGGAATACGAGTTTAGTTTAAGGGCTTGTATTAACTAGACACCTTACTAAAACACCTATACAACCCTAGGGTATCCTAGAACTGACTAAACCTAGCCTCTGATACCAAATGTAACGCCCTCGACCCGGATGTCAAATTTGGGCCTCAAGCCCAAACACAAAACCATAAATTTTTCTTTTCAAATATGATCAACCCATTGAGTTGCAAAAGTATTTAAAACCAACGATCAAAATAAATATGTATATAAGTAAATAAAATATTACGTAGGAGCTCTAATTTAAATTTAAGACATTTGAAGGTACAAATTTAAATAATACAATTTCAAAATAATAGTTACAAACTCCACATGTAAGGTCCTATGAATACATATCCCACTAGACTCAAATATCGTACTCTGAAAACCACCACGTGCTAGAATCTCGGTCTGACAGTGCTTCACAATCCCGTAATCCAATGGTCAACCTACGCACGAAAACAACAATTCCGAGTGCTGAGCTTACAAAGCTCAGTGGTACACATCTACTCTATTGTACTTCATTCTAATCATAAACGTAAGCATGCAAGCTAGTACGAGCAATAAGGAAAGGTAAATAAACATATGGCGCTACCATAGTCGCCTAAACACATGCCATATCACAACAACGCCTCAACAATACATCAACATAAAAGTAAACAAACCAGGAGTGAGGCCCAATGTCACCCGACACTAGAAAGCCCACCCATGCTCGAAATCTCACATCGAGCTGCTCCAAATCTCACATCGAGCGGTATACTAAGAATCTCATATCGAGTCTTCGCTCAGATTCTCACATCGAGCGAGGCTTGGAATCTCGCATTGAGTAAATATCATCACCCAAAATCTCACATCGGATGGCCTTCATTTCATCACCCAGAATCTCACATCGGGTGGCATTCATGTGTTACAACACTCACTCACTGGGTATCCGGATCCCACCATACAAATACTCATAACTGAACAAGTGCCCTACTTGGCACGTAACCATACATGATTCACCACGGATCCATACAAGTGCCCTACCTGGCACACAACCATCAAACGACCCACCACGGGTCCTTATTGTTGCTATTACAACCATTCGAATATTATCGAGTTGTTACATTTTATGGAAGAGTAATACAATTTATTCCCATCAATTTACATATTCTCGTCTATTATAGTAATAACAACTTGTTAAGCATATTCGTCAATTTCCATCATCAACTAACATTTACGCCAAATATTATTAATTACCGATTCCATAAGCGATTATTAAGTATATGCCGATATTAATTACGATGCCCTATTCTACTCCTAAAGATTATGAGAGTCATTATAGTTTGTTGCTAGCGCATTAAAATAACTTAATCGAACATATTATTATATTTAAGTAATACACGAGGAATCATCATAAATCAGTCAAACAACTAGTCATACAATTAGATAATTATACGAATATTCGAATAATCCTATACGGTCTCTACAGCTCATGACAGTTTCAACATTCTCAAGCTCATCAAGTATCATAATAATTATCAAGCCTTGCAATAACAGTACGGACCCATGAGTATTACTCATCTCCTATTTTGCAACCACTATTAGGCAAGGCAATTACACTTATGATGCTCATGAAGCATTTTAGAGCTCGAGTTGTACTAACCTTATGCGGACATCGCTAAAATCCTCATCCTAGCTTCCCAAAATACCACTTGGTCCGATAATCAACCCCAATCAATCCTCGCATAACAATAAGTAAGAAAACACGTAAACTCCAATCACCTTCTAAGCCAAGCAAGGGGTCAAACACATAAAAATAGCTTACCGGGTTTGAATTTCGCAAAAACGGACTGTGTCATTGGATCTGGAACGTCGTGAAACCCCAAGGTAGGGTCCTCTAAAAAAAGTCAACGTCAGACAACAGTGGCGGTCAACAGTCAATGGCGGACCGCTCGGCGCGGCTTGGCTCGGCTCGGCTCATCTCGATTTGGCGTGGCGCAATTGGGCTCAGACTGAGTCAGTTCGGCCTGACTCGGCCGATTTGGGCCGCGTCTAATCAGGTGGCTCGATCGCCCTGGTGCTGGACCACGCCCACGCACAGCGGCAGAGCGTGACAGTGGCTTCAGTGGTCTCCGGTGACCAAACTTCACCGGCTGACTGTTCTCGAGCCCGTGAACTCGTTGGTGGCCTCCGTTTCTTAATTCAAGCCCTCTAACTCCCTTGAACAGCCTAACCCAAAACTGCTTCTCTCTCACCTCCTCTGATGGCAACTCTAACGGCGATAATGTTGGTACCGGTAGACTCGTCTCGGCGAGATGAACTCAATGGCGGTGGTGGTGTCGCGATCAGACGGCTAGATCTTCGTAGATCAAAATTTGAAATTCTCACCCCAAACTTTTCCTGTCTTTTCTCTCTCTTCCATCATCCCTCTTCCCTTTTTTCAACCACCCACTTACTATTTAAAATTCAAACAACCTTTTTCCTTTTTATTTCTTTCTATTTTCTTTTCCATATTTACCCCTGAGCCCAATTACACATTTTTAATTAGGGCATGAACTGTAGGCCCAAAACTCGATCCAAGACCTGATTCTTTAACCCAAAACTCGGGTTGTTACAAGTCTACCTTATTCAGTCCCATAATAGGTTGTGATGTGTATTGTTGTAATAAGGCTAATATAGTAGTTGATGTATTTAGCCAAAAATCATTATTTGGCTTATAAACATTAAATGCCCAATTATCTTTGGCAAATCGGATCAAATATTTACAGATGAAAGATAAGATATGCTTGAAAAGAATTCAGTAAGATGAAATGGGAAAAATTAAAGGTATCGATGTTTAGTCTAAAAATGTTCATATTATCAAAGGGTAATTTATATCCCAATGATAATGAGTTAAAAAAAGAACTAAAAGGTGATTGAATCTGATTTGATTCAGTTCAGTATGTGGAGGATAAAGTAAGAATAGTTCGAAGCAATCTAGAATTGCTTTAGAATAGTGGTTATTATCTGCTGCTCTTGAAAGAAAAGATATTTAATATGAAGTTAAGGATAAAGTATTCCGTAAAGGTTTCACCTTGGAAGGAGGTGTTATGGTTAGGACAAAAAGGGAAGCTAAGTCCGAGAGTTATTGAACCATTACCTCCGGAAATGGACAAGATTCATAATACATTTCATGTATTGATGCTCAAGAAGTATCGATCAGATCCTTTACTTATCATTCCCCGGAAAGAATAGAGATTCAATCGGATTTAATTTATGAGGAAGAATCGGTAAAGATTTTGGCACATGGAGTAAAATAACTAAGGAATAAGATGATCTCGCTTGTTAAAGTTCTTTGGCGAAATTAGGAAGTCAAAAAATGATCTTGGAAAGAGAAAAAGATACGAGAAAATAGTTTTCTCGTTGTTTTTGAATCAGGTATGTGTTGAAAATTTGAGGAAGAATTTTCTTAAGGGGGAGAATTGTAATATCCCAATTTTTGGCTAGTGACAAAAATGTAAATTTTGAAAGTTTTGTGGATAAAGTATAAACTTAGGAAAAGTTTAGGGAATAAATTATAAATTTCAAAAGTTATGTATTAATGGCTATAAAGCGATAAACTTTAGAAAAATATTCTGATAATTGGATCAAATCAAATATCCAGGATATTTTGAAGGATGATAAGGCAAGGTTAATTATGTCATTTTACATGTCTAAGATATTTTCTTTGTGTTGGAAGAATATGAACCCTTGGATTTAATTTGACTTTTCATGTTAAATATGAGTCGTTGGATGAAAAATGGCAAGATGGTAATTTTGGAAAATTATAAAGGCAAGATTGGTAACTACTATCTCAAGATTAAATCTATGCCATTGAATGAAGGATGATGACATGAGGTACATTATGGAAATATAGAGTTTTCGGAATAGATCTGATAGCTCGGTAAAGGTAAAATCATAGTAGAAGTATTTAGTGAATATCGGGAAATTGGATTGAATTGAAATTTTAGAGATTGTTCTGTAAGCTATGGGAAATCATAAAATGATATTTATGGAATAGTGGTCAGTTGAGAAAGAACTAATTTAGTTAGATTATAATGGAATGACAATTTTGAAACAAACTAGTAAATAAAGACTAGTTGGAGGGCAAACTGGTCATTTGGCAAGGATGGCAATTTTGAAATATTTTTGAATGTTGAAGACATTTTTGGAAGATTAAGTATATATGGATTTCATCTTGTCCCTTGATTTTCGATGAGATTAAATTAGCCATTGGATTTAAAGGCTAAATTGGTAATTTTACTATTTAAATGAATTTAAAATTCATTTAATAGTTACCAGTGTAATTTAATAGTAAAAAGATGAAAAAATGTTCATATTTTCCAGCCATAAACCATGGAGAAAGGGGAGAAAGAAGAGGGAAATTTCCAAGCTCGATTTAAGCCCTAAATCTCAGTTTTTAGGTAATCTTTCGAACTACAAAGTTGTTCTACTCTTCGAGCTCTATCTTTTGATGTAAATAATTTATAGAATACTTGCCTAGTTGATGAGATTTGATATGTGGAAGAAATTAGGGTTTATGAAGAAATTGGGACTTTTATGATTTTATGAATCCATGGTTGATTTTCAGTTAGAATCATGCTTGTATGATGTTGGAATCATGTTATTGAGTTGGGATTTAAACCCTACATATTTCGGTTTGCATAGAGAAGATTATGGTTTATGGATTCAAGTCTAACTTATGTTTTGTGATGTTGGATTAATGATCTGTAAGCTTGATTTGTTGTTTGGAAACAAAACCCTAAGTTAAATGCATAGGGACCATTTCAGAAAGCTTCAAAAATTAAGGGACCAGATCTAATTTTTTTAATTTGATGTGTATTTATATTATTAAAAATGTTAGAGACATGAAAATGAAGTTAGAATGCTAAACCGATGATTAATCACATTAGTGACCATTTTGACAAATTGTCAAACTTGAATGGTCTATTCGGCAAAGAGGATATGTAGAAGGAGTAAATCTGATTTTTAGTTAAAATGATGGAATTAAGGTAGTAATGTTGATTGGAGGACTAATTTGCAAAGTTAAGAATCTTGAATCCTTAGATGTGAAATTTGGTGACCATCTCGACAAATCAAGAGAAATTAGAGAAGTAAAGGTTTGAGCGTATTTTGATGAAGGATGTAAATAGAACATAAGAATACAAGATTTATTCTGGTCATTTGAAGTAAAGTGATGGGACTAAATTGACAAGTAGAGAAATAGAGAGAAGTTGGTGTAAATTAGAATTTATTTATGGAATGTTTTGTTGGAATTGAATTATGGCAGTAAGTTTAAAATTTCACCATAAATTCTACAAAAATGGTTAGATGAGAAATTTTATACCTTTGGAAAGAATTGTTGGTTTAGTTAAGTTTCCAACAAACGGAAACTGATTTGGGATTCAGATGTTAAAAGATATGAATTTTTATTTGAATGAAGGTCAGAAAAATTATAGAGCAGTTTTCTGCCTGGACAGTCTGTGACGTAAATTCAATGATTTTTTATAATTTTTGTATATTTTATTAACTTATGTGGCTTATACCGTTAGAATTGTTATCGAATCTAGTTTCTCTCGTATGAAAGAAATTAAGATCCAGTATGTATTCTGCCCTATATAAGTAAATCTTTGAAGGTAGCGCAAGCTGTCAGTAAATGAAATTTGAAACATTTTGTATTCAAATGTTAGTTAGCAAGCTCGGAAGAATTAATGGAAGTTCAAATTGGTCACTAAGGACCATAATGAGTTTTTGAACAGTACAAGGAAGAAAGGAAAAATGTTTGGAAATTTTATATTCGAATGATTATATTATAAATCATGTTTAAGGTAGTGTTTTATTTAAATCTAACAAATATTTTATTTTATTCATATAATTAATTAAGTCAAGTCCGAATCAAAGAAGGTTCGAGGTACTATGAAAGAAAGGATCGGGCTAGAACTTAGTGAGGCATTGTGTTAAGTGGCCAAGGCATGCATAACATGATTCATGGATGTTTTATACATCATTAGGAAGACTTGCGATGAGTGTACCTTGTTTATTTTGACATGATATTTATGTCATAATCATATATTTGACATGTTATAAATATGTTAAAAGTTGAATTAATGCATGGATCGCTAGTTATATATGATGTTACCTTATGAATGTCATTTCAGGTATGAACTGTCCAATGCTAAATTATGTTGATATACATTGCCATGGATAAAATAAATATGAAATATCTGCCCAAGTATGTCTTTGAGGGACAAGGTATAGTTGCATGTCATAGAGTCTAGCAGCATGCTGCATACTCGGTTTAGAACTATAATGTATATAAAGGACACTTAATGTATGTGGTTAGCACGACCTTATAAATGTGCGGATGGTTAGCTCTACCTTATAAATGTGCGGATGGTTAGCACTGCCTTATAAATGTTCAGATGGTGGGCACGACCTTATGTGTATTAGCAATTCGGTGCATATTTGACTCGTACACATAGGGTCCTCATAAGCTTATATTTGGGCTATGGTTTATTGGTTAATAAAAGATAAACAGGTGAACAAGCTTATGAGCTTTTGGAATAAATGGCAAGTATATTGGTAAGAAATTTATATCCGGTTTACGTTATGTTAATATATGATTAACATGATGGTAATACATGTCTAGTGATCATGATGTATTTATGCATATATGGCATATTATGACAAATGGACAAGCATGAAAGTCTTATGACATTAGCATGTAGTAAATCATTACTAATGCAATGTGAAAATTGATACTTTGGCATATATATATATATATATATATATCATGTTATATAAACATAGCCATAAAGTCGAATAAAGTTTAAATTATTGTTATTAATTTCCTTTATTGCCTCACTAAGTTCGTACTTAGCGTGTGTTTGATTGTGCACACGTAGGTAAATCAAGATAAGAGTGAGAAGTGTATTGCATCAATATTGGAAAGCTCAACAGGAAATCAGAGTAATGACATCCTAATTGAGCTTTGATTATTATAGTGGCATGGATACTTGCTAAACCTATTTGAGTTGTGATTGGCCTTTAAAGTTCGGTAGGGTTTCATGATAACTGTCGTTTCTGGAAAGATACAAAGTTAAGAGTAAACTCAGGTGATGAGTTGTATGCTAAGATAATTGATTTATGATTTGAACTCGAATAAATAATTTATTTTGTTTTTAAATAAAGTTAAGCGTGCTTGGGCTAGAGAAATTTTAAGATGGGTGACCATTGAGAAGCTTTCCTAAAAAAATTTTAAATTACCCCGATTTTTTATTAAAGAAGTTGTAATATTTTCGACTCGTACCCAGTGTACGGATATGGGTAGGGGATGTTACAAATATATTCAATAACCAACATTACCTCATTGCTTTACATATGCATCAAATCATTCCAATACAAATACATTTAACCTCGTATTTTCATAATCTCAAAACACTTGCATAAATCATATGCTACTCTCAAAAGACATCATCAATGATAATTTGCATCATCATTCACTTTCAAAACATGCATAATACAGTGAGTAATAAAACCACAAACATGTGCATGAGATTTTATTTTACAACCTGAAATCGGGAGAAAGCTCAACCGATACTTACTTCCGAGCTTAGATAGGTGTATCAAACCTAATCTAAACTCCCGCGACTCCTTTTCAAACCTTTTAACAGCAGTAAAATACTTTTCCACTCCCTAACAGACCAACGTTGCTTGTTGGTGCGCGAATCAAGCCTTCGTAACTCCTACACCTTCTTCGATAGGTAAAGGATTCAGCTCCCCTACTTTACGCAACCAAAATAGAGGATTAAGAACACATCTCTGTATCAAAACCTTCCAGCAACCAACAAACTCAACAACACCTCTCAAGAATCAATCGAACACCTTTCTAAAACCAAAAAGAATACCACCAAACCCTACTCAAACAAAGCCCAGCCAACATATAACGATTCTAACACATTACTAACATCAATTAACATCCAAAAACAACCTAAACATATCCTTATATCTCCACCAAAACCACAACAACCATATCACACCAAAACCAACTATAAACAACCTAGAAACTAGGAATCCATATAGTTTCGAGATTTCGTTGATTAATCAATCCCTTCATCATTAAAACTCATCTAATTTAAGATGTAAATCAATTAAATCCATCACCAAAATAGATCCAATTCAACTTCCATTGATTTTCCAAGAAACTCAATTTAATTAACAAATCAATGTTAAAATCACAATTCCACAATATAGATCAACAACAAAGGATCAAGAACTTGGGAATTTCACTAAAAAACATTTAATTAGAGGAGAGAAACGAAAATCACCTCTAAATGCTGATTTCTCCTAAATTGGCCAAGCTTTGATGAAATCCAAAGATATTTTGCAAAAGTATTTGAAGAAATCAAAAAGGAAATCAATGAAGATTGATTCCTGGAGATTTAGAAGTACAAATCTCTGTTTGGTTGCTGAGAAAGTAGAGAGAAAAGATTTTGAGAAAAGTAGTTATGTAAGAAAATGTTTTTAGGAAATAAAGATCTTTTTACTTAAATCCTCATTTATCCAATTATTAAATCATTTAAAAATAATTTAAAAATAGCCTAAATTAAGAGAGAAATCTGTTGAAAAAGAATGGTCAAATAGCTCCTTAAAGATTTTAGGTTTTGATCCTTTTTCGATTTAGTCACTAAAAATAGTTTTGAAAACTTTCAATTTAGTCACTAGACTAAAATATCTTAAAATCAGATTTAATTTCCTCAAATCAACTTCACCAATTTACTTAAAATTATAATTAAGTAATTTAGAACATTTTTCCATATTTTATTTTCCTCAAAATCAATTTTAGAAAATTATTTTCCCAATTTTAAGGCATTACATATAGGCCCTGTTTCAGGGCATTACATCAAAGGACATCGCCTATACAACCTCCTAGCAACTACTATCTCACCAAAGAAACTAGTTACCCTCATACCAACATCTAACATCAACATCTAACACCATAATCTATCAAAGAAAGAAATGGTATGGACTACAAAGTAAACGTACCTGCAATCACATCAATATTATTCTTTCCCGCACGATGCAGAAAAACCTTTGCCGGTCCACCACCCTCAGGTTGAACCGCTACGGTATGAGCAACTGTCCTCTGACCATCCCCTATACGTTGAAAATGTCCACGACCGTGCCAATAGCCTCTCTATGGCATAACAAGTGCAGGAGCTTGACCTTCCCTAGCTAATCGCGAACAATCACGCTTCATGTGATTCCGCAAACTACAAGACATCTCTAATGCCACAACTTCGCTGAAGGCACAACAACCTTAGAAAATTTCTCAACGAGTTTCGATATCAATCAACTGATCCTAAAAATCACGCACTCCTAACTCCAACCATGGTCGCCTCAAATCTAACACAACTTCAAGTTCTGAAAATCCACATTAAACTCTTCCAATTCTGCAAGATCCTAAAGACCTCCTTGCTAAGCTAACCTCCATCGAAGATTCATTAGTCTCCAAAAAGTCATTCGTAAGTGTGGACATATGTATACATAGTTACCTATATGCCCTCATTGATGCCTATGCACATGTATGCAAAACCTCTAATGTCATGCACAAATGTATGCATGTAATGACATATTTAAATATATATTTATAAGTGTTTTGTACTATACATGTTTATCATTTTCACACTTACTACCAACATTCTCGGATAGAACTTACTCAACTTCATCAAACACAAAGAATTCGAAGATATCATCACTTCTACACTTCATTTCTACTCACCACTACAGCTGAAAAAAAATTAGGAGCCGTACCAAAGCATGTCTCTACATCGAACCTGACCTTGTAACTAAAAGACAACACCAATAACATCATCTATAACATCTCAGGAAAAGAATCTTGAACAACACAACTTCTGAAACCCCAAACATCCTCAACCCCTAATTTAACAACACGACCGAGGTAACTTCGGTATGTAAGCCTCTATATCCTTTCAACCCCAAGCCTAAGCGACCCCAACCTTGGATCGATCCATATCTCATCACTCTCTTCCAAGAATGTTAACGCATTCGATCTCAGCTCTCGTCTCGGTTGCATTTGAAATATAAAATATGAGTCTAAAACATGATAATGCAATAAAAAATACCATTAGGCCAGCTTGCAGCAAGAATCCAAGGTGCTCATAGTTAAAAACCAAAAAGCATTAAACTCAAGTAGTAATAAGGTAATGTGTCCCCAAGCTAAACATCCAAACATATCACATATCGAATATAATCTCACAAATTCAAACACCGTGCATAACAATCAGCAAAAACATTAATCAACAATACACCAAACAAACATAACCCACCTCCTAACAATCATAACATGTCTCTGATACCAACAAATGTGGACCCCTTGACCCGGTCTGGTTGCAAGACCGAATCGAGCGAGCTACATTAGGGTTTTCTAAGACAAGCCTGGAATATTTACTTATAAAATGGTCTATTTTTTTCTTTTATCTTGTCTAAATGCATATTTAAGTCCTAAGGTGATCATGCTGATTATAGTCAAAATCACAACTCAATCGGACATCGATTAGACATCTAATTGTGCGAATTTGCATTTCAGGAACTAAAATATAATTTTTGATAATTAGAAGGACATTCATGAAATTAAAGTTACCAATCCTTAATTAGTCATATTTCATACCAACAGGTTAGATTCTAACTTAAAATAATCATCCAAACACATTTATTTGCATAATTATGAAATAAGGACTAAATTGCAAAAAATACAGACTTCGGAAGGCATCTTAACTAAAATAACGATTGGCATACCAGTACGGGCACTTCTCGTATCACAACGGGCATAAAATATAAAGGCATATTTATACGGTTATCAAGTGTATCGGTATGGAATGTGCTTTCAAAAATATTGGATTCCAATAGCTAAAGGGTGTACTAAACGGTTGCCCGTGTACCGCCACCAGGCTTATTTTTTAGCTCGCGTATCGATACAGTCATCAGGTGTATTGGTACGCCTAGGAAATTTTTCCCATACTGAGTCAAGATAGGTCCCCCTGTACTGATCACTGAGGACCCGTACCAATACAGACAGACCTGTAATGGCCTTTTGGTCCAACATATGAGACTTTGGCTCGATCTAACATACTCCAAACATTATCTAATCATCATGCAACTTCCTAAACATCAATTTCTCAGACATAAAAGCATGGCAGAAGATCATGCACAACTCTCAAATCGGAACATAACTCCTATAGGCATGATTTCTACCCAAGCATGCATAATATTTCCCAACCCCTCCAAACCAAACATTAAGCATCATACAAGTCCAAAACATAAAACATAACTTGTACAACTAGAGAGTATCCAAAACAAACCTCACAAATACAACTTGGTCACATTGCCTCTTATTAATACTTAGCATATATAAAACCATACTTTGAAAATGTCTCAACCCTTGGATCTCCTCTTGCGTACTTGTTGTCCGAAAAGGCCTTTTTCTCTGCTTTGATGAGAAAGGAGAGCGTAAGCTATAAGCTTAGTGAGGGAATCTAAAAAAACACTCATCAGTGCAATTAAAATCATTTTAATTCAAAACAAGTGTATATGTCTTATGGCAAAATCATCTCATGCTTCTAAAATCTCTTTCAAATGCACATTTAAATCATTTGCAACACATGTATCATGGATTTCTATCATAAACCTCAACACATGTATTTTAATTTTGAAAGATGTGAATAATTAATGGAATCCCAAAACTATGTGAATTGATAATTTCTAGGTTGTATATAGTTAGATTTTTGTGTGATCTTGGTGTTGTAGAGTTGCTAGAGGTATAAAGACGTTAGTAAGATGTTTTTGGATGTTAATTGATGTTGTTAAGACATTAGAATAAATAGGTTTTGTCTGGGCTTTGCTTAGTTGAGGTTTTATGATGATTTCGCCTGTTTTAAAGAGGTGTTTGATGATTTCTTGTGAGGTGAAGTTGTGTTTGTTGGTTGCTGGAATTAGAGGTTGTGAAATACAATATTATGCACATGTTTATAGATTTGATTAATTATTGTTATATGCATGTTTTAGAAATGAAAGATGTTGCACATGATTATATATGATGAGATTTGAGCATAGCAAATGATTTATGAAAGCATTTTGAGAATGCTAGAATATATGCTTTAATGTATTAGAAAATGGTTTGAAATGATGCATATGTAAAACAATAAGTTAATGAGGTTATTATTGAGTATATTGGCAGGTGGATGGGGTAAAATGTTATCAGATATAGTTGGCTAGCCATAGGGTTTAAAGTGCACTCTAATAAGTTGCTTCATGTGTGTCGAGGGGTCAAGAGTGTGCCATGCTCCACCATGAGAACCGCAATGGTCGAAGGGTTAAGAGTGTGCCAATTCTCCTGCTGGTCGATTTATACATTATAACCATTGAGGGTTGCTCCGGTTTGAAGATGTATGTGAATTGGTCGAAGGAACCATTTGGGAAATCCGTGTATCCAATGTGGTTTTCATAAAATAGAATGAAACTTGTCTTGAGTCACTTGAATGCCAATATATGAGATTATGTATCAGGAGAAATGGATTATGTTTTTTATAATATGGTTTATACATGAGATGCTCTTTAATCTTGCTATCAGAGAATTTGGTGTATGAAGCTTAAATTGAGGTTTTTGATAGAAATACATGATACATGTGTTGCAAATATTTTAAATATGCATATTGAAGAGATTATAGAAGCATGAGATGATTTTTTCCATGAGACTTATACATTTGGTTTGAATTAAAATGATTTTAAATGCATCGATGAGTGTTTTTGAGATTCTCTCACTAAGCTTATAGCTTACGCTCTCCTTTCTCATCAATGCAGAGAAATAGGCTTTTTCCGGGCAGCGAGTACGCAAGAGGAGATCCAAGGGTCGAGACACTTTCAAATTATGGTTTTATAAATGATAAATAATAATAAGAGTCAACGTGACCAAGTTGTAACTGGGAGGTTTATTTTGGATACTCCCTACTTGTACAAGCTTGGTTTGATGTTTTAGACTTGTGTAATGATTCGTGTTTGGTTTTGAGGGGTTGGGAAACATCATGCATGCATGGGTAGTAATCATGCCTGTAGGGATTTGCTTTGAGTATGTCATGTTGTGTATGATCTTTTACCATACTGCTATTTTTGATGAATTGATGTTTGTGAGGTTACATGAAGTTTAGATGTTGATTGGAGTATGTTAGATTGAGCCAAAGTGTTGTATGTTAGGCCAAGAGGTCATTATAGGTCTGTCCATACTGGTACGGGTCTCTCAGGGATTAGTACACGGGGACCTATCTTGGCTCAATTTGGGCAAAATTGTGGCATACTGATACACCCGGTAACCACATCAGTACACATAGCTAAAAAATAAGCCTAGTTTCAGTATACGGGCAACCGTATCGGTACGTCTCTTGGCTACTGGAATTCCAATTTTCGAAAATAGCATGCCCGTTTTGATACGCTTGAGGACCGTATCGGTACGCCTTTGTATTTGCATCCGTTGTAATACGGTAAGTGTCCGTACCGGTACGCTAGCCGCTATTTCAGTTAATATGCCTTCTGAAGTTTGATTCTTTGCACTTTAGTCCATGTTTCTTAATTATGCAATTAAATGAGTTCGGATGGTTATTTTAAGTTGAGATTTAACCCGAGTGTAAAATATGACGAATTAAGGATTGATAACTTTAATTTCATGAATATCCTCTTATTTATTAGAAATTACATTTTAGTCCCTAAAATGCGAACTCATACAATTGGATGTCAATTCGATGCCCGATTGAGTTGTAATTTTCACCATAACTAGTATGATCAGCTTAGGACTTTCAAGTAATCTTCTCGGTTTATCTTAGTAAACCCTAAAATATCTCGCTCAGTTCGGTCTTACGACTAGATCGGGTCAAAGAGGTTACAAGAGTTAGGTTATGATTGTTTGGTGGTGGGTTATGGTTGTTTGGTTGATTGTTATTACATGAATATGTTGATTGACTTGCACGGTGTTTGAATTTGTGAGATTATTTTCGATATGTGAGGTGTTTAGGGTGTTTAGCTTGGGGACACATTGCCTTATTACTGCTAGAGTTAAATTATTTGCTTTTTAAACAAGAGTGACTTGGATTCTTGCTGCAAGCTGGCTTAATTGTTTTATTTTATTGCATTATCATGTTTTAGACTTATATTTTTGCGAATGAGACCGAGACGAGAGCTCATATGGGGAGTGTAGTAAATAGACAAGATGATGAGTTGACCCCTCCTCCGCTAATTCCCCTGCTAGTGATGGAGTTGGGGGCGGTGTGCCACAGGCACCACAAGGACCTATTTTTGGTGATATGACACCGTTAATTCAAGCGATGACTGGAGCTTTCCAGGAGCCATAGCTGGAGTGAAAGTACCTACATCGGTGCATGTAGCTGTTAATATCTAGCTACCTTTAGAGCATGTAACCCCCTTGACCATACCTAGACGCCCAATCGAACCAAGAAGGCTACATTAAGTTTTTCGTAGCAAACCGAAGAGATACAACCAAACCCGGTCCATTTTTTTTCTTTTCATATTATTTAAATGCCAATTATTAATCCTACATGTTCATACAAACATCAGGTGCAACCCCAACTCAATTGGGCATCAATTTGACATCCAATTGATCAAATTTGCAATTTAGGGACCAAATTGGAAATACAAAGAATTTCAGGATTGAAGCTCATTATTAAGTTACCAATCTCTAATTAGTCAGGTTCCAATCCTTCATTTCAAATTTCAGCTCAATCCGATCATTCAACCACATATTAATGCATTGGCAAGATTCCGGGACTAAAATGCAAAGAAAGCAAAACTGCCCAAAATGACATTAACAGGAAAAACGGCCATCCGTATCGAAACGGGTAAGCCCATATCGATACAGTTTGAAACACACTATTTTGATACACCATCAAGCCATTGTGATACACCTAACTGAAATACCAAACTTTTGAAATATTTTAAACCGTATCGATACGGTTTCTTAGGTATTTCAGTTACAAAAGTGAATTCCAGATGCCCAAACTCGTATCGAAACACCCATCCCCGTACTTGTACACCAGGATAAATTTTCCTAGGCGCATCAAAACGCACCAGACCCGTAATGATCCCACAAGCTTGAAATTGCCTAGTTGTACCGATACGGTCCCCCACGTATTGGTACGCCTGGGCCTATAATGTCAAATTTGGCTGATTTTTCATCCCGAAAGCATACTCAAACCATTCCAACATGCTATAAACACAATACTAACATGTCAAACATATCTCATGCCAACTAGCATCACCTATCTAACAACACAGCGAGAACTTATGCATCAGAGAGGAAATCTATAGGCATGCTTCCAATATGCATCCAACCAACATATCAAAAGGTAAACCATCATCAAAAACAATCCTTAAAGGCCACTTGCAACCCAAGAGCAATTAAGAAACATGCTCAAATAGGGAGTTCCACAAAACATCTCCCAAAACACAACAAGTACCCTATTGGCATTATTCATTATAGTCTAAACCAAAACATACTTTTGTAACAAGTCTTGCCAAGATCCCCTTGCTTCTAGATGCCTTCGAAGACATCAAATATCTGCATTGATGGACAACGAGAGCGTAAGCACACAAGGCTTGGTGAGGAGTGCTAAAGAACATACACCATCAATGCATTTAAAACCATTTACATAACATCATTCTTTAAAACATCATCATGCCCTTTTAAAACATGCACTTTACACAATTAAAACCAGCATATTAAACCATATGCTACATGTATCATTATTCAACAGCAAGTCACATTGCTAACCTTCCACTTAAGCCTTCCCATGCATTACTACCAAATGCAAAGCTTAAGGAGAAACATGTATAAACCACATTATACAACATACACATTCCAATGATACATTCACAATTATATTGGCTTTCAAGTGATTATTAACAAGTTCAATAACAAAATAGTTCACCGGATACACGTATTCAACAAGTGTTAACCCAACACGTCAAGCCATCTCAACCGGAATAGCAATGCAATCACAATCACGGTACATTAACAACCGGGTAAAATAACAATCGGGTACCATAACAACCCATGGGGACACCCACCCCAACATCGGTTAGACGCTTAATCCACTAACGAGAGTATTCGGTACTGCTTAACCCCTCTACTCTTAGGGTACTTGGATAGAGTATTCGGTACGCCGTATAAACCCCTCACTGTATTAACCAAATAACATTTACCTCACTATTTTTAACAAGCATTAAACCATGTCATTGCAACAACCATGCTTTAAAACACAAGTATAAACCATACTTACAAGGATCACTTACTATGTGCATCCTTCAGCATAACATGCTTAAAAAAAGTATATCCAATTCTTTAAAACATGCTTAAACAGTAGGTAAGATGTAAATCAAAACAAGTGCATAAATCCATTTCAAACTAGCACAGCTGAGAGAGAAAACCACTTTATACATACTTTCGAGTCTAGGTGAGTGTTTCAAGTTCTACCATAACTCACAAAACTCTGTTTCCATAACATCAAAATGCTTTAACCCACATTTTCACTCACAGATAAGCGAAACCTCGATCCACTGACGCGAAATCAAGAACCCAAAACCTCCAACGCTTCTCCAATAACTTCCGGATCAACCTCCCCTATTTTACCACAAATCAACAGAGGATTAATGCATCATAATGCATTCTAAACACAGCAGCTACAATCCTTCTCAGATTCCCACAAAACCTTCACAATTAACCCCTCCTCAACAACCGAAAACATAACCAAAACACTTCGATTCACAACCCAGCCAACATCTATCAATCTAACATCACTTCCATTATCAAAACACATCTAAAAATAGATTCAAAACAACCTACCACCTCCAGCAACCTTACAACCATATAAACACCGCAAAACCTCAAACTAACAGCGTAAACAAATAGAGATTCTTAAGTTTTGGGATTCCATTCATAAAAATCACTTATCAACATTATTAAACATCCAAAATATGAATCAAAGCAACCTTACTTACTGGAAATTAGATCCAATTCGTGAATCAACTCATTTTTCCCAAATAATTCAATTAAACATTGGAAGATCATCAAAACCAGATTGGAAGGAAAAAAAACAAGGATAAAATGCTTGGGAATTTCAATACAGAACCATACAATAGAGGAGATCTCAGACCTTACCCCTATTGTGAAGTTTCTCCCTCAATTGATTTGTGAAAAGCTAAGAAAACACAAGATTATTGTATAAACAATTTTTATAAAACAAATTGATGTAATAAAATCAAGTTAGAAACACCTCACCTCTGGAAATTTGATGAAAATTGAGTGTTTGGCTGAGGAAAGAATGGAGAGAAAAAGTTAAGAGAAAATGACGTGATTTTTGTTTTGGAAAAGATAACTAACTTTTTAACAAAATCCTCTTTAATTATTAATTAAACCACATGCTAAAATAAGTCAAATCAAGGGAGAAATCATCAGAAACCAATTGGTAAAATAGCTCATTAAAGATTCTAAGTATTTGACCCATTTCATTTTAGTCTCTAGAAAATCACAATTTTCAAAACTTTCATTTTGGTCACTAACCAAAATGTCCGTCTTTCAAAACCCATTTTTCAAAATTGATTCCACCATTATTAAATACATAATTAATAATGATTTTAGGAATTTTTCCCTTAATTTTTCCAACACCAAAAATATACGATCCCAAAACGACTAGAATCTCTACTCCGGTCCACCGGACTGTCTAATAAACCACCAAACTGCTAAGCCCTAAAACTGGGGCGTTACAACTCTCCCCCACTTAAGAAATTTCGTGCCTGAAATTTACCTAGAGGAAATAGGTGCGGAAACTGTTTCACCATATTCGACTCGTGTTCTCACGTGACCTCATCAACACCACGATGCTTCCACAACACCTTAACCAGCTCAACTATTTTGCCACGCAGCACCTTACTGCTAGTATCAAGAATCTCTACTAGTTCTTCATCGTATGATATGTCTGGTCTCAACTCGATCTCCTCCACTGGCATGGCATGCGATGGATCCGACCTATACCTCATCAACACCGAAACATGGAACACATAATGAATCTTTCCCTACTCCGAAGGTAACCTCAAATAATATGCAACAGGACCCACACACTCGAAAACCTCGTATGGTCTAATGAACCTCGGGCTAGCCTTCCCTTTTCGCCCGAAACGCAACACCTTTTTCCAGGGCGACACTTTAAAAAACACTTTATCACCCACAATGTACTCTATATCCCTACGCTTCAAATCTACATAGGATTTCTAGCGGTCTGCAACAGCTTTTAAGCGCTCACATAACAACATTACCTTTTTGGTCGTGCCTTTCAAGACATTCGGCATCGACACAAACTTTTCCCCCGCTTCTGCCCAACATACGGGCGTGCGACACTTCCGGCCATACAACACCTCATAAGGGACCATTTGTATGCTAGCATGATAACTGTTATTGTAAGCAAACTCCACTAAAGGCAAATGCTTCTCCCACATTCCCTGGTTCTCAATAACACATCACCGTAGTATATCCTCGAGAACCTGAATCACGTACTCCGACTGGCCATCCAACTGAGGATGGTACGAGGTACTAAAACTCAACCGGTATCCCAAAGCACGATGCAAACTCACCCAAAACCTTGCGGTGAACCGCGGATCCCTATCCAAAAATATAGATTTGGGAACCCTGTGCAAATGCACTATTTCAGAGATATACAACTCAGCCAACCTGTCCAATGTATATGTAGTATGCACTGGCACAAAATGCGCACACTTCGTAAACCGATCCACAATCACCGAAATGGAATCCTTTTTGGTCGGTGTCAAAGGCAGCCCGGACAAAAAATCCATGGTAATTCTTTCCCATTTCGATTCCAGTATCCTCAACGGTTGCAACAACCCGAAGGGAAACTGATGCTCAACCTTTACCCGCTGACAAACCATACACCGTGCAACGAAATTAGCCACATCCCTCTTCAGTCCGTCCAACCCAATATTACTCCTCCTTCAACCCTCGATACATCATAGTACTACCGAGATGCATAGAAAAGGAATTGTGTGTGCCTCAGTCAAAATAGTACGCCTCAACTCTTCATCTTCAGGCACCACTATCTGACCTTTGAAACACAACACCCCATCATCGTCGAAATAAAAATCCATAGGATTTCCATCCCTAATATCTTCCATATGAGATACCAAACTTCCATCATACGGTTGCTTCTCCTTAATCATCTGCGACAAGGACAACTTCACTTGCAACTTAGCCAACAATCCCCCATCATTCGTCACACTAAACCTAGCAAACATGGCTCTCCACTCCACAGCCGCTTTCTTACTCAAAGCATCCGCCACAACATTGGCTTTCCCCGGATGATACTCAATGGTCAGATCATAATCCTTAAGCAACTCCAACCATCTAAGTTGCCAAAGATTTAGCTCCTTATGTGACATCAGGTATTTCAAATTCTTATGATTTGTAAAAACAACACATTTCTCACCATAAAGATAATGCCTCTAAATCTTCAAGGCAAACACAACTGCAGCCAACTCAAGATCGTGAGTAGGGTAGTTACGTTCATGTACCTTCAACTGTCTAGATACATACGCCACTACCTTACCCCCTGCATCAACACGCAACCGATCCCAATATACGA
The DNA here is from genome assembly GCA_019671005.1 of Hibiscus mutabilis. Taxonomy (NCBI): domain Eukaryota; kingdom Viridiplantae; phylum Streptophyta; class Magnoliopsida; order Malvales; family Malvaceae; genus Hibiscus; species Hibiscus mutabilis. Next base: position 21,472,244 of record CM033733.1, on the reverse strand, counting down.
TGCAACCGAACATTATTCTTCAACAACTTTGTTAATGGAGCTGCCAAACTGGAGAACCCTTCTACTCCGGTAGTAACCCACCAAACCAAGGAAACTCCTAACCTCCGTCATAGACTTAGGATCCTTCCAACTCATTACAGCCTCAACCTTATGCGTATCAACACGAATTCCTTGGCTGACACCACATGTCCGAGAAACACAACTTCCTTGAGCCAGAACTCACATTTGCTTAACTTAGCATAAAACTGATTAGCTAACAACACCTGAAGCACAATTCTCAAATGTTTATCATGATCTTCCTGGGTACGTGAGTACACAAGGATATCATCAATGAACACAACCAAAAACTGATCCAAAAACTCATGAAAGACATGGTTCACCATGTCCATAAAAGCAGCTGGAGCATTGGTCAAACCAAACGACATCACAAGAAACTCGTAATGCCCGTACCTCGTAGGGAAGGCTGTTTTGGGCACATCCACCTCATTCACCTTTAACTGGTAGTACCTTGACCTTAAATCTATCTTGGAAAATACCGAGGCTCCCCTAAACTGATCAAACAAGTAATCTATCTATGGTAAGGGATAATTGTTCTTTATTGTCAACTTATTCACCTGCCGATAATCTATACACATCGGCAATGTACCATCTTTCTTCTTAACAAACGGCACCGACGCTCCCCACGATGAAATACTGGTCTAATAAACCCACGATCAAGCAACTTCTGCAACTACATTTTCAGCTCCATCAATTCATTCGAAGCCATGCGGTACGGAGTAATAGATACATGTACCGTACCCGTAAAGACCTCGATGCCAAACTCTACCTCACGATCAGGTGGCAACCCTGGTAATTCCTCCAGAAAAACATCTGAAAACTCACATACAGTGAGAACATCCTGCACCCTCAACTCCTTCGATTCAGGATTCATAACATAGGCCAAATAAGCATGACATCCCGAATCCAACATTCGACTTGCTTCCAACGCTGAAACAACACTAGACAAAAACTTGGAATTTCCACCAACAACCACCACCTCATAATCATCCGACAACCTTAAAGATATCCGTTTGGTCTCAAAATCCACCACATCCCGATGTTTGGTCAACCAATCCATACCTAAAATCACATTAAAACCATGGAATGGTAACTCCATGAAGTCCACGACAAACACATGTCCCTGCATCATCAGCGGACACCTACGATACAACCTCCTAACCACGACTGTCTCCCTAAGAGAACTAGTCACTCTAACACCCACTCCCTCAGGTGGTGCTTACTCCACTCCCTCAGGTTGATTAGGTGGGGGCACTGGCAACCCTCCAAGAGGTAGAACTTCTCCTTCATCATCATGCCCACCAGCAGTAGCAATAGCACTAGATCGTAACTCTCTCCTCAGTCCTATCGTGCTAAAATATATGCAAGGCATGATAATCATTTCAGAACAAAACAGACAGGCCTGCCTCAAGCAAGGATCCAAGACTTTCATTTCAAAAATCAAAACTTTCTAGACTATAATAATAAGGCAATGGGTACCCCAAAACATCCCCAACATAGCATACAACAACCAACATGCATATATCAATCACCATACATATCAACCAGTGTATATACAACAATCACCGTAAGCTCCCAAACGAACCAAACCTGGCTCTAATACCACCAAATGTAACACCTTGACCCAGCTTAGACGCCCAATCGAACCAAGACGGCTACAATAGGTTTACCATAGCAAACCGAAGAGATACAACCAAACCCGATCCATTTTTTCTTTTTATCTTATCTAAATGCCAATTATTAATCCTACATATTCATACAAACATCAGGTGCAACCCCAACTCAATCAGGCATCAATTTGACATCCAATTGATCACATTTGCAATTTAGGGACCAAATTGCAAATACAAAGAATTTCAGGACTGAAGCTCATTTTTAAGTCACCAATCTTTAATTAGTCAGGTTCTAATCCTTCATTTCAAATTTTAGCTCAATTCGATCATTCAATCACATATTAATGCATTGGCAAGATTTAGGGACTAAAATACAAAGAAAGCAAAACTGCCCAAAACGACATTAACGGGAAAAATAACCATCTGTATCGAAATGGGTAAGCCCATGTCGATACAGTTTGAAACACACTGTTTCGATACACCATCAAGCTGTTGCGATACGCCTAACTGAAATACCAAACTTTTGAAATATTTTAAACTGCAACGATACGGTTCCTTAGGTGTTTCGATAAGCGGGTTCGAGTTACAAAAGTGAATTACAGATGCCAAAACTCGTATCGAAACACCCATCCCCATACTGGTACGCCAGGCTAAAATTGCCTAGGCGTATCGAAACGCACCAGACCCGTACCGATCCCACAAGCTTGAAATTGCCTAGTCGTACCGATACGGTCCCCCGCGTATCGGTATGCTTGGGCGTGTAATGTCATATTTGGCTGATTTTTCATCCCGAAAGCATACTCAAACCACTCCAACATGCTATAAACACAGTACTAACATGTCAAACATATCTCATACAACTAGCATCACCTATCTAACAACACAACGAGAACTTATGCATCAAAGAGGAAATCTATAGGCATGCTTCCTATATGCATCCAACCAACATATCAAAAGGTAAACCATCATCAAAAGCAATCATTAAAGGCCACATACAAACCAAAAGCAATTAAGAAACATGCTCAAACAGGGAGTTCCACAAAACATCTCCCAAAACACAACAAGTACCCCATTGCCATTATTCATTATAGTTTAAACCAAAACATACTTTGGTAACAAGTCTTGCCAAGATCCCCTTGCTTCTAGCTGCCTTCCATGACCTCAATTATCTGCATTAATGGACAACGACAACATAAGCACACAAGGATTAGTGAGGAGTGCTCAAAAACATACACCATCAATGCATTTAAAACCATTTACATAACATCATTCTTTAAAACATCATCATGCCCTTTTAAAACATGCACTTTACACAATTAAAACCAGCATATTAAACCATATGCTACATGTATCATTATTCAACATCAAGTCACATTGCTAACCCTCCACTTAAGCCTTCCCATGCATTACTACTAAATGCAAAGCTTAAGGAGAAACATGTATAAACCATATTATACAACATACAAATTCCAATGATACATTAGAAATTATATTGGCTTTCAAGTGATCATTAACAAGTTCAATAACAAAAGAGTTCATCGGATACACGGGATTCAATAATTGTTATCCCAACACTTCATGCCATCTCAATCAGAATAGCGATACAATCACAATCGTGGTACATTAACAACCGGGTACCATAACAACCCACGGGGACGCCCAACCCAATCATCGGTTAGACGCTTAATCCACTAATGGGGTATTCAGTACTATTTAACCCTCTGCCATTAGGGTACTTGGATAGAGTATTCGGTACACCGTATATACCCCTCAACATCCAAGGCGATTTATTTATAGTGCACTCAATCCTATGGCTGGCCAACTATATCTGAAAACAATTTTAAAACCACATCACTTGCCAATATAATTAACCAAATAACATTTACCTCACTGTTTTTAACAAGCATTAAACCATGCCATTTATCCAAAGCAACAACCATGCTTTAAAACACAAGAATAAACCATACTTACAAGGATCACTTACCATGTGCATCCTTCAGCATAACATGCTTAAAAACAATATATCCAATTCTTTAAAACATGCTTAAACAATAGGTAATATGTAAATCAAAACAAGTGCATAAATCCATTTCAAGCTAGCACGACCGAGAGAGAAAACCACTTTATACTTACTTCTGAGTCTACGTAAGTGTTTCAATATCTACCTTAACTCCCAAAACTTTGTTCCCATAACATCAAAATGCTTTAAACCAGGTTTTCACTCATTGATACGCAAAACCTTGGTTCGCTGACGCAAAATCAAGAACCCAAAACCTCCAACGCATTTCCAATCACTTCTGGATCAACCTCCCCTATTTTTACCACAAAATAATAGAGGATTAATGCATCATAATGCATTCTAAATAGAGCAGCTACAATCCTTCTCGGATTCCTACAAAACCTTCATAATTAACCCCTCCTCAACAACCGAAAACGTAACCAAAACACTTCGATTCACAATCCAGCCAACATCTATCAATCTAACATCACTTCCATCATCAAAACACATCTAAAAATAGATTCAAACAACCTACCACCTCCAGCAACCTTACAACCATATAAACACCACAAAACCTCGAACTAACAACCTAAACAAATAGAGATTCTTAAGTTTCAGGATTCCATTTATAAAAAACACTTATCAACATTATTAAACATCCAAAATATAAATCAAAGCAACCTCACTTACTAGAAATCAGATCCAATTCGCGAATCAACTTATTTTTCTCAAATAATTCAATTAAACATTGGAAGATCATCAAAACCAATTTAGAAACACAAAAACAAAGATCAAATGCTTGGGAATTTCAATAAAGAACCATACAATAGAGGAGATCTCAGACCTTACCCCTATTGTGAAGTTTCTCCCTCAATTAATTTTTGAAAAGCTAAGAAAACACAAGATTATTGTAAGATTTTGTATAAACAATCTTTATAAAATTATTTGATATGGAGTATGCAAAATTCATATGCTAACTTAAATAGAAGAGAGATTGGTTAAAGGCGGCTTCGGATCGGCAAAATTCATATGCTGACTTAAATAGAAGAGAGATTGAGTATGCAGTTGGTGATCGCGTGTTCCTTAAGGTTTCGCCTTGGAAGAACATGATGGTTTGGATGGAAGGGCTAGTTAAGTGCTAGGATTATTGGGCCTTATGAGGGGTTGGAGCGTGTTGGTCCAATTGCTTATAGGTTGAGGTTGCCTGCTGAATTGGAGAAGATGCATGATGTTTTCCATGTATTGATGCTTCGGAGGTATAGATTGGATCATTCGCATGTGATGCCTATCAAAGACATTGATTTGAATCCAAATTTGACTTATGATGAGGAGCCGTGAGAATCTTGGATTCAAACAGCAAGGTACTTCGTGGAAAGACCATAGAGTTGGTAAAAGTGTTGTGGTGACATAGTGGTGTTGAGGAAGCTACCTGGGAAAGCAAGGAGGACATGTTGAAGTACTTTCCTCACCTTTTTCTACCAGGTAAATTTTGAGCATGAAATTTCTTAAGAGGGGGAGAGTTGTAACACCCTGAAATTGGGCCTAGAAGTTAATCGGATCAATTAAACGGTTCGGGAGAACTAGGTTAGGCAATTCGAGTTAGTTTTAGGAATTTAAATAGTATAAAATCATTTTAGGTTAAAATAAATTATGGAAAATGCTAGAAAATACTTAATTAATATTTTAAGTATTTTGGTAAATTCAATTTGAAGTAATTAAATCTAAATTTGGGACATTTTGGTCTAGTGACTAAACTTAAAATGGTCAAAACTTAGAATCTTTAAGGAGCTATTTGACTAAACTTTTCCATCAGATTTTCCCTTAATTTAAGCTATTTTTAAAGTGTTTTTAATTTGTTTTTAACATTAAAAAGAAAATATATTTAATAAAAGGATTTTAATTTTTACAAATCACTTTCTTACGTAACTCACTTTGATATCACTTTTCCCTCAACTTTCTCGGCAACCAAACTATCAAAATCTTTCCAAAATTTCCAGGAACCAACCTCTTTTGATTTCCTACTTGATTCATTTGATTCTTACAACAAAATCTACTTAGATTTCAACCAATCTTTGCCAATTAAGGGAGAAATCAGCAATTAGAGGTAATTTTCGTTTCTCTCCTCTAATTAAAGGTTCTTTATTGAAATTCTCAAGTTTTTTATCCTTTACAACTGATTTATGTTATGGAATTATGATTTAAACATGGATTTGGTAATTAAATTGAGTTTTAAGTGGAAATTAGATAAAAACTGATTTGGATCTATTTTGTATTAAATCTAATTGGTTTAGATCTCTTATGAGATGTATTTTAATTTGAAAGATATGAATAATTAAAGGAATCCTGAAACTATGTGAATTGCTAATTTCTGAGGTTGTATATAGTTAGATTTTGGTGTGATATTAGTGCTGTAGAGTTGCTGGAGGTATACAGATGGTATTAAGATGTTAATTGATGTCTTTAATATGTTAGAATCAATAGGTTTTGTCTGGGATTTATTTAGTTGAGGTTTGGTGATGATTTCGGCTGTTTTAGAGAGGTTTTTGATGATTTCTTGTGAGACGAAGTTGTGTTTGTTGGTTGATGGAATTAGAGAATGCATGGAAGTGCATTAATCGTCTATTCTTGATTGGGAAAGTAGGGGAGTTGAATCGTACAGCTTTTGGAGAGGTTGCAGAAGCTTCGAAAGCTTGATTCGCGCAACGACAAGATAGCTTTGGATTGTTGGTGAGTGGAAACACGTTTTACTGCTTTTAAAAGGTTTGGAGATGGTTGTTGGGTGTTTAGATAGAGTTTGAAACACTTATCTAAGCTCAGAAGTAAGTACTGGTTGAGCTCTCTCTCATTTTTGGTTTTGTGAAATACAATCTCATGCACATGCTTATAGATTTCATTACTTATATTATATGCATGTTTTAGAAATGAAAGATGTTGCAAATCATTATACATGATGAGATTTGAGCATAGAAAATGATTTATGAAATTATTTTGAGAATGCTAGAATATATGCTTTAATGCATTGGAAAATGGTTTGAAATGATGCATATGTAAAACAGTAAGTTAATGAGGTTATTATTGAGTATATTGGCAAGTGGCTAAGGTAAAACGTTATCGGATATAGTTGGCTAGCCATAGTGTCTAAAGTGCACTATAATAAGTCACCTCAGGTGTGTTGAGGGGTTAAGAGTGTGCCATGCTCTACCATGATAACCGCAGTAGTCGAGGGGTTAAGAGTGTGCCAATTCTCCCGCTGGTGGATTTTTACGTTATAACCGATGAGGGCTGCTCTGGTTCGAGAACGTATGTGAAGTGATCGAAGGAACCATTGGGAAATCCGTGTATCTGATGTGGTTTTTGCAATACCCCAATATTCTATTAGTAACCAGAATGTAAAGAAATAAAAGTTGGTGCTTTTAGTTCAGTAACTAAAACGTTAACTTTTAAAGTTTGGCAGTTAAAGTGAACATTTCAGAAAAGTTCAGGGACCAATATAGAAATTTTTCCATATATTATTTTATATTCCATAAAATGAATAGTTTATCCTCGTATAAGAATTTAGGTGGGAATCAGCTTTTTGGTACAGAGTTTATGTGAAAATCTATTTTTGATCGAACAATTTAGATGGGTGACCTACTAAGAAGGTCTAATGTCAGAATTTTTGACTTATAAGATGGATTCAGTATGAGTCAATAATATTCGTAATGGATTATTATTATAAGATTTCTACAAGGAATTGTATCCGATAAAAATTCTTGGTAATTATCAGTACATCAGATCGAACTAAAATTTTAAAGACAATTCCAAAAGTTATGGAAAATCCATAAAATATTATTTTAATATGCTAGTTAGAATCCAACTAGATTTAGTTGAATTTTTACAAAATGGCAAACCAGATGAAATTATGAATAGTTGTGGAGAAGTTAGTCATTTTGCCTCTAATGGCAATTTTGAAATATTTTGGAAGTGACGTGGGCATTTTAGTAATTTCCCAAGTCAAGATTAAATCCTAGCACTTGAATCTTGATAAGTTGAATTATGGCCATTGGATTACAAAGTTAGATTTAATAAAATAAATGAACAAAATCCATTATGGAACAAGTGGCAAGTTTAGTCATAAAGCAAAATTAAAAGTCAAAAATTGAAGGAAATTTGCTCATCTTTTCCTTGTGCAAACCGTGAGCATCCAAGAGAAAGAAGAAAAGGAAAAACAAAAATTTTCAAGGAATTTGTGGAAGGGTTAAAGTAAGATTCAAGGTATGGTTATTTAGGAAAAATTGATCAATGTTCAATTCTCTACATTTTGATAGTAATTTTACATATGGTTATGAAGAGTAGTTCATGTTTTTGAAGAAAAAGAAATTGGAGTTTCATGAACCATGTTAGGATTATGGCTTGATTTAAATAAATCAAGTGTTGTAGAGATGAAAACAAGCTTGAATTTAGTTTAATTCCATGTTCAAAGTTATAAACCCTAACCCTAGAATTTGGGATTTTATTTAGGGGTTTAATTAAGGATGGATTTGGATGATTTATTAAACATGGAGTATGAATATGAAGTTGGAATGCAAAATCGTTTATTAGATTTCAAAGTGATCATTTTGACTTGGAGGAATAATTAAGGGGTTTTGTTTTGAATTTTATTCTAGTGATGGAATTGAAGAGATTAAGATTATACAAGCTTAAATATGTCAATTGGATAAAAAATAAGTCTTTCAATAATAAAGGACCATAGAAAGGGTTTATTCTTGAATTTTGGTTTGATGATGGAAATGAAGAATATATGAGGGAAAAATTAATTTAAACATGCTATGATGTTATTTGAATGAAAATCAAAGCTTTGAAAGGTTAGTGACCAATTTGGTCAAATGAAGAAATGTTGGAGTAATTTGTAAAAAATTATAGGAATGTTGGATTAAGTATTTGATACATGTTTGCAAGTATTCATAATATTAGTGACTAAAAATGTCACTTTAGAAAAAGTTAGTGATTGAAGAGTAAACGTTCAAAGTAGATGAATAATAATGCAAATACAGAGAAATTATTATTCAAACTTGAATAATTGGTTTATTGTCCAAAATGGTCAGTAAGGACCTTAAGGACTATTTTGGCAATCACTAAAGAATAAAGGAAAATTTTGGAAATATATTATTTTCGATTAAGAATGTTATGTAATATATTTAAGTAACTTTAGATATGAATCTAACAAGAATTATGCATGTGTTGGATTAAATCTCTGCAGTTCCCGAGAATTCTAAAGAAGGTACTAGTACTAGAGGCAAAGAAAAAGAACATAATTAAGCTTAGTGAGGCTGGTTTTGTTGTAACGCCCCAGTTTTAGGGCTTAGTAGTTTAATGGGTTGTTAGACGATCTGGTAGACCGGAGTAGAGATTCGAGTCGGTTTCGGGATCGTATATTTTTGGTGTAGGAAAAATTATGGAAAAATGCTTAAAATCATTATTAATTATGCATTTAATAATGGTGGAATCAATTTTGAAAAATGAGTTTTGGAAGATGGACATTTTGGTTAGTGACCAAAACGAATGTTTTGAAAACTGTGATTTTCTAGTGACTAAAATAAAAAGGGTCAAATACTTAGAATCTTTAAGGATCTATTTTACCAATTGGTTTCTGATGATTTCTCCCTTGAATTAATTGATTTTGACATGTGTTTTAATTAATAACTAAATAGGATTTTGTTAAAAAGTTAGTTATCTTTTCCAAAACAAAAATCACGTCATTTTCTCTCAACTTTTTCCTCTCCATTATCTCCTCAGCCAAACACTCAAATTTCATCAAATTTCTAGAGGTGAGGTGGTTTATAACTTGATTTTATTGTTTCAAATTGTTTTATAAAGATTACTTACACAAAATCTTACAATAATCTTGTGTTTTCTTAGCTTTTCACAAATCAATTAAGGGAGAAACTTCAAAATAGGGGTAAGGTCCGAGATATCCTCTATTGAATGGTTTTTTATTGAAATTCCCAAGCATTTGATCCTTGTTTTTGTGTTTCTAATCTAATTTGGATGATTTTCTAATGATTTAATGAGTTCTTTGGGGAAAACGAGTTGATTCGCGAATTGGATCTAATTTCCAGTAAGTAATGGTGATTTGATTTATATTTTGGATGTTTAATAATGTTGATAAGTGATTTTTATTAATGGAATCCCGAAACTTAAGAGTCTCTATTTGTTTAGGTTGCTAGTTTTGTGGTTGTAAGGTTGCTGGAGGTGGTAGGTTGTTTTGGATCTATTTTTAGATATGTTTTGAAGTGGAAAATGATGCTAGGTTGATAGATGTGGGCTGGCTTGTGAATCGAAGTGTTTTGGTCGTGGTTTCGGTTGTTGTGGAGGGTTAATTGTGAGGGTTTTGTGGAAATCCAAGAAGGATTGTGGTTGTTGTGTTTAGAATGCATTATGATGCATTAATCCTCTGTTGTTTTGTGGTAAAAACATGGGAGGTTGATCCAAAAGTGATTAGAGAAGCGTAAGAGGCTTCAGTGCTTATTTTTGCATCGTTGAATCGAAGTTTTGTGTATCGATGAGTGAAAATGTGGTTTAAAGCAGCTTTCTATTTTGAGAATAGAGTTTGGGAGTTAACGTAGACCTTGAAATGCTTAACTAGACTCAGAAGTAAGTATAAAGTGGTTTACTCTCTCGGTCGTACTAGCATGTTGATAAGTGTTCAAAAGTACTATTTTTCTTACCCTTTTTACTCATATTATTGTTAGACTTAGGCTCATATTAGTTGCATAATTAGTCATTCATGCATTAATCCATGTTTCCTTCCATCGTCGAGCTTGATTGCATAACTTGGTTGTTTTTGTGGGAAAAGATGTTGCTTTTGTGTGTTTTGTGTGTATGTACAGAATCACTTGCCAAAGCAAGGCTAGAGCTAGTTGCCAGGGCAATACATGAAGGAGATGCCGAGCTAGTTGCCAGGGCAATGCATGAAGGAGACGCCGAGCCAGTTGCCAGGGCAATTGTCGACAAAGAATAAGGTGATATGGTAGTCGAAATTGATGACTAGACAAGCCCAAGATGACGTGGAGCGGAGCTAAATCCCAAAGGAGTTTGATTTCCATGAAGAGGTTAAAGAAGAATTAAATTCCAAGAAGATAAGAGAAGTTCTAGAAGGAATATAATTATAATAAATAATTATATTCTTTAAAGATAATTTAACTCCAACTTAACTTCCTCCTCAAAGAAGGACTTTGACCTAGCCCTATAAATTAGAGGCCATGCCGTCAACTCAAAGGGGAGAGTAGAGAGAATTTTTGACAAGCTTCAAGGGGGAGATCTCGACAAGAAGGCTTCATCCATCATTCATCTTTTTCTTTATTGTTCAATTAGGTTCATGCTAGGAATTCTTTATCTTGTGTTTCTTTGGAACCTAGCCATGAACTAAATCTATTTTGCTAAGGTTATTGTGTTTTATGGTTGTGAGAAACAATTGGATTTTGTTTAGGTGATAAGAGTTTGCACTTTTCTATTCAAGGTTTATTAATTCTTGGTTCTTATTTTTGTTTGCGAGTGAATTGGGAGAAGATCTCGTAACTCCATCTATTTATCTAATATTGGGAGAGTTAGATTCAAGAAACGAATGAATATGATCTTTATTCAATCTATTGATGGTGAAGATTAATCCGGCTTAGGAATAAGTTAAGGATTTCAACGGCTAAGAAGAGCGCAAGATTGGTTGTTGTTCACCCTTGATTCACGCAGGGATGTATTATCAAGGCATGCACAAGTAGCTATAGTTTCGACTTAGGGATAAGAAGAAACCATTGAAGAACGCTCTGCCAAACCTTGAAGTTGCTGGCCAGACGCCCAAGTAGTTGCCCTACTAGTGACCCAGGCAACCATCGATTAGTTGCCAAGGCAACCCCGTTGTGCAAGTTGCCACGACAACTAAGTTGCCCTTGCACTCTTTTACCAAGACGATCCAATCGGCTATCACACCTCAACTCATGATAACCTGGCCTATCTCTCCTATTTGATCTCATCTATTCTTTTACTTTATTGCTTTCTACTTTAGTTATTAGTTTAAACTCCTATAATCCTCTACTTGTGTTTTCTTTTACTTTTTACAGTGCAAGAGATTAGATTCTTGAAGTGGCACCAATCCCTATGGAGACGATATCTTTTATACTATAACTTGTGACGTGTATACTTGCCCAATTGCATAGCACTTATTACGCGCAACAAGTTTTTGGTGCCATTGCCGGGGATTGGCAATTGCGACTTTGTTTTTATTTTCTTGCACTTTCTTTTTATTTTTCTTGTTTAAGATTCAAAGGGCTAACAAACTTTGGTTTTGCATTGGTATATGACCAGGACGAAACCGATTATACCAGAATATCCCTTTGATCCAAAAATCGAACGAACCTTGCAAAGACTTAGACGAAGGTTAAGAGTAGCAATGGCTAATCAAGACGACAATATGAATCAAGATGTTCCAGCAGGAGGATGAGTGATTCTTGCACAAAACAGAACTATTCGAGACTATCTTGAAGAAGATCTTGATGGACTTAATCTAGGAGTTGTCACGCCTGAAATTGAAGCCGACCACTTTGAGTTGAAACTGGTGATGTTTAATATGATCAACACAATTGGTCAATTTGGCGGCTCAGCAACTAAAGATACACCACAACATCTTAAATCTTTCCTCGAGATTTGCAACTCATTCAAAATACACGGAGTCACCCCCGATGTTTTACTATTAAGATTATTCCCCTATTCACTGAGGGATAGGGCGAAAGCATGGTTGAATAGCATTCCTATCGTATCAATAGGATCATGGACTGATCTTTGTCGTGATTTCCTTGCTCAGTTTAATCCTACAAATTTGACTAATAAGCTTCGTAACGACATTACTTCTTTTCGGCAGGCAGATGATGAATCCATGTACGAGGCTTGGGAGCGATATAGAGAACTTCTACACAAATGCCCCCTACACGGATTCCCAGTGTGGAAACAAGTAACAATGTTTTACAACGCCGTGAATACACCAACAAGGATAATGCTAGATGCCTCGGCAAACGGCATACTCCTAGATAAGTTGCTGGAGGAAGCAATGCAAATTCTAAACAGACTTGCCAAGAATGATTATCAATTCCCCTCTACTAGAAGAGGAGGACTTAGACGCCAAGCCACAATACATGAACTAGGATCATCAGACTCAATTTCGGCACAATTAGCCACTTTAACAAAGATGGTCCAGAACATGCAAAAACTAAACAACACACATGAGGTCAAGGTAATGGATTCTTTTTGTGAGTTATGTGGTGGTAACCGCGATTCTTCTGAATGTAATAGAATCCGAAATCCAGCTTCTATGTGGGGAATTACAACCGGAACAACAATGTGATGTCCAATACATACAATCCAGCTTGGAAGAAGCACCCGAATTTTTCATGGAGTAATCCCAACAATGCTCTAAACCATAACAATCAGAATGCACAAGCATCGGGATTCCATCAGAATATGCCACGGCAACAGTTGCCGCAACAACAACTAACAACATCTAGTTCTTTGGAAAATTCTCTCAATGCTTTTATGTTGAAAACTGAATCTTATATGGCTGAGAATAGTAACTTCATAAAAAGAACTGATGCCTTTATTAATAGGACTGAGATGAGATTGCATAACCAAGAGGCAGTAATCAAATCATTGGAAAATCAAGTCGGACAATTTGCACAAAACCTGAATACTAGACCACAAGGAGGTTTACCTAGCGATACTGAAGTCCCAAGAGGAACTCGCCATGAGCAATGTAAGGCGATCACCACTAGAAGTGGCCAACAACTTAAAGAGGCTCAAGCTCGCTCACCAAACAAAACTCCACAAAAAGATCAAGATGAACCCAACGGTAAAACCTCAGAGGATGAACAGGAATTGCCACGGAAACTGGCAATAAGCATGCCTCGGCAACCAACGATAAGAACGCCACGACAACCCCAGTTGATGATGCCTCTGCAACTCCAGTTGTCCCAGCAATGCCGTCAATCAGATTCCAAACCAATGAAAGGATCGATGATATCCGACTCCCACCATCATTCCCACAAAGATTGAAGCGACAAAAGCAAGAATATCAATTCAAGAAGTTTCTTGATATCCTCAAGCAAGTCCACATCATCTTGCCATTGGTTGAAGCAATTGAACAAATGCCAAACTATGCCAAGTTCCTTAAAGACATTGTGTCCAAGAGAACAAGACTAGGAGAGTTTGAAACAGTTGCCGCAACAGAGGGATGCATGTCCATGTTGCACAATCGTATGCCACCCAAGTTGAAGGATCCCAGAAGTTTCACAAAACCCTGTTGCATTGGAAATCACTATGTCGGGAAAGCATTATGTGACCTTGGGGCTAGCATAAACTTGATGCCTAAATCGGTTTTCCAGAAACTAGGAATCGGGAAGACAAGACCTACAACAGTTATGCTACAGCTAGCCGATAGATCCTATGTGCATCCAGAGGGAAAAATTGAAGACATACTGGTAAAAGTTGATAAATTTATTTTTCCCGCTGACTTTATTGTTTTGGATTGTGAAGCAGATGAGCATGCACCTATCATTCTCGGGAGACCATTCCTAGCAACAGGGAGAACCTTGATCGATGTTGAAAATGGAGAACTCACAATGAGGGCAAATGACCAACAAGTTAAACTAAATGTGTTCCAAACACTAAGGCATGCCGATGATCCATAAGAATGCCAACTTCTTCATGCCACGACAGAGTTTAACTTTGATGAGGAATTTAGTTGCCTCGGCAACTACATTACCGATCAATAGAAACCTGGAGAGTATGAAGAACCGGTCGATGAGGAACAACAAGAAGAGGCAAATTGGCTAGTCAATCGACCAGGTACATACTTTGAACCACTGGATTACTCAGGTAAGGAAGGTAAGCTCGAAAAGCCCTCTATTGAACAACCACCGATTCTTGAGTTGAAATAGTTGCCAGAGCAACTAAAATATGCATACTTAGTAACCGATAATACATTGCCTGTAATTATTTCTTCTAAGTTACAGTCTGAGTAGGAAAAGAAGCTGATCAAAATGTTGATGCTACACAAGAAGGCCATAGGTGGACAATTGCCGACATGAAGGGAATTAGCCCGACAGTGTGCATGCACAAGATTTTGTTGGAAGATGATCACAAACCTTCGATTGAGGCCTAGAGGAGACTGAATCATGCCATGAAAGAGGTTGTAATGAAAGAAATCATCAAGTGGCTTGACGCCGGCATTATATACCCTATCTTTGATAGTATATGGGTAAGTTTGGTACAATATGTACGGAAAAAGGGAGGTATAACGGTGGTAAGTAATGAAAACAATAAACTCATTCCAACCAGGACTATGACCGGTTGGAGGGTTTGTATAGATTATTGAAAGCTAAACAAAGCCACTAGGAAAGATCACTTCCCATTACCCTTTATTAATCAAATGCTAGACCGTCTTGCAGGTAAACCCTTTTATTGTTTTCTTGATGGTTATTCAGGTTACAATCAAATTGCCACAGCACTAGAAGATTAAGAAAAGACAACCTTCACATGCCCATACGGTACTTATGCTTTCCGAAGGATGCCGTTCGAATTGTGTAACGCCTCGGCAACCTTCCAAAGATGCATGATGGCACTCTTTTCAGACATGGTCGAAGACTTCTTTGAGATCTTCATGGATGATTTTTCTGTTTTTGGTAATGACTTCGATAATTACCTCGGCAATTTAGAGAAGGTGTTGGCAAGATGTGAAGAAACTGATTTAGTCCTCAATTGGGAGAAGTGTCATTTTATCGTAGATGAAGGAATAGTGCTCGACCACAAGATTTCATCCAAGGGAATTGAAGTAGACAAAGCCAAAGTGGACGTAATCGAGA
Source organism: Hibiscus mutabilis (assembly GCA_019671005.1). Lineage (NCBI taxonomy): Eukaryota > Viridiplantae > Streptophyta > Magnoliopsida > Malvales > Malvaceae > Hibiscus > Hibiscus mutabilis. The sequence goes on along the minus strand of CM033733.1, from coordinate 21,456,693 downwards.
GATTACCCCCACCAAGTTCGGTTAAAGAAATCCGAAGCTTTCTTGGACATGTAGGTTTTTACAGGAGGTTCATTCATAATTTTTCTAAAATCACTAAACCCTTGTGCAATTTGCTTGAACAGGATAAAGTCTTCGATTTAGGTAATTCTTGCGCCCAAACATTTGAAACCCTAAAGAAAAAGCTTGCCTCGGCACCTATTGTCGTTCCACCAGATTGGACGTTACCTTTTGAGCTCATGTGTGATGCAAGAGATTTTGCGGTAGGAGCATTCCTAGGCCAACGCACAGGTAAGAACTTCCATGTGATATACTACGCTAGTAAAACTCTTAATAGTGCTCAAGTGAATTACACAACAACGGAGAAAGAGTTACTAGCTGTAGTTTTCGCATTTGACAAGTTCCGATCCTATTGGATTGGTACAAAGGTAATTGTTCATACGGACCATTCGGCAATCAAATATCTATTTGCTAAAAAGGATGCCAAACCTCGTTTGATTTGTTGGATATTACTTTTACAAGAATTTGATATTGAAATTAAGGACAGGAAAGGAACAGAAAATCAAGTGGCCGATCAGTTATCATGTTAGAACGTAATAGGGAGGAGGACGCGGATCTAGAGATATGTGATGCATTCTCGGATAAGCAACTTTTAGTTGCCTCGGCAACCATGGACGCGCATTCCTCGGCAACTCTCGATGCCGTAGCAACCATGGATGCACATGCCTCGGCAACCCTTGACGCCTCGGCAACCATAGATGCCCACGCCTCGGCAACTTTCGACGCCACAGCAGCCCTTGACGTGCACGCCTCGGCAACCAGGGATGCGCATGCCTCAGCAACCCTCTACGCCTTGGCATCCCTTGATGAGCATGCCTCGGCAACCCTAGACGCACACGCCTCGACAATTTTGGGAGCAGTCGCCACGACAACACATGCCTCGACAATACCCTGGTACGCAGATTTAGTTAATTTCCTTGCTTGTAGTATTTTACCTTATTGTCTTACTCACCAAGGGAAGAAGTGGTTCTGCCATGTTACTAAGCATTACTTTTGGGACGAGCCTCATTTGTTTAAACAATGTGCAGATCAGGTTATACGCCGATGTGTCCCTAAAGAGGAGCAGCAGAATATACTCCGACAATGCCATTCTTCACCCTGTGGAGGACATTTTGGAGGAACTCGTACCGCGGCCAAAGTTTTGCAATCCGGTTTGTATTGGCCAACATTGTACAAAGATGCCCAAGACTTTTACAAGCAATGTGATCGTTGCCAGAGGATGGGCAATATCTCTAGACGACATGAGATGCCCTCTAAAACATCATCGAGGTGGAATTGTTCGATGTGTAGGGGATCGATTTTATGGGACCTTTCCCATCTTCATTCGGCAACCTCTACATTCTACTTGTCGTTGACTACGTGTCTAAATGGGTTGAGGCAGCTGCAGTTCCCAACAACGATTCCAAGACCATGCAACGATTCTTGCAAAAAAACATATTTACATGGTTTAGGATACCGGGAGCAAATATCAATGACGAAGGTAAGCATTTTGACAACAGACTTATTACCAAGATGTTGCAACGCTTTGGTGTATCACACAAGATTGCCATGGCATATCACCCACAAACCAATGGGTAGGTAGAAATTTCGAACTGAGAATTGAAGGGTATACTCGAGAAAGTTGTAAATCCCTCTAGGAAGGATTGGTCATTAAGACTAGATGACGCACTTTGGGCATATTGTACTACATTCAAAACACCCTTAGGTATGTCCCCCTTCCGACTTGTCTATGGCAAAACATGTCATTTACCGGTGGAACTCGAACACAAGGCATATTGGGCAATCAAGACTGTGAATATGGATTGGGAAAGTGCCGGACAAAAGCGTTTGTTGGACCTCAACGAGATAAAAGAATTCTATGCACTCGCCTATAACAATGCACGAATCTACAAGGAGAAAACAAAGCAATGGCATGACAAGAAACTATTGCCGCTGCAATTCATGCCAGGGCAGCTTTTCCCGGGAAAATTGAAATCAAGATGGTCGGGACCATTCGAAGTTGTCAAACCATTCTCTCATGGTGTCGTGATAATCAAGTCCATCACTGACAAACATGAATTCAAAGTTAACAGACAAAGGTTGAAGCACTACAACGATGCCTATGTGGAACGTAAAAAAGAAGTGGTCACTTTAGGAGATGCATGAGCATGCTCTCATTTCAATATTTTCTTTTTATTTTTATTTTCATTTTTATTTTTAGGAGATATTTTATTTTTCTTCATTATCTTTAGTTTACAGGTTTTCTTTGTTTTCTTTTCCACAACAACATTCACACCTACCATGCTAAGGGAATTCACTACCGACTACTTGCCAAGGTAACCGCAACAGAGGATGCCCCGGCAACCAACCCTGAAGATGCCATGGCAACCAAAGATAAAGACATTCTGGTAACCACTGTAAAAGCCAAAGGTAAAGCACCTATGGCCGAATCAACTCGTACAGAATCATTGTTTGATTTTTCAGATTCGGAGGAGTCCTCCATTGCACCAACAAAGACCGTACCAATTGAATCCTCTAACCGAAAAGCCAATGACATTGATGAAGAGGACGATGAGGACAACCGCATAGGAGGATCGATTCAACCATCGACAAGAAGGAAACAACCATCACATTCAAGCAAGAGAATCAAGACACCGACCAAAAGGAAACTAATCATCCACGACGATGAACTCTCAGAGTAAGTCCTCGTTTGCATTTTATTTTTCTTTATTTTTAATGCATGCATTGAGGACAATGCCTCACTCGAGTTTGGGGGGATTGTTATTAGTTGGTTACCATGTTTAGTTGCATTCATCTTTAGTATTGCATTTAGGATACATAAATTGCTTGCCATGGCTTTAGTTGGAACAAGAATTTACTAGATTTGATGAATATCCGATGATGACTTTGACAATGCACTTAACTGATAGATTTTTTATTCTAGGATAACCATTGAAACACTTAGAATTTTACTATTATGCTAAATTTGATGAAACACTGTTGTGGTTTGATTGATTTAAGGAATTCTAGTGAACTTAGGTTGATAATTAAAAAAATTGGGGGATTAGAATAAAAATTGGATGAATGCTAGAGGTGCCCGAAGTTGGCTCTAGCATGTGCTAAAAAATGATCGCTAGAGGTGCCCGAAACTGGCTCTAGTATGTGCTAAAAATTGATCGCTAGAGGTGTCTGAAACTAGCTCTAGTCGAATAAATTAATTAACTTAAGAAAACTAAAAACAAAACACTATAGGTGCCTAAAACCGGCTCTAGTTAAAACATGTTAAAAAGAACCCAATGAAGTAATTTGAAAACCTCTTGTTTGCATAGAATCTGAAAATCAACTTGCACACAACTCCGTACACACTTACAAGCATTATAGTTTGATTCCGAGTAACTCCTAAGTTTTTTGAAAAATGAAAAGCCAATCATACTTTGTGCCTTGGTTATGAGAATTGAAATCAAGTTCAAATCTAAGTTTGTGAAAATTGAAGTCTTGGCATGTAATTATTAGTTTGCATTGCTTGAGGACAAGAATAGTTCGAGTTTGGGGTGTGATAAGTGTTCAAAAGTACTATTTTCTTACCCTTTTTACTCATATTATTGTTAGACTTAGGCTCATATTAGTTGCATAATTAGTCATTCATGCATTAATCCATGTTTCCTTCCATCGTTGAGCTTGATTGTATAACTTGGTTATTTTTTCGGGAAAAAATGATGCTTCGGTGTGTTTTGTGTGTATGTGCAGAATCACTTGCCAAAGCAAGGCTAGAGCTAGTTGCCAAGGCAATGCATGAAGGAGATGTCGAGCTAGTTGCCAGGGCAATGCATGAAGGAGACGCCGAGCCAGTTGCCAGGGCAATTGTCGACAAAGAATAAGGTGATATGGTAGTCGAAATTGATGACTAGACAAGCCCAAGATGACATGGAGCAAAGCTAAATCCCAAAGGAGTTTAATTTCCATGAAGAGGTTAGAGAAGAATTAAGTTCCAAGAAGATAGGAGAAGTTCTAGAAGGAATATAATTATAATAAATAATTATATTCTTTAAAGATAATTTAACTCCAACTTAACTTCCTCCTCAAAGAAGGACTTTGACCTAGCCCTATAAATTAGAGGCCATGCCATCAACTCAAAGGGGAGAGTAGAGAGAATTTTTGACAAGCTTCAAGGGGGAGATCTCGACAAAAAGGCTTCATCCATCCTTCATCTTTTTCTTTATTGTTCAATTAGGTTCATGCTAGGAATTCTTTATCTTGTGGTTCTTTGGAACCTAGCCATGAACTAAATCTATTTGGCTAAGGTTATTGTGTTTTGTGGTTGTGAGAAACAATTGGATTTTGTTTAGGTAATAAGATTTTGCACTTTTCTATTCAAGGTTTATTCATTCTTGGTTCTTATTCTTGTTTGCGAGTGAATTGGGAGAGGATCTCATAACTTCATCTATTTATCTAATATCGGGAGAGTTAGATTCAAGAAACGAATGAATATGATCTTTATTCAATCTATTGATGGTGAAGATTAATCCGGCTTAGGAATAATTTAAGGATTTCAACGGCTAAGAAGAGCGTAAGATTGGTTGTTGTTCACCCTTGATTCACACAGGGATGTATTATCAAGGCATGCACTAGTAGCTAGAGTTTCAACTTAGGGATAAGAAGAAACCATTGAAGAACGCTCTACAGAACCTTGAAGTTGCTGCCCAGATGCCCAAGTAGTTGCCCAATTAGTCGCCCAGGCAACCATTGATTAGTTGCCAAGGCAACCCCGTTGTGCAAGTTGCCACGGCAACTGAGTTGCCCTTGCACTCTTTTACCAAGACTATCCAATCGGCTATCACACCTCAACTCACGATAACCTGGCATATCTCTCGTAATTGATCTTATCTATTCTTTTACTTTATTGCTTTTTAGTTTAGTTATTAGTTTAAACTCCTATAATCTTCTACTTGTGTTTTCTTTTACTTTTTACAGTGCAAGAGATTAGATTCTTGAAGTGGCACCAATCCCTGTGGAGACGATATCTTTTATACTATAACTTGTGACATGTATACCTGCACAATTGCGTAGCACTTATTACGCGCAACACATGTAATGCGGAAGGATGCACATGGTAAGTGATCCTTGTAAGTATGGTTTATACTTGTGTTTTAAAGCATGGTTGTTGCTTTGGTAAAATGGCATGGTTTAATGCTTGTTAAAAACAGTGAGGTAAATGTTAAGGTTTATTATATTGGCAAGTGATGTGGTTTTAAAATCGTTATCAGATATAGTTGGATGTTGATGGGTTTATATTCTGTACCGAATAAGTCACCTTGGATGTTGATGGGTTTATATTCTGTACCGAATACTCCATCTAAGTACCCTAATGGTAGAGGGGTTTAACGGTACCGAATACTCCCTTTAGTGGGTTAAGCATCTAATCGATGACAGGGATTGGTATCCCTGTGGGTTGAGATTGTATCCAGTTGTTATTGTATTCTATTCCTGTTGAGATGGCTTGAAGTGTTGGGTTAAAACTTGTTGAATCTGTGTATCCGATGAACCCTTTTGTTATTGGACTTGTTAAATAATCACTTGAAAGCCAATTTAATTTTTAATGTATCATTGACATGTTATATGTTGTATAATATGATTTATACATGTTTCTCCTTAAGCTTTGCATTTGGTAGTAATGCATGGGAAGGCTTAAGTTGAGGGTTAGCAATGTGACTTGTTGTTGATTAATGATAGATGTAGTATATGGATTAATATGCTAGTTTTAATAATGTAAGTGCATGTTTTAAATGAGGCATGATGCTTTAAAGGCTGGTTTTAAGTGAATGGTTTCAAATGCATTGATGGTGTTTGTTTTTGAGCATTCCTCACTAAGCCTAGTGTGCTTACGCTCTCATTGTCCATCAATGCAGATAATTGAAGTCCCAAAAGGCAGCAAGAAGCAAGGGGATCTTGGCAAGACATGTTTCTAAAGTATGTTAAAGACTAGACTATAATGAATAAGGGCAATGGGGTACGTATTTTGGTTTTGGGAGATGTTATGTTGAACTCCCTATTTGAGCATGTTTATTTGGTAGCTCTTGGGTTGTAAATGGCCTTTAAGGATTGATTTTGGTGCTGGTTTATCTTTTGGTATGTTGCTTGGATGCAAGTTAGGAAGCATGCCTATATATTTCCTTTTGAAGCATGAAGCCTTGTTGTGTAGTTAAAGTGATGTTGCTAGTTGGCTTGTGATATATTTTGCATGCTAGCAATGTGTTTAAAGCATGTTGGATGGATTAGAGTATGCTTTCGGAATGAAAAACCAACAAAATGTGGCATTACAGGCCCAGGCGTATCGATACGCGGGGGACCGTATCGATACGGCTAGGCAAACTTAGGCTTGTGGGATCGGTATAGGTAATGTGTGTTTTGATATGCCTAGGCAAATTTGGCCAGGCGTACCGATACAGGGTTGGGTGTTTCAGTACAAGTTTTAGCCTCTGTAATTCACTTTTACAATCTGAACCCGCATATCGAAACACCTAAAGAGCCGTATCGGTACGGTATATAATATTTTAAAAGTTAGGTAATTTCGTTAGGTGTATCGATACGACAAGGTGGTGTACTGAAACGAGGTGTTTTAAACCATATCGATACGGGCTCACCTATATTGGTACGAACAACTAATTTTTGGTAAATGTCTTCTGAGTAGTTTTGTCATTCTTGCAATTTGGTCCCTAAATTGCAAATATGACCAATTGGATGTCAAATTGATGCCCGATTGAGACGGGTTACACATGTTATCTGCATGAACATATAGGATTAATAATTGGCATCTAGATAAGATAAAAAGGAAAAAAATGGACTAGGTCTTACGTATCTCTCCGGTTTGCTACGGCAAACCTAATGTATCTTCCTCAGTTCAGTCTAGCGGCTAGGTCGGGTCAAGGGGGTTACATTTGGTAGTATCAGAGCCATGTTTGGTTCGTTTGGAAGGTTTTTGTGTTGTTGCCGTAAGTTATGCTCTGTTGTTTGATTTGTACGGTGATTGTTATATGTACGCTGGTTGATATGCATGGCAATTGATATATGCACGTTGATTGCATTATTCCATGTTGGGGGAAAATTGGGGATACCCATTGCCTTATTATTATAGTCTTAAAAATTAATTTTTGAGATGGAAGTCTTGAATCCTTGCTTGAAGCTCGCCTGACTATTTTTGTTTTGAAATGATTATCATGCCTTAGATATATTTTAGCACGATGTGACCGAGGAAAGAGTTGCGATCTAGCGCGATTGCTGCTGCCGCTGGGCAGGATGATGAAGGAGAAGTTGTACCTCCTATAGGGTTGCCACCGCCCCCACCTAATCCACCAGAGGGAGTAGATCAAGTGCCACTTCCACCGACTGGGCCAGGGATCGTTGATATGGTACCATTGATACAAGCCATGACCAGTGCATTTCAGGCAGCAATTGCGGGTGTTTATGTGCTAGCACCACTGGTTGATGGGCAAGGTTCACTGCTTTAGCGTCTTCGTAGCTTAGGCAGAGTTGAGTTCCAAGGTTTGTTACCTGAGGCTTCTGAAGGTTGGTTGGCCAGTACTGAGAGGATATTGGGCAAGATGGGGTGCACTGATGCACGTAAGTTGGGTTGTGCTATTTCCCTGCTATAGGGTGATGCCTATACGTGGTGGACAACCACGATATCGGGTATGGCGACTGAGGATGCATCTTGGGAGTTCTTCTGTGTGGTTTTTCGAAAGACATTTTTGGGAGTCTGATATCAAGACGAGAAGAAACGTGAGTTTATGGCTTTGGTGCAGGGCAGTATGTCTGTTGTAGAGTACGAGGTGTAGTTCTTGAGGTTGAGTCGGTATGCACCTGAGTTGGTTATTGGCGAGCGTACTCAATGTGATCGTTTTCGTTATGGGCTTATGCATGATGTTAAGACATACATGCTTGTTACGGATTATACCGATTTTGACGTGTTGGTTTTGTGAGCCAAGGATGTAGAGCAGAATTTGGGTTTGGCTTTGGGATCACGAGGTTCTAGCTTGGGTAACAGAGCTATTGATTCGGGTTATAGCGGTAGTCAGGCCGAGAGACATCGTGATATGGGATTTCACCTAGAGCCAATACATGGTGGAGGTGCGGTTGGACGTGGAGTCTAAGGGTAGAGATCCCAGGCTAGAGCACTATTTAGCATGTGTTGGGTTTGTGGGTCCCGAAACCATTTAAGGTGAGATTGCCCGCGTTTGGTCAGAAAGGGTCAGGCACATGCACTTGTGGTGGCTAATGCTTGTTGGACTTGTGGGTCAGGCGACCACCATAGGTGTGATTGTCCGTTGTTGGTTCAAGGTGGACAGGGTGCTGCAACTGTTGTTGCTCCGCAGCGAGGTCATGGTCGTGGTTGCGGATCGTTTCAGTGTCGAGACGTGGGATAGAGGACTGTGGGTCATACTGTTGCTATCCAGCCCGAGGGAGGTGGACCAGCTAGGGTGTATGCGCACCGTGAGGGTCACAATTACACCGATGAGATTGCAAGTACTTTTACCCTTCAGTCCTTGTCATTATTTCGTTGGTTGATTCTGGTTCTAGCCATTCATACATTTTGAGTGAGTATGCTGAGTTACTTGATATGTCTGCTGAAATTCTTAAAGTGAGTGTTAGAGTGACTAGTTCTCTTGGGGAGACAGTAGCGGTTAGGTGGTTGTATTGTAGGTGTCTGTTGATGGTTCAGGGACATGTGTTCGCCGTGGACTTGATGGAGTTGCCATTCCATGGTTTTGATGTGATTTTGGGTATGGATTGGTTAACCGAACACCGGGCAGTGGTGGATTTTGAGACCAAACTGATATCCTTGAGGTTGTCAAATGATTATGAGGTGGTGGTTGTTGGTGAGAATTCCAATTTTTTGTCTAATGTTGTTTCAGCTTTGGAAGCAAGGCGAATGTTGGATTCGGGATGTTAGGCCTATTTGGCCTATATTATGAACCCTTGATCAAAAGAGTTGAGGGTGCAGGATGCTCGCACCGTATGTGAGTTTACATGTGTTTTTTGAAAGAGTTACCAGGGTTGCCACCTGACCGTGAGGTAGAGTTTGGCATCGAGGTCTTTGCGGGTAAGATACTGGTATCGATAGCTCCGTAACACATGGCTCCGAAGGAATTGAAGGAGTTAAAGATGCAACACAAGATTTACTCGACCGTGGGTTCATTAGACCCAGTATCTCACCATGGGGAGCGTTAATGATATTTGTTAAAAAGAAAGATGGTGTGTTGCAGATGTGTATAGATTACCGGTAGCTAAATAAGTTGACCATAAAGAACAAGTATCCCTTACGGCAGATAGATGACATGTTTGATCAGTTTATGGGAGTTTCGGTGTTTTCAAAGTTAGATTTGAGGTCAGGGTACTACCAGTTGAAGGTGAAGGAGGTGGATGTGCCCAAAACAATTTTTCGTACGAGGTACGGGCATTATGAGTTTCTTGTGATGCCGTTTGGTTTGACCAATGCTTTAGTTGCTTTTATGGGCATGATGAATCGTGTGTTTCATGAGTTGTTAGATCAGCTTGTGGTTGTGTTTATCGATGATACCCCTATGTACTCCCGTACCAAGGAGAACCATGATAGGCATTTGGGAATTGTGCTTCAGACACTGTTGGCTAATCAACTTTATGCTAAGTTAAGAAAATGTGAGTTCTAGCTTAGGGAAGTTGTGTTTCTCGGGCATGCTGTGTCAACCGAATGGATCTATGTCGATCCGCATAAGGTGGAAGCCATAATGAGTTGGAAGAAGCCCAAGTCGGTGACGGAGGTTAGGAGTTTCCTTGGTTTGGCTGGTTATTACCGAAGGTTTATGGAAGGGTTGTCCAGTTTGGCGACTCCGTTAACAAAGTTGCTACAGAAGAATGTTCAGTTTGAGTGGATGGAGGATAAACATCGAGCTTTCGAAAGATTAAAAGAAGCCTTGACGTGAGCTTCGGTCTTGGTTTAGCCAGAATCGGGGAAGGAGTTCATTGTTTATAGTGATGCATCATATGTTGGGCTTGGTTGTGTGTTGATGCAGGAGGGTAAGGTAATGGTGTATGCATCTAGACAGTTGAAGGTGCATGAGCGTAACTACCCTACTCATGATCTTGAGCTTGCAGCGGTTGTGTTTGCCTTGAAGATCTAGAGGCATTATCTCTATGGTGATAAATGTGTACTTTATACGGATCATAAGAGTTTGAAATATTTGATGTCACAGAAGGTTGTCAGGTTTTGTAGTTTGAGGTTTTGTAGTGTTTATAAGGTTGTCAGGTTGCTGGAGGTGGTAGGTTTTTTGAATCTGTTTTTAGATGTGCTTTGATGATGAAAGTGATGTTAGATTGATAGATGTTGGCTGGGTTGTGAATTGAAGTGTTTTGGTTATAGTTTCGGTTGTTGAGGAGGGATTAATTGTGAAGGTTTTGTGGGAATTCGATAAGAATTGTAGATGTTGTGTTTAGAATGCATTATGATGCATTAATCCTCTGTTGTTTTGTGGTAAAAACAGGGGAGGTTGATCCGGAAGTGATTGGAGAAGCGTTGGAGGTTTCAGATTCTTGATTTCGCGTTAGAGAATCGAGGTTTGGCGTATCGGTGAGTGAAAACGTGGTTTAAAGCATTTTGATGTTTTGGGAATAGAGTTTTGGGAGGTAAGGTAGAGCTTGAAACGCTTACCTAGACTCAAAAGTAAGTATAAGGTGGTTTTCTCTCTCGGTCGTGCTAGTTTGAAATGGATTTATGAACTTGTTTTGATTTACATATTACCTACTGTTTAAGCATGTTTTAAAGTATTGGATATACTATTTTTAAGCATGTTATCCTGAAGGATGCACATGGTAAGTGGTCATTGTAAGTATGGTTTATACTTGTGTCTTAAAGCATGGTTGTTGCTTTGGATAAATGGCATGGTTTAATGCTTGTTAAAAACAATGAGGTAAATGTTATTTGGTTAATTATATTGGCAAGTGATATGGTTTTAAAATTGTTATCGGATATAGTTGGCCGGCCATAGAATTGAGTGCACTATAAATAAGTCACCTTGGATGTTGAGAGGTTTATACGGCGTACCGAATACTCCATCCAAGTACCCTAACAGTAAAGGGGTTAAACAATACTGAATACTCCCCTTAGTGGATTAAGCGTCTAACCGATGATTGGGGTGGGTGTCCCCATGGGTTGTTATGGTACCCGGTTGTTATTGTACCCGGTTGTTAATGTACCGCGATTGTGATTATATTGCTATTCCGGTTGAGATGGCTTGAAGTGTTGGGATAACACTTGTTGAATCCGTGTATCCTATGAACTCTTTTGTTATTGAACTTGTTAACGATCACTTGAAAGCCAATATAATTGTTAATGTATCATTGGAATGTGTATGTTGTATAATGTGGTTTATACATGTTTCTCCTTAAGCTTTGCATTTGGTAGTAATGCATGGGAAGGCTGAAGTGGATGGTTAGCAAGGTGACTTATTGTTGAATAATGATACATGTACCATATGGTTTAATATGCTGGTTTTAATTGTGTAAAGTGCATGTTTTAAAATGGCATGATGATGTTTTGAAGATGATGTTATGTAAATGGTTTTAAATGAACTGATGGTGTATGTTTTTGAGCACTCCTCACTAAGCCTTGTGTGCTTACGCTCTCGTTGTCCATCAATGTCTTGGAAGGCGTCAAGAAGCAAGGCAATCTTGGCAAGACTTGTTACCAATGTATGTTTTGGTTTAGACTATAATGAATAATGACAATAAGGTACTTGTTGTGTTTTGGGAGATATTTTGTGGAACTCCCTGTTTGAGCGTATTTCTTAATTGCTCTTGGGTTGTAAGTAGCCTTTAAGGATTACTTTTGATGATGGTTTACCTTTTGATATGTTGGTTGGATGCATATAGGAAGCATGCCTATAGATTTCCTCTTTGATGCATAAGTTCTCGTTGTGTGGTTAGATAGGTGATGCTAGCTGGAATGAGATATGTTTGACATGTTAGTACTGTGTTTATAGCATGTTGGAGTGGTTTGAGTATGCTTTCGGGATGAAAAATCAGCCAAATGTGACATTACAGGCCCAGGCGTATCGATATGCGGTAGACCGTATCGGTATGGCTAGGCAATTTCAAGCTTGTAGGATCGGTACGGGTCTGTTGCATTTCGATACGCCAAGGAAATTTTAGCCTGGCGTATCGGTACAGGGATGGGCGTTTCGATACGAGTTTTGGCATATAGAATTCACTTTTGTAACTCAAACCCGCATATCAAAACACCTAAGGAATCGTATCGGTACGGTTTAAAATATTTCAAAAGTTCAGTATTTCAGTTAGGTGTATCACAACGACTTGATGGTGCATCAAAATAGTGTGTTTCAAACCGTATCGATATGGGCTTACCCATTTCAATACGGATGGCCATTTTTCCTGTTAATGTCATTTTGGACAGCTTTGCTTTCTTTGCATTTTAGTCCCTGAATCTTGCCAATGCTCTAATATGTGGTTGAATGATCAGATTGAGCTGAAATTTGAAATGAAGAATTGGAACCTGACTAATTAAAGATTGGTAACTTAAAAATGAGCTTCATTCCTGGAATTCTCTGTATTTGCAATTTGGTCCCTAAATTACAAATGTGATTAATTGGATGTCAAATTGATGCCCTATTGAGTTGGGGTTGCACCTGATGTTTGTATGAACATGTAGGATTAATAATTGGCATTTAGATAAGATAAAAAGAAAAAAATGGACCGTGTTTGGTTTTATCTCTTCGATTTGCTATAGCAAACCTAATGTAGCCTTCTTGGTTCGTTGGGCGTCTAGGCTGGGTCAAGGGGGTTACATTTGGTGGTATCAGAGCCAGTTCGGTTCGTTTGGGAGGTTGTTTGGTTGTTGTCGTGAGTTATGCTCTATTGTATGATGTGTACGGTGATTGTTGTATGTACGATGATTGATATGACGATGATTGATATATGAATGTTGGTTGTTGTATGCTATGTTGGGGATGTTTTGGGGTACCCATTGCCTTATTATTATAGTCTAGAAAGTTTTGATTTTTGAAATGAAAGTCTTGAATCCTTGCTTGAGGCTGGCCTGAATGTTTTGTTTTGAAATGATTATCATGCCTTAGATATATTTTAACACGATGGGACCGATGAGAGAGTTGCGTTCTAGTACGATTTCTGCTGCCGCTAGGCAGGATGATGAAGGAGAAGTTGTACCTCCTAGAGGGTTGCCACTGCTCGTTTTATCGCATTAATATTTTGACATCGTATATGATGTTTTTGTTTTAGTGGCATGTATAACGATAAACCTGCTCGTTTTATATAAACCACTCTTAAATATCGCTATAGTTTATGATATCTATAAATGAATTATGGCTTAATATATTCACTATGTGAATTGGAATGATTTATGAGTACTTAGTGGGCTTATAATTGGAATAGATAAAAACAGTCCTGAAATCTGCATTAGACAGTAAGTTTAAAAAATTGTCATAAATTCCATAAATCGAATTAGAAGGTTAATCTTATATGAATGAACTATAAATTGGGCCTAGATCATTTTAAAACAAACGGAAAATGATTTTGAGTTCTATACTAAAAGATATAAAATTTTAACCGATGGAAGGTCAGAAAAATAGGGCAGCAGATTTTCTTAAAATTCTGCACTGTTCCATGACTTTGAAGAATTTTCATAATTTGTATATATTGAATCTATTTTATTAATTTATATAGTTAAAGAGATTAGTGAATCTAGTTTAATTAAAAATTTACATAATGAATTTTTGATGTTTATAAAAATTTATAAAAAAATTTGTTCAAGAACAGTGCAGGCTGCCGGTTTAAGTTTCGAGAATGGAAATTGATTTAACATTGTTTTGTAACATCATCGACCATGTTTGGTAACGAATACGAAAAGGGGTGTTACAGTTTTGATAAAATAGAAAGAAACTTGTTTTGAGTCACTTGAATGCCAATATATGAGATGATGTATTATGAGAAATGGATTATGTTTTGTATAATATGGTTTATACATGAGATGATATTTAAGCTTGCTATTAGAGAATTCGGCCTATGAAGCTTAAATTGAGGTTGTGCACATTGAATAGATTATAGAAGCTTGAGATAACTTTTGCCATGACACTTATACATTTGGTTTGAATTAAAATGATCTTAAATGTATTGATGGGTGTTTTTTAGATTCCCTCACTAAGCTTATATCTTATGTTGTCCTTTCTCAACAATGCAGAGAAAATAGGCCTTTTTTGCCAGCGAGTACGCAAGAGGAGATCCAAGGGTTGAGACATTTTCAAAGTATGGTTTTATAAATGCTAAGTAGTAATAAGAGGAGATTCAGCGGTGTGGCCAGCGAGAACGTAAGAGGAGATCCAAGGGTCGATACATATGGATACTCCCTATTTGTACAAGTTTGGTTTGATGTTTTGAGCTTGTATGATGCTTAGTGTTTGGTTTTGAGGGGTTGGGAAACATCATGCATGCTTGGGTAGTAATCATGCCTATATGGGTTTGCTTTGAGTATTCCATGTTGTGTATGATCTTCTACCATGCTTCTATGTTTGAGGAATTGATGTTTGTGAGGTAACATAAAGTTTAGATGTTGATTGGAGTATGTTAGATTGAGACAAGTGTCATATGTTGAACCAAGAGGTCATTACAGGTTTGTCCGTACTGGTATGGGTCCTCAGGGATCAGTACGGGGGGACCTATCTCGAATTAATCTTGGCAAAATTTTCTAGGGGTACTGATACACCTAGTAACCATATCGGTACGCGTAGTTGAAACATAAGCCTGGTTTTGGTACACGGGCAACCGTATCGGTACGTTTCTTGGCTACTGGAATTCCCATATTCAAAAATAGCATGCCCGTACTGATACTCTTGAGGACCGTATCGGTATGCCTTTTTATTGGCATCCGTTGCGATACGGTAAGTGCTTGTACTGGTACGCCAGTCATTATTTAGTTAAAATGCCTTCTGAAGTTTGATTATTTACAGTTTCGTCCCTATTTCTTAATTATACAATTAAATGAGTTCGAATGGCTATTTTAAGTTGAGATTTAACATGAGTGTATGAAATATGACTAATTAAGTATTGGTAACTTTAATTTCATGAATATAGGAAATTACGTTTTAGTCTAAGAAATGCGAACTCGTACAATTGGATGCCAATTCGACGCCCGATTGAGTTGTAATTTTCACCATAACCACCATGATCACCTTGGAATTAAATATGCATTTAGATAAGATAAAAGAAAAATGGATAATTTTCAAGTAATCTTCTGGGTTTGTCTTGACAAACTCTAATGTAGCTCACTCGGTTCGATCTTGGGACTAGACCGAGTCAAGGGGTTTCAAAAAATGTTCTTTAATGAATTTATATATGAATTTGATTCTTAATCTATGATTTCTCATACTTTGGGATAATTAAAACGAATTTCTAATGGGATTAGTGGATTTTATTGGATTTTCTTATAAATCTTGATTAGATTATAGTAATGTAATGATTTCTATGGAGTTCTAATGTTTTGTATATGGGTAATAATAATCTAAAGTTGGTTTTGTAATTTAATTCCCTGAATTAATCTAATTTGTTAAATTTGGAATTGATGTAACATCCTCAACCCGACTTAGAAGAAAACCGGAGTTTTGGATGTTACTAAAAGGAAAATCAAAGGACACGTCTGATACCTTGAGACATTTCTTGCCGATTAAGCAAGTCAACAAAAACTTTTTTGTGACATTATAAACAAGCAAGGCAATTTAAACAGAAATTTCTTATCAAGAAAAATACAATTTCTCAATTGGATTAACTATTAATCGCATAAGTGAGTACATATTTGTCCTTAGGATTTGTGACCATTTTAAACCCCTTGACATTCTAGTTCATTCACAAACATACACAAATGCAAGATACTCATCTTATGATACTTCAATTATAGCTTTGTTAAGCTTAACAATTTCCTCAAGACTTTATCAATCTTATTAATCATTATCTACAAACCCTTAAGAACCAAATTACTACATCTTCTGATTTTAGGGTATCGGTCCCTATCAATCTATATCCTGAATACATTTTAGAAATATAGAAATGAACAATGTCTCAATCAATTACAACAAATAGTGAAATGTGCTCTTGATCTAAGTCCACATTTCATTGATTGTTCACTTCTTCTAAAGCATAATCAAGACGTAAATTACCAATTTAGGGAATCAAGATAAGAACAAGCACCATACCACCAATCTAATATAACTTAAAACACAACCTATGATTTAGATTACACTAACATAGTTTGATCAATAAGAAACCAGTCAATCCCTTTTTCAAGACTTAACTTATTAACCGATTTATTAGTATCATAATTTTAATTAGGCATAACACATTCATTCGAATGTCTCCCTTGTGATACTTTAGCTCTAGGAAACCAAGTTAATCATGTATATACAATATCAATTACATAAGGTTATAGGTTTTGACATAATACGCAAAACAATGAATACACTACATATATGTCTTCCCAAGCAATGTGTCACCATTCTAGGAGTAAACTATACAAGGAGGGTTCCAAATACTACTTGATTCTTGAGTACAGATTTGCATTCCAAATGCAAATGAACAGATAAGCTTTAATCAACCTGCAATGTATGAGAATGAAATGCATTAGGCTTACATAGCCTAAGTGAGGTAGTATAGACAAGACAAGCATCAATAACTCTCATGATTCTTTGATTGGTAAATCAAGCAACTATGCATAAACATACACAAGAAATGTTACACGTCTTTAATTATATAAACAATACTTATTAATCGAAGTTAGATAGAACTCCATGATATTTCTTGTCTTATTAGTACTTTCTTTCAATTGATAGGCTTAATTCAAATCTCTTGCTTACAACGAACCTTATTCGATTTGTTGCTCACCAAGAGCCTTGTAACAATATTCAATATTCACTTGATTTATTTCTTTAATTTCAATCACTTCATATCTTTTAACATGTTTGTCTTGGATTACAATTAGTTATGAATAACATTGGCCCGTGTTTGACCATAAAGGTCCAAGAGATACTTAGCTCAAAGCACATAGTAATGGCTACTATAGGAAACATGTAATCCTATACTTCTCACTATCCAACCAACTGTCGCCAATCTCCGTACAACTCCCCTGTTACCTCCAATTGTTGCCAATAACATATTTCATGTAACATGGCATCCCCCAAGCCATAGCTCATGGAACGTAGTCCCAATAATACCATGTATCATACCAATGTATCCAAGGGCTTCCATTGTAGCAACTTAAGTATCTTATTTTATGTTTGAAGGTTGGCGTGTTTCTTAATGTACAAGTAACCTTACTTGATTCTTTACTTAGTGTCTTTTAGCAAAAGATAGCTTTTACCTCCTTGGAGCATGAATTATTATAACCTTTAAGCTTAATGTTGTTTCTTGTATTTTATGACAATAAATGAACTTTAAGCTCCTTAGGCCTTAGAGTTCATGAACTTATAACATTGGATTTGAAATCATTTATTAGAATCTTATAGCATTATAGGTTAGAAGTTAGCTTCAAGCTTTATCACAAAGATAGTTTATCTTCACTTTCATACATCATAACATAGCAAAGTAAAAGTTCATATGAAATGCAACATTAAACAATAGACTGACAGAGATGTAATGCCATGAATGTATACATACCCCCAATGTGCTCTACTTGAGCTTTATGCAAAATGTATACATTTAAAACATAATAATCAATTAAATAAGGATTAGGATGACACCTTGTCATCCCAAATGCATAACTACACTCACCTTATATTCCAACATTATGGAATACCTGATCCACTAAACACGATTTACTTCCTTCCATAGCCATTCACATGTCAAGTGTGTACCTCAATCATAACAGCAGGTAATTAAAACCAACCCAAACTATTCAAATCATAACATAGTCATAGATATTTTAGCCAACAATTCAATTCATTGCATATATATATATATACACGTTCATGTATTAGCACAAAACAGCTCATATATCACATATGCACTTAGACATGTCAAAACAGTCCCATTTAATCATGTAATGACACAAAACAGTCCACATAGTTATATCTGTAGTTAGACATGTCAAAACAATCTCATTTAGTCATGTAATAACACAAAACAGTCCACATAGTTATATCTACACTTAGACATGTCAAAATAGTCCCATTTCTTACATATCATAACTACACAATCATGAGTACTAAAACAATCTATTTGTATTCATATACATTCAATTAAGGACAAATTGCATTTGTAAACAGTTTATGCACTCAATCAATCCTTAAAACTTTTATATACAAGTAGGAAAGTCCCTTCCTAAATATTAAAACAACCCATTAATGTCCTTATACACTCTTTCATACATTCAAAGATATTTCAAGCCACCTATAGAGCTGCTGTCGGGCAGACTGTACATCCCTTAGTTAAAATTTCATAACTTTCATTATGTACATCAAAATTTCGAACCGTTTACACCGTTGGAAAGCTGACTCAACTAGCTTTCTAACCATATAGGCCTTGCATTTTTACACCTTATGAATTAATACAGTTTTTAATCTAAAGATACTCCAAATTCTGCTACCAGGCAGATTAGACTATCCTTGCATAATAGCCTCTACAAGCTGTTATAAAACTCGAAATGCAGTTTCGCTTGTTTTAAATGAAACTAGGCATGACAAGCTTTCCAACCATATAAATTATAGGTTCTAATTCTACCAATACGATTTATAGCAAATTTTCAAAGTCACAGCTAATGCAGATTTCAAAAATGTTTTCAAGGTACAAAGCAGGACGATTTCATTATAATTCATTTCCAGCCCTTCATAATCTACCAAAACAGTTTCTAGGCAATCCATAGCATGATTTATTTTTTAGTAAAATGTATCCATTTAGCATGTATACACAATCTAACAATGCAAAACAGTCCACCATACATTCAAATTTACACAAACAGTCCAAAAATTCTCAAGAACAACCGATAGGAATCACAAATGCACCAAAACAGTCCAGCATGCTTTAAAAGTACTCGAAACAGACCCCCATTAGGCCCTTATAATCATATTTTATGTCATGTTTTTAATGCATAGACTTAATTGAACTCTTAAAAACAGCCATACATTTGCAACCAATTCTAATAGTTCATGCTCCAAGTTCCATAAAAAATCAAATCCATTTTTTTAACAGCCTCTAAAACATTCATGAGCAATTAAACAGTTCACCATTTGATTATTCTAGAGTCAGAGTATTCGATTATATCTAAACAACATTTGACATCATCTTTACAACCAAATCAAAGATTCCACAACCTCTACATCATCTAATCGAATATAGATACTTTTTCAACTCATTTTATTTTATTAAATTGCCAAAATAACAGCCCCCTTAATGTGTACAGCATTCGAATAATCAAGGTTTCTTATCAAATCAAATCTTTTTACTAATTTGTCTAAGAAAATCATATATGCAAGTACCTAATTTCATACTTCAAGCTTTAGATTCTCAAATTACAAGATAGAAAGGAGTTTCTTACCCTTTCTTCAAGCTAGCTAACAAGATTTCTTTCCAAATCCAAGCTCAATGTCAAACAATTATCTCTCTCCTTCTACCATGGAAGCTCGACCAAGTGATGAAGATGAGTGAATGGCTCCCCTTTTTTTTCTTCACCACTTGGCTTGTTCTTACCTCCATTCTTTTCTTAATTGGTGACAAGTGGATAGCCCCCTCATTTACTTAAAAATTTGCATGCAATCCACTTTAATTTCTTAAGCTTTCAATTTAATCTTTGGCCTTAAATCACCTTTTCCTTTGAATTTTCGATTTTAGTCCTTAATTTAACTTATCAGAATTCTCTGAATAACAATTGACTTAGCAATGACAAGGTAACATTCTTCTAGACCAGGTTTTGGGGTATTACAATTGATTTCTTGGAATGGAGTGTTTGGTAGAATGGTTGATTTAATTATTAGATCATATATTTGTGTGCATTGTGAGTCGCAACTGCCCTGTTATGTGCGAATTATGGCTGCTGCGTTTTCATTACATTCGTGTATAGTTTAAACAAAATAAAAAGGAGAGATTGAAGAATGGTTCCAGCAGTGGCGTGAAGATGTGGCTACCATTCCAGTTTGCGTATATATTGGTGAAAAAAAGAATATAAAAGGGGAATTGGAGCACAGAGCAGTTGTGTAAAATTATGGCAACAAAGAGGATTTGAAGGGATTAAAATGGTCATGGCAGTGGCGTGATTTAGATTAGGGGGGTGATGTTGTTTTATTTTGTTTCGAGTGTAGTTGGAATAATTTAGGGGTCTTTTAATGACTTGGTTATTTTGGTGTGGTCCAATTTATATTGACTCTCGCATTTTCTTGTGGAAGATGACAAGTGTTTGGACGATTTTTAGATGGGCGTCGAGGCATTGGCATCAAGACGATAGCAAGTTGGTGAGTGCAAATGTGTTTTGGTACTATAAAAAGGGTTGAATTATGGCTTTGGTGGTTTAGCTAAAGCCTAACAAGCTTAGCTAAGCTCAGAAGTAAGTTTTCTCTATTTTTGCCTTTGTATATCGGTTTGATATGAGCTTTTGATTTATATGTGTTGATTTAAAGCAAGATTTGATTGTAAAGCAAGATTTGTTACCTACTGTTTATCTGCATGATTTTCATATTAAATGCAATGGAAATGGTTATGTACATGAATTCTTATGAGTTTCGATAATGGTTCCGAAAGGAATGTGTAAGATGTTTTTAAACATGGTTTACTGCATTTGAAAACGGGTTATGTGTTGCATATGGAAAAACAGTGGGGCAACATGTTTAAAAATGGAATATATTAGCTAGTGACAATTATTAAATGTTATCGGATATAGTTGGCATGTCATAGGGTTTAAAGTGCACTATAATAAGTCGCCTCATATGTGTCGAGGGGTTGTGATTGTACCATTTTCTCTATCATGGGTACCCTTGCAGTCGAGGGATTGCGATTGTACCATTTTCTCCCGCTGGTGGGTAGTATACATCGTAACCGTCGAGGGGTTTATTGTACCGTTTACTCCGGTTGGATGTATGTTTAAGTGATCTATAGAACCACTTGTGAAATTCGTGTATCCGATGTGTTTTTAAAAATGGAAAGTTTTGGTTTTGGGTCACTTTAATGCCAATATATGAACTAATGTATCATGATGGATAAATTATGTTTTGTATAATGTGATGTATACATGTTATGCTCTTTAAGCATCGCTATTGGAAAAATATGCACGTGAAGGCTTAAATTGAAGTTTGTATATGGGATTATGCATGAGATCCATGATACATGTTTTGCATATGGTTTAATATGCAAGGTATTTGAAAGCTATGTTTGCATATGGTAATTATGCATGTTTCAAATGAAGCTTTTGTGCATATGGTTTAATATGCATGGCATGTTGTTATGATATTTGTTTTGATATAATAATTGAAAAATAATTTTGGACTAAATTGAAAGGATTTCAAAAATGTTTTTAAGTCCAAACAACTTGAAAATAAGTTTGAGGTATTTTCAAAAGGTTTTGAAAGGGTTTAAAATGTTTTAAAGTAGCCAAACTCAAGATTTCAGCATGACCATACAGATACGGTTACACCCTGTATCGATACAATTTAGGGTTTTAGCTATAGTAATGTTCCAAAATTGAAAATCTGTACCGGTACAGGATTATGCGTACTGTTACAGATGAGGGTCATACCGATACGCTTATAGGCGTACTATACTTGCTTTTCAAATCCCCAACGCTATTTCCCTGTAGCGTACTGATCCCCCGTACCGATACACACTGTAGCATATCGAACCCTTGTACCGATATGGTCCAAATATGTATCGATACACTAATGTTGTGAAGAGCATAACGACTAGTTTTAGAAGAACGTATATCGATACAGATGTCTTAAGAACTGCATTTATTGCAGGAAGTAAAGTCTACAGCGGCTCCAAATCAATCCTAACGGTCTCCAACGACTATGAACTCAATTAGGAGCATAAAAAGGACCCTTCGAGCACCTGGAACAACTAATGATCAACATGCCAACATGTCTATCATTGAAAAAGGAGTCTTAGAGCTTAAATTGTATATTTTCGTATAGACAAACACTTGTGAGCCAAATTGTCAATGTATGCTAAAGTGCTCTAGGATTTTGGGTGAGAGCAAGAGTGCAAACACACACCTTGCAGAGGAATTTATTGTTTACTTTGTTTTCTCTTGTTAGAGAGGATACCCAAAGCTTGGGTTGTAAGCTTTGGATGCTAGGCTTGGTAATTGAATTTAGGTTGTAAAGGTTTCCTCCTAAGCCTGTTAAAGGGGGAGAAATTCTTAGTGAATTTGGGAAATCCTTAGTTGGGAAGCTAAGGTAGTGGATGTAGGCTTTATTTAGAATGTCAAACCATTCTAAATTCTTGTGTTCATTTTTCTATCTTTTTGCTTCCCACATAAATCACCCAATAGCAACTTCAACCGTTCTTGCTTGCCAAGTAGTGGAGAAGTTGTTATTGGGTGATTTTTATGGGAAGCAAAAAGATAGAAAAATGAACACAAGAATTTAGAGTGGTTCGACTTTCTAACCAAAGCCTAAATCCACTACCCTAGCTTCCCAACTAAGGATTTCCCAAATTCACGAAGAATTTCTCCCCCTTTTAACAGGCTTAGGAGGCAACCTTTTCAAACTATACTCAATTACCAAGCCTAGCATCCGAAGCTTACAACCCAAGCTTTGGGAATCCTCTCTAACAAGATAAAACAAAGCAAACAATAAATTCCTCTACAAGGTATTTGTTTGCACTCTTTCTCTCACCCAAAATCCTAGAACACTTTACCATGCATTGACAATTTGGCTCATAAGTGTTTGTCTATACAAAAATATACAATTTAAGCTCTAAGACTCTTTTTTCAGTCATAAACATGTTGGCTTGTTGATCATTAGTTGTTCCAAGTGCTTGAAGGGTCCTTTTAAGCTCCCAATTGAGTTCCTATACATTGGAGACCATTGGGATTGATTTGGAGATGTTGGAGACTTTATTTCCCACAATAAATATAGTTTTGGAGACATCCGTATCAATACACGGGTATTCGTATTGATACACGTTCTTCAAAAACCAGCCATTATGGTCTTCACAGCCTTAGCTTATCGATACGCCTTTGGACTATATCGGTACGATGGTTCGATACGCTACATTTCGTATCAATATGATGGATCAATACGGGGTTCAATATACTGCAGGGAAATAGCCATTCGGGGGTTTTGAACTAGCCCATGGGGATTTGAAAAGCAAGAATCGGTACGCCTATAAGCATTATCGGTATGACCCTCCTCTGTATCGAGTTGCATAAGCCTGTACTGGTACTGGTTTTTGGTTCTGGAAAATTACTATAGCTGAAACACTAAAGTGTATCGATACGGGGTGTAACCGTATTGGTACGGTCGTGCTAAAATCTTGAGTTTGGCTACTCTAAAACATTTTAAACCCTTCCAAAGCCTTTTAAAAATACCTCAAACTTATTTTCAAGTTGTTTGGACTTAAATTTTTTTTTGAAATCTTTTCAATTTAGTCCAGAATTATTTTTCAATTATTATATCAAAACAAATATCGTAACAATCTCCCCTTTTTGATATAATAAAACAACTTGAAAATTTGTTTATGAGGTTCTCCCCCTTAGTAAGAATAAATTTTGAATAAGATATTTAAAAATATAAATATAGTTAAAGCTCCACCTTATTCACTTGAAAATTCAATTTTTCAAAACATGAGAACAACACATGTTTAACAAACATATTGGAAGGTTGCTTTGGCTTATTTAAGCATGTTTTATTTAAATGCTTTGGAATGGTGAGTTTGACTTGCTTTAATACGAGTTTATAATAAGGGTTTTGATTTCAAAAATGCATTGATGTTTTAGCCGTTTCAAGCGCACTCACTAGGCATTATATGCTTACGCTCTCTTTTCTTACGTCAATGTAGTGAATTAAAAAGTGTGGGTTTGTGGTTCAAGGCAAGGAGTGATTCAAGACAAGCATTTTAAGAGTATGTTTATGGTCTTTTAAATATTTGTAATAAGGCAATGTGAGTTAATCGTTATGATGATACATTTGTACATGGCTTGATCATATGATTGATGGTTATATTATGTTGGATGGTGACATTATTTAATGTGTACAATGGTTTTATTTAATGTCAAGTACTTTTGATGGTTATGACTTAATGTTTTAAAATGACTTAATAATATTGATTGGATGGATTGCTTGTGTTCTAAGTATACATTTGGTCATGTGCTTCTATTTCCTAATTGATCTATAGCCTATGTTTGGGATCGTGATCTTTTGGTGCTTATTGGATAATGTTTTATATTGTTAGGAACCATTCCTTTAGATTACTTGTATAAATATGAATTGTGTTGAATAATTGTCATGTGATTAATTGATCCCACTTGTTTATTGATGGTATAATATTAGAAGCATGTCAAGATTGTTTGTATGTAATTTGAGTATGTTTAGTTCATGGGTTTTACCAAGTTTAGATTCTTTGCATTTTGGTCATCATATGTTATCGCATCAATTGAATAAGTAGATGATGTCCGATTGAACTGGGATTTTGCAAGCATGCTTATAATATAGCTAATTGCAGTACGATACTTTTAGAAATTTGTTAGTCCCTATATTTTGGCAGTTTTATGATTTATTCCTTAATTTTGTATTTTGTTAAATTGGATGCCTAATTGTGACCGTTTGAGTTGAAAATTGACATGCTAGCATGAAATATAATTAGTTAAATATTGGTAACCTGAAACTTGTACAAGTCTTTGTACTTATATAGATTTGCATTTTGGTCCCTAAAAGGCTTGTGTTTGCAATTGAGTGCCTTATCGATGTTTGTTTTGAATGAAAATCGAACCGTTTCTTCAATGCATATTGCTTCAATGCATATTGTTGGTATTAACAATTCATCTAGATAAGATAAAAGAAAAAATGGACATAGTTCTAGTAAGTTAGTTCGGGTTTGCTCTGGCAAACCCAATGTGATCTTCTTGGTTAAGGTCTAATGACTAGGCTGGGTCTAGCGAGTTATATTTAGTGGTATCAGAGCCAGGTTTCACAACTTTGGACAAATCGAGTTTAGCCTGGTTATTTTGAGAAATTGATCAATGTATTCGTATGTGCTCATCTTGTTAATTGCTTATGTTGGGCATAATCAGGAACACATTGCCTATTACAAATGTTACTAAAATTGTTTTTGCAGGTTTTTCTTGGATCACTTGCCGAGCCTACACCCCAACTATTAGTTTTGAACACTGGTAATGAATTTGATTTTAAACGAGAAATGAATTATTCAGTATTTACTTTCGATCTTAGTAAGCGTTGTCTAGATTATTGTTAGTATAAGTTAAGTGATTTCCAATCTTGAGTTGACTTGGCCCTCGATCGAGAATTGTTAAAAGTGGTCTTTGAACTTGAGTGATTTTGTCCTTGTTCGTGAGTTTATAAGTGGTGTTGGTCCATTATTTTGAGTATTAAAAGTGGTTATTACCATCAATATTAATGATATGGATTTTAAAGTTTGATGAGTAAGTGAAGTAATATGAATGGGAGAGAGTTCATTGTAAGGTGTCGTATGCTTGATCGTAATATCAATATCCGTAATGTATGCTCGAGTTATACTTAAGGAAGCTTCGATTGAGATTCTAATGACAATTTTTGAGTGTTTAAGTTGATAAGAGTATGGTGTATGCTTCATGTAAGAAAGTTGACATCCAGGACCGAAACCTAACCAGTGATGTTGATTGTTAAGTAGAAGTTGATAATATCCCTAACATCATTTCCATGAGGATGGTGTAACGCCCTGTTTTGGGCTTAGGAGTTTGCTAAGTGGTTTACACCGTCCATTGGATCGGATTAGGGAATTCGAATCAGTTTCAAGATTTAATTTGGATTAAATATTTTTGGAAAGGATAAAATCATGGAAAATTATCTAAAATCATCATTAAATATGGAAATGATTTTGGTGGAATAAATTTTACAAACGGGATCTCGAAAGTGGATATTTTAGGTAGTGACCAAAATGAAAATTTTAAATCTGTTTATAGTGACTATTTTGTAAAAGGGCCAAAACTTAGAATCCTTAAGGAGCTATTTGACCAATCTTTTTCATCAGATTTTTCCTTAATTTAGATTATTTTAAACTGTTTTTATTGGATTTATTATTAAAGGGAGATGAATTTAATTAAAAGATATTATTTTCTCAAATCACTTTTCTTACGTAACTAACTTTGCAATTCTTTTTCTCTCAACTTTTCTCAGCATCCAAACTAAGATTTTCACTCCAAGATTGTTATAGATAAAATCTGATTGAGTTCCTTCTTGTTTCCTAATTGATTTCTTTTATTCCTATTATAAAATCTTATTGGATTTCAACTAAACTGTACCAATTAAGGGATAAATCAACCATTAGAGGTGAGGTTCATTCTTCCTCTAATATAAGGTTCTTTAATGAAATTCCCAAGTTCTTGATCTTTTAATTATGATTTTTGACTTGTTTCGATGATTTACTTGAAGAAAAATGGTTAAGTCAAGGTTTAATTGGTGAAATTGATTTAATCTCGTAATGATCCCGTTTTCTCATGCTTTGGATTGATATAGGTCATGATTTTGATGTTGAATGATGTTAATAAGATGGTTTAATCATAGAATTCCCAAGACTACTTGAATGCCTAATTTTCTAGGTTGCTAGTTATGTGTTTTTGGGGAGTTGTGAAGGTTTTATGAATGCTGGAGGTATAAGGATGGTAGTGGAGTGTTTTTAGATGGTGTTTGATGTTAATTGATGAGTTGAAATGTTAGGTTATGGCTGGGTTAAGTTTGGAGGATGTTAAAGGTTTGTTTTGGATGTTGTGGAGTGTTTTGTGTTGAAGGAATGTTGAGGATTTTGTATGGCTGTGTTGTTGATTGCATTTTAATGCAATGTACCTATTTTTGTGTGGATAAAGAAGGGGAAGCTGGTCCTCACGCTTGAGTCCTAGTTTCGGAAGCTTTGGAGGCGAAATTACCATATCGACAAGCGAGGCTTTGCGTGTCGGTTAGTGAGAATGTGTTTTACAACTATTAAAAGGTTTGAAAGTTTTGTTTGGGAGTTTAGATCAAGCTTGAAATGCTGGTCTAAGCTCAGAAGTAAGTAAAGGATGAAATCTCTCTCTCGAACTCGATTTGGCAATTAATCTTATACCCTTGTGGTAAATGGTTTAATTACTTACTGCTTATGTATGTCTAGAGCATGGTTTAATGCTAGGAAATGATTACAAAATGATAAGGATGCATCTGGAAGTAATGGACATTTCGTTAATGTTTATGAACATTGTCTAATGCAAGGTTATGGTGCATTGGGTTAATGATTTTGATGATGCATATGAAAATAGTGAGTTGTTGTTAAGAAATGAATTATATTGGCAAGTGATGAGATGAAAAGGTTTGAAAATGTTATCGGATATAGTTGGCCGGCCATAGGATTGATAGTGCACTATAAAAAGTCACCTTGGATGTTGAGGGGTTTACGTGTACCGAATTCTCCATCCAAGTACCCTAATGGTTGAGGGGTTTAATTGTACCAAAGAATCCCGTTAGTGGTTTATACATCTGATCGATGAGTGGTGTTGAGGGGTTTATGTGTACCGAAGACTCCACCACGGGTGTCACAACGGTGGAGGGGTTTATGAGTACTGAAAACTCATATGTGTGAACCTTGAGACACCGATAGATTGTATGTTAAGTGTTGAGGAAACACTTGTTGAATCCGTGTATCCGATGTTATGTTCTGTAAAATGGAACTTGGTTAATGATCAGTTGTAAGCCAATATAATTGATGATGTATCATGAGATGGATTATGTTGTTTAATGTAGTTTAAGCATGTTGTACTCTTTAAGCTTTGCATTGGTAGTATGCATGGGAAATCTTAAATTGAGAGTAGCAAATGGGACTTTGCTGTTGAATCCATGATACATGTTGCATATGATTTAATATGCTGTTTTGGAAATGTTAAGTGCATGGTTTCGTTAAGGCATGATGTTGAGATGATGTTTTGAAAGTAATTTGGGAAGTGTTTATTAAACAATGGAAAATGGATAAAAATGCATTGATGGTTGTTGGTTTTGGGCTTTCCTCACTAAGCCTAGTGTGCTTACGCTCTTATTTTCCATCAAAGCAAATAATTAGAATTTTCGGGCAGCGAAGAAGCAAGAAAGGATTTTCGAAGACTCATTTTCAATTTATGGTTTAAACGCATATTGTAGTAATAAAAGCAATGTGTCGGATGAGGTTTTGGGAGGGTTTTGATGAACTCCCCATTGACGCAAGTTTTAATTGCTGTTTTGGACTTGTAATAAGCTTTAAGTGGTTGAGATGTGAATGGTTTTGTGTTTTGGTTGCGGACTAGGAAGCATGTCTATAGACTTTGAGATTGATTTTGCTAGATTTGCTAGGTTGGTCCAAAATGGTGCTATGGTGATGTTTAAGCATGTGAATGATGTTATATGATGTTTAGATAAGTGTTAATGTTGTTTGAAGTGAGCCAAAGTGTCATATGTTGGACCTAGAGGTCATTATAGGCCTCTACGTACCGGTATGGGCACCTCAGGATCGGTACGCGGGGCCCTTTTGGGGCTCAATTTGTTGAATTTAAGCTACGAGTACCGGTATGCCTAGCCACCATATCGGTACGCCTTAAGGAAAATGAATGCTTATTTCGGTACACGGGCTTAAGGATCAGTACAACCCTTTGATTTTAGCATACCGTACCAGTACGCGGGGTATCATATTGGTACGGATTTTGGTTTTTGGAATCTTGAGTTTTGAGAAAATGTGAAGGGGATCGGTACGGGTCAAAGCTATACCGGTACAGGTTGGTCAACACACTATATCAATACGAGCATGAGTGTATCGGTACGCTAAGCTGTTATGTCTGTTAATCTATATAGGTACGGGTTTTCCTATATTAGTATGTTATGTTGTTTTTATGCAATATTGTTTTCTGAGGTTTGGAAATCATGCAAGTACTTCAATGGTTTCTTCTTATCCCTAAGTCGAAACTCTAGCTACTTGTGCATGCCTTGATAATACATCCCTGCGTGAATCAAGGGTGAACAACAACCAATCTTGCGCTCCTCTTAGCCGTTGAAATCCTTAACTTATTCCTAAGCCGGATTAATCTTCACCATCAATAGATTGAATAAAGATCATATTCATTCGTTTCATGAATCTAATTCTCCCGATATTAGATAAATAGATGAAATCACGAGATCCTCTCCCAATTCACTCGCAAACAAGAATAAGAACCAAGAATGAATAAACCTTGAAATAGAAAAGTGCAAACTCTTATTACATAAACAAAAACCAATAGTTTCTCACAACCACAAAACACAATAACCATAGCCAAGTAGATTTAGTTCATGGCTAGGTTCAAAGGAAACACAAGATAAATAATCCCTAGCATGAACCCAATCGAACAAGAAAGAAAAAGATGAAGAAGGAGGCTTGTCGAAATCCTCATTGCCCTAGATGCTTGTCGAAAATTCTCTCCTCTTGCCCTCCTTGGACTTGTCGAAATTCCTCTCTCTTGCTCTCTCCATCTTGTCGAAATCTCCATCTTATTTATAGGGCTAGGCCAAGGTCCTTCTTTGAGGAGGAAGTTAAGTTGGAATTAAATTATCTTTAAAGAATATAATTCTTTATTATAATTGTATTCCTACTAGAACTTCTCCTATCTTCTTGGAATTTAATTCTTCTTTAATCTCTGCATGGCAATCAAATTCCTTTGGGTTTGGGCTTTGCTCCACATCATATTGGGCTTGTCTAGTCATCAATTTCGACTACCATATCACTTTTGCTCTTGGCGACAATTGCCATGGCAACTGGCTTGGCGTCTCCTTCATGTATTGCCCTAGCAACTAGCTCGGTGTCTCCTTCATGCATTGCCCTGGCAACTAGCTCTAGCCTTGCTTTGGCAAGTGATCCTGCATATACACACAAAACACACCAAATCATCATCTTTTCCCACAAAAACTACCAATTTATGTAATCAAGCTCAACGATGGAAGGAAACATGGATTAATGCATGAATGGCTAATTATGCAACTAATATGAGCCTAAGTCTAACAATAATATGAGTAAAAAGGGTAAGAAAATAGTACTTTTGAACACTTATCAATGATGTTATATGATGTTTAGATAAATGTTAATATTGTTTGGAGTGAGCCAAAGTGTCATATGTTGGACCTAGAGGTCATTATAGGCCTCTACGTACCAGTACGGTACGCATTTTGGTTACTGGAATCTTGAGTTTTGAGAAAATGTAAAGGGGATCGGTAAGGGTCAAAGTTGTACTGGTATGGGTTGGTTAACACACCGTGTCGGTATGGGCATGAGTGTATCGGTATGCTAAGCCGTTATGTCTGTTAATCCGTATCAGTACATGCTTTCTGTTATGGATGCATTTGGATGAATGTGGAAGATTGTTTTGAGCTAGAGTTTTAACCTAAGAGCATGAAATGGACTTAATTAAGGTTAGGTAATCTTAATTGTAACATGACCTTATAATTTATAAAAATTACATTTTGGTCCCCAATGTGAGCTGTTGAGCAATTGATCTCCATTTTGCAATCTGATTTAATTGTGATGTTTTCGCTGAAGCATGAACAAGTAAGACTATAATTAAATGTATTTGGACAAGATAAAAAGGAAAAAAAATGGGCTCGACTTAGGTTATTAGTTTGGGTTTGCTTCGGCAATCCTAATGTTACTCTTTTGGTACAGTTTCGGCTAGGCCAGGCTAAGGGGGTTACAGATTGTCAAGGTATGAAATATGCATAAGGCATTGGATTGATTTTCATCTTCAAAAATTAGAGTGTGCATCATAATTGTGGAATCTATATTTTGATTATAGAAAGGGCGAGCAATTTGTTTTTCATTTCCCATTGTGCCATCTAGAGTATTCAGGCTTCATTTGGTTATGCGTATCAACCGAAAAGTGGCTATGCTAATTGCGACAAGTTTTCCATTTTGAGAATCTTTGTTAGGAGTGCTATTGGTAAGACCATGGTTGTTAATAGAATTGTGTTGAATATGTTCATGGTAGAATTTGTGTTTTAAGGCTATTTTAGAGGATGATCGGGTGTTGGAACACCAAGCGATGGTTACTTTTGAAAGTTATGAAGTTTTAAAGATTAGATTTGTTTTCTTAGAAGAGATTTCCATGGTGTGGATTGAATTATGGTTGATGTGATTATCTCTAATGAGGTTGAAAGGATGTCAAGATTTATGTTGTGAAGTTGTCCTGGCTTATGTGAATAAGTACGGGGTTAAGGATGTTCGGTTTTTTAATGTCTATGTTTTTTGAGAATTTTTTTCTGAAGTGCTTTTGAGGAAGCTTTTCCGTGTTGTTCTATGTTTATGAAGGTGAGTTCGGTGTTGAGATGTACCTTGGTACGGCTCATAAATCCTTTTTGTGTCGTATTGACGAGAATTAAAGAAGTGTGCGAGTTGAGAATATGATTGCAAAAATGGTCAATTTGTGGGTAGATTCAATCAGAAGTTCTATTTTTAGAAGCATCATGGTGGTTGTTAGTTGGAATGGTGTTAAGATAATTTGGTTGGTATGGGTTAGTAGTTATGTCCTGTAGATGCAAATACACTAGTGGCATTCTAAGTTACAATGAGACGAGTATTATGTGAATACTTGGTTTCGTGAATAGCAAAAGTGGTGGTATTTTTGTGTACAATTGTGCCGAGAAAGATCTTGACTGACAATCAAGATTTGCTAATAGGCTTTTGTAGTGAAGCGTTTGTTTCATAATTGGAGTACCGAGTTTTGGCAAAGCTAAATGAGGTGTTCTGGGGATGTGCTTAGGTTGTGTAAGTTTGGTTCGAAAATGTTGTTAGTAAGTGTGAATTGTTAATCATGCACAGTACATAAACACTTATATGCATACATTTGGTCAGAACATTATTGATTTTGCATACATATACATAGGCATCTATGAGGGCATATAAGTAATCATGAATACATATGTTCACACTTACGAATGACTTTTCGGAGGCTGATGAGGAAATGATACAAGTTAGCTTTAGCGATGAGGTTCTTTAGGATCTCATAAATTGTAGAAGGAGTTAAAGGTTGATTCTTGGAAGTTGGAGTTGTGCTAGATTTGAAACAATCAAGGTTGATGTTAGAGGTATATGGTTTATGGGTTTAGTTTATTGTTATCAAAATTTGTTAAGGAATCTTCTTAAGTTGTTGTACCATTAGCAAAGTTACGACAAGAGATGTCATGTTGAATTGGATGTGTGATGGATTCCATTCATGGTTGTAGCTTGAGCTTAGTTAGTGGAAGGTTATTTAATTGGTTATTAAGTAAAAAAATTATGTTTTTGATGACTTTTTAAGGAAAAAAAAGAGACAAATTGGTTTTAGAGTGATTTTTGTGAATTAAATAGAAATGGGGCACAAGCTAAGAATCTTTAGGGAGCAGTTTCACCCTTTGTTTTTTAACAACACAATTTTTTGTTTTAAAAACACTACCGATGGTTAACATTCTTTTTTCTAAAACATGGGTTTTCTAAATTTCCTTTTCGTTTCTAAAACATGGTTAACACAATTGATCACTGTAAACATTGGTTTTCCAATTTCGTTTCTAATCTATTTTTTGTTCAAACAATTTTTAAAAATTAAGTAAATCGGTAGATTTTGATCAACAATGATTTTCATGTTGGAGTACAAGGGGAAGCTCATTTTGGTTGTACTCCTATCAAGCAAGGTGAGCTATGGTTTCTTACTGACATTCCACACGCTTTTTGTCCTTAATCTATTATTTCTAATATCAATAGTAGCTAAAACAATTTAATTGGATTTAAATTGGGTTGAAAGGGTTTCAAGAACATATTGTGGTTAGGTTGTTTAACCTAATACTTTTTATTGGGTACTAATGGTTTCTTATTGGTTGATAATAAGTTAAAAAATTGGTTTTACAAGTTTATCACGAAATTAGTTTAATTGACTAAAGTGAGATAGTTGTTCTTCATGGATTGAGATTGATGTATGGTTAGTGAAGCCTTGGATGTTGGTTGTAGTTTTGGAAATTAATTGGTGATCCTTGCAAAAATTATTGAGAGAAGAATTGTTTGTGAAGGGCTGGCTGGATAGTAGGAACGATTGGTGCAAGCTAAAGGCGATTTTTTGTATTTTGGCATTGTTTTTGGGTGAAAATCATATGAGTTTTGTGTGGACTGAGACATCGAGAAATCATATATCTTATGGGTGATTGAGTGTTTCTCGATGTTTCTCCGTGGATGAAGGTTGTTGAGAATAATTCATAATGGTTAGTTGAATCAAGTCTTAATAGAGGTTATGTTGAGAAGGAGGGCCGATTTTGTGGCATGTTGTGTCGAGATGATTTTGGGGTCGAATGTGTAATTGATGATTTCCCTACGTTTTTATGGCGAGGTTTGTTTGACTCTTTGTTTGACCTCGTTAAGATAAAGTTGGGAATTGTTGGTTTTACCATTGGTGAGGGATGTTTCTAATTAAGTCTTTAGCAATTGGGTGTTGCTCATCGAGATGATTGAATTTGTGGAAGTTATGTGGCATAGGTGTAATTGAGGAAGTTGTTGGATGAAGGAAGGTTTATATTTGTTTTGTTCCCTTTACGTAAACTTCGAGGACAAAATTTCTTAAGAGGGAGAGAGTTGTAACACCCCGAAAAATGGGCTAGAATATTTAGGTAAATTATCGGAATCGGTTTGGAATTTTTTTGGATTAGGTTTTAGCTAATTAATTCATTTTTGAAAATAAATTGGGTTTATTAAATTGATTTTCGATAAATTTATTGTGGCTAATATTTTTAGAAAATAATTTTAATGGGTTGTTAAAGGATGAAATTGAGTTTGGGCAATTTTAATTGGGTTGATTTAATGTTAAATTAAATAGGGATTGTTTTGCAAAAGTTGTAAAGTATTAATAATGGCAATATTGTAAAAAGGGTTAAAGTGGTATTTTTATTTGAATTATTAAATTAATGAGTAAATATATCTTCTCTCTTGTTTTTAACAAAAAAAGAAGTTGACGTTTATAATTTTCTAAGAGATTAGAAAGATATTTCTAAGTTTCTCTCATTTTCTTCCAAACAAAACTTTAGTGATTTCTTGATTCCTTAATTATTTCTACTTCAATTTTTTCCATTATTTTTAAACAATTGTGGATCAAGGATTTTGATTTCTATATCATCTTCACTATTTTTCTTGTTGTAAATCAAGAGAGGAGTTCATCTATAAGTTGGTTTTTCATTAAGCAAGGTGGGAAAATGTTCTTTAATGAATTTGTACATAATTTTGATTCTTAATCTATGACTTCTCATACTTTGGGATAATTAAAATGAATTTCTAATAGAATTATTAGATTTTAATGAATTTTCTCATAATTCTTGATTAGATTATAGTAATCTAATGATTTTTATGAAGTTCTAATGTTTTGTGCATGGGTGATAATAATCTAAAGTTGATTTTGAAATTTAATTCCCGGAATTAATCTAACTTGTTAAATTTAGATTTGAGTTCTTGGAATGGGGTGTTTGATAGAATGGTTGATTTAATTATTAGATCATATATTGGTGTGCATTGTGAGTGTTTGAAGAAATGCATGTAAGGAATTAAAGGGGGGGATCGGACGTTCAGAATAAGATAGCGGTGTGGTCGCAACTGCCCTGTTATGTGCGAATTGTGGTTGCTGCCTTTTCATTCCATTCGTGTATAGTTTAAACGAAATAAAAAAAAAAAGAGATTGAAGAATGGTTCCAGCAGTGGCGTGAAGCTGTGGATACCATTCCAGTTTGCGTATATATTGGTGAAAAAAAATAATATAAAAGGGGAATTGGAGCACAGAACAGTTGTGTGAAATTATGGGGAAAAAAAGAGAATTTGAAGGAATTAAAACGGCCGTGGCAGTGGCGTGATTTAGATTAGGGGGCTTATGTTGTTTTATTTGTTTTGACTGTAGTTGGAATAATTTGGGGTCTTTTGAGGAAGTGGTTATTTTGGTGTGGTCCAATTTATATTGACCCTTGCATTTTTTTGTGAAAGATGGCAAGTGTTTGGATATTTTCGGATAGGCGTCGAGGCATTGACGCCAAGGCATTGGCATCAAGACGATAGCAAGTTGGTGAGTGCAAATATGTTTTGGTACTATAAAAAATATTGAATTATGTC
Organism: Hibiscus mutabilis; assembly: GCA_019671005.1. Lineage (NCBI taxonomy): Eukaryota > Viridiplantae > Streptophyta > Magnoliopsida > Malvales > Malvaceae > Hibiscus > Hibiscus mutabilis. The sequence goes on along the minus strand of CM033733.1, from coordinate 21,421,350 downwards.
TTTGGGGGTTTAGTTAAATCCTAGGAAGGTTAGCTAAGCTAAGAAGTAAGTTTTCTCTATTTTCGCCTTTGTATATCGGTTTGATATGAGCTTTTGATTTACATGTGTTGATTTAAAGCAAGATTTGATTGCAAAGCAATATTTGTTACCTACTGTTTATATGCACGATTTTCATATAAAATGCAATGGAAATGGTTATGTACATGAATTCTTATGAGTTTCAATAATGGTTCCGAAAGGAATGTGTAAGTTATTTTTAAACATGGTTTATTGCATTTGAAAACGGGCTATGTGTTGCATATGGAAAAACAGTGAGGTAACATGTTTAAAATGGAATATATTAGCTAGTGACAATGATTAAATGTTGTCGGATATAGTTGGCATGCCATAGGGTTTAAAGTGCACTATAATAAGTCGTCTCATGTGTGTCGACGGGTTGTGATTGTACCATTTTCTCCACCATGGGTACCCCGGCGGTCGAGGGGTTTTGATTGTACCATTTTCTCCCGCTGGTTGGTAGTATACATCATAACCGTCAAGGGTTTATTGTGTCGTTTACTCCAGTTAGATGTATGTTTAAGTGGTCTATAGAACCAGTTGTGAAATCCATTTATCCAATATGTTTTTCAAATGGAAAGTTTTAGTTTTGGGTCACTTTAATGCCAATATATGAACTAATGTATCATGATGGATGAATTATGCTTTGTATAATGTGATTTATACATGTTATGCTCCTTAAGCTTCTCTATTGGAAGAATATGCACGTGAAAGCTTAAATTGAAGTTTGCATATGGGATTATGCATGAGATCCATGATATATGTTTTGAATATGGTTTAATATGCATGGTATTTGAAAGCTATGTTTGCATATGGTAATTATGCATGTTTCAAATGAAGCTTTTGTGCATATGGTTTAATATGCATGGCATGTTTTACAAACGTATTGAAAGGTTGCTTTGGCTTATTTAAGCATGTTTTATTTAAATGCTTTGGAATGGTAAGTTTGACTTGCTTTAATACGGGTTTATAATAAGGGTTTTAATTTCAAAAATACGTTGACGTTTTATTCATTTTGAGCGCACTCATTAGGTATTATATGCTTACGCTCTCTTTTCTTCCGTCAATGCAGTGAATTAAACAAGTGTGGGGTTGTGGTTCGAGGCAATGAGTGATTCCAAGACAAACATTTTTAAGAGTATGTTTATGGTGTTTTAAATATTTGTAATAAGGCAATGTGGGTTAATCGTTGGGATGTTACTTTTGTATAAGGCTTGATCATATGATTGATGGTTATATTATGTTGGACGGTGACATTATTTAAAGTGTACAATGTTTTTATTTAATGTCAAGTACTTTTGATGGTTATGACTTAATGTTTTAAAATGACTTATTAATATTGATTGGATGGATCGCTTGCATTCTAAGTATATATTTGTTCATGTGCTTCTATTTCCTAATTGATCTATAGCCTATGTTTGGGATCGTGATCTTTTGGTGCTTATTGGATAATATGTTATATTGTTAGGAACCATGCCTCTAGATTACTTGTATAAATATGAATTGTGTTGAATAATTGGCTTGTGATTAATTGAGCCCACTTGTTTATTGATGATATAATATTAGAAGCATGTCAAGGTTGTTTGCATGTAATTTGAGTATGTTTAGTTAATGGGTTTTACCAAGTTTAGATTCTTTGCATTTTGGTCATCGTATGTTATCGCATTAATTGAATAAGTAAATGATATCCGATTGACTTGAGATTCTGTAAGCATGCTTATAATATAGCTAATTGCAGTACGATACTTTCAGAAATTTGTTAGTCCCTATATTCTGGTAGTTTTATGATTTAGTCCTTAATTTCTCATTTTGTTAAATTGGATGCCTAATTGTGATCCGTTTGAGTTGAAAATCGACATGCTAGCATGAAATATAATTAATTAAATATTGGTAACCTGACTTGTATAAGTCCCTACAATTATTTAGATTTGCATTTTGGTCCTTAAAAGGCTTGTGTTTGCAATTGAGTGCCTTATCGATGTTTGCTTCAATAAAAATCAAACAGTTGCTAGAATGCACTGTAATACCCCAATTACTAGCTTAGAAGTTTTGCTCTTTGGCTTTCAAAACAATTATGATTTTAGGTTATCTTATAAGTGAAACAAATAAGTTTGGGACCAAATTTCAATAAAAAGAAATCTCAAGTGCTATTATAGGAAGGACCTAACTGAAGCTTGATAAGAATTTGTAGATTGCATGCAATAAAAATTAAGATTTTTGGCCTTGGAAACTTGTCCATTTGATAGTCATGCAAGGTGTTAGGGGTTAGGGGGAGAGCCGGCTATTGTGTCTTTAGGAGAGAAGAAACACTTTCATCTTCCTCCCTCAACCTCCCAACCAGCCGAGTAGAGTGAGAGAAAATTATAGTGAATACTTTAGTTGCTTGGGCTTGGACATTAAGAGCCTTGTGTAGAAGGTAAAATTTGTTGTTTCTCTTCTATATAATCTTGTTATGAATTGAGCTGTAAATTATGTTGTGAATTTGTGCATAATCGAAATGTATGTATGGAATTAGCCTTATTGGATGTTTTAGAAGATAGTAAGAAAAGATTCATGCCATGAATGTGATCAATAGGTTTGGTGATCCATTATTTCGAAAGATGCATGTTAGTACTTTAGGATTGAAATTTCGATTGAGAAAGGTTAAGCCATTGTAAGCCGTGTGTATGTATATGTTTGTATATGAGTTAGGGCTGTTAATGAATACAAGAATATGTGCATGTTATGATTTGTGTACATGTATGTATACATATATATATATATATATATATATATATATATATATGAATTTGAATTGTTTTGATGGTAACAATACTTTAATTGGCTGTTGAAGAAAGATAAATGAATGCACATGAAAACAAGGCATTAAAATGTGATTATATAACCCTTAAGGACTATTTTTAAGTATATTATATAAACACATGAATTGGAGTCCGTTTTGGCAATGTTACAAACATTGGAGGACTGTTTTGCTATGGAAATAAATGAAATTCTTGAATTAGGGACTGCCCTGCATATATGTGTAATTAAAGGGACTCTTTTTACAAGCATGGCGGGATATATTATATAACTAGGGATTGTTTTGTGTGTGTGAGTGTAAAATGGATTACTTTAATGTCTACATAACATAAATGTATGTTTAGGTGATTGGAATGTATGTAATTGTAATAGAAGTCGATTTAATTCACATGTATGTACAAATGTGTATACTAATGAATTGGACAGTTTTGGTTTGATGTGTAAATATACCAATGTGATTGAATAGTTGGTAAATTAATTTTTAATATATATAAGTATGACCTTGACTGAAAGAATGAAGTGTTAAACATAAGGAAAAAGATGTCAGGTGCTATAAAACTTATGTATATATAAGTCTGTGTGAAATTGTATGTATAAAATGGATTTTGATGTACGTGTATTGTTGTAACTAGATCAAGAAGTGTTTGAGGAGGCAAAATCTAAGGCTAGTAAAGCTGTAGAAAAGCAAACTTGAATAGTGATTTGAGATCAAATATAGCTGGATTACTTGTGAGTGTAGTTTAAAGTCTCAGGATAGGCCTAAAACCTTCCCGAGCATTTCTTGTTGTTAATATTTATTATTTACTACAAATATGAATATGTTACTTGCAAACCATAAGTTGGCTTGGAGGTAAGTTATTACATGCTATGCTTGAAGATGTACCATATATGTTCATAATAGTTCTTATTTGAATTGGATAATATGCCTTTAAAGTAAATTTGACATGATTTATGTAATGGCGATCTTGGTTATGTTACCCTTCAAAATTTGAAAAATGAAATCAATAGATTTCACATGTGGTGAATACAAGTTTAATATGAGAAAGGGTAACAAGATGATTAAAATGATATCTTGATTGAAGAATTATGCTTACTCCTATATGAATAAGACTTGAGAAATATAAAAGCCTTGGTTCGAGTCAGTCTTAGGTATAGTTGGCATGCCATAGAGTCCATAGAGCTCATATTTGGGGTGGACTATGGTCCTCGACTACGGGTCCTTATTTGGCGACAGTAGAAGGGAAGTATTGTGGTCATTTGGCGACAGTAGAAGGGATTGACTGATACTGCGAGTACTATTTATTGTATATTTGGCGATAGTTGGTTGGGGATTCGTGTACCTAGGCTGTAACTTGAATTACAAGGCTATGTTAAACTGGATTCTCGTATGAGACAAAGAACTTAAAGAAGTATTGAATTAACTTGCATAAAAAGACATATATTTACATTTATATATAACTATTCTTGGATATGAAACATGTTATAAGGGATTAAGAAGCTTATAATTGTATATGTTTTCAAATTGGTAGCATGTGACCTTATGTAAATTGAATGGTTGATAATTGTGCCTCTAAGTAATTGAATGAGTAGCATATCTTGATCACTACATCTAATTGTATTGCTTGTCTCGAATTCTTATATTGTACCTCATATCTTCTTGTTGAAAATATCATTGTACTTGAGCATGGAAAGAATAAAAGGAATAAGTAAATGATTGTTATCTATGTTGCTTTAAACTACCTCACTAAGTGAAAACTTATACATCGCTTTCTTCTATTCCAAGATAAAGCTTGGATTGTTTATTAGTTAAGAGCTTGACTACATCACAAGAAGTCTAATGTATGTTTTGGCACATCTTTTGTCAAAAACTCCTAGGATGTTGATAACATGTTTTGTATCGCATACTAGTTGCATATAAGTCAAATCTGGTATGTAAATATTGAGATTTGTATTCCATCCTAAAAATGTTTTGTAAATGGCCTTTATACGTAATCGTTAAATGGTTGGTATTTAGCCTATGTGATTGATGATATATATGGAACTATGTATAGGTTCATGTTTGGGATACTTAATGTATCGAATGATTCCATGTATAAGATTGAAAGGATGTTGACTTAGATTAGTTTATTGTATGCTGATTTGGTAGATAGTATAACAACTTGGTGAATAAAAACCTTAGGAATAATCTAGAATATAGTTCATATTAAAGAATCTATTTGAAGTAAGGGAAAATGGCTTGTATAGAGGTTCAAATTATCTCTATTGTTTTGAGTATTTGATTAGAATTATACATGCTAAAAAGGTTCTACATGATGCTTGTTGTTTAGGTTATCTTCATATTCAAATTCGAACACATTAAGTTAATCCTACATGTTTTGGGTTGTTTTCGTTTTGTTGTTATTATAAAAATTGTTGTTGTTCATAAGTGTATGATTATGCTTAAGTATGAATGAATGAATATGTAACACCCTTAACATATACTCGTACACATTAAGGATGTCACAATGTTATTTAACAGAGTTCTAGACTTGTAATAATTTTTTTAAACATCTGACATAAAACTAGTTTATAAAATAACCCTTTCTCGACTTTTGAAGTATTCATAGCCTATTTGCATATTGCTAGTTTTGATCCTGAATTGTTTTATAAACATTTTAGTCAGTTATTAAAATAAGTATGTAACCCAGGGTGAAAACTAGGTACACTGCCTAGGCCCTTTCTTGGATTTAAAATTGTTACGCGATATATGATAAATAAAATTTTACCTAATTAAATATCATCACTGGTAATGCTTTAACCATACGAATAATTCATATTTATCTGACTATTAATCAAACTTATACCTTTAAAACAACTAACGAATAAATTGATACATCTCCACGAGAGAATATCATAAATTAGAATGTCTTACTAATGTTTGGCAGATTGCAACTTGATCAACATGCTTGACTCCTGTTCCGGTAAGTTTCCAATAATCTACGTGTGAAACAACACACGCTAAGTATTCACTTAGTGAGGCAACTATAAATTAAAGTAAAGCATTTCAATGTATAGAAATAACATAAATAAATAAAATAATATGTATATCATATAAAAATATAGAATCGTATAAAACTGACTTATCAAAGTCATTCCTCTACCATATAATAGTGCAATACGGTTCCTGCAAAATGGCAAGTGACTCCCAATTGCAGTTTATATCATATCATCAAACTTTTAATTTATTAATCAAATATATGTTAAGCTTTTTAACTTAACCGCCTGAATAAATGCATTTCATGTATTATAGCCCGAAGTACTATATATTGTGATACTTTGGTACACGAGTCATCATAACCGACATCGTAGTGTCTACAACGCTGTAGTGTCTAATGATGAGTACGTTCTCGAGGACGCCCTTTTCTCCTCATTATCGCACATTTTGTGCTAATTGACATCGAAGTGTCTAAACAACACCGTAGTGTGCAACGCCGCGTCTGATGTTAACACCGAAGTGTCTAAACAACACCGTAGTATCTGTAGTCAATACTGAAGTGTCTGGAACGCAGTTACTAAGACTCTATGGATGTCCAATTATACCAATGACTCTCACACTAGTTCGATATTAGGCAGTTCATACACAAAATCTAAAATTCGATTTATCTTAGATAAATCATTATGCCATATCAATGTACCACATATGCCATTAATATTTCATGCCATATACATAACTTTCGTCAACATACATTTTCATTAATATCAAGGTCAACTTCTCGCAAGTCTCCCTCATATCACATATATAAAATAAGTAAAAATACACTCACCTTGGGCACTTAACATGATGCCTCACTAAGTCCTAGTTCGATCCTTTCTTTCAAAGGATCTCGAACCTTATTTGATTCAGACTTGACTTCATTAATCACATGAATAAAATATAATATTTGTTAGATTCAAATCTAACAATACCTTAAACATGATGTCTAATATAATCATTCGAATATAAATTTCCAAATATTTTCCTTTCTTCATTGTACTGTTCAAAAACACATTATGGTTAGTGACTAATTTAAACTTCCAATAATTCTTCCGAGCTTGCTAACTAACATTTAAATACAAAATGTTTCAAATTCCATTTTTTTGACAGCCTGCGCTACCTTCAAAGATTTACTTATATAGGGTAGAATACATACTGGATCTTAATTTACTTTGTATTGGATAAACTAGATTCGATAACGGTTCTAACAGTATAAGCCACGTAAATTAATAAAATCTATAAAAATTATGAAAAATGACTAAATTCACGTCATAAATTGTCCAGATAGAAAACTGATCTATAATTTTTCTGACCTTAATTCGAATAAAAATTTATATTTTTTATCTCGAAACTCGAAATCAGACTCCATTTATTGGAAACGAAACTAGACTAACAAATCTTTACAACGGTATAAAATTCATCATTTAACCATTTTTGTAGAATTTATGAATTTTTTTTTAAAACTTACTGCCATAATTCAAATTCCAACATAACTTTCCATAAATAACTTCTAATTTACACCAATTGCTCCTTATTTCTCTACTTGTCAATTTAGTCTCATCGCTCTACTTCAAATGACTAGAATAAAGCTTGTATTCATATGTTCTCTTTACATCCTTCATCAAAATAAGCTTAAACCTTTACTCCTCTAATTTCTCTTGATTTGTCAAAATAGTCACCAAATTTCCAATATAAGGATTCAAGCTTCTTAACTTTGCAAATTAGTCCTCCAATCAACATTACTACCTTAATTCCATCATTTTAACTAAAAAATAGATTTACTCCTTCTACATATCCTCTTTGCTGAATAGACCATTTTTAATATCCCAAATTTTTGCTAGTGACCAAAATGTAAAATTTGAAAGTTTAAGGGTTAAAGTATAAACTTTGGAAAAGTTTAGGGACCAAAGTGTAATTTTAAAAAGTTATGTAATTTAACCCCGTAAATGGATAGTTCACCCCCCAATAGTGGTATTTATGTGTTACCGGATTTTTCATACGAGGCTTATATTATTCAAATTTAGATCAAATAAAATTGTTAAGCGTGCTTAGGCCAGGAAAATATTAGGATGGGTGACCTCCGGGAAGGTCCCATAAAAGTGTTTCTAATCGATATGTTGGACTCAGTAATAGTAGAGAAAATTCGTATGGATTATCAATAGATGAATTCTAAGAGAAATTTTATTTTTTGAAGATTTTCGATAATTATCGGAATAATACACTGAATTAGGAAAATTCACTCTAAGTCCTTGGAAAAAGAAGTTTTATGGGATAATAGAGTTTGTTTCCCGAACATGGAAATATAGAATTTTTGGAATAAATCTAATAGCTAAAAAAAGGTAAGGTCGCAGTAGAAGTATTTTATGGATATTAGTATGTCAGAATGAATTGAAATTTTAAAGACAATTCCAAAGATTATGGAAATTCATAAAATATTATTTTATGAATATTTTAGTAATATTGATGGGATTCTAACTAAATTTAGTTTCAATATGATAGAATGGCTATAAAGCTCAAAGAAAGGAAATTTGGAAATCGTATTAAGTGAAATTCGAATAATTGGATCGAATAAATATCATAAATTAAAATTTATGATATTTTGGGAAGGAGGCTGGTTAGAATGGAACCAATTTGGTTCAATTTTAATGGAATGGCAATTTTTAAGTCTTGATGTAAATAAAGTCTAGTTGGAGGGCAAATTGGAACTTTGAGGGCAATTTTGAAAGGTCAAATACACATGGATTTAATCATGGCTATTGATTTTTGATAAGATTAAATCATGCCATTGGATGAAAAGGGTAAAGTAGTAATTTCACTATGTAAAATGAATTAAAAATTCATTTTATTTTAAACATGTGGATTAATATTAAAAGATGAAAAAAATCTTTCACATCTATAATTCATGTTATTCTAAAATGTGGGAAAAAGAAAAGAGAAATTTTTCAAGTTCGATTCAAGCCCCGAAACTAGATTTTCAGGTAATCTTTGGAACTACTGTAGCGGTGTCCCTTTTTTATCGCTAAAAAAAATGTGGTGTTTTCGAAGGTATTTGTGATTTTTTTTGGATATAAAATGTTTATTCCGTGGGGTTTTTAAAAAACCGCATTTTATTAAAATTGGAGTCGCCACCGGCCACTTAGGTAGGCCGAACACCATAAAACCAGAGATTCAAAGATATTGGGTTCGGGAGTCGGTTACGGATGGGGAAGGATTAGCACCCCCACACCGCCCAAAATTGGTACTTTAATAATTACCGCTTTATTAATATTGAATTTTCCGGGTTAAAGTGACGATTATTTTAAAATTTGGTCATAATTGCGAATAAATTTTAAGGGCCCCGTTATCCGAGAGTAAACGCCCAACCACTATCACTACGCCTGATACTGGCCCCGTTTACGCTCGGATAAAAGGGCACCGCATTAACAATTTATATATCATATGCAATCTTAGTGGCAAAAATATAAAATCATGGCAGATAATTTAAAGACAGTAAGTATTCACATAACAGAATACCAATCTAGCATAAATAAAATACGTAATTAAAACACACATATACATACCAAGCTTAATAGTAGATAAAAACAAATTTAACATGTCACAATAACAAGGCACGAATAAATATATGTATGGACAAAAGCATATACTTCGAGGAGACATACATATTAGAAATAAAACACATTTCAACATATATAGAACAATATATTATACATAAAAAGAAAATACACTAACATGTAACCTAAAAAGCCAAGAGAACATACACACATAAAAAAATACAAAACATACCGTATACGAGTCAACTAGAACATAACATGCTTAATACGAATAACCGAACAAAAAGATACATAATCATTATAAACTTAACACACATATACATGTAAACATAAAAATACAAGGAATATACGAGGGATATATAATAAGGCAAAAGAATACATCAACATATACGATTATAATACGATCATGAATATTTACATGGAAACAGGACCGAAATGAAAAGAAATAAACATCAGTGGCAGAAATTAAAGGATAATAATATGCAATTTAAGGACGAAAATGTAAACATGACCGAACTTGAAAGGACTGAAACTGTAATTAGACCAAGGGGCAGACCCAAAATGAAAAATTCAAAAACACGGGATGGTTAAAGGGGCAATTTTACCATTTAAAAACTGATTCGGTGTAATTTAGGGACTGGATTGCAAGATTTTGAAATACAAGAGGGACCAGAGTTGTAAATATACCATGCGGTGAGACAAAAGTGGAAATATTGAAAGCGCGGGGGGATTTATTACGTAATTTCCCCATTTCACGAAATAATAACAACTATAAATCTTCCCTTTTTTGGCCGGAACCAAATTTTCCCCCATTTCTTTCATTTTTCCAGTTTTATAACCAGCCTTGTTCTTCATTTTCTCTCAACTCTCCCTGATGAACCCAGAATCTGGCGGCCGCCGTATTCTCCGCCGTCGGCCGCCGCTAGCCGGCGCCTGTGACCCCCAAATAATACACCAAAATGACCCTTCCTTTACCCTCGACACAAATCCGAGGTTGGATTCAGAGAAGAAGCCTCCATTTGCCCTAGATCTAAGAAATACGAAACGAAAAAAAACCCTCTTTTTTGTTTTCAACCCAAAACGAAGCCAAAAGGGGTCTCCCACTCCTTTCAGTTCACCACATTCGGCTTGGGAAAGCCGAAAAGGCTTATCACTGGTGAGGGGAGATCCACCGACGGCGAAGGTAACGACTTCTAACCCTCTTTTTTATTTTACTACGTATATTTTGTATGCATGCAACAAAAGTGAAAAAAAAGAGAAGAGTATTACCACTGAAGACCTTTTTTGTATTTTTTCTTTCGATTACAACTGGGCTCTTTCGATTACAACTTCTTTTTTGATTACCACTTGTTCGTTTACAAAATATTTGTTTCGTACATATATGCCCGTCTTTGGTTTGGTACAAGTAATATAATATTTTCTTTCAGATCTGGACTACTAACTGACATATTTCTTTTCTTGCTTTTTTTTGACATGTCTGAGCGTGGTGGTTGAAGATCGGCATGGTGCAGCATGGTGGCGGTGTGGGGGTTCTACCTTCGGCCAAAGGTGTTCTCGGCAGTTAGATCAGATCTGATCTAACGGTCGAGCTGGCTTGAGGGACGAACGACCAAGATGAAGCCTCGATTGGTGAAACGGCTCCAGATCGTGCCACGTGGGGCTCAGCAGTCGAGGGGTCAGAGCGTATGGGGCTCACGCAAGCGTGGGATATCAAAGAGTCTGCGCGTGGACCACACGCACGCGTGGCATTCGAACGGTCCAGACGTGATGTGCACGCGGCTGGCAGATATTTTTTCTTGGCTGGATCGTGGCCGTTGGATCAAATCTTGATCCAACGGCCCATAGTCATCTGCACACAAAATAAATGTAATTAAATAGGGTTTGGGTTTGGGCCAACCGGGCCTTGTAATAATATTAGATTTGTAATTGGACTTGGACTGCAATTTATTTATTTGGTTTAATATATTTTTTTTGGATTTTCATCTTATATTAGCCCAATAATAATAACATTAGTTATAATTATAACAGTAATACACATACAACAATACATACGTATATACCTATGCAAACATTAATTATAACATACCAGTATACATACATATAATCATACACATAATTAACCGTAAAAAACAAATACGCTGTATTAAAATATAGATGCATACGCGACACACATACACCATATTTAATACGTATACATACATAGTTTATAATATACACACCACACATTTTATATATATTAGTAACACTTATGCACATAATAAACATATAGCATAGTATAATACAATGTATACATGCAACACTAGTATACTAATAATTATACTAATATGTATTTATAGACCAGATAAAAATGAGTGATTACAGTTGCCCCTCTTTGCTTGTTCTCATGGAATGGGAACAAAGCAAAGATTTCATAAGCACTCATTTTTATCGACTTCCCTGTTGTAGCTTTGGAAACACGTGTTCTTTTGGAACTCTCCGCCTTCCTTAGCTGAATCTTCAGGCTCGTAAGTTCTTCCTATATAGAGCTTCACACCTTCCGATCTTGGAGCTACAGGCTCTTCCTATATAGAACCCTTCGCTCTCGAAGCCCCGAGTTATGAGTCCCTCCTATATAGAACTTTTCACTTCGAGACAGTACAACTAGGAGTCCTTCCTATATAGAACTCTTCGCCTTCAACGCTGGTTTCTCCTATATAAAACCTTTTGCACCGCTGATGGATTCTTCCGATCGGGAGTTCCTCCTATATAGAATCTGCTAGTCTTCAAACCCTGGAGCCGTCAATCCTTCCTATATAGAACTTTTGGCGTCTGAAATCTCAGAGCTACAGGTTCTTCCTATATAGAACCTTTCACTCTAAGACAGTGCAGCTCGAAGTCTTTCCTATATAAGACTCTTCGCTTTCGACACAACAAGTTTCCTATATAACCTTGTGTGTCATAGCTGAATTCCTACGACTAGGAGTTCTTCCTACATAGAACTGCGATTCTTCACCTTGGAGCCGTCGGTCCTTCCTATATAGAACTTTTGGCGTCTGAAATCTTGGAGCTACGGATTCTTCCTATATAGAACCTTTCACTGTAAGACAGTGAAGCTCGGAGCCTTTCCTATATACAACTCTTCGCTTTCGACACAACAGGATTTCCTATATAATCTTGTGTGTCATGGGTGAATTCCTTCAACTGGGAGTTCTTCCTATATAGAATCAAGTAGTCTTCACCCCGAGTGTCAATCCTTCCTATATAGAACTTTCAGCTTCTGAAGCCTCAGAGCGGAGGATTCTTCCTATATAGAACCTCTCTCTGGAGCTTGGAAACATATGCCTTTTGTATGTGAAAACACTGTCTTCTCATTTGGGATTCACACCACGATGGCCATCGATGTCTCTTTGAATCCGCAGATACCTGTCTGAGATAAAACAAAATGCTATGATAAATGAATTGACATGCTCCTAATCCTAGTGATGTCTGACTATTCATGATGCATGAGTGTCAATATCTTGGTGGGCTTGTTTTGGTCCTTATCTGATCTCGTTGTTCACTTTCTCCTTTTTCACGGGCGTCGATACCCCACTTCACTGTCAGGTTCAACCATTCCATCCTTTCTTTTTCTCCATTTATGACTTGAAATTCTAAAGTGCCCTTTCGGGTTTTCACTTTAGGGAGTTTTTTTTAGGGGTGCCCTTCTGGGTTTTCACCCAAGAGATCTCTCTTGTTATCTCGCATGCCTTCCTTGAATAGACAAGCGTACGCCATTAGTCATCCTATCTGGTTGTTTTGACGCTTTCCGCCTTTCCTATCAACAGCCATTATGTAGGGGGCTAGAGGGCGGAATTAACACCATTTTCTTTAATCACCTGCATTTTTAAGGTTAGATCACAGTAATGCTCCGAAATCTCTTGTTTCACTATAAGCCTATGTTAACTTATTTGACTGAAATTAACAAGAAGGCAAGGAATGGATGCTCAAAAACACGGTTTTATTACGATTAAGGGCTTGGGATATCTTAAAAAAGAAAGGTATGACACACATTAGAAAGAAGAAAAGTTAAGTATGAAATACAAGATCCCTCATTATCTTCGATATGAATGATACATGATCTTGTCAACCGGTGTAGAATTTTTTTGCCTGAAGCCTCCTCTTCATGATGTTCATGGGGATACCCTTCTCTTCAGATATTCAATTTTCAATTTGCCCGAGCTGCCCTTTACGGGTTTTCAACTAGGGTCCTCCCTTTGCTTCAAGACGCCCAGTTTCGGGTTTTCGCCCCGAGCTCTCCATTTTTGTTCTCTTTTTTATTATTTTTTCTTTTTTCTTTTTTCTCTTTTTTTTCAAAGATTGTATTTCTTAACGGCATCAGAATTTACAGGGTTTTTCAGCTCGTCTCCATCCATTTCTGTTAGGATCAGAGCTCCTCCTGAGAAGGACTTTTTTACGACGTACGGTCTTTCCCAGTTGGGCATCCACTTTCCTCTAGAATCTTTCTGGATAGGGAGGATTTTCTTGAGCACCAGATCCCCTTCTTTGAATTCTCTTGGGCGCACTTTTTCGTTGTATGCCTACATCATCCGCTTTTGGTACATTTGACCATGACAAATGGCCTTTAGTCTTTTTTCGTCAATGAGATTTAGCTGGTCGAGTCTGGCCTGTACCCATTCGGCTTCTTTCAATTTTACTTCATTTAAGATCTGGAGAGACGGGATCTCTACCTCGACGGGGAGTACTGCTTCGGTACCATACACCAAGGAGTAGGGTGTTGCCGCCGTTGACGTGCGAATGGACGTCCTATAGGCGAAAAGGGCAAACGACAACTTCTCATGCCAATCCCTGTAGGTATCTGTAGTCTTTGCTATGATCTTCTTTATGTTCTTGTTTGCTGCTTCCACTGCTCCATTCATTTTAGGACGATAGACTGTGGAATTATGGTGCGTTATCTTGAATTGAGTGCACACGTCCGTCATCATTTTGTTATTCAGATTGGAAGCGTTGTCGGTGATGACCCTTTCTGGTAATTTGTATCGACAAATAATTTCCTTCTTTAAGAACTTACTTACTGTAGTCCTTGTGATGTTGGCGTAAGACGCTGCCTCTACCCATTTAGTGAAGTAGTCTATGGCGACCAAAATGAAACGGTGTCCATTGGAAGCTTTCGGGTGGATCTGCCCGATGACGTCCATGCCCTACGCCGCGAAAGGCCACGGAGAATTCATGGTGTGTTAAGGCGATGGGGGTGCGTGAATTTTGTCAGCGTAGATTTGGCATTTGTGGCATTTTCTGGCGTAATCGATGCAATCTCCCTCCATGGTCAACCAGAAATAACCATATCTCATAATTTTCCAAGCTATAGACAGCCCGTTGGCGTGCGTTCCACAAAGCCCGTCATGTACTTCAGCTAAAATCTCCTTCGCCTCCCGGGCATCCACACATCTCAGCAATGTCTGATCATGACTTCTCCTATATAGGATCTCCCCATCTAGGACATATCTTGTTGCCATTTTTTTGACAGTTTTTCTGTCATTGTCGTTTGCCCCTTCTGGATATTTTCGAAGCTTGACATATTGCAAGATGTCATAGTACCATGGGTTTCCATCAATCTCTTCCTGTACGTTACAACAATGAGCAGGCCTTTCAAAAGTCTGCATCTCAATGGGCTTCATTTCTGCACCGGTGTTTGTTTTAAACATGGATGCCAAGGTTGCCAAGGCGTCTGCCATCTGATTTTTTTCTCGGGGCAGGTAATTGAAGCTGACCTTTTCGAACTCTTTGGTGAGCTCTTGGATCAATTCGTAATATTTGACCAACTTCGGGTCCCTGGTTTCCCATTCCCCGCGTAATTGGTAAATTACTAAGGATGAATCTCCGAATACTCAAAGTTCCTTAACCTTTCTCTCAATAGCTGAGTTCAGTCCCATAACGCAAGCTTCGTATTCAGCTATATTGTTAGTGCAGAAGAATTCTAATCTGCTGGTGAAAGGATAATAGACGTCCTCAGGAGAAATTAGCACTCCTATCGAAGTAAAGCTTCCATGATTTATCATCTGAAACCTCTTCTTCGGTTGTAATGCATATCAAGTCTTCGTCTGGGAAATTAAAGTTCAACGCCTCATAGTCATTCGAAGCACGAATAGCTAGGAAATCTGCTACGGCACTCCCCTTTATGGCTTTCTGGTTAACGTATATGATATTGAATTCGGATAAGAGCATTTGCCATCGGGCCATCCTTCCTGTTAGTGCTGGCGCTTCCATTAAGAACTTCAATGGGTCTAGCTTGGATATCAACCAAGTAGTATGGTATAGCATGTACTGTCTAAGCCGCTTGGTAGCCTAAACTAGAGCACAACACAGCTTCTGCACTGGCGGGTACCGCGTTTCGCAATCATTGAATTTCCTGCTTAGGTAGTAGATGGCCTGCTCCCTTTTTCTTGACTCATCGTGTTGCCCCAATACGCATCCCATTGAGTTCTCAAAAACTATCAGGTAGAGAATTAATGGTCGATTTGGTACTGGTGCGACTAGAATTGGAGCATTTGTCATGTGCTTTTTGATCTTTTCTATGGCTCTTTGACATTCCTCATCCCACACACCAGGATTATTCTTTCTAAGAAGTCTGAAGACCGAGTCACATTGGTCGGTTAATTAGGAAATGAAACGAGAGATATAATTCAACCTCCCCAGGAAACCGCGAACTTCCTTCTGAGTGCGGGGTGGTGAGAGATCCTGGATGGCTTTCACTTTCTCTGGATCAATCTCAATCCCTTTTCTGCTTACCACGAACCCTAGGAGTTTTCCAGAAGTAACGACGAAGGTACACTTGGCAGGATTAAGCCTCAGTTGGTACTTTCGTAGTCTTTGTAATAGTTTTCCCAAGTTCTGTAGGTGCTCTTCCTCTGTTCGGGACTTGGCAATCATGTCGTCCACGTATACTTCTATTTCTTTGTGCATCATGTCATCGAAAAGAGTCACCATTGCTCTTTGGTATGTTGCCCCTGCGTTCTTTAGCCCAAACGGCATCACTCGATAACAAAAAGTGTCCCACATGGTTATGAATGTAGTTTTCTCCATGTCGTTAGGGTCTATCTTTATCTGGTTGTACCCTGAGAAGCCGTCCATGAATGAAAACCATGAGTGTCCTGCAGTGTTGTCAACCAGCGTGTCAATATGTGGTAAGGGGAAGTTGTCTTTACGGCTGGCTCGGTTCAGATCCCTATAATCTACACACATACGAACTTTCCCGTCCTTCTTTGGTACTGGTACAATGTTTGCAACCCATTCGGGGTATTTGGCTACCTCCAAGAACCCAGCATCAAACTATTTTTTTACTTCCTCTCGGATTTTTAACAACATATCTGGTCTCATTCTCTGAAGTTTTTGTTGTATTGGTTTGCACTCCGATTTTGTTGGCAATTTGTGCACCACTATATCAGTATTCAACCCTAGCATATCTTGATAAGTCCAGGCGAAGACATCTTTGAATTCCTGAAGTAGGGTTATCAGTTCGTGCTTGTTTTCTGAGGAAATCGTCGTTCCTACTTTTATTTTTTTTCTCTCTTCTTCAGTCCCCAAGTTTACAACTTTTGTTTTTTCTTGGTGGGGCATGATCTGCCTTTCTTCGTTGGCCACCATTCTCTTTAACTCTTCCAGGACCTCACTTTCTATCTCATCATATCCTTCCTCAATTCCCTCTCAGACCTCAGGGCATTCAAAATTCACTCCAGGATTGGATCCGGTATCATTCATATCGTCAATCATGAGCGACCTGCATTAAATGAGAATGAATTGTATTGGGAAGGAGACGGCTTTATATGAAGGGAATGAACATGAAGAATGCATAAATGAAATAAATGAAACTTTGGTCATTTAGGAAAGTGGGGATATTTTCATTTCAATCAAAAAGTTAACATAGGTGCCCCATACAAGGGATCCCCATTGTTTACGGGCAAAAACAAAAGGTTGATTCGGAGCATTACTCTGATCTATTCCTAAAAACTATAGGTAGATCAATGCAGCTCCAGTTATCGAGCGTTTCATTGGGACAGTAGGGGCGGATGTTGGTCAACATTTTACTGTCTCGGTCATTCCCAGCTGTCATGTTGATGCACATCCCTTCAAATGATTCACTGAGTATTTCCTCCTGGCTGAGTACGTTATTTTCCTTCATTGCCTCTCCAACCTCTTGACCTGGCTGGTAGAACCCTCTGGAGACAAAAGTGGTTTTTAAACTAGGAAAGGACATTGGTCTCCACGGAATGTCTTCTCCTTTAGATCTGGCTTTTCTTTGCTCTTCCTTTCTCTTGTATTCCTCTTTCCTCTGTTGGACACTTGGTTGGTAACCCAGCCCAAAACGATCCTTCTTGGTTATCATATTCTTGGCTCTTAGGTTTCCTTGTAATTTCTTCCCCAGCCCCTTTCCTATTTTGGCTCCACGGCCCAAAGTTTCTGCGACGGTCATCTTGGTACAATTAGATAACCTGGGTAGGGGATCCGACTTCCCTCCGAAACGAATGTGGCATTCACTAGTTCTAATGCTCGGAACGAGCATTCTGCAGCATCTTCATCATTTTGAATGTAGGGGGCATCTGATGTCACAGAAGCAACAATCTCCTGCTCAGCCTCTACTATGACCAATTTACCTTCGACTACAAATTTTAATTTCTGATGCAACGATGAGGGGACAACTCCTGCGGAGTGGGTCCATGGTCTTCCCAATAGGCAGCTGTAAGATGGTTTTATGTCCATCACCACAAAATCGATCACATATTCAGTCGGTCCGATCAATAGGGGCATTTCAATTTTCCCCATTGTTCCTCGTTGCGTACCATCGAAGGCTCTTATCGAATTGTGGTAGGGCTTTAGGTGAGAACCATCTATTGGCAGTTTTTGAAGGGTTACCATAGGCAAGACATTCAATGCTGACCCGTTTTCAATCAGTACGCCAGGTACTACATACCCTTTGCAGTGGGTTGTGATGTTAAGGGCTTTGGTGGACCCCATTCCTCCCTCAGGGATCTCATCATCACTGAACGTTATATGATTATAGGCAGTGATATGCCCCACTATCATGTCCAGATTTGTCACAGAAATGTCCTGGGGCACAAAAGTTTGATTTAGCACTTTTAATAGCGTCTCCCGGTGCTTTTCTGAACTCAAGAGTAATTCCAGTACTGTGATCCTGGCCGGTTGCTTTCGTAGTTGTTCCACTATGTTGTACTCGCTATGTCTTAAGAACATCAAAAATTCTTTGGCCTGGGCCTCAGTTACCGGCTCATTCATCTTTGAGGGAGGTTCTTCTCCAAATATCTGCGTGGGGCTAACTGCTGTGTTCTTCCCCTTATCTTTTTCAGCTACTTTTAAAGCCTCGGAGGAATAACATCTGCCGCTCCTTGTGAAATGGCCGGCCTCACCAACGTTTACATCCTTCTGGCTTTGTTGGTCTTTCAGCGTAGGTTCTTTTACCTGACCATGTTATAGTTTTTCTGCCGTGGTCACATTTACAGCATAATTCCAAGGGGTTTGCCTCATATCTTTGAATGGGAATGGGGATGGTGCTGAAATGATGATCCTGGGACTTATCTTGCTGGTTTCTCCTTGCGAGGCACCTGCATTCCCTGGCCTGGGAGAGATGATAAAAGGTCTATCCTTCCCATATTTAGATTTGGGGCTATCTGTCATGTGTACGTCTGACCCCTTCTTTCCCATGGGCTCCTCAAAGAATTCTATTTGTTTTTCATTCATTAATTGTTGTACCAATCTCTTGAACTCATCGCACTCTTGGATATCATGCTCTTCAGTTTGGTGGAATTCGCAATACACTCCACATCCTTTCTGCCTTGTTATCATGCCTTTGTCGATCACGCGAGCCATGCATAACTGTTGAAATACCCACCGTAAAGGAGATTTGATTTCTTCAAACTTCAATAACATTTACCCCTCTACTCCCATGATTAGGCAGCGGGTTATTGGCTACATTCGGTTCTTCAAACTTCAATATCCCAAAATCGATTAAATTCTGCACAAGTTTTTTGAAAGCAAGGCAGTTCTCAGTGGGATGTCTAGGGGTACCGCTGTGATAGTCGCAATGTGCGTTCGGATTATACCAAGAAGGGAAGGGCGGATTGATAGGAGTAACAATGTATGGACGGACCAAGTCTGCTTCATACAACTGAGAATAAAGTTCTGAGTACGAAACAGATAGGGGAGTGAAAGTTCTTCTCTCTTTCTCTTTTCTGGGGATCCTCTCATCTCTTTGATTCGAGTGTTGTGTTTTTCCCACAGGTGCTTGTGCTTGTGGTTGTTAGACTGTGAAGTTCTTCGGGGCGGTATAAGTGCTGGTGGTGTTTACTTCATTTCTCTTGCTATACTTCTGAGACCCTTCCCCGCCATCAATTCTACCACTTTTAATTGCCAATTCAAGGGACTCCCCAGTCCTGATTAAGTCAGCAAAGCAATGCGTTGTGTTATTAATGAGGCGATCAAAGAGTGCCCCTTTCAGAGTATTAACAAATAACGGTGTAATTCCATGTTCCGGGATGGGCGGCTGAATTTGGGCGGCCACTTCCCGCCACCTTTGGGCGTATTGCCGCAGGCTTTCGTTGGACTTCTGCCCCATATTTTCCAACATAATTCTACTGGGGGTCATATCTGTTACATGCTTACATTGCTCAGTAAATGCTTTTGACAGATCTTTCTATGTCTTAACATTTGCCTTGCTCAACTAGGTGTACCACCGTAACGCCGCTCCAGTTAGGCTATCCTGGAAACAATGGATCAGTAGCTTTTCGTCCTTATGGTAGGCCGCCATCTTTCGACAGTACATTGTTGTGTGTGCGGAAGGACACGTGGTTCCATCGTATTTGTCAAACTCTGGCGTTTTAAATTTTGGCAGTAGGACAAGATCGGACACCAGACTTAAGTCGCTATCGTCATTTCCTGATTCTTCATTAGATTGTAACGTTTTAAATTTTTCCTCCATGAGGCGAAACCTTTCCTCCCACTTTTTCTCTACCTCGGTCCTGATCCTTTCAACCATGTTCAGGTCTGCCACCTCTTCTTCATAGAGTGCTTCAGCGTCTAGGGGTTGAGTTTCAGGTACCCCTATTTGAAAACTAGATGACATTCCTGCAGGGTCGATATACACCTTTCTAGCCGGGTTTGGTGCGGTTGGTTGAACCTTGTAGTGAGCTGGGGTACCCTCTGGCTCTTGAACATTTTCTCCTTCCACTCTTTTTCCAAGACTCTTAGCCAACAATACGGTTATGTCAGATACTATAGATGCTTGCGACTGCGCAATCTGATCACTGAGGCTTCTTTGGGCCTCTTCAAGTCTTGTCTCGAGCTCTTTTTGCCCTTTTTCTAGACTGATTATCCTGTCTTCCATGAGCTTGCTTTGTAACCAGGTAAGGTATGGATGATGAATGATTGCGGGTTAACTACACACAACGCCACAATATTCATAATGTTAATATGGTTGCAAGAAAATGGATGCATGTATAATGATGCGAATGTCATGATGCAAATGCAAGAATGTATGCAGATAAGGTACTGATTCCACTGGTAATCACCCTTTTGAACTACTTCCACGAGAATTAAAGGGGCTAAATTGTAACAGAGTTCGTATTACAAAATGAAGGTTCCTAATACAAAAGAGCTAAATACAACACAAAGCCTTATAGATAAGCCCTAGCTCTATCTCCTAATTTTCCAATTGCCCTGAGCAGCTTGAGGAACCTCGGAGCTTCTTCCATTTCTGGGACTATGAAAGGTCGGAGTGTTTCAGCCTCGACAGCCAAATCATTCACATGTCTGGCAACTCGCTGTATGTCCACCATCAGGTTTGCGTAATATTGGTCCCTATCCTGTACCATCCGGGCAGCGTCACGCAATCTCTTTTGCCAATAGGTGTCCCCTCCGGCTGCAGCCTCCTCGAACACACTAATTCTTTCCTTGTAATCCTCAACAGTTGCTTCGAGGGACTTAATTCGTGCTCGTAACACGCCCACTTCGCGCTCTCTTTCATGCAGCTCAGCGAAGCTATTTCTCTGGCAGTACATTCGAAGGGAGTGTTCAACTTCCTCCACCTTTCCTTTTAATTCGCCATTCTAACTTTGGCTTTGCTCCAGACTTTGAATAGTGTCATCGTACAGTTTTTGCATCTCTAACAGTCTATTTCGGCTACTCATGGACTTTCTTTTCCATACGGTGATGCTTTCTCTCTCATGATGGACAGCTTGTTTTCCCTTGTTGATTTCTTGCCTGAACCTTTCTTTTTCTTGATCAATGGCCTTCTTGGCGGACCATTTTTCTTCCTCCATAGCCAAACGGCAGCTTTCTATCTCTTTCTCGATCACTCTCTTGTTGATTTCTCGTTCTTCTTCCACCAAACGGATGCCGTTCATTCTTTCTCTTTCCACAACTATGAATTGACTCCGACCGACCATCTGCATTTTTGCTTGTAATAGAAGGGCATCTTTTTGATAAAGAGTGTTCTTGTCGCTCAAATTTGCATTTAATTTCTTCAATTGCCTAATGATCCCGCATGTTGAGTCTGTTGGATGTCCATTTTCTTTTTAATTTCTTTGAGTTCATTCCGTAAGATATCAGCTTCAGACGGTACCACCCTTGTAAGCTCTTCGAGTGACACTGCTGGTCCTTGATCAGATTCGGGAATCATATCATTTACCCTCAAACGTCTCCAAAGATCGTAGTCTGGGGTGGTCATGTACTCGGTGTCTCCTTCCACCCTAATCCGGTAACAATGATCCCAAGCCCTCATGATAGTCTGAACTTTCTCTTTGAACTCCCCTTTAAAAAGAAATTCAGTTCGGCTTAACCCGGCGGTGTTGGGAATGTACTGTCGCGATCCGAATTGTCAGGACACCCAAAGTGGGGCACAAGCAATTCCTCCATGTAGTCCTAACATCATCAGCCAATTGAAATCACCACAACTATATAAAAAGTAATTAACTTTACCGAGCCACGGGACCCTCCATACTATGTCTTCGCCTTGGATATTTCTGAAGAAACCGGCCCATTTTCTTGTTTTCAAGTCCTCTCGCCACTCTTTTGTTAAGTATTCCTGTAAAGGCGAAAAATCTAGGAAGGATATTCCCAGCAGAACTCTCGTCGGTGTCTTCCACATGTGGCTCTGAATCCATACCTGTAACAGTTGTGCGCATCCTCGAAAACGCCCTTCTTCGTGCTTCCGACTGGCATTTAGAGAAATAAAGGTCTCGGCCAAAATAGCTGGCACTGGGTTTGCTCGCCGTTTTATCCGCTCTAACAAATCTAGAATGGCCACATCAATGTTTCCCAGAATTCTTGGGAAGATCACCAATCCATATATTCCCAAGGTAAGCATGTCTAACTTTTTCTCCTCGTCTGGATGTGCAGGTAGGATGTCTCGAATGTTTTCCCATGCAAATATTGTACTATCTCCTCGAAGTCGGATCAAGCCCTTGACCCAATCGCCGCTCATTCCGGTAAAGGTTTTGAGCTTGGAAGTGTAATTCTTATTCCTCGGAGGTTTTGCGTAAATCCAATCTTCCTGAACATTTTTATGATTAAGAAGAGCGGTGTATTCTTCTACTGTGGGCATCATGTCCTGTCCGTTGAAGGTGAAGTAGCAAAAGGCAGGATTCCAAAATTGAAAAATAGCTCGGAGTAGGGGCTGGTTGACCCGGATGTACATCAACTGTGCAATGTCACCATAACTATCACGGAATCTATCTTGTAATCTCTGGTGCCATTCTTCCCAGATACTTTGAAGATCCCCTAAGTTATTCTGTTGAAGACTCACATAAGTGTACCCGGCTATCACGCGTTCACTTGGTAAACTGTCCCCTTGGGCCTTCTGGCTGACTTCTGACCAATGTCTAACAGACAAGTTGAGTTCCTCTTTTCTAAGACACCTTTTTTCCATGGTGAAAGACTTTCTGATCGGGTAAACCACTTGATCCAGTACCTTTTATGTAATGCGAATGTAATAATGCATGAAAAAATAGCCAACAAAAAGAAACAAGTCAGTACCGGATACAATTAATAAATACACAAATAAAAAGACAAATTAAATAAGGTAAACAAACAAAAACAAAGAAACCTATTTATCCCCTCTAAAACACCTAAGGTTATCCGCATGGCTCTAAAGGGGTGGGTTTCTCTATGTTCTCTACATTCAGTGTTGGTGCTAAGAGGTACCCGAATTGTCCTTGTTGTCCTCTACTAAGAGTAGCAAGGCCCCCG
The DNA here is from genome assembly GCA_019671005.1 of Hibiscus mutabilis. Classification (NCBI taxonomy): domain Eukaryota; kingdom Viridiplantae; phylum Streptophyta; class Magnoliopsida; order Malvales; family Malvaceae; genus Hibiscus; species Hibiscus mutabilis. Next base: position 21,397,698 of record CM033733.1, on the reverse strand, counting down.
ATCATCACCCATTATAGGCTCCTTTCAACGGGGTTCAATTCAGGGGGACCCATTCGCTTATGCCTGCACAAAGGAACGATATCCTTACGAAAGCATAAGGTACTCGAGCCCCGAAGGTACTTGCTAGGCCTACATGGGAGAACGATATCTCCACGAAAGCATTAGCGTTTTCCCCCCACTTAAAAAAAACAGGTTTATATGCCAAATTTTAAATGCGTTAAAATAAACGTGCAATTATAACTGAATGTTAATTTAATAGTCACTTTAACCCGGAATTTCTAATATTAATAAAGCGGTAATTATTTTAAAAGCTTGACTCTCATTTGTTTTCGAAAAACAAAAAATTGTCCCCAGCGGAGTCGCCATCTGTAGCGATGTCCCTTTTTTATCGCTAAAAAAACGTGGTGTTTTCGAAGGTATTTGTGTTTTTTTTGGATATAAAATGTTTATTCCGTGGGGTTTTTAAAAAACCGCATTTTATTAAAATTGGAGTCGCCACCGGCCACTTAGGTAGGCCGGACACCATAAAACCAGAGATTCAAAGATATTGGGTTCGGGAGTCGGTTACGGATAGGGAAGGATTAGCACCCCACACCGCCCAAAATTGGTACTTTAATAATTACCGCTTTATTAATATTGAATTTTCCGGGTTAAAGTGACGATTATTTCAAAATTCGGTCATAATTGCGAATAAATTTTAAGGGCCCTGTTATCCGAGAGTAAACGCCCAACCACTATCACTACGCCTGATACTGGCCCCGTTTACGCTCGGATAAAAGGGCACCGCATTAACAATTTATATATCATATGCAATCTTAGTGGCAAAAATATAAAAACATGGCAGATAATTTAAAGACAGTAAATATTCACATAACAGAATACCAATCTAACATAAATAAAATACGTAATTAAAACACACATATACATAACAAGCTTAATAGTAGATAAAAACAAATTTAACATGTCACAATAACAAGGCACGAATAAATATATGTATGGACAAAAGCATATACTTCGAGGAGACATATATATTAGAAATAAAACACATTTCAACATATATAGAACAATATATTATACATAAAAAGAAAATACACTAACATGTAACCTAAAAAGCCAAGAGAACATACACACATACAAAAATACAAAACATATCGTATACGAGTCAACTAGAACATAACATGCTTAATACGAATAACCGAACAAAAAGATACATAATCATTATAAACTTAACACACATATACATGTAAACATAAAAATACGTGGGATATATAATAAGGCAAAAGAATACATCAACATATACAATTATAATACGATCATGAATATTTACATGGAAACAGGACCGAAATGAAAAGAAATAAACATCAGTGGCAGAAATTAAAGGATAATAATATGCAATTTAAGGACGAAAATGCAAACAGGACCGAACTTGAAAGGACTGAAACTGTAATTAGACCAAGGGGCAGACTCGAAATGAAAAATTCAAAAACGCGGGATAGTTAAAGGGGTAATTTTACCATTTAAAAACTGATTCGGTGTAATTTAGGGACTGGATTGCAAGATTTTGAAATACAAAGGGGACCAGAGTTGTAAATATACCATGCGGCGAGACAGAAGTGAAAATATTGAAAGCGCGGGGGGATTTATTACGTAATTTCCCCATTTCACGAAATAATAACAACTATAAATCTTCCCTTTTTTGGCCGGAACCAAAATTTCCCCCATTTCTTTCATTTTTCCAGTTTTATAACCAGCCTCGTTCTTCATTTTCTCTCAACTCTCCCTGATGAACCCAGAATATGGCGGCCGGTCGCCGTATTCTCCGCCGTCGGCCGCCGCTAGCCGGCGCCGGCGACCCCCAAATAATACACCAAAATGACCCTTCCTTTACCCTCGACACGAATCCAAGGTTGGATTCAGAGAAGAAGCCACCATTTGCCCTAGATCTAAGAAATACAAAACGAAAAAAAAAACCCTCTTTTTTTGTTTTCAACCCAAAACGAAGCCAAAAGGGGTCTCCCACTCCTTTCAGTTCACCTCGTTCGGCTTGGGAAAGCCGAAAAGGTTTATCACTGGTGAGGGGAGATCCACCGACGGTGAAGGTAACGACTTCTAACCCTCTTTTTTATTTTACTACGTATATTTTGTATGCATGCAACAAAAGTGAAAAAAAAGAGAAGAGTATTACCACTGAAGATCTTTTTTGTATTTTTTCTTTCGATTACAACTGGGCTCTTTCGATTACAACTTCTTTTTTGATTACCACTTGTTCGTTTACAAAATATTTTTTTCGTACATATATGCCTGTTTTTGGTTTGGTACAAGTAATATAATATTTGCTTTCAGATCTGGACTGCTAACTGACATATTTCTTTTCTTGCTTTTTTTGACATGTCTGAGCGCGGGGGTTGAAGATCGGCATGGTGCAGCATGGTGGCGGTGTGGGGGTTCTGCCTTCGGCCAGAGGTGTTCTTGGCCGTTAGATCAGATCTGATCTAACGGTCGGGCTGGCTTGAGGGACGAACGGCCCAGATGAAGCCTCGATTGGTGAAACGGCTCTAGATCGTGCCACGTGGGGCTCAGCAGTCGAGGGGTCAGAGCGCGTGGGGCTCACGCACGCATGGGGTATCAAAGAGTCTGCGCGTGGACCACACGCGCGCGTGGCATTCGAACAGTCCAGACGTGATGTGCACACGGCTGGCAGATATTTTGTCTTGGCTGGATCGTGGCCGTTGGATCAAATCTTGATCCAACGGCCCATAGTCATCTGCACACAAAATAAATGTAATTAAATAGGGTTTGGGTTTGGGCCAACCGGGCCTTGTAATAATATTAGATTTGTAATTGGACTTGGACTGCAATTTATTTATTTGGTTTAATATATTTTTTTTTGGATTTTCATCTTATATTAGCCCAATAATAATAACATTAGTTATAATTATAACAACAATACACATACAACAATACATACGTATATACCTATGCAAACATTAATTATAACATACCAGTATACATACATATAATCATACGCATAATTAACCGTAGAAACAAATACGCTCGTACTAAATATAGATGCATACGCGACACACATACACCATATTTAATACGTATACATAGTTTATAATATACACACCACACATTTTATATATATTAGTAACACTTATGCACATAATAAACATATAGCATAGTATAATACAATGTATGCATGCAACACTAGTATACTAATAATTATACTAATATGTATTTACAGACCAGATAAAAATGAGTGATTACAACTACAAAGTTTTTCTACTCTCCAAGCTCTATCTTTTGGTGTAAATAATTCATGAAATACATGCTTGATTGATGAGAATTTTCATGAGAAAGAAATTAGGGTTTATGGACTAAATTGGGGGTTTTGAGATTTTATGATAAAATTCAAGTTGAAATCAAGTTTGTATGATGTTAAAATCATGTTATTGAGTTGGGATTTAAACCCTACATATTTTAGTTTGTATGAAGATGATTAGGGTTTATGGATTCAAGTTTGATTTAGGGTTTGTGATGTTGGATAAATGATCTAGTAAGCTTGAATTTGTTATTTGGAAGCAAAACCCTAAGTTAAAGGTATAGGGACCATTTTGACAATTCTAAAAGTTAAAGGACTAATATAAATTTTTATGATTTTGAAGTGTATTTATGTTATTATTGAAGTTGGAGATGTGAAATTGAAGTTAGAATGCAAAACCGATGTTAAATCGAGTTAGTGACCATTTTGATAAATTGCCAAAGTTAAGTGACCAATTCGTAAATGAGGTTTTTGATAAGGATTAAATCTTATTTTTAGTTGAAATAATAGAATTCAAGTAGTAATTTTGATTTAAGGACTAATTTGCAAAGTTAAGAAGTTTGAATCCTTATCTTTGCATTTTTAGTGACTATTTGGAAAGAATGAAAAATTAAAGGGAATTATTTTTGAATTTTTATTTGATGAAGAAAGAGATACATGAGTGGTTTGAAGCAAGTGATGAGACTAAATTGACAAGAATAAAAAAAAGAAGTTAGTATAAATTAGAAGTTTACTATGGAAAGCTATGTAGAAGACTAGTTTTGGCAGTAAGTTTGAAAATTCACCATAAATTCTACAAAATGGGTAGAAGGTGAATTTTATACCGATGTAAATATTTGTTTTCGCCTCCAACAAATGGAAAATGATTTCGAGTTCCGAGTCAAAAGATATGAATTTTTAAGTGACGAAAGGTCAGAAAATAGAGCACCAGTCTGTTCCGAATTCTAGAATTGTAATTGACTTTGAAAATTCGCCATAAATCGTACAAGTTGAATTTGGGCTATTAATTTATATGGTTGAAAAGCTTACTGAATCTAGTTTCTTCCAAAATAAACAGAATCGAATTTTGAGTTTTAGAATATTTTATAAAAATATTTTTTTGAAGGTAGTGCAATCTGTTAGAAAATGAGAATTGATGCATTTTGTATCTAAGGTTAATTAGTAAGCTTTAAAGGGGTTAATGGAAGTTCTAAATGGTCATTAAAGACCAAAAATGGGTTTTGGACAGTATAAGGAAGGAAGGAAAAACTTTTGGAAATTTTGTATATTTGAATGACTAGATTCGATAGCATGTTTAAAGTATTGTTATATTTGAATCTAAAGAATGTTATTTGTATTTATATGATCAATGAAGTTCGATTCGGATCAAAAGAAGGGTCGAGGTATTATGAAGGAAAGGATCGAGTAGAGCTTAGTGAGGCAAGCTAATAAATGACCCAGGTGAGTGCATTTTTACATATTTTATATATATAATATGAGGAAGACTTGCGATAAGTCAACCTCGAGTGTTTAAAGGAAAATAATTTGAATCATAAATTATATACATATTAAATGGTTTCAAATGATTTATAAATGATTTTGGGTATTAACTTCTCAAAGTGTTTTTCTTATATATGTTATAGTGATATGTCTTTATTTATTGATATTATTGAGTAAGTGAATAGATTATAATAGTAAATTGGTTAAAAGCCCATTGTATGATTATTGAGATTCTTGGTATAATTGGCATGCCAATGAGGTGGAGTATAGTGATATAGTGATACAGTGACGCTGTGTTCTACAGCTATGACCTAGTGATACAGTGATGCTGTTAAATTACAACAATGGTGTATTGATATAGTGATACAGTGATTTATTATGGCACAACATATTTGTTGATGCCGCACATGTGAATACTCAACATTGACTCGCATACCATACATTCTCAATTACATTACATTAGGCTGTGAAATGAATAAAAAGTAACAAGTAAAAGTGATCTAAAGGAAAGTGAAAAGTGAAAGTGATAGGATTCAAATGAAAATAAGTGATTTACTGGATATTTGATTTGGCATGACATTGCCTTATATATGTATATGAGATGTGGATTTTTACAGGTTACATGACAGAGGAACGACTTCAATAAGTCATTCTATACGATTCTAAATTCTTATATGTTATATTCAGTATTTTATTTATTATGTAATTTTTATTAAAAATAAAGTGCTTTACTTTGATTTATAAGTTTTGCCTGACTAAGTTCGTACTTAGCGTGTGCTTGTTTCACACGTAGATTAAAATGGAGTATTTGAAGAGGAGTCAAGCATGTTGATCAAGCTTCAATCTGCAAAACATCAGTAAGATATTCTAGCTTATGATAATCTCTAGTGGGCATGTAATTATTTAATTGCTAGTAAAGTATGATGCATTAAATTAGACTAAAGGATAGATAAGTAGTCAGTTTTGATGATGAATCGTTTATGGATAAAGCAAAATAAGGCATTAGCGTTGTAACATAGTAAAACTAAGGTGGAAAGGATAATTACTTTGCTAATAAGAATAATTGGAAATCACATAGAGATTTTAAAGTCAAGAAAGGGCCTAAACAGCGAACCTAGTTTTCACCCTAAATTGAATTGTTGTTTTTAATAATTTCCAAATATGTTTTAAAATAATTAATTCAGGTTAAAACTAGCTATCTGCGCATAAGTTGTGTTTTTAAAAAAACCGATAAAGGGTTAGATTTACAAACTAAAATTTGTAAATACTTGTAAAAATAAATTTATAAGTCGAGATTTCTTTAAACGACTCTGTAACATCTTTAATGTATATTCGATTTACGAGTATACGTTAAGGGTGTTACACCATTCAAGTTTGACAATTTGTCAAAATGGTCACTAACGTGATTAATCATCGGTTTATCATTCTAACTTCATTTTTATGTCTCTAACATCATTAACAATATAAATACACGTCAAATTCATAAAATCATATCTGGACCATAATTTGTTTTTCTACTTGGCCGAAATGGTCACTTAAAAATACAAGTTCCCAACTCTTAAGCAATTTAAGCATGCTATTCATCAATTCAATCCAAGTACATAACATTTCCAGCCATAACAGATCAGCCCAAACTTTACTTAATTTTTTTTGGTCACTTAAAGCAATTCAACATAATTCTTTAATCCAATCATTAAATCAAGCATGTACAAGCCTTAATCTTTCATAAACATCCTTAATTTCACAAAGGAGTCCCTAAACCCTAACTCTAGTTTGATGACCGATTTGGGGTTTTGGGATTAGAGTAGGATTCAAGGTAAATTACAAGCTAGCTACATGTAATTCATCAAAAACAAGCTTAATCCTAACTAATTCTTCAAACCCTATTTTCTCTCCCTTCAAGAACATGAATACTTCTTCATAACCATATGTAAAATTACTATCAAAATGTAGAGAATTGAACATACATAAATTTTTCCTAAATAACCATACCTTGAATCTTACTTTAAATCTTCCAAAAACGCCTTGAATTTTTTTTATTTATTTTTATTTCTCTTGGAAACTCACGATTTGCACAAGGAAAAGATGAACAAATTTCCTTCAATTTTTTGACTAAACTTGCTACTTGTAAAATTAAATGAATTTTAAATTAATTTAAATAGTGAAATTACCAACTTAGCCTTTAAATCAAATGGCTAATTTAATCTCATCTAAAATCAAGGGCCAAGATCAAATCCATGTATATTTCATCTTCCAAAAACATCCCCAACATTTCATAAATATTTCAAAATTGCCATCATTTCAAAATGACCAATTTGCCCTTCATCTAGTCTTTATTTACTAATTTATTTCAAAATTGTCATTCCATTACAATCTAACTAAATTAGTTCCTTCTCAACCGGACACTATTTCATAAATATTATTTTATGATTTTTCATGACTTATGGAATAGTCTTTGAAATTTTAATTCGATCCGATTTTCCAATATTCACTAAATACTTCTATTCCAACTTTACCTTTACCGAGCTATCGAATTTATTCCAAAAATTCTATATTTCCATATTCGGAAAATAAATACTATTATCTCATAAAAACTTCCTTTTCTAAGGACTTAGACTGAATTTTCCTAACTCAGTCTATTATTCCAATAATTATCGAAAATCCTCATCGAGTAAAATTTCTCTTAGAAATCCTTTATCGAAAACCCATACAAATATCCTCTACTCTTACTGAGTCCAAAATATCGATCAGAAACACTTTTATGGAACCTTTCCGAAGGTCGCTCATCCTAGTGTTTTCCCTGGTCTGAGAACACTTAATAATAGGGTTCGATCAAAATTCGATACCTTATAATTCATTTTTAATTCTTGGGACCTATATCAGATTTTACTCAGTGGCCGAATTTATCCATCTACAGGATAAACTTAGTTATTGAGCAAATCCTTTATTATAGATTTAAACTTTTCCTTTCTTTATGATTTAGCAACCAGCTTTTGAAAATTGTCATTTTGGTCACTAAACTCTAACCTTCAATTCTCTTTCCAAATTTATCAGATTTCAACCAAATTTTGCATGTACTCTAATCTACTTATCCTCTATCTCATGATACCTTTGAACCTCAGAAATTCCTTTTCTTAAAGCTCCTAATTAAAGAAATCCTAGCTTTTCTAATTTTTTGTCACTAAGTTAGCTTTTAAGCTACTAACTTAGTACCAAATGACCTTAATACTGTTTAACAAAATTTGGGGTGTTACAGAATATATACATACTACTGAAATGATACAACATGTTGATTGGTTGACTTGAGGATTAGAATATAAATTAGTTAATGGTCGAAGTCGACATCTCTATGTTATGTTTTTTTTGCCTTTGTCATGTTCGGTTGAAATGCTCCTAAATCCAATACTCTTCCTATACCAGTGTTGGGGTATTTCATTTTGGTATTCAGAGCTAAGGTTTACCCGATCCTAGGACTGAACTGAGTCATGTGCATTTGCATTTGTTACACGTGCCACCTAGGAGTTAATTTGATAAGTACTTGTGATCTATGTTTAATTAATGCTCTTTTTTCTTGTATATAGTCTATAACGATGTCAAAAACACATTTAGACCGAGATAATGAAAGCCAGGTTGGCTCCTCTAATGAAGGAGGCAGTGTAAGAATAAACCAGAACCAGGAGCATCAAGAACCTCAAAAGACTATTGAACCTCAGCAAGTTCAACAGGAACCCCATTCAATCCATCCCGTTCAAGGGGGATGTCTCCTTAGTATGAAGGAGATGTTTGACCAGTTAGCCACCACTTTAAGGCAAAATCCTCAAATCTCTCCCACTCCTCCCGTAACAGTGATAGCAAGAGCCCCGATTGATAAGCTAGCTCAAATCAAGCTTATACGTTCACTGGTGCTAATGATAAGAAGCCAGAAGATGCTGAATATTGGCTGGAACCTACTACCAGAATTCTATCCAAAAAATTACAATGCTTATATGATCATAAACTGGAGTGTGCCATAGCCCTGCTTGCTGACGAGGCACTAAGTTGGTGGGAAACTACAACCCTTACGACTCCGGTTGTTGCTATCACTTGGGAATTCTTTCTTAAATAAATTTGAAAGAAGTATATAAGTGAAGAATACCTTGCTCAGCGTAGAAGACATTTCTTATATCTGAAACAATGAGGGAAACCAATAGAGCAGTATGTAAGCAATTTTTGTAAATACTACAAGTATGGGTTTGAGTTTATCAAGAAAGAAGAGGAGAAGTGCCGGATGTTCATTGATGGGCTCAATGATGAATTAGGCTGTAACACCCTTAACGTATACTCGTAAACCGAATATAAATTAAAGATGTTACGGAGTCATTGAAAGAACTCTTGACTTGTAATTTTTTTGTATTATCTATACCAAAGATTATCTTACAGTTTAACCCTTTCTCGGTTTTGAATTAAAAACTATGTCAATCTATTGCAGCTAGTTTTAACCCTGAATTGGTTTATAAAATTCATAATTGAGTTATTGAGATAAAAATATAATTCAGAGTGAAAACTATGTACACTGCCTAGACTCTTTCTTGCTTTTAAACTTTTTACGCGATCAGGGTTAAACAACATTTAACTACGTCAAAAATTCATAGTTATTAATAGAAAACCATTTCTCTAAGTCCATATTTCCATGACAATGTATAAATACGTTACAAAATTAGACTTACAAAATAGTTTACCAACTTAAAAATGTTACATGCCCACTAGTCTATCAAATTATGTTAAAGATGTACGTACTGTACTTACAAATAGTAACTCAATCTTCCCAATTAACAGCTCCTCCCTGCTAGTCTATTTTCGAAGAACCTAAGTGTGAAATAAGACACACGCTAAGTATGAACTTAGTGAGGTAATTAATCTCATTTATCTAAACATGAAACAATTCATTATAGTGTATCATATGAAAAGTACAGTACATGTTTTGTAAATGGCAAGCATGTCCAAATATGATTCATATCATTAATCTACCTAACATAGAATCATACTATCATTATTCCATAATCATCAAGCATTCATGTTCTTTGACATAGACATGTTTTCAATCATAATTCATGTCAGTTTTGTCATAGAAACATGCAATCAATATTTCATGATCATCCATTAGTCATTTACATAACGCAATCTTTATCATAGACATCCTTCCAATATTCTATTATTATCATGTAAGCGTTTGCATAACATGTTTTTTAACATATTCTTGGTTTCATCATGTAATCGTTTACATAGCATATACCTTATCATGGTCATGTTCTCATTATGCAATCATTTGCATATCATATACCTTATCATAGTCATACTTTCATTATGCCATCACTTGCTTATCTTGTACTTGAACATAGTAATGCTTTCCTTATGCCATTATTATCAAGTAAATCATAACATGGCATAGTTCATACACATGGCATAATTCACATGCATGGAATAATTCATATACGTAACATAATTTGTATGCATGTCATGATTCATATACGTGATTTAATTCATATACATGGCATGTTCTGAATTCATGTTATGGTTCATATACATGACATATTTCATATACATGGCATGGTTCATACTCATGACATGATTCATATATGTAACATGATTCGTTTACATGACATGATTCCTTTACGTGACATGATTCTTTTATCATTGCCCAAAGTACGCTATATGAGATCGATGTAATATCGCAATTTTTGATTAGTGACTAAAATGTAATATTTGAAAGTTGAGGGGGTTCAAGTATAAACTTTGGAGAAGTTTGGGAGACTAAAGTGTAAATTTCCCCAACAAGTAATTTTATTCAATATAAGAGTGAATGGGCTCGAAACAAGTACGTTGATATCGGTTTTAAGAATTAAGATGCAGAAAAAGGTACTGAATTTGGATCAAATAAAATTGTTAAGCGTGCTTAGGCCAGAGAAATGCAAGGATGGGTGACCTTCGAGAAGGTCCCATAAAAGTGTTTCTGATCGATAATTTAGACTCAGTAAAAGTAGAGAATATTTGAATGGATTATTGATAAAGGATTTCTAAGAGAATTTTTATTCTTTGGAGATTTTCGATAATTATCAGAAAGTAGACTGAGTTAGGAAAATTCAGTCTAAGTTCTGGGAAAGGAAGTTTTTATGAGATAATATAGTTTATTTCCCGAATATGGAAATATGGAAGTTTTGGAATAAATCCAAGAGTTCGGAAAAGGTAAAAATAGCAGTAGAAGTATTTTACAAATATCAAGAGATCAAATCGAATCAAAATTTCAGAAGCTATTCCATAAGCCATGGAAAAGTTATAAAATAGTAATTAAGGAATAGTGACCGGTTGGGAATAAACTATTTTAGGTGGATTGCAATGGAATTGCATTTTTTATGTAAACTAGTAAATAAAAACTAGTTGGAGGGCAAATTGGTCATTTTGCCCCAATGGCATTTTTTAAATATTTAAGAAGTTACAAGGACAATTTTGGAAGAAGAAAATGGAAGATTAAATCTTGGCCCTTGAGTAATGATAAGATCAATCTCAATCGTTGGATTAAAAGGGCATTTTAGTAATTTCACTATCTAAATGAATTTAAAATTCATTTATACAAGACAAGTGGCCAAATTGGATGAAAAACAAAAGATGAAGACCATTATTCATCTTCAAATTTCGAAATATGAGGGGGAAAGGAAAAATGGAGACAAAATTTCCAAGTTTAGTTTAAGCCCCGACACTCGATTTTAAGGTAATCTCATCAACTAGAAAGTTGTTCTACTCTTCAAGCTCTATCTTTTGGTGTAAATAAGTCATGGAAAACATGCTTGATTGATGATAATTTTGCATGAGAAGAAATTAGGATTTAAGGAAAAAGTTTGGGGCTTTTGGAATTTTATGATGAAATTCAAGTTAAAATCAAGATATTATAATGTTAAAATCATTTTATTTAGTTGAGATTTAAACCCTACATATTTTAGTTTGTATGAAGATGATTAGGGTTTATGGATTCAGTTTTGATTTGGGTTTGTGATGTTGTATAAATGATTTAGTAAGCTTAAATTTGCTCATTGGAAGCAAAACCCTAAATTAAAGGTATAAGGACTATTTTGGAAATTTTGAATGTTAGAGGACTAATCTGATTTTTTATGATTTGAAGTGTATTTATGTTATTATTAATGTTGGAGATGTGAAATTGAAGGAATGCAAAATCGATGTTAAATTGAGTTATTGACCATTTTGACAAATTGTCAAAGTTAAGTGACCAATTCAGAAATGAGATTCTAGAGAAGGACTCAATCTGATTTTAGTTGAAATAATAGAATTCAAGTAGTAATGTTGATTTGAGGACTAATTTGCAAAGTTAAGAAGCTTGAATCCTTATCTTTGCATTTTTAGTGACTATTTCGGAAAGAACAAAAAATTAGAGGGAATTATTTTTGAAGAATTATTTGATGAATAAAGTGATACATTAGTGGTTTGAATCAAGTAAGGGGACCAAATTGAAAAATAGCAAAGTAAGGAGAAATTAGTATAAAGTTTGAAGCTATTTATGGAAGTTGTGTAGGAAAACTAGATTTGGCAGTAAGTTTAAAAATTCACCATAAATTCTACAAAAATGGTTAGATGGTGAATTTTTATTGATGTAAAGATTTATTCATCTAGTTTCGTTTCCAGCAAACGGAAACAGATTTCGAGTTCTGAGTTAAAAGATATTAATTTTTAATTGAATGAGGGTCAGAAAAATTTCAAAACAGTTTCTGTCAGGACAGCCCTGTAAACGAGAGTTTGATGAATTTTCATAGTTTTTGTAGATTTTATTAAATTATGTGGCTTATACCGTTAGAACCGTTATCGAATCTAGTTTCTACGTTATAAAGTAGATTGAAATTCAGTATGTATTATGCCCTGTAGAAGTAAATCTTTGATGGTAGTGCAGGTTGACAGAAAATGGAAATTGAGACACTTTGTGTCTAAAGTCGGTTAGCAAGCTTGGAGGAATTATTTGAAGATCAAAATGGTCATTAGGGACCAAAAATGAGTTTGTGAGCAGTATAAGAAAGGAAAGAAATTTATGGAAATTTTTATGTTGAATGATTAAATTGCTTAATTGAAATATTGTTAGAAGTGAATCTAACAAATGTTTATTTATATTCGTGTGATAAATGAAGTTGGATCCGAATCAAAAGAAAGTTCGAGGTACTATAAAGGAAAGGATCAATAGATCTTAGTGAGGCATAATAATAAATGGCTAAGGTGAGTGCATTTTTAAATGTTTGCATTATATTGAAAATGGCATTGCATTTCTCTATAATACATGATATGATACATTGCTCGATATGGCAAGCTTGATGGAATACCAGGTACAAATTATTGTTTGCATAAATGATGATTTATGTTTACCATGAATAGTTATGATGAAGCATGAAATATGAAATGTCTATTTATATGATTAATTATGATGTTGAGTTGATGATGAAAGAAATTCACAAGTATTATGTATGAAAGTCCATGGTATAGTTGGCATGCCATAGAGTCTTTAGAATCTTCACCCTTATGTTCATGTTATCAAACAGATATTGTGACAAAATGATTGTGTCACATGCACCCTGGGAATCTACGCCCACTCTGCCCAAGTGCACTGTCTAGGTACTTCATGTTTATGTGGAGCAAAGAGCGTCCCCGAGTACGTACTCATCTTTACGTTCACGTTAGATACTACAGTGTCATTTCAAGATGACTCGCGTACCTCAATCTCATATTGCGTACTTTGGCAATGATAAAAGAATCATGTCGCATAAATGAATCATGTCATGTAAACGAATCATGTTACGTATGCGAACCATGTCATGAATATGAACCATGCCATGTATATGAAATATGTCATGTATATGAACCATGACATGAATATGGAACATGCCATGTATATGAGTTAAATCACGTATATGAATCATGTCAGATAAACGGATCATGTCATGTAAATGAATCAAGTTATGTATATGAATTATGTCAAATATATGAATCATGCCAAGTACATGAATTATGTCAGTATACGAAGAATGTCACATATATATGAAATATGCTATGCATATGAATCATGCCATGTATACAAATTATGTTACGTATGAATTATGCCAGTATACGAAGATTGATAACTGTTGCAATTGGGCTACAAGCCCGAACCACTCCCATAAAAAATTTGTTTTTAAAAACCAATAAAATCAATCTCATACGTCCAAACATGTCATAAACAAAGCATTAAAATCCATGCTTACTTAAAAACAGTCAAAATAGTTAAAGGAGCTCCAAATACAGTAATAAAAAATTGACCAATACAAGTTAAATCAAATAGAGTTGCAAATACATAGGGTCATACGAATACATAGCCCACTACATCTAAGTAATTGTACTCTACCAAAAGGCCAATGCTGGATCCTCGCTTTGATAGTGCTCCACTACGCTCGAACTATCTATCAAACTGCGAACAGAAACAACGATTCCGAACATTGAGCTAACAAATCTCAATGGATACACAACTACTCGACCATGCTTCAGGTGAATCATAATTAAGAGCATGCTATGAAATATGATGCCAAGATAGGATCAAGCAATGGTGCTACTATAACCGCCTAAAACATGCTATAAACAAACAACACCTCAACAACATAAAAGTAAACAAACCAGGAGTGAGGCCCAATGTCACCCGACACTGGGAGACCTACCCATGCTCAAAATCTCACATCGAGGTGCTCAAAATCTCGCATCGAGTCTTCACTCGGAATCTCGCATCGAGCAAATATCATCACCCGAAATCTCACATAGGATGGCCTTCATGTGTTGCAACACTCACTCACTGGGTATCCGAATCCCATCAAACAAGGACTCATAACAAAACAAGTGCCCTTACCTGGCACGACCACAAATGATTCACCAAGGATCCCTAAAACTCGCTTACCAAGCAATTACTTTCATTTCAATACTCAATTAACCATTTAGTCCATATAAGCAAAGAGGAACATACATTCTCGATTTTAACAGTCATTTTATATCATAAGGGACCCATTAGAACCTTTGTCACAATTTATAGAACCCCCGAACTCAAAACGTAAAATCTTGGGCAGATTGCCCAACGAGTAGCGATACTCTAAGGTGAGTATCGGTACTCCCCTCTAGGTATCGATACTCCCTGCTGAGTACCGATACGCTATTTAGATTCGAAAGAAATTGGCCCTTGTCCTATACCGATACATTTTATTTCGTACCGATACCCTATATCGGTACTGGGATCGCCCCATGCCGATCCTTACTCATACTAATACGCCTACTCTAGCATACCGGTACGTAAAGCCTTTCTAGGCAATGCAATAGTGGGTACCGATACGCCCCGAGCGTACCGGTACACCAAAGCCTCGCTGGAATTCTGCTCTAATGAGAGGTATCGATACGCGGAGAGGCGTACCGGTACGTCTCTCATAGTTCGGCCCTCTAAGATATGAGGGAGTACTAGTACGCAACCACCAGTACCGGTACATGAGCCCTGATTTCAAAACATGGAGCTTGAGATTGTATCAAACCCTCCCTCAACCCCCATGGTTAAGTCCCAAAACGCTCCTACACGTTATTTGAAATCATTAGGTGATTTTCTAGCCATTTTTACCCTTAAACATCAACAATCACAATAACACTTTTTCGAGCGATAAAACATGCGAAGGATCAGAACGATAGCATCTCAACATGGATACAAGGAAAACATCATGGATACGTGCTAACTCCGAAGGCAAAGCTAGCCGATATGCTATCGGTCTGATCCTCTCGATCACTTCGTATGGTCTAATGTACCTCAGGCTCAACTTGCCCTTCCGCCCAAAATGGATTATCCCCTTCCATGGCGACACCTTTAAGAACACTTTTTCACCAACCTCATACTCGATATGCTTATGCTTCTTATCTGTGTTGGCCTTCTGTCGGTCAAAGGCCCCTTGCAATCTTTCTCTATTGATGTGAACCTTCTCTTCGGTTTGTCTAACCAAATTAGACCCCACGACCTACTCTCATTGAGCTCGGTCCAACACAAGGGTGTTCTACAACTACGCCCGTACAAGGCTTTGAAAGGGGCCATCTTGATGCTTGATTGATAACTGTTGTTGTACGCAAACTCAACCAACGATAGTTGTTCTTCCCAACTTCCTTCAAAATCTATGGCACAACACCGAAGCATGTCCTCAAGAATTTGAATAACCCACTTAGACTGGCCATCGGTCTAAGGATGAAAAGTCGTACTAAAATGTCGCTTGGTGTCTAAGGCACTATGAATCTTCTTCCACAACCTTGCTCTAAACTGCGGATCCCTATCCGATATGATCGAAGATGGCACTCCATGTAACCCCACTATCTCCTTGATGTACAACTGAGCCAACCGCTCTAATGTGAAATCCATGCGTACATGCAAGAAATGAGCAGACTTGGTCAAACAATCCACTATTACCCATATCGCATCATGCTTTCTTCGAGTCATCGGCAAACCCGTAACGAAATCCATGGTGACATGATCCCACTTCCATTGTGGCATCTGAATCGGTTGTAGTAACCCTGATGGAACTTGTTGTTCCGCCTTCACTTGTTGGCAAGCTAAGCATCTCGTCACAAACTCTGGAACATCCCTCTTCATGCACGACCACCAATAATAAGGTCGAAGATCTTGGTACATCTTGTTGCTCCCTGGATGTACGGTGAAAGGACTACGGTGTGCCTCACGTAAGATACGATCCCTCAAATCTTCTAAATCTAGAACACACAACCTGCCCTTGAAGTACAAGTACCCCCGTCTCGTACTTCAAAATCTGAGGCCTCGCCTCTTTGAACCGCTACAATTTGAGCCACTAAATCTTCATCCAGAGCCTGACTCCTCCTTATTTCTTGTACCAACGTGGGCTCAACCCTGAGCTCAGCTAAAAGCCCACCATCCTCGGTCATTCTCAAGTGGGAAAACATAGCTCTCAAATCTCACATAAACTTACGACTCAAGACATCCGCCACTACATTTGCCTTGCCCAGATGGTACTCAATAACACAGTCATAATCCTTTAGCAACTCGATCCATGGACGCTGCCTCAAATTCAACTCTTTCTGGGTGAGAAGATACTTTAAACACTTATGATCCGTATAGATGTAACACTTAACCCCGTATAGATAGTGTCTCCAAATCTTCAACGTAAAGATTACCATAGCCAGCTCCAAATCATGGGTAGGGTAGTTTTGTTCATGAGGTTTATGTTGCCTCGAGGCATAGGCAACCACTTTACCCTATTGTATAAGAACACAACAAAGTCCATTCAAGGACGCATCACTAAACACCACATAATCTTTTCCCGGTTCGGGTTGCATCAGAACTGGAGCCTCGGTAAGGTAGCCCTTCAATGGCTCAAAACACTGTTGTCTCTTCTTATTCCATACAAACGACACTCCCTTCTGAAGCAACTTGGTCAACGGGGCGGCTAAGAATGAAAAACCCTTCACAAACCGTTGATAATATCCTGCTAGTCCATGAAAGCTGCGGACCTCCGAAACATTCCTGGGTGGTTTCTATTCTACTATTGCTACGATCTTTTGAGGGTCAACGCGGATCCTATCCGCTACCTTGATGTGGCCCAAAATGGCTACCTCGAAAAGCCAAAACTCACATTTACTGAACTTTGCATAGAGGTGCCTATCTCTCAATGTCTGAAGAGCTACTCGCATATGGTAGTTGTGCTCTTTGACCGATCGTGAATATACCAGAATGTCATCGATGAACACCACTACAAACTGATCCAAATAAGGCTGGAAGATTTTGTTCATCAAATCCATAAATGTTGCTGGAGCATTAGTGAGCCCAAAAGGCATCACCAAGAACTCATAGTGTCCATGCCACATCCTGAACGCGGTGTCTTTTGGACATCTTCTTCCACCACTTTCAACTGATAGTACCCCAATCTCAAATCTATCTTCGAGAAAACTCGGGCACCCCGTAATTGGTCAAACAAATCATCTATTCTCAAAAGAGGATAGCAATTCTTCACCGTCCTTAGTTAACTATCGATAGTCAATGCATATTCTCATTGACCCATCCTTCGTCTTAACAAACAATACCGGAGCACCCCAAGGAGGGACATTTGGTCAGATGAAACCTTCTCAAGCAATTCCTGAATTTGCTTTTTCAACTCCCTTATTTCTATTGGTGCCATCCGGTAAGGTGGAATGGACACCGGTGCCGTACCGAACATTACCTCAATTCAAAACTCAAGCTCACAATTTGGTGGTAATCTAGGCAGCTCCTCCAAGAAGTTATCCATGAACTCACAAACTATCTTGAGGCTCTCGATGGCTGAACCCTCGACTCTTGTATCCACCAAGTGAGCCATAAAAGCCTCACAGCCTTGCTGTATTAACCTTTGTGCTGCTAAAACTGAGAATACGTTAGGGATGCAAGGGTGTCTCTCCCCTTTAACCATTAGCTTAGTTCCATCAGCTACACAGAGCTTCAAACTCTTGGTCCTACAACACAAAATTGCATCGTTCTCAACAAGCCAATCCATACCTAAGATTGCGTCAAATTCATGGAAAGGCAAAACTATAAGATCCGCTGGGAAAATTGAACCTTGAACTTTGATAGGACACCTCTGGTAAACCTTGTCTACTAACACATCTAACCCTAGTGGACTAGACACACGAACTCCTATCTCTAGGACTTTAGTCGGTAAGCCCCAACTCTGGGATATCCCACTACGGATGTAGGAGTGGGTAGACCCCGAATCTACTAATACAACAATGGGAACAAAGAACAAAGAGAAGGTACCTACAATCACATCGGTACCCCTACTCTGGTGGTTGGTCGCCTGGCTTGACACTCCCCTAGAGAACCCTCAGCCCCTTTGAGCTAGATAATAGGCCCTCGGTGCCTGAACTTGAACAGTTGTGCTAATTGTGGGGCAATCCTTCACAAGGTGATCCTCAGACCCACACTCATAGAAATCTCGGTTTACACCATAACACTATCCTCGGTGCCTCGCCCACACTGATTACAAGACGGTGAGCCCGCACTCCCTTGAGAACTATCTGGGCTCATCATAGACGAAGATAATGTAGGCCTCCTACGGCTGGAAGACTCTGATCTACGATCTGGCCTCACATTCTGATTCAAAGCTCCTTTTCCCTAATTCCATCAGTTTTTATCCCTTCTTGAGTGAGACTGTGAGCTGCTAGAGAAATTCTAAAGCCTCCCACCAGGACCTCATTTTCCACTAGCAGAACCATATGTCAGACCTTGCACTTGCCCAAGAGACTTTACACTAGCACTCAACTCAGAAAATACCTTGGGTGGGGCAACTGTCAAATAGGTTTGTATCTCCTTCCTTAACCCTTTTAAGAACCTCTTGCACCTCATTTTCTCGGTGGCCACAAGATCCAGCGCATACGTGCTCAGTTGCAGAAATTCTTGTTCATACTCAAAGATGGTGTGGTTCCCTTGCACGAGATGAGTGAACTGGTCCCTCAACCTATCAACGTGAGGCTCACCCACATACTGCTTCTCGAACTCATCAACAAAATTATCCCAAGAAGGTCAGCTAGGATGCCATTCCAGCTCTACAATTTCCCATGATTCTCTCTCGTGTTTCCCTTGAGTTAAAATAACACACAGGATAACTTATCTTCGGACTGCAACCTCATCTATCTCATAATCCAACGAGTGCCTTAAAGCCACTGATCCACCTTTACCGAGTTGTCTTGTCCTAACACAAGAAAATCTGTGGCACCCTACCTACACACTCTCTCAACCGACACCTCTCGAGGGGTAGATGAATGCCTCAGAATTGCCCTAACAATCATGTCTAGGGCCCGATGTAGATGGGAGAAATAGTTTGCTTCATGACTAGCTCCTCTATCGGACTCCTTCATATTCGTCACGTAGTCTTCACCGGAGCTTTCACCCTGGGAACCCAAACTTTCTTCTACGTTCATATCTTTCATTGGTAAGGTTCAGCTCTGCTCAAACAAACAACATGAGTACACCATCGAAAATCTAGCTTAATCCAAGTACGACTTTAACTTATGGGCATGTATTCGTTAAACACATATAACCACACTAGACTCCCTCGGGGACTACCAAGAACCGACTAAACCTAGGGTCTGATACCAAATGTCGCACCCTCGACCCGGATGCTGCAATTGGGCCACAAGCCTGAACCACTCCCATAAAACATTTTTCTTTTAAAAACCAGTAAAATCAAGCTCATACGTCCAAACATGTCATAACCAAAACATTAAAATCCATGCTTACTTAAAAACATTCAAAATAGTTAAATGAGTTCTAAATACAGTAATTAAACATTTGATCAATACAAGTTAAATCAAAGAGAGTTACAAATACATAGGGTCATACGAATACATAGCCCACTACATCTAATTACTTGTACTCTAGCAAAAGGCCAATCTTGGATCCTCGCTTCGAGGGTTCTCCACTACGCTTGAACTACCTATTATCCTGCAAACAGAAACAACGATTCTGAATGCTGAGCTAACAAAGCTTAGTGGATACACAACCACTCGACCATGCTTCAGGTGAATCATAATTAAGAGCATGCTATGGAATATGATGCCAAGATAGGATAAAGCAATGGCGCTACTATAACAACCTAAAACATGCTATAAACAAATAGCACCTCAACAACAACATAAAAGTAAACAAACCAGGAGTGAGGCCCAATGTCACCCGACAATGGGAGACCCACCTATGCTTGGAATCTCACATCGAGCTGCTCAGAATCTCACATCGAGCTGTATACTCAGAATCTCGCATCGAGTCTTCACTCGAAATCTTGCATTAAGCAAAAATCATCACCTGTAATCTCACATCAGATGGCCTTCATTCATCATCCGAAATCTCACATCGAATGGCTTTCATGTGTTGCAACACTCACTCATTGGGTATTCAGATCCCATCAAATAAGGACTCATAACCAAACAAGTCCCTTACCTGGCATGACCACAAATGATCCACCAAAGATCCCTAAAGCTCGCTTACCAAGCAATTTACTTTCATTTCAATACTCAATTAACCATTTAGTCTATATAAGCAAAGAGGAACATACATTCTCGATTTTAACAGTCATTTTATATCACAAGGGACCCATTAGAACCTTTGTCACAATTTATATAACCCCAAACTCAAAACATAAAAACTTGGACAAATTACCCAGCGAGTATCGATACTCTAAGGTGAGTATCAGTACTCCACTCTAGGTATCTATACTCCCTGTTGAGTACCGATACGCCATTTAGATTAGAGAGAAATCGGCCCTTGCCCTGTACCAATACATTTCGTTCAATACCGGTACCCTATATCGATACTAGGATCACCCCGTACCGATCCTTACCCGTTTCGATACGCCTACTGTAGCGTACCAGTACGCAAAGCCTTTCTAGGGAATGCAATAGTGGGTATTGACAAGTCCCGAGCGTACCAGTACACCAAAGCCTTACTAGAATTCTACTTTAACAAGGGGTATCGATACGCGAAGAGGCGTACTAATACGCCTCTCACAGTTCGACCCTCTAAGATATGAGGGAGTACCGGTACACACCCACCCAGTACCGGTACGCGAGCCCTAATTTCAAAACCTAGAGCTCTGGATTGTATCAAACCCTCCCTCAACCCCCATGGTTAAGTCCCAAAATGTTCCTACACGTTATTTGAAGCCATTAGGTGAGTTTCTATCCATTTTTCCCTTAAACATCAACAATTACAAGATTCACCATTGGTGATCATCCAAGCTCTAAATAATCAAAACACCATATATCAAGCAACACATACCAAAATGATGATGCATATGAACACATAGAAGTTAGAAGTGTACTAACCTCGAAATACAAGCTAAAGAGGACCCTCAAGCTTTCTTCTTCCCTTGGGCCTTTGAATGCTCCCCAACCTCTTGAACTACAAGGGAATGTTGTAAACAAGTTACAATGTTGTTGGGAGGTTAAAAAGAAGCTCAAATAGCGATTAAACAACAAGAAATGAGATTAAAAACACCATTCCCGTTCTCACTCTAAAACCCCCCACTAAAACCCCTTCTTCCATCATTGCAAGCAAAACTTACCTTGGATTGTAGATCCTTGAATACTTAGCAACTTTCCCTTCTACTCCAATCTGAGATTTCAACTCAAAACCAACAAAGATGGAGTTTTCTCTTCCAACACTAAGAATAGAAGATGAAGATAGTGGGAGGAGCTTTTGGGGACAAAATGACTTCATCATCTTACACAAAATTTGCAGCTCATAACTCCCCCTCTAATCTTTTCCTTACTTGCAAAATTACCATAAAGCCCTCTGTATAACCCCAAAAGTCAAGCCCAAAACCAAAACCAAGCCCAAAAAGAAAAAAGGGTTTAATTGGCCCAACAACATAATCCAAACACGAGGCCCATGCCTTGGGTTAGCCCAACGCTCAGGTTCCCAAAACCTGAGTCGTTACACATACTTAGCGTGTGTTTTATTTCACATGGAGGTTCTCTGAAAATAGACTAGCAAGGAGGAGCTATTAATTGGGAAGATCAAGTTACTATCTGTGAGCACAATATGTACATCTTTAACGTAATTTGATAGACTAGTGGGCATGTAATATTTTAGTGGGTAAACTAGTCTATAAGTCTAATTTTATAACGTATTTATACATTGTAACGCCTCGGTTTTAGGGCTTAGCGTTTTAGTGGGTTATTAGACGATCCGATAAACCGGAGCAGAAATTCGAGTCAGTTTCTGGATCATATATTTTTGGTGTGGGAAAAATTATGGGAAAATGATTAAAAATCATTATTAATTATGTATTTAATAATGGTGGAATCAATTTTGAAAAAATAAGTTTTGGAAGATGGACATTTTGGTAGTGAACAAAATGAAAGTTTTGAAAACTGTGATTTTCTAGTGACTAAAATAAAAAGGGTCAAATACTTATAATCTTTAATGAGATATTTTACCAATTGGTTTCTGATGATTTCTCCCTTGATTTAACTGATTTTAACATGTGTTTTAATTAATAACTAAAGAGGATTTTGTTAAAAAGTTAGTTATCTTTTATAAAACAAAAATCACGTTATTTTCTCTCAACTTTTTCCTCTCCATTCTTTCCTCAACCAAACACTCAGATTTCATCAATTTTATAGAGGTGAGGTGGTTTCTAACTTTGATTTTATTGTTTCAAATTGTTTTATAAAGATTGTTTACACAAAATCTTACAATAATATTGTGTTTTCTTAGCTTTTCACAAATCAATTGAGGGAGAAACTTCACAATAGGGGTAAGGTTCGAGATATCCTCTATTGTATGGTTCTTTATTGAAATTCCCAAGCACTTGATCATTGTTTTTGTGTTTCTAATATGATTTTGATGATTTTCTAATGATTTAATGAGTTGATTCGCGAATTGGATCTGATTTCCAGTAAGTAATGGTGATTTGATTTATATTTTGGATGTTTAATAATGTTGATAAGTGATTTTTTATCAAGGGAATCCTGAAACATAAGAATCTCTATTTGTTTAGGTTGCTAGTTTTGTGGTGTTTTCGTGGTTGTAAGGTTGCTGGAGGTGGTAGGTTGTTTTGGGTCTATTTTTAGGTGTGTTTTGAAGTGGAAAATGATCCTAGGTTGATAGATGTTGGTTGTGTTGTGAATCAAAGTGTTTTGGTCATGTTTTCGGTTGTTGTATAGGGTTAATTGTGGGGGTTATGTGGAAATCCGAGATGGATTGTGGTTGTTGTATTTAGAGTGCATTATGATGCATTAATCCTATGTTGTTTTGTGGTAAAAATAGGGGAGGTTGATCCTAAAGTGATTGGAGAAGCGTATGAGGCTTTAGATGCTTGATTTTGCGTTGGCGAATAGAAGTTTTGCGTATCGATGAGTGAAAATGTGGATTCCATCTTTGGAATGTTTTAAAGGCAGTTGTTAGGAGTTTATGTAGAGATTGAAATACTTACCTAAGCTCGAAAGTAAGTAAAGTGATTTTACTCTCTCGGTCGTGCTAGTATAAAATGGTTTTATGCATTTGTTTTGATTTACACGATACCTATTGTTTAAGCATGTTTTTAAGTATTTGATATACTATTTTTGAGCATGTAATGCTGAAGGATGCACATGGTAAGTGATCCTTGTAAGTATGGTTTATACTTGTGTTTTAAAGCATGGTTGTTGCTTTGGAAAAATGGCATGGGTTAATGCTTGTTCGAAACAATGAGGTAAATGTTAAAATGGTTAATTATATTGGCAAGTGATGTGGTTTTAAAATTGTTATCGAATATAGTTGGCCAGCCATAGGATTGAGTGCACTGTAAATAAGTCACCTTGGATGTTGGGGGGTTTATATTGTGTACCGAATACTCCATCCAAGTACCCTAACAGTAGAGAGGATTAACGGTACTGAATACTACTGTTAGTGGGTTAAGCATCTAACCGATGAGAGGGATTGGTATCCCTGTGGGCTGGGATTGCACCCGGTTGTTATTATACCACGATTGTGATTGTATCGCTATTCCAGTTGAGATGGCTTGAAGTGTTAGGTTAACACTTGCTGAATCCATGTATCCGATGAACTCTTTAGTTATTGGTCTTGCTAATGATCACTTGAAAGCCAATATAATTGTTAATGTATCATTGAAATGATTTATGTTGTATAAAGTGGATTATACATGTTTCTCCTTAAGCTTTGCATTTGGTAGTAATGCATGGGAAGGCTTAAGTAGAGGGTTAGCAATGTGATTTGCTGTTAATTAATGATTCATGTAGCATAAGGTTTGATATGCTGGTTTTATTGTTGTAAAGTGCACATTTTAAAAGAGGCATGATGTTTTAAAAGATGATGTTGAGTAAATGGTTTTAAATGCATTGATGGTGTTTTGTTCTGAGCTTTCCTCACTAAGCCTAGAGTGCTTACGCTCTCATTGTCCATCAATGCAGATAATTGAAGTCCCGGAAGGTAGCAAGAAGTAAGGGGATATTGGCAAGACGTGTTTCTAAAGTATGTTAAAGACTAGACTATAATGAATAAAGGCAATGGGGTACTTGTTTTGGTCTTGGGAGATGTTATGTTGAACTCCCTGTTTGAACATATTTCTTTGGTTTCTCTGGGTTGTAAATGGCCTTTAAGGATTGCTTTTGGCGTTGGTTTATCTTTTGTTATGTTGGTTGGATGCAAAGTTACGAAACATGCCTATAGATTTCCTTTTGAAGCATGAAGCCTTGTTGTGTTGTTAAAGTTGTGTTGCTAGTTGGCTTGTGATATGTTTTGCATGTTGGTATTGTGTTTAAAGCATGTTGGATTGATTAGAGTATGTTTTTGGGATGAAAAACCAGCAAAATGTGGCATTACAGGCCCAGGAGTATCGATACGCGGGTGACCGTATCAATACGGCTAGGCAAATTAAAGCTTGTGGGATCGGTATAGGTACTGTGTGTTTCGATACGCCTAGGAAAATTTGGCCAAGCATACCGATACAGGTTTGGGCGTTTCGGTACGAGTTTTAGCCTCTGGAATTCACTTTTTCAATCTAAACCCGCGTATCAAAACACCTAAGGAGCCGTATCGGTACGGTTTGTAACATTTGAAATGTTAGGTAATTTCGTTAGGCATATCGATACGAAAAGGTGGTGTACCAAAATGAGGTGTTTTAAACTGTATAGATATGGGCTTACCTGTATCAATACGGATAGCTGATTTTCTGCAAATATCTTTCGAGTAGTTTTGTCATTCTTGCAATTTAGTCCGTGAATCTTGCCAATGCAATTGTATATGGTAAAATAATCAGTTTGAGTGGTAATTTGAGACATATGGATGAAACCTGACTAAATTAAGGTTGGTAACTCAAAAGTGGGTTTTGGTCCCTAATTTGTAAGTATGATCAATTGGATGTCAAATTGATGCCCGATTGAGATGGGGTTACACGTGTTATCTCCATGAACATATAGGATTAATAATTGGCATCTAGATAAGATAAAAAGAAAAAAATGGACTGGGTTTTACGTATCTCTCCAGTTTGCTTCGACAAACCTAGTGTAGCTTTTTTGATTTGGACTGGCGGCTAGACTGGTTAAGGGGGTTACATTTGGTGGTATCAAAGCCAGGTTTCATTTGTTTGGGAGGTTGTTGTGTTGTTGCCTTGAGTTATGCTCTGTTTTTTGACTTGTACAATGATTGTTATATGTACGCTGGTTGCTATGCACGGTGATTGATATATGCACATTGACTCAATTATGCCATATTGGAGGGAAATTGGGGGTACCCATTTCCTTATTATTATAGTCTTGAAAATTGATTTTTTAGATGAAAGACTTGGATCCATGCTTGAGGATAGCCTGACTATTTTGTTTTGAAATGATTATCATGCCCTAGATATATTTTAGCACGATGGGACCGAGGAGATAGTTGTGATCTAGCGTGATTGATGCCGCCGTTGGGCAGAATGATGAAGGAGAAGTTGTACCTCCTGGAGGGTTGCCACCGCCCCCACCTAATCCACCTAATGGAGTGGAGCAAGTACCACCTTCGCCGGCTGGGCAAGGGATGGGTGATATGGCACCTTTGATACATGCCATGACCTGTGCGTTCCAAGCGGCAATTGCGGTTGTTCGTGTGCCAGCACCACCTGTTGATAGGCAAGGTTTTCCGCTTAAATGTCTTCGTAGCTTGGGCAGAGTTGAGTTATGAGGTTTGTCGCTTGAGGCTTCCGAGGGTTGGTTGGCCAGTACTGAGAGGATACTAGGCCAGATGGGGTGCACCGATGCTTGTAAGCTGGGTTGTGTTATTTCCCTACTGTAGGGTGATGCCTATACGTGGTGGACTACCACGATATCGGGTATGGAGACCGAGGATGTGACTTGGGAGTTCTTTTATGAGGTTTTTCGGAAGAAGTTTTTGGGAGTCCAATATCATGACGAGAAGAAACGTGAGTTTATGATATTGGTGTAGGGTAGTATGTCTGTTGCGGAGTACGAGGTATAGTTTGTGAGGTTGAGTCGGTATGCACCTGAGTTGGTTCTTGATGAGTGTACTCGATGTGATAATTTTTGTTATGGGCTTGTGCAGGATGTTAAGACATACATGCTTGTTGCTGATTATACCGATTTTGACGTGTTAGTTTCGCGAGCCAAGGATGTAGAGCAAAATTTGGGTTTGGCTTCGGGATGCGAGGTTCTAGCTCAGGTAAGAGAGCTGCTGATTTGGGTTATAGCGGTGGTCAGGCCAAGAGACACCATGAAAGGAGATTTCACCCGGAGCCAAGGCATGGTGGAGGTGCAGTTGGACGTGGAGTCCAAGGGCAGGGAGCCCAAGATAGAGCACCGTTTAGCACATGTTGGGTTTGTGGGTCCTGAGATCATTTGAGGTGAGATTGCCCGCATTTGGCCAGGGAAGGTCATGCACCTGCACTTGTGGCAGTTAATGCTTGTTGGAGTTATGGGTCAGGCGACTACTAGAGGCGTGATTGTCCGCTGTTGGCTAGAGGTGGGTAGGGTGCTGCACCTATTGTTGCTCCACTGCGAGGTCATGGTCGTTGATCGTTTTAGAGTTGAGATGTGGGACAAAGGACTATGGCTCATACTGTTGCTATCTAGCTTGAGAGAGGTGGACCGGCTAGGATGTATGCGCACTGTAAGGGTTGCAATGACACCGATGTGATTGCAGGTACTTGTACCCTTCAGTCTCTGTCGTTGTATTCGTTGGTTGATACTGATTCTACTCATTCATATATCTTGAGTGAGCATGCTATGTTGCTTGATATATCTGCTGAAATTCTTAATGTAGGTGTTAGAGTGACTAGTTCTCTTGGGGAGACAGTAGTGGTTAGGAGGTTGTATTGTAGGTGTTCGTTGATGGTTCATGGACATGTGTTCGCCGTCAACTTGATGGAGTTACCATTCCATGGTTTTGACGTAATTTTGGTGATGGATTGGCTAATCGAACATCGGGCTGTCGTGGATTTTGAGACCAAAAAAATATTCTTGAGGTTGTCGGATGATTATGAGGTGGTGGCTGTTGTCGAGAATGCCAAATTTTTGTCTAATGTTGTTTCGGCTTTAGAAGCAAGGCGAATGGTGGATTTGGGATGTCAGACCTATTTTGCCGATGTTATGAATCCTAGATCAAAGGAATTGAGGGTGCAGGATGTTCACACCGTATGTGAGTTTCTGGGTGTTTTTTCGGAAGAGTTACTAGGGTTGCCACCTGACCGTGAGGTAGAGTTTGGAATTGAGGTCTTTGTATACGGTACTCGTATCGATAGCTCTGTACCGCATGGCTCCGAAGAAATTGAAGGAGTTGAAGATGTAGATCTTACCGTGGGGAGCGCCGATGCTGTTTGTTAAAAAAAAAGATGGTACATTGCAGATGTGTATAGATTACCGACAGCTGAATAAGTTGACCATAAAGAACAAGTATCCCTTGTCGCGGATAGATGACCTATTTGATCAGTTCAGGGGAGCTTCAGTGTTTTCAAAGATATACTTGAGGCCAGGGTACTACCAGTTTAAGGTGAAGGAGGTGGATGTGCCCAAAATAGATTTTTGTACGAGGTACGGGATTACGAGTTTCTTGTGATACCGTTTGGTTTGACCAATGCTCCAGATGCTTTTATGGACATAATGAATCGTGTGTTTCATGATTTTTTAGATCAGTTTGTGGATATGTTTATCGATGATATTCTTGTGTACCCCGTACCGAGGAGGACCATGATAGACATTTGAGAATTGTGCTTCAGACGCTGTTGGCTAATCAACTTTATGCTAAGTTAAGCAAATGTGAGTTCTGGCTTAGGGAAGTTGTGTTTCTTGGGCATGTTCTGTTAGTCGAAGGAATCTATGTTGATATACATAAGGTGGAAGCCATAATGATTTGGAAGGAGCCCAAGTTTGTTAACACTTGCTGAATCCATGATTGTATCGCTATTCTGGTTGAGATGTCTTGAAGTGTTGTGTTAACACTTGCTGAATCCATGTATCCGATGAACTCTTTGGTTATTGGTCTTGCTAATGATCACTTGAAAGCCAATATAATTGTTAATGTATCACTGAAATGTTTTATGTTGTATAAAGTGGTTTATACATGTTTCTCCTTAAGCTTTGCATTTGGTAGTAATTCATGAGAAGGCTTAAGTAGAGGGTTAGCAATGTGATTTGCTGTTAATTAATGATACATGTAGCATAAGGTTTGATATGCTAGTTTTATTGTTGTAAAGTGCACATTTTAAAAGAGGCATGATGTTTTAAAAGATGATGTTGAGTAAATGGTTTTAAATGCAATGATGGTGTTTTGTTCTGAGCTTTACTTACTAAGCCTAGAGTGCTTACACTCTCATTGTCCATCAATGCATATAATTGAAGTCCCGGAAGGCAGCAAGAAGCAAGGGGATCTTGGCAAGAGTTGTTTCTAAAGTATGTAAAGACTAGACTATAATGAATAAGGGCAATGGGGTACTTGTTGTGGTTTTGGGAGATGTTATGTTGAACTCCCTGTTTGAGCATGTTTCTCTTTGGTTGCTCTTGGGTTGTAAATGGCCTTTAGGGATTGATTTTGGTGTTGGTTTATCTTTTGGTATGTTGCTTGGATGCAAAGTTAGGAAGCATGCCTATAGATTTCCTTTTGAAGCATGAAGCCTTGTTGTGTTGTTAAAGTTGTGTTACTAGTTGACTTGTGATATGTTTTGCATGTTGGTATTGTGTTTAAAGCATGTTGGATTGATTAGAGTATGCTTTTTGGATGAAAAACAAACAAAATGTGGCATTACAGGCCTAGGCGTATCAATACGCGGGGGACCGTATCGATACGGCTAGGCAAATTAGGCTTGTGGGATCAGTACATGTACTCTGTGTTTCGATACGCCTTGGCAAATTTGGCCAGGCATATCGATACAGTTGGGTGTTTGGGTAGGATTTTTAGCCTCTGGAATTCACTTTTTTTCAATCTGAACCCGCGTATCGAAACACCTAAGGAGCCGTATCGGTACGGTTTGTAACATTTCAAAAGTTAGGTAATTCTGTTAGGCGTATCGGTATGACAAGGTGGTATACCGAAATTAGGTGTTTTAAACCGTATCGATACGAGCATACCTGTATCGGTACGGACAACTGATTTTTTGTAAATGTTTTTCAATTAGTTTTGTCATTCTTGCAATTTAGTCCCTGAATCTTGCCAATGCAATTGTATGCGATAAAATAATCGGCTTGTGTGGTAATTTGAGACATATGCATGAAACCTGACTAAATTAAGGTTGATAACACAAAAGTGGCTTTTGGTCCCTAATTTGTAAGTATGATCAATTGGATGTCAAATTGATGTCCGATTGAGACAGGGTTACACATGTTATCTGCATGAACATATAGGATTAATAATTGGCATCTAGATAAGATAAAAAGAAAAAACATGGACCCGGTTTTAAGCATCTCTCCGGTTTGCTTCGGCAAACCTAGTGTAGCTTCCTTGATTCAGACTGGCGGCTAGACCGGGTCAAGGGGGTTACATACATTGTCATGGAAGTATGGACTTAAAGAAATGGTTTGCTATTAATAACTGTGAATTTTGACGCTGTTAAATGTTGTTTAACCCTGATCGCGTAAAAAATTGAAAATCAAAAAAGGGTATAGGCGGTGTACATAGTTTTCACCCTAAATTATATTTTTATTTCAACAACTCAATATGAATTTTATAAATCAATTCAGGGTCAAAACTAGGTGCAATAGACTGATATAGTTTTTAATTTAAAACCGAGAAAGGGTTAAACTGCAAGATGAATTTTGGTATATAAGTCAAGATTTCTTTCAATGACTCCATAACATCTTCAATGTATATTCGACTTACGAGTATATGTTAAGAGTGTTACATTTTTTGGTATCAGAGCTATCGGTTTAACCAATTCTGGAGGTTAAACCGAGTTAAATATGATTTGATGGTAAGTACATGCCCCTAGGATGTTATGTTACTGATGTACTAACTGTGTAACTTGATTATGCTCTTCATTTACATGAATAAGTTTTAGTGAAAATAGATGATGTTAAGTACTGATGAACTGCGTTAAATGTTTAATTATGGGGATCAAGAGAAGGTGTAAAGTGGAAGTAAAGGGATATAGAATGTTCCACCTCTAGCTCCTACCCCAGCTGAGCCACCTATGCAGTTGGGAGCTCCAGCATAAGAATATGGAACCTTAGTACGAGCCCTAAAAAGTGTTTAGAGTCAAGTATGTTGACGACCAGTTTAAGAAAGAGATGTTATAGTAGTTTCAAAGTTTGAAACAAAGTACTTATCCTGTCTACGAGTATGAGTTGGATTTTAATGAATTAAGTCGGTATACCGCTGATTTGATATCGACTGAGAAGTCCCTATGAGAATGGTTTATCGAGGGGCTTAACCCGAGGCCTAAAGAGTAATTCTCAGGTATGAGTTTGTCGATTTACTAGGATACTGTAATGAGAGCAAATGCTATGGAGGAAGCCTGTAATTACTTTAATTGATTCAGATTCGACTCACTCGTATATTGGTACTAAGATAGTAGTACAAAGAAAGATTCTTAATGAAAACTATATTTTTAGTAATGTGATTCCTAGTAACCCACATGGACATAGTGCATGAGTGACTAGAATATGTAAGAAATGTCTGTTATTGCTTTAAGGAATTGAGTTCCTAGCAAGCTTATTGGAGCTTTAATTTTTCAAACTTGAGATTATTTTTGGAATGAACTGGTTGTCGCATATAATGCAGAGGTGAAATGATACTAGAATAAGGAAAGTAAAACGATAATGGATTTGGAGAAGTTAGTTATTGTTTATAATAAGTTATCTGCATAGTAAAGAGATGATACAATAATTATAAGATACTCAGATACGAAGGAGTAAGAAGAAGAAGTATCTTTACTTTAGAAATATATATGTTTGAAGATAACAATGTCAGTAGTTGCTGCAGATGTAATTTGGAGATTTACTCAAGATAAGTTAAGGATTGAAGTTATGATGAAATTAACTTAGTAGTATCTTATTATAAGATGTTTTTACTGTTAGTACATATAAGGAAGAATTGGAAAGTTAAGTAATGATACTACTGAGATAATTAGAAAAGAAACTAAGAAAGAAATTGATATGTAAAGAGATTATATTTGAAGCTAAAAAAGAGAGATGTTAGGTATGAATCACCGATTACTAAAAGTAGTAAACTATATTGCAAGGATAATCAAAGCAATCATGGAAAGAGTTACATTGTAGACTCCTCAAATGTTAGAAAAACTTTGAAAAGTCTTTAAATCAGAAACATCCTAAGTAAGAAGGATTATTTCTTTAAGGAGACATTAGTATTAGAAGATGTTGTGAAGCCCAGTAGACCAGAAAGACAAAGAATCTGGAATAAAAGTATGATGAAAGTGATATTTGAGTACATACTTGAACAAGATTGAAGCCTATTATCGATAAAGTGTATTGAACTTGTAACCAAAGAGTATTCAGAGAAGTCAACTAAGAGGTTAATTATACTTGAATAGTTGACAACAGAGCCATATAAAGATAGCGCTGAAGTGTAATGGATAAGCTAAGATATCTTTTCAGAAAGGTTTGATAAAAACAATCAGTAATAATAAGATGATAAGTATGACAAGCATTAAAATGATGTGAATTGATAAAAATGTTTTCTAATGGTCTAAGTGATCAAGTATTAGAAGATATTATGAAGATACCATTTCTAGAATCTAAAGTGTAATTGAGATAAGTTGGTTATCTATGCCCAAGGTAAAAACGATTATAAGAAGAAACGTTTAAATTTTAAAAAGGAATTAGTTCCTTAATGAAGTCAAAGAAAGAGTGTTTAGTAGAGGATTGTTCCAGCTAATTGAAATTTCTATAGAAATGTTTCTACACAAAGACAGGAGTCTCGGATCACAAGGATTATAAAGTTACTCGTACGAGTAACAATGAAATCAAGTATAAACTTTTTCCGATTTTTACCTAGATTGAGCTACTGGTGTAGTAGGGGCTCAAGTACAAGAACAAGAAGTACCTAAGAGGTTGTAACCTTCAGCAACTATATATAATAAAGCATTGGTTGTTTAAATGTTTAAGCTGTTGAGAGC
This sequence comes from Hibiscus mutabilis, assembly GCA_019671005.1. NCBI lineage: Eukaryota > Viridiplantae > Streptophyta > Magnoliopsida > Malvales > Malvaceae > Hibiscus > Hibiscus mutabilis. The sequence continues at coordinate 21,364,770 of CM033733.1, read as the reverse complement.
CTAAAATGTCAGAGCAAAAGAGAAGTTATGATTGTTTATTTGAAAATAAAGGATGATTTGTATAGGTCAAAAAGGGAAAACTTAGTTTCAAAACTATTATACCTCAAAGAATCGTGAAAGAGTTGGACCAAGAGTATATTAATGGGTCAACACTCCTGAATAAATTGAGATGCAATTAGATTTGATACATGAAGAGGAGTTAGTAGAAATATTATTTTATGGAATTAAAGAACTAAGGAATAAGAAATTTCATTGACTGAAGTTTTGAAGAAAAATCACAAGGTCGAAGTAGCCACTTGGAAGGCTGAGAAGAAAATAAGGAAGTAATATCTGTAAATGTTTGGAACAGATACGCATTAAAAAATCAAGGACTAATTTTCTTAAGTGGAGGAATTGTAATATCCCAGTTTTTGATTAGTAACTAAAATGCAATTTTTGAAAGTTTAGGGGTTAAAGTGAGGACTAAAGTGTAAATTTCCCTAACAAGTAATTTTATGCAGTATGAGAGTGAATTAGCTCGAAACAAGTACCTTGATATCAGTTTTAAGAATTAAGATGCAGAAAATGGTACCAAACTTGGATCGAATGAAATTGTTAAGCGTGCTCAGGCGGAGAAATTCAAGGATGGGTGACCTTCGGGAGGTCTCATAAAAGTGTTTATGATCGATAATTTGGACTTAGTAAAAGTAAAGAATATTCAAATGGATTATCGATAAAAGGATTTCTAAGAGAATTTATATTCTATGGAGATTTTCGATAATTATTTTAATAGTAGACCGAGTTAGGAAAATTCAGTCTAAGTTATGGGAAAGGAAGTTTTATGCGATAATAGAGTTTATTTCCCGAATATGGAAATATGGAAATTTTGGAATAAATCGATAGTTCAGAAAAGGTATAAATCGCAGAGAAATATTTTACGAATATCGGGAGATCAGATCGAATCAAAATTTCAGAGGTTTTTCCATAAGCCATAGAAAAGTTATAAAATAGTATTTAAGGAATAGTGACCGGTTGGGAATGAACTATTTTAGTTGGATTATAATGGAATGGCATTTTTGAAGTAAACTAGAAAATTGGTCATTTTGCCCCAATAGCATTTTTGAAATATTTAAAAAGTTACAAGGACAATTTTGGAAGAAGAAAATGGAAGATTAAATCTTGGCCCTTGATTAATGATAAGATCAATCTCAATCGTTGGATTAAAAGGGCATTTTAGTAATTTCACTATCTAAATGAATTTAAGTGGCCAAATTGGATGAAAACAAAAGATGAAGACCATTCTTCATCTTCAAATTTCGAAATATGAGGGGGAGAAAGAAAGAAAATGGAGAAAAATTTCCCAAGTTCGACTCAAGGCCCGAAACTCGATTTTTAGGTAATCTCATCAACTACAAAGTTGTTCTACTCTTCAAGCTCCATCTTTTGGGGTAAATAATTCATGGAGAACATGCTTGATTGATGAGAAGTTTGCATGAGAAGAAATTAGGGTTTATGAAAAAGTTTGGGCCTTTTGGAATTTTATGATTTCATGATGAAATTCAAGTTGAAATCAAGCTAGTATAGTGTTAAAATCATGTTATTAAGTTGAGATTTAAACCCTACATATTTAATTTTGTATGAAGATGATTAGGGTTTATGGATTCAAGTTTAATTTAGGGTTTGTGATGTTGGATAAATGATATAGTAAGCTTGAATGTGTTATTTGGAAGCAAAACCCTAAATTAAAGGTATAAGGACCATTTCAAAAATTCTAAAATTTAGAGGACTAATCTGATTTTTTTATGATTTGATGTGTATTTATCTTATTATTAATGTTGGAGATGTGAAATTGAAGTTAGAATGCAAAACCGATGTTAAATCGAGTTAGTGACCATTTTGACAAATCGTCAAAGTTAAGTGACCAATTCAAAATGAGGTTTTAGAGAAGGACTAAATCTGATTTAATTGAAATAATAGAATTCAAGTAGTAATGTTGATTTGAGGACTAATTTACAAAGTTAAGAAGCTTGAATCCTTATCTTTGCATTTTTAGTGACTATTTCGGAAAGAATGAAAAATTAAAGGGAATTATTTTTGAAGAATTATTTGATGAAAAAAGTGATACATTAGTGTTTGAATCAAGTAAGGGGACCAAATTGACAAATAGCAAAGTAAGGAGAAATTAGTATAAAGTTTGAAGCTATTTATGGAAGTTGTGTAGGAAAACTGGATTTGGCAGTAAGTTTGAAAATTCACCATAAATTCTAAAAATATACTTAGATGGTGAATTTTTATCGATGTAAAGATTTATTCATCTAGTTTCAATTCCAGCAAACGGAAACTGATTTCGAGTTCTGAGTTAAAAAATATTAATTTTTAATCGAATGAAGGTCAAAAAAATTTCATAACAGTTTCTGTCAGGACAACCCTGTAAACGGGAGTTTGATGAATTTTCATAATTTTTGTAGATTTTATTGAATTATGTGGTTTATACTGTTAGAATCATTATCAAATCTAGTTTCTACGTTATAAAGGAGATTAAAATTCAGTATGTATTATGCCTTGTAGAAGTAAATCTTTGATGGTAGTGCAAGTTGATATAAAAAGGAAATTGAGACAATTTGTGTCTAATGTTGGTTAGCAAGCTTGGAGGAATTATTTGAAGATCGAAATGGTCATTAGGGACCAAAAATGTGTTTGTGAAGAGTATAAGGAAGGAAAGGAATTTAAGAATTTTTTTTATGTTGAATGATTAAATAGCTTAATTGAAATATTGTTAGAAGTGAATCTAACAAATGTTTATTTATATTCATGTGATAAATGAAGTTGGATCCGAATCAAAAGAAGGTTTGAGGTACTATAAAGGAAAGGATCAATAGAGCTTAGTGAGGCATAATAATAAATGGCTAAGGTGAGTGCATTTTTAAATGTTTGCATTATATTGAAAATGGCATTGCATTTGTCTATAATACATGATATGGTACATTGCTCGACATGGCAAGCTTGATGGAATACCAGGTACGAATTATTGTTTGCATAAATGATGATTTATGTTTACCATGAATATTTATGATGAAGCATGAAACATGAAATGTCTACTTATATGACTAATTATGATGTTGAGTTGATGATGAAAGAAATGCCCAAGTATTGTGTATGAGAGTCCATGGTATAGTTGGCATGCCATAGTGTCTTTAGCATCTGCACCCTTATGTTCATGTTATCAAACATATATTGTGACAAAATGATTGTGTCACATGCACACTGGGGATCTACGCCCACTGTGCCCGAGTGCACTGTCAAGGTGATTCATATTTATAGGGAGCAAAGAGCGTCCCCGAGTACGTACTCATCTTTACGTTCACGTTAGACACTACGGTGTTATTTCAAGATGACTCGCGTATCTCGATCGCATATAGCGTACTTTGGGCAATGATAAAAGAATCATGTCACGTAAATGAGTCATGTCATGTAAACGAATTATGTTACGTATATGAACCATGTCATGAATATGAACCATGCCATGTATATGAAATATGCCATGTATATGAATCATGCCATGAATATGGAACATGCCATGTATATGAGTTAAATCACGTATATGAATCATGTCAGGTAAACGAATCATGTCATATAAATGAATCAAGTTATGTATATGAATTATGCCAAATATATGAATCATGCCAAGTACATGAATTATGTCAAGATAATGAAGAATGTCACATATATATGAAATATGCTATGCATATGAATCATGCCATGGATACAAATTATGTTACGATATGAATTATGCCATGCATATGAATTATGCCATGTACATGTATCATGTTATGTATACGAATTAAGTCATGTATATAAATGATGTCACGTCTATGAATCATGCCACGTATATGAATTATGACACGTATATGGATTCTATCATGTATATTATTCATGCCATATATATGAATTATGCCATGTATATGAAGTATGTCATGTATGTGAATTATGTCATATATATAAATCATGTCATGCATGTGAATTATGCCATGTGTATGAAATATGCCATGTATGTGAACTATGCCATGCATATGATTTACTTGATAATGATGGAGTATTGGAAACTAGACTAAGTTAGAAAAATTATGACTTGCACATGAATATTGGCTGACTATGGAAACCTTGTTAGTACGATACTACTTTATACAGAAACTATGCTAGGTTAATATATAACATGTATTGCTTTTTTATGTTTTGATAAATAAGATCATTGCCTCACTAAGTTCGTACTTAGCGTGTGTTTTATTTCACACGTAGGTTCTCCAAAAATAGACTAGCAAGAAGGAGCTATTAATTGGGGAGATCAAGTTACTATCTGTAAGTACAGTAGTACATCTTTAACGTAATTTGATAGACTAGTGGGCATGCAATATTTTAGTGGGTAAACAGTTTTGTAAGTCTAAGTTTATAACGTATTTATACATTGTCATGGAAGTATGGACTTAAAGAAATGGTTTTCTATTAATAACTATAAATTTTGACGTAGTTAAATGTTGTTTAACCCTGATCGCGTAAAATTTTGAAAATCAAGAAAGGGTCTAGGCAGTGTACATAGTTTTCACCCTGAATTATATTTTTATTTCAACAACTCAATATGAATTTTATAAATCAATTCAGGTCAAAAACAAAGAAAGATTCTTAATGAAAACTATATTTTTAGTAATGTGATTCCTAGTAACCCACATGGACATAGTGCATGAGTGACTAGAATATGTAAGAAATGTCTGTTATTGCTTTAAGGAATTGAGTTCCTAGCAAGCTTATTGGAGCTTTAATTTTTCAAACTTGAGATTATTTTTGGAATGAACTGGTTGTCGCATATAATGCAGAGGTGAAATGATACTAGAATAAGGAAAAGTAAAACGATAATGGATTTGGAGAAGTTAGTTATTGTTTATAATAAGTTATCTGCATAGTAAAGAGATGATACAATAATTATAAGATACTCAGATACGAAGGAGTAAGAAGAAGAAGTATCTTTACTTTAGAAATATATATGTTTGAAGATAACAATGTCAGTAGTTGCTGCAGATGTAATTTGGAGATTTACTCAAGATAAGTTAAGGATTGAAGTTATGATGAAATTAACTTAGTAGTATCTTATTATAAGATGTTTTTACTGTTAGTACATATAAGGAAGAATTGGAAAGTTAAGTAATGATACTACTGAGATAATTAGAAAAGAAACTAAGAAAGAAATTGATATGTAAAGAGATTATATTTGAAGCTAAAAAAGAGAGATGTTAGGTATGAATCAGTCAGATTACTAAAAGTAGTAAACTATATTGCAAGGATAATCAAAGCAATCATGGAAAGAGTTACATTGTAGACTCCTCAAATGTTAGAAAAACTTTGAAAAGTCTTTAAATCAGAAACATCCTAAGTAAGAAGGATTATTTCTTTAAGGAGACATTAGTATTAGAAGATGTTGTGAAGCCTGGTAGACCAGGAAGACAAAGAATCTGGAATAAAAGTATGATGAAAGTGATATTTGAGTACATACTGAACAAGATTGGAAGCCTATTATCGATAAAGTGTATTGAACTTGTAACCAAAGAGTATTCAGAGAAGTCAACTAAGAGGTTAATTATACTTGAATAGTTGACAACAGAGCCATATAAAGATAGCGCTGAAGTGTAATGGATAAGCTAAGATATCTTTTCAGAAAGGTTTGATAAAAACAATCAGTAATAATAAGATGATAAGTATGACAAGCATTAAAATGATGTGAATTGATAAAAATGTTTTCTAATGGTCTAAGTGATCAAGTATTAGAAGATATTATGAAGATACCATTTCTAGAATCTAAAGTGTAATTGAGATAAGTTGGTTATCTATGCCCAAGGTAAAAACGATTATAAGAAGAAACGTTTAAATTTTAAAAAGGAATTAGTTCCTTAATGAAGTCAAAGAAAGAGTGTTTAGTAGAGGATTGTTCCAGCTAATTGAAATTTCTATAGAAATGTTTCTACACAAAGACAGGAGTCTCGGATCACAAGGATTATAAAGTTACTCAAATGCAGTAACAATGAAATCAAGTATAAACTTTTTCCGATTTTTACCTAGATTGAGCTACTGGTGTAGTAGGGGCTCAAGTACAAGAACAAGAAGTACCTAAGAGGTTGTAACCTTCAGCAACTATATATAATAAAGCATTGGTTGTTTAAATGTTTAAGCTGTTGAGAGCCTAAAATGTCAGAGCAAAAGAGAAGTTATGATTGTTTATTTGAAAATAAAGGATGATTTGTATAGGTCAAAAAGGGAAAACTTAGTTTCAAAACTATTATACCTCAAAGAATCGTGAAAGAGTTGGACCAAGAGTATATTAATGGGTCAACACTCCTGAATAAATTGAGATGCAATTAGATTTGATACATGAAGAGGAGTTAGTAGAAATATTATTTTATGGAATTAAAGAACTAAGGAATAAGAAATTTCATTGACTGAAGTTTTGAAGAAAAATCACAAGGTCGAAGTAGCCACTTGGAAGGCTGAGAAGAAAATAAGGAAGTAATATCTGTAAATGTTTGGAACAGATACGCATTAAAAAATCAAGGACTAATTTTCTTAAGTGGAGGAATTGTAATATCCCAGTTTTTGATTAGTAACTAAAATGCAATTTTTGAAAGTTTAGGGGTTAAAGTGAGGACTAAAGTGTAAATTTCCCTAACAAGTAATTTTATGCAGTATGAGAGTGAATTAGCTCGAAACAAGTACCTTGATATCAGTTTTAAGAATTAAGATGCAGAAAATGGTACCAAACTTGGATCGAATGAAATTGTTAAGCGTGCTCAGGCCAGAGAAATTCAAGGATGGGTGACCTTCGGGGAGGTCTCATAAAAGTGTTTATGATCGATAATTTGGACTTAGTAAAAGTAAAGAATATTCAAATGGATTATCGATAAAAGGATTTCTAAGAGAATTTATATTCTATGGAGATTTTCGATAATTATCGGAATAGTAGACTGAGTTAGGAAAATTCAGTCTAAGTTATGGGAAAGGAAGTTTTTATGCGATAATAGAGTTTATTTCCCGAATATGGAAATATGGAAATTTTGGAATAAATCTGATAGTTCAGAAAAGGTATAAATCGCAGTAGAAATATTTTACGAATATCGGGAGATCAGATCGAATCAAAATTTCAGAGGTTTTTCCATAAGCCATAGAAAAGTTATAAAATAGTATTTAAGGAATAGTGACCGGTTGGGAATGAACTATTTTAGTTGGATTATAATGGAATGGCATTTTTGAAGTAAACTAGAAAATTGGTCATTTTGCCCCAATAGCATTTTTGAAATATTTAAAAAGTTACAAGGACAATTTTGGAAGAAGAAAATGGAAGATTAAATCTTGGCCCTTGATTAATGATAAGATCAATCTCAATCGTTGGATTAAAAGGGCATTTTAGTAATTTCACTATCTAAATGAATTTAAGTGGCCAAATTGGATGAAAAACAAAAGATGAAGACCATTCTTCATCTTCAAATTTCGAAATATGAGGGGGAGAAAGAAAGAAAATGGAGAAAAATTTCCCAAGTTCGACTCAAGGCCCGAAACTCGATTTTTAGGTAATCTCATCAACTACAAAGTTGTTCTACTCTTCAAGCTCCATCTTTTGGGGTAAATAATTCATGGAGAACATGCTTGATTGATGAGAAGTTTGCATGAGAAGAAATTAGGGTTTATGAAAAAAGTTTGGGCCTTTTGGAATTTTATGATTTCATGATGAAATTCAAGTTGAAATCAAGCTAGTATAGTGTTAAAATCATGTTATTAAGTTGAGATTTAAACCCTACATATTTAATTTTGTATGAAGATGATTAGGGTTTATGGATTCAAGTTTAATTTAGGGTTTGTGATGTTGGATAAATGATATAGTAAGCTTGAATGTGTTATTTGGAAGCAAAACCCTAAATTAAAGGTATAAGGACCATTTCAAAAATTCTAAAATTTAGAGGACTAATCTGATTTTTTTATGATTTGATGTGTATTTATCTTATTATTAATGTTGGAGATGTGAAATTGAAGTTAGAATGCAAAACCGATGTTAAATCGAGTTAGTGACCATTTTGACAAATCGTCAAAGTTAAGTGACCAATTCAGAAATGAGGTTTTAGAGAAGGACTAAATCTGATTTAATTGAAATAATAGAATTCAAGTAGTAATGTTGATTTGAGGACTAATTTACAAAGTTAAGAAGCTTGAATCCTTATCTTTGCATTTTTAGTGACTATTTCGGAAAGAATGAAAAATTAAAGGGAATTATTTTTGAAGAATTATTTGATGAAAAAAGTGATACATTAGTGTTTGAATCAAGTAAGGGGACCAAATTGACAAATAGCAAAGTAAGGAGAAATTAGTATAAAGTTTGAAGCTATTTATGGAAGTTGTGTAGGAAAACTGGATTTGGCAGTAAGTTTGAAAATTCACCATAAATTCTAAAAATATACTTAGATGGTGAATTTTTATCGATGTAAAGATTTATTCATCTAGTTTCAATTCCAGCAAACGGAAACTGATTTCGAGTTCTGAGTTAAAAAATATTAATTTTTAATCGAATGAAGGTCAAAAAAATTTCATAACAGTTTCTGTCAGGACAACCCTGTAAACGGGAGTTTGATGAATTTTCATAATTTTTGTAGATTTTATTGAATTATGTGGTTTATACTGTTAGAATCATTATCAAATCTAGTTTCTACGTTATAAAGGAGATTAAAATTCAGTATGTATTATGCCTTGTAGAAGTAAATCTTTGATGGTAGTGCAAGTTGATATAAAAAGGAAATTGAGACAATTTGTGTCTAATGTTGGTTAGCAAGCTTGGAGGAATTATTTGAAGATCGAAATGGTCATTAGGGACCAAAAATGTGTTTGTGAAGAGTATAAGGAAGGAAAGGAATTTAAGAATTTTTTTTTATGTTGAATGATTAAATAGCTTAATTGAAATATTGTTAGAAGTGAATCTAACAAATGTTTATTTATATTCATGTGATAAATGAAGTTGGATCCGAATCAAAAAGAAGGTTTGAGGTACTATAAAGGAAAGGATCAATAGAGCTTAGTGAGGCATAATAATAAATGGCTAAGGTGAGTGCATTTTTAAATGTTTGCATTATATTGAAAATGGCATTGCATTTGTCTATAATACATGATATGGTACATTGCTCGACATGGCAAGCTTGATGGAATACAGTACAAATATTGTTTGCATAAATGATGATTTATGTTTACCATGAATATTTATGATGAAGCATGAAACATGAAATGTCTACTTATATGACTAATTATGATGTTGAGTTGATGATGAAAGAAATGCCCAAGTATTGTGTATGAGAGTCCATGGTATAGTTGGCATGCCATAGTGTCTTTAGCATCTGCACCCTTATGTTCATGTTATCAAACATATATTGTGACAAAATGATTGTGTCACATGCACACTGGGGATCTACGCCCACTGTGCCCGAGTGCACTGTCAAGGTGATTCATATTTATAGGGAGCAAAGAGCGTCCCCGAGTACGTACTCATCTTTACGTTCACGTTAGACACTACGGTGTTATTTCAAGATGACTCGCGTATCTCGATCGCATATAGCGTACTTTGGGCAATGATAAAAGAATCATGTCACGTAAATGAGTCATGTCATGTAAACGAATTATGTTACGTATATGAACCATGTCATGAATATGAACCATGCCATGTATATGAAATATGCCATGTATATGAATCATGCCATGAATATGGAACATGCCATGTATATGAGTTAAATCACGTATATGAATCATGTCAGGTAAACGAATCATGTCATATAAATGAATCAAGTTATGTATATGAATTATGCCAAATATATGAATCATGCCAAGTACATGAATTATGTCAGTATACGAAGAATGTCACATATATATGAAATATGCTATGCATATGAATCATGCCATGGATACAAATTATGTTACGTATATGAATTATGCCATGCATATGAATTATGCCATGTACATGTATCATGTTATGTATACGAATTAAGTCATGTATATAAATGATGTCACGTCTATGAATCATGCCACGTATATGAATTATGACACGTATATGGATTCTATCATGTATATTATTCATGCCATATATATGAATTATGCCATGTATATGAAGTATGTCATGTATGTGAATTATGTCATATATATAAATCATGTCATGCATGTGAATTATGCCATGTGTATGAAATATGCCATGTATGTGAACTATGCCATGCATATGATTTACTTGATAATGATGGAGTATTGGAAACTAGACTAAGTTAGAAAAATTATGACTTGCACATGAATATTGGCTGACTATGGAAACCTTGTTAGTACGATACTACTTTATACAGAAACTATGCTAGGTTAATATATAACATGTATTGCTTTTTATGTTTTGATAAATAAGATCATTGCCTCACTAAGTTCGTACTTAGCGTGTGTTTTATTTCACACGTAGGTTCTCCAAAAATAGACTAGCAAGAAGGAGCTATTAATTGGGGAGATCAAGTTACTATCTGTAAGTACAGTAGTACATCTTTAACGTAATTTGATAGACTAGTGGGCATGCAATATTTTAGTGGGTAAACAGTTTTGTAAGTCTAAGTTTATAACGTATTTATACATTGTCATGGAAGTATGGACTTAAAGAAATGGTTTTCTATTAATAACTATAAATTTTGACGTAGTTAAATGTTGTTTAACCCTGATCGCGTAAAATTTTGAAAATCAAGAAAGGGTCTAGGCAGTGTACATAGTTTTCACCCTGAATTATATTTTTATTTCAACAACTCAATATGAATTTTATAAATCAATTCAGGGTCAAAACTAGCTACAATTGACTGACATAGTTTTTAATTTAAAACTGAGAAAGGGTTAAACTGCAAGATGAATTTTGGTATATAAGAAAAAATTTACAAGTCAAGATTTCTTTCAATGACTCCGTAACATCTTTAATGTATATTCGGCTTACGAGTAAACGTTAAGGGTGTTACAATCGAGGTAGGCGAGTTATCTTGAAATGACACCGTAGTGTCTAACGTAAACATAAAGATGAGTACGTACTCAAGGACGCTCTTTGTTCCCCATAAACATAAAGCACCTCGATAGTGCACTCGGGCACAGTGGGCGTAGATCCCCAGGGTTCATGTGACACAATCATTTTGTCACAATATCTGTTTGATAACATGAACATAAGGGTGCAACAGCTAAAGACTCTATGGCATGCCAACTATACCTTGGACTCTCATACATAATACTTGGGCATTTCTTTTATCATCAGTCAATCATCATAATCAATCATACATATAGACATTTCATATTTCATGCTTCATCATAAATATTCATGGTAAACATAGATCATCATTTATGAAAATAATAATTCGTACATGGTATTTCATCAAGCTTGCCATGTCGATCAATGTATCATATCATGTATTATAGAAAAATGCAATGCCATTTTCAATGTAATGCAAATATTAAAAAATGCACTGACCTTGGCCATTTATTAATATGCCTCACTAAGCTCAATTGACTCTTTCTTTTATAGCACTTGGAACTTTCTTTTGATTTGGGTCCAACTTCATTTATCACATGAATATAAATAAACATATGTTAGATTCACTTCTAACAATATTTCACTTAAGCTATTTAATCATTCAACATAAAAATTTTCCATAAATTTCTTTCCTTCCTTATACTGTTCACAAACTCATTTTTGGTCCTTAATGACCATTTTGATCTTCAAATAATTCCTCCAAGCTTGCTAACTAACATTAGACACAAATTGTCTCCATTTCCATTTTTTGTCAACTTGCACTACCATCAAAGAAATATTTCTATAAAATAATCTACAACTCAGAATTCGATTTCATTTGTTCTAACAGAAAATAGATTCAATAAGCTTTTCAACCATATAAATTAATAGGCAAAAATCAACTTGTACGATTTATGGAGAATTTTCAAAGTCAATTTCCAGTGTTGATTTCGGAACAAACTGCCATACTATTTTCTGACCTTTCACCACTTAAAAATTCATATCTTTTTACTCGAAAATCGAAATCAGTTTTGGTTTGTTGAACACAAAACTAGACGAACAAATATTTACATCGGTATAAAATTCACCTTCTAACCATTTTTTTTAGTATTTATGTTGAATTTTCAAACTTACTACCAAATCAAGTTTCTACACTGCTTCCATAAATAACTCCAAACTTTATACTAACTTCTCCTTATTTCTCTACTTTTCAATTTAGTCCCAATACTTGCTTCAAACCATCAACTTATCACCCTTTTTCATCAAACAATTATTCAACATTGATCCCCCTAATTTTTCCTTATTTCTGAATTAGTCACTAAAATGCAAAGATAAGGATTCAAACTTCTTAACTTTGCAATTCAGTCCTCAAATCAACATTACTACTTGAATTCTATTATTTCAACTAAAATTCAGATTTAATCCTTATCAAAAACCTCCTTGCCGAAAAGGCCACTTAATTTTGACAATTTTTCGAAATGGTCACTACTTTGATTCAACTTCAATTTAACATTCTAACTTCAATTTCACATTCTAACTTCAATTTCACATCTCTATTATCATTAATAACATAATTACACTTAAAAATTATAAAAATTTAGATTATTCCTCTAACTTTTAGAATTGCCAAAATGGTCCCTATACCTTTAATTTAGGGTTTTGCTTCCAAATAACAAATTAAAGCTTACTAGATCATTTATCCAACATCACAAACCCTAAATCAAACTTGAATCCATAAACCCTAATCATATTCATACAAACCAAAATATGTAGGGTTTAAATCCCAACTCAAAAACATGATTTTATCATCATAACAACTTAGATTTCAACATAGAATCATAAAATCTCAAAAGCCCCAATTTGATCCATAAACCCTAATTTTTTTCTCATCAAAATTATCATGAATCAAGCATTTATTCCATGAATTATTGACATCAAAAGATAGAGCTTGAAGAGTAGAACAACTTTGCAGTTTGAAAGATTACCTGAAAATTGAGTTTCGAGGCTTGAATCGAGCTTGAAAATTTTTCTCCCCTTATTTCGAAATATTTAAAAAAAGATGAACAATTTGGTTCATCTCTTACTTATTTAAATCCACATGTTAAAATTAAATGAATTTAAAATTTATTTAATTAGTGAAATTACTAATTTGCCCTTTTAATCCAATGGCAAGACTTAATCCTATCAAAAATCAATGGCGATAATTTGATCCAAGTGTAATTCACCTTCCAAAAGTTCCCTTAATATTTCAAAATTTCCATCCTTGTCAAATGACCGATTTGCCCTCCAACTAGTTTGCCATTCTTGTAAAAATTCAAACAAGTCTAGTTTGAATCCAACCAACTATAATAAAATATTCATAAAATAATATTTTATGGCTTTTCCATGGCTTTTGGATTTACCTCTGAAATTCCAATTTGATATGATTTCTCGATATTCATAAAATACTTCTACTACAATTTTACCTTTTTTAAGCTATTGGATTTATTCTAAAAAATTTATATTACCATAGTCGGGAAATAAACTCTATTATCCCTTTTTTAAGCTTGATCTTTGCTTGAGGTAAAATGACGTTAGGAATGGGTTTTTGGATGTTATTAGATGTTGGTTGATGGCTTGAATTGTTGTTTTATGGCTTGGTTAAGTTTTGGAAACGTTTGAGGATGATTTTGATATGTTTCAGATGGTTTTTTAGTGGGCAACTTGGGAATTGCAGGAGATTGTTGTTAGGTAATGGTTTGAATGCAAGGAAGGTGAGGCGTATCAGTGAGTGGAAACTGGTTTTAAATGCTTTAAAAAGGTTTGTAAAGGTTGTTGGGTGTTTAGGGTAAGCGTAAGACGCTTACCTAAGCTCATAAGTATGTTTCCCTTATTTTGCTCTTAAATATCGGCTTAGTTATGAGCATGTTGTTTGCATGTTTTGGTGATAAACATGGTATGATTTACTTACTGGTAATGCATGATTTTGAGTACATATGCAGGGGTTTGAAAGTATATTAAATGCTATTGAGCATTGGTTTTCATTCCGGTTGGGAATGGTGTTATTGAATTGGCAATGATATTTGCATATATGGTGTTTTATGAAATACATTGTAAAACAGTAAGTAAATGGTTTTGTAAATGATATATTGGCTATGTGACAAGATGAGAAAATAATCGGATATAGTTGGCATGCCATAGAATTAAAAGTGCACTATAAAATATAAACAAAATCGATCGTGGCCATGGGTCCTTGAGGTATGGTGGTGTAACAAGGCAACTCAGACTATTGGGGACCTCATTTAGGACTTGCGGATTAACTAGGCCACCCAAATTGATGGTGATCTTGCGGATTAACTAGGCAAGGTCGGTATACTTGCGGTTTAACTAGGCAAGGGTGAGATCACACGGTTTAACTAGGCGAGGGTGACAAATCTTACGGTTTAACTAGGCAAGGTTTGGGGATATCATATGGTTTAACTAGGCATGGTATGAGAGATCCGTGTATCTGATGTGTATAGGATAGAGGTAGTTTATCCGGGTCACTATAAATGCCAATATATGTTAATGTTCATGTGTTTGAACCTTGTACAAAATGCTTTGGGATTTAAACATGGTTTGGTTAAAATGCTTTGGGGTTTAAGTAGGTTGTATAGGATGTCATATAAAGGTTATTATGTTTTGGTTCGGTTGGAATCATGAAAAAAATGCTTAGGTTGTAAGCATGTTTTGGGAAAATCAAGCATGTGGTTTTTAAATGGTTATAATGCATCATTGTTTATGAGAATCCTTACTAAGCATGTGTGCTTGCGCTCTCTTTTTCCTAATGATGCAGAGCATTAAAGTTCGGGGAAGCAAAGGCAAGGTTTGCAAGGATCCAAGAGACAAACTACTTTTGAGTATGAACTTGGTTACATTTTTGGTTAATAAGGCAATGTGTTCACCATGGTTTTTGGGAGTTGTAAATCTGTTGCATTATGGTTCTTTAGAATGATTCTATGCTGGTTTTTGCTGATGGTTGTATGTTGCTCAGCTTGATGTTGTTACTTGCCTATAGTTATGGTTGAACGGATGTTTAGGTATGCATCTAAAGTTTCCTTGTGGATTGCCATGTTGTGTTGGTTTGACCAAGTTTAGTATGCTACGTTGAGTGTGTTGGCATGATGCTTATCTGAGAATGACCTAATTATGCTTTTGGGTATGTTTGGCAAAGTGGTCTAGGAAGCATGCTTCTAGAGTGGTCCTTTCGAAGCTTGAAGTTGTTTTGCTTGTCTAATTTGGGTATAAATGATAGATTATGCGTATCCAAGGGTTGATATGTATGTTTGCAAGTTGCTAAGGGCCAATTGTATCTAGAATTATGTGAAAAACCAGCTAATTTTGACATTATAGGCCCAGGCATACCAAAACGCGGGGGATCGTATTGGTACAGCTAGGCAAATAAGGCAAGGGTGTTTTGATACTGGTAGAGGCATTTCGATATGCCAATTGGTTTCTAAAATTTTACTTTTTGGAGAAGAGGTCGCGTACCGAAACACCAATAAATCATATCGGTACAGTGTGAAATGATTTTAAAACGTATTTTATACTCGAAATGGTGTACCGGTACAGGTCTTGCCGTATCGAAATGATAAGTTCACAACCGTATCAATACGGGGCTCAGCGTTTCGATATAGATTTTGTTAATTCTATTAATGTACTGGAAAGACAAGTTTGTTTTCTTTCATTTTCGTCCCTGAATCTTGTCTTGTTAATTGTTTGAGATTGGATGATCGTTTGAGGCTAATTTTTGACACAAAAGCGTGAAACGTATTTAATTAAAGGTTGGTAACTTAAAAATTAGAAAAGCACTTCTAGATTGCTGAATTTACATTTTGGTCCCTAGTTCATTTTTGTAGCCAATTTATTCACCAAAACAGTTTTGAAATCCTTTTCGATTTAGTCACCAAAATAGTTTTGAAATCTTTCAATTTAGTCACTAGACTTAAATGTCTAAAAATCAGATTTAATTTCCTCAAATTTACCCCACCAATTTACTTAAAATATTAATTAAGTAATTTAGAGCATTTTTTGATATTTTATTTTCCCCAAAATCACTTTTATAAAAATTACTTTCCTGAAACTATTCGAATTGCCTAAACCGGTTCCCTCGAACCTTTGGTCTAACATGGTTCACATATAGGCCCATTTTTAGGGCGTTACACGGATAATCACGCCTAATGTGATCTCGCAAACCATAGTTCCAACATGTACCAAGGGTACCCCAACACTCCCCTAAATTTTGCCTACCACATCGCCCACACTCAGGTGCTCGAACTTACGTGCTCTGACTGTGTTGTCCACACCCAGCACTACTCCCACCACGTTTCTTATCAGGGCGATGCCTCCTATCTCAATGCTTCTTATACTAATCTCTGCCAACAACCAACTCAGTAATCCTCTTCCCCGTAAAAGAACTCCCCAAACATGAGGACAATCCCAGATCCTGCTCTATATCCTTAGCTCGAGAAACCAAAACATCAAACTCCGTGTAATCTATAGTCAGCATATAAGTCTTCACTTCCTTAACCAACCCATATCAAAAATGATCACATCGATGTCACTCATCAAGAACCAGTCAGGTGCATACTGGCTCAACCAAACAAACTGAACCTCATATTTCGACACGGTCATGCTACCCTGGCCCAACGCCATGATCTCTCACTTCTTTTCATCCTGGTATCGGGGACCCATATACTTCTTTCAAAAAACAGCATAAAAGAACTCCCACATTGCATCTACAGGTGCCATACCTGCGATAGAAGTCATCCACCAACTATAAGCATCACGTGAAGCAAAGATACTATATAGCCCAACTCATGAACATCCATACACTCCATCTAACCAAGAATCCACTCAATACTTGCGAACCACTCCTCAGCCGCGTCTGGAGCTAAACCCCTAAACTCAGTACCTCCCAAACTATGCAAATACTTCAGCAGAAGTCCCGTATTAATAGCTGCCATAGGTGATGGTGCAGGTACTTGCACTCCAGCCAAAGATGCCTAAAACGCTCCAATGATCGCACAGATCAATAGTGTCATATCCCCAAAAATTGGTCCTTACAGTTCCTGAGGCATATCACCCACAACTCTAGCACGAACAAGAGAAATCGGTGGAGGAGGAGGCAACTCATCATTATGCCCATCAACAACACTACCCATATAAGCTCGCATCCCTCATCTCGGTCATATTCCTCAAAAATGAGTCTAAAGCATGATAATGCAAGAAAATAAAATAATTAGGCCATCTTGAAGCAAGAATCCTAGTTGCACATGTTTCAAAACAAAAATCTTTTTACACTTGTTGCAATAAGGCAATGTGTCCCCAAGCTTTTTGTAACCCCCTCGACCTGGCCTAGTCGCCTGACCGAACCGAGCAAGCTACATTAGGCTTGTCGAAGCAAGCCAAAGAAAGATTACAAAACCTGATCCATTTTTTCTCTTTTTATCTTGTCTAGATGCATTTTATTAAACCTAAGTGTTCATGCTAGCAGCGGGTGAAGATGCAAAAGAAACGAACATCAAAATGGCAGCCAATTACACAAATATGCCCTTTAGGGACCAAAATGTAAATATGCAAAACTATAAGGGCTTACTTAAAATTAGACTTACAGATCCTCAGTTAGTCAGGTTACAAGCTTATATGTCGAATTTTAGCTTAAAATGATCATCCTTACTCATCCAATTGCATGCTTATCAACTAGGGACCAAAATATAACTTTTGAAACTATTTTTTAGCTTAACAGATGAGTCCCTGCGATAAATATCGAAACCTGTACAAGTGGTTTCGAAATCTATACTCCAGTAGCCAAATTTGGACTACTCATTGTGAAACCTAGGGCGTGGTTTCGATACCTACCTCGAGAATAATGGCCCCTGGTTTCGAAACTGCTAATTGGTTTCGAAAAATTCCTGTAGGTTTACAGATTCTGCACATTCGAAACACCTTATAACCCTTATAAACATATCCAAATTAACCCCAAACAACATTTAACACTCAAAGCATCATATTTAAACAACATACAAACGTCTTATCAACCAAAGGCCACTACGATATAAGAGCATAGGCATTACGGCCACAAAGGTAAACCTATAGGCATGATTTCTACCCAACATGCTTATATTTTCCCCAAGGCCTCAAATCGAAATATTAACCCTCATGCAAAACTATCACCAAACATACCAGAACTCTCATTTGAGCATTAACCAGCATATACAACATTTCAATATATCTTTAGTACCATTATCAACATGTTAAAATCATCACAACATGGCAACCATTCAATACTAACTAGATGCACTCCTAAACAAACACCTAGCATCAATCATAAGCAATGGTTCACACATTCTTAACCACATCAATCAACTCCAAAATCACAGCATTACACATGCTCAAAAGCTAGGGAAAACTATTTTACAAATCCCCAAAACCGTGGCGAACACATTGGCTTATTAACCAAATACTTAAACCGATTTCATACTCAAAAGGAGTCTTGCTCTTGGATCACTTTAAACCTTGCCTTGTTGCCCCGAACTTTAATGCTCTACATCATTAGGAAAAAGAGAGCGTAAGCACACAAGCTTAGTGAGGATGCTCATGAAACAATGATGCATTTAAACCATTTGGAAACCAAACACTTGTTTTAAAATGTTAGGTATGTCTCATATACTAGAAAAATGACAGAAGCTGGAGCGGAGCGAGAGTGAGGGGTTACTCTTATATGATGTATTTGTAACCTAATTGTTTTATCAATCTCATAATAAGAAAACAGCCACTCATCGCTCCCGAGGGCGTAAGCATATTGTCGAACCTCGTTAAAATCATGTGTTCTTGTTTGTTTAATTCCTTGCTATTTATCGGGATTTCTCAACAATTAGTATCAGTAGCCAGGTTTGAGATGGCAATGTCAGGTGTAAATTTTGAAGTGGCAAAATTTAATGGTGAGGGTAACTTTGAATTGTGGCAGACGAGGGTAAAGGATCTTCTAGCGCAGTAAGGGATTTTAAAGGCTTTAGGATCTGCAAAACCAGCATCGATGGAGGATGAAGATTGAGAAGAAATACAGGAGCGAGTGATAGGAACCATACGGTTATGTTTGGCAGATGAGATTATGTATCACTTAGTGGATCTATCGACCCCAAAAGAAATATGGAAGAAATTGGAAAGTCAATTTAAGGGGAAATCTCTAACAAATAAACTGTATCTGAAGCATATGATGCATGGGCTGGAGATGCAGGAAGGTCGTGATTTGGCGCATCACGTGAATGTCTTCAATCAAATAATCACATATTTGGCTCAACTTGATGTGAAGATTGAGGATGAAGATAGGGCAATGATTATGTTGTTTTCATTGCCTTCCTCTTATGAACACATGGTGACTACTCTTACATATGGGAAAGAAACAATCAAAACTGGAGATATTACTACAATTTTGTTGGCTCACAACCAGCATAAGCTGAATCCAGGGGAAAGATCTCATGTTGATAGTTTATATGTTAAGGGTAATTAAGACCGTGGAAGGAAATAAGATAAGGAGGGTTCTGGAAAACAAACTTCTAGATCAAAGTCTCGAGGCAAAAAGACGATTCATTGCTACAAGTGCAAGAGGCCAAGACATATGAAAGGAGACTGTCCAAAGTTAAAAAGGTCGATAGATGATAAACATGATGCATCATCCAAAACTGTGAATGCGGTGCAGAATGACAATTCAGATTGCAGTGATGGTGATATGCTTTCTAATTTCAACAACTTAGTTCACAGATGCATGTATTCTTGATTCAGGATGCACTTATCATATAATGCCTAACAGGGAGTGGTTTTCTACTTATGTGTCTATTAATTATGGTTTAGTCTATTTAGGTGATGATAGACGTTGCAATATTATTGGTATTGGCAAAGTCAGAATTAAGATGTATGATGGCACTGTTAGAACATTATGTGATGTTAGGCATATACCAGATTTGAAAAAGAATCTAATTTCCTTTGGCACTTTGCATAAGAATGGCTTTATTCCTAAAGCATATGAGGATAGGGAAACCATTAGAATTGTTAAAGGTGCATTGACTGTGATGAAAGGAAAGATAACTGCAGGGAATATCTATAAACTATTAGGGAGTACAGTTGTAAGTGGAGCTCATTCTGTTGAGTCATATGATGATAATACAAAACTGAAGATGTGGATTTATGTTACTTTTATTGACAATTTTTCTAGGAAAGTTTGGGTGTATTTCTTGAAACATAAATTTGAAGCATTTGCCAAGTTCAAGATGTGGAAAGCTGAGGTGGAGAACCAAACTGGTAGAAAGATCAAGTAGTTAAGGTCTGATAATGGCACAGGGTACACAGATTCATAGTTTTAAAAATTCTATGAGGAGTATGGGATTTAGAGACATTTTTCAGTGCGCAAGACACCACAACAAAATGGTGTTGCTAAAAGGATGAACATGTCATTAACTGAGAGGGCTCGGTGCTTGAGACTAAATGCAGGGCTTCCTAAAAGCTTATGGGCAGAGACTGTGAGTATGGCATGCTACCTCATTAACAGGTCACCACGGGCATCTTTGGGTGGTAAAGTTGCAGAAGAGGTATGGACAGGTAATGTAGTTGATTTTGATTACTTACGGATTTTTGGTTGTCCTACTTATGTGCATGTACCTGGTGATGAAAGATCAAAACTTGATGCAAAGTCGAGGAAGAGCATTTTTTACGCTATAAGAAAGGTGTCAAAGGGTACAAGTTTTGGGATCCGATTGCAATGAAATAGTGATCAGTAGAGATGCAATTTTTGATGAGCAGTTCATGTTGTAGCAGAACCAAGACAAGGTGCTGGTGGATGTAGAATAGTGTCTAGGAGCAGTTGAGAAAGGTAAAAGTTCCAATTTACATATGATGGTTCTAATACAGCTGATTTGCAGGATTATAATCTAGCTAGAGATAGAGAGAGACGTACCAATATATAGGCTCCATGCAGATTAGGTTTTGAAGGCATGGTGTTTTTTTCACTTCACAATAGCAGTGATGATCCAGCTACTTTTCAAGGAGCTATTACTAGTCTGGAGAAAGGGAAATAAATGGTTGCAATGGTTGAGGAGATGGAGTCTTTGCAGAAAAATCATACATGGGAGATAGTTCGGCTTCTTGAAGGAAAGAAGGCTATTGGTCGCAAATGGATGTATAAAAAGAAACCAACAGTATCAGAAAAAGAGGGGGAAAAGTTCAAGGCTCGATTAGTAGAAAAGGGTTTTTCACAGCATAAGGGAGTTGATTATGATGAAATCTTTTCTCTGGTTGCTTGGCATACTTCAATTAGGGTAGTACTTACATTAGTAGCTAGTTGGGATATACATTGAGAGCAGATGGATGTTAAAACTGCTTTTTTGCATGGTGATCTAGAGGAGTAGATTTATATGCAACAACCAGAAGGGTTCACTCAATCGGGATATGAGCATCTGGTTTGCAGGTTAAAAAAATATTTGTATGGGTTGAAATAGTCTCTAAGACAATGGTACAAATGATTCGACTCCTACATGATTCAGATTGGCTACAAACGATGTGAGTATGATTGTTGTGTTTATGTTAAAAACCTTGATGATTGTTATTTATTTTTTTGCTACTGTATGTTGATGATATGTTGATTGCTGCGAAGAATATGCATGATGTTGTTGGTTTGAAAGCTTTATTGAGCCAGGAATGTGACATGAAATACTTAGTAGCTGCAAAGAAAATTCTTGGAATAGAGATTCACAGATATAGAGGCTTAAGAAAATTGTGGTTATCTCAGCAAGTCTTATGTTGAGAAAGTGTTAGACAGGTTTGGGATGAGCAATGCAAAGCCCCTGAGCACTCC
Source organism: Hibiscus mutabilis (assembly GCA_019671005.1). Classification (NCBI taxonomy): domain Eukaryota; kingdom Viridiplantae; phylum Streptophyta; class Magnoliopsida; order Malvales; family Malvaceae; genus Hibiscus; species Hibiscus mutabilis. The sequence continues at coordinate 21,342,841 of CM033733.1, read as the reverse complement.
ATTGGCAAATCATTTTAAGCTCTCTTCAGAACAGTGCCCGAAGACAGATAAGGAAATTGAAGAGATGGCAAAGGTTCCATATGCCAGCGTTGTAGGCTGCCTGATGTATGCGATGGTATGTACTCACCCTGATTTAGCTCATACTGTTAGTCAAGTATGTAAATACGTGTCTAAACCAGGTAGACGACATTGGGAAGCTGTTAAGTGAATTTTCAAGTATTTGAAGGGTATTGTAGGATATGGAATTGTTTTTGGTAGTGAGAAAAATAATCCTATGTTTGTAGGATATGTGGATTCAGACTATGCAGGTGATTTGGATGCTAGAATGTCTACAATTGGGTATGTTTTTACTCTTGGTGGAGGGCCTATATGTTGGAAGTCAACTATTCAGTCTATTGTGGCATTATATACAACTGAAGCTGAATACATGGCAATAGTTGAAGCTGCAAAAGAAGACTTATGGCTTATTGGGTTAGTGAAGGAATTGGGTATTCAGCGAGGTGGAGTTCAGTTGCATTGTGATAGCCAAAGTGCTATTCATTTGGCTAAGAAGCAGGTGCTATTCATTTCGCAATCGCGGTACATTAGTAACCTGGTACAACAACAACCGGGTACCATAATAACCCACGGGGACATCCACCGCAATCATTGATTAGATGCTTAATCCACTAACGGGAGTATTCAGTACTGTTTAACCCCTCTACCATTAGGGTACTTGGATGGAGTATTCAGTACACTGTATAAACCCCTCAACATCCAAGGTGACTTATTTACAGTGCACTCAATCCTTTGGCCGACCAACTATATATGAGAACAATTTCAAAACCACATCACTTGCCAATATAATTAACCAAATAACATTTACCTCACTATTTTTAACAAGCATTAAACCATGCCATTTATCCAAAGCAACAACCATGCTTTAAAACACAAGTATCAACCATACTTACAAGGATCACTTACCATGTGCATCCTTCAGCAAATCATGCTTAAAATAATATATTCAATACTTTAAAACATGCTTAAATAGTAGGCAACATGTAAATCAAAACAAGTGCATAAAACCATTTCAAACTAGCACGACCGGCAGAGAAAACCACTTTATACTTACTTTCGAGTCTAGGTAAGCGTTTCAAGCTCTACCTTAACTCCCAAACCTCTATTTCAAAACATCAAAACGCTTTAAACCACATTTTCAATCACCATTACGCAAAACCTCGATTTTCCAACACAAAATCAAGTATCCGAAACCTCCAACGCTTCTCCAATCACTTCCGGATCAACCTCCCATATTTTTACCACAAAACAACAGAGGATTAATGCATCATAATGCATTCTAAACACAGCAGCTACAAAAGCATCACGAATTCCCACAAAACCTTCACAATTAACCTTCCTCAACAATCGAAAACATAACCAAAACACTTCGATTCACAACCTAGTTAACATCTATCAATCTAACATCACTTTCATCATCAAAACACATCTGAAAACAGATTCAAAACAACCTACTACCTCCAGCAACCTTACAACCATATAAACACCACAAAACCTCAAAACTAAGAACCTAAACAAATAGAGATTTTTAAGTTTCAGGATTCCATTGATAAAAACCACTTATCAACATTATTAAACATCCAAAATATGAATCAAAGCAACCTCACTTATAGGAAATTAGATCCAATTCGCGAATCAACTCATTTTCCCAAATAACTCAATTAAACATTAGAAAATCATCAAAACCATATTAAAAACTCAAAAACAAGGATCAAATGCTTGAGAATTTCAATAAAGAACCATACAATGGAGGAGATCTCGGACCTTACCCCTATTTTGAAGTTTCTCCCTCAATTGATTTGTGAAAACCTAACATAACACAAGATTATTGTAAGATTTTGTATAAACAATCTTTATAAAACAATTTGATATAATAAAATCAAGTTAGAAACCACCTCACCTCTAGAAATTTGATGAAAACTGAGTGTTTTCCTAAGGAGAGAATGAAGAGAAAAAGTTGAGAGAAAAATGACGTGATTTTTGTTTTGGAAAAGATAACCACCTTTTTAACAAAATCCTCTTTAATTATTAATTAAACCACATGTTAAAATAAGTAAAATCAAGGGAGGAATCATCAAAAACAAAATCGTAAAATAGCTCCTTAAAAATTCTAAGTATTTGACCCTTTTCATTTTAGTCACTAGAAAATTATAGTTTTCAAAACTTTCATTTTGGTCACTAACCAAAATGTCCATCCTCCAAAGCTCATTTTTAAAAATTGATTCCACCATTATTAAATACATAATGAATAATTATTTTTAAGCATTTTCCTTAATTTTTCCAACACCAAAAATATACAATCCCAAAACTGACTCGAATCTCTACTCCGATCCACCGAACCGTCTAATAAACCACCAAAATGATAAGCCGTAAAACTGGGGCATTACAAATCTCCCCCACTTAAGAAATGTCATCCCCGAAATTTACCTGGAGGAAACAGGTGCAAAAATTGTTCCAACATATCCGACCTACGTTCCTATGTGGCCTCCTCGACACCATGGTGCTTCTACAACACCTTAAATAGCTTGAATGTTTTGCCACAAAGAACCTTATTGCTGGTATCAAGAATATCTACTGGTTCTTCATCATAAGATAGGTCTGGTCTCAACTCGATCTCTTCCACCGGCATGACATGCGATGGATCCGACCTATACCTTTGCAACACCAAAACGTGAAACACATCATGGATCTTTCCCAACTCCGAAGGTAACCTCAAATGATACGCAACAGGACCCACAAGCTCGACAACCTCGTATGGTCCAATGAACCTCGGGCTAAGCTTCCATTTTCTCCCAAAATGAAACACCTTTTTCTAGGGTGATACTTTCAAAAACACTTTATCACCTACAACGTACTCTATATCCCTACGCTTCAAATCTGCATAGGATTTTCTGACGATCTGCAGCCGCTTTTAAGCGCTCACATATCAACTTTACCTTTTTGGTAGTGCCTTTCAAGACATTGGGTATCAACACAAACTTATCCTCTCTTCTGCCCAACACACGGGAGTACGACACTTCCAGACATACAACACCTCATAAGGTGCCATCTGTATGCTAGCATGATAACTGTTATTGTAAGCAAACTCCACTAACGGAAACTGCTTCTTCTGCGTTCCCTAATACTCAATAACACAACACCTTAGCATATCCTCGAGAACCTGAATCACGTGCTTCGACTGGCCATCCGACTGAGTGTGGTACGAGGTACTGAAACTCAACCGGGTTCCCAAAGCATGATGCAAACTCATCCAAAATCTTGCGGTGAATCGTAGATCCCTATCCGAAACTATATATTTGGGCACCCCGTGTAAACGCACTATCTCGCAGATGTACAGCTCAACTAGCTTATCCAAAGTATACGTAGTATGCACAAGCACAAAATGCGCACACTTCGTAAACCGATCCACAATCACCCAAATGGAATCCTTTTTGGTCAGCGTCAAAGGCAGCCGAGATACAAAATCCATGGTGATTCTTTCCCATTTCCATTCTGGTACCCTCAACGGTTGCAACAACCCGGAAAGGAACTGATGCTCAACCTTTACCCGTTGACAAACCATACACCGTGCAACGAAATCAGCCACATCCCTCTTTAGTCCAACCCAATAGTACTCCTCCTTCAAACCTTGATACATCTTAGTACTACCGGGACGCATAGCAAAAGGACTTGCGTGTGCCTCAGTCAAAATAGTACGCTTCAACTCTTCGTCTTCAGGCACCATTGTTCGACCTTTGAAACACAACACCCCATCATCGTTGAAATGAATATCCATAGGATTTCCATCCCTGATGTCTTCCACATGAGATACCAAACTCTTATCATATAGATGCTTCTCCTTAATCGTCTGCGACAAGGACGGCTTCACTTGCTACTCGGCCAACAATCCCCCGTCAGTCGTCACACTCAATCGAGCAAACATGGCTCTCAACTCCATAGCTGCTTTCCTACTCAAAGCATCCACCACAACATTGGCTTTCCCCGGATGATATTCAATGGTCAGATCATAATCCTTAAGCAACTCCAACCATCTACGTTGCCTAAGATTCAGCTCCTTTTGCGACATCAAGTATTTCAAACTCTTATGATCTGTATAAACCACACACTTCTCCCCATAGAGGTAATGCCTCCAAATCTTCAAGGCAAACACAACTGCTGCAAGCTTAAGATCGTGAGTAGAGTAGTTACGTTCATGCACCTTCAACTGCCTAGATACATACGCCACTACCTTACCCTCCTACATCAACACGCAACCGAGCCCAACATATTACGTAACACTATAAACAACGAACTCTTTTCCCGATTCTGGTTGAACCAAAACTGAAGCTCGCGTCAAAGATTCCTTCAACCTTTCAAAAGCTCATTGTCTATCCTCCGTCCACTCAAACCGAACATTCTTTTGTAACAACTTTGTTAACAGAGCTGCTAAACTGGAGAACCGTTCCACAAACCTCTGGTAGTAACCTGCCAAACCAAGGAAACTCCTAACCTCCGTCACAGACTTAGGCTCCTTCCAACTCATTACAGCCTCAACCTTATGCGGATCAACACGGATTCCTTCGGTAGACACCACATGTCTGAGAAACACAAATTCCTTGAGCCAGAACTCACATTTGCTTAACTTAGCATAAAGTTGATTAGCCAACAACGTATGAAGCACAATTCTCAAATGCTTATCATGATCCTCCTCGGTACGTGAGTACACAAGGATATCATCGATGAACATAACCATAAACTGATCCAAAAACTCATGAAACACATGATTCATCATGTCCATAAAAGTAGCTGGAGCATTGGTCAAACCAAACAGCATCACAAGAAACTCGTAATGCCCGTAACTCGTACGAAAGGTTGTTTTGGGCACATCCACTTGCTTCACTTTTAATTGATAGTACCCTGACCTCAAATCTATCTTGGAAAACACTGAGGCTCCCTTAAACTGATCAAACATGTCATCTCTCTGCGGTAAGGGATACTTGTTCTTTATTGTCAACTTATTAAGCTACCGGTAATCTATACATATCTGCAACGTACCATATTTCTTCTTAACAAACAAAACCAACGCTCCCCATGGTTAAACATTGGGTCTAATGAACCCACGATCAAGCAACTCTTGCAGCTACGTTTTCAACTCTTTCAATTCCTTCGGAGCCATGCGGTACGGAGCGATGGATATAGGTACCATACCTACAAAGACCTCGATGCCAAACTCTACCTCACGGTCAGGTGGCAACCCTGGTAATTCCTCTGGAAAACACTTGGAAACTCACATACGGTGCGAACATCCTGCACCCTCAACTCCTTCGATCCAGGATTCATAACATAGGCCAAATAAGCCTGACATCCTGAATCCAACATTCGACTTGCTTCAAACGCTGAAACAACACTAGACAAAAACTTGGCATTCTCGCCAACAACCACTACCTAATAATCATCTGACAACCGCAAAGATATCCGTTTAGTCTCAAATCCACCACAACCCGATGTTCAGTCAACCAATCCATACCCAAAATCACATCAAAGCCAGAGAATGGCAACTCCATCAAGTCCACGGCAAACACACGTCCCTAAACCATCAACGGGCACCTACGATACAACATCCTAACCACGACTGTCTCCCCATGAGAACAAGTCACTCTAACACCCACATTGAGAATTTCAATAGATATATCAAGCAATTCAGCATGCTCACGCAAAATGTATGAATGAGTAGAACCAGAATCAACAATGAATACAACGGCAAAGATTGTAGGGTAAAAGTACCTACAATCACATAAGTGCCATTGCGACCCTCACGGTGCGCATACACCCTAGTCAGCCCACCTCTCTCAGGCTGTATACAAATAGTATGAGCTACAGTCCTCTGTCCACCATCCCGACGCTGAAATGATCCGCAGCCACGACCACACTGCGGAGCAACAATAGGTGCAGCACCCTGCCCACCTCGAGCCAACAACGGACAATCACGCCTCTAATGGTCGCTTGACCTACAACTCCAGCAAGCATTAACCACAACAAGCGCAGGTTCCTAACCCTCCCTGGCCAAACGCGAGCAATCTCACCTCAAATGATCTCGAGATCCACAAACCCAACAAGTGCTACACCGTGCTCTAACCTAGGCACCCTGCCCCTAGACTCCACGTCCCACAACACCTTCGCCGTGCCTCGGCTCTGGGTGAAACCTCCAGTCATGATGTCTCTTGGCCTGACCAGTACCATAACCCGAATCAACAGCTCTCTTACCTGAGCTGGAACCTCGCGATCCAGAAGCCAAAACCAAATTCTGCTCCACATCCTTGGCTCGTAAAACCAACATATAAAAGTTGGTGTAATCAACATAAAGCATATATGTCTTAACATCATGCACAAGCCCATATCAGAAACGATCACATCAAGAACGCTCGTCAGGAACCAACTCAAGTGCATACCGACTCAACCTCACGAACTGTGCCTTGTACTCTGTAACATACATACTGCCATGCACCAAAGCCATAAATTTACGCTTCTTCTCCTCCTAATATCGGACTCCCAAAAACTTCTTTCGAAAAGCTTCATAGAATAACTCCCAGGTCACATCATTCATCGCCATACCGGATATCGTGGTAGTCCACCATGTATAAGCATCACCCTACAGCAGGGGAATAGCACAGCCCAGCTTACGAGCATCGGTGTACCCTATCTGGCCCAGTTTCCTCTCAATACTGGCTAACCAACCCTCAGAAGCCTCAGGCAACAACCTTCAACCGGTGGTGCTGGCACTCGAACACCTGTATCTGCTACCTAAAATGTACCGGCCATGGCCTGTATCAATGGTGCCATATCACTCATCTCTGGCCCAGCTGGAGCAGGTGGTACTTGCTCCACTTCCTTAGGTGGATTGGGTGGAGGCGGTGGTAACCCTCTAGGAGGCACAACTTCTCCTTCATCATCCTGCCTAGCGGCAGTAGCAATCGCACTAGATTGCAACTCTCTCCTCGGTCCCATCGTGCTAAAATATATCTAAGGCATGATAATCATTTCAAAACAAAACAGTCAGGCCAACCTCAAGCAAGGATCCAAGACTTTCATTTCAAAAATCAAAACTTTCTAGTCTATAATAATAAGGCAATGGGTACCCCAAAACATCCCAACATAGCATACAACAACCAACATTCATATATTAATCACCGTATATATCAACCAACGTACATACAACAATCACCGTACTCATCATACAATAGAGCATAACTCACAAACCAAAACTGTCTCTAATACCACCAAATATAACCCCTTTGACCCGGCCTACACGCCCAACCAAACCAAGAAGGCTACATTAGGTTTGCCATAGCAAACCGAAGAGATATAACCAAACCCGGTCCATTTTTTTTCTTTTTATCTTATTTAGATGACAATTATTAACCCTACATGTTCATACAGACATCAGGGTGCAACCCCTAACTCAATCGGGCATCAATTTGACATCCAATTAATCACATTTACAAGCTAGGGACCAAAATAAAAAATACAGAAAATTTGCTAATTAAAACTTCCATCTCAAAGTTCAACTCAAATGGATCATCATACCATATATAATTGCTTCGGCAAGGATTAGGGACTAAAATGCAAAGAAAGCCAAACTACCCAAAAGTGACATTCTCAGGAGAAAAAGTCATCCGTACAGAAACAGGTAAGCCCGTACCGATACGGTTTGAAACACTCTATTTCGATACACCACCAAGACGTTTGGATACACCTAACTAAAATAACAAACTTTTGAAATATTTAAAATCGTACCGATACGGTTCCTTAGGTGTTTGGATACGCGGGTTCAAGTTACAAAAGTGAATTCTAGAGGCTAAAACTCGTATCGAAATGCCCATCCCCGTACTAGTATGCCGAGCAAAATTTGCCTAGGCGAATCGAAACGCACTAGACCCGCACTGATCCTACAAGCCTAAAATTGCCTAGCCGTACAGATATGGTCCCCCTCGTATCGGTACGCCTGGGCCTATAATGTCACATTTGGTGTAATAAACCACTAGACCATCTAATAAACCACCAAATTGCTAAGCCCTAAAACCGGGGCTTTACAAATCTCCAAGAAAACAAATAGGATTTGGTGTAAAATCAAAGGAATCAATTAGGAAATCAAAAGGGAATCTAAAAGAAATGATTCCTGAGAATTTTAGAGTAAAATTAATAGTTTGGATGCTAAGAAAGATGAGAGAAAAGTTGAGAGCAAAAGTAGTTACGTAAGAAAATGAAATTGATTATTAATAATCTTTTTAATCAATTTTATTTTAATATAATAACCTTTTAAAAACCATTTAAAAATAGCTTAAATTAAGGGAAAATTTGATTAAAAACTTTGGTAAATTAGCTCCTTAAAGATTCTAAGTTTTGACCCTTTTACGATTTAGACACCAAAACAATTTTGAAACTTTACATTTTAGTCACCAGACCCAAATACCCAAAATAAAATTATTCTTATTTAAATTGAGTTTTCAAAAACCCTTAAAATATTAATTAAATATTTTATAGCATTTTTCTATATTTCATTTTATCCAAAACAATTTATTATGAATTAATTCCCGAAACTAGCTCAAACTGCCTAATCCGGTTCCCCTAAAACCGTCTAATCGATCTAGATAACATCAAGGCCCAAATTCGGGGTGTTACACATGGACTAATTCAAATGGCCCAAACCACTGAGATTTTAGTTTTCTTGGGAAAAGCTTTAACCTGGAGTTGAGCAAAAGGACCTATTGTCCTACATCGAAATATTTTGGCATCAACCACCCATCATGCCACTTTTTTTATTTTCTCTTTATAGATCTTGGAATTTTCTTAAGTTAGATTACGAAACACCTCCAACTGATTAAACTCCAACAATCCTTTCTCACCTTCCAGCTATGCATTCAGATTTATCTTCTTAATAGTCCAATATACTTTATGCTCGAGCTCCACAGGAAGATGGCATGCATTTCCATAAACTAGTCTTAATGGAGACATACTTAGTGGAGTTTTATAAGTTGTGTGACAGGCCCAAAAAGCTTCATCCACTTTAGGAGACCAGTCCTTCCTTTTTGGGTTCACCATTTTTTTCTGAAATTTGCTTGATTTCATGATTGGAGATTTCAACCAGACCATTTGTCTGCGGGTGGTATGTTGTAGCGATTTTGTGTCTCACCCCATACCTTTGTAATGATCTAGCAATGTGATTGTTATCAAAATGGGTTCCTTCATCACTAATGATGGCCCTGGGTTCTCTAAACCATGTGAATATATTCTTTTAGAGAAACTACAAGACAATCTTGGAATCATTTTTAGGTGTTGTTGTGGCTTCAACTGTAACCCCCTTGACCCGATCTAGTCGCAAGACCGAACCGAACGAGCTATATTAGGGTTTACTGAGATAAATCAGAAGATAAACTTGGAAAATGGTCTTTTTTCTTATCTAAATGCATAATAAAGTCCTCAGGTGATCATGATGGGTACGGTGAAAATTACAACTCAATCGGGCGTCAATTTGACATCCAATTGTACGAATTCACGTTACATGGACTAAAACACAATTTCAGATAATTAAGAGGACTTCATTGTAATTAAAGCTATCAATCCTTAATTATTCATATTTCATACCATCGGGTTAAATTTCAACTTAAAACAAACATCCAAACACATTTAATTTCATGATCAAGAAATAGGGACTAAACTAAAAAGAATCAAACTTCAGAAAGCATCTTAACAGAAATAATGGTTGGCTTACCGGTACAGAACTTCTTGTATCAGAACAAGTAAAAAATATAAGGGTGTATCATTACATTCCTCATGTGTACCGATACAGGTATGTGTTTTTGAAAATATTGGATTCCAATAGCTCAAAGGCGTACCGATACGGTTACCCTATACTAACACCAAGCTTATTTCTCAGCTATGCGTATCAATACAGTTACCATGCGTATTGGTAAACCTAGGCAATTTTGCCCAAATTGAACCGAGATAGGTCCCCACATACCGTTCCTTGAGGAACCATACCGATACGGACAAACTTGTAATGACTTCTTGGTTTAACTTATGATATTTTGGCTCAATCTAACATGCTCCAAGCAACATTTTATCATCATAAAACTTCATAGACATCAAGTCCTCAGACATAGAAGCATGGTAGAAGATTATACACAACATATCAAAACCAAACACATGTCCTATAGGCATGATTTCTACCCAAGCATGCATAATGTTTCCCAACCCCTCAAAACCAAACATTAAGCATCATACAAGTTCAAAACATCAAACCAAACTTGTACCAATAGGGAGTATCCAAAATAAACCTCTTAAATAAAACTTGGTCACATTGTCTCTTCTTACTACCATGCATTTGTAAAACCATACATGAAAATGCTTCAGTCCTTGGATCCTCCATTTCCTACTCGCTGTCTGATAGTGTCTATTTCTCTGAATTGATGAGAAAGGAGAGCCTTAGCTATAAGCTTAGTGGGGGAATCCCAAAAACACTCATCAATGCATTTAAAATCATTTTAATTCAAACTAAATGTACGTGTCTCATGGAAAAACATATCATGCTTCTATAATCTCTTCAACTATACACATTTAAAGCATTTGCAACACATGTATCATTGATTTCTATCATAAACCTCAATTTAAGCTTCATATGCCAAAATCTCTAAATAGCAAGCTTAAAGAGCACCTCATGTATAAACCATATTATACAAACATAATCCATTTCTCATGATACATCATCTCATATATTGGCATTGAAGTGACTCAAAACAAGTTTCATTCTATTTTATCAAAACCACATCAGATACATGGATTTCCCAAGTGGTTCCTTCGACCATTTCAAATACGTCCTTGAACTAGAGCAGCCCTCAACGGTTATAGCGTATAAATCCACCAGTAGGAGAATTGGCACACTTTTGGCCCCTTGACCATTGCGATTCTCATGGTGGAGCATGGCGCACTTTTAACCCCTTACCACACATGAGGCGACTTATTATAGTGCACTTTAAACCCTATGGCTAGCCAATTATATCCGATAACATTTTACCTCAGCCACTTGCCAATATACTAATAAAAACCTCATTAACTTATTGTTTTACATATGCATCAATTTAAATCATTTTCCAATACATTAAACCATGTATTCTAGCATTCTCAAAATCCTTTCATAAATTATTTGCTATGCTCAAATCCCATCATGTATAATCATTTGCAACATCTTACATTTCCAAAATATGCATGTAACAGTAAGTAATCAAATCTATAAACATTTGCATGAGATTGTATTTTGCAAAACCGAAAATGAGAGAGAGCTTAACAAATACATACTTCTGAGCTTAGATAAGTGTTTCAAACTTATTCTAAACTCCAAAAATCATCTTCAAACCTTTTAGAAGTAGTAAAACGCGTTTCCACTCACCAACAATCCAAAGCTCTATTGTCGTTGCGAAAATCAAGCTTCTGAAGCTTCTGTAACCTCTCCAGAAGCTATAGGATTCAATTCCCTTACTTTACCCAATCAAAAACAGAGGATTAAGGCACTTCCATGCATCTCTAATTTCCAGCAACCAAGAAACACAACTTCGCCTCAAAAGAAATCATTAAACGACTCTCTAAAATAACCAAAATCATCACCAAACATCCTATAAAAAAGCCCAGCCAAAACTTATTGCTTTCAACATCTTAACCACATCAATTAACATCCAAAAACATCTTTACCATGCTCTTACACCTCCAGCAACTCTACAACACCAAGATCACACCAAAATCTAACTATTTACAACCTAGAAAAATAGCAATTCATAAAGTTTCGGGATTCCTTTAATTAATCACTTATTTAAACATTAAAACACACCTTAATAGGGATCTAAATCAATTAGATTCAATGCAAAACAGATCCAAAACAGTTTCTATCAAATTTCCACATCAAAACTCAATTTAATCATCAAATTCATGTTTAAATCATAATTCCATAACATAAATAATTTGTAAAGGATCAAAAACTTGAGAATTTCATTAAAGAACCTTTAATTATAGGAGAGAAACAAAAATCACCTATAATTGCTAATTTCTCCCTTAATTGACAATAATAGGATGAAAGCTTCAAGAAATCAAGTAGGTTTTGTTGTAGAATTTAAAGGAATCAAATTGAAAATCACAAGGAAATCAAAAGATATTAATTCCTGTAAATTTTAGAAAGAAAATGATAGTTTGGTTGCTGAGAAAGTTGAGAGAAAAGTGAGAGCTAAATTAGTTACGCGAGAGAGTGATTTGTAAAATTAAAATCCTTTTTTTAAATCTATTTTCTTTTAATATTAAAAAACAATTAAAACTATTTAAAATAGCCTAAACTAAGGGAAAGATCTGATGGAAAAATTTTGTTAATTAGCTCATTAAAGATTCTAAGTTTTGACCCTTTTAGTATTTAGTCACCAAAAACAGTTTTGAAAACTTTACATTTTAGTCGTCGGACCAAAATGTCCAAAAATTTGATTTAATTTATTCAAATTGAATTTACCAAAATATTTAAAATATTAATTGAGTATTTTCTAGAATTTCCCCATATTTTATTTTAACCAAAATGATTTATTAAGAATTAATTCCAGAAACTAACTTGAATTGCCTAGCCAGGTTCTCCCGAATCGTCTAATCGACCCATCTAACATCTAGGCCCAATTTCAGGGCGTTAAAACTCTCTCCCTCTTAGGAAATTTCATCCTTGAAATTTACCTAGCTGAAAAAGGTAAGGAAACTGCTTCAACATGTCCTCCTTGCTTTCCTAGGTGGCTTCCTCGACACCACGATGTCGCCACAACACCTTCACCAACTTTATGGTCTTTCCACGAAGAACCTTGCTACTTGAATCCAAAATTCTCACAAGCTCTTCATCATAGGTCAAATTCGGATTCATCTCAATCTCATCAATAGGCTTCACATGTGAAGGATCCGATCTATATCCCCGAAGCATCAATACATGGAAAATATCATGTATCTTCTCTAACTCTCCAGGCAACCTCAACTTATAAGTAACTGGACCAGCACGCTCCAACACCTCATAAGCTCCAATAAACCTAGGACTTAACTTGCCCTTCCATCCAAACCTCATCACCTTTTTCCAAGGCGAAACCTTAAGGAACACATGATCACCAACCACGAACTCAATCTCCCTATGCTTCCAGTCAGCATATAACTTTTGCTGATCCGAAGTCGTCTTCAATCAATCACTGATAAGCTTCACCTTCTTATTGTTATTGTTAAGTGTTCAAAAGTACTTTTTTATTACCCTTTTTATTCATATTATTGCTAGACTTAGGCTCATATTAGTTGCATTATTAGCCATTCATGCATGTTTGCATTGTTTCCTTGGTGGACAAGCTTGATTTCATATTTTGCTTAATTTTGTAGAAAAAGACACTGCTTTGGTGTGTGTACAGAATCCCTTGCCAAAGCAAGGCTAGAACTAGTTGTCAGGGCAATGCATGAAGAGATGCCGAGCTAGTTGCCAAGGCAATTTTCGATAAGGGATAATATGATATGGTAGTCAAAATTGATGACTAGATAAGCCCAAGATGACATGGAGCAAAGTTAAATCCCAAAGGAGTTTGATTTCCATGAAAAGGTCAAAGAGAAATTAAATCCCAAAAAGATAGGAGAATACCTAGAAGGAATTTAAATATAATAAAGAATTATATTGTTTTAAAGTATTTAATTCCAACTTAACTTCCTCCTCAAGAATGATTTTGACCTAGCCATCTCCTATTTAAAGGAGACCAATCCGTCAAACTCAAAGGGAGACGAGGGAGAGATTTCGACAAGAGCAAGGAGAGATTTCGAAAAGGCTTCAACCATTCTTCATCTTTTTCTTTCTGGTTCAATTAGGTTTATGTTAGGAATTCTTTGTTTAGGAATTCTTTGTTTTGTGTTTCTTTGGAACCTAGCCATGAACTAAATCTATTTGGCTAAGGTTATTGTGTTTTGGGGTTGTGAGAAACAATTGGATTTTGTTTAGGTAATAAGAGTTTGAACTTTCAATTCAAGGTTTACTCATTCTTGGTTTTTCTTATTGTTTGCGAGTGAATTGGGAGATGATGTCGACCTTCATCTATTTATCTAATATCGGGAGAGTTTGATTCAAGAAACGAATGAGTATGGTCTTTATTCAATCTATTGATGGTGAAGATTAATCTGGCTTAGGAATAAGTTAAGAATTTCAACGGCTAAGATGAGCGCAAGATTGGTTGTTGTTTACCATTGATTTATGCAGGGATGTATTATCAAGGAATGCACAAATAGCTAGAGTTTTGACTTAGGGATAAGAAGAAACCATTGAAGAACGCTCCGCTGAACCTTGAAGTTGCTGCCCAGGCAACCGTCGATTAGTTGCAAAGGCAACCCCGCTGCGCAAGTTGCCACGGCAACTGAGTTGCCCTTGCACTCTTTTACCAAGACGATCCAATCGGCTATCACTCCTCAACTCATGATAACCTGTCACCAATCCCTGTGGAGACAATATCTTTTATACTATAACTTGTGACGTGTACACTTGCACAATTGCGAAGCACTTATTACGCGCAACAAGTTTTTGGCGCCGTTGCCGGGGACTGGCAATAGCAATTTTGTTTTTATTTTCTTGCACTTTTATTTTTCTTGTTTAAGATTCAAAGGGCTAACAAACTTTGGATTTGCATTGGTATATGACCAGGGCGAGATCGATTACACCAGAATCAAGACGGCAATATGAATCAAGATGTTCCAGCAGGAGGAGGAGTGATTCTTGCACGAAACAGAACTATTTGAGACTATCTTGAAGAAGATCTTGAAGGACTCAATCCAGGAGTTGTCACACCTGAAATTGAAACCGGCCACTTTGAGTTAAAATCGTTGATGTTCAATATGATCAACACAATTGGTCAATTTGGCAGCTCAGCAACTGAAGATGCACGGCAACATCTTAAATCTTTCCTCGAGATTTGCATCTCATTCAAAATACAAGGAGTCACCCCTGATGTTTTACGACTAAGATTATTCCCCTATTCACTGAGGGATAGGGCGAAAGCATGGTTGAATAGTATTCCTGCCGGATCAATAGGATCTTGGACCGATCTCTGTCGTGATTTCCTTGCTCGATTTAGTCTTACAAATTTGACTGATAAGCTTCATAATGAAATTACTTCTTTTCGGCAGGCAGATGATGAATCTATGTACGAGGCTTGGGAGCGATATAGAGAACTTCTACACAAATACCCCCTACACAGATTCCCTGTGTGGACACAAGTAACAATGTTTTACAACGCTGTGAATACACCAACAAAGATAATGCTAGATGCCTCGGCAAACAGCATACTCCTAGATAAGCCTTCGGAGGAAGCAATGCAAATTCTAAACAGGCTTGTAAAGAATGATTATCAATTCCCATCTACTAGAAGAGGAGGAGTTGGACGCCAAGCCACAATACATGAACTGGGATCATCAGACTCAATTTTGGCACAACTGGCCACTCTAGCCAAGATGGTCCAGAACATGTAGAAACCAAACAGCACACAGAAGGTCAAGGTAATGGATTCCTTTTGTGAGTTATGTGGTGCTAACCATGATTCTTCTTAATGTCTGCAGAATCTAAAATCCAACCTTTATGTGGGGAATTACAACCGGAACAACAATGTGATTTCCAATACATACAATCCAACTTGGAAGAAGCACCCGATTTTTTCATGGAGTAATCCCAACAATGCTCTAAACCATAACAATCAGAATGCACAAGCAATGGGATTCCAGCAGAATATGCCACGGCAACAGTTGTCGCAACAACAACCGACAACATCTAGTTCTTTGGAAAATTCTTTCAATGCTTTTATGTTGAAAATTGAATCTTATATGGTTGAGAATAGTAACTTCATAAAAAGAACTAATGCTTTTATTAATAAGACCGAGATGAGATTGAAAAACCAAGAGGTGGCAATCAAATCATTCGAAAATCAAGTCGAACAATTTGCTCAAAACTTGAATACTAGACCGCAAGGAGGTTTACCTAGAAATACTGAAGTCGCAAGAGGAACTGGCCATGAGCAATGTAAGGCGATCACCACTAGAAGTGGCCAACAACTTAAAGAGGCTGAAGATCGCTCATCAAACAAAACTCCACAAAAAGAACAAGACAAACTCAGCGGCAAAGCCTCAGATGTTGAACCAGGAAATGCCTCGACAACCAGCGATAAGCATGCCTCGACAACCAATGATAAGCACGCTACGGCAACTCCAGTTGACAATGCCTCGGCAACTCTAGTTGCCTCGACAATGCCATCAATCAGGTTCCAGACCAATGAAAGGATCGAAGATATCTGACTTCCACCACCATTCCCACAAAGGTTGAAGGGACAAAAGTAAGAATATCAATTCAAGAAGTTTCTTGATATCCTTAAGCAAGTCCACATCAACTTGCCATTGGTTGAAGCAATCAAACAAATGCCGAACTATGCCAAGTTTTTGAAAGACATTGTGTCCAATAGAACAAGGCTAGGAGAGTTTGAAACAGTTGCCGCAATAGAGGGATGCGTGGCCATGTTGCACAATCGCATGCCACCCAAGTTGAAGGATCCCGAAAGTTTCACAATACCTTGTTCCATTGGAAACCACTATGTCGAGAAAGCATTATGTGACCTTGGAGAAAGCATAAACTTGATGCCTAAATCGATTTTCTAGAAACTAGGAATCGGGAAGGCAAGACTTACAACAGTTATGCTATAGCTAGCCGACAGGTCCTATATGCATCCAGAGGGAAAAATTGAAGACATACTGGTAAAAGTTGATAAATTTATTTTTCCTGCTGACTTTATTGTTTTGGATTGTGAAGCAGATGAACATGCACCTATCATTCTCGGGAGACCCTTCCTAGCAACAGGGAGAACCTTGATCGATGTTGAAAAAGGAGAACTCACAATGAGGGTTAATGACCAAAAAGTTAAACTAAATGTGTTCCAAACACTAAGGCATGCCGATGATCTGAAAGAATTCCAACTTCTTCATGCCACGGTAGAGTTTGACTTCGACGAGCAATTTAGTTGCCTCATCAACTACATTGCCGACCAAGAGGAACCTGAGGAGTATGAAGAACCGATTGATGAGGAACAACAAGAAGAAGCAAATTGGTTAGTCAATCGACCAGGTACATACATTGAACCACTGGATTACTCAGGTAAGGAAGGTAAACTCGAAAAGCCCTCTATTGAACAACCACCGATTCTTTGAGTTGAAACGGTTACCAGGGCAACTAAAATATGCTTACTTGGGAACCGATAATACATTGCCTATAATTATTTCCTCTAAGTTACAACTTGAGCAGAAAAAAAGCTGATCAAAATGTTGATGCTACATAAGAAGGCAATAGGGTGGGCAATTGACCACTTGAAGAAAATTAGCCCGGCAGTGTGCATGCACAAGATTTTGTTGGAAGATGATCACAAACTTTCGATTGAAGCCCAGGGGAGACTGAATCATGCCATGAAAGGGGTTGTAATGAAAGAAATCATCAAGTGGCTTGACGCCGACATCATATATCATATCTCTGATAATACATGGGTAAGTCCGGTACAATGTGTACTAAAAAAGGGAGGTATAACGGCGGTAAGTAATGAAAACAATGAACTCATTCCAACCAGGACTGTGACCGGTTGGAGGGTTTGTATGGATTATCGAAAGCTAAACAAAGCCACTAGGAAATATCACTTCCCATTACCCTTTACTGATCAAATATTGGACCGTCTTGCAGGTAAACCCTTTTTATTGTTTTCTTGATGGTTATTCAGGTTACAATCAAATTGCCATAGCACCAGAAGATCAAGAAAAGACAACCTTCACATGCCTATAAGGTACTTATGCTTTCCGAAGGATGCCGTTCGGATTGTATAATGCCCCGGTGACCTTCCAAAGATGCATGATGGCACTCTTTTTAGACATGGTCGAAGACTTCCTTGAGATCTTCATGGATGATTTTTCCATTTTTGGTAATGACTTCGACAGTTGCCTCGGCAATTTAGAGAATGTGTTGGCAACATGTGAAGAAACCGATTTAGTCCTTAATTGGGAGAAGTGCCATTTTATGGTAGATGAAGGAATAGTGCTCAGCCAAAAGATTTCATCCAAGGGAATTGAAGTAGACAGAGCCTAGGTGGACGTGATCAAGAGATTACCCCCACCAAGTTCGGTTAAAGGAATCTGAAAATATCACTTCCTATTACCCTTTACTGATCAAATATTGGACCGTCTTGTAGGTAAACCCTTTTTATTATTTTCTTGATGGTTATTCAGGTTACAATCAAATTGCCATAGCACTAGAAGATCAAGAAAAGACAACCTTCACATGCCTATACGGTACTTATGCTTTCCGAAGGATGCCGTTCAGATTGTATAATGCCCTGGCGACCTTCCAAAGATGCATGATGGCACTCTTTTTAGACATGGTCGAAGACTTCCTTGAGATCTTCATGGATGATTTTTCCATTTTTGGTAATGACTTCGACAGTTGCCTCGGCAATTTAGAGAATGTGTTGGCAAGATGTGAAGAAACCGATTTAGTCCTTAATTGGGAGAAGTGCCATTTTATGGTAGATGAAGGAATAGTGCTCAGCCAAAAGATTTCATCCAAGGGAATTGAAGTAGACAGAGCCTAGGTGGACGTGATCAAGAGATTACCCCCACCAAGTTCGGTTAAAGGAATCTGAAAATATCACTTCCTATTACCCTTTACTGATCAAATATTGGACCGTCTTGTAGGTAAACCCTTTTTATTGTTTTCTTGATGGTTATTCAGGTTACAATCAAATTGCCATAGCACTAGAAGATCAAGAAAAGACAACCTTCACATGCCTATACGGTACTTATGCTTTCCGAAGGATGCCGTTCAGATTGTATAATGCCCCGGCGACCTTCCAAAGATGCATGATGGCACTCTTTTTAGACATGGTCGAAGACTTCCTTGAGATCTTCATGGATGATTTTTCCATTTTTGGTAATGACTTCGACAGTTGCCTCGGCAATTTAGAGAATGTGTTGGCAAGATGTGAAGAAACCGATTTAGTCCTTAATTGGGAGAAGTGCCATTTTATGGTAGATGAAGGAATAGTGCTCAGCCAAAAGATTTCATCCAAGGGAATTGAAGTAGACAGAGCCTAGGTGGACGTGATCAAGAGATTACCCCCACCAAGTTCGGTTAAAGGAATCTGAAAATATCACTTCCTATTACCCTTTACTGATCAAATATTGGACCGTCTTGTAGGTAAACCCTTTTTATTGTTTTCTTGATGGTTATTCAGGTTACAATCAAATTGCCATAGCACTAGAAGATCAAGAAAAGACAACCTTCACATGCCTATACGGTACTTATGCTTTCCGAAGGATGCCGTTCAGATTGTATAATGCCCCGGCGACCTTCCAAAGATGCATGATGGCACTCTTTTTAGACATGGTCGAAGACTTCCTTGAGATCTTCATGGATGATTTTTCCATTTTTGGTAATGACTTCGACAGTTGCCTCGGCAATTTAGAGAATGTGTTGGCAAGATGTGAAGAAACCGATTTAGTCCTTAATTGGGAGAAGTGCCATTTTATGGTAGATGAAGGAATAGTGCTCAGCCAAAAGATTTCATCCAAGGGAATTGAAGTAGACAGAGCCTAGGTGGACGTGATCAAGAGATTACCCCCACCAAGTTCGGTTAAAGGAATCTGAAGCTTTATTGGACATGCAGGTTTTTACAGGAGGTTCAGTCATAATTTTTCTAAAATTACTAAACCCTTGTGCAATTTCTTGAACTGGATAAAGTCTTAAATTTTGATGATTCTTGCACCCAGGCATTTGAAACCCTAAACGAAAAGCTTGCCGCGGCACCCATTGTCGTTCCACCAGATTGAACGCTACCTTTTGAGCTCATGTGTGATGCAAGTGATTTCACGGTAGGAGCAGTCTTAGGCCAACGAACAGGTAAGACCTTTCATGTGATATACTACGCTAGTAAAACTCTTAATAGTGCTCAAGTGAATTACACAACAATGGAGAAAGAGTTACTAGTCGTAGTTTTCACATTTGACAAGTTCTGATCCTATTTGATTGGTACAAATGTAACTGTTCATACGGACCATTCGGAAATTAAGTATCTATTTGCTAAAAAGGATGCCAAAACTCGTTTGATTCATTGGATATTGCTTTTACAAGAGTTTGAAATTGAAATTAAGGACAGGAAAGGAACATAAATCAAGTGCTCGATCACTTATCACGCTTAGAACGCAATAGGGAGGAGAATACGGATTTAGAGATATGTGATGCATTCCCGGATGAGCAACTGTTAGTTGCCTCGGCAACCATGGATGCCCATGCCTCGGAAGCCCTTGACGCATATGCCTCAGAAACCCTTGACTCGCACACCTCGGCAACTCTAGACGTGTATGCTTCGGCAACCACTGATGTACATGCCTTGGCAACCCTAGACGTTTATGCCTCGACTACCCTTGACGCGTATGCCTCGGCAATCCTTGATGTGCATGCCGCGGTAACTCTGGACGCGCACGCCTCGGCAACCATGGAAGCAGTTGCCACGGCAACACATGCCTCAGCAATACCCTGGTACGCGAATTTAGTTAATTTCCTTGTTTGTGGTATTTTACCTTATAGCCTTACTCACCAAGGGAAGAAGCGGTTCTGCCATGATGCTAAGCATTACTTTTGGGACGAGCCTCTTTTGTTTAAACAATGTGCAGATCAGGTTATACGCCAATGTGTCCCTAAAGGGGAGCAACAAAATGTACTCCGGCAATGCCATTTTTCACCATATGGAGGACATTTTAGAGGAACACGTACCGCAGCCAAAGTTTTGCAATCCGGTTTATATTGGCCAACACTGTACAAAGATGCGAAAGAGTTTTACAAGCAATGTGATCGTTGCCAGAGGACGGGCAATATCTCTAGACGATATGAGATACCGCTCCAAAACATCATCGAGGTGGAATTGTTCGATGTATGGGGGATTGATTTTATGGGACCTTTCCCATCCTCATTCGGCAACCTCTACATTCTACTTGTCGTCGACTACGTGTCTAAATGGGTTGAGGTAGCTGCAGTTCCCACAAACGATTCTAAGATTGTGCAACGATTCTTGCAGAAAAACATATTTACACGGTTTGGGATACCGAGAGCAATTATCAGTGATGAAGGAAAGCACTTCAACAACAAACTCATCGCCAAGATGTTACAATGCTTTGGTGTGTCTCACAAGATTGCCACGGCATATCACCCACAAACCAATGGGCAAAAAGAAATTTCCAACCGAGAATTGAAGGGTATACTCGAAAAAGTTGTAAATCCCTCTAGGAAGGATTGGTCAGTAAGACTAGATGACGCACTTTGGGCATATCGCACTGCATTCAGAACATCCTTAGGTATGTCTCTCTTCCGACTTGTCTATGGCAAAACATGCCATCTACCGGTGGAAATCGAACACAAGGCATATTGGGCAATCAAGACTATGAATATGGATTGGGAAAGTGCAGAGCAAAAGCGTTTGTTGGAGCTCAACGAGATAGAAGAATTTCGTGCACTCGCCTATAACAATGCATGAATCTACAAGGAGAAAACAAAGCATTGGCATGACAAGAAACTATTGCCTCGGTAATTCATGCCATGGCAACTAGTTCTCTTATTCAATTTTCGGCTAAAACTTTTCCCAGGAAAACTGAAATCAAGATGGTCGGGACCATTCGAAGTTGTCACACCATTCTCCCATGGTGCCGTGATAATCAAGTTCGTCACTAACGAACATGAATTCAAAGTCAACGGACAAAGATTAAAGCACTACAACGGTGCCCATGTGGAACGTAACAAAGAAGTGGTCACCTTAGGAGATGCATGAGCATGCTCTCCTTTCAATATTTTCTTTTTCTTTTTCTTTTATTTTTTTTGAACTATTTAATTTTTTTATTAATTTCAGTTTTTTTTCTTTTCATAATAGATTTATTTATTTTCTTTAAGATTAAGACTACATCTTTCTTTCATATTTATCTAATTGTTTTTAAATTTTAAGTTTAAGAATTTTTTTACACATCTTTATTTATTTTCTTTTACTAGTTTATCTTTAGTTTTAATCCTTATTTTATTTGTTTTTGAATTGTAGGAAAAGAGTTCAAGATAAAGAGGAATTTCATTCAAGAAGGAAACTTCCTAAACAAGGAAATTAATGGGCTAAATCTAAGGCCTATATTAAGCCTCCAACTTACCTTAAATAAACCCTACATAGCCGGCCAAACACTTCACCTCCCCCAAATCCCCTAACTGTCACCTTCCCCCAAACAAAACCCTTGTTTTCTTTCTTTCCAATTAATCCTACCCACCATATTTACTACCTATCTTTTCTATTTAACCCATCAACCTTAACTTCCAAGAAACCTATTCCTACTTTTCATCTTGCAACTCTTTAGTTTCTTTTGCTTTCGTTTCTTTGTTTTTACCAAACTCACAACCAAGATCATCCATGGCATCCAAAATTGAATTTTTGGTTCATCCAAGTTCCTCCAAAGAACCAAGATACAAGAAGTTTGCTACATCGGTGGTTCAAGAAAGATTTCACTCCAAGTTTGAAAGCCGGAAGATTTTCGAAGAACAAGGCTTTGAATACTCAAACTCTCATCAAGATTTCGGCCTTGAACCATTCATCTTCAAAAGGATTGCACATCAAAAGCAGAAAATCTTTTGCCATCAATCGGAACCGGGTAACATCTCATGGGTAAGAGAATTCTATGCTCACTCACCTAACCTGGATAATCCTTAAGTTTTTGTTCGAGACCAGGCTATACTCATAAGCCCCGAAAACATCAACACCTTTTACGGGCTCTACATTGAGAAGGACGAGCATCAAGCCTTTGTTGATCAACTCACACCCAAGGAACTAGACAAGGTGCTTCAAGAACTCACTCTACCGGGAACTCATTAGAACGACGGTAAATACAAGGGCACAGTAAATCGCCTTCGGCTTAAACCCGAGGCAAAATTATGGAATAAGTTTGTTAAAACTTCTTTAATGCCCACCACACACAATACTACTATTGATACACCTCGTATTTTGCTCATACATTCTATCTTGCATAATCGCATCATTAACATTGGAAAAATTATTTGTGATGAGATTTTTGTATGTAGCACAAAAGACAATGGTTCCCTTTTCTTCCCTTGCTTAATTTGCAATCTTTGCAAGGAGATCCATGTCCCAATTGAGTCCACTGATGAAAAGGCCCTACCAAAGTCTGGTTGGAATCAAGCACAAATCTGAAAGATAATGGGAGAGGCATCGGTAAAATCCCCAATGCCTCCAGTTGTCGCAGCAACTCCTACCGCCTCGGTAACTCCTAATGCTCACACAACTGATGCCCGGGAACTTGGACAACAACCTCGGGACAACTTGAAGCACTCTTACAACTGTTGGCGAACCACCTTAGGCAAATTGAAGACCGGAAATTAATGTTCATGCGGTACAAGAAGGATCACAACAATGGCATCACCCAAGTCATCCTGGAAAAGTACCCGGACAGCCGCGTGCCGTTCCCAATCTTTCCTGTCGAAATCCCTGCCACGGCAACCAATGAAGCTGTTGCCACGGCAACCGCAACAGATGATGCCGCGACAACCTACACTGCGCCTGCCCAACCAGTTGCCAAGGCAACCAACACTGAAGATGTCACGGCAACCAAAGCTAAAAATGCCCCGACAACCACTACAAAAGCCAAAGGTAAAGCACCTATGCCTGAATCAACTTGTACTGAATCATTGTCTGATTTTTCAGATTCAGACGAGTCCTCCATTGCACCAACAAAGACCGCACCAATTGAATCCTCCAAGCCCAAGGAAAAAGCCAATAACATTTATGAAGAAGACGATGAGGACAACCCCGTATGAGGATCGATTCCACCATCGACAACAAGGAAGCAACCACCGCGTTCAAGCAAAAGAATCAAGACACCGACCAAAAGAAAACTAATCATCCACGATGACGAACTCTCAGAGTAAGTCCTCGTTTGCATTTTACTTTTCTTTATTTTTATTTTTATTTTTCTTTGTTGCATGAATTGGGGACAATACCTCACATGAGTTTAGGGGTGATTGTTATTAGTTAGTTACCATGTTTAGTTGCATTCCTCTTAAGTATTGTATTTAGGATACATAAATTGCTTGCCATGCCTTTAGCTGGAACAAGAATTGCCTAGATTTGATGAATATCCGATGATGACTTTGCCAATGTACTTAATTGATAGAACTTTTTATTCTAGGATAAACATGGAAACACTTAGAATCGTACAATGATGCTAAACTTGGTGAAACACTGTGTGGCTTGATTGATTTAAGGAATTCTAGTGAACTTAGGTTGATAGTTAAAAAATTGGGGCATTAGAATAAAAATTAGATGAATGCTAGAGGTGCCCGAAATTGGCTCTAGTATGTGCTAAAAAATTGATCGCTAGAGGTGCCCGAAATTGGCTCTAGTATGTGCTAAAAATTGATCGCTAGAGGTGCCCGAAACCGGCTCTAGTTAAAACATGTTAAAAGAACCCAATGAAGTAATTTGAAAACCTCTTGTTTGCATAGAATTCGAAAAATCAACTTGCACACAACTCCGCACACATTCACAAGCATTATAGTTTGATTCCGAGTAACTCCTAAGTTTTTTGAAAAATGAAAAGCCAATCATACTTTGTGCCACGGTTCTGAGAATTGAAATCAAGTTCAAAGCTAATTTTGTGAAAATTAAAGTCTTGGCGGATGATTATTAGTTTGCATTTCTCGAGGACAAGAAATAGTTCGAGTTTGGGGGTGTGTTAAGTGTTCAAAAGTACTGTTTTTATTACCCTTTTATTCATATTATTGCTAGACTTAGGCTTATATTAGTTGCATTATTAGCCATTCATGCATGTTTGCACTGTTTAATTGGTGGACAAGCTTGATTTCATATTTTCCTTAATTTTTTGGAAAAAGATACTGCTTTGGTGTGTTTTTGTGTGTGTGCAGAATCACTTGCCAAAGCAAGGCTGGAACCAGTTGCCAGGGCAATGCATGAAGAAGATGCCGAGCTAGTTGCCAGGGAAATTTTTGATAAGGGATAAGATGATATGGTAGTCAAAATTGATGACTAGATAAGCCCAAGATGACGTGGAGCAAAGTTAAATCCCAAAGGAGTTTGATTTCCATGAAAAGGTCAAAGAGAACTTAAATTCCAAAAAGATAGGAGAAGATCTAGAAGGAATTTAAATATAATAAAGAATTATATTCTTTTAAAGTATTTAATTCCAACTTAACTTCCTCCTCAAGAAGGATTTTGACCTAGCCATCTCCTATTTAAAGGAGACCAAGCCGTCAAACTAAAGGGAGAGAAGGGAGAGATTTCGACAAGAGCAAGAAGAGATTTCGACAAGGCTTCAACCATTATTCATCTCTTTCTTTCTTGTTCAATTAGGTTTATGTTAGGAATTCTTTGTCTTGTGTTTCTTTGGAACCTAGCCATGAACTAAATCTATTTGGCTAAGGTTATTGTGTTTTGTGGTTGTGAGAAACAATTGGATTTTGTTTAGGTAATAAGAGTTTGCACTTTCAATTCAAGGTTTACTCATTCTTGGTTTTTCTTCTTGTTTACGAGTGAATTGGGAGAGGATCTCGTAACTTCATCTATTTATCTAATATCATGAGAGTTAAATTCAAGAAACGAATGAGTATGGTCTTTATTCAATCTATTGATGGTGAAGATTAATCCGACTTAGGAATAAGTTAAGAATTTCAACGTCTAAGAGGAGCGCAAAATTGGTTGTTGTTCACCCTTGATTCACGCAGGGATGTATTATCAAGGCATGCACAAATAGCTAGAGTTTCAACTTAGGGATAAGAAGAAACCATTAAAGAACGCTTCGCCAAATCTTGAAGTTGCTTCCCAGCTGCCCAAGTAGTTGCCCAGCTAGTTGCCTAAGCAACCATCGATTAGTTGCCAAGGTAACCCCACTGCGTTGTTGCCACGAAAACTGAGTTTCCCTTGCACTCTTTTACCAAGACGATCCAATCAGCAATCACTCCTCAACTCAAGATAACCTAGCCTATTCCCTCTCTTTTGATTACATCTTCTTTTACTTTATTGCTTTCTAGTTTAGTTATTAGTTAAACTCCTACAAACTTCTACTTATGTTCTTTTACTTTTTACAGTGTAAGAGATTAGATTCTTGAAGTGGCACCAATCCTTGTGGAGACGATATCTTTTATACTATAACTTGCGACGTGTACACTTGCACAATTGCGAAGCACTTATTACGCTCAACAGGTATCCTTTAACACATCAATCAAAGAAACATACTTTTCTCCTACCTTCACCCAACAAAGTGGTGTACGACACCTTCTACCATACAAAGCCTCATACGGTGCCATTTGGATACTAGCTTGATAACTATTGTTATAGGAAAAATCTACCAAAGGTAACTGCTTCTCCCACGACCCTTGGAGATCAATGATGCAATATATTAACTCCTCAAAAGTAATATTTTTACACAAAATGATATCAAAACCATGGAATAACAGTTCCATAAGGTCTGCGACAAACTCATGACCTTTCACCGCCAAAGGACAACGTCGATAGAACCTTCTTGTTGTAACCGTGTCAACAAAGGAACTTGTGACTAACATGCCAACATCTAAGATCTCAACAGGAACATTCAGCAAAGATGCATGTTCACTCAAGATATATGAATGCGTAGACCCTGAATCAATCAAAGATAACAATGACAAGGATTGCAAAGTAAAAGTACATGCGATCATATATGTGTCATTACGACCCTCACAGTGAGCAAAGACCCGAGCCAGTCCACCACCTTCAGGACTTGTTGCTGCAGTATGAGCCATACCCCTCTGACCATCCTCGCGCCTCTAAAAATTACCCCTGCCATGGCCTTGACCCCTAGTAGGTGCAGCAACCTGTACAGGTGCATCTCTCGCAGCCCGAGGACAATCACGGTTCAAATGATCAGATGAACCACAAATCCAACAAGCTCCAGCATTACCCCATCACATACCCAGGTGGCACCTACCGCATCGCTTACACTCTAGTGTAATACGAGCTCCTTGAACACCCTGGCCAACTCCACCACCTCGCCTGTGATCTGGCTTATGTCTCTTGTCCCTAAACTTCCTATTATGCCTCCTAGAATAGCTAGAGTCCACCACTATTTTACCCAAGTTCACGCCCGCAGCATGAACCGGTGCACCCAATGACTGCTTGATATCTTTGGCCTGATTGACAAACACATCGAAATCCGTGTAATCTGCAGCCAGGAGATTCGTCTTGAAGTCCTTAACAAGACCATAACAGAATCTATCACATCTCTGTTGGTCATCTAGAACCAACTCAGAGCATACTGACTTAGCCAGAGAAACTTCACCTCGTATTCATCAACAGACATGCCTCCCTAAGATAGCGACATAAACTCGCGCTTCTTCATATCCAAATATTGGGTACCAAGATACTTCCTCTTGAAAGCTCTCTGAAAGAACTCCTAAGTAGTGTCCCATTGTCTATCTCTTTCGATTTGCTTCCAAACTTTTAAAATTGCCAATTTACCCCCTCTTGGCCACCATTTTCATTGATTGATCATCCTAACAATTGGTATAGAGCCACACTCAACCGAAGGTCTAACAACCATTGAGGCGATCCTCGGAGGTGATTCAATCAACCAAAGTCAAAACCATGGTATCCACCTCCGGCAACAACTTGTACGAGTCTCAATCCATCACCAAACCTCCATACTTCAATGGGGATAACTATCCTTATTGGAAAAACCATATGAAGTTCTTCATCAAATCCCATGACTACCTCCTATGGGATGTAGTAGAAGATAGACCAACAATTTCGATGAAGAGAGAAGGTGATCGGTTACTACCAAAGTCCAAGCACGAGATGACCGATGAAGATCAGAAGAAGCTCCAAATCAACGACAATGCAATGCACATGTTATTTTTCTCACTTTGACCGGATGAGTACTCTAAGATGTCATCTTGCTCACTTGCCAAGGAAAATTGGGATAAGCTAGAGATCGCATATGAAGGCACTAATGAAGTTAAGGAGACTAAGATTGGGCTTCTTAATTTAAGCTATGAAAATTTTAAGATGGAGCCGGATGAAGACATCTCCAAAATGTCCGAACGGTTCTCTGTTATTGTAAATGGCCTCAATGGTCTTGAAGAAGTCATTCCGGTGGAGAAGCTAGTTCGAAATCTGCTCTACTCACTTATCGAGTCTTGGGATGGTAAAAGAACGGCCATCATTGAAGCAAAAGATCTCAAGACATTAAAGCTCGACACTCTCATGGGGTCTCTTCTCACCCATGAGATAATGAAGAAAAGAAGAGATGAAGAAAAAAAAGAGGAAGAAATAAGGGTTTAAAAGAAGAAAGTAGAGAAGACGAAGATTGGAATCGCTCTCAAAGCATCACAAGAAGAGAGTGATTCAAGTGAGAAGGAAGACGAAGAATTGGCTATGATAGCCAAATGATTCACTCGGCTCATAAGATCCAACCGAAGAAGGAAATTCAACCGTATAAGGGATATCCAGGACAAGAACAAAGAAGAAGAGAATGATTTGATTGTGTGCTGAGAATGTAAAAAGTCGGAGCACATCAAAATCGATTGTCCCCAACTCAAGAAGAAGGGTTCGAGAAGAAAAAGAAGAACAAGGCCCATGTAGCCACTTGGAGCGATGAAGAGTCTTCAAGTGATGAGGAGCACGAAGTTGCCAATCTTTGTCTCATGGCCTTCGAGGAGGGTCCAAAGGTAACCTCGAACTCATTAAATGATCATACATATGATGAATTATTTGAGGATTATAATGAGTTGCAAGAGGCCTACGATGAATTAGTCTTGAAATACAAAGAATCACTTTTGAAAAACAAGAAAATAATTTCCGATTTGAAAAATCAAAATCATTCTTTGATTAAGACCAATTAGGAACTTGAAAAGAAGGTTAATGATTTAAAAGATAATCAAAAGTATTTTGAACAAGAAAAATTTGATTTAAATAACCTTCTTTCTAAGTTAAAAGATCATTACCTGAAGGAGGTTAATGATCTCAAAGCTTCCTTGAACAAGATTGGAAAACCAAGTTTTGAAAAAGGACAATCTTCAAAACCCAACCACGTAAAAAGGAACTTTGGTGGATACAAACATGGAGGGTACTCAAGGCCCTATGATGGTAAGAAAGTTAAAAATGTGTGGATTCCTAAAGATGTTATTGCTTCTAACAATGTTAATGAGATTGCCTCTTGGATTCCTAAGGGAACCAAGATTTTGAGAACTAATGTTCATGGACCCAAAAAGATTTGGGTACCAAATATCAAAGTTTGATTCCATGTTTGTAGGGGGAGCATTGCTACAAAGCCAAGGCTACAAGTGCAAACTCATGGTACCTTGATAGTGGATGCTCAAGAGAGATGACCGGAGACAAGAGTCGATTCTTGGAACTAAAGCCAAAGAGTGGAGCAGTAGTAACATTTGGTTACAACTGCAAATGCCACATTGAAGGAATTGATTCCATTGGTAATCACTCATCTATTCTCATTGGTAATGTTTTATATGTCAACGGTCTAAAACATAATCTTTTAAGTATTAGTCAATTGTGTGACAAAGGTTTCAATGTTCTTTTTGATTCTAATGGTTGCAAGCTTTTAAACATTAAAACAAATAAAATTGTACTTTTTAGTCATCGCATAGGAAATATATACATGGTGCATTTAGATAAAATTCATATTTCTAATGCATACTTTGTTGCAAATGATGAACATGATTCATGGTTATGGCATAGAAAATTAGGGCATACAAGCATGAGTGTTTTAGAAAAATTGGTTTCAAAAGATCTAGTTAGAGGTTTGCCTAAAATAAAGTTTTCAAATGATAAAATTTGTGATGCTTGTGCAAAAGGCAAACATAAAAGAGTTTCTTTTAAACCTATTAATGATGTTTCAACTAGTAGCGTTTTACCATTGATCCGCGTGGATCTTTTTGGTCCTATTAGAATTACTAGCTTGGGTGGAAAATCGTATGCATATGTTTTAGTTGGTGATTACTCTAGATACACTTGAGCTTTATTCTTAAGTACCAAAGATGAGGCTTTAGAAAAATTCATCACTTTTTCAAAAATTACTCAAAATGACCTTGGTCAAAATATTTCTCACATTCGAAGTGACCATTGTACCAAATTTCAAAGTTTAGGCTTTGAGGATTTTTGTAACTCAAATTGTATAAGCCACAATTTTTCAGCTCCTAGAATACCTCAACAAAATGGGGTTGTTGAAAGGAAAAATCAAACTTTAGAGGAAATGGCTCGAACCATGCTTTGTGAAAACAATTTGTCAAAATATTTTTGGGCGAAAGCCACTAATACGGCTTGCTATATCATAAATAGAGTAATGATTAGGCATATTTTAAAGAAAACTCCTTATGAGATTTTAAAATCCAAAAAGGCTAACATTATCTATTTTCATCCATTTGGTTGTAAATGTATTGTTTTAAATAATGAAAAAGATAATTTAGGCAAATTTGACTCTAAAAGTGATGAAGCTATTTTCTTAGGATATTCTTTGAACTCTAAAGCTTATCGAGTATTTAATAAAAGAACCATAGTTGTGGAAGAGTCTATACATGTGATTTTCGATGGTAACCTCCTTCCGAGGAAGGATTCGTGTGATGATGATAATGTAGGGATTTTTGAAGCCAATGATGGTGGGCAATCATCAAAGGTGAATGAATTTCCAACCAAAGAAGAAGAAACACTAGATCCACCTCTAGAAGCCTTGAAGGACATGATCCTTGAGGAAAAGGAAGTGAGCTACCCAAGAAAGTACAACTATGTCAAAGGTGGTGAGATTTTGGGTGATCCATCCAAAGGGGTAACCACTAGACTTTCTCTTAAAAATGCATGTAATGTAGCATTTATCTCATGCATAGAGTCTAAGAATGCTAAAGAAGCATTAAATGATGATTATTGGATAATGGTCATGCAAGAGGAATTAAACCAATTTGAGAGAAGTCAAGTTTGGACATTAGTTGATAGGCCTAGTAATAAATCTACTATAAGAACTAAACGGGTCTTTAGAAACAAACTAGATGAAAGTGGTAACATAGTGAGGAACAAGGATAGACTTGTTGCTCAAGGTTACACTCAAGAAGAGGGAATCAATTTTGATGAAACCTATGCACCCGTAGCTAGAATGGAAGCCATTAGGATGGTTTTAGCATTTGCATGTTATCACGAATTTAAGCTTTTCAAATGGATGTAAAAAGTGCATTTTTAAATAGTTTTACTAATGAAGAAGTGTATGTAGAACAACCACCCAATTTTGAAGATCCAAATTACCCAAACCATGTTTTTAAACTTTCAAAAGCTTTATATGGTTTGAAACAAGCTCCTAGAGCTTGGTATAGAGCTTGGTATGGAAGATTATCATTTTTTCTAATTGAAAAAGGCTTTGAAAAATGAAAGGCGGACACTACACTCTTTATTAAAAGAAATGTCAAAGACATTTTAGTAGTTCAAATATACGTCGATGATATAATTTTTGGTTCTACTAATGAATTGCTTTGCCAAGATTTTGCTAAGTTAATGCGAGGTGAATTTGAGATGAGCATGATGGGGGATCTTTCAGTCTTCTTGGGGCTCCAAATTACGCAAAGGAAGGATGACATCTTCATAAATCAATCCAAGTACATCAAGGACATGCTCAAGAAGTTTGGCTTGGAGAATGTGAAACCTCAAGCCATTCCAATGAGTTATTCCACAAAGTTTGACAAAGATGAAGGAGGTAAGTGTGTAGATTTAAAGCTTTATCGCTCTATGATTGGATCTTTGCTTTATCTTATCGCAAGTAGACCCGACATTATGTTAGTGTTTGCTTGTGTGCTAGATTTCAAGCTAGTCCTAGAGAATCACACCTTATAGCCATTAAGAGAATCTTTAGATACCTTAGAGATACACCTTGTTTAGGTCTTTGGTATCCTAGAGAGTCTTCCTTTAGTTTACATGCCTTTTCAAATGCGGATTATGGGGGTTGTAAGATATATAGAAAAAGTACCTCCGGTACATGTTAATTCCTAGGTAGTATGCCAATATCATGGTTTTCTAAGAAGCAAAATAGTGTAGCATTATCTACCACCGGGGCGTACATATCGGTAGGGAGTTGTTGTGCTCAAGTCCTTTGGATAAAACAACAACTCTTAGATTATGGAATTGATGTAGGTACCATCCCCATTAGGTGTGACAACACTAGTGCTATTTGGCTCACTAAGAATACCATTCAACATTCTAGAACCAAACACATAGAAATAAGGCATCATTTCATTAGAGATCATGTCTTGAAAAATGATGTAGTTCTATAATATGTAGACACCTTGAACCAATTAGCGGACATTTTTACCAAACCATTAGAAAATGAACGTTTTTGGTCTCTTAGGAGAGAGTTAGGTTTAACCAACCTCCCTTGACCCTTAGAGCCTCTTTTGGTCTTAAAATCATGCTTAAATTTGTTTGATTAATTGCTTTTGTGATTTTGCTCCTATATGCATATATGCTTGTTGCTAGGGGGAGTATTATCTATTTATGCTCATGTATAATGTTCTCATATCATTTTCATGAATTTTGATTTGATTAAAATCGAATTTTTTAGCAACCTACAGCCAAAACTTACATTTCTGGCATAGGCGTATCAATACAGTTATCTGCGTATCGACACGGGGCGTTTACAATCGTTTTGGTACAAGTTTACCTGTACAAGTATAGATCACGTATCGAAATGACCTTAAAAGAGTTTTGGTAGTGGTCTCGATACACTAATGTGGTGTATCAGTACGCGTTCACGCTGGACAATTTTAAGGGCTTTAAAAGTGGGTTTTTCACTTTACCTCAAATACCCACTTTTTCTTAAAACCCTAGATACGAAATCCTCTAGAAAAACCTCTCAATCCCTCATATTTTCTCACACAATTCTTAAAAATTCTTGAAGGCTTTTGGATTTTACATCAAACCCAAGCAAAAATCATTAAGTTTGTGCATCCAAATCTCTTCATTCATCCTTAATCTCAACTTCAATGTATAAACCCTAACTTTTTCTTTTTAATTTTCGTACATATATATACACTGATTTTGTATTATAATCATAGATTTAGAACATATATAATATAGTTTCCAATATTTTTGTAAAAACTTTTTCAAATCTGAATTTATCTTATTCGAATATAAATTTATATCGTATAATTTTTCACACAGTTTTTGAAGTTTTCTTTTACCAAAAATAATTTTTATACTTGTATATGTTTTTAAACTATATTGTATAGATTTTTAACAATACCTTGATTATTGGATTAATTTTTGGATCGAACGTATTGACTTATGCATACATTGTTTTTGGTGTGATATTGTTTTTAGATTATGGCCCCAGAGAAACGTGCGCGAAAAGATATTGCCACTAGTTCCAATCCTCCTAGTCTAAATCCCGATCATAGTGGTAATCGACCGAATCTTACCTATATTTATCAACATTGTTTTAATGAACCACAATATCCTTTTGCCATGGATTGTTTTAAAAAGAATCAAAGTTATAAAATTCACCGAGAGCGTGTTACTTTCATTCCTTTCCTATCTTCCAAAAGGTTTCAATTTAAATATCTTCATTTGATGGAAGAATGGAAATTTATGCAGTTTTTGAGTATACTCGGGGTTTTATACCGAAATCTTGTTTTGATATTTTACTCAAATGCCTGGTGTATTTACTATGAAAAGAAAACCTTCGTTATTGCTATTGAGTCTTATTTAATGGGTCAAAAATTTCGTATTGATTCAACTGTTTTAGCAAACTATTTGGGTCTTGAGGATATGGGGATTGATGATGAGGATTCTTTGGGACATACCCTTGGAGGTTCCGTGACCATGCTAGATGCCGATGACCAAATCCTACACCTCATGATCACTTGGTGGTTCCGTCCATCCGGTGGTAAGTTCTCCACGATCCGACAAGTCGACGACTTTTGGATCCATTTCTTCCGTGAGGAAATGCACCCTAAACTTTCTCAAATTATGTTCGGGGAGATCGTATTCCTTGTACAACATTGTCACACCTCAATGGTTACCTTATTCACTCGATTAAAATTCCAACGGGTTCACTGTAAAGCCAATTTAGACATGTACGCCTTAAACTCAACAAAACGGCCAAAAAATAAGATTAAATCAAAATTTATGAGTTAAAATATTTGATTATGGGATTTTGAATATGATTATAAAGCTTAATCTCAATTTTATAACTTTTTACTCGGTTAAAATTCCATTGGGTCCACTGTAAAAGCCCATTTAGACATGCACGCCTTAAACCCAACAAAACGGCTACAAAATAAGATTAAACCAAATTTTATGAATTAAAATATTTGATTATGGGCATTTGAATATGATTATATAGCATAAACTCAAAGTTAGAACTTTTTACACTGTTAAAATTCCTATTGGTCTACTATAAAGCCCATTTTGACATGCACGCTTTAAACCCGAACAAAATGGTCACAAAATAAGATTAAATCAATTTTTATGAAACAAAATATTAAGTTATGGGCTTTTGAACTTGATTATACAGCTTAACCTCAATTTTATAACTTTTTACTCGGTTAAAATTCCAACGGGTCAACTGTAAAGCCCATTTAGACATGCACGCCTTAAAACCCAACAAAATGGCTGCAAAATGTAATTAAATCAAATTTTATGAGTTAAAATTTTTGATAATGGGCTTTTGAATATGATTATATAGATTAACCTCAAATTTAGAACTTTTTACTCGGTTAAAATTCCAACGGGTCCACTATGAAGTCCATTTAGACATGCACGCCTTAAACCCAAATAAACGGCCACAAAATAAGATTAAATCAAATTCTATCAGTTGAAATATTTGAGAAGGGCTTTTGAACATGATTATATAGCTTAATCTCAATTTTAAAACTTTTTACTCGATTAAAATTCTAACTGGTCCACTGTAAACCCCATTTAGACATGCACGCCTTAAACCCCAACAAAATGGCATCAAAATAAGATTAAATCAAATATTATGAATTAAAATATTTATTTATGTGCTTTTGAAAATGATTATACAATTTAACCTCAATTTTAGAACTTTTTACTTGGTAAAAATTCCAACGGGTCCACTGTAAAGCCCGTTTAGACATGCACGCCTTAAACCCAACAAAACCGACAAAAAATAAAATTAAATCAAATTTTATGAGTTAAAATATTAGATTATGGGATTTTGAACATGATAAAATAGCTTAACCTCAATTTTAAAACTTTTTACTCGATTAAAATTTCAGCAGGCCCACTGTAAAGCCTATTTAGACATGCATGGCTTAAACCACAACAAAGTGGCCCCAAAATAAGATTAAATCAAATTTTACGAGTTAAAATATTTGATTATGGGTTTTTGAATATGATTATATAGCTTAAACTCAATTTTAGAATTTTTTACTCAGTTAAAAGTCCAACAGGTCCACTATAAAACCCATTTAGACATGCACGCTTAAACCCAAAAAACAGCAACAAAATAAGATTAAATCAAATTTTATGACTTAAAATATTTGACTATGGGATTTTGAATATGATTATATAGCTTAAAATCAATTTTAAAACTTTTTACTCAGTTAAAATTCCAACGGGTCCACTATAAAGCCCATTTAGACATGCAAGCCTTAAACCCAAAAAAACGGCCAAAAAATATGATTAAATCAAATTTTATGAGTTAAAATATTTGATCATGGGATTTTGAATATGATTATATATCTTAATCTCAATTTTAGAACTTTTTACTCGGTTAAAATTCCAATGGGTCCACCATAAAGCTCATTTAGACATGCACGCCTTAAACCCAACAAAACGACTACAAAATAAGATTAAATCAAATTTTATGAGTTAAAATATTTTAAAATTCCAACGGGTATACTGTTAATCCTATTTAAACATGTAACACCCTCAACTCGGATATCACATTTGGGCCTTAAACCCAAACCCAAAACCATAAAATTTTCTTTTCAAACAAGACCAACCCATTAAGTTGCAAAAGCAGTTAAAACCAACAATCAAAATAAATAAATAAATATAAGTAAATAGAATATTACAAAGAAGCTCCAATTTAAATTTAAAACATTTAAAGGTACAATTTTAAATAATACAATTTCAAATAATAATTACAGACTCCACAAGTAAGGTCCTATGAACACATAGCCCACTAGACTCAAATATCATACTCTGAAGATCACCATGTGCTAGAATCCCGATATGATACTGCTCTACGATCCAACGGTCAACCTACGCACAGAAACAATGATTCTGAGCACTGAGCTTACAAAGCTCAGTGGTACACATCTACTCTACTATACTTCGTGCTAATCATAAACGTAAGAATGCAAGCTAGTACGAGCAATAAGGAAAGATAATAAACATGTGGCGCTACTATAATCGCCTAAACACATGCCATAGAACAAACAACATCTCAACAACATAAACATATAGATAAACAAACCAGGAGTGGGGCCCAATGTTACCTGACACTGGGAGACCCACCTATGCTCAAAATCTCACATCGAGCTACTCAGAATCTCACATCGAGTGGTATATCAGAATCTCGCATCGAGTCTTCGCGAGGAATCTCACATCGAGCGGGGCACAAAATCTCGCATCGAGCAAGTATCATCACCCGGTATCTTACATCGGATGGCCTTCATTTCATCACCTGAAATCTCATATCAGATGGCCTTCATGTGTTGCAACACTCACTCGCTGGTATTCAGATCCCACCAAACAAAGACTCTTAACCAAACAAATACCCTACCTGGCACGTAATCATACATGATCCACCTACCTGGCACACAACCATCACACGACCCACCACGGGTCCCTATCGTTGCTATTACAACCGATCAAGCATTACCAAGCTGTTACATTTTTATGTAGGAGTAATATAATTCATTCCATTAATTATTTCCAACAATCCACATTATCTCATTGATTACAGTAATAACCACTTTATTAAACATATTCATCGATTTCCCTCTCAAACCGGCCTTTAAACCAATTAGTGTTAATTACCGATTTCATAAGCAATTTATCGAGTATTTACCGGTATTAGTCCATTGAGCCTAGCAACATCAATATTAATTTCAAGGCCCTATTCTACCCCTAAAGCTTATGAAAGTCATTATAGTTTGTTACTAGCGCATTTAAATCATTTACTATTAGTTACCAATTTTTAAGCATTTAATTGAATATTTATCAACACCGCTCCTAACCAATATTCAGTTGAACATATTAATTCATTTCACTAGCACACAATGCATCACCACATAGCAATCATAAATCAGGTAATCGTACGAAAATCTAGACAATCTTATACTGTCTCTAAAGCTCATAATAGTCTCAACATTCCCAATAATTACCAAGCCTCGAATATCTACATCATCACATGTTTATTACTCATCTCCTAATTTGCAACCACTAACATGCAAGGCAATTACACTTATAATGCTCATGAAGCATTTTTGAGTTCGAGGCGTACTAACCTTATGATGAAATCGCTAAAATCCTCATCCTAGCTTCTCGAATACTCCACTTGATCCGATAACTGACCCAATTAATCCCCGCATAACAACAATTACGAAAACACTTAAATTCCATACACCTCCTGCTCTAAGTGAAGGGTCAAACAAATAAAAATAGCTTACCGGGTTTGAATTTGGCAAAATAGACTGTGCCATTGGATCTGGAATGTCGAGAAACCCCAAGGAAGGGTCCCCAAAAGAATCAACGCCGGTCAACGGTCAAGGTCAACGCCGGCTGACGGCGATGGATGGTCGCGGTCGGTGATGGTCGGCTCGGCTCAGTTTGGCACGGATCAGCTCGGCTGGGCTTGAGCTGAGTTAGCTCGGCCGAGTTGGGCTGAGTCAACTTAGGTGACTTAGTCCCCTAGAGCAGGGCCACGCCCACGCGCAGCGGCGGCATGTGGGGGCGCGTGACGGCAGCTCCGTCGGCTTCCAGCGACCAAACTTCATTGGCCAACTATTTTCTAGCCGGTGAACTCGGTGGTGGCCTCCATTTCTTAATTCAGTCCTCTAGCCCCCTTGAACAGCACTACCTCAAACTTCCTCTCTCTTACCTCCTCCGACGACAACTCTAATGGCGGTGATACTGGTACCGGTGAACTCTTCTCGACGAGATGAACACTATGGCCGTGGAGGTATCATGATCGGATGGCTAGATCTATGTAGATCGAAGTTTGAAATTCTCACCCCAACTTTTCTCTTATTTCTCTCTCTCCCATTATTCTTATCTTTTTCCTTTTCTCTCTCCTCCATCATTACTTTTCACTCTTTTCAACCACCCACTCCTTATTTAAAATTCAAACAATCTTTTTCTTTTTTTTCTTTTCCCCTTTTTACCCCTAAGCCCAAACACACATTTGTAATTGGGCCCTGAACCCAAGGCCCAATATTTAGTCCAAGACCCGATTCGTTAACCCAAAATTCAGGTCGTTACAACTCTTCCTTTCTTAAAAGAAATTTCGTCCCCGAAATTTGCACCCATAACCCAGAAGGAAAAGCTGAAACCATTACAACTCATTGACGTTCCCAAGAATTCCCCGCTGCGCTACTCTGATCTCTCACAACACCTATCAACATGACCACGGCTTCAAATGGTACGAACAATATCTCAACTGATCCTCTTCCATGGGAGGATTTCATCCTCGCTCCTTACATCATAAGCGACCAGCCAAAACTCAACGGTGCATTGACAAAACGTCACATAGATACTTCATCAAAGAAACTTAACTTACTCTGTAGAACCCCAAGGAATTGCTGTACACAAATTCTCCTACTACAACACATGATCAAAAGAACAGGAGGTTAAACAGCTGTTGTATCCAAACTAGATAACTATTCTCGAGGTAACTCCCTAATGGAGACTCTAACTCTAACAACATTCTCATCTAAAACATCGCTTGCCGGGCACTAACCATTTTAAAAACAAACGACACCCAAACTTGGTTCAAGCATTGACATTAAACTCGACATAGAACCCATATCGGTAACTAACATAGCTCCCACCAACTCTATTCTCGCACAGGTCTTACGATTCGAATCATAACATATATGGACAACGCATTCTCTGTAATACCACTCAAATCTATCGT
Source organism: Hibiscus mutabilis (assembly GCA_019671005.1). Lineage (NCBI taxonomy): Eukaryota > Viridiplantae > Streptophyta > Magnoliopsida > Malvales > Malvaceae > Hibiscus > Hibiscus mutabilis. Next base: position 21,303,523 of record CM033733.1, on the reverse strand, counting down.
CGCAGTAATAAAGGCCCACCAAAGAAAAGGTTCCATCAACCTTGAATCTTGTGCTAAAAGGTGACATGAACATCTCGTTGTGCCGTGCAACCAAACTAGCAAACGAATCAAGCAAACTTTTTGTGGCCCACACCTTTGTTGAAAGCTTATCATTGGTGCATATCCAGGCACTATATCATCACTCAGCAAAACTGTGCACTCTCGAATCCCGTATGAAAACCCTGTTCACGAATTAAATTTTCACCGATGAATACCAAAGCATCCCTACAATTCTGAGGAACTCAATACTTATCTCTCAACTGATAGCAGACAGCTACTTGTCATTATCTCAACACACAACTCCACAATGTTTACTGAATATGCGACGAAAGTTTAGCATCAAATATCTCTCTCAAAATTCGTCGTATACAGACCACTGTACTATAAAGGAAAACCTCTTATCTTGATGCGTCTTTTCCAAAACACTTATCACAAGACTTCAACTATCGAACCCAATTTCAATCATAACATTGTATCCTCTTAACTTAACCGAATGTTTCTTCTCGTGGCTCCCAAAGAAACTCAACCCTGAACTCAAAACATGCTAATGGACACACGGGTACCGGTACTGCATAGAGCTAATATCGAAACTCTCTTACATGACCATTATCTAGGATAGCCCCATACGACAGCATGGTACTCTGAATCTTGTTACTCGATACAATCCACTTTTTATTTAGCTCACTTGCTTAGGTGCTTATCGACTACACCATCAACAGTCCTTACGTGCCTTATCCCATTTCATCATCTAAACCGTAAATTTCCTTAGAGATCAGTACCTCAAACTTTACTGTATTGGGGAGAACACAACCTTTCTCTTCCAGCACCCAAATACAGCACTAATGGCACAAAAAAACTTCTTCAAAAACCCCAAAATCTCATTCAGCTCTAATCAGGTCCACTTAACTATCATGACAGGCGGCTTAGCATAGCACGACTTTCCACCAATGTCCTTTGGCTTGCTTTAGAGCGATGGTGATACAATCAAAAGCATTTACGAAGTCTCAAACCTTTGCTCTCTTAACTAATTATACAGTAATTAACCCTTCCCACACATACGGTCAATGAGATGTTTATCTCTTCAATGCCAAACTTTTCGTATTCCTTTACATCCACACTTGCCGCGCCAAATATACAACTCATATTTAAAGAGACAATACAGTGGCTCCCACTCTTTCTTCACCAAAATATCTTGATGTCACCGCAAACATTACCCAAGATCACGGCATACACAAAGAGAAAATAGATTTTTCTTCCCAAAATCCATTTTCTAACCTCAATACATTAACAATAAGCATCACCCTTACAACTAATCTCAGAAAAACAATCAGGCACTTCACATTCGGTTAAACGAGTTGTCCATCTTCCGAAATAGGTAACAGTCTTCTACGATCGCTTAACAAACCATCAACGGTTTGGGAAGCACATTCACGAACCAAATTTTTACTAGGGAACAAGTCTAACACTCCCTTGAACAAATCACCTAGATGAGAATAACCTTATTCAATTTTTTCCTCCAAAGTTAAACCTCCAACTACCCAACTGGGTCGATAACCTCTAACAACTATGATGGCACCAGCATCCAACTCAGTCTTGCCTTAAAATCTACTCATGTTCCTGAAATGAAGGAAGGGAACTTAATGACTCCTTCATGAAGCATAAACGAGCCCTCTGGTAGTCTAAAAGCTCTCGAGCATCGAACTACACACACTAACACCTATCGATTCGGTCAAACCTATCTCACAACCCCGTTGCCATCCTCAAAACTACCACTGCGAAGATCACGATAAAAGGCCGATGATCCAACATTTTCATTGTAAAAGTTGGATTTTATCAAGGTCTTGAAGCCTCAAATTCACTCTCAGTATCACTGCTAACTCTCCACTTGATTAACCGGAACAATTCCCACGGTGCATCAACTCTTAAGAAGATAGCTCTCCTTCAAACCAATAGAACGTCTAACTTCGGCCACACAATGACGAACCAATGGATCCCAAATCCACTATCTCCGAGGGATGCCCTTAAGAATGGCAATGATACTCTCATAGTATCAACAAGGACTCATTTTCTTTTTAAACAGATAAAAGGGTCCTCCAACCAACGTACACTCATCGATCGATTTTGAGAACAGTTTATCCATTCCCATAACAAAACCTTTATCCATGCGTAACGATGAGAATTCCTTGATGTGAAATCTTGCAACGAATTTGAAGACTTCGAGGTGACTACAACGCACAACAAAATTGCCACCCATGCGACATGAGGAGAACACATTCTCGACTCAGGTGTCATCCAACTAACTTGTATATCAACAATCTGAGGTGCCCCCACTCTCGGGATCACTACCATTAATTGTCCCGTACTTAACTCGGTCCTATATGCCACGATCATAACCATCTCGACGTCACAACATTAGATACACTATAAGAATTCAAGCCTTAAGGAGTACGAATTTAGTTTAAGGGCTTGTTTTCACTAGACACCTTACTAAAACATCTATATCACCCCGAGGTTTCCTAGAACCGACTAAACCTAAGCTCTGATACCACTAAATGTAACACCCTCGACCTGGATATCACATTTGGGCCTCAAGCCCAAACCCAAAACTATAAAAAAAACAAACAAGATTAACCCATTAAGTTGCAAAAGAATTTAAACCAAGGATCAAAATAAATAAATAAATAAAAGTAAATAAAATATTACAAAGGAGCTCTGATTTAAATTTAAAACATTTAAAGGTATAGTTTTAAATAATACAATTTCAAATAATAATTACAGACTCCACAAGTAAGGTCCTATGAACACATAGCCCGCTAGACTCAAAAACCGTACTTTGAAGATCACCATGTGCTAGAATCTCGATCTGATAGTGCTCCATGATCCCATGATCCAACAGTCAACCTACGTACGAAAAGGTCAATTTTGAGCAATGAGCTTACAAAGCTCTATGGTATAAATCTACTCTACTATACTTAATGCTAGTCATATACGTAAGCATGCAAGCTAGTACGAGCAATAAGGAAAGATAAATAAACATGTGGCGCTACCATAATCGCCTAAACAAATGCCATAGAACAAACAACATCTCAACAACATAAACATATAGATAAACAAACTAGGAGTAGGGCCCAATGTCACCAGACACTGGGAGACCCATCCATGCTTGGAATCTTAGATCGAGCTGCTCGAAATCTCACATCGAGTCTTCGCTCGAAATCTCATATCGAGCGGGGCTTAGAATCTTGCATCGAGCAAGTATCATCACCCGAAATCTCACATCAGATGGCCTTCATTTCATCACCCAAAATCTCACATCGGATGGCTTTCATGTGTAGCAACACTCACTCACTAGGTATCCGGATCCCACCAAACAAAGAATCTTAAACAAACATGTGCCCTACCTGGCACGTAACCATACATGATCCACCATGGATGCATACAAGTGCCCTACCTGGCACACAACCATCACACGACCCACCATGAGTCCCTATCGTTGCTATTACAATCAATCAAGCATTACCGAGTTGTTACGTTTTATGTAGGAGTAATATAATTCATTCCCATTAATTATTTCCAACAATCCATATTATCTCATTGATTACAATAATAACCACTTTATTAAATATATTCGTTGATTTCCATCTCAAATGGACCTTTAAACCAATTAGTGTTAATTACCGGTTTCATAAGCAACTAATCGAGTATTTACCGGTATTAGTCCATTAAGCCTGGCAACATCAATATTAATTTCGAGGCCCTATTCTACCCCTAAAGCTTGTGAAAGTCATTATAGTTTGTTACTAGCGCATTTAAATCATTTACTATTAGTTACCGATTTTTAAGCATTTAATTGAATATTTATGAGCACCGCCCCTAACCAATATTCAATCGAACATATTAATTCATTCCAATAGCACACAAGGCATCACCACATAGCAATCATAAATCAGGTAATCATACAAATATCCAGACAATCTTATACAGTCTCAACATTCTCAATAATTACCAAGCCTTGAATATCCACATCATCACGTGCTTATTACTCATCTCCTACTTTGCAACCACTAACATGCAATGCAATTACAGTTATGATGCTCATATAGCGTTTTGGAGTTTGAGGTGTACTAATCTTATGCCGACATCACTAAAATCCTCATCCTAACTTCCCAAATACTCCACTTGATCTAATAACTGACCCGATTAATCCTCGCATAACAATAATTACGAAAATACTTAAATTCTATACACCTCCTATGTCAAGCAAAGGGTCAAACACGTAAAAATAGCTTACCGGGTTCGAATTTGGAAAAATAGATTGCGACATTGGATCCAGAATGTCGAGAAATCCCAAGGTAGGGTACCCCAAAAAAGCCAACGCCGGTCAGCGGTCAACGGTCAAGGTCAACAGCAGCGGTCAATGGTTAAAGGAGGCGGTCAACGGTCAACGAACGGTTGTCAATGGCGGACGGCGGCGGTCGGCTCGGCTAGGCTTGGGCTGAGTCAGCTCAGCCTGACTCGGCCGAGTTGGGCCGAGTTAACTCGGGTGGCTCGGTCCCCTAGAGCAGGGCCACGCCCACACGCAACGGCGGCGCGTGACAGTGCTCTGTTGGCTTCCAGCGACCAAACTTCACTGGCCGACTATTTTTGAGCCTGTGAACTCGGTGGTGGCCTCCGTTTCTTGATTCTAGCCCTCTAACCTCCTTGAACAGCACCACCCGAAGCTTTCTCTATGTAATACCCCAAAGTTTGCTATGTTAATTTAGGGTCATTTAGTACTAAGATAAGGACTTAAAAGCTTACATAGTGACTGACAAAAATGCAAAAGTTAGGATTTTCTCCATTATGGACTGTAGAAAAGAAGTTTGTGAGATTTTATGGTGTCATGTGATAGAGAACGAGCAAAATAGAATACTCGTAAAATTTGGTTAAAATCCAAGGAAAATTGGAATGGGAATTCAAGGTTAAAGTTTAGTGACCAAAATGATAAGTTTTAAAACTTCGGATGATAGAGTGGAAATATGAAAAGTTGAAGGATCAAAGTTGTAATTTCCCAAAAGTTAGGTGTTTTTACTTTATAAATGGATAGAGCACCTATAGGTGTGGATCGAATAAGGAATTATTGGTTTGATTCGATATTTCGATTATTGGGAAATCGTAGTCAAAGTTTAAGTAGAATTTGGATACCCAGATTGAGCTAAAAAATTATGAATTTTTTTGGACTGATAGAAAAAAGGTTATAAAAGTCATTTCAAAGTATTGAAGAATTTATCAGTAATTATTTTATCATGTACATGGATTAAACAGATCATGGAGAAAAATCTAATATAGATTACGAGAATAAAAATGCACTATAAGATATTGAATTTAGATCGAACTGCAAAATTAAGCGTGCTTAGGACATAGGATGGGTGACCTATTGGGAACGTCTCATGTAAGTAATTGAGACTAATAAAAAGAAATCATCTCGAGTTAATATTAGTTGTATGGACATCAGATAAAGGATTATTAAGAGAAATTTATTCGATAAAGATTTCGGGTAAATTATCAGTATATTGGACCGAGTCAAAATTTCAAGATTTTAATTTTTACAAAATTATGGAATATTTTGTATGTCAAAAATATTTATTTATGGATATCAGAATTATGAGAATTTTAGATTTTTACCCAGTAGTTTGGAAAATGTAAAATCATAGTAAGTAAATATCGGGAAAACCAGATCGAATCAAAATTTTATAGATTGTTCCATAAGTCAAAGAAAATTATTAAAATATTAATTTATGAATAAATTATTAACTGGTTGGTTGTGATCTAACTAGAATAATTGGGCTTTTATAAAATGGCAAATTTTGTGACTTAGGTGACTAGTTTTGGCAATTTTGAAATATTTTGAAAGTGCCATGGTAATATGGTAATTTCCCATGTGAAAGCATTACTCTAGTTTCGTTATAATTGAATGGGATTTGGTTGGAATTGAACTAGAAAGGCAACTAGTAAATATGAATTTAGTTGGAGGACATTTTGGTAAATTAGAATAAAATGAATTAAAAATTCTTTTTTATTTCTACATGTGGCATAAAATAAGGAAAAGATGAAAAAATGTTCATCTTCTCTCCATCACTTTTGGAACCAAGAGGAAAATGGGAAAATTTTACAAAATTTTCTGAAGGCATTTTGAAGGCTTTAAAGCAAGATTCGAGGTATGATCCTTTAGAATAATTTTTTCTACATTCAATTCTCTACATTTTGGTAGCAATATTGTATGGTGTTGTGAAGAACTACTTGAATTATTGATGAGAAAGAATTAGGGAATTAATGTGCTAAAATTAGGACTTGAATTACATGAATTCAATGTTGTTTTGATGAAATTAAGCTTGGATTGTATTAATTTCATGATGAAGTTAAGAACCCTAACCATAAAAATTTGGGATTTTATTTAGGGTTTTGAAATTTATGATGAAAATGAAAGATTGATGATATTGGAAGTTTGATTTTGATGTTAGAATGAAAAATTCTTAACTAGTCTTCTAAGTGACTATTTTGGCATGTATGCTAAATTAGGGAAAATATTGTGAAAATTATCCTAGTGATGGATTTAAAGAGATTATGAATTTAGAAGCTTAATTATGGCATTAGGACTAAAATAAAGTCCTTGAAAAGTTTAGACACCCAATTTGCCATATAGAAAGAATTTGGGGTTTTAAGTGTAAATTTTTGGAAATGAAGAATATATGTTGGAAAAAAATTAATTTGAGCATGTTAGAATGTTTTTAGGATGAAAAATGAGCCTAGAGAAGCCAAGTGACCAATTTGGCCACATGGAAGAATAATGGGAAAATTTTATGAATCGAATATTTTGTATAAAGTTAGAACTAAAATTAGAGGGAACTATTGTGGATAATTATTTGATGAAGAAGGTGATAAGTTGGTGGTTTAAAGCAAATAATGGGATTAAATTGACAAGTAGAGAAGTAAGGAGAAGTTAGTATAAAAGTTAAAGTTAATTATGGAGGCTGTGTAGAAGATTGGATTATGACAGTAAGTTTGAAAATTCACCATAAATTCTACAAAAATGGTTAGATGGTGAATTTTATACCGATGTAAAGATTTGTTCGTCTAGTTTCATTTCCATCAAATGGATACAGATTTCGAGTTTCGAGTCAAAAGATATGAATTTTTAAATGAAGAAAGGTCAAAAAACATAGCACTAGTCTGTTCCGGATTCCAACGTTGTAATTTACTTTGAAAATTTGCCATAAATCGTACAAGTTGAATGTGCGATATTAATTTATATAGTTGAAAAGCTTGTTGAATCTAGTTTCTTTCAGGACAAATGGAATCAAATTCCGAGTTGTAGATTATTTTATAGAAATATTTCTTTGAAGGTAGTGTAATCCACCATAAAATGAAAATTGATACATTTTGTATCTAAGGTTAATTAGTAAGCCTGAAAAGGGTTAATGGAAGTTCTAAAAGGTTATTAAGGACCATAATGAGTTTTTGAAAAGTACAAGGAAGAAAGGAAAAATGTTTGGAAATTTTATATTCGAATGATTATATTAGACAACGTGTATAAGGTATTGTTAGATTTGAATGTAACAAACATTTTATCTTATTCATGTGATTAATCAAGTCAAGTTCGAATCAAAGAAGGTTCGAGGTTCTATAAAGGAAAGGATCGAGTAGAATTCAGTGAGGCGTGCTAATAAATGGCCCAGGTGAGTGTATTTTATTTATTTACTATATATATGTGAGATGAGTGAATGCATTTTATCTGTTTATATATATGATGTGAAGAAGACTTGCAATAAGTCAACTTTGATAATAATGAAAATATATGTTGATCAAAGAAATATTAAATGGCATATATGATACATTGATATGGAATAATGATTTATCTAAGATAAATCAGATTTCAGATTTTGGGTATGAAATGCCCATTATTGAATTATGGTTGATAGTTTTGATAAATTGGATATTGCAGATGAAATATAGGATGTGAATTTCCCTATTATATGAACAATGATGATTGATCTATAAGGAAATAAAATGCCCAAGTACTAGTGTGAGAGTCTTTGGTATAATTGGATATCCAAAAAGAGTCTTAGCAGCTGCTCTATAACCCCCTCGACCCGGCCTAGACGCCCAACTGAACCAAGGAGGCTACATTAGGTTTGCCGTAGCAGACCGAAAAGATACAACAAAACCCGATCCTTTTTTCCTTTTTATCTTATGTAGATGCCAATTATTAACCCTACATGTTCATGCAAACAACAGGTGTAACCAAACTCAATCAGGCATCAATTTGACATCCAATTGATCACATTTATAATTTAGGGACCAAATTGTAAGGATAACAAAACTACTCAAAAAGGAATTAACAGAAAATTAGTTGTCCGTATCGATACAGGTAAGCTCGTATCGATACGATTTAAAACACCCCGTTTTGGTACACCACCATATCGTATCGATACGCCTAACTAATTACCTAACTTTTGAAATGTTATAGATCGTACAGATATGGCTCCTTAGGTGTTTCGATAAGCGGGTTCGAGTTGAAAAAGTGAATTCCAGAGGCTAAAACCTATACCGAAACACCCATACCCGTATCGGTACACCTAGCCAAATTTGTCTACGCGTATCGAAATGCACAAGGCCTGTACCGATCCTACAAGCCTGAAATTGCCTAGCCGTACCGATACGGTCCCCCGCGTATCGGTCCGCCTGGGCCTGTAATGTCACATTTGGCTGGTTTTTCATCCCAAAAGCATACTCAAACCACTCTTACATGCTTAAAACGCAATACCAACACACCAAACATAACTCATGCCAACTAGCATCACAATTCTAACAACACAACAAGGCTTCATGCATCAAAAAGGAAATCTATAGGCATGCTTCCTAATATGCATCCAACCAACATATCAAAAGATAAACTAGCACCAAAATCAATCCTTAAAGGCCATATACAACCCAAGAGCAACTAAAGAAACATGCTCAAAATAGGGTGTTCCATAAACCATCTCCCAAAACACAACTAGTACCCCATTGCCCTTATTCATTATAGTCTAGTCACTAACATACATTGGAAACAAGTCTTGCCAAGATACCCTTGCTTCTTGCTGCCTTCCGGGACTATAATTCTCTACATTGATGGACAAAGGGAGTGTAAGCACACATGGCTTAGTGAGGAATGCTCGGAACAAAACACCATCAATGCATATAAACCATTTTATTTACATCATCCTTTAAAACATCATGCCCCTTTTTAAAACATGCACTTTACATCTTTAAAATCAGCATATTAAACCATATGCTACATGTATCATTAATCAACAGCAAATCACATTGCTACCCCTCTACTTAAGCCTTTCATGCATTACTACCAAATGCAAAGCTCAAGGAGAACATGTATAAATTACATTATACAACATAAAACATTTCAATGATACATTAACAATTATATTGGCTTACAAGTGATCGTTAAACAAGTCCAATAACAAAAGAGTTCATCGGAAACACGGATTCAACAAGTGTTAACCCAACACTTCAAGCCATCTCAACCGGAATAGCGATACAATCACAAGCACGGTACAATAACAACCGGGTACACTTTCAACCCATGGGGACACCCACCCCAATCATCGGTTAGACGCTTAATCCACTAACGTGAGTTTTTGGTACTGTTTAACCCCCTACCATTAGGGTAGTTTGATTGAGTATTCAATACGCGTATAAACCCCTCAACATCCAAGGCGACTTATTTACAGTGCACTCAATCCTATGGCCGACCAACTATATCAGAAAACAATTTTAAAACCACATCACTTGCCAATATAATTAACCATTTAACATTTACCTCACTATTTTAAACAAGCATTAAAACCATGCCATTTATCCAAAGCAACACCCATGCTTTAAACCACAAGTATAAGCCATACTTACAGGGATCCCATACCATGTGCATCCTTCAGCAAAACATGCTTAAAATAGTATATCGAATACTTTAAAACATGCTTAACATTAGGTAACATGTAAATTAAAACAAGTGCATAAAACCATTTCAAACTAGCACGACCGAGAGAGAAAACCACTTTATACTTACTTCTAAGTCTAGGCAAGCATTTCAAGCTATACCTTAACTCCCAAAACTCTATACGAAATCATCAAAGCGCTTTAAACCACATTTTCACTCACCGATACGCGAAACATCAATTCGCCGATGCGAAATCAAGTATTCAAAACCTCCAACGCTTCTCCAAACACTTCCAGATCAACCTACCCTATTTTTACCACAAAACAACAAAGGATTAATGCATAATAATGCATTCTAAACACAACAACTACAATCCTTCTCGAATTTCCACAAAACCTTCACAATTAACCTTCCACAACAACCGAAAAACATAACCAAAACACTTTGATTCACAACCCAGCCATCATCTATCAAACTAACATCACTTTCAACATCAAGACACATCTAAAAACATATCCAAATCAACATACCACCTCCAGAAACCTTACAACCATAGAAACACCACAAAACCTCAAAACTAACAACCTAAAAAAATAGAGATTCTTAAGTTTTGGGATTCCATTGATAAAAATCACCTATCAACATTATTAAACATCCAAAATATAAATCAAAGCATCCTTAATTACTGGAAATTAGATCCAATCTGTGAATTAACTCATTTTCCCCAAATAACTCAATTGAACATTGGAAAATCATCAAAATCAGATTAGAAACACAAAAACAAGGATCAAATGCTTGGGAATTTCAATAAAGAACCATACAATAGAGGACATCTCAGACCTTACCCCTATTGTGAAGTTTCCCCCTCAATTGATTTGTGAAAAGCTAAGAAAACATAAGATTTCAATGAGATTATGCAAAACAAAGTTAAAGAATCAAGTTAGAATCAATAATCAGAGTGAAAAAAATCTCTCACCTCTAGATTTGGATGAAATTCTGATTGTTTGGCAAAAAAGAAGTTGAGAGAAAAGGTTTAGGAAAAAGTTACATAGATTTTCTTTAAAAGCTAATAACTAACTTAAATATTTAATCCATCTTAAACCACCTTTAAAACACATGTTTAAAATGATTTAATTGAAGGGAGAAACCTCCAGTAAAAACTTGGTAATTTATCTCCTTAAGGATTCTAAGAACTTGACCCTTTTCATTTTAATCACTTTAAAACAATTTTCAAAAATCACATTTTGGTCACTAACCAAAATGTCACATTTCCAAATTCCATTTTCCAAAATTTATTTCACCAAAAATCAATATATATTAAAAGATGATTTTTAACTATCTTCCACATTTTTATCTTACCAAAAAATATACGGTCCCGAAATTGACTCGAATCCTTACTCTGGTCCACCGGACCGTCTAATAAACCACCAAACCGCTAAGCCTTAAAACTGAGGCATTACATGTGCCATAGCACTAAGGTGCAAGATAGACTCTTTGGGGTTGAGATAGACTCTACGGAGTTGAGTTCAAACACTACGGTGTTAAATTGCACAAAAAGTGCGAGTATGAGGAGCAAAGGGCATCCTCGAGTACATACTCACCATCAGACGCTACGGCGTTATAGACACTATAGTGTCGAGATAACTCGCTAACCATAAGTTCACTTGAGAATCTTTGGTATAGTTAGATATCCATAGAGTCCTAGCCGCTGCATCATAGGCACTACGGTACTGAAGGTATAAGGAGCAAAGAGTGTCCTTGAATATGAGGAGCAAAGAGCGTCCTCGAGTACGTACTCATCTCAGTCGCTTAGGCGATGCAGACGCTAAGGCGTCATAGACACTATGGTGTCATGATGACTCACGTACCATAGCTTCACATGATTTTTGTACTTTGGGCTATGATAAAGGAAATGATATGCAAATGATTGCATGATGAAATTATGATTATGATAAAGGAAATGATATGCAAATGATTGCATGATAAAATTATGATTATGATAAAAGAAATGATATGCAAATGATTGCAAAACAAAAGTATGGCTATGATAAAGGAAAAGATATGCAGATGATTGCATGATGAAAATATGGCTACAATAAAGGATAGGACATGCAAATGATTGCATTAGAAAGTATGACTATGTTAAAGGGCGTGATATGCAAATGATTGCATGATAAAAGTATGGTTGTGTTAAATAATATGATATGCAAATGATTACGCGATAAAAGTATGACTACTTATTGATCATGAACCATTGATATCATGATTTTATGATAATTTTGATAGATTATATGAATCATATTGAAAGCATGTTTATGTTGAAGAAATTTTTATCCATATAAACACTTGATGAACATAGAACAATGATGACATGACTCTTAAGATAGTCATGATACATGGTTAGTTCTGCATATACAGATAGCTTGATTTAATACGTTGGCTATAATACTTGAAATGCAATTATGCAAATAATTAAGCTAAAAAGCTTAATGTACACAAAAATGATAAAACAGATCAAATCTTATGATTGAAATATTATATTGGTCAAATGAACCACACAAGTAAGGCAATTCTATATATGATAAATTGTTAACAACTGCAAATAAAAATCATTTGCCATCCGGCAGAACTATGTTATTGTAATTATTGTTTATATTATTATGATTATATTTCATTAAGTTTTATTTAACATGTGTTTTGTATCACACTAGGTACTTCGGATTAGATAGCAAAAGAGGAGCTGCACATCATTGGATTAAGTTCGCTTGTATTATCAGTAAGTATCACCACATCCTAGTCTAGAGGGGCATGAATCGAATTTAAGTAAGTAGCTATTTTGTATGAACTAGAAACATTACTAAGTTTTGAGAAATTAAGAATATTAGAAAAAATGCTTTAAACGAATTTAAACTTAGTTGGTTGTTTATCGTGTAGTGATTATGAAAACTAAGAAAAGGTCAACCACTGAACTACTTTGTTGAGATTGGATAATAATAAAAAATTAAAATAAAAGAAAAATAAATAAATTTACAAGTCTAAAAAATCAATGTAAATCAGTTAGTAACATCTTTAATGTGTATTCGAATATCGAATACACGTTGAGGGTGTTACATTTATTGGTATCAGAGCAAAGGTTTAGCCGATTCTAGAGGTTAAAGCGAGTTCAATATGATTTTGTTAAAAGGTACATACCCCTAGGATGTGATGCTACTGATACATTGCTTGTATATCTTGGTGTAGCTCCTCAATAGTATGAACGAGACTGTAACCCCCTTGACCCGGCCTAGCCGCCAGACCGAACAGAGAAAGCTACATTAGGTTTGCCGAAGCAAACCGAAAAGATACAACAAAACCCGGTCCATTTTTTATCTTATCTAGATGCCATGCAAACATAATATGTAACTCCAACACAATCTGGCATCAATTTGACATCCAATTTATCTCATTCGCAATTTAGGGACCAAATTGCAAATATAGAAAATTGTAAGATTAAAGCCCACTTTTAAATTACCAATCTTTAATTAGTCAGGTTCTGAACATACATCTCAAAATTTCAACTCAATCTGATTATTCAAGCTCAGACAATTGCATTGACAAGATTTAGGGACTAGAATGCAAAGATAGCAAAATTGCCAAGCTGACATTAATAGAAAACGGTCATTCGTACTAATACAGGTGAGCCCGTATCGATACGGTTATAAATACCCTGTTTCGATACACTACCAAGTCATTCCGATACGTCCAACCAACTTACCGAACTTTTGAATCTTTAACAACCGTACCGATACGGCCTCTTATGCGTTTCGGTACGCGGGCTCGTGTTGAAAAAGTAGAATCCAGTGAGTAAAAAGCGTACCGAAACACCCCTTGCTGTACCGATACACTAAGGCCAAAATAGCCTTGGCGTATCGAAACACCCTGGAAATGTACTGATCCCTCAAGCCAAAAAATGCCTAGCCGTACCGATACGGTACCCCGCGTATCGATACGCCTGGGCCTGTAGTGTCACGTCTTGCTAATTTTTCACTTCAAAAGCATACCCAAATCACTCCAACATGCTAAACATATCACAAATATTCAAACTTCACAAATTCAACATCGTATTATGGCATCAGGCATCAAAAGAAAGTCTATAGGTATGCATCCTAGTTTTGCATCCAACCAACGTACCAAAAGATAAACCAGCACCAAATTCAAACTTTAAAGGCCATGTACAACCCAAGAACAATTTAAGAAACATTCTCAAACAGGGAGTTCCACAAAACATCTCCCAAAACATAACAAGTACCTCATTGCCCTTATTCATTATGGTCTAGTTTCAACATACTTTGGAAACAAGTCTTGCCAAGATCCCCCTGCTTCTTGCTGCCTTCCGGGACTTTAATTCTCTGCATTGATGGACAAAGAGAGCGTAAGCACACAGGGCTTAGTGAGGAGTGCTAAAAAACAAGCACCATCAATGCATTTAAAACCATTACTTAACAACATCCCTTGAAACCTCATGCCTCTTTTCAAAACATGCACTTTACATTACTAAAAACCAGCATATTAAACCATATGCTACATGTATCATTAATCAACAGCAAGTCACATTGCTAACCCACTACTCAAGCCTTCCCATGCATTACTACCAAATGCAAAGCTTAAGGAGAAACATGTATAAATCACATTATACAACATAAAACATTTCAATGATACATTAACAATTATATTGGCTTTCAAGTGATCATTTAACTAGTTCAATAACAAAAGAGTTCATCGGATACACGGATTCAACAAGTGTTAGCCCAACACTTCAAGCCATCTCAACCGGAATAGCGATACAATCACAATCGCGGTACAATAACAACCAGGTACAATAACAACTGAGTACACTTACAACCCACAGGGACATATATCCCTCTCATCGGTTAGATGCTTAACCCACTAACAGGAGTACTCAGTACCGTTAAACCCCTCTACCGTTAGGGTACTTGGATGGAGTATTCGGTACACAATATAAACCCCCAATATCCAAGGCGACTTATTTACAGTGCACTCAATCCTATGGCCGGCCAACTATATCCGATAACAATTTTAAAACCACATCACTTGCCAATATAATTAACCATCTTCCATTTACCTCACTGTTTTAACAATCATTCACCAAACCATTTTTCCAAAGCAACATCACATGCTTTAAACACAAGTATAAACCACATACTTTCAAGGATCACTTACCATGTGCATCCTTCAGCATTTCATGCTTAAAAACAGTATATCAAATACTTTAAAACATGCTTAAACTGTAGGTAACATGTAAATTAAAACAAGTGCATAAAACCATTTCAAACTAGCACGACTGAGAGAAAACCACTTTATACTTACTTTTGAGTCTAGGTAAGCGTTTCAAGCTCTACCTTAACCCCCAAAACTCTGTTCCCAAAACATCAAAATGCTTGAAACCATGTTTTCACTCACCGATACACAAAAACTTCGATTCGCCGATGCGAAATCAATTATCCGAAGCCTTCTATGCTTCTCTAAAAACTCCTGGATCAACCTCCTCTGTTTTTACCACAAAACAATAGAGGGTTAATGCATCATAATGCATTCTAAACACAACAACCACAATCCTTCTCAGATTTCCACAAGACCTTCACAATAACCCTTCCTCAACAACCGAAAACATAACCAAAACACTTCGATTAACAACCCAGCCGTCATCTATCAATCTAACATCATTTCCAGCATCAAAACACATCTAAAAATAGATCCAAAACAAACTACCACCTCCAGCAACCTTTCAACCACAAAACACCACAAAACTAACAACCTAAACAAATAGAGATTCTTAAGTTTCGGGATTCCATTGATAAAAATCACTTATCAACATTATTAAACATCCAAAATATAAATCAAAGCATCATTACTTACTGAAAATCATATCCAATTTGCGAATCAACTCATTTTCCCCAAAGAACTCAATTAATCATTAGAAAATCATCAAAATCATACTAGAAACAGAAAAGCAAGGATCAAATACTTGGGAATTTCAGTAAAGAACCATACAATAGAGGAGATCTCGGACCTTACCCCTATTGTGAAGTTTCTCCCTCAATTGATTTGTGAAAAGATAAGAAAACACAAGATTATTGTAAGATTTTGTATAAAAAACCTTTATAAAACCATTTGAAATAATAAAATCAAGTTAAAAACCACCTCACCTCTAGAAATTTGATGAGAACGTGAGTGTTTGGCTGAGGAGAGAATGGAGAGAAAAAGTTGAGAGAAAATGATTTGATTTTGTTTTATAAAGAATAACTAACTTTTAACAATAATCATCTTTAATTAATAATTAAAACACATGTTAAAATAACTCAAATTAAGGGAGAAATCATCAGAAACCAATTGGTCAAATAGCTCCTTAAAGATTCTAAGTATTTGACCCTTTTCATTTTAGTCACTAGAAAATCACAGTTTTCAAAACATTCATTTTAGTCACTAACCAAAATGTCTATCCTCCAAAACTCAATTTCCAAAATTGATTCCACCATTATTAAATATATAATTAATAATGATTTTTAAGCACTTTTCCATAATTTCTCCAACGCCAAAACTATACAATCCCGAAACCGACTCGAATCTCTACTTCGGTCCATCGGACTGTCTAATAAACCGCTAAACTGCTAAGTCCTAAAACCAGGACGTTACAGAGACTCTAATGGATATAACAAAAATAAGATGATGTTGGATTTCGTCAGTTGACGAATTTTTAAGGGTTAAGAAAAGACCCATAGTGGATACAACACAGTGAAATAAATATGATAGTTAACTTTTATTTAGAATGAATTATCAGTATAATAGAGAAATGGTACAATAACTATAAGAAGATAGAGAATACTCTGATTGTAAGGAAATTTTTAAATGTGTTTTCGAATGAATTACTAGGATTGTCTCCAGATTAAGAGGTACGGTTCAATATTGACGTTTAATTCGAGAATAAAGCAGGTAATGATAGCACCTTATAGAAAGGCACCAACCCAATTAGAGGAATTGAAAGCTCGTTGTAAGAGCTATTAGATTGCAGTTATATCTGATCGAGTGAGTTATTATGAAGTGCTTCAGTATTATTCGTAAAGGAGAAAGATGATTCTTTACGATTAAGTATAGATCATCAACAGTTAAATTGGGTAACAATAAAGAATAAATAATTTGTTACTAAGGATTGGGGATTTGTTTGATCAGTACCGAGGTGTAGTTGTGTTTTCAAGGAATTGACCTTTAATTGGGTTAATATCAGTTAAAAGTTAAAGAAGAAAATATATCGAGGATAGTACTCAGGACTCGTTATGGATAGTACGAGTTCTTAATGATGCCTTTTAGACTTACAAACGCTCTACCACATATAAGAATTTGATGAATAGGGTTTCTCAACCCTACTTAGATCAGTTCATGGTGAAAAAGAAAAGAAAATAAATTTTTAATAGAAAAATAGTTATATTGAGCTATTCTGATCTTTGATGATAAGTTATGAGCCTAAATTATTGAGAACACATGATTGTGGGAAAGGAAGTTGAACTATAACCCGATATTTGACGTATGACGAAGAACCGATAAAAATCTTAGCCTATGTAATTAAAAGGAATAAGGAATAAGAAAATTCCATTGGTCAAAATCCTTTGGAGGAATCATAAAGTGGATGAGGCAACTTGGGAGACCAAGAAGAAAATGAGAGAATAACATTCGAAAATATTTAAAACATGTACGTTTTGAAAATTCGAGGACGAATTTTCTTAAGGAGGAAGAATTGTAATACCCAAAGTTTGTATGTTAATTTAGGGTCATTTAGTACTAAGATAAGGATTTAAAAGCTTACTTAGTGACTAAAATGAAAAAATGCAAAAGTTAGGATTTTCTCCATTATGGACTGTAGAAAAGAAGTTTCTGAGATTTTAAGGTTTCATGTGATTGAGAATGAGTAAAATAGAATACTCGCAAAATTTGGTTAAAATCCAAGGAAAATTGGAATGGGAATTCAAGGTTAAAGTTTAGTGACCAAAATGATAAGTTTTAAAACTTGGGGTGATAGAAGTGGAAAAATGAAAAGTTGAAGGATCAAAGTTGTAATTTCCCAAAAGTTAGGTGTTTTTACTTTATAAATGGATAGAGCACCTATAGGCTTGGATCGAATGAGGAATTATTGGTTTTATTCGATATTTCAATTATTGGGAAATCGTAGTCAAAGTTTAAGTAGAATTTGGATACCCATATTGAACTAAAAAAATTATGAAATTTTACCATATGATAGAAAAAGGTTATAAAAGTCATTTCCAAGTGTTGACGAATTTATCAGTAATTATTTTATCCTGTACATGGATTAAACAGATCATGGAGAAAAATCTAATATAGATTACGGCAATAAAAATGCACTATAAGATATTGAATTTAGATCGAACTGCAAAGTTAAGCGTGCTTAGGACATAGGATGGGTGACCTATTGGGAAGGTCTCATGTCAGTAATTGAGACTGATAAAAAGAAATAAGCTCGAGTTAATATTATTCGTATGGATATCAGATAAAGGATTATTAAGAGAAATTTATCTGATAAAGATTTCGGGTAAATTATTAGTATATTGGACCGAGTCAAAATTTCAAGATTTTAATTTTTACAAAATTATGGAATATTTTGTATGTCAAAAATATTTATTTGTGGAAATCAGAATTATGAGAATTTCAGATTTTTACCCGATAGTTTGGAAAATAGAAAATCGTAGTAAGTGAATATCGAGAAAACTAGATCAAATGGAAATTTTATAAATTGTTCCATAACTCACGGAAAAATTATTAAAATATTAATTTATGAATAAATTATTAATTGGTTGGTTGTGGTCTAACTAGAATAGTTGGATTTTTATAAAATGGAAAAATTTGTGACTTGGGTGACTAGTTTTGGTAATTTGGTCACAATGGCAATTTTGAAATATTTTGAAAGTACCATGGGTAATAAGGTAATTTCCCATGTGGAAGCATTACTCTAGTTTGGTTAGAGTTGAATGGGATTTGGATGGAATTGAACAAGAATGGCAACTAGTAAATATTAATTTAGTTGGAGGATATTTTGGTAAATTAGAATAAAATGAATTAAAAAATCATTTTTATTTCTACATGTGGCATAAAATAAGGAAAATATGAACAAAATGTTAATATTCTCTCCATCACTTTTGAAACCAAGAGGAAAAAGGGGAAAATTTTACAAAAAAAATTCTTAAGGCATTTTGAAGGCTTTAAAGCAAGATTCGAGCTATGATCCTTTAGAATAGTTTGTTCTACATTCAATTCTCTACATTTTGGTAACAATATTGCATAGTTTTGTGAACAACTACTTGAATTATTGATGAGAATGAATTACGGAATTGATGTGCTGAAATTAGGACTTGAATTACATGAATTCAATTTCTTTTGATGAAATTAAGCTTGGATTGTATTTAATTTCATGATGAAGTTAAGAACCCTAACCCTAAAAAATGGGATTTTATTTAGGGTTTTGAAATTCATGATGAAAATGAAAGATTGATGATATTGGAAGTTTGATTTTGATGTTAGAATGAAAAATCTTTAACTAGTCTTCTAAGTGACTATTTTGGCTTGTTTGCTAAATTAGGGAAAATATTGTGATAATTATCCTAGTGATGGATTTGAAGATATTATAAATTTAGAAGCTTAATTATAGCATTAGGACTGAAATAAAGTTCTTGAAAAGTTTAGACACCCAATTTTCCATATAGAAAGAATTTGGGGTTTTAAGTGTAAATTTTTGGAAATGAAGAATATATGTTGGAAAAAAAATAATTTGAGCATGTTAGAATGTTGTTAGGATGAAAAATGAGCCTAGAGAAGCCAAGTGACCAATTCGGCCAAATGGAAGAATAATGGGAAAATTTTATGAATCGAATATGTTGTATAAAGTTAGAATTAAAATTAGAATACATATAGACCAATTCCGCAAGCTTCAAAGTTAAGAGACCGAATCTAAATTTTTATGAAATTGGAGTATTATTATGTAATTAATGATGTTGGTGATGTGAAATTGATGTTAGAATGCTAAACCGATGGTGAATCGAATTAGTGACCATTTTGACAATTTGTCAAAATCAAGTGACCAAATACGAAATGAATTCTTAGATGGGGATTAAATCCGAATTTTAGTTGCAATGATGGAATTAAGGTGGTAATGTTGAATGGAGGACTAATTTTCAAAGTTAAGAAATTTGGATCCTTACCTTTGAATTAGTAGTGACCATTCGATAAAGAAGGAAAATTAGAGGGAACTATTGTGGATAATTATTTGATGAAGAAGGTGATAAGTTGGTGGTTTAAATCAAATAATGAGATCAAAATTGACAAGTAGAGAAGTAAGGAGAAGTTAGTATAAAAGTTACGTTAATTATGGAAGCTGTGTAGAAGACTGGATTATGCTAGTAAGTTTGAAAATTCACCATAAATTATACAAAAATGGTTAGATGGTGAATTTTATGCCGATATAAAGATTTGTTCGTCTAGTTTCGTTTCCAACAAACGGAAACTGATTTCGAGTTTCGAGTCAAAAGATATGAAATTTTAAATGACAAAAGGTCAGAAAATAGAGCAGCAGTCTGTTCTGAATTCCAGCATTGTAATTCACTTTGAAAATTTGCCATAAATCATACAAGTTGAATTTAGGATATTAGTTTATATAGTTGAAAAGCTTATTTTATCTAGTTTCTTTTAGAATAAACGGAGTCGAATTCTGAGTTGTAGATTATTTTATAGAAATATTTATTTGAAGGTAGTGCAATCTACCAGAAAATGAAAATTGATACATTTTGTATCTAAGGTTAATTAGTAAGCCTGGAAAAGGCTAATGGAAGTTTTAAATGGTTATTAAGGATCATAATGAGTTTTTGAACAATATAAGGAAGAAAGGAAAAATGATTGGAAATTTTATATTCGAATGATTATATTAGACAACGTGGATAAGGTAATATTAGATTTGAATGTAACAAACATTTTATCTTATTCATGTGATTAATCAAGTCAATTTTGAATCAAATAAGGTTCGAGGTTTTATAAAGGAAAGGATTGAGTAGAATTCAGTGAGGCATGCTAATAAATGGCCCAGGTGAGTGTATTTTATTTATTTACTATATATATCTGAGATGAATGAATGTATTTTATCTATTTATATATATGATGTGAAGAAGACTTGTAATAAGTCAACTTTGATAATAATGAAAATATTTGTTGATCAAAGAAATATTAAATGGTATATATGATACATGGATATGGAATAATGATTTATCTAAGATAAATTGGATATTATGGGTATGAAATGCCCATTATTGAATTATGGTTGATAGTTTTGATAAATTTGATATTGCAGATGAAATATAGGATCTGAACTGCCCTATTTTATGAACAATGACGATTGATCTATAAGGAAATAAATTGCCCAAGTACTAGTGTGAGAGTCTTTGGTATAATTGGATATCCAAAAAGAGTCTTAGCAGTTGCGCCATAGCAATACGGTGCGAGATATACTCTTTGGAGAATAGATAGACTCTTCGGGGTCGAGATAGACTCTACGAAGTTGAGTTCAAACACTACGGTGTTAAATAGCACACAAAGTGTGAGTATGAGGAGCAAAGGGCGTCCTCGAGTTCGTACTCACCATCAGATGCTGCGGAGTTATGGACACTATGGTGTCGAGATAACTCGTATACCATAGGTTCACTTGGGAATATTTGGTATAGTTGGATATCCATAGAGTCCTAGCAGCTGCGTCATAGGCACAACGGTGCTGAGATAAAGTAGGCACTACGGTGCTGAAGGTATAAGGAGCAAAGAGTGTCCTTAAATATGAGGAGCAAAGAGTGTCTTCGAGCACGTACTCATCTCAATCGCTTCGGCGATGCATACGCTAAGGCATCATAGACACTACAGTGCCATGATGACTCGCATACCATAGCTTCACATGATTTTTGTACTTTGGGCTATGATAAAGGAAATGATATGCAAATGATTGCATATGAAATTATGATTATGATAAAGGAAATGATATGAAAATGATTGCATGATAAAATTATGATTATGATAAAAGAAATGATATGCAAATGATTGCAAAACAAAAGTATGGCTATGATAAAGGAAAAGATAAGTAGATGATTGCATGTTGAAAATATGGCTATAATAAAGGATAGGACATGCAAATGATTGCATTATGAAAGTATGACTATGTTAAAGGATATGATATGCAAATGATTGCATGATAAAAGTATGGCTATGTTAAAGAATATGATATGCAAATGATTACGTGATAAAAGTATGGCTACTTATTGACCATGAACCATTGATATCATGATTTTATGATAAATTTGATAGATGATATGAATCATATTGAAAGCATGTTTATGTTGAAGAAATTTTTATGCATGTAAACACTTGATGAACATAGAACAATGATGACATGACTCTTAAGATAGTCATGATACATGGTTAATTCTGCATATACAGATAGCTTGATTTAATACTTTGGCTATAATACTTGAAATGCAATTATGCAAATAATTAAGCTAAAAAGCTTAATGTACACAAGACTGGTAAAACATATCAAATCTTATGATTGAAATGTTATATTGGTCAAATGAACCATACAAGGCAGTTCTATATATGATAAATTGTTAACAATTGCAAATGAAAATCATTTGCCATCCGACAGAATTGTGTTATTATAATTATTGTTTATATTATTATGATTATGTTTCACTAAGTTTTATTTAATATGTGTTTTGTATCACACGTAGGTACCTCAGATCAGATAGCAAAAGAGGAGCTACACATCGTTGGATCAAGTTCGCTTGTATTATCAGTAAGTATCACCACATCCTAGTCTATAGGGGAATAAATCGAATTTAAGTAAGTAGCTATTTTGTATGAACTAGAAACATGACTAAGTTTTGAGAAATTAAGAATATTAGAAAAGATGCTTTAAACGAATTTAAACTTGGTTGTTTATCGTGTAGTGATTATGAAAACTGAGAAAAGGCCAACCACTAAACTACTTTGGTGAGATAAGATAATAATAAAAAAATAAAAAGAAAAATAAATAAATTTACAAGTTTGAAAAATCAGTGTAAATCAGTTAGTAACATCTTTAATGTGTATTCGAATATCGAATACACGTTGAGGGTGTTACACTCTCTCTCACCCCCTTCGACGACAACTCTAACGGTGGTGATGCTAGTACTGGTGGACTCGTCTCGGCGAGATGAACACAATGGTGGTAGAGGTGTGACGATCGAACGGCTAGATCTCTGTAGATCGGAGTTTGAAATTCTTACCCCAACTTTTCTCTCTTTTCTTTCTCTCCACTATTCTCATCTTTTTCCTTTTCTCTCTCCTCCATCATTTCTTCTCTCTCTTTTCAACCACCAACTCCCTATTTAAAATTCAAACAACCTTTACCTTTTTATTTCTTTTCCCCTTTTTACCCCTAAGCCCAAATACACAATTTTAATTGGGACCCTAAACCCAAGGCCCAATACTCGGTACAAGACCCGATTCGTTAACCCAAAATCTGGGTCGTTACAAGACATGCACACCTTAAACCCAACAAAACAGCCATAAAATAAGATTAAATCAAATTTTATGAGTTAAAATATTTTATTATGGGCCTTTGCATAAGATAATATAGCCAAAACTCAATTTTAGAACTTTTTACTAGGTTAAAATTCCAACGAGTCAAGTGTAAAGCCCTTTTAGACATGCACGCCTTAAATGTGACAAAATGATCAAAAAATAAGATTATATCAATTTTTATGAGTTAAAATATTTTATTATGGGATTTTGAACATGATAATATAGCTTAGCCTCAATTTTAAAACTTTTTACTCGATTAATATTCCAACAGGTCCACTGTAAAGCCCATTTAGACATGCACAACTTAAACACCAACAAAATGGCCCAAAATAAGATTAAATCAAAATTTATGAGTTAAAATATTTGATTATACGCTTTTGAATATGATTATATATCTTAAACTCAATTTTAGAACTTTTAACTCGATTAAAATTCCAACGAGTCCACTGTAAACCCATTTACACATGCACGTCTTAAACCACAACAAAATGGTCGCAAAAAAAGATTAAATCAAATTTTACGAGTTAAAATATTTGATTATAGGCTTTTGAATATGATTATATAGCTTAACCTCAATTTTAGAACTTTTTACTCGGTTAAAATTCCAACGGGTCTAGTGTAAATCCCATTTAGACACACACGCCTTAAACCTAACAAAACGACCAAAAAATAAGATTAAATCAAATTTTATGAGTTAAAATATTTGATTATGGGATTTTTAATGTGATTATATAGTTTAAACTCAATTTTAGAACTTTTTACTCGGTTAAAATTCGAACGGGTCCACTGTAAAGCCCATTTAGACATGCACGCCTTAAACCCAACAAAACGGCCAAAAAAATAAGATTAAATCAAATTTTATGAGTTAAAGTATTTGATTAAGGGATTTTTAATATGATTATATGGCTTAATCTCAATTTTAGAACTTTTTACCCGGTTAAATTCCAATTGGTCCACTATAAAGTTGACTTAGACATGCACGCCTTAAGCCCAACAAAAGGGACAAAAAATAAGATTAAATCAAATTTTATGAGTTAAAATATTTGATTATGGGATTTTTTAATATTATTATATATCCTAAACTCAATTTTAGAACTTTTTACTCGGTTAAAATTCCAACGGGTCCACTGTAAAGTCCATTTAGACATGCACGCCTTAAACCCAACAAAACAGCCAAAAAATTAGATTAAATCAAATTTTATGAATTAAATAATTGATTATGGGATTTTTAACATGGTAATATATCTTAACCTCAACTTTAAAACTTTTTACTCGATTAAAATTCCAACAGGTCCACTGTAAAGCCCATTTGGTCTTGCACAACTTAAACCCCAAAAAATGGCCGCAAAATAAGATTAAATCAAATTTTATGAGTTAAAATATTTGATTATGCGCTTTTGAACATGATTATATAGCTTAAACTCAATTTTAGAACTTTTAACTCGATTAAAATTCCAACGGGTCCACGGTAAACCCATTTAGACATGCACGCCTTAAACCACAACAAAATGGCCGCAAAATAAGATTAAATCAAATTTTATAAGTTAAACTATTTCATTATGGGCTTTTTGAATATGATTATATAGCTTAACCTCAATTTTAGAATTTTTGACTCGGCTAAAATTCCAACGGGTCCACTGTAAAGCCCATTTAGACATGCACGTCTTAAGCCCAACAAAACGGCCAAAAAATAAGATTAAATCAAATTTTATGAGTTAAAATATTTGATTATGGGATTTTGAATATGATTATACAGCTTAAACTCAATTTTAGAACTTTTTACTCAGTTAAAATTCTAACGGGTCCAGTGTAAAGGCCATTTAGACATGGACGCTTTAAACCCAACAAAATGGATACAAAATAAGATTAAATCAAATTTTAGGAGTTAAAATATTTGATTATGTGCTTTTTAATATGATTACATAGCTTAAACTAAATTTTAGAACTTTTTACTCGGTTAAAATTCCAACGGGTCTACTGTAAGTCTATTTCGACATGCAAGCTTTAAACCCAATCAAAATGGCCCCAAAATAAAATTAAATCAAATTTTATGAATTAAAATATTTAGTTATGGGCTTTTGAACATGATTATACAGCTTGATTTTAGAAACTTTTACTCGATTAAAATTCCAACTGGTCAACTTTAAAACCCATTTAGACATGCAAGCCTTAAACCTCAACAAAATGGCCGCAAAAGAAGATTAAATCAAATTTTATGAGTTAAAATATTTGATTATGGGCTTCAGAATATGATTACATAGCTCAACCTCAGTTTTAGAACTTTTTACTCGGATAAAATTTCAACGGGTCTACTGTAAAGCACATTTAGACATGCAAGCCTTAAACCCCAACAAAATGGCTGTAAAATAAGATTAAATCTTATTTTTTGTCGTTTTGTCAGGTTTAAGGCGTGCATGTCTAAATAGGCTTTACACTAGACATGTTGAAATTTTATTTGAGTAAAAAGTTCTAAACCTGAGGTTAAGCTATGTAATCATATTCAAAAGCCCATAATCAAATATTTTAACTCATAAAATTTGATTTAATCTTCTTTTGCTACCATTTTGTTGGGGTTTAAGGCGTGCATGGCTAAATAGGCTTTACGGTTAACCCGTTGAAATTTTAACCGAGTAAAAATTTATAAAATTAATCTGTATAATAATGTTCAAAAGCCCATAACTAAATATTTTAAATCATAAAATTTGATTTAATCTTATTTTGCGGCCATTTTGATTGGTTTAAAGCGTGCATGTCTAAATATGCTTGATAGTGGGCCCATTAGAATTTTAACCGATTAAAAAGTTCTAAAATTGAGTTTAAGCTATATAATCATATTCAAAAGCCAATAATCAAATATTTTAACTCATAAAATTTGATTTAATCTTATTTTATGGCTGTTTTGTTTGGTTTAAGGTGTATATGTCTAAATGGGCTTTACAGCGGACCCGTTGGAATTTTAACCGAGTAAAAAGTTCTAAAATTGAGTTTAAGCTATATAATCATATTCAAAATCCGATAATAAAATATTTTAACGCATAAAATTTGATTTGATCTTATTTTGTGGCCGTTTTGTTGGGATTAAGGCGTGCATGTCTAAATGGGCTTTATAGTGGACTCGTTAGAATTTTAACCGAGTAAAAAGTTCTAAAACTGAGGTTAAGTTATATAATCATATTCAAAAGCCCATAATCAAATATTTTAACTCATAAAATTTGATTTAATCTTATTTTGCGGTCATTTTGTTGGGGTTTAAGGCTTGCAGTCTAAATAGGCTTTACAGTGGACCCGTTGGAATTTTAATCGAGTAAAAAGTTTTAAAATTGAGGTTAAGCTATATTATCATGTTCTAAAGCCCATAATCAATATTTTAACGCATAAAATTTGATTTAATCTTATTTTTGGTCATTTTGTTGGGTTTAAGGCGTGCATATCTAAATGGGCTTTACAGTGGACCGTTTGGAATTTTAACCGTGTAAAAAGTTCTAAAACTGAGTTTAAAATATATAATCATATTCAAAATCTGATATCAAATATTTTAACTCATAAAATTTTATTTAATCTTATTTTTTGGCCGTTTTGTTGGGTTTAAGGCGTGTATGTCTAAATGGACTTAACAGTGGTCTCGTTCGAATTTTAACTGAGTAAAAAGTTATAAAATTTAGTTTAAGCTATGTAATCATATTCAAAAGCCCATAATCAAATATTTTAACTCATAAAATTTGATTTAATCTTTTTTTAGGCTGTTTTGTTGGGTTTAAGACGTGCATGTCTAAATGGGCTTTACAGTGGACCAGTTATAATTTTAACCAAGTCAAAAGTTATAACATTGAGGTTAAGCTATACAATTATATTAAAAATCCCATAATTAAATATTTTAGCTCATAAAATTTGATTAAATCTTATTCTGCGGCCATTTTGTTGGGTTTAAGGCGTGCTTATCTAAATGGGCTTTACAGTGGACCCATTGTAATTCTAACCAAGTAAAAAGTTCTAAAATTGAGGAAAGCTATATAATCATATTCAAAAGCCCATAATCAAATATTTTAACTCATAAAAGTTGATTTAATCTTATTTTGTAGCCATTTTGTTGGGGTTTAAGGCATGTGTGTCTAAATGGGCTTTACAGTTGATCCGTCAGAATTTTAACCAAGTAAGTTGTTCTAAAATTGAGGTTAAGCTATATAATCATATTCAGAATTTCGTAATCAAATATTTTAACAAATAAAATTTGGCATAGTAAGTAATGTCTTTCTATTAAATATTGAGTATCTAATTGGATGAATAGTTTACTAATTCGATTGCTCACATGTATAAGTATATATATACTGTATTCAAACACTCTTGTGCATATATATGAAAATGTTTGCTTAAAGAAGAATACTTATGTGTATATGTGCAGAGCTATGCTCGATTCTAATTTTGATTTTGATATGAATAAAATATGATATTCTAATATGGAGCTGAGCTAATTGTGTTTCTAATAAGATAAGATAAATATGAAAGCCTCGTTTCAAGTCAGTCTTAGGTATAGTTGGCACGCCATAGAGTCTATAGAGCTCGTGTTTGGGGTGGACTACGGTCCTTATTTGGACACAGTATGAGGGAAGTGTTGTGGTCACTTGGCGACAGTAGGAGGGATTGACCGATACTATGCGTACCTTTTGGCTGGCGATAGGTGGTTGGGGATTCGTGTACCTAGGCTGTTACTTGAATTTCAAGGCTATGTTAAAGACTTATAATAAAACTTGCAATTATGTTATGAGAAAATCTTAATACCTTGTGGAACAAAAATCTATACATTTAATATGATATGTTTACATTTTAAATGACAAGTAATATTTGATCATGTATATTACGTTTAATAAAGTATTTGATAAGTCGTAGACAAGTAATTTATGTATTAACAGATTAGATTAAAGGAATCCAAGAAAGTTTGTAAGTTAAATAATGATTTATGATTGTGATTTGTATAGCAAGTGAAATGTATCTTTGAAATTTTTGAATTGCTCTTTGGTGTGAATAGACATGTTTGCTAAATTGTTTACAGGCTTGAATTGCTAAAATGTTAAAATGTTTATGATTTGCTGAATAACTATGAAAGTATGCATATGACTATTTCGTATGTAGCTTGTGTGATAGGTAATTGATGACCATGACATGATATAATGGTATCTTATGTGATAAGTTATTTATGACTATTATATGCTATATTGGTATCTTATGTGATAAGAAATTGATGATCGTAATATGTGACATTTAGTAACTTGGATGATAAGTAAAATCATGTTAAAAGAAATCATGAAAGTTCATAAGGAAATAAGGCATTAATGAAATAACGTGTAGAACAAGTAAAGTATATCTGGGTGAAAAATTAAAATGCTTTTGGGAGAATAGAATTGCTTGGTTAGGATGCCTATACTATTATATGATTTTTGTTTGAATCATTTATTATAGACCTTGCTCGACTTCCAATAGGTACGGAAAGTTGGAATGTTGTATTTACTTGTGAGTTTCGAATATTATGTATATATGTATATGCCTGATTCGGGTATTTAACAACTACCTAAGTATATGGTTGATTAGAATGCTTATTCCACAAAAGCTCTATTTATGTTCAAGTTTATAATGATGCATTAACAAAAGAAGCTCGTGAAAGGATAATATAATTATTCCATGTTATTAGTTACTTTAAAACTACCTCACTAAGTTTATGCTTACTCTATCCTTTCGTTGCATTTCAGGGTAAAATTTGGCTTACAATTCTTCTAGAGCTCAGACGAGATCACAAGTATCAAGGTGTATGTTTATTTTTTTGTAATCTTACTTAAAACTCCTAGATGGTTGCACATAGTTATTAAGTATGCATTGAGCATTTAGATTTCTTTTGGCTACAAATGTATATAAGCCTGATAAGCATCTAAGCTTTGTAATGGGCCTTTATTTGTTATGTGGTTGCTTGCTTTGAATTATAATAGTTGTGATTCTGGCATGATAGATTGTACATAAGCATAGGTTTAAATTAGTTAGACCATATTGCATCGTGTATCTATATATGCTCTTATATATCTTGGATTATGTACTAAGTCTGGTAAAATTGCATAGACCTAGAACTTGGTTTTGTTAAAGAAGCCAATGATTGGTTAAATTATTGATTTCTTAAGATTTAAAATCATGGATATTTGAGTATGGTGTCTAAGTGGTCGAAATGAACCCACGTACATGTTTGAATGTTTGATGGATGTAGACATTTGAAGGTTATGATAATAGAAGATTCTTATCTTGTTGAGTGGAATCATTTAGGTTGAATCGCTTGGTATTCAAATTGTATGTAATGGCCTTTATTTTACTGAATCTTTTTATAAAGTTCATCTTCATGTAATATGTCATGATTCGGTAATGGATTTTGGTATTGAATTATATTGTGATCTACTTTGGCGTTTACGTATTTATTCTTTGAATAAATAGAGATCATTCTTTGTTTGAGTATAATGTTTATTACCCTGAGTTATCTCCTAAGTCATTTAAGAGTAATGCTTATTAATCCATGAAACTTACTAAAAGATTTTAATTTATTCTGATTTCTAATTGCTCGTTTAGCTAAAAAGTGACTAGATGTTGTTTGTTTATTTGAATGTTTGTTCAGTAACGCTTCCTGAACCAGTTTAATTTCTAGACTGGTAAGGGGTGTTACACTAAGTACTGAATAAGGTCATTGGAATATTGATATTGATTTAGTGTCATTTGATACTGTATTAAATCATTGCTATTTCTTATTGATATTGAAACATGGTTATTGAACTATTGCTATTGATCCATTTTCATGGAATTATTGTTACCGAATCATTGTATCGAGTCATTACTGCTGAAATATTTGTTACTGGACTGTTGATATTGAACCTTGGATTCGATTAGTACTGGATATAATTGGCATGCCATAGAATTCATGAGCTCATTAGTACGGGTAGGCTACGGTCTTTATATTGGTGCGGCAGAGGTATGTTGTGTTTTGGTCATATTTGTGCGGTGGAGGGACAAGACCACTACTAATTTCGGTGCGGCGTAGGAATTCGCGTTTCCATATACCTTACATCGATCCAAGGAAACTTATTGTTATGCAATATAAATGGTTATTGAGTTTGATCATTGCATTGATTATTGTGGTTGCATCGATCAATGATAAATTGTAAAATTGCTAATGAATTGCATGTTATATTATTAATGTCATAGTTAACCTTGAAACATGATAGAGTGTATTCTACGACTAATTCATTGTTTATGACTACCTCACTAGGCAAAGTATGCATAATGCATTTATCTTCCATGCATTTCAGGTTAGGGAGGTTTGTGAGATCGAGATTGGGGTCGAAGAAAGTTTTGGCAAGTCACAAAGCTGCTAAGTAAAGTATGTTAATCCTACAAACTCCTAGAAGGGTGGCATAATGGTTGTATAAGTCAGTTTTGACCTTATGGATATTAAGTGTATGCTTTTAGTAAGTTAAAGAAGCTAAAATGGGACTTTTGAAATTGGCTAAAAATGGACTAAAACGTATAGTTTGCCTAAATCAGGGAAAACAAATTAAACGGATTCGATTGACTCTAAAATTTGTCATGCTAATAGACTTATGTTAAATAAACTTGCTGGTGAAATTTTATTGAATTTGGACATGATTTGAATGGGTAAATTGCTAATAAACCAAATAAAAATATGCATTATAGGCCCTTCCGTACCGGTACAGGTGATGGCGTATCGGTACGAGCTTGCGTAATTTGAGCTAGATTAAAAGGCGTACCGATACAATTTTAGCTGTATCTGTACGAGATTTTGAATCTGGAAAATTATTGTAGCTCGGTACCTATATGGTACAGATAGGCCTTATCGAAACTCAAAAAAATTAAATAATTATCAGGTGCGTACCGATACCCAGTATCGGTATGGGTATAGCGTGGTTAACCATTTTAAGGGACATGGTCATAGCGTATCGATACGGTTACACTCGTATCGGTACAAACTTTTGAATCTATAAATCAGTAAATTTTGCTAAGCATAGTGTATCGATATGACATACCCCGTATTGGTACATATGTCTTTAATTGTAACTAATTTACCAAAATGCATGGAGGTGTACCGATACACCCCCAAGGTGTATCGATACCTATAGCTTTAAAACCTTTAAAACCGATGTGAAGTTTAAAATGAATTTGGAATTGTACAGATTAATCCACATGTTCGAATAGCTATGTTATATCAATTTTCCAGTAATAACAGTTAATCATCATTTCATATCGATCTTTGTCTTACCGTTAACAATTAAATTTTAGTATCAAGCAACATTTTGTCATCGGTAGTACATCCCGACCTGGATTCCTACCAGACCGGGAAAGGGGTGTTACATTTGTGGTATCAGAGCTAGAGTTTAGTCAATTCTAGGACTAAACTGAAGTTTACGGTATTGTCAATGCATTGCATTATGCCACCTAGGAGTTATTTATTGTATATTGTGACTTGTCGGCTAACCCGATCTTTTTATTTATAGATGTCTGACTCTAATGAGGCTCGCATAGAAGAGCATGTCACTGGCTCCTTAACTCATGAAGTAGAGTTTGGCATCAAAGTGTAGTTGGAACAACCCCTGTTTCCATTGCACCCTATCGGATGTGTAACACCCTCAAAATCCGGTTAGTAATTTCACCCCTTTAAGAGATCAATCAGTAAAGAAATGTCTTGTTGAGTTTGAAATTTGAAGCAATAATAGTATGCCCCAATGGACCACTAGCTATATTGCTATAGAAACTATCATCAATTAGACTAATTAAGTAAGTTGTGACTAATCGGGAATAAAAGAAGACTTGATGGCAATGTTGTGAGGAGCTAAATAGTATGTTTAATTATTGAAGAAATTACATGTAAACTTTGAGATAGTGCAAGGAGTTGCACATGTGTCATAGGCTTAGAAAGTCAAGTGTTGGGGTTTTGGAACCTCTCGACATTTGGATGAAAAGATGAATGAAACATTCATCTTCTTCTTCCTTCTCCTATTGACCAAAAATAGTGTGTAGAGAGGGAGAGTTTGAATCTTTGGATTATTTTATCTAAATTGGTGGTCTTGTTCGAATAGCACCTTGATAGCAAGATACATGTCTTGTTCCTCTTTTCTATTCAAGCAAGAAATGGTATTTATTGGTAAATACGTATGTGTGCTTTATGAGAATAGTTAGAAATGTTAAGGGATTGCATTGATGTTATACAAAATTGGTGTATTCTTATGGCTAGGTAATTGTGGTGCTTAATTGAATATGGATATGAAATTAGGGAGGATTGTTTTGATACATGCTTATATGAGAATATATGTAGTTAGAGGGTTGTTTTGCATATATATGTATGTAATTGGACCGACTTGAACAAAATATGAAGATATAATGGATGTTTTTTGATGTATAAATATATGTGAACATGTGCTAAAAGGATCGTTTTGAGTATAAATGAAAATAGATGAATTGTTCTGAACATTAAAACAGGGGAGAGGTTGTTAATGTTCCATAGGGGTAGTTTCAAATGTGTACAAATCGAATCAGGGCTGTCTAGTATTAGGGACTATTTTTGTGTGCTTATGAATTAAGGACTATTTTGGACATTGTGAGAGTAGTTGGACTTTTTGTAATGAAATTATGATGTTTTAGGACTGTTTTGCAAATCCAAAAAATAGGGGACTATTTTGGGAAGTTATAAGGACTGTTTTTTATAAGTTTAGGGACCATTTTGCATGTATATAAATGTATTGAAGACTATTTTGATATATATATATTATGTATGTAAATATAATGGACTGATTTGGCATGTATATAAACATTTATGGACAGTTTTGTGCTTTGTGATGGTATGCTTGCATATTAAGGATTAAATTGGAAATATATGAATGCTAGAGATTGTTTTGTGTGAACTAAATGACAATTAAAGTTGTGTTGCAAGTAAAAAGTTGTTAGGGATTGATCTAATATATGATTGTACTCTTGTTATGTTTAGACCAAGAAGGAGTGATGAATGGGACTAAAGTGGATCAAATAGTAGATAAACAAAAGTGGATCTTGACTTGAGAACAAAACTAGCTCGAAACAACCTGTGAGTGTAGTTAAAGTCTCGGGATAGGCTAAAACCTTCCCGAGCATCTTCTGTTGTTTTAACTTAACATTTTATACTTGTGCTAAACTTGTAATATCCCAACTTTTGCTTAGTGACTAAAATGTAATTTTTGAAACTTTAGGGGTTAAAGTGTAAACTTTAGAAAAGTGCAGGGACTAAAGTGTACTTTTCAAAAGTTATGTAAGTTAACCCCATAAATGAATAGTTCACTCCCAATAGTGGTATTTATGTGTTACTGGATTTTTTATACGAGGTTTATTTTATTCGAATTTATATCGAATAAAATTATTAAGCGTGCTCAAGCCAGAGTAGCCCAAGGATGGGTGACCTAATGGGAAGGTCCCATATCCTATGTTTTGACTGATAAAAAGGATTCAGTTTGAGTTATTAATATTCGTAAGGGATTGTTAAGATGAGATTTCTAAGAGGAAATGTATTCGATAAAAATTCCCGATAGTTATCGGTATAATGGATCAAATTGAAATTTTAAAGGCAGTTCCAAGGATTATAGAAAATTCATAAAATATTATTTTATGAATATTCTATTAATATTGATGGGATTCTAACTAGATTTTGATTTAGTTAGAATATAATGGAGATGTTATAAAGCTCAAAGAAATAAAATTTGGAAATCGTATTAAGTTAAATTCGAATAATTGGATCGAATAAATATCATAAATTAAAAACCATGATATTTTGGAAGTATTCTGGTTAGAATGGAACCAATTTGGTTCAATATTTATGGAATGGCAATTTTTAAGTCTTGTTGTTAATAAAGTATAGTTAGAGGGCAAATTGGTCATTTGCTATAGATGGCATTTTTGAAATATTTTGAAACTTTGAGGGAAATTATGAAAGGTGAAAAACACATGGATTTGATCTTGATCATTGATTTTTGATAAGATTAAATCTTGGCCATTGGATAAAAAGGGCAAATTAGTAATTTCAGTAGTTAAATGAATTTAAAATTCATTTAACCTTTACACATGGATCAAATAGGATAAAAGATGAATAAAGGTCATCTTTATCAGCCAAGGGGATGTTCGAATGGCACAAAGAATAGAGGGAAAATATCAATTTTTTCCTAGCCATTTTCAAGGCTTTTGATCAAGAATTCAAGCAATGTTCTTTGATGTAAAGTGGTCTACTCTTCATTCTCTACATTTTCATAGTAAAATTGCACGGAATTATGAAGTTTTGGATTAGGGTTTGAAGAGAGAGAAATTAGGATTTCATGGAAATTTGATGGAATTCAAGTAGTAGATGATGACTTAAGTTTAGTTGTGATGAAAACAAGTTA
This sequence comes from Hibiscus mutabilis, assembly GCA_019671005.1. NCBI lineage: Eukaryota > Viridiplantae > Streptophyta > Magnoliopsida > Malvales > Malvaceae > Hibiscus > Hibiscus mutabilis. Next base: position 21,268,417 of record CM033733.1, on the reverse strand, counting down.
ATTTCATGTTGAAATTTATGAACCCTAATCTTGAAATTTAGGGTTTTGTTAGGGATTTGGAAATTAATGATGAAATTGAAGTATTTATGATTAAAAAAGCTTGATTTTGATGCTAGAATGAAAAATTCATATTTGGAAGAATATAGTGTCCATTTCAAAGATGATGGAAAATAAGATGACTATTCTTGAATTTTAGTTTGATGGGGAAAATGATGAATTTGTGATGAGAAATTTATTTGATGATGTAAATGAGTAGAAAATGTTGCTTTGGGCTTGAATTGACAATTTAGGATCAAATTGTAAATTTTGAAAAGTTAAGGATATTTTCGGCAATTCAAAGAAAGTAGGGACTAAATTGTAAAAAATTATTTTTGGTGATGAAAATAGTGGAGTTGTGATATTATTATCTTATTTTAGCATTTTGGGACCAAATTGAATATTTGAAAAAGTTAGGGACCTATTCGGCTATTTGAAGAAATAAGGGTATGGTTTTGGAAATTTTATTTTGAAGGGAGACTTATCTATTTACTGTTGAAATTATGATCAAATTAGCTTGAATTGATGAAAAGGTACCATTTTGGCAAGAATGAGAAAGTAAGGGATTAAAATGGAATAATTGAAAATTAAGGCATGAATAGTTGTAGTGACACTATGTTCTACAGCTATGACCTAGTGATAAAGTGACGTTGTATAAGTTTACAGTGGTTATTCAGTGATAAAGTGATACAGTGTTTATTTTGGCACAACAATTTAGTTGTTGCCGCACATGTGCATACTCAATAATGAGTCACATACCATACATTCTCATCTATCTTAGATTGGGCTATGATTTTAAATGACAATGAAACGTGCAAATGAAAACAAGTGATTTATTTAATAACTGATTTGGCATAACATTGCCTTATATATATATATATATGCATGAGATGTTGAATTTACAGGTTATATGACATAGGAACGACTTCAATAAGTCAGTATTTACGATTCCATATTCTTATATATTAGACACAGTTCTTTATTTAATTATACAAATTTTTCTTTATTGAAATACTTTACTTTAAATAATAATTGCCTCACTAAGCAAATGCTTAACGTGTTTTTGTTTCACACGTAGGTTGTCTGGAAAGTAAAAATCTTGAGGAGTCGAGCATCGAGGTCAAATTGCATTCTACGTACATCATTAGGACATTCTAAACTATGATAATTTCTAGTGGGCATGTGTATAACCATTTGTTGATATGATTTAACACAAGAAAGGTAAAAACGATGCTGGATTTTGTCAGTTGACGGGTCCCAAAGGGTAAGAAAGGACCCAAAGCGGGTACAAGAAAGCAAAATAAGAATGGTAGTCAAATTCTGATCAGACTAAGTAATCTGTTTAGTGAAAAGCTGATGTAATAACTATAAGGTGTTAGCTTTTGACACAAGTAGATGTACTTGTTCTTACAACAATATATGTTATAAGAAAATTTAGATATTAAGGACTCATACATACTTCAAGGTAAAAGTAGTTGGAAGAATGTGAGTTTATGATTAAATGATATTGAGATTATCTTTGATAAATCAAGATATTTGAAAGTAAAGAAGTTTGAAGGAGAAGAAGTGATATCTTTATTCTAGAAATATGTATCTGTTTGACGGTCAAATCCGATAATATTAAAAATTGTTGCAGATGTAATCTGGCAGATCTTCTTAAGATAAGTTAAAGGCTGAAAGTATGAATAATCAGTACCTCATGAGAAATACTTTAGTAGTAGTCAATTACAAGAATGTTGTACTCGTTGTAACTAGGAACGAGAATTGAATGAGCTAAGTAATGATACTACTTAGTTAGATTAAAAAGAAGATAAAAGATAAAACTAACATGTTAAAAGGTTATGTCTGAGGCCTAAAAAGAAATTCTTAGGCACGAATCAGTTAGAGTATTAGAAGTAGTAAGTTATGTTCAATGATGGAAAAAACAATCATGGAAAGAGTTACAGCTCAAACTTTTAGATGTTTGAGAGACTTGAAGAGTCTTGTAAATCAGAGTTACAGGTTTAGCCGGTTCTACGTGTAAACATAAGTGATTTTATGTCAAAGAATTTATACATGCCACTAGGATATCAATATTACTAATCTGATGCTTATATGATTTGATTGATGTCCCTCCTTACTAATATGAAATAAGATAAGTTATAATTAATATTTGAGTTAAGAAGATTGAGATGAACTAGTAAATGAGAGGTTTTGGAAAGAACCATATTGGTAATAATAAGGTTAACCATAACCTTTTGGATTAATCAGAACAAGAAAGAACATTGGCACAATAGGGAGTGCCTAAACAAGAGTTGGGAAATCCTAAATTTCATAGTGAAGGTGGTTCAATGGTTGTTGACTTATGGTTTAATGATGTTAAAATTAGAGGGGGGGAGCTAAATTGTTCTAATGTGGAAAGATTAGAAGGAATTGTATTCTGTTAAGAGGACATGTTCAAATACGGTGGACGAATATTAGATAGATGATATTTGCAACTAAAGTGACATGGGTATTCTTCCAAGAAGCATTCAAAGTGATATATATTGGTAATCAATATAGGAGTAGAATTTATAGCAAATTAGATAAGTTGCCAAGATTACCTTCTTATTGAGAGGTAGAATTTATAATAGAGGTTTTACCAAGCATTGTATATATATCGATGGTTTCGACCGATCTTCAGGAAAAGAAGGCGTAATTGTAAGAAATGTTGGATTAGGGTTTTATAAGACCAGGTGTGTCATTTTTGAGGCTCACTAGTATTATTTATGAAAAGAATGATGGATCAGTGCGACTATGCATCCAGGCGAAAATAAGATGTAGCAGGGTTTAAAAAGTCAGTATCGGTGGCTAGGTATGATAAGAATTTAGCACGGGTCATTATAAATCGTCTGACAAAGTTTGATTACCTTATTTCAGTTGAATAGATTATTCGCTGGATAAATATGCAGAACTTTATGTTCGAGAGACAGTAAGATTATATGGTGTCTCAACATTGATAGTGTCAGATAGAGACTCAAGGTTTATTTCAAGGTATTGGGGGTATGTTATTTGAAGCTTTAGGTACTAAATTAGATTTTAATATAGTTTTTCATCCGCAAACAGATGGGTAATCTGAATGGATTATACAGATTTTGGAGGATAAAGTAAGGTTTATTCAACAAAATTTTAAGGCCGCTGTCATTTGGAAATGTGAAGAAAGAATAAATAAACAAAATATAAAGTTGTTTGAAACGGGTAAACGTTGAAAATTCGAGGATGAATTTTCTTAAGGGGGAGGAATTGTAATATCCCAGCTTTTGCTTAGTGACTAAAATGTAATTTTTGAAACTTTAGGGGTTAAAATGTAAACTTTGGAAAAGTTCATGGACTAAAGTGTAATTTTCAAAAGTTATGTAAGTTAACCCCATAAATGAATAGTTCACCCCCAAGAGTGGTATTTATGAGTTATTGGATTTTTCATACGAGGTTTATTTTATTCGAATTTAGATGGAATAAAATTATTAAGCGTGCTCAGGCCAGAGTAGCCCAAGGATGGGTGACCTAATGGGAAGGTCCCATATCCAATATTTTGACTGATAAAAAGGATTCAGTTTGTGTTAATAATATTTGTAAGGGATTGTTAAGATAAGATTTCTAAGAGGAAATGTATTCGGTAAAAATTTCCGGTAATTATCGGTATATTGGATCAAATTGAAATTTTAAAGGCAGTTCCAAGGATTATGGACAATTCATAAAATACTATTTTATGAATATACTATTAATATTGATGGGATTCTAACTAGATTTTGATTTAGTTAGAATATGATGGAGAGGTTATAAAGCTCAAAGAAAGAAAATTTAGAAATCGTATTGAGTGAAATTCGAATAATTGGATCGAATAAATATCATAAATTTAAAAATTATGATATTTTGGAAGGAGTCTGGTTAGAATGGAACCAATTTGGTTCAATCTTTATGGAATGACAATTTTTAAGTCTTGTTGTAAATAAAGTCTAGTAAGAGGGCAAATTGGTCATTTGCCATGGATGGCATTTTTGACATATTTTGAAACTTTGAGGGCAATTATGAAAGGTGAAAAACACATGGATTTGATCTTTACCATTGATTTTTGATAAGATTAAATCTTGGCCATTGGATAAAAAGGGCAAATTAGTAATTTCACCAGTTAAATGAATTTAAAATTCATTTAACCTTTACACATGGATCAAATAGGATAAAAGATGAATAAAGGTCATCTTTATCAGCCAAAGGGCTGTTCGAATGGCACAAAGAATAGAGGGAAAATACCAAATTTTTTCCTAGCCATTTTCAAGGCTTTTGATCAAGAATTCAAGCAAGGTTCTTTGATGTAAAGTGGTCTACTCTTCATTCTCTACATTTTGATAAAATTGCATGGAATTATGAAGTTTTGGATTAGGGTTTAAAGAGAGAGAAATTAGGGTTTCATGGAAATTTGATGGAATTCAAGTAGTAGATGACGACTTAAGTTTTGTTGTGATGAAAACAAGTAAATTTCATGTTGAAATTTATGAACCCTAATCTTAAAATTTAGGGTTTTGGTAGGGATTTGGAAATTAATGATGAAATTGAAGTATTTATGATTCAAAAAGCTTGATTTTGATGCTAGAATGAAAAATTCATATTTGGAAGAATTTAGTGACCATTTCGAAGATGATGGAAAATAAGAGGACTATTCTTGAATTTTAGTTTGATGGGGAAAATGATGAATTTGTGATGAGAAATTTATTTGATGATGGAAATGAGTAGAAAATGATGCTTTGGGCTTGAATTGATAATTTAGGATCAAATTGTAAATTTTGAAAAGTTAAGGATCTTTTCGGCAATTCAAAGAAAGTAGGGACTAAATTATAAAAAAATATTTTTGGTGATGAAAATAGTAGAGTTGTGATATTATTATCTTATTTTAGCATTTTGGGACCAAATTGAATATTTGAAAAAGTTAGGGACCTATTCGGCTATTTGAAGAAATAAGGGTATGGTTTTGGAAAATTTATTTTGAAGGGAGACTTATCTGTATACTGTTGAAATTATGATCAAATTAGCTTGAATTGATGAAAAAGTACCAATTTGGCAAGAATGAGAAAGTAAGGGATTAAAATGGAAGAATTGAAAATTAAGGAATGAATAGTTGCCAAATGTTCAAAATGGTCACTAAGGACCCAAAATGAGATACATGACAAACATTGGTATTTTTATTTGGCAATGTTAGACTCGAATTAAGTAAGTGTATAGTAATAATTATATTCGATTGATTTCTATAGTTGCAAGAAATATTGAGAAAGGTACAAGTATTCAAGGAAACAAAAAGATTAATGAGTAAGCTTAGTGAGGCAAGATAATAAATAGCCAGGTGAGTTCATACTTACTTGTTTTATGTATATATATTTGTACTTGGTTTTAAAATGTTAAAAAAAGGAAAAATAATTGAATCGTAAATTGATATATTCTTACAATGATTTAAAATGGTTTATGAATGATTTCGGTATGAACTGCCCCATACATTCTTATACAATATTTTGATATGATAATTGTTAATAAGTGAAAAGTACATGATAATGAATTTTAAAGCCCATTGTATGCATATTGAGAATTATTGGTATAATTGGCATGCCAATGAGGTGGGAGTATAATGATACAGTGATATTGTACAAATGTACAATAGTTATAAAGTGAAACAGTGACGCTGTGTTCTACAACTACGACCTAGTGATAGTGTGACGTTGTATAAGTTTACAGCAGTTATTCAGTGATAAAGTGATACAGTGTTTATTTTGGCAAAACAAATTAGTTGTTGCCAGACATGTGCATACTCAATAGTGACTCGCATACCATACATTCTCATCTATCTTACATTGGGCTATGATTTTAAATGACAATGAGAAGTGCAAATGAAAACAAGTGAGTTATTGAATAACTGATTTGGCATAACATTGCCTTATATATATATATATGTATGAGATGTTGAATTTACAAGTGGTATGACAGAGGAACGACTTCAATAAGTCAGTATTTTCGATTCCATATGCTTATATATTACACACAATGCTTTACTTAATTATACAAAATTTTCTTTATTGAAATACTTTACTTTAAATAATAATTGCCTCACTAAGTGAATGCTTAGCGTGTGTTTGTTTCACACGTAGGTTGTCTGGAAAGTGAAAATCTTGAGGAGTCAATCATCGAAGTCAAATTGCATTCTACATACATCAGTAAGACATTCTAAACTATGATAATTTCTAGTGGGCATGTGTATAACCATTTGTTGATATGATTTAACACAAGTTAGACCTTTATTTCAGTTAAGTCCTTATTGCATAGAAATCTTTAAAATGAAGAAATGATCAAGGCAGCACACACTGTTTTCACCCTGATTTACATTTTCAATTTAATAACCAATATTTAAGTTTTAAAAACCAATTCAGTGTCAAAACTAGTTGTGTTTGACTAGAATTGTGTTCAGTAATTATATATATCTACAAGTACGGAATTCATCTAGTAAATTTCGTAACATCTTTAATGGGTATTCGAATATCAAATATAAGTTAAGGGTGTTACAAAACTATGCATAAATGAGCTTGGATTGAGGTAAGTACCTGAATGGTAATGTTTATACATGTATGAGATGTGTCATGTTTGAATCAATTATATTCTAAAATCGAAAATTATCCATACATGAATGTGCTTGATTGTAGTTTATGTTATTTGAGTAAGAGGAAAATTCATATGACTCGAATACATGCCTAATATGAAAGGAAAATTAGCCTTGTTTATGTGATATTCTGATTAAGAAGTTGTTCTCATTCTGTCTATGACATGATAATTTATAAATCTTGCTTATGTGAACTTATCAACTGGAAACTTTGTTCACCTCTGATGTAAATAAGATATGCTATTCAAATATCTAGTTAAGGAGCTAAGTTCCATTTTGATTCCAATATGATAATATATAATTGAAAAGCCTTAGTTTTGAGTCAGTCATAGGTATAGTTGGCATGCCATAGAGTCCATAGAGCTCGAATTTGGGGAGGACTACGGTACTGGACTATAGTCCTTATTTGGCGACAGTAGGAGGGATGTGTTGTGGTCATTTGGTGACAGTAGGAGGGATTGACCAGTAATTTGACTACCAATTTGTTTGGCGACAATTGGTTGGGGATTCGTGTACCTAGGCTGCTTGATTCTCAAGGCTATGTTAAAGACAAAACATGAAATTGCAAATTAAACTAATGTGTTATTTTGATAACTTATGAGACAGGCAACATATGGTTGCAATATGTCATGTTTGAAAGCTTATTTGATAAGTAAATCATGATTATAATATGCTATGCTTGATAATTTATATGATAATTAACATATATATATGAGATACTATGTTTGACAGGATTAATGGACTGTTTTGAGTAGAAATGAATATATCATGGACTGTTTTGATTGTATAATTTTATATACATGATTAATGGACTGTTTTGAATAGAAATGAATATGTCATGGACTGAGGAATGATGATGTGCAGGAAAATTCATATGACTCGAATACATGCCTAATATGAAAGGATAATAAGCCTTGTTTATGTGATATTCTGATTAAGAAGTTGTGCTCATTCTGTCTATAACATGATAATTTATAAATCTTGCTTATGTGAACTTATCAACTGGAAACTTTGTTCACCTCTGATGTAAATAAGATATGATATTCGAATATCTAGTTAAGGAGCTAAGTTCCATTTTGATTCCGATATGATAATATATAATTGAAAAGCCTTAGTTTTGAGTCAGTCATAGGTATAATTGGCATGCCATAGAGTCCATAGAGCTCGTGTTTGGGGTGGACTACGGTACTGGACTACAGTCCTTATTCGGCGACAGTAGGAGGGATGTGTTATGGTCATTTGGCGATAGTAGGAGGGATTGACTAGAACTTTGAGTACCAATTTGTTTGGCGACAGTTGGTTGGGGATTCGTGTACCTAGGCTGCTTGATTCTCAAGGCTATGTTAAAGACAAAACATGAAATTGCAAATTAAACTAACGTGTTATTTTGATAACTTATGAGACAGGCAACATATGGTTGCAATATGTCATGTTTGAAAGCTTATTTGATAAGTGAATCATGATTATAATATGCTATGCTTGATAATTTATATGATAATTAACATATATATATGAGATACTGTGTTTGACATGATTAATGGACTGTTTTGAGTAGAAATGAATATGTCATGGACTGTTTTGATTGTATAATTATATATGCATGATTAATGGACTGTTTTGAATCGAAGTGAATATGTCATGGACTGAGGAATGATGATGTGCAGGAAAATTCATATGACTCGAATACATGCCTAATATGAAAGGATAATAAGCCTTGTTTATGTGATATTCTGATTAAGAAGTTGTGCTCATTCTGTCTATGACATGATAATTTATAAATCTTGCTTATGTGAACTTATCAACTGGAAACTTTGTTCACCTCTAATGTAAATAAGATATGATATTCGAATATCTAGTTAAGGAGCTAAGTTCCATTTTGATTCCGATATGATAATATATAATTGAAAAGCCTTAGTTTTGAGTCAGTCATAGGTATAGTTGGCATGCCATAGAGTCCATAGAGCTCGTGTTTGGGTGGACTACGGTACTAGACTACAGTCCTTATTAGGCTACAGTAGGAGGGATGTGTTGTGGTCATTTGGCAATAGTATGAGGGATTGACCAGTACTTTGAGTACCAATTTGTTTGGCGACAGTTGGTTGGGGATTCGTGTACCTAGGCTGCTTGATTCTCAAGGCTATGTTAAAGACAAAACATGAAATTGCAAATTAAACTAACGTGTTATTTTGATAACTTATGAGACAGGCAACATATGGTTGCAATATGTCATGTTTGAAAGCTTATTTGATAAGTAAATCATGATTATAATATGCTATGCTTGATAATTTATATGATAATTAACATATATATATGAGATACTATGTTTGACATGATTAATGGACTGTTTTGAGTAGAAATGAATATGTCATTGACTGTTTTGATTGTATAATTATACATACATGATTAATGGACTGTTTTAAATAGAAATGAATATGTCATGGACTGTTTCGATTGTCTAATTATATATACATGATTAGTGGACTGTTTTGAATACATAATTGTATACACATGATTGGTGGACTATTTTGGATAAGTACAAGTATGTTATGGATTGTTATGAACATATATATATGTACATGAATCGGGACTGTTTTGCACATAAACGAGTATGTATCGGAGTATTTTGAACATATATGAGTATATCATGAATATGACCTGATATATTTGTTATCTTATATGCCAAGTAACTTGCGTGCTGATATGCTAGTCTGATAACTTGTGAGTTAAGTAGCAATGTTCACGAAATGCTATGTTTGATAACGTACATGAAAAGTAACCATGTTTATAAAATGTTTTGTTGGATAACTTGTGCGATAAGAAACTATGATTATGATACGTTATGCTCATTTTCTCTTTATTGTTAATTGAGTATCAAATTGGGTGATTAGATATGCTTATTTGAATGCTCGTGTATAATTAGGTTCTTGCATTAATTGAACATCCCATTGTATATATGGAAATGCTTTGCTTGGGCAGCTATAAATATATATATATATATATGTGCTTTGTGTAAGTAATCAAGTATACTTGTGCATGCTTGTTTGAACATTATGTGTGTTTATGTTCATGCCAGATTCAAATACCATGTATAAGAATAAGTGCTTGTTTGTGTATGTTGTCCTAATACGACTAGCCTTTTATCCATGCCTAGTATGTGAAAGGACAGATTATTGTTTCATATTAATAGTCACTTTAAGCTACCTCACTAATCCTATGCTTACTCTATCCTTTCAATGCATTTTAGGATGAACTTGCTTATGAGTACTTTGTGAGCTCGAACGATATCACGAGTGTCATGGAGTATGTTCGTTCTCTCCTTAAGAAATTCTAGATGGTGGGACATAGTTTTAAGAATGCATTGTGCATTAAAATTTCCTGTTTGATTTCATATGTTTATAAGCTTTATAATTATTCAAAGCTTTGTAATAGGCCTTTTATTATTCCGTAAGTTGCTTGTTATATGAGTTATAATAGTTAGTATGATTGTATTGTTGTTTAAATATTTATATGTGCCTTAAGTTGCTAGATATCCTTGAAGTTATGCGTGTAAATGGGTTGATATATATATATATATATTAACATGTATTAACCCTAAAATGGTAACATAAATTGTATGATTAGACTGAGGGTTAAAATGATTAATAGATAAATATGCCAACGAATACGTGTAAGGTATTGCTATGTAGAAGTTATATGTATCTGATTATAATTAGTTCAAGTTTTAAAATAACTTTGATCTTAGTATTTGAGCGTAACTATCACCTTTTTGTAAACGGTCTATAATGCCTCATGATTGCTTGTGGGTTAAGTTATGTTAAATATGAAGTTCGAATTATTGTTTGTTGGTTAGGCTATGTTAGACATGATGTTTGAATACTTGTTACCATGGTTATATGTTTGGTTGTGATATGTGATGTTTAGATGGTAATCCAGAATAATAGGTTTAAATCTTAAGTAGCAACATGTAAACTTAAAGATCATTAATCCATGGTTTGCAGTTATCCTGAACTATCTTAAACATTGACTGATATGTCTTAGAAATGGTTCGAGGTATGCAAGTTTGTAATCGATCTAAGATTAATAAGGTGTATAAGGGAATGCTATCGATCTAGTGGTTGAAGTATTTTGCTTAATGTATGTATACATTATTTAATGTTGTGGGTATACTTATCCAATATCTACAAAGTTTTGAATCACCCTAATTTCTGGTTACTTATTTAGTTGAGAAGTGTTTAGATATCATATGTTTGTTTGATTGTTGTTCCGTAACACTTCCTAATTTGGTTTCCTCCTAAGCCGGGTCAGGGGTGTTTTATTCGACCGAGTTCCTCACCTTGGGGAGCTCCGATTCTCTTTGTAAAAAACAAAGATGGTTTTATGAGACTTTGTATTGATTACCGGTAGTTGAACAAAGTGACCATCAAGAATAAGTACCCTTTTCCAATAATTAATGACCTATTCGATGAAATTAAGGATGCCTCTGTGTTCTCGAAGATCGATTTAAGGTTCGGGTAATATCAGATGAAAGTTAAAGAATGTGATGTACCTAAAACAACATTCTGTACTAGATACGGCCACTACAAATTCTTGGTAATGCTTTTTGGGATAACCAATGCACCTGCAGCTTTTATGGACTTAAAGAATCGGGTTTTTAGACCCTACCTAGATAAGTTTGTAGTGGTATTCATCGATGACATTTTAATCTATTCTAAGGATGCTACTAAACACCATGATCACCTTCGTATCGTTCTTCAAACCCTTCGAGAAAAGCAGGTGTACGCCAAGTTTTCCAAATGCAAATTCTGGTTATCTAACGTAGTCTTCCTTGGGCATATCGTCTCTGCCTCAAGAATCCAGATGGACCCGAAAAAAAATTCAAGCTATCCTAGACTGGAAGCCACGAGGAACGTTGGAGAAGTTATAAGATTCGTCAAAGGATTCTCTATACTAGCATCCCCTTTGACCAAGCTATTAAGAAAAAATACTCCATTCTTTTGGACCGAGGACCAATAGAGGAGCTTCGACCAGTTAAAGCAAGTTTTGACTCATGCTCCAGTCCTAACCCAACCCGAGTCTAGAAAGGACTGTACAGTATACAGTGATGCCTCGCATCTAGGTTTAGGATGTGTTCTAATGTAATAAGGTAAGGTCATTGCTTATGCATCGAGATAACTCAAGCCACATGAAATGAATTACCCTACCCATGATTTGGAGTTGGCTGCAGTTGTATTTGCATTGAAAATTTGGATACATTATCTCTATGGAGAAAAATGTTACCTCTTTACAGATCATAAAAGCCTTATCTCTTTATAGATCATAAAAGCCACAAATACCTTTTGACACAAAAGAGTTGAATCTCCAAAAAAAAAGATGGATGAAACTCCTCAAAGATTACAATCTTGTCATTGACTACCATCCGGGCAAGGCCAATGTTGTAGCTGATGCACTCAGCCACAAAACCTTTATCTGGTAAGTATCGTTATTGACTATCATATTTTGAACTATGTCATTGTTTCAAACTCATCGTAAAACTTTTGCATTGTAGCCCCCTTGAGCCATTAATGCTCATCTCCATTTAAGGAAACATCAGTGTCTAGTAACTGAATTCCAAGTTTAGTCTACCATCGTATTGAGAATTAAGACACTGCAGAATCAAGATCTTGAGCTTCAAGCTATTGTGTTCAAATTGCATGATGATGAAAATTCTGACTTCAGGTTTGATCCTGAAGGGCTACTGTATTTTCGTAATCGTGTTTGTGTACCTAGTGATGAATCTCTTCGTACCGACAATCTAAAAGAAGCTCATTCAAGTCTCTTCTTTGTACACCCAGGTTTTTGTAAAGATGTATAAAGATCTCCAGGAACTATATTGGTGGCTTGGCATGAAACAAGCCATAGTTGACTTTGTGTCTAAATGCCTCACATGTCAACGTGTCCAAGCTGAGCATCGTGTCCCCACTGGGTTACTCCAACCTATTGAATTACTGCAATGGAAGTGGGAGAGAATCACCATGGATTTTGTTAGTGGTTTGCCTTTAACTCCTACTAAACATGATGCTATTTGTGTCATTGTAGACCGCTTCACCGAGTCAGCACATTTCTTACCGATCAGAATAGATTATAGGCTTCCTAAATTAGCAGACTTGTACATCAAGGAAATTATTCGACTCCATAGAGTACCGAAGACTATCATCTTCGATCAAGACCCTCAGTTTACATCTCAATTCTGAAGGACCTTTCAAGAGTCTTTGGGTACTAAAGTTAATCTTAGTACAACTTTTCACCCTCAACCTGACAGCCAGTAGGAAGGGGTAATTCAGATTCTGGAAGACATTCTATGATCATGTATTATTGATTTTGGAGGATCTTGCGAGAAATCCCTACCTCTTATCGAGTTTGCCTACAACAACAGCTACCAAGCTTCCATCAAAATGGCCTCGTATGAGGCGTTGTATGGCAGACGATGTAAAACTCCTTTATGCTGGTTCAAACTCGGTGAAGGCAAAATATTGGGTCCCAATTTGCTTCGGGAAACTGAAGAACAGGTTGCTATTATCCATGATCATTTGAAGGTTACCTTCGACAGTCAAAAGTCCTATGCTGATCTTAGAAGAAGAGATATTCAATACGAAGTAGGAAAAAAAAACATTCCTTAAAGTTTATTCGTGGAAAAAGATTATGAGCTTTGGTAAAAGGGGGAAGTTAAGTCCCCGATTCATTGGCCCCTTCGAAAATATCATTATTTCCTTTTAACAATTAAATTTTAGTATCAAGCATCATTTTGTCACCGATAGCACATCCCGACCCGGATTCCTACCAGACCGAGAAGGGGTGTTACAGCCCTTTTAGACATGTACGCCTTAAACCCCAACAAAATGGCCACAAAATAAGATTAAATCAAATTTTATGAATTAAAATATTTATTTATGGGTTTTTGAACATTATTATACAGCATAACCTCAAATTTAGAACTTTTTACTCGGTTAAAATTCCAATGGGTCCACTGTAAAGCCTATTTAGACATGCACGCCTTAAATCCTAACAAAATGGCCAAAAATAAGATTAAATCATATTTTATGAGTTAAAATATTTGCTTATGGGCATTTGAACATGATTATATAGATTAACCTCATTTTCAGAAGTTTTTACTCGATTAAAATTCCAATGGGTCCACTATTAAGCCTATTTAGACATGCACGCCTTAAACGCAACAAAATGGCCACAAAATAAGATTAAATAAAATTTTATGAGTTAAAATATTTGATTATGGGATTTTGAATATGATTATATAGCTTAACCTCAATTTTAGAACTTTTTACTCGGTTAAAATTCTAACGTGTATTCGGCCCACCAGTCTCTGAACAATTATTTATAAAATAGTTGCTAAAGTGCTTGTTAATCGAATGAAGCCCGTTATGCCTACTGCATCAGTGACAGTCAAGCCGCTTTTGTTAGGGGGCAGAATATCTCGGACAATATCCTTTTCGCTCATGAATTGGTACACTCTATAAATTCAGGGGGCACAAATCATTCTCAGGGCTCTGCACTGAAATTAGACATGGAAAAAGCATTTGATCATGTGGAGTGCTCCTTCCTCCAGTGGATTATGCTTAAGATGGGATTCGCAGATTCATAGGTCGTTATCATTATGAGATGTATCTATTCTGTTTCTTTTACTGCTCGTCTAAATGGTTCACTTTCACTAGTTTTTCACCCCCAAAGAGGCTTAAGACAGTGTGACCCTCTTTCCTCTTTCTTATTCCTTATTTGCACTCAATGACTCTCGTTTACTCTCCTTACCAAGCAATAGACTGGGCGACTCCAGGACCTTTGTGCTAGTCGCAATGGGCCTCGGGTGAATCACCAGCTCTTTGTTGATGATAGCATGGTTTTAATCCGGAACGACATTACGGAGGCTTCCTATTTAAAAGATATCCTTCAGCTATACGCCTCATTCTCTGGTCAGGTGGTAAACTTTGAAAAATCGAGAATATTCTTTAGCCCCTAAACTTCCCCTAAACATAAGCAGGCGGTCCATGATATCCTTGGAGTTTGAGAAGTGGATGACCCGATGACTTACATAGGTGGGTCCGGAAAAATAGAACTGCCTCGTTGCGCTTTGCTAGAGATAAGATTAACTCACTTATGTCTAATAGGGACAAACACCTCCTCTCGTTCAGTGGTTGAGAGGTTTTCATTAAGTCTGTAATTCAATCTTTGCCTCAATACGTAATGCCATGCTACCTTCTACCACAAAATATTATCAATGACATGACGAAGTCTGTCTGGTGTTATTGGTGGTTTGGAAAGAATAATAAACGGTGTTGGCCTCTGATTCCTTGGGACACTATTTGCTCACCAAAGTCAACATGGGGCATTAGCTTTCGGGACATGCATCTTTTTAATATTGCCCTTCTCGGTGTTGTCACTAATTTTTTACCCCTTCTTTATAAAAAAATAATAAAAATGAATAAAAATAATAGTAATAAAATTATTCTTTCGAATAAAACTCATCTTCAAAGGAAATAATAATGAGCCCATTTTAAAATAAAATACAAAAAAGGAAATAATAATAAACCCAAAAAGAAGAAAATTTGGTTCATAAAACCCATTTCTGGAAAAAAATAACAACCCAAAATAAACCCTTTTAAATAGAAAACCACTAGAAAAATAATAAATAAGGAATCCATTTTATTTTTAAGAGTCTCAAACAAACCCATTTATCTTTTTGTTTTCAGGTTTATTCGAGACCGTTGGATCTGGGGCTGAAATAATGGATGGCTTAGATCGAATAACGAAAAAAGGGGGAAAAGGGAGGATCCCGCGTAGCCACGTGCCAACGCGTGTGCTGCACGGGCGCGGAATCATCTCCCCCAATTCCCTTGCTTCGAACGGCCCTTAGCTGCTGCTGGTAGCCGTTCTGCCGTCCCTAGGCTACGACGGCCGCCGTGGTTGGTGCCGGTCGACTTGCCTCAGCCGGCTGAGTCCAATGTCCCTGTCCCTGTCCCTTGTCGTTGTCGGTAGCTCGTCAATTGGAGGAGAAAAGGGTTTAAACCCTAATTTAATTGGGGGCAAAATCTCCCAAATTGGAGCTGAATCAGATGAAATTCAGAGTGAATTTCAACAAGTCAAAGCTGTGATGATCACATTGGATGATTTTACGGGACAAAAATGGGGATTTTGTCCCCAAATTGCATTGAATCCCAATCCCCCAAACCCTATAAATAGTGCTCAATTTTCCATTATTCAAGGACAGAAGAAATTGATCCGAAAATACCCAGAAAAATACTCTGAAAGTTATTGGGAAGTTGTTGGAATTTATTCGAGTTTTGTGCAGCATTGGTTCGGATTTTCGCGGGGAGTAGAAGCTAGGAATTTGCCGCTTCATTAGTATAATTTCTCCCCTTTTTCGTTTCTAATTTTATTGTGTTTTTATTCGTTCATTTTAATGTTCTTACTTTCAGATATTTTGTTCATATAAGTTTATATTAATCCGGGTTTGTTAGAATTAATCTTTTTATTGTAATGTTTTTTGTCTTATATTTGAAAAATAATAATAATAAAAGGGAGGAGACCACCGTCGGCGAGCGACAGTCGGCGCCGATGGATGGCGGCCGGCACGGTGGCTCTCCTCCTTGTTCGTCCCCCTTTACGAACACCAAGAACATGTTTTTTAAAGGTATGATGTTTGATTCATCTTATTTCTAAAAAATGAAAAATGATGTTGTTGAAATAAAAAATGTTTTTTTAAAACCAAACAAAAAAAATAATAAAACAATTTTTTTTAAAAATTAGTTTCTTTAAAATTTAAAAAAAGGTTTTAACTAAAAAAAGGCTTTCAAAAAAATAAGAAGAAACAACTCTTTAATCACAATCATTTTTTAAAAAAATGGGGGTTTCCAAAATTTACAAATAAAAAATTCTCTTAAAATGTAAAAAAAAAGGTTTTAAAACACAAGGATTTAAAAAAAGGTTTAAAATTTAAAACACAAAAAAAATAAAAAAAAGGTTTTAAAAAATTTAAAACTTTAAGACATAAAAAAATTCAAGTAATAAAAATGATACAAAGTTTCAAAAAATGTTTTTCCAAAGAAAAAAAAAACACACAAAAAAACTTTTCAAAATAAATTTGATCCAAGCCTAAAATGTAAATAAAAAAAAAAACTTTAGCTTGTTGTCTTGATTGCCTTTTAGTAATAATTTTGAACATTAGGGATAAGTTCTACAAGCCTTAGTTAGAAACTTTTGTTTGATAAATTTTTCTTCATAAAAATAAAATACACGTAACAAAATTTAAACCCTTAAATAGGAATAAAAAAAACTTAGAACTTCTATAGGAATATTGGACTTTAATTTAAAGAAAAAAATCTTCAACAAATCAAGTTTCTTTTTCTGTTAGAAAAGTGGAATCTAAATAGTGCAGTGTCATACTAAACGGAAATGGCGGGTTAGCGCTAGAGGTGTTGGCGGTGATTGGAGTTCATTTTCGGATAGTAAGGCCGTTAAAGTAAAATTAAACTTATGAACGGACAATAATTTAAGCTTTACATCGATTTGCAAAATCCAACTTTAAAATCTTTTGTAACCGCCAAGGTACCAATTTTTGGGCGTCGTGGGTTGCTAACCCCTTCCCCACGCGTAACCGACTCACGAACCCATTTTTGTGTTTTCACAGACCAAAAATGTTGTTTTAATAAAATAAAATAATTTTATTAAAATAACCCGTTTTAGGTGATCCAATCACACCTTCATTAAAGATTGGTGGAGACTCCGTTGTTTTGATTTTAAAACGTTGGGACCACTTGAAAAAGGGTTGCGACAGCTTGGCAACTCCGCTGGGGATAACTTTTTTGTTTTTACAAAAACAAAAGGGTCAGACCACAAGTTGGTTACATCTTGTTTTAATGTCAGAATTTGCAAATTTAAGTAAAGCTTAACTTAATTGTCCGTTTATAAGTTTAATTCTATTTTACGCATTTAAGACTTAAATTCAAGCTCTAAGCCCGAGCTTTGTCCCGATCGTTTAAGTAGGGGAAAACGTTATTGCTCTCATGGGAATATTGATTCTCCGTATGGGCCTAGCAAGTACCTCTGAGGCCCACACTCTATGTCCCCGTGTGGATATTGATCCTCCGTATGGGCATAGGAATGGGTCCCCCTGAGTTGAACCTGATTCGTTTGAAGCCTATAATGGGAGAGAATCAGAGGTCTTGCTACCCTTAGTAGGGGACAGCGAGGACAATTCGGGAACCCTTTTAGAACCAAACATGTATGAGAATCTAGAGGCCCACCCCTTTAGAGCCATGCGGAATGCCTAGGTTTTAAAGTTTGGTCAAAATCATTTCTTGCGGATAGTCCGTAGAGACATGTCCAGAAGTGTTGGAATGCTCTGCCCAGTTGCTATTCATAAAGAAGTTGTCTTCTTATGTTCTTTTTTATGCACTAATCATTTATCCCTCAATTGCTTGCTTGTTTTGCATGTCTGTCCATTTAATTATCATTCCATTCCTAGAGGGGGTTGATTCTTAATTTGCTCGGATAGAAGGAACTTTTTTACCATGGATGGGAGACTCATTCAGAAAGAAGAGAATAGTATGGATGTGTATCACTAGTCCAAAGTCAATCAAGAGGCATATGGGGATAGTCTGAAAGGTGATTATGTGACAGAAACTTCAGAGTATACCCACATCAGTGTCAAACAGAATAATGTTCAAGAGCTACGGGAAATTTGGGAGCACTTTGATCACGCAACCAAACAATTGTTCTTTCACACCTACGGTGACATAGCATATATGTTGCATGTGGAGGTAGATGAACCATTCCTCAAAGCTCTAATTCAGTTATAGAATCCTATATATTGTTGTTTCATATTCAAAGGTGAAGATATGATGCCTACACTTGAAGAATATTCGGCACTTTTCAACCTGCATGAAGTGAAGAGGAACCGAGTTTATGCTAAGCCACCCAAGAACAAGAACGCTCATGTGAGGCTCTAAGCTTTTACCGGTATGGGAAAAGGAAGGGTAAAGGGCTTGTATAGAAAATAGCGGGCAGTTTCTCTTTCCCATGGTGGAGCATCTGAAATATAATTTCAAATCATGCTGATAGAGAAAAAGGGTGGACCTACTAGCATAGCAATCTATGGTTTAGATATCTTCCCAAGGACGTTAGGTAGAATCGACGTGGCTATGCTAGATCTTTTTGAATAGTTGAAGAGGGAAACCAATCCAGTGCCAGCAGTGCTTGTTGAAACCTTCATTTCCTTGAACGCGTGTCGGAAGTTGGAGGGTGTGTGTTTCAAAGGATGTGCTCAATTACTTTAGGTTTGGGCCCTTAGCCACTTTTGGAAATGCCCAGCCTTGACTTTGCCCAACATATTTTCTCCAAATTTCTCTCCACTTCAGGAGTTTCTGAAGGAAAAATGCCCAGTTTTGAAAAGGAAAAAGTGGATCGATGTTTCCCTGGATCGTCGTGATCAATATATCGTTTGGAGGACTCCATGGTTGGGACACACCCAGGTTTTGTATAAATGTGGGGATTACAATCATCTTATGATGTGGGGATTATAGGGTGGAATCGGTTGTGCTCCTTTGTTGGTATTGCGACAATACATCATCCGCCAGTTTGTTCCTTTCACAACAGGCCTTGATTAAACAAAATTCGAGTTTCAAGAAGAATTCAGAGAGAAGGTGCAGACCATTAATGATTCATGGAAGCATTGCTATCGTATGAAAATAGAACATGGCAGAGATCGTACGTTTACCCCTGACTATGATGTGTGGAGACACATGAGGGTGAATGACATGGTTCTACCGCCCACTGGCCAAGCCAAGCCGATAGAAGAATTGAAGGTAGTCCTATCTGAAGCCGATGTTTTAAGGGCTGATCTCAAAAAGCTCAAGGACAGGATGAAATCCTTAGAAGAACAAGACACGAGAGACCTGTATGAGGCGAGCTTGGAGGTGCAAAAGTACAAAGGCGAGACAGATCGAGTGATGAAGATGTACAAGAACTTGGAGGAAAAGTTTGATGTACGGAGAGTTGACATCCTTAAGTTCCAGGCAACAGTCCGAAATGCTGATTTGATAAAGACCCTAGAGCAGTGGAAGCGAGAAGTAGAACAAGTTGTTGGAAAAGAAAAAGAGCCGAGCAAAAGGGAAATTGAGAAATACAAGCACGCTCTTGCTAAAGAGAGGAGGAAAGGTAAGCAAACAGTTCAAAATGAGAATAGGAAGTGAACCCTCGAAGAAGAGAGAGAATGCAGTTGCTTGGAAGAGGAAGGCCTATGACAACAAAATTTGTGTGTGCGAGCTGCAATCCAAGTGTGATACAACCCGTGAGAAGTGGAGACAAAGCCAATCCATTGTTTCTGAACTACATGCCAAGGTTGCTTAGCCATACTCTGCTTACACTTTATAACCATCACACATATATCGAGCTTCAGGCTAGTCAGACAGAAAATGAAACTCTGAAGGAGCAAATAGGAATCATGAAGAACACTATTCATGAGTGCATAACAAAGATCCTGATCCTAGAAGATATCAATGAGGGAGGCAATGATTACTGGTTAACTCGACTTAGGGATAATTCTAGAAGATTCCAATAGCGAGATGAGTTTGACATAACTGTTATGACTCAGGTCCAGGATGTGGCAAAACAATTGATGATGCTAGCTACAGAGGCTATAACTCTCCGCTAGTATGTCAAGCGAGTTGGTGAGGTGGGGCCAAGACTCATATGGTTGATAGAGGAAATAAAGGAATTAGGTATTCGGGTAGAAAGATATTTGTAGAAAAAAAGAGGAGTTATTGTAATAACGATCTTTCCATCCAATAAAGAGTTCATTCTTTGAGCAATTACTTTATGGAATCAGTGGCTCCTTGTTTACATTCATGCATTTTTCCTTTTTGCATTTCTTTGTTTGTTTTGCGTTAGATTAATATCATTGCAGACATATACATAACATAAGATTTTAATCAGAATAAATTACCCAAACAGAAAATTCAAAATAGCAAGTCACAAATACTATACACGTTCCCAAACCAGAGCAATGGACAAAAGTAATGAAGATAGAATGACATCTCTAGAAATCAACCAGAAGAGTACTCAGGATAGGCTGGATAAGACTGAGAGTGACTTGAAACATAACATTCAATTGGCGCATAAGAAGACGGTTGGTCAGATTGCGGCCATGTTTGGGTTCAGAGACCCTGATGCTCAAGATAACCCAGAAAATGTTAACACATTACCACAGTTTTAGGGGATTTACCCTGGAATACCAAGAGGGGCCTCCCCGTTCAAGACTAAATCCCTGCTCAACTTCGATAAATACGATGGGACTACATGTCCCAAGGCTCACCTGACCATGTATTGTCGTAGAATGTCGATGTACTTAGAAAATGAGAAACTCCTCATTCATTGCTTCCAGGACAGTTTGTCTGGGTCCGCTACTCATTGGTATAATCAGTTAAGTCGGGAAAGCATCTGAATCTAGAAAGATTTTTCAAGGGCGTTTGGTGAACATCACAAACATCTTGCTGATATGGTCCCGAACAGGCTTGTTTTGCAAGGGATAGAACAAAGACATAATGAAAGCTTCCGCCAATATGCTCATAGATGGTGGGATGTGGCCGCTCAAGTTTAGCTGACACTACTGGAAAGTAAGATAATGCCCATATTTGTGGACACCCTTAAAGGTGCTTTCTATAATCGTATGATCAATCATGCGACGAATAGTTTTGCAGACATGTTAATGAACAAGGAACTAATTTTTGCAGTTGTTAAGAGCGGGAAGCTCGATGGAGGAGAGATGAAGAAAACCATATAAGAAAAAAGATAATGAAGTCAGTATGACAGGTGTTTACAACCCTAATTATTCAAAAGGGGTAGTCCTTAATAAGCCTGTTGCCCAGAATACCAATCTTGTGGCTTTAAATTTGCCAAAAGATGAACACAAATACCAAGGGATTAAGAAGCCATATTTTCCTCCTATCCCTATGACGTATGTTGAGTTATTCTCTGAATTAGTTGAAGCACGGATAGTGCTACCACGACACGTTCCTCCCTTTTCTCCTTTATACCCGCCATGGTATGATGAAAAGGATCAATGCGAATACCACGCTGGGAACAAGGGGCATACTATTGAGAAGTGCACTGCCTTCAAAAGGGTAGTAGATGATCTATGAAAATCAGGCACGTTATCTTTCAATACTTCAGATGCGAAAGATAACCCACTACCTAACCACCAGAAGACTGAAGTGGATGTAGTGGACGAGGAGGAAGGCAAGTTGGTTAATGAATATGTTGAAGAAGTTAAGGCACCTATGACATGGGTATGGGCCTAAATGGTGAAGGCTGGACTACTAAGAAACAAGACGTGGAAGTTGGAGGAGGATGGTAAGTTTTTTGCGAGTACCATCAGGAGGAAGGACATGAAATTCAAAGCTATTTTGAATTCAGGAGTTTGGTCCAAGATAGGATGGACAACAAAGAACTAGAGTTCTTTGAAGATAAGGAAAGGAGTTGTACGTTGAATGTATGCGCCTTAGATGAAAGCCCCGGAAGAAGGAACTATGGGGGGAGGAAGCCCTTAGTAATTAAGACCACCGTGAAGCCCTTTTAAATATCCTAATCAGACTTTTGTTTCAAAAAGAGATAACGACTGACAAGATGGACAAGTTGGCCAGCAATATTACGGTAAATAATTTCATCACATTCAATGACGAAGAAATTCTGACAACTGGGAGAGGATCCTACAAATCCCTTCATGTCTTTGCTAGATGCAAGGGGCACATGCTGCTAGGGGTTCTTATTGATAATGGGTCAGCGTTGATTGTACTGCCTTTGGATACCTTGAAAAAGCTGTCGGTTGACCGTTCTCACATGACTACATACCAAAATACTGTGAGAGCATTCAATGGAACCTAGAAGGATGTTTTGGGGAAAATAGAGATACCCCTACAAATTGGCTAACCTACTTTTGAAATAGATTTCGTGGTGATGGACATCAAGCCCACCTATAGCTGTTTGTTGGGGTGCCCTTAGATACACACTGCAGGGGCTGTTCCCTCCACTTTGCATTAGAAGTTGAAATTCATAGTTGATGGCCAGCTAGTGATAGTCGGAGCTGAAGAAGATATCATCACCTCGGTATCAACTAGAGCCCCTTATATAGAAACAAATAAAGGTGCACTCGAGTGTCATTTCAAGATATTTGAGCTCGTTAATGCTACCTTTGTCACTGAAGGAAACAAGGTCCTTAAGCCGAAATTGTCAAATAACGCAAAGATGCAAGTCAAGCATACTCTGGGAAAAGGGGCAAAGGCTGGCAAAAGCCTCAGCAAGCAGCTTCAAGGGAGGCCATACCCCATGATGATCCATTAAAAGAGAGATTGGTTTGGCCTAGGCTACAAGCCCAACACAATACAAAGAAGAGCAGCGATAAGAGAGAGGCGGGAAAGAAAGAAAGCAAGACAAAATGGAGAAGAAATTAAATGGGAGCCAATGACATTCCCACCTATCAGTCACAGTTTTAAGGCATCATGAATCCTGAAACTACAAATGATGAGGAGGAAAAAGGAAAGAATGAGCTCGAGAAAGCTTTTGAAGAGTTGTACATTAACGCCATATCAGAGGAGGATGAGGGAAACAAGTACATTTCCATGATACACCCCTGTTAGGAGCTGAACAACTGGACTATGGAAGAAATTCCTATAACTTTTATGTCATTCATAGAGTAATGCTTGAAACTAACTCTTTTGCCTTAGACTCGAAGGCATTACAGATCTCTTGTTAAGGGTCAATGTTAAAAAACCATTATGGTTCTTATATCAATAAAAAGATGTTTTTCCAATAAATCTTATGTGGCGGACTTTCTTTTTTAACTAAAACACCATAAACAAAGCCCAAAGCAAATTAAAGTAAAAACCAAAATAAAAAAAAACCATCATTTCAGTCTTTTGTTTGACTTCTCATTTTTGTTGTATACATATATATTCCATTTCTTTCAGGTTTCCAGATATCAATGGTACAAATAACACCAAATATGATTTAGAAATTGACTCGAGTTGCCTATGTGTTTAGAAGAGGTCAAAGACTGCAAAGATGAAGAAGAATATGAAATGCTTAACGAGGTGCTTAGGATGTTAGAAAGCAAGGAAAAGCAAATTATACCTCACGAGGAAGAATTAGAATTTCTGAATCTCGGGTCTGAAGAAGAAAGACGTGAGGTGAAGATCGGCACTTCTATCACCACTGAGACTCGACACAAGTTGCTCAAGCTCCTACAGGAATATAAGGATATTTTGCCTAGTCATATCAAGACATGCCTGGTTTAGACACTGACATTGTTATGCATCAACTTCCCTTCAGGCTCGAATGCAAGCCTGTGCAATAGAAGCTAAAGAGGATGAAGCCTGAAATGCTCCTAAAAATCAGGGATAAAGTGAAAAGGCAATATGACGTTGGTTTCCTCGAGGTGGTTAAGTACTTTGAATGGGTGGCTAACATTGTCCCAGTTTTGAAAAAAGGTGGGAAAGTTTAAATGTGTGTTGATTATCGAGACCTTAAGAGGGCAAGCCCTAAAGATAATTTCTCATTGCCGCACATTGACACACTGGTGGATAACACAGTAGGGCATTCTCTTTTCTCTTTTAATGGATGGATTCTCAGGGTACAACCAAATCAAAATGTGCCCAGAAGATATGAATAAAACAATATTTGTAACATGGTGGGGAACCTTTTGTTATAAAGTCATGCCTTTTGGTTTAAAGAATGCAGGGGCAACCTACCAACGTGCCATGGTAAACTTGTTCCATGAAATGATAGAGGTATATGTTGATGATATGATAGCTAAATCTCACTCAGAAGAGGAACATATCAAAAACTTGGAAAAACTTTTTAAAGGTTGAAAAAATTCCAGTTAAGACTCAATCCGTCCAAATGCACTTTTGGAGTGCAATCTGCAAAGTTGCTGGGATTTTTTGTGAGTGAGAAGGGGATTGAAGTCGATCCAGACAAAGTTAAGGCCATCCAAGAACTTCCTCCACCTCGAACACAAAAAGAGGTTCGAGGATTCCTCGGAAGGTTAAATTACATTGCCCGTTTTATCTCCCAATTAACGAAAAAATACAACCTTGTATTTAGATTGCTTCAAAAAAATAATTTGGGAACATGGAATAGAGAATGTCAAGTGGCCTTCGAGGAGATCAAGAGCCAGGTGACGAATCCATCTATTTTGGTGCCACCTATTCTAGGGAAGCCCCTGATCTTGTACTTAACCATTCACAAAAACTCAATGGGATGTGTATTGGGCAGCATGATGAAATCGGGAGAAAAGAAAGAGCAATCTATTATCTAAGTAATAAGTTCACAGATTGTGAAACCAAATATTCCCCAATTGAAAAACTGTGTTGCGCTTTGATATGGACAGCCAAGAGGCTTAGGCAATACATGTTATACCATACCACATGTCTGATATAGAAGTTAGATCCCTTAAAATACATGATAGAGGAACCAACCTTATCAGGAAAAATGGCTCGTTGGCAAATGTTACTTTTGGAATTTGACATCAAAAATGTGAGCCAGAAAGCAATAAAAGGGAGTGCAATAGCAGACTTTTTGGCAAGTCGCGCTTCCGAAGATTACGAGTCCCTGAACTTTAATTTTTCTGATGAATAACTAATGTGCATTTCGATTGACGAGGATAATAGCTCAGAGGAATCTTGGGTGATAAACTTTTATGGAGCTGCAAATGCATTGGGATGTGGCATTGGGGCAGTCTTAGTTTCACCATAAGGGAATTACTACCCTTTCTCTTGTCAATTAAAATTCTTATGCACCAATAACATGGCTGAATACGAAGCTTGTCTATTGGGTTTGCAAGCGACCATTGAAAGAAAGATCAAAGTTTTAAGAGTTTTCGGCGATTCTGCACTAGTCATTTACCAGATTCGCGTAGAGTGGGAGACTACGGATGCAAAATTAATCAAATATCATTCTCTAGTTCTTGAACTAATCAAGGAGTTCGACGAAATCACCTTCAAGATTCTCCCAAGAGAGGATAATCAGATGGTTGATGCCCTCGCTACTGTGGCTGCCATGTTCAAGGCTAGTGAAGGTACTAAAATAATGCCAGTCAAGGTGCAAATGTTAGAATCCCTGAACCATTATTACAATTTGGAAAAAGAAGTTGATGGTCTCCCATGGTACCATGACATTTTACAGTATATGAAACTCAAAAATATTCATTATAGACAACTGACAATGATAAGAAAATGATTAGGAAATTGGCTACGGGCTACGTCCTTGATGGCGAGGTTCTATATAAAAAGAGTCGAGATCAAGTGCTATTAAGGTGCATAGGCGCTAAAGAAGCTCAAACGATCTTGGAAGAAGTGCATGAAGGGGTTTGTGGGACTCACCCTAGTGGCTTTAATATGGCTAGGAGAATTATGCACTTTGGATATTATTGGTCCACTATGGAAACATATTTCATCAATTATGCCTGTAGATGTCACAAGTGACAGGTATATGCTGACAAGATTCATGCACCTCCTCTACCACTTCATTTCATGACTGCCCTATGGCCCTTCTCAATAGGGGCATGGATGTAATTGGCCAAATTTACCCTAAAGCCTCGAACGGCCCCAGGTTCATCTTAGTAGCTATTGACTACTTAACAAAATGGATAGAAGCAGCCTCATACGCGAATGTCACCAGGTCGGTTGTTTGCAAATTTTTGAAAAAAGAGATCATTTGTCGCTATGGTTTACTAGTGAGAATCATCTCCGACAATGCATCCAATTTAAATAACAAGATGATAGATGGGGTTTGTGAACAGTTCCAGATCAAACACCATAATTCGGTAACATATCGCCCAAAGATGAATGGGGCTGTCGAAGTTGCAAATAAGAACATCAAGAAAATAGTCGCGAAGATGGCTGACACTTACACTAATTGGCATGAGAGGTTGCCATTCGCATTGTATGCTTATAGAATGGTTGTACGAACTTTCACTGGGGCAACACCGTTTTCATTAGTATATGGAATGGAGGTTGTGCTGCCAATTGAAGTTGAAATACCTTCACTCCATATTTTGATGGAGGCAAAACTAGAGGAGTCCGAATAGGTTCAAACAAGATATGGCCAGTTAAACCTCATTGATGAAAAGAGGTTGAAAGTAATTTTCCATGGCCAGATGTATCAAAGAAGAATGATACGAGCATATGACAAGAAGGTCCACCCGAGGAAGTTTAGGGAAGGTGATATCATGCTAAAGAAGATGTCGTCAATCCAAAAGGATTCGCGAGGAAAATGTACACCAAATTGGGAGGGGCCATATGTGGTATCAAAAGCTTTCGATGGAGGGGTGCTAATTCTGGCTGAAATGGGTGGAGACGAGCTCAAGATTCTAGTGAATTCTGATTCAGTCAAGAAATATTACGCATGAAATGATGAAGAAGAAAAAAAGAGTGAAAACCCGTAAAGGGCGCTCAAAAGAAAAAAGAAAATAAAAAAAGAAAAAAGAAGAAAAAAAGAGAAAAAGGAAGAAAAAAAGAAGAAGCAGAGAAAAAAATAAGGGTTCAAAATGAAAACCCGCAAAGGGCGTCTTGAAACCAAAGGAGGATTCGAGTTGAAAACCCGCAAAGGGCGGCTCAAATTATTACAGACAATGAATAATCCCTTCAGAGGCTTGGCTATTTGGTAGGAATTTCATATCTTTATTAATTGTTGTAGTGGATGAAATTTTCTCGACAAAGGCATCACTTGAGGTTGTTTCGAGGAAAGTTTAGACCTTTGATATCTGGATACTTATCTTTTGACATTTCTTTTGTACTTTTCTTTCATGTTTGCCACAACATTAATTACATTATTCTTTTAAACCTATCTTCTTTGAATGCCCTTTTACATTAATGTCTTTTATTTAGTTAAGGGTCATTTTGGTTTAGACATCATTAATATATGCAAGAGATTTTCATGTATTACTCTGGAAATGATTTATGAACATAGGGACTATGACATGGTCCCTTGTTAAGCCTCAAATATGGGGCATGTTATGATCAGGGGCAATTGATACCCAACAGCTTTGTTAATAAGCCTGGAAAGAAAAATGTTAAAATACCGTATCATTCGAGGATGTTTTACGGGAATTCATGAAGATCCTCGAAAGGGCCTTGTCATACACAGTATTGCTTGAAACTTACACAATACTGATGTATCAACTACAATGATAGTTGAATGTGCGAAAGAGTATGCTTTTCAATAAGCAAAGAGATACAAAGAATGGGAATAGTGAAGAAGAAAACTACCATTCAAAGATTGGTGAAGTAGAAGACGATTGTTTGATGAAGTAAAGAGATACTAAGAAGGTGATCGACAAAGACAGTGAAGATGGGTGTTTGTCTAGATTAAAACAAGTTAAGAAAGCGATTAAAACTTAGCATGCATTCATGTTTTAGACATCCTCAGGGGCATGCGCAACATAATTGCATCATATTGCAGGTATGCAGAAACTCTTCAGCAAAAGAACCTGCCTATTCGTTCAGGCATAAGGAGAATGGAACCATGCTCATCTATTTGAGCATATGGCGAATAAAACCCATCTATTCGTTCAGACGTAAGGATAATGGAACCTTGCTCATATATTCGGGCATATGGAGAATAGAACCTGTCTATCCATTCAGGCATAAGGAAAATGGAACCCTGCTCATCTATTCGAGCACTTGGAGAATAGAACCTGTCTTTCCGTTCAGGCATAAGGAGAATGGAACCCTGCTCATCTATTTGAGCACTTGGAGAATAGAACCCGTATATCCGTTCAGGCGTAAGGTATGATGTTTTTTTAAAGGTATGATGTTTTATTCATCTGATTTCTAAAAAATGAAAATTTATGTTGTTGAAATAAAAAAGTTTTTTTAACAAACAAAAAAATAATAAAACATTTAAAAAAAGAGTTTCTTTAAAATTTTAAAAAGGTTTTAACTAAAAAAAGGCTTTCAAAAAAAGAAGAAAAAAACAACTCTTTAATTACAACCATTTTTTTAAAAAAAGGGTTTCCAAAACTTACAAATAAAAAATCTCTTAAAATGTAAAAAAATGGTTTTAAAACATGAGGATTGAAAAAAGTGGGTTAAAATTTAAACAAAAAACTTAAAAAAATTAAAAAAAAATGTTTTAAAAAAATTAAAAAAGGTTTTAAAAATATTAAAAACTTTAAAACACAAAAATAAAAAAGAACTTTTTTTCAAGTAATAAAAATGATAAAAAGTTTCAAAAAATGTTTTTCCAAAGAAAATAAAAAAACACACGAAAAAAACTTTTCAAAATAAATTTGATCCAAGCCTAAAATGTAAATAAAAAAACTTTAACTTCTTGTCTTGATTGCCTTTTAGTAATAATTTTGAACCTTAGGGATAAGTTCTACAAGCCTTAGTTAGAAACTTTTGTTTGATAAAATTTTCTTCATAAAAATAAAATACACTTAATAAAATTTAAACCCATAGATAGGAATAAAAAACGTAGACCTTCTTTAGGATTATTGGACTTTAATTTAAAGAAAAAAATCTTCAACAAATCAAGTTTCTTTGGCTGTTAGAAAAATGGAATCTAAATAGTGCGGTGTCTTACTAAACGAAAATGACAGGTTAGCGCTAGAGGTGTTGGCGGTGATTGGAGTTTATTTTCGGATAGTAAGGTCGTTAAAGTAAAATTAAACTTATGAATGGATAATAATTTAAGCTTTACATCGATTCGCAAAATCCAACTTTAAAACTTTTTGTAACCGACAAGGTACCAATTTTTGGGCGTCGTGGGGGTGCTAATCCTTCCCCACGCGTAACTGACTCCTGAACCAGTTTTTGTGTTTCCGCAGACCAAAAATGTTGTTTTAATAAAATAAAATGATTTTATTAAAATAACCCATTTTAGGTGATCCAATCACACCTTCATTAAAGATTGGTGGCAACTCCGTTGTTTTGATTTAAAATGTTGGGACCACTTGAAAAATGGTTGCGACACTCGGCAAACAAATTTAGCAACTAATGTCTGAGCCAAATTCTCTTCTCGCTCAGATTTACAGTACAAAATACTTCACCTCTGGGAATATCTTAGAGGCAGAGTCTAATAGGAGGGCTTCCTTTGCGTGGAAAGGCATTCACCAAGAGATGATGCAACTTCAACCTGGATTCTTTAAGAGACCCAGAGTGAATAGTAAAATATGGGTACACTTTAAAAATTGGGGAGGTGCATCTGCAATCAATTTGTACGGTGAGTAAGAGGATAACGATAAGTTTTCTGTTCGATGTCGCAAATTCATGATATCGGGGCAACCTCGATGGGATAAAACTAAAGTTCATCATTACTTTGATAGGGACGATGCAGCAATTCTTGAGTGTTACAATTATCAACGAGCCCCATAACTCTATTCTATGGGGGAATCATGACTCCAGCATCTACTCGGCTCGATCTGGATACTTGTACTTACGCGGCTACCTGCCCCGTCAATAGGCCTTCACGTATTTGGAAAGTTATATCAAAGCTATCGACCCTTCCAAAGATTTCCACTTTAAAGCTTATTTAGACATGCACGCCTTAAACCCCCAACAAAACAACCAAAAAATAAGATTAAATCATATTTTATGAGTTAATATCTTTAGTTATGGGCTTTTGAAAATGATTATATAGCTTAACCTCATTTTCAAAAAATTTTACTAGGTTAAAATTCCAACGGGTCCACTACAAAGCCCTTTTAGACATGCACGCCTTAAACACAACAAAACATCCACAAAATAAGATTAAATTAAATTTTATGAATTAAAATATTTGATTATGGGCTTTTGAATATTATTATATAGCTTAACCTCAATTTTAGAATTTTTTACTCGGTTAAAATTCCAACGGGTCCATTGTAAAGCCATTTAGACACGCACACCTTAAACCCCAACAAAATGGCCGCAAAATAAGATTAAAACAAATTTTATGAGTTAAAATATTTGATTATAGTATTTTAAATATAATTATATAGTTTAACCTCAATTTTATAGCTTTTTACTTAGTTAAAATTCAACGGGTCCACTATAAAAAAATATTTAGACATGCATGCTTAAACCCAACAAAACGTCCACAAACTAAGATTAAAACAAATTTTATGAGTTAAAATATTTGATTATGGGGTTTTGAACATGATTATATAGCTTAACCTCAATTTTAGAAAATTTTACTCAGTTAATATTCCAACGGGTCCACTGTAAATCTCATTTAGACATCCACGCCTTAAACCCCAACAAAACAGCCAAAAAATTAGAGCCCTTTTAGACATTCAAGCCTTAAACACAACAAAACCGCCACATAATAATATTAAATCAAATTTTATGAGTTAAAATATTTGATTATGGGATTTTGAATATGATTATATATCCTATCCTTAATTTTAGAACTTTTTACTCGATTAAAATTCCAACGGGTCCACTATAAAGCCCATTTAGACATGCACGCCTTAAACCCCAACAAAATGGCCGCAAAATAAGATTAAATCAAATTTTATGAGTTAAAATATTTGATTATGGTCTTTTCAACATGATTATATAGCTGAACCTCAATTTTATAAATTTTTACTCGGTTAAAATTTCAATTGGTCCACTATAAAGCCCATTTAGACATGCATGCCTTAAACCCAATAAAACGGCCGCAAAATAAGATTAAATCAAATTTTATGAGTAAAAATATTTGATTAGGGGATTTTTAACATCATTATAGCTTAACCTCATTTTTAGAACTTTTTACTAGATTAAAATTCCAACGGGTCTATTATAAAGCGCATTTAGACATGCACGCCTTAAACACCAACAAAATTGCCGCAAAATAAGATTAAATCAAATTTTATGAGCTAAAATATTTGATTATGGGCTTTTGAATATAATTATATAACCTCAATTTTAGAGCTTTTTACTCGGTTAAAATTCAACGGGTCCACTATAAAGCCATTTAGACATGCACTCTTTAAACCCAACAAAACGTCCACAAAATAAGATTAAAACAAGTTTTATGAGTTAAAATATTTGATTATGGTCTTTTGAACATGATTATATAGTTTAATCTCAATTTTAGAATATTTTACTCGGTTAAAATTCCAACGGTTCTGGTGTAAATCTCATTTAGACACACGCCTTAAACCCCAACAAAACAGCCAAAAATAAGGTTAAATCATATTTTAAGAGTTACAATATTTATTTGTGGGCTTTTGAATAAGATTATATAGCTTAATGTCATTTTCAAAAAAAATTAATCTGTTAAAATTCCAACGGGTCCACTATAGAGCCCATTTAGACAATCACGTCTTAAACCCCAACAAAATGGCCGCAAAATAAGAGTAAATCAAATTTTATGAATTAAAATATTTAGTTATGGGGTTTTGAACAGATTATACAGCTTAACCTCAATTTTAGAACTTTTTACTCGATTAAAATTCCAACGGGTCCATTGTAAAGCCAATTTAGACATGCACGCCTTAAACCCCAACAAAACGGCCGAAAAATAAGATTAAATCATATTTTATGAGTTAAAATATTTATTTATGGGCTTTTGAACCTGATTATATAGCTTAACCTCATTTTCAGAAATTCTTACTAGTTTAAAATTCCAACGGGTCCACTATTACAAAGCCTATTTAGACATGCACGCCTTAAACACATCAAAACGGCCACAAAGTAAGATTAAATCAAAGAGAAAAAGGAGAGAGTTTTAGGGCAAATCTTGCAAAATGGCTAAAAGGGTCGAATGTTGGGGCAAAAAGTTTTTTATACCGCTTTAAAAATAAGAGATGGGTTAATAGCCCTTTTAACCCATTCACCCTTTTTATTCATGTGCGGAAGCCATTAAGCATTTCGAAACTATGCCCCTGGTCCCTCCATGTTTTCAAAATCTCTTGATTTAGTCCTCCAATTCGGCCGAATTCTATTTTTACAAATGGTTTTATTTTGTTTCAGTCTTTCCGTGTTTCTGATAACATTTTCTAGTCCTTTCGCCTTTTTAAATTCCTCCCGAGGCCCTTCAAGGTTTTCCAATCTTTTTAATTTCATCCTTTTTAATTAATTTAATTTTAAAGTGGTAAAATACCCTTTTTGGTCCTTGTTTTCTTTAAAGTCTTTTAATTTGAACCCTTTTAATGGTAAAAATACCTTTATGCCCCTGGTTTTTTTGTTTTGTTTTCATTTAGTCCCTTGCTTTGCATATTTATTTATTTCCAGCCTTTAAATTATTTTTTTAATTTTAACCCCTTTATTGTTATTTTGCTTGATTATATTTGATTTTTGTGTTTGTTGTCCCCTTTTATTCATTTGTAGGTTGGCCCTTTTAGGTTAGCTTAGGGCTTAATTTAATTCAATTAATTTAAGTTATGCCCTTGACTTATTGGGGCATAAGTCTTAAATTAATTAAATTAAATTTAGGATTAGGTTAGTTTGAACCTTTAGTTAGACTTAGGTTTGAATTAATTTAATTGATTTAAATTTGTCTTTGGCTTATGAGACAAATGTTGAATTAATTAAATTAATGATCACCTCTTAATTACTCTTAGGATAAAATTGACACTTGGCTTAGGTGGACAATTAAAATCATAATTATTAATCCGATTCGTTTTAAATACCATCCTTGGCTTAATGGGATGGTAGTTTAAAATTAGTCTGATTAATTGTTTTAATTCAAGATAAATCCATAAAATATTAGGGTTTTTCTAGATTTTAGGATTTAATTAATTTAGGGTTAATATTAGACTAACCTAGTTAACAATTAGATCATTAATTTGAATTTCCATAATTTGGGGCCTTGTTAGGTTAGGGCTTTAGTGGGCCTAGGTTTTAAAGCCTTTCTTTGACATGCACTTTAATTGTCATTCTTTTAACCTTTTAATCCTTTCCATTCATTCATGCATCATATAGTTAGGCATCCCTAGGTTAAAGGGCATGCTAACACATGTATCAAATCATTTTATCCTTTTTGACAGATATACAAAGACCTTAACCTGCAACTTCACGATTGAAGAAGTAGATTCCAGCAAGATTTCAATTCATACCTTCATGAAACCAAGTGAAGATTTCAATCCATGACCTCATGAAAAGTGGATCACAATAAAGAATCGAGAGTTCCCAATGAGAAGAGCTCACCCAACAAAGATTTCTATGTGTGGAAGGCTCAGATCACATCCAAGCTAAGGGTTCTCATTGAGAAGAGTCCCTCCGATAGAATTCCGTATGTCATTTTAGATTTCTACCAAAGCCCTCAAAGCATAGTTTTATTTTTGAACTATCAGCTTTCAGTATCATATGTTAATATATCAGTAGCCTCTAGTGCTCAACCTTCATTTTCTAGCCATCAGTAAGACCTCCATGTGCATGGTGATGTAGGTTGTCCGTAAATCCTTTAGTGTTGGACCTTTATTTTTGGCCATTAGTAAGACCTCCATGTGCTTGGTGAGCCAGATCATCAATAAATCCTTTAGTGTTTGACTTCATTTTCTAGCCATCAGTAAGACCTCCATGTGCATGGTGAGCTAGGTTGTCTGTAAATCCTTTAGGGTTGGACCTTCATTTTTGGCCATTAGCAAGACCTCTATATGCTTGGTGAGTCAGATCGTCAATAAATCCTCCAGTGTTTGACTTTATTTTCTAGCCATCAGTAAGACCTCCATTTGCATGGTGAGCTAGGTTATCCGTATATCCTCCAGTGTTTGACCTTTATTTTTGGTCATCAATAAGACCTCTATGTGCTTGGTGAGCCAGACCGTCAGTAAATCCATCAGTGTTCAACTTTATTTTCTAGCCATCAGTAAGACCTCCATGTCCATGGTGAGCTAGGTTGTCCGTAAATCCTTTAGTGTTGCACCCTCATTTCTGGCCATCACTAAGACCTCTAGTGCATGGTGAGTCAGATCGTCAATAAAGCCTTTAGTGCTTGACCTTTTATCTCGCGGACCGTCAATAAGACCTTTAGTGCACGGTGATTTGAGCTCCGGTCTTCAGACACGGAAGTGGGTCAAAATTAGTGATTTTAGTCTTTGCTCTATCCTTGTTAACACATGCGCAAAGAAGGGCAACTGTAATCACTAATTTTGTCCGGGCTTTATTTTTTTATTTCATTTCTATTTCAGTAATGGGCTCTACTATACTATATTAATGAGTATGTTATCATTATTATTTTTATTAATTACCTTTTATTTTCCTTTGACTATGCCTAATATTATAATAATTATTATTACTATTATTATTGTAATACCCCAAAAATATGGCTTAGAATTATATCATTAAATCGAATGTAATGCAAATTGTTTGAAATGCCTTTAGAATGAACAATTAGGAGCCTTAAGACCAAAATTGAAATCATAAAATCAATAGATGGCTAAATTAGAAAGGGATTAAACCGAAAATTTTGGGAACTTGAGGATTTTAGTGTAATATCCCCAAAAATGTGGTCCATAAGTATTTTGTTATTCGAATGATAATTAGTTAAGTATTGAATTTTTTTGTAAGGAGTTTAGAAGCATTAAGTGACTTATGACCAAATTTGAATCACGAAATAAGTAGATAGCTAAATTTTAAGGACTAGACCGAATTCTTAGTAAAAACAAAGGTTTGCATGTCAAATAGAAGTTTCTTAGGGAACTTTTACACATGTCACTATTGGGAAAAGGCATGTAGGAGGAGTCTCGGGTAGTGGGGGATAAGGGAAACATTATCCCCATCTCTTCCAAGGCAACCAATCAATTTGTTAGGGAGAGAAATTTGAGGGTGGCCATGGAAGCTTTAGAATTGAAGCTTAGATTGTTTCAAACCTTTGGATCCTTGATCGATTAGGCTTAAGGAAGATGTAAGCATTCTTTCCTATTCTCTATCTAGAGTTTATTTTGAATTTGATTTCAAACTTTCATGAATTTTGTTGTCACTAGAGATATTGGAGAATTAGACTTATACTATGAATTTCTTGTTTCACGGAAATGATATGCATGATTAAGGTGCCATGCTTTGTGATCCTATAACATAGTTAAGATTTTAAATCTCTTGATAATGAATCCCATGGTTATTGAGCCGGGTTTAGTATTCGGATGAACCCTTGTGTATGTGCAAAACATACTTGAACTTGAAATTTGTGGTTACATTGCTTAATAGAAACGGTAGGGACTATTTTGAATATGTATGTGTGAACATATACAAATTTGGGAACTGTTTTGGAAATCAAAATAAGATTTAAACTGTCAAAATAAGATGTGGATTGAATTAATAAACCTCTAGGACTGTTTTGTGGGAATAGAGAATTGTTTTTGGACTGTTTTGGTACATATACATGTATATACAAGTAGTTGGACTGTTTTGTATATAAATGAATATATAGGGACTGTTCGAAATGAATTAAGGACTGACTTGGTGATTTAAAAACTGGGGAACATTGTTTGCTAATAAAGTGGACTGTTTTTGCATATTAGAAAAGCATGTGGACTGTTTTGTGAGTGTATATGTGAAAATATGTATATTAAGGACTGTTTTTGAAATGCTTGTAGATGTCATGGACTGATTTGTGATTGTATAAATATACACCTATGTATTCGGGGACTGTTTTATATATATGGAAGTGCATTGGGCTGTTTTGAATATATAAATATGAACATAAGAAATTGGACTGTTTTGCATAATTAAGAATAGTAGTGGACTGTTTTGAGTAAATTTATATGTACACATGAATGCTGGACTGTTTTTACATAAATGAAAATGTATAGGGATTGTTTCGATGCATGTATATATGTACGTATGATGCTGGACTGTTTTTGAGTACATTTATATGTACACGTGAAAATTGGACTGTTTTGAATGTCTTAAGTTGTTAAGGAACTTGAATGGTCTTGAATGGATGACGTAGAGAACATTTAAGTAAGATGAGTAATCAGAAATAATCTTGATATAGTTGTTACTTTGAAATATTAAAGGAAGCATGAAAGAATGCTTATAAACTTTGACTTATAGTAAAGTTTGGTGTGTTATACATGGTTGTTCAAATTGTTTGCAAATTGAAGTGAGGTAGTGAAAACTAAAAATAAGATTGAATTGAATAAAATCCTAATAATGGTTATTTGTTTGAGGTATACACTTTGATGAGGAATATTGGAAAAGGAAGTAAGTTGGAAAAGAGAGATGTGATTATGGTTCAGGTATCCCGTAACTTTGGGATAACAGGTGAGTGTAGTTGCATTATCTCGGATGACATGGTGTCATTCTGATTTTTGAATTTATATTATAATATATGAATTGTGAAAGTGTAAATGCCTATGAAAATTTTTGCATAAGGATCAAGTAGAGCAAATTGGGGGAAGGGCATTCAAGCATGACATCATTGATAAGTTCTTTGTTGATGCTGCATTACATATGCATCTTGTGCCTTGCTATGTTTGATATGATTTTAATAAGTAGTAATATACTTTTTTTGAAAGCTTAGGAATCAAACTATGATCTATTTTATCATAAGACTTTAATAATGCAAATCAAAACTTAAAATGCTATAAGCTAAGAACTTTTAAGTCTTTCGGAGCTATTAGCTCATCTTTGCTCTAAGATATTAAGTAAGGAAAGAAGTAAATCACCTTATGACATAAGATACCCTCCTAATTCTCAAAGCTAAAAACATTAAGTTGCCTAAAAAATGGAATTCCTTGGGCACTTTGGCATGATGCAGAGGTATAATTCAGGGACTACGGTTTACGAGTTACGGCTCAGGGGTGACGACCCCAATATATGTGATATATTGGCGACAGTGAGAGGTAACGGGAGAGATAGTAAGGAGATTGGTGACAGTTGGATGGGTAGATGAGAAGTTAGGCTTGTTATGTTCTGACACTAGCCATTGCTATGTGCTTTGAGCTATGTGTAACACTGACCAATACGGTCAAACACGGACCAATGCTACCCATGCCTAAAAGTGATCCAAGGCAAACGTTTTAAAAGAAAAACTTTGTAAGAAATCTGTTAAGAACTTTGATAAGCTCTGATAAGGACTCTGATAAGATTGGGTATGAACTCTGAAAGCTTTGATAAGTACTTCGATAAGCCTTGATAAGACTTCAATAAGATAAGTTATGAACTTTGATAAGTTCGATAAGAAATTCGAAGAAACTCGGTTAAAAACTCTGAAAGAAATTCGATTAGGATTTGAAAGACTATGAACTCCAATTAAGCTTCCAATAATCAAGACTTGTATAAGCTAAAATTTAATACATAAATATGTATTACTAATTTATGCTTGAATTTCTCAGATTTTATATTCAATATCATTAACATTCTGCTTTGCTATTTTAAAAGTCTCTACCTCACTTAGGCTATATCAGCCTAA
The DNA here is from genome assembly GCA_019671005.1 of Hibiscus mutabilis. Taxonomy (NCBI): domain Eukaryota; kingdom Viridiplantae; phylum Streptophyta; class Magnoliopsida; order Malvales; family Malvaceae; genus Hibiscus; species Hibiscus mutabilis. The sequence goes on along the minus strand of CM033733.1, from coordinate 21,230,361 downwards.
TGCATTCATTGTTCATGCATTTGCAGGCTAATTATTTGACCAAGGATCGATCATGAATTGGGGTTGCAAGTCACATTTGTAATAGATTTGTGCAATTAGGTTTTCTAGGTCTTCTAATGCTGGCTTGTAGTGCATCCTTTTGACATGTATAACTGATAAATATATTATGCTATATGTATTTAAGGTTGTTATTATATTTCGGTGGTTGTTGTTTTGTTGGTTATAGATAATTCTTGATAGATAAGTAGTTAATAATGGAAGTATGTACGATTGATTGAGTATGAGATCATGGCATATTGTATAATTGGAAATTTTGCTTGTAGTGCTTGGTTATGTTTAAGTAATTATACTTGGGTTGTATGTTTGATGATCAATGGGTTGAAATAAAGACATAGTTGAAATTGTGGTACTCTAATGTTTGTGCAAGTATAAATGGTCACGTTTCGGTTTGTTCGAATAAGGTCTATATTGATGGTAATATTGTTATGTTCAAATAAGGTATGTATATATATGATGTTAATATTGCTATGATCGAATGGTGATTAAAAGGTGTAAATCTTGCTATGTTCAAATGGTGTCTATATGCTAACCAATGTGTAATGAATTAGCTTGAGGTACAAGTTATCCTATTGCTTCATTTTTTTGAATAGGAGTTAATTAGTTAACTTGATTTTAATTTACTAATGATTCAATTAAATGTATAAAGTTAAGTTTAAGATATCATACTCCTTAAAACTTAGCCTTGACTAATTCCTTACTTGAGTTACAAGAAACTGGCCGAATAACCAAATTACCCTCTTTATTCAAACCCTTAGGGATGGTTGGTGCTAACCTTTCTCTAAAATGTATGAATGGACTTAACATGATCTTAATTACGGTAATAGATTTAAATGTATTCAGAACCTTACAAGATTTGAAATGACTAATGTTGTGTAATATTCTTGTGGAGTTAATGAATCGGAAGTTAGAAAGAAAATTTTTTGTTACTATACCTCGAGTTAGTTTGGAAGTATTAGCTTTTGGTCACATGTTTCTTGAAATATCTTGCGGTGACACCTGGGATTCCAGTTTTCTTCTAAACTGGGTTGAGGGCGTTACAATTATTTTTGGTTATATTATACTACTATATAATTATTATGTTATTATGCGTTTATTATATCATTATAATATCACTATTATTATACTATATTTTTATTATTACATTAGTATATTACTTTATCATTATAATATTACTATTATTAAACTATATTATTATTATTAAACAATAATTGAAAAACAAAAAGTTAAATAGTATTTAAAATAAATAAAACCCAAGCTTATTTTATCATAAAGTCCATTTACATAAATCAAAAACCCAAAAAATAATGTTACATACAAGGCCCGATAAGGCCCAAATAACTAAACCCTAAGCCTAATTACGTCAGAAACCCTAATATCATGCCTCATTAATTCTCTGCGCAGCCGCCCTCAGTCGTTAGATCCAAATTGGATCAAACAGTCCAGAGTTGAAGTAGAGAAGCTTTTGGAAGTGTAATGCGCCCTGCCCGTTCAATTCCTTCACTCGCGCCTGGGCCACACGCTGGCCTCATCAGCTACCTCACTCGCTGGTGGGAGTTACACACAGTGATCTTTCATGCCCCATGTGCAGTACACGCCCTTGTGCCCATCCAACTTCACGCCACGTCAACAGAAGGACCACTACAATAACCACCACGTTGACACATTGCCTCCTCCTCTGATTCCCAACTCTCCAGCAACCAACAACACATGCAAGGGCCAAAAAAAAGTGTCAGATCGTACATGGAGAAAACAAAAAACAAAATAACAGTAGCAACAAACACCATAGTGTTTTAGAGCCGACAACAATAGAGCCGGGCATGAATCCGGCCAAAATTTGCAGAGGCAACCATTTTATTTTCCTTTTTATATGTATGTAATTTCAATTGGTTATAAAAACCGCACCCAAACACATGTAACCCCATTCGGGGATTTCTAGGAAATCAAATTCAAAAAATAACAGTTTCGAGGTATTTTCTTTTTCTTTTTTCATGCATATTTTAAAAAAACAAAAAAAAAAGGTCAGGGTTCATTTTTTTACCTTAGAGGCACGGCCGTCGCCATTCGAGTCCTCTATTCCTGGTAATAAGCCAAGGCTTTTGGGCTTTTGTGGTGAATCGGTAGGGAGCCCGGGGTCTCTTTCGTTTCAAGGTTAAAACCAAGATCTAAAAAATGGGTTTCGGCTCAGTTTTTTCGTAGATTTAGGAGAAATGGTTTTGTTTTTAAAAATCTGGGTTCAGATATAGGTTTAAAGTGGGAAGAGGAGCGTTTTGGTGTTTTTTTAAGTTTCTGGCACCGTTATACGGTGGCAGACGGTGGAGTATGGCGGTGCATCCGCCGATTTCTGGAAAACATAGCTATTTTCTGGGTTGAGATTGAAGAACACGTTGAGTGTTCATAGCTTCTCAAAGAGAAAAAGGAGAGAGTTTTAGGGCGAAGCTTGCAAAATGGCTAAAAGGGTTGAATGTTCAGCCGGAAAGTCTTTTTACACCGCTTTAAAAATAAGAGATTGGTTAATAGCCCTTTTAACCCCTCTGCCCTTTTTATTCACACGCAGAAGCCATTTCGCATTTCAAAACTACGCCCTTGGTCCCTCCATGTTTTCCAAATCTCTCGATTTAGTCCTCCAATTCGGCCGAATTCTATTTTTACAAATGGTTTTATTTTGTTTTAGTCCTTCCGTGTTTCTGATAACATTTTCTAGTCCTTCGGCCTTTTTAAATCCCTCCTGAGGCCCTTCAAGGTTTTCCAAGCTTCTAATTTCGTCCTTTTTAATTAATTTGATTTTAAAGTGGTAAAATACCCTTTTGGTCCCTGTTTTCTTTGAAGTATTTTAATTGGACCCCTATTAGTGGTAAAATTACCCTTTATGGCCCTGGTTTTTTTGTTTTGTTTTCATTTTAGTCCCTAACTTTGCATATATATTTATTTCCAGCCTTTAAATTATGTTTTTAATTTTAACACCTTTATTGTTATTTTGCTTGATTATATTTGATTTTTGTGTTTGTTGTCCCCTTTTATTCGTTTTTAGGTTGGGCCTTTTAGGTTAGATTAAGGCTTAATTTAATTCAATTAATTTAAGTTATGCCCTTGGCTTATTGGGGCATAAGTCTTAAATTAATTAAATTAAATTTAGGATTAGGTTATTTGGAACCTTTAGTTAGACTTAGGTTCGAATTAATTTAATTGATTTAAAATTTTCTTTGGCTTATTGAGATAAATGTTGAATTAATTAAATTAATTGATCACCTTTTAATTACTCTTAGGATAAAATTGACACTTGGCTTAGGTGGACACTTAATTAAAATCATAATTATTAATTCGATTCGTTTTAAATACCATCATTGGCTTAATGGGATGGTAGTTGAAAATTAATCTAATTAATTGTTTTGACTCAAGATAAATCCATAAAATATTAGGGTTTTCTATATTTTATGATTTAATTAATTTAAGGTTAATATTAGACTAACCTAGTTAACAATTAGATCATTAATTTGAATTTGAATAATTTGGGGCCTTGCTAGGTTAGGGCTTTAGTGGGCCTACGTTTTAAAGCCTTTCTTTGTCATACACTTTAATTGTCATTCATTTAACCTTTTAATCCTTTTCAAATGGACATCTTGTTAATTAATAAATTTAATCATAAAAGGAGGTATTTATTAATTCTGATATTTGTGTCGTAACAGTTCGAGCTTAAAGGATGTTTACCAAATATTCAAATTAATTTTCACCGTCTGAAGGTGAACTTTAATCTAAAATAAAATTTGACAACTCATAACATCATTTCTAACTGTTTGCATCATGCATAAAGGTGATGTACTTGATTCGAACCATAAATTAGCATAGTCATAGGTCTTATTCGATGTTGGTTTAATCTGCGGTCCAATGTACAGTCGCCCTTATTAATTAAACGTTGAATTACTTGAAGCCCACCAATTTGACGAAAGCCCTTTTAATTAAGGCAAAGATCCAATTACGACCATTTAAATAAATTCAATTTAAATTTCAATGATTTCCATCAATTAAAAGCAACCTACATTTTAGAACTTTTTACTCGGTTAAAATTCCAACGGGGCCACTGTAAAGCCCATTTAGACATGCACGTCGTAAACCCCAACAAAATGGCTATAAAATAATTAAATAATATTTTATGAGTTAAAATATTTGATTATGAGATTTTGAACATGATTATATACCTTAACCTCAATTTTAGAAATTTTTACTCGGTTAAAATTTCAACGGGTCCACTTTAAAGCCCATTTAGACATGCACACCTTAAACCCAACAAAAATGCCAAAAATATGATTAAATCAAATTTTATGAGTTAAAATATTTGATTATGGGCTTTTGAATATGATTATATAGCTTAACCTCAATTTTAGAACTTTTTACTCAGTTAAACTTCCAACGGGTCCACTGTAAAACTCATTTAGACATGCATGCCTTTAACCCAACAAAAGGGCCACAAAATAAGATTAAATAAAATTTTATGAGTTAAAATATTTGGTTATGGGCTTTTGAACATGATTATACAGCTTAACCTCAATTTTATAACTTTTTACTCGGTTAAAATTACAATGGGTCCATTATAAACCCATTAGACATGCACGCCTTCAACCCCAACAAAATGGCCGCAAAGTAAGATTAAGTCAATTTTTATGAATTAAAATATTTGATTATGGGTTTTTGAACATGATTATACAGCTTTAACCTCAATTTTAGAACTTTTTACTCTGTTAAAATTCCAACGGGTCCACTGTAAAGCCCATTTAGACATACACCCCTTAAACACAACAAAATGGCCGCAAAATAAGATTAAATAAAATTTTATGAATTAAAAAATTTAGTTATGGGGTTTTGAACATGGTTATACAGCTTAACCTCAATTTTATAACTTTTGACTTGGTTAAAATTCCAACGAGTGCACTATAAAGCCAATTTAGACATTCATGCCTTAAACCCCATCAAAATGGCCGAAAAATAAGATTAAATTATATTTTATGAGTTAAAATATTTATTTATGCACTTTTGAACATGATTATACAGCTTAACCTCAATTTTAAAACTTTTTACTTGGTTAAAATTCCAACGGGTCCACTATAAAGCCCATTTAGACCTGCACGCCTTAAACCCCAACAAAATGGCCGCAAAATAAGATTAAATCAAATTTTATGAATTAAAATACGTAATTTTGGGCTTTTGAACATGATTATATAGCTTAACCTCATTTTCAAAAAATTTTACTCGGTTAAAATTCCAACGTGTCCACTATAAAGCCCATTTAGAAATTCATGCCTTAAAAACAACAAAAAGGCCACAAAATAAGATTAAATCAAATTTTTTGAGTTAAAATATTTGATTATGGGATTTTTAATATGATTATATAGATTAACCTCAATTTTCGAACTTTTTACTCGGTTAAAATTCCAACGGTCCATTGCAAAGCCCATTTGGACAAGCACGCCTTAAACCCCATCAAAATGGATTCAAAATAAGATTAAATCAAAATTTATGAAATCAAAATTTTTTTGGGCTTTTGAACATGATCATATAGCTTAACCTCAATTTTAGAACTTTTTACTCGGTTAAAATTTCAATGGTTCCATAGTAAAGCCCATTTACACATGCATGCCTTAAACCCCAACAAAACGGCCGAAAAATAAGATTAAATCAAATTTTATGAGTTAAAATATTTGATTATGGCTTTAGAATATGATTATATAGCTTAACCTTAATTTTAGAACTTTTTACTTGGTTAAAATTCCAACGGGTCCACTATAAAACCCATTTAGACATGCATGCCCTAAACACAAAAAAAAGGCCGTAAAATAAGATTAAATCAAATTTTATGAGTTAAAATATTTGATTATGGGATTTTTAATATAATTATATTGCTTAACCTCAATTTTAGAACTTTTTACTCGGTTAAAATTATAACGGGTCCACTGGAAAGCCCACTTAGACAAGCACATCTTAAACCTAACAAAACGGCCACAAAATAAGAATAAAACAATTTTTATGAGTTAAAATATTTGATTATGGGCTTTTGAATATGATTTTATAGCTTAGCCACAGTTCTAGAGCTTTTTACTCGGTTAAAATTCTAAAGGTTTACTATAAAGCCCATTTAGACATGCATACCTTAAACCCCAACAAAATGGACGCAAAATAAGATTAAATCAAATTTTATGTATTAAAAATATTTATTTATGGGATTTTGAACATAATTATATAGCTTAACCTTAATTTTAGTACTTTTTGCTCAGTTAAAATTCCAACGGGTTCACTATAAAGTCCATTTAGACATGCACGCCTTAAACCCAACAAAACAGCCAAAAAAAAGATTAAATCAATTTTTATGACTTAAAATATTTGATTATGAGCTTTTGAATATGATTATATAGCTTAGCCACAATTTTAGAGCTTTTTACTCGGTTAAATTTCTAGAGTGTCCACTTTAAGACCCATTTAGACATGCACGCCTTAAACCCAAAAAAACGGCTACAAAATACGTTTAAATTCAATTTTATGAGTTAAAATATTTGATTATGGGATTTTGAACATGAGTATATAGCTTAACCTCAAATTTAAAACTTTTTACTACGTCAAATTTCCAACGGGTCCACTGTAAAGCTCATTTAGACATTCACACCTTAAAAACAACAAAATGGCCACAAATAAGATTAAATCAAATTTTATGAATTAAAATATTTGATTATGGGCTTTTGAATATAATTATATAGCTTAACCTCAATTTTAGAACTTTTTACTCGGACAAAATTCTAATGGGTCCACTATAAAGCCCTTTTAGACATGGACGTCTTAAACCCAACAAAATAGCCGCAAAATAAGATTAAATTAAATTTTATGAGTTAAAATATTTGATTATTGACTTTTTAAAATGATAATATATCTTAACCTCAATTTTAGAACTTTTTACTCGGTTAAAATTCCAACGGGTCCACTTTAAAGCCCATTTAGACATGCACGCCTTAAACCCAACAAAATGGTAAAAAGTAAGATTAAATCAAATTATATAATTTAAAATATTTGATTATGGGCTATTGAATATGATTATATAGCTTAATCTCAATTTTAGAACTTTTTACTCGGTAAAAATTCTAACAGGTCCACTATAAAGCCCATTTGGACATGCACGGCTTAAACCCAACAAAATGGCAAAAAATAAGATTAAATCAAATTTTATGAGTTAAAATATTTGATTATGAACTTTTTACTTGGTTAAAATTCTAACGGATCCACTGTAAAGCCTATTTAGATATGCACGCCTTAATCCAACAAAATGGCCGAAAAATAAGATTAAATCAAATTTTATGAATTAAAATATATAATATTTGATTATTGGATTTTTAATATGATTATATAGCTTAACCTCAATTTTAGAACTTTTCACTCGTTAAAATTCCAACGGGTCCACTGTAAAGCTCATTTAGACATGCTAGACTTAAACCCATCAAAATGGCCGCAAAATAAGATTAAAATAAATTTTATTAATTAAAATATTTAGTTATGGTCTTTTGAACATGATTATATAGCTTAACCTCATTTTAAAAAAAAATACGCGGTTAAATTCCAATAAGTCCACTATAAAGCCCATTTAGGCATGCACGTCTTAAACCCAAAAAAATGGACGCAAAATAAGATTAAATAAAATTTTATGAATTAAAATATTTAGTTATCTTCTTTTGAACATGATTATATAGATTAACCTTAATTTTAGAACTTTTTGCTCGGAGAAAATTCTAACGGGTCCACTGTAAAGCCCATTTAGACATGCGCATCTTAATCCCCAACAAAATGGACGCAAAAAAAGATTAAATCAAATTCTATGAATTGAATTTTTTTTGTTATGGGATTTTGAAGATGATTATATACCTTGACCTCAATTTTAGAACTTTTTACTCAGTTAAAATTCCAACGGGACCACTGTAAAGCCCATTTAGACATGCACGCATTAAACCCCAACAAAACGGCCAAAAAATAAGATTAAATCATATTTTATAAGTTAAAATATTTGATTATGGGCTTTTGAATATGATTATATATCTTAACCCGAATTTTAGAACTTTTTACTTGGTTAAAATTCCAACGGGTCCACTATAAAGCCCATTTAGACATGCACGCCTTAAACACAACAAAATGGATAAAAAATATGATTAAATTAAATTTTATGAGTTAAAATGTTTGATTATGGGCTTTTGAATATCATTATATAGCTTAACCTCAATTTTAGAACTTTTTACTCGGTTAAAATTCTAACTGGTCCACTCTAATGTTCATTTAGACATGTACGTCTTAAACCAAACAAAATGGCCGCAAAATAAGATTAAATAAAATTTTTTGTATTAAAATTTTTAGTTATGGGCTTTTGAACAAGATTATACAGCTTAACCTCAATTTAGAACTTTTTACTCGGTTAAAATTCCAACGGGTCCACTGTAAAGCCCAATTAGTAATGCACGCCTTAAACCCAAACAAAACGACCGAAAAATAAGATTAAATCAAATTTTATGAGTTAAATTATTTGATTAAGGGATTTTGAATATGATTATATTGCTGAGCCTCAATTTTGGAATTTTTTACTTGGTTAAAATTCCAACGGGTCCACTATAAAACCCATTTAGACATGCACGCCTTAAACACAACAAAACGGCCACAAAATAAGATTAAATCAAATTTTTTGAGTTAAAATATTTGATTATAGGCTTTTGAATATGATTATATAGCTTAACCTTAATTTTAGAACTTTTTACTCGGTTAAAATTCCAACGGGTCCACTGTAAACCCCATTTAGACATGCACGCCTTAAACCCAACAAAATGGACGCAAAATAAGATTAAATAAAATTTTATGACTTAAAATATTTGACTATTGGATTTTTAATATAATTATATAGCTTAACCTCAATTTTAGAACTTTTTACTTGGCTAAAATTCCAACGGGTCCATTAAAAAGCTCATTTAGACATGTTCGCCTTAAACCCCAATAAAACGGCCGAAAAATAAGATTAAATCAAATTTTATGAGTTAAAATATTTGATTATGGGATTTTGAATATGATTATATATCTTAACCTACATTTTAGAACTTTTTACTCGGTTAAAATTCCAACGGGGCCACTGTAAAGCCCATTTAGACATGCATGTCGTAAACCCCAACAAAATGGCTATAAAATAATTAAATAATATTTTATGAGTTAAAATATTTGATTATGAGATTTTGAACATGATTATATACCTTAACCTCAATTTTAGAAATTTTTACTCGGTTAAAATTTCAACGGGTGCACTTTAAAGCCCATTTAGACATGCACACCTTAAACCCAACAAAACGGCCAAAAATATGATTAAATCAAATTTTATGAGTTAAAATATTTGATTATGGGCTTTTGAATATGATTATATAGCTTAACCTCAATTTTAGAACTTTTTACTCAGTTAAAATTCCAACGGGTCCACTGTAAAACTCATTTAGACATGCATGCCTTTAACCCAACAAAAGGGCCACAAAATAAGATTAAATCAAATTTTATGAGTTAAAATATTTGGTTATGGGCTTTTGAACATGATTATACAGCTTAACTTCAATTTTATAACTTTTTACTCGGTTAAAATTCCAACGGGTCCATTATAAAGCCCATTAGACATGCACGCCTTAAACCCCAACAAAATGGCCGAAAAATAAGATTAAATTATATTTTATGAGTTAAAATATTTATTTATGCACTTTTGAACATGATTATACAGCTTAACCTCAATTTTAAAACTTTTTACTAGGTTAAAATTCCAACGGGTCCACTATAAAGCCCATTTAGACTTGCACGCCTTAAACCCCAACAAAATGGCCGCAAAATAAGATTAAGTCAATTTTTATGAATTAAAATATTTGATTATGGGTTTTTGAACATGATTATACAGCTTAACCTCAATTTTAGAACTTTTTATTCTGTTAAAATTCCAACGGGTCCACTGTAAAGCTCATTTAGACATACACCCCTTAAACACAACAAAATGGCCGCAAAATAAGATTAAATAAAATTTTATGAATTAAAAAATTTAGTTATGGGGTTTTGAACATGGTTATACAGCTTAACCTCAATTTTATAACTTTTGACTTGGTTAAAATTCCAACGAGTGCACTATAAAGCCAATTTAGACATTCATGCCTTAAACCCCATCAAAATGGCCGAAAAATAAGATTAAATTATATTTTATGAGTTAAAATATTTATTTATGCACTTTTGAACATGATTATACAGCTTAACCTCAATTTTAAAACTTTTTACTAGGTTAAAATTCCAACGGGTCCACTATAAAGCCCATTTAGACTTCCACGCCTTAAACCCCAACAAAATGGCCGCAAAATAAGATTAAATCAAATTTTATGAATTAAAATACGTAATTATGGGCTTTTGAACATGATTATATAGCTTAACCTCATTTTCAAAAAATTTTACTCGGTTAAAATTCCAACGTGTCCACTATAAAGCCCATTTAGAAATTCATGCCTTAAAAACAACAAAAAGGCCACAAAATAAGATTAAATCAAATTTTTTGAGTTAAAATATTTGATTATGGGATTTTTAATATGATTATATAGATTAACCTCAATTTTTGAACTTTTTACTCGGTTAAAATTCCAACGGTCAATTGCAAATCCCATTTGGACAAGCACGCCTTAAACCCCAACAAAATGGATTCAAAATAAGATTAAATCAAATTTTATGAAAACAAAAAATTTTTGGGCTTTTGAACATGATTATATAGCTTAACCTCAATTTTAGAACTTTTTACTCGGTTAAAATTTCAATGGGTCCACAGTAAAGCCCATTTACACATGCATGCCTTAAACCCCAACAAAACGGCCGAAAAATAAGATTAAATCAAATTTTACGAGTTAAAATATTTGATTATGGCTTTACAATATGATTATATAGCTTAACCTTAATTTTAGAACTTTTTACTTGGTTAAAATTCCAACGGGTCCACTATAAAACCCATTTAGACATGCATGCCCTAAACACAAAAAAATGGCCGTAAAATAAGATTAAATCAAATTTTATGAGTTAAAATATTTGATTATGGGATTTTTAATATAATTATATTGCTTAACCTTAATTTTAGAACTTGTTACTCGGTTAAAATTATAACGGATCCACTACAAAGCCCACTTAGACAAACACGTCTTAAACCCAACAAAACGGCCACAAAATAAGAATAAAACGATTTTTATGAATTAAAATATTTGATTATGGGCTTTTGAATGTGATTTTATAGCTTAGCCACAGTTCTAGAGCTTTTTACTCGGTTAAAATTCTAAAGGTTTACTATAAAGCTCATTTAGACATGCATACCTTAAACCCCAACAAAATGGACGCAAAATAAGATTAAATCAAATTTTATGTATTAAAATATTTATTTATGGGATTTTGAACATAATTATATAGCTTAACCTCAATTTTAGAACTTTTTGCTCGGTTAAAATTCCAACGGGTTCACTATAAAGTCCATTTAGACATGCACGCCTTAAACCCAACAAAACAGCCAAAAAAAGATTAAATCAATTTTTACGACTTAAAATATTTGATTATGAGCTTTTGAATATGATTATATAGCTTAGCCACAATTTTAGAGCTTTTTAGTTGGTTAAATTTCTAGAGGGTCCACTTTAAGACCCATTTAGACATGCACGCCTTAAACCCAAAAAAACGGCTACAAAATACGTTTAAATTAAATTTTATGAGTTAAAATATTTGATTATGGGATTTTGAACATGAGTATATATCTTAACCTCAAATTTAAAACTTTTTACTCAGTCAAATTTCCAACGGGTCCACTGTAAAGCCCATTTAGACATTCAGGCCTTAAAAACAACAAAATGGCCACAAATAAGATTAAATCAAATTTTATGAATTAAAATATTTGATTATGGGCTTTTGAATATTTAGTTATCGGCTTTTGAACACGATTATATAGATTAACCTTAATTTTAGAACTTTTTGCTCGGATAAAATTCCAACGGGCCCACTGTAAAGCCCATTTAGACATGCACATCTTAATCCCCAACATTATGGACGCAAAAAAAGATTAAATCAAATTCTATGAATTGAAATTTTTTTGTTATGGGATTTTGAAGATGATTATATAGCTTGACCTCAATTTTAGAACTTTTTACTCGGTAAAAATTCCAACGGGACCACTGTAAAGCCCATTTACTAATGCACGCCTTAAACCCCAACAAAACGGCCAAAAAATAAGATTAAATCATATTTTATAAGTTAAAATATTTGATTAAGGGCTTTTGAATATGATTATATAGCTTAACCCGAATTTTAGAACTTTTTACTTAGTTAAAATTCCAACAGGTCCACTATAAAGCTCATTTAGACATGCACGCCTTAAACACAACAAAATGGACAAAAAATAAGATTAAATTAAATTTTATGAGTTAAAATGTTTGATTATGGGCTTTTGAATATGATTATATAGCTTAACCTCAATTTTAGAACTTTTTACTCGGTTAAAATTCTAACTGGTCCACTCTAATGTTCATTTAGAGATGTATGTCTTAAACCAAACAAAATGGCCGCAAAATAAGATTAAATAAAATTTTATGCATTAAAATTTTTAGTTATGGGCTTTTGAACAAGATTATACAGCTTAACCTCAACTTAGAACTTTTTACTCGGTTAAAATTCCAAAGGGTCCACTGTAAAGCCCAATTAGTAATGCACGCCTTAAACCCAAAAAAACGGCCGAAAAATAAGATTAAATCAAATTTTATGAGTTAAATTATTTGATTAAGGGATTTTGAATATGATTATATTGCTGAGCCTCAATTTTGGAATTTTTTACTTGGTTAAAATTCCAACGGGTCCACTATAAATCCCATTTAGACATGCACGCCTTAAACACAACAAAACGGCCACAAAATAAGATTAAATCAAATTTTTTGAGTTAAAATATTTGATTATAGGCTTTTGAATATGATTATATAGCTTAACCTTAATTTTAGAACTTTTTACTCGGTTAAAATTCAAACGGGCTCACTGTAAACCCCATTTAGACATGCACGCCTTAAACCCAACAAAATGGACGTAAAATAAGATTAAATAAAATTTTATGACTTAAAATATTTGATTATGAGATTTTTAATATAATTATATAGCTTAACCTCAATTTTAGAACTTTTTACTTGGTTAAAATTGCAACGGGTCCACTGTAAAGCCCATTTAGACATGCACGTCTTAAACCCAAGAGAACAGCAAAAACGTAAGATTAAATCAATTTTTATGAGTTAAAATATTTGATTATGGGTTTTTGGATATGATTTTATAGCTTAGCCACAATTTTAGAGCTTTTTACTCGGTTAAAATTCTAACGGGTCCACTATAATGCCCATTTAGACATGCACGTCTTAAACCCAAAAAAATGGACGCAAAATAAGATTAAATAAAATTTTATGAATTAAAATATTTAGTTATCGGCTTTTGAACATGATTATATAGATTAACCTTAATTTTAGAACTTTTTGCTCGGATAAAATTCCAACGGGTCCACTGTAAAGCCCATTTAGACATGGACGTCTTAAACCCAATAAAACGGCCAAAAAATAAATTAAATCAAATTTTATGTGTTAAAATATTTGTTTATGGGATTTTTAATATGATTATATAACTTTGCCCCAATTTTAGAACTTTTTACTCGGTTAAAATTCTAACGGGTCCACTGTAAAGCCCATTTAGACATGCACGCCTTAAACCGCAACAAAATGGACGCAAAATAAGATTAAATCAAATTTTATGAATTAAACTATATGGTTATGGGCTTTTGAACATGATTATATAGCTTAACTTCAATTTTAGAACTTTTTACTCTGTTAAAAAGCCAACGGGTCCACTGTAAAGCCCATTTAGGCATACACACCTTACACCCCCAACAAAACGGCAGAAAAATAAGATTATATCAAAGTTTATGAGTTCAAATATTTTATTATGGGCTTTTGAATATGATTATATAGCTTAAACCAATTTTAGAACTTTTTAGTTCGTTAAAATTCTAATGGGTCCACTATAAAGCCTATTTATACATGCACGCCTTAAGCTCAACAAAATGGCCACAAAATATGATTAAATCAAATTTTATAAGTTAAATTATTTGATTACGGGCTTTTGAATATGATTATATAGCTTAACCACAATTTTTGAACTTTTTACTCGGTTAAAATTCCAACGTGTCCAGTGTAAAGCCCATTTCACATGCACGCCTTAAACCCAACAAAATGGCCGCAAAATAAGATTAAATCAAATTTTATGAATTAAAATATTTTGTTATGGGCTTTTAAACAAGATTATACATCTTAACCTCTATTTTAGAAATTTTTACTCGGTTAAAATTCCAATGGGTCCACTATAAAGCTCATTTAGACTTGTACGCCTTAAACCCAACAAAATGGACAAAAAAATAAGATTAAATCAAATTTATTAGTTAAATTATTTGACTATTGGCTTTTGAATATGATTATATTGCTTAACCCCAATTTTAGAACTTTTTACTTGGTTAAAATTCCAACGGGTCCACTATATAAAGCTCATTTAGACATGCATGCCTTAAACACAACAAAGCGGCCACAAAATAAGATTAAATCAAATTTTATGAGTTAAAATTTTTATTATGAGATTTTGAATATGATTATATTTCTTAACCTAAATTTTATAACTTTTTTGTAATACCCCAAAATTGGCTAAGTTGTTTAAGAGTCATTTAGCACTAAGATAAGGGCTTAAAAGCTATCATAGTGACTAAATTGATAAAATATAAAAGTTAGGATTTCTTTAATTATGAACTTTAGGTAAGGAATTTCTGAGAATTAAGAGTACCATGTGATAGAGAGCAAGTAAAATAGGGTACTTGCGAAGTTTGGTTGAAATCTGATAAGAAAAATATAGGTACTTGTTGGAATATTTTTATTGTACAGATAAATAGTACATGTTACATGAAGTTGATCTGTATAATTAGATTTTCGGTAATGGATTTATGTGGAAATCTATTTTTTATCGAACAATTAGGGGATAAGAAGATACTTGATTCGAAAAAAAATACAGTATAAGATATCGAATTTAGATCGAACTGCAAAGTTAATCGTGCTCAAGTCATAGGATGGGTGACCTTATGGGAAGGTCTCATGTCAGTAATTGAGACTGATAAAAAGGAAACAGTTCGAGTTGAAATTATTCATATGGATATCAGATAAAAGATTTTTAAGCGAATTTATCCGATAAAGATTTCGGGTAAATTATCAGTATATTAGACCAAGTCAAAATTTCAAGATTTTGATTTTTAAAAAATTAAAGAATATTTTGTATGTCAAAAATATTTATTTATGGAGATCAGAATTATGAGAATTTCATATTTTACCCGATAGCTTGGAAAACGGAAAATCGTAGTAAGTGATTATCGGGTAATTAGATCGAATTGGAATTTTAAAGGCAGTTCCATAAGCCATGGAAATTCATAAAATATTAGTTTTATGAATATTTTAATTTTTCTAGTTAGAATCTAACTAAACTTGGTTTCAATTTTACAAGATGGCAATTTTGAAAATAAGATATAGTTGGAGGATTATTTGGACCTAAAGAATTAAATGAATTTAATATTCATTTTTTAATACATGTGGCATATTAAGATAAAAGATAGAACAAAAATTTGTTCATCATCTTTCCCCCACTTTCGAAACCATGGAAAAAGAAAGAAGAAAATTTTCACAAAATTTTCCAAGGCAAATTGAAGGCTCCAAAGTTTATATTAATCAAGTAGCGATTTTTTTAAATCAAAGAAAGGGTCTAGGTAGCACACATAGTTTACACCGTGAATTATATTTTCAAGTTAATAACTGTCCTAAATATTTATTTAATCAATCCAGGGTTGAAACTAGGTGTTATTAGACATGTTTATAATTCAATGAAACAGAGGAAAAGTTGTTTTACTAAACTGGTTTAAAAAAAGTAAAAGTCAAGAAATCAGTTAAAAACTTTAGTAACATCTTCAATGTGTATTTAATCATTGATTATACGTTAAGGGTGTTATATTTTTACTCAGTTAAAATTTTAACGGGTCCATTGTAAAGCCCATTTAGACATACACGCCTTAAACACAACTAAGCGGCCGCAAAATAAGATTAAATCAAATTTTATTAGTTAAAATATTTGATTGTGGGCTTTTGAATAAGATTATATAGCTTAACCTCAATTTTAGAACTTTTTACTCGGTTAAAATTGCAGCGGATCCACTATAAAGCCCATTTAGATATGCAAGCCTTAAATCCAACAAAATGGCCACAAAATAACATTAAATCAAATTTTATGAATTCAAATATTTAGTTATGGGATTTTGAACAAGATTATACAGCTTAACCTCAAATTTAAAACTTTTTACTCGGTTAAAATTCCAACAGGTCCATTGTAAAGCCAATTTAGACATGCACGCGTTAAACACCAACAAAACGGGCGAAAATAAGATTAAATCATATTTTATGAGTTAAATATTTAGTTATGAGCTTTTGAACATGATTATGTAGCTTAACCTCATTTTCAGAAATTTTTACTCGGTTAAAATTCCAACGGGTCCATTGTAAAGCCCATTTAGACATGCACGCCTTATTTGTTTTGATGGAAAAGATGAGCCTCATTAAAACCCCTACTAAACCCACACCGAGCCAAAGGCCCAATGGAGGTGCCTAAGAGGGGAAAAAAGAGTACCCCAAAGATATCTTTACTAAGAAATGTATGACAAGTCATCACGTACAATAGAGGAAATAATCTCGGGATAAACGAAGTCGAAATATGAAAGTGAAAGGGACCGAAGGGCCGAAGTAGCGCTATGAGCGGCTAAGTTCGCAGAGCGTGATGCATATGAAATCGTAAAATTATGACCATGGGAGCATAAGATGTCTCAGGCCGGAGCAAGGGAACTAGAAAGGAGAGATAAATATGTCGTAGATATGTTGTTTTGTTCACCGCTAAAGCCGAGTCAAAATCAAAGAGAACGGTGGACCACCCCTTCTCAAGAGCCAATTCTAGTCCAACAATTAGGGTTGAGGCCTCCGCAAAAGAGGCATCCAGGCAATAGTTAATAGAACAGGCCAGACCGCCAACAACCGCCCCTGGTTTACACCGGGAAATGACACCGATGGGAGCCAAGTGGGTGGAAGGGTCAAAACCACCATCAACAATCACTTTGATTTGACCAGTAGAAGGCGCCCACCAACCTTGCGCAGAAAGAGCTGAGGAAGTAGATGCCGACTGTAGGTTGGAGTGAGGCCTACTTGCAACATGATGGTCACGGTGAAAACAGAGGGCATTAGATACCAAGACCCAGATGGGCCGTAAAAGCTTTTCGTGGACCCAGTCATTCCTTCGTCGCAAAAGATACCAAAGCACGGCAAGGAAAAGGCCAAAGGAGTCTAGAGATAGAGAGGTAGCAGCTTCCTCAAGCCAAGCAAGGGTATTGTCTACCTGACTGGAGACAAGGGCCTGAGGGAATCCTACGAAGAAAGGCTTCAACCAAAGTGGGACAATCACGGAGAGCATGGAGAATCATTTTCGAGTTGTCCCAGTACAAAGGGAAAGAACCAAGGGAAAGGCCTACAGAATGGAGTTGGCTTCCCGTAAGAAGTGATTCACGTCCAATTCGTCAACCGAAGATGCAAACTTTTGGGATAACCGGTAACTTCGAAATAAGCTTCAATATTCGTGAAGGTGTAGTATTCGAGGGGGTCGGACGCTGTAAAAAGATGTAACCAGAGTGGACAGTATAAAGGCCCGAGTCATGATCCCCTCAGAGAAAGGTGTCCGAGCAAGTGGAAGAGATCTGAACATGCAGAATAGTATCCACGTCATCTGCCGAAAAGATATTGGGAACAAGACGATCATTCCAGCTAGGTTGTCCTGGATCATGAAATCACAAAACCGGACCACTAGTTTGTCATTATCAAAAGAGTTGTTTGAGAGAAAATGGGCGAAGACCCCCGCAGCGGACCTAATAAAGGCGAACTGAGCTATCAGTACCTAGAGTCCAAAAGAACCTACCACGCAGTTGAGTCAAGGTTTTGTAAAGCCCCTTCTAAGAAAAAGAAGCATGCTTCGGGGGAGAGGGGGCATGGAGAATGTTCCTAGAAGAGAAATACTTGGCCATGAAAACACGTGAAAACAGAGATCTTGGATCTGAAATAAAGCGCCATAATTGCTTGCCAAGAAGAGCGACATTAAAGCGATGCATATCCCTGAAGCCAAGACCTCCAGAAGACTTAGGGGTGCACACGTTGGCCCAAGAGACGAGAGGCCAACCACACTTATTGTTCCGACCGGACCACTAATAGCTTCTCATAGTATGGGTCATATCTTCAATCAAATTTTGCGGAAGCAAGTATCAAGCCATAACGTATTGAGGCAAAGCTTGGGCCACATACTTGAGAAAGACCTCTCGACTACTGTAAGAGAACAAGTGCTTTATCCAACTGGTGACCCGAGTGCCAACTCTATCACGCATGAAACCAAGAGCCTCAGCCTTGTTGTGACCGATGAGAAGAGGAATTCCGAGATAGATTCTTGAATCATCAACCTCCCAAACCCCAAGAAGATCGTGGACAATCGTTTTGAAATTTAGAGGAGTACATGGACTGAAGAAAATAGTATACTTGTCAAAGCTGACATATTAACGAGAAGATTAAGCATATGATTGGAGAATATCCTTGAGGCATTGAGCTTCACTGAGCTCGTTTCGAATGAAAATTAAGCTATCATCCGCATATAGTAAATGATTAACAGAAGGCCCATAACGGCTGGCTTGGAGCCCATAGAGATGACCCTCTTTTTGCGTAGCCAGAAGAGAGGCAGAGAGACCCTATGTGCCAAGAAGGAAAAGGAAAGAGGAAAGAGGGTCCCTTTGCGCAAACCATGTTAAGGCCAGAAGGTAGTCGAAAGTCTCCTATTCATACGGGTAGAGAAGGTAACCGAGGAGACACAGCAAAGAATAAGATCTACCCAAGACGTGGCAAAGCCCATCTTGAGCATAACTCCATAGAGAAAAGACAATTCCACGTGATCAAAGGCTTTCTCTATATCTAACTTGAGGGCAGCACCCCGATTAACCGCAGAACACGAATCATTCAAGGAATGGACAATCTTATGGGCCACGAGAATATTGTCCAAGATCGAACGCCCTTTAACAAAACCAACCTGGTTCTCACTGACACAATATGGGATAATGGGCTTCAAATGATTGACAAGACTTTTGCCACTGTTTTATAAATAACCGTGCACAGGCTAATGGGCCAAAGCTACTTCATAGATGTCAAAGTCGAAATATTGGGAATAAGAACAATGACCGTACTATTCACAGACGCTAAGTCTGCATCACCACTGAGAAGATCTAAGCATAGCTTGGTAAAGTTAGTCCTGATAATGTCCCAATGTTGACGAAAAAATCCACTTGGAAGGCCATCAATTCTAGGGGCCTTTTGGGATTAATGTCCTAAAAGGCAGCAACAACTTCATCTATCGTGAAATCATGAGTAAGCTGATTGTTCATAACAGACTTGACCACCAGGATGATGTAATTCAAAAGGCCTAGATCAGCAGATGGCGAGGAAGAGGCAAAAAGACCTTGAAAGTAGTCAAAAGCCTCAGGATCGTCCTACCAAGACCCATCTGCATCATAAATACCATACAAGGTGATTTTTTCAACGTCTTCCCGAAGCATGGCATAAAAGTAGGAAGTATTGCGATTCCCCTTAGTGAGCTAGGTTACACGAGAGCGTTGGGCCCAATAAGCCTCCTTTTGATCCAATAGGTGACAAAGCTCGTATTTTGCAGCAAGAAAAACCTCCATATTAGCAGTGGAAAGATGGTGGTTTAGATATGAATTTATCTACTTCTGAAGCTCCGCAATCATTTTCAAGGAGCTGTCCCGGTGACTATTTTGCCATGATTTTAGTGCTTCACCCATCGCAGCAAGCTTGTCAACAAACGATCCTATTGTGTGGTGCCAGGTGGCTTACACCATCATAACGCACCTTTTTTGTTGTACCCAACTGTCCTCAAAATAGAAGAAATTATTGTGAGAACGAGACATGGACTGGACATGGCCCAAGTTGTGTCCATGAGAATAAAGCTATGATCCGAGTGAGCATTATATTTTGAGAAAATTCTGAATGTCGAAAGCATAGATCACCAGTGGCTGTCCGTAACAAAACGATCAAGAGGTTCAAGGATAGGTGAAACACGAGGCCCTGACTTGGTCTAGGTGAACCATCCTTGAGCCGGCTTACAATCGTAAAGGTCATTTCGAAGCAGACAATCATGGAAGCTTTCTATGTGATTCCTGACCTTACGTCGGCCACCTTGTTTCTCTGAATCATGCAAAATTCCATTGAAATCTCCCCCAACAAGCCAAGGCAGTGGAGAAGAAGAATGAAAACGGTTGAGCAAGTCCCAGTTCTTATGTTTGTTGCTTGCCTCAAAACAACCATGCAAGCCCGTAAAGTGGAATTAAAAATTGTCACAAGTAATGACAACATCAATGGGAAGACTGGAGTAAGAAACCAAATCAACAGAGGTATTATTATTCCATAATAACATAAGACCAGAGTAGCCCGACCCATTATCAACAATGAAACAACCGTCCATTCCTAAAGCAAGCTTAACTCTATCACTATTACGCATATGCATACGCATTTCACAAAGAAAAATAACATTTGGTTTGGTTTACCCCGACCACGAGAATTCTAACATAGCAGCCTCATTTCTCTTGGCGGGTTTCCTTAGCAACCTCTGCCGGAGAGTTTGTAACGCTGCTTATCCCGGGTTTAGACAAAGAAAGAACCTTCAAAATCAAAGAGGGCCCATGTTTTTGCATAGTCACAGAGGATGAGCCCTTTAGAGCCGTGCCTCTCTGGCCGAAAGAGAAGGTCGGGGTCGCTTAACATTTGTAATATCAGTCGAGGTAGAGCTCCTCTTCTGGAGAAGACGTGACGTGGTTTCATGTTTAGTGTGGCTCGTAATAGGGGTAGACTGTGGCCGAGAAGACATCTAGACATCAAAATCACCATGAGCTGACGGAGGGTGATGAGGAGTGGGAACTCGTTCGCGGGTTGAGGTAGACTTCGAATCATCAGCTAGAATCTGAAACAGAACAGATCCGTCCTTGGAGGTGGAAAGAGGCCGTGATGGTGGGCTGGCATATCGACTGTGATGACGTCTAGAGCCAGAATCGAGACGTGTAACTTCCCCTCGGCTATTTCCAGCCACAACAGTAGCAGTAGCTATACGGAGGCTTTATTCGACAGCTTCAGACACAACGGTCGTCACTAAATCATCAGCTTCCAAGGGATCGTCAATGCAGTCGGTCAAAGGCATATCGGCCGCACCCAAGACAGGATTAAACCAGTCTGGTGAGGTTGAGCCAAAAACCCCGTCCGTAGGAGCCAAGTTTAACCTGGTCATTATTACACTGGTGCTCGTGTCGGTTGGCTCGGGACATGGTCAGCAGCACCGACATCACACTCGTTTACTAGGCCCTTTCCAGCATCAGGTTGCTTGGTCATAGTCGCCACAGCAAGCTGCTCGATCACAGCAATAGCGGGTCTCTCGGTCTGCTCGATCACAGCAACATCAGGTCGCTCGGTCGCCACAACAATATGCCCGGCCACAACGTCTATCTCGATCCCATGGCTTGCATCAGCGTCTGTCTGCGCGGCCTCAACGGCACGGTTCTGCCCGTCCTGCTCATCCTCACCCAAACCTTAGACCTCGACTCGGACATGGCATCCTCGACACGTACAGGTAGTTGGTCCGAGCGATCGTGGCCTGCTTCACGCCTACGTTGACCATGGCATGCTCGAAATTGCAGGTGTAATACCCTAAAGATAGACTTGGTAGTAAGTTACTATTTCAAATGTGATTTAATTGGATTGTATCCGTATTTTTATCTAGATTTAATTAGGGGGCTAGGACCAAATCGAAAGAAAAAGAAGAAAAGATAGCTATTGTTCAATGGACTAAACTGAAATAAAAGAAAAAGAAAGAGCTTGCATGTTAAGAAAGAAATAATTGAAAGACGTTACACATGTCAAAAATAGTATTACACATGTGGAGTAGGGAAGAGGGAATCTCGGTTCTTTTGGGCTAAGGAGGGAATGGAAGAGAACATGAGTTCTTCATCCTTGAGAGGGAAAGAACTGAAGGTTGTCTTGGCGTTAGGATAATCTCAACCATTTTTCACTCAATTTTTCTTGGTTTGGAGCTGAATCTTTGGAAAAGCTCTCGGTGGAGTGGGACATTTTAGTTGGCTCAAGATGTTTGAGTGATAATCGAACAGGATTTAAAAAAAAAAAAGGTAACAGGTTCTTCACTTTTCCTTGTTTTGGTTAAGTTACATGTACATATATGGGCTAAAAATGTTAGTTAGAATTTGAACAATCTTGTTTCCTTTGATATATAGTGTTGGATTGGTGGTTATGATTAATTGATTAGTTCGAATAGAACCAAACTGTAAATAGTGCACCATGTTCTAATTTAGAAGTCTTTGGGTTAGTTTTGAATCATTGTTTGATTTGGTAAATGGTGTTTGAAGGCTTGAATATGATCACCTTGCTGGAAACTAAACATGGACTGTTTTGGGTTGTAATTGTATAACCAAGTGATTTGGACATGTAATTGTTTATATGTGAAATCTGGGCAGATTTGTATACCTAAGAACTATGTTAGAATGTTTGAATTCATATATGTTATACATGTGAATTCTGGGCAGATTTGTATACCTAAGAACTATGTTAGAATGTTTGAATTCATATATGTTATACATGTGAAATCTGGGCAGATTTGTATACCTAAGAACTATGTTAGAATGTTTGATTTCATAAATGTTTATATATGTAAAATCTGGGCAGATTTGTATGTATAGGAACTATGTTAAAATATTTGATTGCATATATGATTATATATGTCAATTTGGGATTATTTTGTGTAAACTTAAGAAATCATGGACTGCTTTGTGTGTGTATATATATATATATATATATATATATATATATATATATATGCAAACACTTGATTAATGGACTGTTTTCTAACCTTGTTTGAAGGATTGTTTTGAAATGCTGATGGATTATGTTCTAAATTTGTTTAAGGGCCATTTTGATGAGTTATGGACTGTTTTAACAAAGGTAAGTTGAAGAAGATTGTTCTGTAAAATTTAGGGCTGTTCAAGAAGTTAATAGAGGACTAAATTAGTGGAATAAGATGTGAAATGAATTGGTAAAATTGCATGATAAGGGACTGTTTTGGTGAGCGTATGTGTATATAAGAATAATTGCCCTGTTTTGTGCATATATATGTATACATATGAAAATAAGACTGTTTTGTATAAGTGTGAATTTTAGTGGACTGTTTTGTACATGAATTTATCTATATATATGTAATTGAAACTGTTTTGCATATTTGGAAGCATTAGTGGATCGTTTGGATACACATGAATACATGCTGGACTAATTTTAAGCACATATATGTATACATACAAATTTTTGGACTGTTTTGAATGAAATAAGAAATGTTAAGGGCTGCTTTGGTGTGTTTATATATATATGCCAATGTAGGGACTGTTTTGTGAACATACATGTAAATGTGGACCGTTTTGACATGTTAGAAAAGTATGTGGACTGTTTTAAGCTATATGTTTATATACATGTAAAAGCTATATGTTTATATACATGTAAATCTGGACTGTTTTGACATGTTAGACAAGTATGTGGACTATTTTGATGGATGTAAAATGTTTGCAATTACAGTGAATTAATTTGGTATGTATATGAACAACAGTGGGTTGTTTTGAACACATAAGAATATAATAAGTTTAAGGTGAATTATAGATGAGAGTTTTATGTTGTTAGCAAGCTTATTTCATTTGAAGAATTTAAAAGAGACTCTAATGCTTAAAATGATTCACTATTTTTATTTGTGAGGTACCTAAAATGATTAGGAATTGGATAATGTTATGAAGGCTAGAAAGGGGAAATTAATTGGGAGTATGTGCAAGTGTGGATTCAGGTATCCTGTAACTTCGAGATAAGATTAAATAAGATTAAATAAAATTTTATGAGTTAAAGTATTTGATTATAGAATTTTGAATTTATAACTTTTTACTCGGTTAAAATTCTAACGGGTCCACTTTAAAGCTCATTTAGACATCCCGCCTTAAACTGAACAAAATGGCTTCAAAATAAGATTAAATCAAATTTTGTGAATTAAAATATTTAGTTATGGGCTTTTAAACAAGATTATAAAGCTTAACTTCAATTTTAGAACTTTTTACTCGGTTAAAATTTCAACGGAGCCACTATAATGCCCATTAAACTTACACGCCATAAACCCCAACAAATCGGACGAAAAATAAGATTAAATCAAATTTTATGAGCTAAAATATTATATTATGAGATTTTAAATATGATTATATAGCTTAACCTCAATTTTAAAACTTTTTACTTGGTTAAAATTTCAACGGGTCCACCATAAAGCCCATTTAGGCATGCACGCCTTAAACCCAACAAAACGGTTACAAAAGAAGATTAAATCAAATTTTAAGAGTTAAAATATTTGATTATGGGTTTTTTAATATGATTATATAGCTTAACCTCAATTATAGAACTTTTTACTCGCTGAAAATTTCAACGGGTTCACTGTAAAGCCCTTTTTGACATGCATGCCTTAAATCCAAAAAACGGCAAAAAATAAGATTAAATCAAATTTTATAAGTTAAAACATTTGATTATGGGATTTTTAATATTCTTATATAGTTTACCTCAATTTCATAACTTTTTACTAGCTTAAAATTCTAACATGTCCACTGTAAAAGCTCATTTAGACATGCACGCCTTAAACCCCAACAAAATGGACGCAAAATAAGATTAAATCTATGGATTAAAATATTTAGTTATGAGATTTTGAACATGATTATATATCTTAACCTCATTTTTAGATCTTTTTACTCGGTTAAAATTTTAATGGGTCCACTATAAGACCATTTAGACATGCACGCATTAAACCCCAACAAAACAGCCGAAAAATAAGATTAAATCAAAATTTATGAGTTAAAATATTTTATTATGGGCTTTTGAATATTATTATATAGCTTAACCTCAATTTTAGAACTTCTTACTTTGTTAAATTCCAACGGGTCCACTATAAAGCCCATTTAGACATGCAATCCTTAAACACAACAAAGCGGCCACAAAATAAGATTAAATAGAATTTTATGAGTTAAAGTATTTGATTATGGGATTTTGAATATGATTATATAGCTTAACCTCAATTTTATAACTTTTTACTCGGTTAAAATTCTAACGGGACCACTTTAAATATCATTTAGACATCCCCGCCTTAAACCGAACAAAATGGCCGCAAAATAAGATTAAATCAAATTTTATGAATTAAAATATTTAGTTATGGGCTTTTAAACAAGATTATATAGCTTAACCTCAATTTTAGAACTTTTTACTCGGTTAAAATTTCAACGGGTCCACTGTAATGCCCATTAAACTTACACGCCTTAAACCCCAACAAATCGGATGAAAAAATAAGATTAAATCAAATTTTATGAGCTAAAATATTATATTATGAGATTTTGAATATGATTATATAGCTTAACCTCAATTTTAGAACTTTTTACTTGGTTAAAATTTCAACGGGACCACCATAAAGCCCATTTAGACATGCACGCCCTAAACCCAACAAAATGGCTACAAAATAAGATTAAATCAAATTTTACGAGTTAAAATATTTGATTATGGGCTTTTTAATATGATTATATAGCTTAACCTCACTTATAGAACTTTTTACTCACTGAAAATTTCAACGGGTTCACTGTAAAGCCCTTTTAGGCATGCATGCCTTAAACCCAAAAAATAAGATTAAATCAAATTTTATGAGTTAAAGCATTTGATTATGGGATTTTAAATATGCTTATATAGCTTAGCCTCAATTTTATAACTTTTTACTAGGTTAAAATTCTAACATGTCCACTGTAAAAGCTCATTTAGACATGCACGCCTTAAACCACAACAAAATGGATGCAAAATAAGATTAAATCAAATTTTATGGATTAAAATATTTAGTTATGAGCTTTTGAACATAATTATATAGCTTAACCTCATTTTTAGATCTTTTTACTCGGTTAAAATTTCAATGGGTCCACTATAAGCACTTTTAGACATGCACGCATTAAACCCCAACAAAACAGCCGAAAAATAAGAATAAATCAAAATTTATGAGTTAAAATATTTTATTATTGGCTTTTGAATATTATTATATAGCTTAACCTCAATTTTAGAACTTTTTACTTGGTTAAATTCGAACGGGTCCACTATAAAGCCCATTTAGACATGCACTCCTTAAACACAACAAACCGGCCACAAGATAAGATTAAATAAAATTTTATGATTAAAGTATTTGATTATGGGATTTTGAATATGATTATATAGTTTAACCTCAATTTTATAACTTTTTACTCAGTTAAAATTCTAATGGGTCCACTATAAAGCTCATTTAGACATCCCCGCCTTAAACCGAACAAAATGGCCGCAAAATAAGATTAAATCAAATTTTATGAATTAAAATATTTAGTTATGGGCTTTTAAACAAGATTATACAACTTAAGCTCAATTTTAGAACTTTTTACTCAGTGAAAATTTCAACGGGTCCACTGTAATGCCCATTAAACTTACACGCCTTAAACCCCAACAAATCGGACGAAAAATAAGATTAAATCAAAGTTTATGAGCTAAAATATTATATTATGAGATTTTGAGTATGATTATATAGCTTAACCTCAATTTTATAACTTTTTACTCGGTTAAAATTCTAATGGGTCCACTTTAAAGCTCATTTAGAGATCCCAGCCTTAAACCAAACAAAGTGGCCCCAAGATAAGATTAAATCAAATTTTATGAAATAAAATTTTTAGTTATGGGCATTTCAACAAGATTATACAGCTTAACCTCAATTTAGAACTTTTTATTCAGTTAAAATTCCAATGGGTCCATTGTAAAAATGGCAATTAATAAATGCATACAAGGTAAATTTTGACTTGGTTAAAATTCCAACCCCAAACTCCATTATAAAGCCCATTACGAATGCATACCTTAAACACAACAAAAGGCTACAAAAAATATTAAATCAAATTTTATGAGTTAAAATATTTGATTATGGGCTTTTTTAAATGATTATATAGCTTAAACTCAATTTTATAATTTTTACTATTTTAAAAATTCTAACCGTAATTGGGTAATTGGGATTTTGACATCATGCCTTAAACGTGAAAAAGTTTCCAAAAAAAAGATTAAATTAAATTTTAAGAGTTAAAATATTTGATTATGGGATTTTGAACATTATTAAAAAAATATAGCCTCAATTTTATCCTTTTTACTCGTAGGAGAAAATTCAAAACGGTCCACTTATAAAATTAAGGGCATTTAGACATGCACGCCTTTAAACCCCAATAAAATGGACGAAAAAAATAAGATTAAATCAAATTTTTATGAAGAAAATGTTTTAAGTTATGGGCTTTTTTCCACATGATTATATAGCTTAAACTCAATTTTAGAACATTTTACTTGGTTAAAATTCCAACGGGTCCATTATAAAGCCCATTTAGACATGCAAATTTGAAAAATCCCAAATAGTGTAAAATGGATCAAAAAATAAGATTAAATAAAATTTTATGAATTAAAATATTTATTTATGGGCTTTTGAACATGATTATATAACTTAAAATCAATTTTAGAACTCTTTAAAACGGGTTAAACTTCCAACGGGTCCACTTTGCAAAGCCCATTTAGACATGCACGCACCAAACCCAACAAAATGGCCAAAAATAAGATTAAATCAAAATTTATGAGTTAAAATATTTTATTGTGGGATTTTGAATATGATTATATAGCTTAAACCTTAATTTTAGAACTTTTTTTACTTTTTAAAATT
The DNA here is from genome assembly GCA_019671005.1 of Hibiscus mutabilis. NCBI lineage: Eukaryota > Viridiplantae > Streptophyta > Magnoliopsida > Malvales > Malvaceae > Hibiscus > Hibiscus mutabilis. Next base: position 21,202,257 of record CM033733.1, on the reverse strand, counting down.
TTTCCTTGTCATTTTAAAGCCCATTTACACATAAAAATTTAAGTCCAACAAAATGGTCACAAAAACACTTTGATTAAATCAAATTTTAACAGTTAAAAAATTTATTATGGGCTTTTTATTTGATTATATAGCTTAACCTCAATTTTAGAACTTTTTACTCATTAAAATTTCAATGGGTCCATTGTAAAGCCCATTTAGACACGCACGCCTTAAACTCAACAAAATGGCCGCAAAATAAGATTAAATTAAATTTTATGAATTAGAATATTTTATTATGGGCTTTTTAATTTGATTATATAGCTTAACATAAATTTTAAAACTTTTTTCTCAGTTAAAATTCCAACGGATCAACTGTAAAGCCCTTTTAGACATGCACGCCTTAAATATAACAAAATGGCCGCAAAATAAAATTAAATCAAATTTTTTGAATTAAAATATTTAGTTATGGGCTTTTCAACAAGAGTATCCAACTTAACCTCAATTTTAGAACTTTTTAAAAGGTTAAAATTTCAACGGGTCCATATAAAAGCTCATTTAGACATGCACGCCTTAAACACCAACAAAATGTCTGAAAATAAGATTAAATTATATTTTTTGACTCAAAATATTTAGTTATGGGCTTTTGAACAAGAATATATAGCTTAACCTCAATTTTATAACTTTTTACTCGGTTAAAATTCTAATGGGTCCACTTTAAAGCTCATTTAGAGATCCCAGCCTTAAACCAAACAAAATGGCCCCAAGATAAGATTAAATCAAATTTTATGAAATAAAATTTTTAGTTATGGGCTTTTCAACAAGATTATACAGCTTAACCTCAATTTAGAACTTTTTATTCAGTTAAAATTCCAATGGGTCCATTGTAAAGCCAATTTAGACATGCACGCCTTAAACTCAATTTTAGAACTTTTTATGGGCTTTGAAAATTATCCAACCTTAATTTTAGAACATTTAATTCTGAATATTCTAATGCCTATTTTTAGACATACATGCCTTAAACCCAACAAAACTGCCAAAAAATAAGAATAAATCAAATTTCATAAGTAAAAATATTTGATTATGGGATTATGAATATGATTATATATCTTAGCCTCAATTTTAGAACTTTTTACTCGGTTAAAATTCTAACGGGTCCACTGTAAAGCCCATTTACACATGCACGCCTTAAACCCCAACAAGATGGATGCAAAATAAAATTAAATAAAATTTTATGAATTAAAATATTTTGTTATGGGCTTTTGAATATGATTATATAGCTTAACCTCAATTTTAGAACTGTTTACTCGGTTAAAATTCCAACGGGTGGTTAAAATTCCAACGGGTGTGGTTTTTGAAGTTCTCTCATCTCTCTCAACCATTCCTCCTCCTCTCCCCCCTCTCTTTGACCTTCATCATTCAGCCGAGCAGCAGCCTTGCATTTGTCCCGCCTTTCCCCTTCTCCTTTCTGGTGTTAAGCTGTGATTCGGTCTCAAGTTGTTGGCCGCGGAAAGCTTTCTGAACAGCCTTGGTCTGCTGTTTTTTGAGGACTTTTGCGGATTTGTCTCCACAATCTCTGGATGCACCTTTGGATCAGGTTTATCTCTACAACCTTTGAGAATTGAGTCTTTCGAACACTCCCACATTTTTTCCCAGTTCCACAAATAGGCAGATCTTATATGGTTTTATTCTTTTTAAAACCTTACATGCTCCACTAATATGATTAATATCAGTATTCAAAAAACATTCCTCTTGGATATGTATTTGGTGCAATTGGACTTCATCTTGTTCCAAATTATATCTTCCTGGGTAGAATATTCTTTATCCTTCTATAATTCACGCACTGGCAATGTTATTCAATCACCATCTTTAACTTGGCTGCAAGACTTAGGATGGATCATTTATCTCTTTTATGAGTGTATTAAGAATTCAATTGAGATTTTGGTGCATATCAATATTAGCAGTTTTCCTTCTCTCTGTAATAATGCCATGTTTTATAAGTACTCAGTAATGAGAATGGTATTCCCGACTCTCTCGACTATTAACGGTACTTTTCTTACTTCTTTTTATGCATTTCAAATTACTCTCCTTCCTCTCTGTAGGAAAGAGTTTACCAGATGCCCTTTGGCATCTAAAACTACTGCCTTTGTAAGGTCTTTGTCTTGGTCTACATGACCTTGGTAGATCTCTTTGGAAAAAATATATCATTACAAATATACTATTTTACGATCTATCTTGAATATTCTACACAATTTTCTAATACCAAAACTAAATCAGATAAATCAAAATTTGAATCAAAATGGATGCAATTCTTGGATTAACCATGGTACCAATTCTCGAACTTTTAACTTCAATTTACACCTTTCTATTACAAAAATTACTGACCTTATTATGTTATTAAATTCAAGATTTACCAACACCAAAATCGCTTCTAATTCCATTGGAATATTTAAAATTTTTCTTCTTATTTGTTTGGTTCAAGCATCCCTCACCCCCACCAGTTAATAACATTATTCACAATATTTTTTACAGTTTCTCTGGATTATTGCGTTGTTGACTGCTTAACATTATTTATTAAGGTTTTAACCTTTCACGAATTTATCTGGATATCTGGTTCAGTTTGGTTTAAACGTCTCTATAAGGCCTTTGTTATAATCTTAGATCTTTCCTATATGACTCTGTTTCGATCGCATCTCAAATTCCATCATAAGTTGCTCATGCTTATTCTTATTTGTACGTGTACTATGATTTCTTTTTACTTGTTAGCAACAAAATGTTACTCGAAACGAGTGAGTATAAACAATAATTCTCTTCATCGATTATATTTATGCAAATTTACTCTCTTTTCTCAATGTGTCCTTCAGGAGAAAGAGTTTATACGATGCCCTATGGCATTAAAAATTACTGCCTTTTCAAAGAAAATGTCCTGGTCTTCATGGCTTTGGTTGAGTTTCACTAACAATATATGTCAATTTAATTATGCTTCACCAAAATACTTCTTCATTTTTTTATTATTAAAGCCTATTATCATAAATATTATTCTAATTCATATCGGATATGGATGTCGGAATAACCATAGTACCATTATACGAATATTGTATAAGTTTAAATACAACAAATCTTTTAATGGATTCCATCAACTTTTCCCCATCACATTGGAGTTCCAATTACATACTGCCATTACAAATAAAATTACTCCATCATTGAATTTGTTTTCAAATGCAATTAACACTAAATCCATATCTATTGTTCTTGCCTTAATTAAATTTGTTTTGACTAATCATAATTCTAAAAATAAACTACAGATACAAACGAATCTGATTATAGTATGGAATTTTAGGATTTCTCTTATTTTACCTATATTATATATTTTCCCATTCATTACGTTATCCATTTGGAAACAAATTCTTATTCAACCTTTCTTACTTTGGACCTTACTTATTTCATTATCCACCAACCTTAAATATTTTATTCTAATTTTTAATCACTCTACAACATATATTTTTTGGTTGTCACCCATTCCATGTGATTTTTTATACCAATCTAAATACATCACCTTTTATGTAGGAATTATTACTCAATCTTTTAATCATATTTACCGCTTCTTGTCCTTCCCAATTACAATTCATTCTCTCTCCATTGACTATGGGAGAATTAACTTCAATATCTTTTCCAAATAAAATCTTACCATTAATATTAATTTCCCCTTAGTTGGATCTCTTGGAACTATTTTTTCTCTTATTAGCTTTCACTCGATGTCTTACTTGGTTGTATCCTCATCCACCCAATTTGAATTTCGATTTGCAATATCTTTCCCTAAATATTATTTTATTCTTAAAACAATTATAACTGTTTCAAACAACCATTTTAATATTCAACTTACAAATTGGACTAATTTATTCCCTTATTTCTTTCCCACCAGAGTATCTAGCATACATTTCTTAATTAATATCCCTTTTCCTAATCAACTTTCAACTTACAAACGGGACATATGGCAATTTCGATCCATCCTCTCTTCATGTAAAACTATGCACATTTTCAATAGACAAACTTCGGAATCATTTCCTAAATTTCGGTTACTTCTATATTTAAAAAAAATCAGTAGACAAATTTAAAAATGATGGAAATTTTGCTCATCCATTTCTTTCCTTAATATTCATTATGTACTTTATCAAACTCCTTCTTGTATATAAATCCCAAAGGAGTTATAAAGGAGTTACACCTCATTTACTTTCTAAATTAAATTTTTAAGGAGTTACATCTCTATTAATTATATCTCCTATCTTAATTCAAAACAATTCCCAATTTAACTCCCTTTTCGCCAACAATTTATTACTCCATTTAACCTACATTACATCCGTATTAAATCTCCCCACCAGCCTCTACAATTCTAATTTTCTAATTAACATTCTATTTTATTTGCCGTTTTGGTGGAATCATTATTCCACATTCATTGCTGGAATCTTTATTTTACCCCGCTCATATTTGTTAAATTATCGGTTATTTTCCCTTTTTACTCTATTTACTCTTTTCGTAATTAGCAATGGGAAATTTAATCCCCTTATTCCCTCTATAGTCAAATTTATCTTTTCCATTACCTATATTTTAATTGTTTCCATTGGAGCAAAATCTTATGTTATTAGCTTCCATATGATAATTTCCTTTTATGTTTTCAACTTTACCCAATTTGGCCTTCTTTCTCCAAGATATTTCCATAAATCTTATACCAAGTTATTCTCTCTCAATAACGGTTCAATCACCATTTTGATGATTTTATTTCCTTATATTTTTTCCACCACCTATTATAATTTAATCATCCTAATCGACATCCATTTTCTAAATCAATTTTCAATCAATTTCTCTCCTAATTTCTTGCAATTTCGGGTCAAGCATTATATACATAATATCTTTTTAAGTTATAAAGGAGTTACACCACTCTTACTTATATTTACTCCTTTTACAACCGTCTATATGAGGTTTAAATTCTATTTATTCTCCAATTTAAAATCCTATTTATTCTCCAATTTAAAATTCAACACCATTATTAACAACTTTAATATTTCCTTATTTGACATTGTTGGAGCAAATTCTATCTTAATCAACCTTCTAATTTTATTTGACTATTTTGACTTGGGAACTATTTTGATTTTTTTACTCAGCTTAACTATTGTCCCCACTATTAATATTACCTTTTTTGACCTTTATGGTGTAAATTATTTCTTAATTTGCTCTCTAATTATTGTTTACTTTAAAGTGGGATCTTTCTTATTTTTATCAGTTTCACATTTTGTTTTCAATAATAATCATCCTAATTCGGCTTTACTCACCACTAATTTTGATCACAATATTCTTTATAATGGTCTTCCTTCACTCTATTTTACAATTAAAATCATTTCCAAATTTGTGTCCTCTATCTTTTCAATCCGTTCATTTTGTTTATACAAAATTACTCCCTTATCTTCCCCAACCTCTCAGGGGAAAGGGTTTATTGCCTTTTTAAGGCTTTTGTCCCGGTCTTCAAGGCCATGGTTGTTTTTTTCCAACAATTTGCAAATTTGGTTCTTTCATTCAAGTACAATTTTATATATATTCCATTATATCATATACAATGATGAAGCTAATTCCAAAATTATCACTCAATCGGTTTTCTTTCCTCTTGTGAACACAATTTACAATTATGGTTTTCTACTCATAAGATCTCTACATCATATTCTTCCTGAAATAACCCTCTTACTCCTCAACTATGGTAACTACATATTTGTTGAAGGAAGAATCCCAATTAAGACCCATCTTATGATTTATCTTTCAACCAGTTCAATCAATTTCATTTCTTACTTATTACGTTGCAGGATTTCGGACGTCCATAGCATTTCCGTCCATAGTAAAGGTCATTTTGAGTATGAATTTTGGCTGATTATACAATATTATAATTTTGAGATTATTGCATCCACAATTTACTTCCTTCTTCTAATATCTACTTTTTTTGTTAACTCAGAATTTAAAAGCTGGGATGAACAGCAGAAAAAACTCTCCGACGGTGGTTGACGTTCAACCCCGCCGAGGAAAACAAAAATTCTATGTTGGAACTATCGGGGTCTTGGTAAAGCTCAGTCCTTAGGGCGAGTTGTAGCTAAGTTTAATCCTGATGTTTTATTCCTTTGCGAAACTTGCCTAAACAAGTTCCTTAGTGAAAGGCTCCGTATTTCTCTTACTATGAATGGCTGCTTCACTGTTGAAAGCAGCCACACTTGTTATGGGTTAATTATTCCATGGAACAATAAAATAAATGTTGATTTGCTTTCGTACTGGGACCATCACATTGATACTATTATTCATAACCATACATCTCACTTCCACTTTTCAGGAATTTACGGTTATGCGGAAACAAACCAAAAAACTAAAACTTGGGAACTAATTGACAATCTAAATTCCTCTTCGTCGCTTCCTTGACTTATTGGTGGGGATTTAAATGAAATCATATCTGATAATGAAAAACAAGGCGGCTGTCGCCGTGCTCATTCACAAATTAGTAATTTCAGGGATTGCTTGTCCCATAATGGCCTTTTTGATTGTAAACCGGCCAAAGGTGGGTTTACTTGGACCAAATCAGGTCTGAGAGCTGCAACTATTTTTGAAAGACTAGATCGCTTTGTTGCCAATATGGCTTGGCTACACACGCATCCAACTTATCGTGCGACTTCAAATTTTCATACAAAATTTGACCATTGCTTCATTCTTATGAAGACAGATAACACTATCACTATTCTCTCTATGCCTCAGGACAATTATTTTTGTTTTGAGGGTTGTTGGGCGAATAACCCTGATTGTGTCTCCATCATTCAAGCAACATGGTTATCCACTCATGGTTTAGCTGTGGAAAAAAATCCAAGATATTGGCTCTTGCCTTAAGGATTGGAAATCACACCAACAAATCAACTCCACAGGCCGAATTAATGATCTAAATAAACAAATAAACTATTGTCTCAGTCGACGCCTTTCCACTACTAATGAGGAGACCTTTCTATCGGCAAAATTTGTGCTTAGTCACTTTCTTGCTGCACAAGAAGCGTATTGGGCTCAACGCTCGCGCGTCTCTTGGCTTGCTCAAGGTGATAAGAACACATCCTTCTTTCACGCACGTGCTAATGGTCGACGTAAGAAAAAAAATTAAGGGTTTATTCGACCACTCAAATATTTGGCGGGACAATGAGGAAGACATAAAGGGGATTGTTGTTGACTATTTCCAAGGTCTTTTCTCATCTTTTGATCCAAATATTTCTCCATATATTCTTGACAACATTGCCACTACCATCACTCCTGAGATGAATGCGGCTTTAACTAGGCCCTTCACTGCGAAAGAAATACATCATGCCTTTCGTGACATTAACCTAAGGAAAGCATATGGTATTGATGGTTTGCCTAGTGGCTTCTACCGTCAGCACTGGGACACAGTAGGACAGGATGTCATTAATCTGTGCCTAAACCTTCTTTATGTGAATGAGGACATGGCTGTTGTTAATCGCACTGTCTTAGTCTTGATTCCAAAGGTGCCTGAACCAACTACAATGAGACAATTACGGCCCATCAACCTATACACGGAAATCTATAAGATTGTTTCTAAAGTGCTTGTAAATCGCATGAAATCCATTATACCTTCTTGTATCAATGACAACCAAGCCGCTTTTGTTAGGGGTCAGAATATCACTGATAGTATCTTAATTGCCCATGAGCTAGTGCATTCCCTCAATTTGGGAGAGTCAGGCCCTTTTCAAGGGGCAGCACTTATGTTAGACATGGAAAAGGCTTTTGACCATGTAGAACGGTTCTTCCTTCGGCAAATTATGTTCAAATTGGGCTTTGATGTCAACTGGATTGATATAATTATGCGATGCGTTACAACTATTTCCTTTACTGCGAGAGTAAATAATTTACTTTCCCCAGTGTTTTACCCAAACCGTGGACTTCGACAGGGGGATCCTCTTTCACCTTTTCTTTTCCTTTTTTGTACGCAAGGCCTCTCAGTAATTCTTCACATTGAGCAACAGGCTAGTCGGCTATCGGGGCTATACGCTAGTCGATATGGACCATAGGTAAATCATCTGCTCTTCGCTGATGATTGCATGGTTTTTATCAGAAACAATACTACAGAGGCCTCTAATCTTAAAAATGCTCTTCACCTATATACCACTTCTTCTGGGCAGGCAGTGAATTTTGAAAAATCAACCATTTTCTTTAATCCTCGCACTTCCCCTAAACACAAACAGATGATCCATGATATCCTTCATTTTAGAGAAGTGGACGATCTGGGGATCTATCTCAGACTCCCTCTTCTGATTGGGAAAAATAAAACTGCTTCTCTTGGGTTTACTCGTGACAAGGTGAACTCACGTATATCTCACTGGGACAAACATCTTCTCTCGTTTAGTGGTCGAGAGGTCTTAATTAAGTCCGTGATCCAATCCCTACCCCAATACGTGATGTCCTGTTACCTTCTCCCCCAGAACATTATCGATGATATGAATAAATCTATCCGGCATTACTGGTGGTCTGGGAAAAACAACAAACGTGGATGACCTCTAATTCCTTGGAATGTTGTTTGTACGCCTAAATTAGTAGGAGGTATCGACTTCCGGGATATGCATGTTTTTAACATTGCCCTCCTTGGCAAATAAATTTGGCGCCTTATCACTGAGCCTAATTCTATGCTTGCTCAGATTTAAAGGGCAAAGTACCCTCTTGGGATATTTTACAGTCTGAGACTAATCGGAAAGCATCCTTCGCCTGGAAAGGTATTCACCAGGCCATGATGCAACTTCATGTCGGTTTCTTTAAGAGGCTGGGGATGGATAGTAAAATTCGAGTTCACTCTGATAATTGGGGAGGTGCATCTGCAAAACATCTTTACGGTGATTATGAGGATAAAGATGAACTTCTTATTCGTTTTCATGACTTCTAACATATCTACTCCGAGTCCTCTTATTGACCACACTCGACTTCTGATTACCGGTGTAGATGATTTTAGTGTCCGGTTTGTACCTAGGACCATGAACAATGATGCCCATACTCTGGCATCTAGGGCTTTAAGGACTATGTACTCTATTTCTTTCTCTTTGATCTATCCCATGTATCTGCATGATACTGTAACTAATGAGATTCATTATCATCCAAATTAATACATATGGGTACTCTTTTCCCTATAGGTGCTCACTTGGGACCTTTGGTTCACAAATGAGTTTAGAGGGGTTTTTAATGAGGCCCACCTTTTTCTCAAAAAAAATACCAACGGGTCCACTATAAAACCATTTAGACATGCACGCCTTAAACACAACAAAACAACCACAAAATCATATTAAATAAATTTTTTATTTAAAGTATTTGATTATGGGATTTTAAATATGATTATACAGTTTAACCTCAATTTTAAAATATTTTACTTGGTTAAAATTCCAACGGGTTCACTTTAAAGCTCATTTAGACATGCTCGCCTAAAACCCAACAAAATGGCCGAAAATTAAGATTAAATAAAATTTTATGAATTTAAATATTTAGTTATGAGCTTTTAAACAAGATTATACAGCTTAACCTCAATTTTAGAACTTTTTACTCGGTTAAACTTCCAACGGGTCCACTGTAATGCCCAATAAACTTACACGCCTTAAACCCCAACAAATCGGACGAAAAATCAGATTAAATCAAATTTTATGAGCTAAAATATTATATTATGAGATTTTGAATATGATTATATAAGTTAAACTCAATTTTAGAACTTTTTACTTGGTTAAAATTTCAACGGGTCCACTATAAAGCCCATTTAGACATGCACGCCTTAAACCCAACAAAACGGCTACAAAATAAGATTAAATCAAATTTTACTAGTTAAAATATTTGATTATGGGATTTTTAATATTATTATATAGCTTAACCTCAATTATAGAACTTTTTACTCGCTCAAAATTTCAACGGGTTCACTATAAAGCCCTTTTAGGCATGCATGCCTTAAACCCAAAAAACTGCAAAAAAATAAGATTAAATCAAATTTTATGAGGTAAAACATTTGATTATGGATTTTGAATATGATTATATAGCTTAGCCTCAATTTCATAACTTTTTACTTGGTTAAAATTCTAACATGTCCAATGTAAAAGCCCAATTAGACATGCACGCCTTAAACCCAACAAAATGGACCCAAAATAAGATTAAATCAAATTTTATAGATTAAAATATTTAGTTATGGGCTTTTGAACATGATTATATAGCTTAACCTCATTTTTAGAACTTTTTACTCGGTTAAAATTTCAGCAGGTACATTATAAGCCCATTTAGACATGCACGCATTAAACCCCAACAAAATGACCAAAAAATAAGACTAAATCAAAAGCAATGAGTTAAAATATTTTATTATGGGCTTTTGAATATGATTATATACCTTAACCTCAATTTTATAACTTTTTACTTTGTTAAAATTCCAACGGGTCCGCTATAAAGCACATTTAGACATGCACGCCTTAAGCACAACAAAGCGCCACAAAATAAGATTAAACAAAATTTTATGAGTTAAAGTATTTGATTATGAGATTTTGAATATGATTATGTAGCTTGATCTCAATTTTATAACTTTTTATTCGGTTAAAATTCTAACGGGTCCACTGTAAAGCTCATTTAGACATCCCCGCCTTAAACAAAACAAAATGGCCGCAAAATAAGATTAAATCAAATTTTACGAGTTAAAATATTTAGTTACAACAAGATTATACAACTTAACCTCAATTTAGAACTTTTTATTCAGTTAAAATTCCAATGGGTCCACTGTAAAACCAATTTAGACATGCACGCCTTAAACCCAATTTTAGAACTTTTTACTCGTGAAAATTCCAATGGGTTCACTGTAAAGCCCATTTAGACATGCATGGCTTAAACCCTACAAAACGGCCAAAAAATTAGAATAAATCAATTTTCATGAGTAAAAATATTTGATTTATGGGAATATGAATATGATTATATAGCTTAGCCTCAATTTCAGAATTTTTTACTAGGTTAAAATTCTAACGGGTCCACTGTAAAGCCCATTTAGACATGCACGCCTTAAACCCTAACAAGATGTACGCAAAATAAGATTAAATTAAATTTTATGAATTAAAATATTTATTTATGGGCTTTTGAACTTGATTATATAGCTTAACCTCAATTTTAGAAATTTTTACTCGGTTAAAATTCCAATAGGTCGACTATAAAACCCATTTAGACATGCACACGTTAAACACTAACAAAACGTCCAAAAATAAGATTAAATCAAAATTTATGAGTTAAAATATTTTATTATGGGCTTTTGAATATGATTATATAGCTTAACCTCAAATTTAGAACATTTTACTTGGTTAAAATACCAACGGGTCCACCTTAATACCATTTAGACATGCACGCCTTAAACACAATAAAATGACCACAAAATAATATTAAATCAATTTTTAGTTAAAGTATTTGATTATGGGCTTTTAAATATCATTATATAGTTTAACCTTAATTTTAGAATATTTTACTCGGTTAAAATTCCAACGGGTCTGCTATAAAGCTCATTTAGATTTGCTTGCCTTAAACCCAACAAAATGGCCACAAATTAAGATTAAATCAAATTTTATGAATTAAAATATTTATTTATGGGCTTTTAAACAATATTATATAGCTTAACCTCAATTTTAGAACTTTTTACTCGGTTAAAATTCCAACGGGTCCACTGTAATGCCCATTAAAAATACACGCCTTAAACCCCAGCAAATCAGACAAAAACATAAGATTAAATCAAATTTTATGATCTAAAATATTAGATTATGAGATTTTGAATATGATTATATAGCTTAACCTCAATTTTAGAACTTTTTACTTGGTTAAAATTTCAACGGGTCCATTATAAAGCCCATTACGACATGCATACCTTAAACACAACAAAAAGGCTACAAAATAATATTAAATCAAATTTTATGAGTTAAAATATTTGATTATGGGCTTTTTAAAATGATTATATAGCTTAAACTCAATTTTATAATTTTTACTCGTTTAAAATTCTAACGGGTTAACTGTAACCCTCATTTAGACATCATGCCTTAAACGCAAAAACGGCCAAAAAATAAGATTAAATTAAATTTTAAGAGTTAAAATATTTGATTATGGGATTTTGAACATTATTAAAAAGGTTAGCCTCAATTTCAGAACTTTTTACTCGGTTAAAATTCTAACGGGTCCACTGTAAAGCCCATTTAGACATGCACGCCTTAAACCCCAATAAAATGGACGCAAAATAAGATTAAATCAAATTTTGTGAAGAAAAATGTTTAGTTATGGGCTTTCGAACATGATTATATAGCTTAAACTCAATTTTAGAATGTTTTACTCGGTTAAAATTCCAACGGGTCCATTATAAAGCCCATTTAGACATGCACGCCTTAAACCCCAACAAAATGGACGCAAAATAAGATTAAATAAAATTTTATGAATTAAAATATTTATTTATGGGCTTTTGAACATGATTATATAACTTAACCTCAATTTTAGAACTCTTTAGTCGGTTAAACTTCCAACGGGTCCACTGTAAAGCCCATTTAGACATGCACGCCTTAAAACCCAACAAAATGGCCAACAAATAAGATTAAATCAAAATTTATGAGTTAAAATATTTTATTGTGGGATTTTGAATATGATTATATAGCTTAACCTCAATTTTAGAACTTTTTACTCGGCTAAAATTCCAACGGGTCCACTGTAAAGCCCATTTAAACATGCACGCCTTAAGTCCAACAAAATGGTCACAAAATAAGATTAAATCAAATTTTATGAGTTAAAATATTTTATTATGGGCTTTTTATTCTGATTATACAGCTTAACCTAAATTTTAGAACTTTTTACTCTGTTAAAATTTCAACGGGTCCATTGTAAAGCCCATTTAGACACGCACGCCTTAAACTCAACAAAATGGCCGCAAAATAAGATTAAATTAAATTTTATGAATTAGAATATTTTATTATGGGCATTTTAATTTGATTATATAGCTTAACATAAATTTTAAAACTTTTTTCTCAGTTAAAATTCCAACGGATCAACTGTAAAGCCCTTTTAGACATGCACGTCTTAAATACAACAAAATGGCCGCAAAATAAAATTAGATCAAATTTTTTGAATTAAAATATTTAGTTATGGTCTTTTCAACAAGAGTATCCAACTTAACCTCAATTTTAGAACTTTTTAAAAGGTTAAAATTTCAACGGGTCCATTGTGAAGCCAATTTACACATGCACGCCTTAAACACCAACAAAATGTCTGAAAATAAGATTAAATTATATTTTTTGACTCAAAATATTTAGTTATGGGCTTTTGAACAAGAATATATAGCTTAACCTCATTTAATTTTTTTTTACTCTGTTAAAATTCCAACAAGTCTACTGTAATGCCCATTTAGACGTGCACGCCTTAAACCCAACAAAACGGCTACAAAATAAGATTAAATCAAATATTATGAGTTAAAATATTAGATTATGGGCTTTTTAATATGATTATATAGCTTAAACTCAATTATAGAACTTTTTACTTGGTGAAAATTCCAACGGGTTCACTGTAAAGCCCATTTAGACATACATGCCTTAAACCCAAACGGCAAAAAAATAAGATTAAATCAAAATTTATGAGTTAAAATATTTGATTATGGGATTTTGTATATGATTATATATCTTAGCCTCAATTTCAGAACTTTTTACTCGGTTAAAATTCTAATAGGTCCACTATAAAGCCCATTTAGACATGCACGCCTTAAACCCTAACAAAATGGACGCAAAATAAGATTAAATCAAATTTTATGGATTAAAATATTTTGTTATGGGCTTTTGAACATGATTATATAGCTTAACCTCATTTTTTGAAGTTTTTAGTCGGTTAAACTTCCAACGGGTCCACTGTAAATCCCATTTAGACATGCACGCCTTAAGCCCCAACAAAATGGACGCAAAATAAGATTAAATCAAATTTTATGAATTAAAATATTTATTTATAGACTTTTTAACATGATTATATAGCTTAATCTCAATTTTAGAACTCTTTACTTGGTTAAAATTCCAACGGGTCTAATGCAAAGGCCATTTAGACATTTACGCCTTAAAACCCAACAAAACGGCCAAAAAATAAGATTAAATCAAAATTTATGAGTTAAAATATTTTATTATGGGCTTTTGAATCTGATTATACAATTTAACCTCAATTTTACACATGCACGCCTTAAACCCAACGAACTGGTCGCAAAATAAGATTAAATCAAATTTTATGAGTTAAAATATTTTATCATGGGCTTTTTAGTATGTTTATATAGCTTAACTTAACTTTTAGAACTTTTTACTCGGTTAAAATTCCAACGGGTCCACTGTAAAGCCCATTTAGACATGCACACCTTAAACCCAACAAAACGGCCAAAAAAATGATTAAATCAATTTTTATGAGTTAAAATATTTGATTATGGTCCTTTGAATATGATTATATAGCTAGAACACAATTTTAGAGCTTTTTACTTGGTTAAAATTCTAACAGGTCCACTGTAAAGCCCATTTAGACATGGACGCCTTAAACCCCAACAAAATGGATGCAAAATAAGATTAAATCAAATTTTATGAATTAAAATATTTAGTTATGGGCTTTTGAACATGATTATATATCTTTACCTCAATTTTAGAACTTTTTACTTAGTTAAAATTTAAATAGGTCCACTATAAAGCTCATTTAGACATGCAAGCCTTAAATCCTAACAAAACGGCCAAAAAATACTATTAAATCAAATTTTGTATGTTAAAATACTTGATAATTGGCTTTTAAACATGATTATATAGTTTAACCTCAATTTTAGAACTTTTTACTTGGTTAAAATTCCAACGGGTCCACTATAAAGCCCATTTAGACATGCACGCCTTAAACACAACAAAACGGCCACAAAATACGATTAAATTAGATTTTATGAGTTTAAATATTTTATTATGGACTTTTGAACATGATTATATAGCTTAAGCTCGATTTTAGATCTTTTTACTCGGTTAAAATTCCAACAGGTCCACTATAAAGCCCATTTAAACAAGTATGCCTTAAACCCCAACAAAATGGCCACAAAATAAGATTAAATCCAATTTTATGGGTTAAAATATTTGATTATGGGCTTTTGAATATGATTATATAGCTTAACTCTAACACCCCGAAAATCGGTCTTGTCGAAATTTGGTTCTGGTGATCGAAAAATCTATATCGAAAAGTCCAAATATTTCATTGAGTTAAATTGTGTGGTCAAATGCACCATATTGGACTTTAATTTAGACAATTTAAAGAATATGGACCTAATTAAACTCCTTGCAAACAATTTAGTGACTAAATTGTGAAAATTAAGAGTTTAAAGGAAATAAGGTAAAGTTTAGATAGTTGAGGGACCACTCTCATAATTATCCCACTTTGGGGTGAGTCACCTCCTTGCTTGCCTCCATCCTATGTGCTATTGGTTTCCTTGGCTCAATAGAAGATGGAAATTGATGGACTGTCTTTAATTAGGAGAAAAAGTTATTGTTTATAGCTTACCTATCTTTGGAGGTAACCTTATGATTGGTTGTGTGGGAGGTGATAAGATCATTTTAATAAATTAAAATAAGTTTATCCTTGGCTAGAGGAAATCTATTGTATGAATTTAAGGGAAGCTTGAAGAGTTTAAAAACATTTTTATTCTTAAGTCATAGCAATCACCGAGACTTCCCTTTCTTTTTTTGCCATCTTCCTTCATCTCTCTTTAAGAATAAGCAAGCAACTCCATTGTCATCTTCAACCTATAGCTCAAGCAAGCACCTCTCTCGTTTGTGCAAGCTTTCCTTGATTTCTCTGCATTATTAAATATCTATTGGTTTGGTAAGTGAAAGTTCCCAAACGATTCATTGATTCCATGGATAGTTATTGAGTAATTTCAAGTTAAAGCTATTAAACACCTAATTCGAGTCGTATCCTTTAAGGCTCCAATCCATGGAAATCTAGTAGCTAAAAGTTATTTCAAGTTTGAATAATTGATATTAAGGTTGTTATATGAAATCTAACATCTCCCATTGTTTTACCTAGCACAAGTGTTGGAGAAAGAGAGACCACCATCTCCTTCAAAAGCTAGGAACAAAGGAGTAGTAATCCGAGAGTCGTAGGAGCTTCAAAATTTGAGGTGAGTGTAGTCGGAGTCTCGAGAATAGGCTAGGTTCCTTTCCCGAACCTTTGAACATCGATTATTGCACTGCTAACTTTGTGTATTAAGGTTATTGCATAAGAACATTGTTGATGGCTATATTGGTAAGTATTGGTAAGTATTACGTCGATTCATTCTCCGTAGCATCATTGTTATTGTTATAGAAATCATTGAAGCATTGTCATATAGAATCATGATCATTGAGTATTGAAAAAGGCCATTGGAACATTGATATTGAATTATTGTTATTGGATACTATATTGAATCATTTCTACTGCTTATCGATATTGAAACATGATTATTGAACTATTGCTATTGATCCATTATTATGGAATTATTATCAAATCATTAAATCAAATCATTGCTATTGAAATTATTGTTACCAGACTATTGATATTGAACCTTGGATTTGAGTAGTATTGGATACAATTGGCATGCCATAAAATTTATGAGCTCATTGGTACGGGTAGGTTACGACCTTTATTGTTGTGCGGCAGAGGGACTAGAGCACTATTAATTTTGGTATGGCGTAAGAATTTGCGTATCCATATACCGTTTATCGATCCAAGGAAACTTATTGTTGAGCAATATAAATTATTATTGAATATGGTTATTGCATTGACTATTGTTTTTGCATTGAGCATTAACAATATGTAGAATAGCTATTGAATGCATGCCATGTTATTATTGTCATAGTTAACCTTCAATCATGATAGAATGCATTCTATGATTAATCTATTGTTTATGTCTACCTCACTAGGCAGAGTATGCCTAATGCATTCATCTTCCATGCATTTCAGGTTAAGAAGTCTTTGAGTTCGGGATCGGAGCCGGAAAAGGTTTTTGGCAAGTCACTTCGTTGATAAAGTAAAGTATATCAACTTTATAGACTCCTAGTATGGTGGCATAAGTGTTGCACAAGTCATTTCTACCTCTTTTGATATGTGTTTAACATAGTTGGCTTGTGTAGTTTTAAGGGCTTAAACTTGACCTTATAAAAATGGTTAAAAATGGCTATAGATGTATATTTGGTCTAAAATAGGAAAAACATAGCAAAAAGATTCATTCAACCCTAAAATTTGACATGATGGTAGTTTTAAGCTAAATAGACTTGCTCGTAAAGTTTCATTAAAATCGGACATGTTTCGGTTAACTAAAACGCTAATAAACCAGATAAAAATTGACATTACAGGTTTTACCTACTCATACCGGTGATGGTGTATCGATACTGTGCTTGGAAACTGGAATTTTAGGAACAGTTTAGTATCGATATGGCTAGGAGCATGTCGATACCCTTTCTCGACACTATAAAATGGAAATAATGTAAATGTCATTGCATATCGATACGATTTGATCTCGTATCGTACAGGTCTGCGGAACCTAACCGTTTGAACGGTCACTCCTGGGCGTACCGATACGTCCTAAAGTGTATCGGTACTGACACTTGTCAATGGAATTTTTGGGTATTATTCCAGCCAAAGCGTATTGATATGGTACTTGGGCACACCAATAACTTTGCTCTAAAAACTTGATAATTATCGTGATAAGTCACTGGAAATTATTGTTTAACTTCCCTAAGTTTATAAAAGATTTAATTTGGCCCGACTCATGATATATGCTTTACTATTTCCCTAAAATCCTACAAATTTGTATAGATTATTAAATGAAGTATTGTATCAGTCACCGTTTTTGTTTCAATAACACTTTTAGACCCGGATTCCTACAAAACCGGGAAGGGGCGTTACATTAACCTTAATTTTAGAACTTTTTACTCGATAAAAATTACAACGGGTCCATTGTAAAGCCCATTTAGACATGCACGCCCTAAACCCCAACAAAATGGCCACAAAATAAGATTAAATCAAATTTTATGAGTTAAAATATTTGATTATGGGATTTTGAATATGATTATATAGATTAACCTCAATTTTAGAATATTTTACTCAGTTAAAATTCCAATGGGTCCGCTGTAAAGCGCATTTAGACATGTACGCCTTAAACCCAACAAAAGGGCCACAAAATAAGATTAAATAAATTTTTATGAGTTAAAATATTGATTATGGGCTTTTGAATATGATTACATAGCTTAACCTCAATTTTAGAACTTTTTACTCGGTTAAAATTCCAACGGGTCCATTGTAAAGCCCATTTAGACATGCACGCCTTAATCCCCAACAAAATGGCCGCAAAATAAGATTAAATCAAATTTTATGAGTTAAAATATTTGATTATGGAATTTTGAATATGATTATATATCTTAACACCAATTTTAGAATATTTTACTCGGTTAAAATTCCAATGGGTCCGCTGTTAAGCCCATTTAGACATCCACGCCTTAAACTCAACGAAAGGGCCACAAAATAAGATTAAATCAAATTTTATGAGTTAAAATGTTTGATTATGGGCTTTTGAATATGATTAGATAGCTTAACCTCAATTTTAGAACTTTTTACTCAGTTAAAAGTCTAGCGGGTCCATAAAGCCCATTTAGACATGCACGCCTTAATCCCCAGCAAAATGGCCGCAAAATAAGATTAAATCTAATTTTATGATTTAAAATATTTTATTATGGGATTTTGAATATGATTATATAGCTTAACTTCAATTTTAGAATATTTTATTCGGTTAGAATTCCAATGGGTCCGCTGTAAAGCCCATTTAGACATGCACGCCTTAAACCCAGCAAAATTGTCACAAAATAAGATTAAATCAAATTTTATGAGTTAAAATATTTGATTCTGGCTTTTGAACATGATTATATAGCTGAACCTCAATTTTAAAACTTTTTATTCGGTTAAAATTCCACTGTAAAGCCCATTTAGCCATGCACGCTTTAAACCCAACAAAATGGCCGCAAAATAAGATTAAATCAAAATTTATGAATTAAAATATTTAGTTATGGGCTTTTGAACATGATTATACAGCTTAACCTCAGTTTTAGAACTTTTTTCTCGGTTAAAATTCTGACGGGTCCACTGTAAAGCACATTTAGACATGCACACCTTAATCCCCCAACAAAACGGCCAAAAAATAAGATTAAATCATATTTTATAACTTAAAATATTTAGTTATGGGCTTTTGAACATGATTATATAGCTTAACCTCATTTTCAAAAAAATTTACTCGTATAAAATTCCAACGGGTCCCCTGTAAAGGCCTATAAGCCCCTTGACCCAGCCTAGACGCCCGATCGAACCAAGAGAACTACATTAGGTTTGCCGAAGCAAACCGGAGAATGATTACGAAGACTGGTCCATTTTTTCTTTCATCTTATCTAGATGCATATTATAAATCCTAAATGTACATACTTGTAGGGGTGAAATTTCAAAGATAACGGACCACGAAAAGGCAACCAAATTCAACACATTTTAGGGATTAAAATGCAAATCTAATAAATAAACGAACCATTACTGAAATTAAGGTTACTGATCCCCAATTAGTCAGGTTTCATGCCAACATGTCAAATTTCAAATCAAAACGATCATTCAAGATCACACAATTGCAATCAGAAATATTCAGGGACCAAAATGAAAGAAACAGAACTTCCAAAGATTTCAAAATAATGGATTTAACGATAGCCGTACCAGTACTCCTAGAGGTGTTTCGGTACGCCTTAACATTTTCCAAAAGCTCAAATTCTAGTAGGCAAATATCGTTCCCATACGCTTACGCGTATCGAAACACCCTTCATGAAAACCATGTACTGTATCGAAACACCCTCTCGAGTACCGAAACGCAGGCCAAAATAGCCTAAGCCCATACCGAAATAGTTGCTCGCATACCGGTACGCTAAGCCTGGAATGGCTTACCCGTACCGGAACAGGGAAACCCATACCTGTACGCTTGGACCTGTAATGTCCCAAATTGCTGTGCAAATACACTTTGATGATATTCAAAACACTCTAACATGCTTCAAACACTTATACAACCTCACTAAGATACATTACCAATCAAAGCATCACAGATTCAACAACTATTCATGGCATATATACTACACAAAACATCCTATAGGCATGCATCCTAATAACTTTTCACCAAGCAACCAAAACTCACATTTGGTACATTTAAGGCATACTCAACATGCTTGCACATTTATAGCATCATACCAAACTTGCTTGAATCAACAAACCATGACAACCAATCAAAACCAATTAGATGCATACCCTAGCACTTGGATAGTAACAACATAGGCAAGATTCACCTAAGCTCAATCAACATCAATCAAACCATAAAATCTCACACTATTCATGCTTAAAACTCATGGAATAACAGAAATACAAATCCCCCAAATATGGCGAACACATTGCCTTATTAACCGGAAACATAAACCGAGTTCATACTCAAACTAGTTCTTGTCCTTAGATCACTTTGGCGCCCTTGCAACCCCAAACTTTAATGCTCTACATCATTAAGGAAAAGAGAGCATAAGCACACTTGCTTAGTGAGGATGCTCTTAAAACAAGGATGCATTATAACCCTTGAAAACTAAACACTTGTTTTCAAACCATGCTTACGACCTAAGCAAGTTCCAATGATTCCAATTCAAAACATGCATATCGACCATATGAAAAACATTATAATCCACATGCTTAAATCCCCAAAGCATTATATACAAAACCATGCTTAAATTCCAAAGCATTACAAAATAAGTTCAACAGTTGAATTTTTCTTATATTGGCATTTATAGTGACCCCGGATAGACGGCCTCTATCTTTGATTAGCCAACCGCTAATCTTTAAGTAACAAACCATTAACCTTACATTTCGAATACACGGATCTCCCATGATAGTTGACCACTACCATGACCCATACTATGCCGACCGCATGATATAACACCCTTGCCGGCCGCATGATCAACATCAATAAGGGGAACCGACCACTCAACCCAAGTGACAACATCATAATCCGAATAGTCGACCGCTTACCTCAAGGACTCTTAACCACTATCAATTTTTAACATATTATTGTTCACTTCATCCTATGTCATGCCAACTATATCTGAATGTTTTCTCATCATGTCACATAGCCAATATATCATTTACAAAACCATTTACTCACTGTTTTACAATGCATTATACAAAACCACCACATATGCAATCACATCACCAAAGCAATAACACCATTCCCGACCGGAATGAAAACCAATGCTCACTCGAATTTTTTATACTTTTAAACCCCTGCATATCTACTTAATATCATGCATTTCTAGTATGTAAATCAACCATGTTTACGAGCAAAACATGAATTACATGTACTCATATTCGAATCGATATTAAAGAGCAAAAGAGGGAAAACTTACTTTCAAGTTTAGGTAAGTGTTTCAAACTTATCCTAAACTCCCAAAAACCTTTATTAAACCTTTTAAAGGCGTTTAAACTAGTTTCCACTCACCGATACGCTTCGCTCTGCTCGCCAACGCGAATCAAGCTTTCGGCAAGCCACAATCAACGTCAAGCTTCGTCACTTTGATTATCCCTTGTTTTAACCACATAAAACCAGAGGGCAAATGCATCATTATGCATTTAAACCATTGCCTACAAGCAATTACTCGCAACTCTCAAGTTGCCCACTCAAAACTCATCTGAAACATACCGAAATAAACATCAAGCACTTTCGAAACTTAACCCAGCCATACTACAATGACTCAATCCATCAAACATCATCAATTAACACTTAAAAACATGATTAATTCATCAAAATACTTCAAGAAACTACACAACCACCTCAACACCACAAAAACACAAATCTAACAACCTTAACAACTAGGGATTCAAGAGTTTCGGGATTCCAATGTTAAAATCAACTTAACAACAATATAATACATCCAAAATATGTTTAAAAACAATTATCAACACTAGAAAATAGATCCAGTTCGGATCTTCCACTATTTCATCAATTTTACTCAATTAAATCAATTAATCATTATAGAAACACAAAATCAGTTTATAAATCATAAATCAATGATCAAATACTTAGGAATATCAATAAAGTACCATCAATTGAGGAGAAGAACGAACCTTGCCTCTATTGTGTGATTTCTCCCTCAATTGATTGTTTAAGTCTTGAAAAACACAAGAATTCAATAAGGTTTTGTAAATCAAAGATAAAGAATCAATTATAAATCAAGAAGTTAAGAAAACAAGCCTCTCACCTCTGTGATTTGATGAAAATTAGAGTGTCTGGCAGAAAAGAAGCGGAGAGAAGAGTTACGTCAAATTTGTTTAAAAGTGATAACTAACTTAAATATCTAAAATCCCTTTTAATTATCTTTTAAGACACATGTTAAAGTGACTTAATTGAAGAGAGAAATCACCAGAAAAAACTTGGTAAATTAGCTCCTTAAGGATTCTAAGAATTTGATCCTTTTCATTTTAGTCAACTTTAAAAACAATTTTCAAAAATTATATTTTGGTCACGAACCAAAATGTCACCCTTCCAAAACCCATTTTCCAAAATTGATATCACCAATATTTTTCATATATTAAAATATGATTTTAGAGTATTTTCCCAAAATTTTATCACCTTCATAAATATTTAATCCAATTAAATCCCAAAACTGACTCGAATCTCTAATATCGGTCCACCAGACCCTCGAACCAACCTTCAAAACATCTAAGCGCAAAACCAGGGTGTTACAAGCCCATTTAGACATTCACGCCTTAAACCCAACAAAACGGCCATAAAATAAGATTGAATCAAATTTTATTGTTTAAAATATTTGATTATGGAATTTTGAATATGATTATATAGCTCAACCTCAAGTTTAAAACTTTTTACTCGGTTAAAATTTCAACGTGTCCACCATAAAGTCTATTTAGACATGCACGCCTTAAACACAACAAAACGACCACAAAATAAGATTAAATCAAATTTTATGTGTTAAAATAGTTGATTATGGGCTTTTGAATATGATTATTGTAACACCCCCTTCCTGTATCCGTACACTGAACACGAGTCAGAAATGTCACAGTAATATAGAAACCCTCTTGTATTAAAATTTGGGACTATTTTAAAAATTAATAATTTTACTTATAGATAATAATATTATCATGTCAAATATTCTATCATAATACGCAGAATTTATACATATAACATATTATTTAATATATATATATATATATATATATATATATATATATATATATATAAAACAAAACCACTACAAGGTAGGCCGATTTAAGTAGTTTGACAAAACAAACAGATTATTTCGTACATGCCACCGTTACCTAAATATAACTAGGATACATAAGTACTGGAAATAACCTATTGATTTTAAGTCTCCCCACCAAATTGATGCAAAAGCTCCATCCGACCTTACTTTAGTTTACCTACGCGTATTACAGAAATACACGCTGAGAATATACTTAGTGAGGCATAAGGTAAGTAACATATATAAAACATTATATAAACATGATACCTTTCAAAACATGATAATCAGTAAGATCACTTACTTTATAATGTAGGAATGTTTATGCAAGAAAACATAACGAAATCATTCTTTAATATAAAAGCATATCACATAGCCCAAGGTAAACATCAAGTGTCTATCTTTATGATACAATTTCAAGTATCGGTAACTTTATAATACACTTGAAGTATCAATAACTTACTTTATAATACTCATAATGGTATACCAATATATTATCCTACTTGATATTGTATTACCAAGGGCAAACACTAAGAACAATTCCTGCAAATGATGGCAAGTAACCCAATTTCCATACATATATATATATATTGTGTTAAACATCATTATATTGGAGCAGTTCATACTCCCATATTTTATAACATCCATGGTACTGCCATTTAAAAACTATATTAAATAAAATAACTTTGTCATGCTATAAAACATTTATAAGCATGAAAATATGTCATAAGCTTAAAATCAATAAAATCAAGTATCATGCTAAAAACATTTTATGCTTTTATAAAATCTTTACCTTTAGGTCGACTTATCACAAGTCTTCCTATAATATGTATGTTAACTAACATACAATTTAAAACATGTATGCACTCACCTTAGCCTTACAATACCTTTCTTCATTATACGATATTACTCTCGAACCTTCTCTTTTTCTTTTCTATTAAAACGAGCTTGATTGATATCAGGATCTACAATAAAATAATATATACCATTTCAAAGTATATGTTAGAACATACTCAATCCATATACAATAATGGAAAGTAAATAAATAAATATCTATTAAATATAAACTTGATCCGATAAAACTTTCTATATTCGAATCATATTCTTCACATTTTTCCATAATTCCACAAATTATTCCAAAATTCATATTTTAGTCCCTAAGGACTCTTTTAGGCTTCCAACCACCATTTTCAAGTCTAGTCCTTTCATTTCTCATCTTTTACACTTTAGGACCCAAAATTTAAAAATTTACATATTAGTCCTTAATATTTTTGAATTTCCCAAAATGGTCCTAAAGTCACTATGAACTTCAAAATCAACATTCCAAACAACTTATATCATCATAATAAACCATTCTTCCTTCAATCGTGTCCCTAAATTCCATACTTGACATAAACCCTAAATTTTTTCCATTTTTCAAGAACATGAATATTTCTTCATCCAAACAACAAATTCAAGCTAATATAACATCATTCTGATCATTTCCATCATCAAAATTTTTTTTGCAAGAATTCCTCTAATTATTTTATCATAGCCGAATGGTCCCTAACCTTATTTTCCATGAAATTTCATCATTTGAACCATAGAAACAACATCACAAACATATTTCCAACATGAGCAACCATTAAAACTCAAAAATCCAACATACTCTTCATCCACCCAATTCACCAAACTCAACATAGAGACATGAAAACTAAGCAAAACTTATACCAAAAGATAGAGAATTCAATGGAGAACAATTCCTTATTTCATGTCTCAAGCTTAAATCCAACCATGAAAACTTAAAAATTGAATCGAACTTATTCTAACCTTGTCCTGGTAGTTCATGGAAAGAAGGAAGAAAGATGAACAAAATTTCTCCAAATTTTTTATCTTATTTTAATGCCAAATGGCATTATAAACACCAAAATAATTTAATAATCCTTTTAATAGTCAAAAGACCATTTTACCCTTGAGTTATGACCAATCACAAGCCACCACTTATTTATTATTATCCTTAAAATCATAATTATTCATAAAGTAAGGGTGAAATGACCATTTTGCCCTTAATGAACCAATTTATCTTCAAAAAAATGCCATTTTCACCTATTTCACCCAATAATGCACAGAATCGAATAAAAACGATTCAAAAGCCACAATGTCATATTCTTCTAGTCTTTCTAAGATTCCCATTAAATTTTCATAATTTTCTGAATTCGAACAATCATCCGAATTAATTTCTAAAACTTATTCCCCTTATAGTTTTTCACACAAATCCCGTACCAAAAATCTGATTCCCACCAAAATTCTTATACCGGGATACACTATTCATTTTTTCCATAAAAATAATTATTGGGAAAATTACTATGTTGGTCCCTAAACTTTTCCCAACTTTTCACTTTAGCCACCAAACTTTAAAGTTTTATGTTTCAGTCACTGAACCAAAACCACTAACTTTTGAATCTTTGCATTTTAGTCAATAAGCAAATACTGGGGTATTATAATTCGCCCCCTTAAGAAAATTCGTCCTCGAATTTTCAATACGTACCTGTCTTAAACAAATGCGGATACTGCTTTTCCATTACGTCCTTTGTTTCCCATGTTGCTTCCTCTACTTTGTGATTGCGCCAAAGAACTTTTACCAATGTTATTTGCTTGTTCCTCAATTCTTTGACACCATAAGATAATATATTGACCGATTCCTCTTCATATGTTAAATCTGATTGCAGTTCAATTTCTTCAGGTACAATCACATGGGATGGATCTGATCTATATCTCCAAAGCATCGAAACATGGAAAACACCATAAATTTTGCTTATCTCTGGTGGAAGGGCTAGCTGATATGCAATTTTCTTCAAAATTTCATACGGTCCGATATATCTGGGGCTCAACTTTCCTTTACAACCAAATCTCATTATTTTGTTCAAAGGAGAAACTTTTAAGAATACTTTTTCTCCAACTTCAAACTGAATGTCCTTTCTTTTCAAATTTGTATATGCTTTCTGTCGATCAACGGCCTTTTTAAGTTTGGCTTGCACAATTTTGACCTTTTCTTCCATATCTTATAGCATATCCGGTTTGATCAGCTTGCGATCATGTAGCTCAAACCAGTTCAATGGCGATCGACACTTTCGACCATAAAGAGCTTCATAAGGAGCCATTTGAATACTTGCCTGATAACTATTGTTATAGGCAAACTCTGCTAATGGCAAGTACTTTTCCCATGATCCTTCAAATTCAATGACATAAGCTCTTAACATATCTTCAAGTATCTGAATTATCCTTTCTGACTAACCATCAGTTTGAGGATGGAATGCAGTGCTGAAGTTTAGTCAAGTCCCCAAAGCTCTATGTAATGCTTTCCAAAATCTTGATGTGAATTTTGGATCTCGATCAGATACTATGGATATCAGCACTCCATGTAGTCGGACTATTTCCTTAATATACAGCTCATCACACTCTCTCATTTGATAATCTGTCTGAACTGGTATAAAATGAGCTGATTTAGTCAACCTGTCTACAATTACCCAAATAGAATCATTCTTGTTGGGAGTCAATGGCAATCCTATCACAAAATCCACCGTTACTCTATCCCACTTCCATTGCGGAATAGAAATAGGCTACAATTTCCAGATGGCACTTGGTGTTCAGCTTTCACTTGTTGACAAGTTAGCACTTGGCAACAAACTCCGATATCATTCTCTTTATATCTTGCCACCAATATCGAGTTTTAAATCTTGGTACATCTTGTTTCCACCAGGATGTATATTCAACGGACTGTAATGTGCTTCAATAAGTAAATCCTGCATTAGATCAACATCTTCAGGAATATATATTTTGCCTTTATAATAAAGACATCCATCGGGTTTAATCTTATAATCTTTAATTTCACCTGACTCTACTTGTTTCATATTGTTATACAACCTACATCTCGATGCTGACATTCTTTGATTCGGTCAAGCAATGATGATTTCAAATGCAGCTCCACCAATAAAGAACCATCTGATTCGCCTTCTAACTGTGCATTTAAGGTTCTTAATGCAGCAAATATTTTTTGACTCAAAGCATCTGCCACAACATTAGCTCAGCCTGGTTGGTAATCAATGATTAAATCATAATCCTTTATTAACTCTAACCACCTTCGTTGTTGTAGATTCAGTTCTTTCTGTGTCATCAAATATTTTAAACTCTTGTGATCAGTATATACATGGTAACGCTCACCATAAAGATAATGTCGCCAAACCTTCAGAGTAAATACTACAACAGCAAGCTCTAAATTATGTGTAGGATAATTCCTTTCATGCTGCTTTAATTGTCGGGAAGCATAAGCAATTACCTTTCCATCTTGCATCAATACGCATCCTAAACCATTATAAGATGCGTCACTGTATAAAGTAAATTCTTTCCCTGATTCTGGTTGTACCAAAACTGGAGCTTCTGTCAAAACCTTCTTTAACAGATCGAAACTTTCCTGGCACTTTTCAGTCCAAACAAATGGGACATCTTTTCTTAACAACTTTGTGAGTGGGACAGCTATTATCGAGAAATTCTTCACGATTCTACGGTAATAACCAGCCAATCCCAAGAAGCTACGAACATCGGTAACATTCTTAGGAATTTTCCATTGGATAATAGACTATATCTTTTTAGGATCAACTCTGATTCCTTCAGCTGAAGCTATATTTCCCAAGAAAGCTACCTCAGATAACCAAAACTTACACTTTGAGAGCTTAACATATAGCTTCTTTTCTCTCAAAATTTGTAATACTATTCTCAAGAGTGTATCATGATCTTCCTTAGTCTTCGAATACACCAATGTATCATCAATAAAGACTACCACAAACTGATAAAGGTACGGCTTGAATACTCGATTCAT
This sequence comes from Hibiscus mutabilis, assembly GCA_019671005.1. Taxonomy (NCBI): domain Eukaryota; kingdom Viridiplantae; phylum Streptophyta; class Magnoliopsida; order Malvales; family Malvaceae; genus Hibiscus; species Hibiscus mutabilis. Next base: position 21,174,051 of record CM033733.1, on the reverse strand, counting down.
TAAATCCATAAATGCAGCTGGAGCATTAGTAAGTCCAAATGGCATTACTACAAATTCATAATGGCCATACCTTGTTCGAAAAGCTATCTTCGGAACATCTTCCTCTTTAACTTTTAATTGATAGTAACCAGATCGAAGATCAATCTTAGAGAATACAGATGCTCTTTTCATTTGATCAAACAAATCTTCTATACTTGGCAGTGGATACTTGTTCTTTATTGTTGACTTATACAACTGTCGATAATCAATACACAGTCGTAGTGGACCATCTTTCTTTTTAACAAATAACACCGGAGCTCCCCATGGTGATGTACTGGGATGTATAAATCCTTTATCCAATAATTCTTGCAATTGTGACTTTAATTCCCTCAATTCTGTAGGTGCTATTCTATACAAAGTCATAGATACTGGTTCAGTACTTGGAATAACCTCAATCCCAAACTGTACCTCCCTCTTCGGAGGTAATCCTAGCAATTCTTCCAGGAATACATAAAAAAATCCCAAACTGTCGAAATGGCACTAAGGTCATTATTAATCTTTTTAGTATCCACTACATGTGCTAAGAAAGCCTCACAACCTTGCTCCAGTAATTTCTTAGCTTTAAAAGCTGAAATCACATTCTTTAAACACTGCGATCCTTCACCCAACACTATGATCTCTGAACCATCAACAGTATTTAAAATCAACTGCTGTTGACAACATCTCACGATAGCATCATAATCATGAAGCCAATCCATACCCAAAATAATCTCAAGATTACTAAAGGGCAACTCCAACAAGTTAGCTGGGAATTCATTTCCCTAAAATACGAGTGGACACTTCTTACCTACTTTAGTTAACGGGCACTTTGACCAAGGGGATTAACATCTATCACATCACTCTGAGTTGATTCTAAAGGAATTTCTCTTTCCCGAACTAACTTAGAACTAATATAAGAGTGTGTAGATCCAGTGTCTATCAAAACAAATACAGGTTCACCATAGATTAGAAAAGTACCTGCAATGATATCAGGCTCTTATATGTCCTCTTTATCATCATATGTCTGAATATGATAAACTCTAGCTGAAGCTCGATCGTCTAAACCTGCAACAACTTTATTTTCCCTTTGAGAACCCACTCTGAACGATCCTGTAAATCCTCGGCCTCGACCTTGTTGCATACCAATAGATCTTTCGATCTGAACTGACTTGTCCTCCCAAGCTGGACAATCTTTAATAAAATGTCCCATTTCTCCGCAATTGAAACAGGCTCCTGTAACTCTCCAGCATTCTCCATAATGTCTTTTGTTACAATCCTTACATTTGGGAGGACCTTGTTTATCTCTAAAATTCTTTACTGATGATGAAGTATTCTTGGACTTCCCAGGTTGGCTTGATTGTCCTCAAGATGATGAAAATCCAAATTTCCCTTGTTGAGGATATCCTTTACCCTGCTTTGATGATCGTGAAGCAAAAGATGTCTCAACACTCCTTTTCTGGCCTTGGGATTCTTTCTCAACTTTCTCTTTAACATTCTCCATGGCCTTTGCTCGATTGACTACATCCTTGAAATCTTGGGGAGTAAATTCTAGTAATACTTCATGATATCGAGCATTCAATCCATTTATAAAGCTTTCAGTGACAGCTTTCTCGTTCGAAAGTAGTTCAGAAGTAAATCTACACAGTCTATTGAACTCGCATTCATACTCATATACCGAACGATCTCCTTGTCTAAGATCCAGGAATTGTTGTCTCATTTGTCGAACAAACACGTCCCCAATATACTTCCTCCTAAACTCACGAAGAAAAACTACCAATTTACTTCTTCTCGTACACGGGCGGTGACATTATTCCACCATACTTAAAATATGACTTAAAATATTTAGTTATGGGATTTTGAACATGATTATATAGCTTAATCTCATTTTCATAAATTTTTATGAGTTAAAATTCCAACGGCTTCACTGTAAAGCCCATTTAGATATGCACACCTTAAACCGAATAAATGGCTGCAAAATAAGATTAAATATAATTTGTTGAGTTAAAATTTTTTATTATGGGCTTTTGAATATGATTATATAGCTTAACCTAAATTTTAGAACTTTTTACATGGTTAAAATTCCAACGGGTCCATTATAAAGCCTATTTAGACATGCACACCTTAAACCCTAACAAAATGAGCGCAAAATAAGCTTAAATCAAATTTTATGAAATAAAATATTTAGTTATGGGCATTTGAACATGATTTTATAGCTTAAACTCAATTTTAGAACATTTTACTCGGTTAAAATTCTATCGGGTCCTCTTTAAAGCCCATTTAGACATGCACGCCATAAACCCGAACAAAACGGCCAAAAAATAAGATTAAATCAAACTTTATGAGTTAAAATATTTGATTATGGGAATTTGAATATGATTATATAGCTTAACCTTAATTTTAGAACTTTTTACTCGGTTATAATTCAAACGGGTCCACTGGGAAGCCCATTGAGACATGCACGCCTCAATCCCCAACAAAATGGCGGCAAAATAAGATTAAATTAAATTTTATGAGTTAAAATATTTAATTATGGGCAGTTTAATATGATTATATAGCTTAAAATCAATTTTAGAACCTTTTACTTGAATAAAATTCTAACGGGTCCACTATAAAGCCCATTTAGAAATGCACGCCTTAAACCTGACAAAAGGGCCACAAAAAGATTAAATCAAATTTTATGAGTTAAAATATTTGATTATGGGTTTTTGAACATGATTATATAACTTAACCTCAATTTAAAATGTTTTACTCAGTTAAAATTCCAACAGGTCCCCTGTAAAGCCCATTTAGACACGCATGCCTTCAACCCTAACAAAATGGCCGTAAAATAAAATTAGATCAAATTTATTAATTAAAATATTTATTTATGGGATTTTAAACATGATTGTACAGCTTAATCTCAATTTTATGACTTTTTACTCGGTTAAAATTCCAACGGGTCCATTGCAAAGCCCATTTTGACATGCACGCCTTAATTCCTAACAAAACGGCCGAAAAATAAGATTAAATTATATTTTATGACTTAGATTATTTATTTTTGGGCTTTTGAACATGATTATATAGCTTAGCATCATTTTTAAAAATTTTTACTTTGTGAAAATTCCAACGGGTCCACTATAAAGCCCATTTAGACATGCACGCCTTAAACCCAACAAAATGACCACAAAATAAGATTAAATATAATTTTATGAGTTAGAATATTTGATTATGGGATTTTGAATATGATTGTTTAGCTTAACCTCAATTTTAGAACATTTTACTTGGTTAAAATTCCAACAGGTTTCTTTCAAAAAAATTCCAATAGGTCCACTGTAAAACCCATTTAGACATGCACGCCTTAAACACAACAAAACGGCCACAAAATAAGATTAAATCAAATTTCATGAGTTATAATATTTGATTATGGGATTTTTAATATGATTATTTAGCTTAACTTCAATTTAGAACTTTTAACTCGGTTAAAATTCCAACGGTCCACTATATGATCCATTTACACATGCACGGCTTAAACACAACAAAACAGCCACAAAATAAGATTAAGTTAAATTTTATGAGTTGAAATATTTTATTATCAGATTTTGAATATGATTATATAGCTTAACCTCAATTTTAGAACTTTTACTCGGTTAAAATTCCAACGGGTCCACTGTAAAGCACATTTAAACATGCGCGTCTTAAATCCAACAAAATTGCCTCAAAATAAGATTAAATCAAAATTTATGAATTAAAATATTTAATTATGGGCTTTTGAACAAGATTATACAGCTTAACCTCACTTTCAGAACTTTTTACTATGTCAAAATTCCAACGGGTCCACTGTAATGCTCATTTAGACATGCACACCTTAAGCTCAACAAAACGGCCACAAAATAAGATTAAATAAAATTTTATGAGTTTAAATAGTTGATTATGTTCTTTTGAATATGATTATATAGCTTAACCTCAATTTTAGAACTTTTTACTCGGTTAAAATTCCAACGGGTCCACTATAAAGCTCATTTTGACATGCACGCCTTAAACCCTAACAAAATAGACACAAAATAAGATTAAATCAAATTTTACGAATTAAAATATTTAGTTATGGGCTTTTGAACATGATTATATAGCTTAACCTCAATTTTAGAACTTTTTACTTGGTTAAAATTCCAACGGGACTCTGCGGGTGTTGAAAGTTCTCTCTCATCTCATTTCTCTCATTTTCCAAATCCTCTCTCATCTATTCTCTCCGCCTGCTCCTCCTCCTCCTCCTCCTCCCCTTATTTTTCCTCCGCTGCGCCGCCTTGAAGTTTTTGAAATCAGCACCGTTTTTGTTCAGATTAAACCTTCTCATTCTCTGGTGTGTTATCACAATTCCTCCATCTTTGAGAGGTGAGGTTTTTCGACCCCCCATGGTTTTTTCCACTCTTTCCAATTGGTTACCATAGATAGATGTATCCTCTATTTACTTTGTTTCATCTACTTTTTTCATTGCTCTCAATATGTTTATGATCCATGCCACTCAGAGGTTTTTGCCTGCTAAAGAATCTGCTTATCTTATTTCAACCATTTTCTTTCGTATTGTTAAGAACCTACCTCCTCTCACATCCATGCTTTTACCAATTTAACTCAAACCACTTGAATAGCCATTTTTGTTTGTATTTTCCTAACGATCCCGTTATACTAATAAAATTAAAACAACCAGTCTTGTTTCTTTTTGATCTGGCCTTAATTTACCAACCTTATGTTTATCAACGTGTATGTAGGAGAAATTGGTCAAAATATGTTTATAAAGATTTCACTTTAATTCCATGATGCTTTATCTTTTTTAGTATAATGATCTACCACATCCTCTCAATTAGTTTTAAATCTCATGTTTTTTGTTTCTACTCAAATGACTTTCAATACATTACTCTCATCTCCCACTGTATTGCTCAGGGGAATGAGTTTACAGGATGCTCCTTTGCATCTACTTCCTCAACCCTTATTGGGCAGCTGTACTGGTCCTTACGGCCTTTAATTTATAATCATTATCATGATTCTATAGCATGTACACTAGTGTGTTCCCAAGGGCAAAATACCAATGTTATTACAATGTTTTCCACCTACACTTCCTATAATAATGTCAGAATATCAGGTAAATTAAAATCTAATCCAAACTCCGTCATATATCTCAAAGCCACCACCAACGTTTATCTACCTACTATATCTTACCAACACTATACCTTACCAACAATTGCTTTTGTCACCGGAATCCCAATCAATTTAGCCATATGTACCTTTCATTATTATTGTAATGATCTGCCTACTATATCTTTTGTTGCATTATTATGGGAAAATTACCGTTCTTTACACATGCAAACCCGATTTTCCTATTATTCTTTAAGTAAATATGTTTCGTCAAGTTCACACAAGAATATGCAACGTATTCACTTACCAAAAATTCATCAACTAATACTCGTTTCCATCACATCATGATAAGTAATTACAATGTTAATTATTCCAACCTTACCTACCTTATCCCTAAGATTACGGATGGATCCATTTCAAATCAATTATCTCCTTTATTACCTACCCTCTTACATTTACAAAATCTCTTTTAGGGAAATAAACACCTTTATTTCTTGTATAATTCCTAAATTATATCACTATAATTACCAAAAATACAATTGCCGGTCAAATTCATTTATACCATATACATTAACCAACCCAATTCGCCAAGAGAGGCCAGGAATTGATAATTTTAAAAAAACTTTCCAAAAAATTACCTTATTTCCGTTCAATTCCAACAGAGAAATTAATATCTTTATTACCTCCCACTCAATTACTTCCTTTTCTGTACTCTTCTTTTACCAATTTGGAAATCAATTGCAAAATTACTTCCTTCATACCCGTTCTCTAACCATTCTCCTCTCCAGAATTATGTCTAAGTACATTAAACAACCTTCCAAACTCTTGGTAAGTTTGCTCATTATTTTCCCCCATAACTTCCTATAATTTAACCTACCATCAATACTTGAATCCTCAGAGAGTGCAAGCTGTTTACTCCTCAAATTATGCTAAACTTTGGACAATAACATACATCCATATTCATAAAATCGAAATTAATAACACCCTCACCATCTCCTTCCATGCATGCCAATTTTCGAATATTATGCTCCTTCCATTTTTCATGAAATCTCTAATGCCATACATGCCTTCTTTCCACCACATAACAACCCCACAAATTTATATTTCCAATCCTCTGCAGATTAGCACAAAAAATAACTCTACTATAACAACTTTCCAATTCTCATATACTAACTCCTCTAGAACCGTTGCCAACCTCTCCTTTAATTCTCTCACTCGATTACATATTCCCTTTTCCTTTTATACTTTTTTCTTTCTTTATCTACTTGGGCAGTCTCCCTACATGGCAACTTGGCCTACCCTACACTTGGAAACTATATCCTAATAAAGCATCGTTTTTATTGTTTCCCTATTTTTCACTCATGGCCAACTGCCTTTTTTCACCTACTAATACTTTTAAATTTTTCCTTTGCCTATTATCCATTATTCTCTATTTCCACTATTGTTAATCAATTTCTACTCTTTTGCTTCCTACTCTCGAATCTATGGCCTCTGAGACCTTCATAAAACAATTAGGTTACCTTAGTTTCACCTCCGAAGAACAACAAGTTATTTTCAATCCTTCTTTTATTGGTGTCTCTTCCACCGAAGACCATGATCTTCTTCTTATTGGGAAGATTGTCTCTACTAAAAATATTGATGGACAAGCCGTAATACATGCCTTCCAAGCAATCTGGAAGAACAATGACTTTATCTCCATCTTTCTTCTGAAAACCAATTTCTTCCGTATCAAGTTTTCCTCAACTGAAAAAAGGTGTGAAATCCTGCAACGCGGTCCATGGACATTCAAGGATGAATGGCTATCCCTAGCCCCTTTCGATCCTAGACTATCTATTGATGAATATTCCTTCTCCTAGATGCGAATCTGTGTAAGAATTCTTAGCCTTCCGATAATCCTGATGGAAAATGACCAAACGGTTGTTGATACTCGTCGCTCCTTGGGTTCTTTTATTGGAACTTTGGTCAAAACCGATACTCGCTTTATTGGTGGAAATATGGTCGACTACCTTCATATTGGAATCATCATGGATGCATCCAAGCCTCTGCGTAGATGTGTGGCGATTGGAGGATTTGGGCCTTCGTCTAAACTTTGTCAGCTTCAATATGAAAGATTGCCTATTTTCTACCACGGACGTGGCATCGTTGGACATTCTGTCTCTTCTTGCACAACTATAAATGTCAGTACTACCACCAAACTCCAATTTAGAGATTGGCTCCGCTTCAGCCCCCTAAGTGTAAAGGAGGTCCTTCCCAGGTAAAGGGTCGTATCCGATACCATGGAGAAGACTCCCCCAACAAATCCGCAAATAACACCACTAGTAACTTTATTCTAGTTATATTTCTATTCTCATGTTTTATTTCCGTAAAGCTTATTGCTATTTCTTTGAACACAGATAAGGGTACTGGTACATTGAATCCCATCCCAAATCCTACGATCAAAGGCACTGACAAAGAAGCAAATATAACGACTCCAGCTGCTGATAATATGCTGGACGCCGAATCGTTTTGCACCGCTCCAATCAATGAATCTGCCCTGCCTCTGAATCAAACCATCAAATTTCTGCCTAAAACCAACTGTCCCTGCTTCTGAAGGAAATGTCAAACAGAATGCAAATGACATTGTCCGATCAATGTGGTTCCTCTCAACACAATTCCGGCAGCGGATGACAGTGTTGCAAGCGTAGGTGGTCATACTTTTGTCCAGGATATGGGTAAGGTCATCTACTCTACGTCACCAAATATGCTTTCTGATTTCGATGACCGGTTATCTAAACAACCGCCATCTACAGCCCCTCGCATCCAAGGTTGGGCGAAATTGACCCCTCGAAATAATAAAAGACGTTCTCCCATTGATAAAGCAATCAAGGCCAAGAAACCACGTCCTGTACCACCTATCAAGAATAACAAAGCTGGGATAATAAAATCAACATCGATTTTCTTTGTGAAACTCGTTTAAATAAGTACCATTGTGAAAGACTTCATATTACGCTAAGTATGACTGGTTGTTTACCTATTGAAAGCAGCACTTCTTGTTCGGGCTTAGCTATATTATGGAATAATAAAATCAACATCGATTTTCTTACGTACTCGGATCACCATATTGTTAGTATCATTCACACATATACCACCCAATTCCATTTTATAGGAATTCACGGTTATGCAGAAACAAACCAAAAATCAAAACTTGGCAACTAATTGATCCTCTAAGTTCTTCATCATCTCTACCATGTCTAATTGGTGGAGACTTAAATGAAATACTATCTGATAATGAAAAACAAGGCGGGTGCCGTCGTGCACGTTCACAAATTAACAATTTTAGAGATTGTCTATCTCGAAATGATTTATACGATTGCAAACCAAGAAATGAGTGGTTCACTTGGACTAAATCGGGTCCAAACACTCCAACTATTCTCGAACGACTTTATCATTTTGTTTCCAACACAGATTGGTTTAATTCATACCCTTTGTACCGCACCACTTCTGAATTTAATGAGAAATCCGACCATTGCTTAATACTTATGGATACTGACTTCATCAACAATCAACACCTCGAACCGTATGAACATATATTTAGGTTTGAAACTGCTGGGCAAACAATAAGGATTGTATCTCCATTGTTAAAGAAACTTGGTCAACCACAAATGGATCTACCATTGACAAAATACAAGCTGTTGGAACTTGCCTTAACGACTGGCAATCGTACCAGCGATGCATTTCTACAGGTCGTATAAATAAATTACATAAACAAATCAATAGCTGTCTAAGCCATCGCCTCTCAAATTATGAGGATGAATTCTATCTCGCAGCTAAATCAAAGCTTAGTTAACTTCTTGAAACAGAAGAAGCTTATTGGACACAACGGTCTCGTACAACGTGGCTTGCCCATGGAGATAAAAATACATCTTTTTTCATGCTCGTTTAAATGCAAGACGTAAGAAAAATACAATTAAAGGCCTTTTCGACAACAATAATATTTGGCACGATGATGAAAGGGATATCATAGGAATTTTCGTTGACTATTTTCAAAATCTTCTTTCATCATCGAAGCCTGATGTATCGCCTCAAATTCTTAATAATATTAATTCCTCTATTACCCCTACTATGAATGAAGCTTTGCAAAGACACTTTACACCGGAGGAAATCATAAATGCTTTTCGTGACATCAATCCAAGGAAAGCTCCTAGTATTGATGGTCTACCAAGTGGGTTCTACCGCCAACACTGGGACACCGTAGGTCAACATGTAATTACTATTTGTCTGGATCTCCTCTCTGGGAAGCAAATATGTTTGAAATTAACCGTACAGTTTTGGTCTTAATACCCAAAGTCAATGAACCAACTACGATGAGACAACTTCGTCCCATTAGTCTCTGTACAGTCATTTATAAGACTGTTGCCAAAGTTCTGGTCAATCGAATGAAAGCCATCATCCCTTGTTGTATCAGTGATAACCAAATTGCCTTTGTTCAAGGCAGAAACATTACTGATAACATATTAATTGCACATGAACTCATTCACTCCCTAAACACAGGAGACTCTAATCTCTCACAATGAGTAGTGCTTAAATTAGACATTGAAAAGGCTTTCGACCGGGTAGAATAGTCTTACCTTCGGCAGGTCATGCTTCAAATGGGTTTTAATTCAAACTGGATCTCTACAATCACGCAATGTATTACATCTGCCTCCTTCACTGCTAAAGTAAATACCTCCCTTTCACCGATCTTCAAACCAAAATGGGGCTTACGGCAAGGGGACCCCCTCTCCCCTTTTCTTTTCCTTTTCTGCACTCAAGGTCTTTCAGCGGTTCTTAATGTTGAACAACAGAATGGGTTTCTACCTGGACTACGTGCTAGTCGACTTAGGCCTCGAGTAAATCATCTTTATTTTTGCGGATGACTGCATGGTTTTCATCAGGAACAATACTATGGAGGCAGAACATCTGAAAAATGCCCTTAAAACTTATGTTCAATCCTCAGGGCAAGTTGTTAACTTTGAAAAATCAACCATCTTTTTTAATCCACGGTCATAGGTTGAACATAAACACGCAATTAACACTATCCTCCAAGTTAGGGAAGTGGTTGATCCTGGAATATACCTTGGTGTACCCCTCTTAATAGGGAAAAATAAAACTGCAGCCCTTGGCTTCACACGAGATATGGTGAACTGACGTATATCTCATTAGGACAAACACCTCCTCTATCTCTCAGTGGCCGAGAGGTTTTCATCAAAACCGTTATCCAATCTCTACCATAATATGTGATGTCTTGTTCCTACTACCACAAAATATTATTGATGATATGGCAACATCCATACGACGTTACTGGTGGTCGGGGAAAAATAATAAACGAGGTTGGCATATGATTCCATAGGACACTATTTGTCAACCAAAATCTGTTGGTGGCATTGGCTTCCGGAACTTGCATCTTTTCAACATCGCACTGCTTGGCAAACAAATATGGCGTCTCACTTGTGAACCTACTATAATCTGCTTGCACAGATCTATAAGGCCAAATACTATCCCTCAGGACTTATACTTGAATTTGAGACTAATCGTCCAACTTCCTTTGCTTGGAAAGGTCTTCACCAAGCCTTACTGAAACTCCATAGTGGTTTTCTCAAAAGACCAGGGATTAACAGTAAAATTCGAATCCACCATGACATTTGGGGTGGTTTTTCGGCAGTTCAGATTTATGGTGAATATGAAATTAGTGATGAATTACATACTTACTGTCGAGAATTCATGGTTCCCGTCCAACCTAGATGGGATGCCAGTTCGAAGCTATTTCGATCAAGAAGATGCAAACATTATTTTAGGTGTTCCTATCATCAACGACCACCAAGACACAATTTTATGGAGTAACCATGACTCTGGCATCTATTCAGTACGCTCTGGCTATTCATTTTTGCAGAGGCCACTAACACCAATTAATAGTCCATCTCGTATCTGGAAAGTTATATCCATGTTACATGTTCTACCAAAAGTACGAACATTTGGATGGCGATTAGGCCATGACACCTTACCTACTGGAACTAAACTTCAAATGACAAACCTTGGTACAAGGATTTTTCCACTTTGCAACGTGACCCCGAAAATAGCTCTACATGCTCTGCGTGAATGTCCAGGTGCAAAAGAAGCTCTATGCCTGGCTGGTCTGCCCAATTCCATCCTCTCTAGCAACACAACCTCGCCTTTACAATGGATTGAACAAGGAGCTAATACTCTACCTCTTCAATCATTCGTTTTGCTTATGACAGTCTTTTGGAACATATGGAACAGGCGTAATGATTATCCATAATCACCACTTATAATCACCTTGGCTTACGGTACTTAATTCTCAGGCCATTTTGAGGGATTACACAGAGCCTACATCAATTAATCCCTCATCTGGGAAGTCAGAATGGCCTCCCCTTGTGCAAACTTGTTCGCAACATCCCTCAAGAGGATCTCTGAAGCTTAACACGGATGGGCTTTTGATCCTATCACAAGAGTTGTTGTTGTAGGAGTGATTGCAAGAAATTCTAATGGTGTTATCCTTGGTGGCCTTGCTTATCCTTTGGGTAGCAGTTTGGATGCTGCCACGACCGAAGCTCATGCGGTAATTGCAGGCATCATTCTTGCACGTGATCGTGGCTGGTCCAACCTAATCATTGAAACAGATTCAGCTACAATTGCTAACAAAATCAACTGGCATGATGCTGATCTATCTACCATATTAGCTCTGATTCAACATGCCAAATCTTTTCTAGCTTCTACTGTTGAATTTAATATACCTTTTGTACCTAGAGGAGAAAATGTTGTTGCTCATACTGTACCCACTGGGGCTCTTCGTTTCATGTCATCTATCCACTTTGGTACGGATTATCCAGATTATATTTGAACCTTTGTAACAAACGAGATTTCTTCTCTTCCAATATAATTTATATGGGTACTCATTTTCCCCATAGGTGCTCACTCGGAGCCTTCAGGCAATGGGTAACTTTAGAGGGGTTTTTAACGAGGCTCATCTTTCTTTCAAAAAAAAAATTCCAACTGGTCCACTGTAAAGCCCATTTAGACATGAACGCTTTAAACCCAACAAAATGGCCGCAAAATAAGATTAAACCAAATTTTATGAGTTAAAATATTTGATTATGAACTTTTAAAATGACTATATAGCTTAACCTAAATTTTAGAACTTTTTACTAGGTTAAAATTCTAACGGATCCACTGTAAAGCCCATTTAGACACGCACGCCTTAAATCCAAAAAAATGGCCACAAAATAAAATTAAATCAAATTTTATGAATTAAAATATTTGGTTATGGGCTTTTCATCAAGATTATCCAGCTTAACCTCAATTTTAGAACTTTTTACTCCGTTAAAATTCCAACGGGTCTATTGTAAAGCCAATTTAGACATGCACGCCTTAAACACCAACAAAACGGCCGAAAAATAAGATTAAATCATATTTTATGAGTTGAAATACTTAGTTATGGGCTTTTGAACATGATTATAATGTCCGTTTAGACATGCACGCCTTAAACCCAACAAAACGGCTACAAAATAAGATTAAAAAAAAATTATGAGTTAAAGTATTTGATTATGGGCTTTTTAATATGATAATATAGCTTAACCTCAATTTTAGAACTTTTTACTCGGTGAAATTTCTAATGGGTTCACTGTAAAGCCCATTTAGACATGCATGCTTAAACCCAACAAAACGGGCAAAAAATAAGATTAAAACAAATTTTATAAGTTAAAATATTTGATTATAGGATTTTGAACATGATTATATAGCTTAGCCTGAATTTCAGAACTTTTTACTCGGTTAAAATTCTAACGGGTCCACTGTAAAGCCCATTTAGACATGCATGCTTTAAACCCCAACAAAATGGACGGAAAATAATATTAAATAAAATTTTATGGATTAAAATATTTAGTTATGGGCTTTTGAACATGATTATATAGCTTAACCTCATTTTTAGAACTTTTTCCTCGTTAAAATTCCAACGGGTCCACTGTAAAGCCTATTTAGACATGCATGCGTTAAACGCCAACAAAACGGCCGAAAATAAGATTAATTCAAAATTTATTAGTTAAAATAGTTTATTATGGGCTTTTGAATATGATTACATATCTTGACATCAATTTTAAAACTTTTTACTCGGTTAAAACTCCAACAGGTCCACTATAAAGCTCATTTAGACATGCACTCCTTAAACCCAACAAAATGGCCGCAAAATAAGATTAAATCAAATTTTATGAATTAAAATATTTATTTATGGGCTTTTCAACAAGATTACACATCTTAACCTCAATTTTAGAACTTTTTACTTGGTTAAAATTCCAACACGTCCACTGTAAAGCCAATTTAGACATGCGCGCCTTAAACACCAACAACGCAACCCTTTCCAGCATCGGGTTGCTTGGTCACAATCGCCACAGCTTAACCTTAATTTTAGAACTTTTTACTCGGTTAAAATTCCAACAGGTCCACTATAAAGCCCAATTAGTAATGCACGCCTTAAACCCAAACAAAACGGCCGAAAAATAATATTAGATCAAATTTTATGAGTTAAAATAATTGATTAACGGCTTTTGAATATGATTATATAGCTTAACCTCAATTTTAGAACTTTTTACTTGGTTAAAATTCCAACGGGTCCACTATAAAGACTATTTAGACATGCACGCCTTAAACACAACAAAACGACCACAAAATAAGATTAAATTAAATTTCATGTGTTAAATATTTGATTATAGGATTTTGAATATGATTATATAGCTTAACCTCAATTTTAGAACTTTTTACTCGGTTAAAATTCTAACGGGTCCACTGTAAAGCCTATTTAGACATGCACGCCTTAAACCCAACAAAATGGCCGAAAAATAAGATTAAATCAAATTTTATGAGTTAAAATATTTGATTATGGGATTTTTAATATAATTATATAGCTTAACCTCAATTTTAGAACATTTTACTAGGTTAAAATTATAACTAGTCCACTGTAAAGCCCATTTTGACATGCACGTCTTAAACCCAACAAAACGGCCAAAAAGAAGATTAAATAAATTTTTATAAGTTAAAATATTTGATTATGGGATTTTGAAAATGATTTTATAGCTTAGCCACAATTTTAGTCCTTTTTACTTGGTTAAAATTCTAACGGGTCCACTATAAAGCCCATTTAGACATGCACGTCTTAAACCCCAACAAAATGGATTCAAAATAATATTAAATCAAATTTTATGAATTAAAATATTTAGTTATGTGATTTTGAACATGAATATATAGCTTAACCTCAATTTTATAAATTTTTACTCGGTTAAAATTCCAACGGGTCCACTGTAAAGCCCATTTAGACATGCACGCCTTAAATCCAACAAAACGGGCAAAAAATAAGATTATATCTATTTTATGATTTAAAAAACTTGATTATGGGCTTTTTATTATGATTATATAGCTTAACCTCAATTTTAGAACTTTTTACTTGGATAAAATTTCAACGGGTCCACTATAAAGCCCATTTAGACAGACACTCCTTAAACACAACAAAACGGCCAGAAAATAAGATTAAATCAAATTTTTTGAGTTAAATTATTTTATTATGGGCTTTTGAATATTATTATATAGTTTAAACTCAATTTTAGAACTTTTTACTTGGTTATAATTCCAACGGGTCCACTGTAAAGCTAATTTAGATATGCACGCCTTAAACCCAACATAATGGCCGTAAAATAAGATTAAATCAAATTTTATGAATTAAAATATTTAGTTATGGGCTTTTATACAAGACTATACAGCTTAACCTCAATTTTATAAATTTTTACTCGGTTAAAATTCCAACAGGTCCACTACAAAGCCCATTTAGACTTGCATGCCTTAAACCCCAACAAAACGAAAAAAAAATAAGATTAAATAAAATTTTATGAGTTAAGATATTTGATTATTGGCTTTTGAGTATGATTATATAGTTTAACCTCAATTTTAGAACTTTTTACTTGCTTAAAATTCCAACGAGTCCACGATAAAGCCATTTATACATGCACGCCTTAAGCACAACAAAACGGCCACAAAATAAGATTAAATAAAATTTCATGAGTTGAAATATTTTACTATGGGCTTTTGAATATGATTATTGTAACACCCTCAACGTATAATCAATAATTAAATACACATTGAAGATGTTACTAAAGTTTTTAATTGATTTCCTGACTTGTAAATTTTTTTAAACTAGTTTAGTAAAACAACTTTTCCTCTATTTCATTGAATTATAAACCTGTCTAGTAACACCTAGTTTCAACCCTGAATTGATTAAATAAATATTTAAGACAGTTATTAACTTGAAAATATAATTCAGGGTGGAAACTATGTGTGATACCTAGACCTTTTCTTTGATTTAAAAATCGCTACTTGATTAACATAAACTACATAATAATTTATGCCAAATCCCATGTCTAAGAGTTTAAAACCATATCATTTATCCATAATACTTTATTATAGGCCCATTTAAATAAGTAACCTAACCTATAAATTTAGTAATATAAAACAACTGCATATTTAGAAATACGAGTACATGCCCACTAGTCTAGGATGTAAGTGTACATACTATTGCTTATAGGCGATAACTTGATTTCCAATGTGCAGTTCCTTCCTTGATACTACTAACCCGATCGACCTACGTGTAATATGAATAACACGCAATGGCTTGCAATTCTCTGCATAATTTATAACATTTCAAGTCTCATCATTTATCATGGTAAATGAGAAAATAACTTATTTTAGCGAATCATGGTTGCATGTATGTATGTTCAAAGTCATAACATCATTCTTTCTTTATCGGTGATAAATATGATAGAAATACGATAAACATACTGGTCTATTTACTTGCTTAAAAGCATTTCCTGATTTATAGCCCAAAGTACAATTCATGTAATTCTACGTTACGCGAGTCCTCACGACACCGTAATGTCTACGCCGCCGTAGCGTCTGCATCGCTTTAGCGACTGAGATGAGTACTTACTCGAGGATGCCTTTTGCTCTTCCTTCAACACCTTAGTGTCTATCTCAGCACCAAAGTGCCTACATTATCTCAGTACCATAGTGCCTACATTATCTCAGCACCGTAGTGCCTACATTATATCAACTACTAGGACTTTATGGATATCCAATTATACCAAGACTTTCACACTAGTACTCGGGCAAAACAATATAATATCTTCATATTCAATATCCAGCCCATCAATAATATTACCCATAATTAGATAATGGGCAGTTCATACCCAAAAATATAAAATTTGATTTATCTTAGATAAATCATTATGCCATATTCTTGTATCCCATATGCCATTTAATTTTCATGCCATTTGCATAATTTGATCAACATACATTTTTCATTTACATTAAGGTCGAATTATCGCAAGTCGTCCTATTTTTATTATGTTGTACATGCATTTAATGCACTCACCTGGGCTATGCAAAATATTGAGCCTCACTAAGTTAGTCCTCTACTTTTTCTTTGCCCCGTTTATCTCGGGTTTCCTTGTCCTACTCGGATGCTGCATAATTACCCATCGAACATATACAATATACATGTTAGATTTTTCTTTCATGTAACACTGCTTAAATATAAAATACTAGTATAAATATTCGAATATAAAAATTTTCCAAAATTTTTTCCTTTTTCTCCCTTAGAAGCCGAATAGTTCAATTTGGTCCCTAGTGACCATTTTACAACTTTTGCAAATTATTCAAGCCCAAATCAAAATTTCTCCATAATTCTAACATTTTCCACTAACTTTTTCTCAATGCTCTTCAATCCACTAACTTTTACTAAAGTGACATTTTAGTCACTACTTCCACACAAGAGTTGGCAAACTTGTACTAATTATTCAATCCAACATTTTTACCATTTTTCTCAAATTTTCCCTTCTATTTTTGACCTTTGGCCGAATTGGTCACTAAACTCTTTCAATGTTGTTTTTCATTCAAACAACATTCTAGTATACCCAAAGTATTTTTTCTAACATAAAATCTTCATTTCCAAGAATTAACATTTAAATCCCCAAATTCTTCCTATTTGGCAAATTAGATATCTAAACTTTGCAAGGAATTTATTTTAGTCCTAATGCCATAATCAAGCTTCTAAATTCATAATCTCTTCAAGTCCACCATTAACATAATTTTCACAATATTTTCCCTAATTTACCAAGCATGCCAAATTAATCACTTAGATAACTAGTTGAGAATTTTCTATTCTAACATCAAAATCAAGCTTGTAAAATCATAAATCTTCCATATCCATCCTTAATTCAAAACCCTAAATAAAACCCCAAATTCTAGGGTTAGAGTTTATGCCTTCAAACATGAAATTAATCTAAATCTAAGCTTGATTTCAACTTCACACCACTTAATTTACTTAAATCATACTTCAATCTCATAGAACATGAAACCATAATTTCTCTCATCAATATCATAAACAATTCTTCAAATTACCATGCAAAATTACTATCAAAAGAAAGAGCATGAAGCATAGATCAATTTTTCTCAAAGCAACATACCTTGATTCTAACTTTGGAGCCTTCAATTTGCCTTGGAAAATTTTGTGAAAATTTTCTTCTTTATTTTTCCTTGGTTTCGAAAGTGGAGGAAAGATGATGAACAAATTTTTGTTCATCTTTTATCTTAATATGCCACATGTATTAAAAATGATTACTAAATTCATTTAATTCTTTAGGTCCAAATAATCCTCCAACTATATCGTATTTTCAAAATTGCCATCTTGTAAAATTGAAACCAAGTCTAGTTAGATTCTAACTAGAAACATTAAAATATTCATAAAAATAATATTTTATGAATTTTCCATTGCTTATGGAACTGCCTTTAAAATTCCAATTCGATCTGATTACCCGATAATCACTTACTACGATTTTCCATTTTCCAAGCTATCGGGTAAAATCTGAAATTCTCATAATTCTGATCTCCATAAATAAATATTTTTGACATACAAAATATTCCTTAATTTTGTAAAAATCAAAATCTTGAAATTTTGACTTGGTCCAATATACTGATAATTTACCCGAAATCTTTATCGGATACATTCTCTTAAAAATCCTTTATCTGATATCCATATGAATAATTTCAACTCGAACCGTTTCCTTTTTATCAGTCTCAATTACTGACATGAGACCTTCCCATAAGGTCACCCATCCTATGACTTGAGCACGCTTAACTTTGCAGTTCGATCTAAATTTGATATCTTATACTTCATTTTTATTCAAATCAAGCATATGCTTATCCCCTAATTGTTTGATAAAAATAGATTTCCATATAAATCCATTACCGAAAATCTAATTATACAAATTAACTTCCTGTAGCCTATACTATTTATTTGTACAATAAAAAGATTCCATCAGGTGCCTATATTTTTCTTATCAGATTTCAACCAAACTTCGCAAGTACCCTATTTTGCTTTCTCTCTATCACATGGTACTCTTAATTCTCAGAAATTCCTTACCTAAAGTCCATAATTAAAGAAATCCTAACTTTTATGTTTTATCAATTCAGTCACTAAGTTAGCTTTTAAGCCCTTATCTTAGTGCTAAATAACTATTAAACAACTTAGTGAATTTCGAGGTATTACAATTATATGGCTTAAACTCAATTTTAGAACTTTTTACTCGGTTAAAATTCCAATGGGTCCACTGTAAAGCCCATTTAGTCATGCACGCCTTAAACCCAACAAAATGGCCGCAAAATAAGATTAAATTAACTTTTATGAGTTAAAATATTTGATTATGGGCTTTTCAATATGATTAAATAGCTTAAACTAAATTTTAGAACTTTTTACTCAGTTAAAATTCCAACGGATCCACTGTAAAGCACATTTAGACATGCATGCCTTAAATCCAACAAAATGGCCGTAAAATAAAATAAATCAAATTTTATGAATTAAAATATTTTGTTATGGGCTTTTGAAAAATATTATTCAGCTTAACCTCAATTTTAGAACTTTTTACTCAATTAAAATTCCAACGGGTCCATTGTAAAGCCAATTTAGACATACACGCCTTAAAAACAACAAAATGGCCAGAAAATAAGATTAAATCAATTTTCTTAGTTAAAATATTTTATTACGGGATTTCGAACATGATTATATAGCTTTACCTCAATTTTAGAACTTTTTATTCAGCTAAAATTCTAACAGGTCACTGTAAAGCCCATTTAGATATGCACACCTTAAACCCTAACAAAATGGACGCAAAATAAGATTAAATCAAATTTCATAAATAGAAATTTTTGTTATGCACTTTTGAATATTATTATATAGCTTAACCACAATTTTAGAACTTTTTACTCAGTTAAAATTCAGCAGGTCCACTGTAAAACCCATTTAGATATGCACGCCTTATACCCCAACAAAATGGCCAAAAAAAGATTAAATCATATTTTATGAGATAAAATATTTAATTATGAGCTTTTGAATATGATTACATAGCATAAACTAAATTTTAGAACTTTTTACTTGGTTAAAATTCCAACGAGTCCACTATAAAGCCCATTTAGACATGCACGCCTTAAGCACAACAAAAAGGCTACAAAATAAGATCAAATTAAAATTTATGAGTTAAAATATTTGATTATGCTTTTAAATATATCTTAACCTCAATTTTAGAATTTTTTGCTCGGTTAAAATTCTAATGGGTCCACTGTAATATTCATTTAGACATTTTTGTCTTAAACCCAACAAAATGGCGGTAAAATAAGATTAAATAAAATTTTATGAATTAAAATATTTAGTTATGGGATTTGGAACAAGATTATACAGCTTAATCTTAATTTTAGAATATTTTACTAGATTAAAATTATAACGGGTCCACTATAAAGCCCAATTAGAAATGCACGCCTTAAACCCAAACAAAACGGCCGAAATATAAGATTAAATAAAATTTAATGAGTTAAAAATATTTTATTAGAGGCTTTTGAATATGATTATATAGCTTAACCTCAATTTTAGAACTTTTTACTTGGTTAAAATTCCAATGGGTCCACTATAATGGCCATTTAGGCATGCACACCGTAAACACAACAAAACGGTCACAAAATAAGATTAAATCAAATTTCATGAGTTAAAATATTTGATAGTGGGCTTTTGAATATGATTATATAGCTTAACCTCAATTTTAGAACTTTTTACTCTATTAGAATTACAACGGGTCCACTGTAAAGCCCATTTAGATATGCACGCCTTAAACCCAACAAAATGGCCGCAAAATAAGATTTAATCAAATTTTATGAGTTAAAATATTAAATTATAGGATTTTTAATATAATTATATAGCTTAACCTCAATGTTAGAACTTTTTACTCGGTTAAAATTATAACTAGTCCACTATAAAGCCCATTTAGACATGCACATCATAAACCCAACAAAACGGCCTAAAAATAAGATTAAATCAAATTTTATGAGTTAAAATATTTGATTATAGGCTTTTGAAATTGATTTTATAGCTTAGCCACAATTTTAGAGCATTTTACTCGGATAAAAATCTAACGGGTTCGCTGTAAAACCCATTTAGACATGCACGCCTTAAACCCCCAACAAAATTGACGCAAAATAAGATTAAATCAAATTTTATGAATTAAAATATTTATTTATGGGGTTTTTAACATGATTATATAGCTTAACCTCAATTTTATAACTTTTTAATAGGTTAAAATTATAACATGTCCGCTGCAAAGCCCATTTAGACATGCACGCCTTAAACCCCAACAAAATGGACGCAAAATAATATTAAATCAAATTTTATGAATAAAAATATTATTTATGGGCTTTTGAACATGATTATATAGCTTAACCTCAATTTTATAACTTTTTACTCTGTTAAAATTCCAACGGGTCCATTGTAAAGCCCGTATAGACACGCACGCCTTAAACCCCAACAAAATAGACGTAAAATAAGATTAAATCAAAATTTATGAATTAAAATATTTATTTATGCGCTTTTGAACAAGATTATATAGCTTAACCTCAATTTTAGAACTCTTTTCTCGGTTAAAATTCCAACGGGTCCACTATAAACGCCATTTAGACATGCATGCCTTAAAACCCAACAAAACGGTCGAAAAATAAGATTAAATTAAAATTTATGAGTTAAAATTAATTTATTATGGGCTTTTGAATATGATTATATAGCGTAACCTCAATTTTAGAACTTTTTACTCGTTTAAAATTCCAACGGGTCCACGGTAAAGAACATTTACACATGCACGCTAAATCAAATTTTATGAGTTAAAATATTTTATTATGGGCTTTTTAGTATGAATATACAACTTAACCTAAATTTTAGAACTTTTTACTTGGTTAAATTTCAACGGGTCCACTGTAAATCTCATTTAGACATGCACGCCTTAAACTCAACAAAATGGCCGCAAAATAAGATTAAATAAAATTTTATGAGTTAAATTATTTTATTATGGTCTTTTTAATATGATTATATAGCTTAACCGAAATTTTAGAACTTTTTACTCATTTAAAATTCCAACGGATCAAGTATAAAGCCCTTTTAGACATGCACGCCTTAAATCCAACAAAATGGCCGCAAAATAAAATTAAATCAAAATTTTTTAATTAAAATATTTAGTTATGGGATTTTCAACGAGATTATCCCGCTTAACCTCAAATTTAGAACTTTTTAAACGGTTAAAATTCAAACGTGTCCATTGTAAAGCCAATTTAGACATGCACGCCTTAAACACCAACAAAACAGCCAAAAAATAAGATTCAATCATATTTTATAACTTAAAATATTTAGCTATGGGATTTTGAACAAGATTATATAGCTTAAACTCATTTTTAAAAAATTTTTACTCGGTTAAAATTTCAAGGAGTCCACTGTAATGCCCATTTAGACATGCACGCCATAAACCCAACAAAATGACTACAAAATAAGATTAAGTCAAATTTTATGAGTTAAAATATTAGATTATGGGATTTTTAATATGATTATATATCTTAACCTCAATTATATAACTTTTTACTTGGTGAAAATTCCAACAGATTCACTGTAAAGCCCATTTAGACAGACATGCCTTAAACCCAAAAAAATGGCAAAAAAATAAGATTAAATTAAATTTCATGAGTTAAAATATTTGATTATGGGATTTTTAATATGATTATATAGCTTAGCCTCAATTTTATAACTTTTTACTTGGTTAAAATTCTAACAGGTCCACTGTAAAGCCTATTTAGACATGCACGCCTTAAACCCCAACAAAATGGATTAAAATATTTTTTATGGGCTTTTGAACATGATTATATAGCTTAACCTAATTTTTAGAACTTTTTACTCGGTTAAAATTCCAACAGATCCACTGTAAGCCTATTTAGACATGCAAGCATTAAACCCCAACAAAATGGCCAAAAAATAAGATTAAATCAAAATTTATGAGTTAAAATATTTTATTATGGGCTTTTGAATATGATTATATAGCTTAACCTCAATTTTAGAACTTTTTACTTGGTTAAAATTCTAACGGGTCCACTATAAAAGCCATTTAGACATACACGGCTTAAACACAACAAAGCGACCACAAAATAAGATTAAATAAAATTTTATGAGTTAAACTATTTGATTGTGGGATTTTGAATATAATTATATAGCTTAATCTCAATTTTATAACTTTTTACTCGGTTAAAATTCCAACGGGTCCACTGTAAAGCTCATTTAGTCATGCAGGCCTTAAAACCAACAAAATTGCCGCAAAATAAGATTAAATCAAATTTTATGAATTAAAATATTTAGTTATGGGCTTTTCAACAAGATCATACAGCTTAACCTCAATTTGTAACTTTTTACTCGGTTGAAATTCCAATTGGTCCACCGTAAAGCCAATTTAGACATGCACACCTTAAACACCAACAAAACGGCCAAAAAATAAGATTAAATCATATTTTACGAGTTAAAATATTTAGTTTTGGGTTTTGGAATATGATTATATAGCTTAACGTCATTTTTAAAATTTTTTACTCTGTTAAAATTCCAACGGGTCCACTGTAAAGCCCATTTAGACATGAACGCCTTAAACCCAACAAAACGGATTCAAAATAAGATTAAATCAAATTTTACGAGTTAAAATATTTTATTATGGGCTTTTTAAAAAATATATATAGCTTAACCTCAATTTTAGAACTTTTTACTTGGTTAAAATTCCAATCGATCCACTATAATGCCTATTTAGACATGCACGCCTTAAACACAACAAAACAGCCACAAAATAATATTAAATCATTTTTTTAGTTAAAGTATTTGATTATGGTTTTTTAAATATGATTATATAGCTTAAACTAAATTTTATAATATTTTACTCGGTTAAAATTCCAACGGGTCCACTGTAAAGCTCATTTAGACATGCTCATCTTAAACCCAAAAAAGGGACAAAAATAAGATTAAATCAAATTTTATGAGTTAACATGTTTGGTTATGGGTTTTTGAATATTATTATAAAGCTTAGTTTCAATTTTAGAACTTTTTGCTCGGTTAAAATCCCAACGGGTCCATTGTAAAGCCAATTTAGACATGCGCGCCTTAAACACCAACAAAACGGCTGAAAAATAAGATTAAATCAATTTTATGAGTTAAAATATTTGATTATAGGCTTTTGAACATGATTATATAGCTTACCTCAATTTTAAAACTTTTTAATCGGTTAAAATTCCAACGGGTCAACTGTAAAGACCATTTAGACATGCACGCGTTAAACCCAAACAAAATGGCCGCAAAATATGATTAAAACAAAATTTATGAGTTAAAATATTTTATTATAGGCTTTTGAATATAATTATGTAGCTTAAACTCTATTTTAGAACATTTTACTTGGTTAAAATTCCAACAGGTCCACTATAAAGCTCATTTAGACATACACACCTTAAACACAAAAAACGGCCAGAAAATAAGATTCAATCAATTTTTTCCGCTAAAGTATTTGACTATGGGTTTTAAATATGATTATGTAGCTTAACCTCAATTTTAGATATTTTACTCGATTAAAATTCCAACGTGTCCACTATAAAGCTCATTTAGACATGCTCGCCTAAAACCCAACAAAATGGCCGCAAAATGAGATTAAATCAAAATTTTTGAATTAAAATATTTATTTATGGGCTTTTAAACAATATTATACAGCTTAACCTCAATTTTAGAACTTTTTACTCGGTTAAAATTCCAACGGGTCCACTGTAAAACCATTTAGACTTACACGCTTTAAACCCCAAGAAAACGGACAAAAAATAAGATTAAATCAAATTTTATGAGTTAAAATATTAGATTATGTGATTTTGAATATGATTATATAGCTTAACCTCAATTTTAGAACTTTTTACTTGGTTAAAATTTCAATGGGTCCACAATAAAGCCCATTTAGACATGCACGCCTTAAATATAACAAAACGGCTACAAAATAAGATTAAATCAAATTTTGTGAGTTAAAATATTTGATTGTGGGATTTTTAAAATGATTATATAGCTTAACCTCAATTTCAGAACTTTTTATTCAGTTAAAATTCCAATGGGTTTACTGTGAAGCCTATTGAGACATGCATGCCTCAAACGTAAAAAATGTCCAAAAAATAAGATTAAATCAAATTTTATGAGTTAAAATATTTGATTATGGGAATTTGAATATTATTATAAAGCTTAGCCTCAATTTTAGAACCTTTTACTCGGTTAAAATTCTAACGGGTCCACTGCAAAGTCCATTTAGATATGCATGCCTTAAACCCCAACAAAATGGACGCAATATAAGATTAAATCAAATTTTATGAATTAAAATATTTATTTATGGGCTTTTGAACATGATTATATAGTTTAAAATCAATCTTAGAACTTTTTACTCGGTTAAAAGTCTAACGGATACCCTATAAAGCCCATTTCGACATGCGCACCTTAAACCCTAACAAAACGGCCATAAAATAAGATTAAATCGTATTTTATGACTTAAAATATTTAGTTATGTGTTTATGAACATGATTATATAGCTTAACCGCATTTTTAGAAATTTGTACTCGGTTAAAATTCCAACGGGTCCACTATAAAGCCCATTTAGACATGCACGCCTTAAACCCAACAAAATGGCTAAAAAATAAGATTAAATAAAATTTTATGTGTTAAAATATTTGATTATGGGCTTTTTAGTATGATTATATAGCATCAACTCGAGTTTAGAACTTTTTACTCGGTTAAAATTCCAACAGGTTCACTATAAAGCCCATTTAGACATGCACACCTTAAATCCCAACAAAACGACCACAAAATAAGATTAAATCGTATTCTATGACTTGAAGTATATAGATATGGGCTTTTGAACATGATTTTATAGCTTAACATCATTTTCAAAAAACTTTACTCGGTTAAAATTCCAACGGGTCAACTGTAAAGTCCATTCAGACATGCACGCATAAACCCAACAAAACGGCTACAAAATAAGTTTAAATAAATTTTTATGAGTTAAAATATTTTATTATGGGATTTTTAATATGATTATATATCTTCAAATCAATTTTAGAACTTTTTACTCGGTTAAAATTCTAACGGGTCCATAGTAAAGCACATTTAGACATGCAAGCCTTAAACCCAACAAAACGGCAAAAAAATAAGATTCAATCAAATTTTATGAGTTAAAATATTTGATTAAGGGCTTTTGAATAAGATTATATTGATTAGCCTCAATTTCAGAACATTTTACTCGGTTAAAATTCTAATGGGATCACTATAAAGTTCATTTAGACAAGCACGCCTTAAACCCCAACAAAATGGTCTCATAATAAGATTAAATCAAATTTTATGAACTAAAATAATTAGTTATGAGCTTTTGAACATGATTATGTAGCTTAACCTCAATTTTAGAACTTTTTACTCGGTTAAAATTCCAACGGGTACACTATAAAGCCCATTTAGACATGCACGCCTTAAACCCAACAATGGGGCCACAAAATAAGATTAAATCAAAATCTACGATTTAAAATATTTGATTAAAGGCTTTTGAACATGATTATATAGCTTAACCTCAATTTTAAAACCTTTTATTTGGTTAAAATTCCAACAGGTCCACTGTAAAGCCCATTTAGACATTCAAGCCTTAAACCCCAACAAAACGGCCGCAAAATAAGATTAAATCATTATTTATGAATTAAAATATTTTATTATGGGCTTTTGAAAATGATTATATAGCTTAACCTTAATTTTAGAACTTTTACTTGGTTAAAATTCCAATTGGTCCAATATAAAAAATAGGATTACATCAATTTTTTTAGCTAAAGTATTTTATTATGGGTTTGTAAATATTATTATATAGCTTAACTTCAATTTTAGAATATTTTACTTGGTTAAAATTCCAACGGGTCCATTTTAAAGCTCATTTAGACATACTCCCCTTAAACCTAACAAAATGGCCACGAAATAAGATTAAATCAACTTTTTACTAGGTTAAAATTCCAACGAGTCCACTGTAAAGCCTATTTAGACTTGCACCCCTTAAACCCCAACAAAAAGGATGAAAAAATAAGATTAAATCAAATTTTAAGAGTTAAAATATTAGATTATGGGATTTTGAATACGATTATATAGCTTAACCTCAATTTAGAACTTTTTACTTGGTTAAAATTTCAACGGGTCCACTATAAAGCCCATTAAGACATGCATGTTATAAACACAACAAAACGACTACACAATTAGATTAAATAAAATTTTATGAGTTAAAATATTTGATTATGGGATTTTTAAAATGATTATATAGCTTAACCTCAATTTTAGAACTTTCTACTCCATTAAAATTCCAACGGGTTCATTGGAAAGTTCATTTAGACATTCATGCCTTAAAACCAAAAAACGGCCAAAAAATAAGATTAAATAAAATTTCATGAGTTAAAATATTTGATTATGGGATTTTTAATATGATTATATAGTTGAGCCTCAATCTCAGAACTTTTTACTCGGTTAAAATTCTAACGGGTCCACTATAAAGCCCATATAGACATGCACGCCTTAAACCCCAACAAATCAATGCAAAATAAGATTAAATCAAATTTTACGAATTAAAATATTTATTTATGGGCATTTGAACATGATTATATAGCTTAACCTCAATTTTATAACTTTGTTCTCGGTTAAAATTCCAACGGGTCCACTGTAAAGCCCATATAGATGTGCATGTGTTAAACCCCAAAAAAACGGCCGAAAAATATGATTAAATCAAAATTTATGAGATAAAATATTTCATTATGGGCTTTTGAATGTAATTTTATAGATTAAGCTCTATTTTAGAACTTTTTACTAGGTTAAAATTCCAACGGGTCCACTATAAAGCCCATTTAGACATGCATACCTTAAACACAACAAAACGGGCAACAAAATAAGATTAAATCATTTTTTAGTTAAAGTATTTGATTATGGGTTTTAAATATGATTATATAGCTTAACCTCAAATTTAGATATTTTACTAGGTTAAATTCTAACGTATCCACTGTAAAGCTCATTTAGACAAGCTCGCCTAAAACCCAACAAAATGTCCGCAAAATGAGATTAAATCAAAATTTGTGAATTAAAATATTTAGTTATGGCTTTTAAACAAGATTATACAGCTTAAACTCAATTTTAGAACTTTTTACTCGGCTAAATTCCAGCGGGTCCACTGTAAAACCCATTTAGACTTGCACGCCTTAAACCCCAACAAAACGGACAAAAAAATAAGATTAAATCTAATATTGTGAATTAAAATATTTAGTTATGGGCTTTTAAACAAGATTATACATCTTAACCTCAATTTTAGAACTTTTTACTCGGTTAAAATTCCAACGGGTCCACTGTAAAGCCCATATAGACATCATTGCGTTAAACCCAAACAAAACGGCCGAAAAATTAGATTAAATCAGAATTTATGAGTTAAAATATATTATTATGGGCTTTTGAATATAGTTATATAGCTTAACCTCTATTTTAGAACTTTTTACTTGGTTAAACTTCCAATGGGTCCACTATAAAGCCCATTTAGACATGCATGCCTTAAACCCAACAAAAGGGCCACAAAATAAGATTAAATCAAATTTTATGAGTTATAATATTTGATTATAGTCTTTTGAACATGATTATGTCACTTAACCTCAATTTTAAAACTTTTTATACGGTTAAAATTCCAACGGGTCCACTGTAAAGCCCATTTAGACATGCAAGCTTTAAACCCTAACAAAATGGTTACAAAATAAGATTAAATCAAATTTTATGAACTAAAATATTTCGTTATGGGCTTTTGAACATGATTATACAGCTTAACCTCAATTTTAGAACTTTTTACTCAGTTAAAATTCCAATGGGTCCACTATAAAGCCCATTTAGACATGCGCGCCTTAAACTCAACAAAAGGGCCACAAAATAAGATTAAATCAAATTTTATGAGTTAAAATATTTTATTATAGGATTTTGAACATGATTATATAGCTTAACCTCAATTTTAAAACTTTTTATTCGGTTAAAATTCCAACAGGGCCACTGTAAAGCCCATTTAGATAAGGCAAGCCTTAAATCCCAACAAAATGGCCGCAAAATAAGATTAAATCAAAATTTATGATCTAAAATATTTAGTTATGGGCTTTTGAACATGATTATACAGCTTAACCTCAATTTTAGAACTTTTTACTAGGATAAAATTCCAATGGGTCCACTGTAAAGCCCATTAAGCATGCACGCGTTAAACCCCAACAAAACGGCCGAAAAATAAGATTAAATCATTATTTATGAATTAAAATATTTTATGGTGGGCTTTTTAATATGATTATATAGCTTAACCTCAATTTTAGAACTTTTACACGGTTAAAATTCCAATGGGTCCAATATAAAGCCCATTTCGACGCGCACGCCTTAAACACAGCAAAACGGCCACAAAATAAGATTAAATCAATTTTTTAGCTAAATTATTTGATTATGGGCTTTTAAATATTATTATGTAGCTTATCTTGAATTTTAGAATATTTTACTCGGTTAAAACTCCAACGGGTCCATTTTAAAGCTCATTTAGACATGCTCGCCTTAAACCCAACTAAATGGCCACAAAATAAGATTAAATCAAATTTTGTGAATTAAAATATTTAGTTACGGGCTTTTAAACAAGATTATACAGCTTAACCTAAATTTTAGAGCTTTTTACTGGGTTAAAATTCCAACGAGTCCACTGTAAAGCCTATTTAGACTTGCACCCCTTAAACCCCAACAAAAAGGACGAAAAAATAAGATTAAATCAAATTTTAAGAGTTAAAATATTAGATTATGGGATTTTGAATATGATTATATAGCTTAACCTCAATTTAGAACTTTTTACTTGGCTAAAATTTCAACAGGTCCACCATAAAGCCCAATTAGACATGCACGTCATAAACACAACAAAATGGCTACAAAATTAGATTAAATCAAATTTTATGAGTTAAAATATTTGATTATGGGCTTTTAAAAATGATTATATAGCTTAACCTCAATTTTAGAACTTTTTTACTCTGCTAAAATTCCAACGGGTTCATTGGAAAGCTCATTTAGACATGCATGCCTTAAAACCAAAAAACGGCCAAAAAATAAGATTAAATAAAATTTCATGAGTTAAAATATTTGATTATGGGATTTTTAATATGATTATATAGTTGAGCCTCAATCTCAGAACTCTTTACTCGGTTAAAATTCTAACCGGTCCACTATAAAGCCCATTTAGACATGCACGCCTTATACCCCAAGAAAATCGACGCAAAATAAGATTAAATCAAAATTTATGAATTAAAATATTTATTTATGGGCATTTGAACATGATTATATATCTTAAACTCAATTTTAGAACTTTTTTCTCGGTTAAAATTCCAATGGGTCCACTGTAAAGCCCATATAGATGTGCATGCGTTAAACCCCAACAAAACGGCCGAAAATATGATTAAATAAAAATTTATGAGTTAAAATATTTTATTATGGGCTTTTGAATCTAATTATATAGCTTAAGCTCTATTTTAGAACTTTTTACTTGGTTAAAATTCCAACGGGTCCACTATAAAGCTCATTTAGACATGCACACCTTAAATAGAACAAAACGGGCAACAAAATAAGATTAAATCAATTTTTTAGTTAAAGTATTTGATTATGTGTTTTAAATATGATTATATAGCTTAACCTCAATTTTAGATATTTTACTCGGTTAAAGTTCTAACGTGTCCACTGTAAAGCTCATTTAGACATGCTCGCCTAAAACCCAACAAAATGGCCGCAAAATGAGATTAAATCAAATTTTGTGTACTAAAATATTAGTTATGGCTTTTAAACAAGATTATACAGCTTAACCTCAATTTTAGAACTTTTTACTCGGTTAAAATTCCAACGGGTCCACTGTAAAACCCATTTAGACTTGCACGCCTTAAACCCCAACAAAACAGACAAAAAAATAAGATTAAATCAAATATTGTGAATTAAAATATTTAGTTATGGGCTTTTAAACAAGAATATACAGCTTAACTTCAATTTTAGAACTTTTTACTCGGTTAAAATTCCAACGGGTCCATTGTAAAGCCCATATAGACATGCACGTGTTAAACACCAACAAAAATGACGAAAAAAATAAGATTAAATCAAATTTTATGAGGTAAAATATTAGATAATAGTAATTTGAATATGATTATATAGCTTAACCTCAATTTTAGAACTTTTTACTTGGTTAAAATTTCAACAGGTCCACTATAAATCTCATTTAGACATGCAAGCCTTAAAGATAACAAAACAGCTACAAAATAAGATTAAATCAAATTTTATGAGTTAAAATATTTGATTATGGGCTTTTTAAAATGATTATATAGCTTAACCTCAATTTTAGAACTTTTACTCGGCTAAAATTCCAATGGGTTCACTGTAAAGCTTATTTAGACATGTTTGCCTTCAACCCAAAAAAGGCCAAAAAATAAGATTAAATCAATTTTCATGTGTTGAAATATTTGATTATGGGATTTTGAATATGATTATATAGTTGAGCCTCAATTTTAGAACTTTTTACTCGGTTAAAATTCTTACGGGTTCACTGTAAAGCCCATTTAGACTTGCATGCCTTAAACCCCAGCAAAACAGACAAAAAATAAGGTTAAATCAAATATTGTGAATTAAAATATTTAGTTATGGGCTTTTAAACAAGATTATACAGCTTAACCTCAATTTTAGAACTTTTTACTCGGTTAAAATTCCAATGGGTCCATTGTAAAGCCTATATAGACATGCACGTGTTAAACCCCAACAAAGCGGCCGAAAAGTAAGATTAAATCAAAATTTATGAGTTAAAATATATTATTATGGGCTTTTGAATATAATTATCTAGCTTAACCTCTATTTTAGAACTTTTTACTTGGTTAAAATTCCAATGGGTCCACTATAAAGCCCATTTAGACATGCATGCCTTAAGCCCAACAAAAGGGCCACAAAATAAGATTAAATCAAAATTTATGAGTTATAATATTTGATTATAGTCTTTTGAACATGATTATGTCACTTAACCTCAATTTTAAAACTTTTTATATGGTTAAAATTCCAACGGGTCCACTGTAAAGCCCATTTAGACATGCAAGCTTTAAACCCCAACAAAATGGCCGCAAAATAATATTAAATCAAATTTTATGAACTAAAATATTTAGTTATGGGCTTTTGAACATGATTACGTAGCTTAACCTCAATTTTAGAACTTTTTACTCGGTTAAAATTCCAATGGGTGCACTATAAAGCCTATTTAGCATGCACGCGTTAAACCCCAACAAAATGGCCGAAAAATAAGATTAAATCAATATTTATGAATTTCAACATTTTAGAATGGGCTTTTGAATTTGATTATATAGCTTAACCTCAATTTTAGAACTTTAACTTGGTTAAAATTTCAACTGGTCCACTATAAAGCCCATTTAGTCGTGCACGCCTTAAACTCAACAAAACATCCACAAAATAAGATTAAATGAATTTTTTTAGTTAAAGTATTTGATTATGGGCTTTTAAATATGATTATATATCCTAACCTCAATTTTAGAAAATTTTACTAAGTTAAAATTGCAAGGGTCCATTTTAAAGTTCATTTAGACATGCACGCCTTAAACCTAACAAAATGGCCACAAAATAAGATTAAATCAAATTTTATGAATTAAAATATTTATTTATGGGATTTTTAACAAGATTACGGAGCTTAACCTCAATTTTAGAACTTTTTACTAGGTTAAAATTCCAACGAGTCCACTGTAAAGCCCATTTAGACTTGCACGCCTTAAACACCAACAAAAAGGACGAAAAAATAAGATTAAATTAAATTTTATGAGTTAAAATATTAGATAATAGTATTTTGAATATGATTATATAGCTTAACCTCAATTTTAGAACTTTTTACTTGGTTAAAATTTCAACGGGTCCACTATAAATCCCATTTAGACATGCAAACCTTAAACACAACAAAACAACTACAAAATAAGATTAAATCAAATTTCATGAGTTAAAATATTTGATTATGGGCTTTTTAAAATGATTATATAGCTTAACCTCAATTTTAGAACTTTTACTCGGCTAAAATTCCAATGGGTTCACTGTAAAGCTTATTTAGACATGCCCGCCTTCAACCCAAAAAAGGCCAAAAAATAAGATTAAATCAATTTTCATGTGTTAAAATATTTGATTCTGGGATTTTGAATATGATTATATAGTTGAGCCTCAATTTTAGAACTTTTTACTCTGTTAAAATTCTTACGGGTTCACTGTAAAGCCCATTTAGACTTGCACGCCTTAAACCCCAACAAAACAGATAAAAAAATAAGATTAAATCAAATATTGTGAATTAAAATATTTAGTTATGGGCTTTTAAACAAGATTATACAGCTTAACCTCAATTTTAGAACTTTTTACTCGGTTAAAATTCCAAGGGGTCCACTGTAAAGCCCATATAGACATGCACGCGTTAAACCCCAACAAAGCGGCCGAAAAATAAGATTAAATCAAAATTTATGAGTTAAAATATATTATTATGGGCTTTTGAATATAATTATATAGCTTAACCTCTATTTTAGAATTTTTTACTTGGTTAAAATTCCAATGGGTCCACTATAAAGCCCATTTAGACATGCATGCCTTAAACCCAACAAAAGGGCCACAAAATAAGATTAAATCAAAATTTATGAGTTATAATATTTGATTATAGTCTTTTGAACATGATTATGTCACTTAACCTCAATTTTAAAACTTTTTATATGGTTAAAATTCCAACGAGTCCACTGTAAAGCCCATTTAGACATGCAAGCATTAAACCCAACAAAATGTCCGCAAAATAAGATTAAATCAAATTTTATGAACTAAAATATTTAGTTATGGGCTTTTGAACATGATTATGCAGCTTAACCTCAATTTTAGAACTTTTTACTCGGTTAAAATTCCAATAGGTCCACTATAAAGCCTATTTAGCATGCACGCGTTAAACCTTAACAAAATGGCTGAAAAATAAGATTAAATCAATATTTATGAATTTCAACATTTTAGAATGGGCTTTTGAATATGATTATATAGCTTAACCTCAATTTTAGAACTTTAACTTGGTTAAAATTTCAACTGGTCCACTATAAAGCCCATTTAGTCGTGCACGCCTTAAACTCAACAAAACGTCCACAAAATAAGATTAAATGAATTTTTTTAGTTAAAGTATTTGATTATGGGCTTTTAAATATGATTATATATCTTAACCTCAATTTTAGAAAATTTTACTAAGTTAAAATTGCAACGGGTCCATTTTAAAGCTCATTTAGACATGCACGCCTTAAACCTAACAAAATGGCCACAAAATAAGATTAAATCAAATTTTATGAATTAAAATATTTATTTATGGGATTTTAAACAAGATTACAGAGCTTAACCTCAATTTTAGAACTTTTTACTGGGTTAAAATTCCAACGAGTCCACTGTAAAGCCCATTTAGACTTGCACGCCTTAAACACCAACAAAAAGGACGAAAAAATAAGATTAAATCAAATTTTATGAGTTAAAATATTAGATAATAGTATTTTGAATATGATTATATAGCTTAACCTCAATTTTAGAACTTTTTACTTGGTTAAAATTTCAACGGGTCCACTACAAATCCCATTTAGACATGCAATCCTTAAACACAACAAAACAGCTACAAAATATGATTAAATCAAATTTTATGAGATTTTGAATATGATTATATACTTGAGCCTCAATTTTAGAACTTTTTACTCAGTTAAAATTCTTACGAGTTCACTCTAAAGCCCATTTAGACATGCACGCCTTAAACTACAACAAAATAGACACAAAATAAGATTAAATCAAATTTTATGAATTAAAATATTTAGTTATTGGCTTTTGAAAATGATTATATAGCTTAACCTTAATTTTAGAACTTTTTACTCGGTTAAAATTCCAACGGATCCATTGTAAAGTTCATATAGACATTCACGCGTTAAACCCCAACAAAACGGCAAAAAAATAAGATTAAATCAAAATTTATGAGTTAAAATATTTTATTATGGGATTTTGAATATATTTATATAGCTTAACCTCTATTTTAGAACTTTTTACTTGGTTAAAATTCCAACAGGTCCACTATAAAGCTCATTTAGACATACACACCTTAAACACAAAAAGCGGCCACTAAATAAGATTAAATCAATTTTTTTCAGTTAAAGTATTTGACTATGGGTTTTAAATATGATTATGTAGCTTAACCTCAATTTTAGATATTTTACGGGTCCACTGTAAAGCTCATTTAGACATGCTCGCCTAAAACCCAACAAAATGGCCACAAAATGAGATTAAATCAATTTTTATAATTAAAATATTTAGTTATGGGCTTTTAAACAAGATTATACATCTTAACCTCAGTTTTTGAACTTTTTACTCGGTTAAAATTCCAATGGGTCCACTATAAAACTCATTTAGACTTGCACGCCTTAAACCCCAAGAAAATGGACAAAAAAATAAGATTAAATCAAATTTTATGAGTTAAAATATTAGATTATGTGATTTTGATTATGATTTTAAAGCTTAACCTCAATTTTAGAACTTTTTACTTGGTTAAAATTTCAACGGGTCCACTATAAAGCCCATTTAGACATGCACGCCTTAAATACAACGAAATGGCTACAAAATAAGATTAAATAAAATTTTGTGAGTTAAAATATTTGATTTTGGGCTTTTTAAAATGATTATATAGCTTAACCTCAATTTCAGAACTTTTTACTCAGTTAAAATTCAAACGGGTTTACTTTGAAGCCTATTGAGACATGCATGCCTTAAACGCAAAAAATGGCCAAAAAATAAGATTAAATCAAATTTTATAAGTTAAAATATTTGATTATGGGAATTTGAATATTATTATAAAGCTTAGCCTCAATTTCAAAACTTTTTACTCGTTAAAATTTGAACGGGTCCACTGCAAAGCCCATTTAGATATGAACACCTTAAACCCCAACAAAATGGTCGCAAAATAAGATTAAATCAAATGTTATGAATTAAAATATTTATTTATGGACTTTTGAACATGATTATATAGCTTAACCTCAATTTTAGAACTTTTTACTCGGTTAAAATTCTAACGGGTCCACTATAAAGCCTATTTAGACATGCACGCCTTAAACCCAACAAAACGGTTACAAAATAACATTAAATCAAATTTTATAAGTTAAAATATTTTATTATGGGATTTTAATATGATTATATAGTTTAACCTCAATTTTAGAACTTTTTACTCGGTTAAAATTCCAACGGGTTCACTGTAAAGCCCATTTATATATGCATGCCTTAAACCCAACAAAACGGCCAAAAAAAGATTAAATTGTATTTTATGACTTAAAACATTTAGTTATGGGTTTATGAACATGATTATATAGCTTAACCTCATTTTAGAAATTTTTAGTCAGTTCAAATTCCAACGGGTCCACTGTAAAACCCATTTAGACATGCACACCTTAAACCCAACAAAACGGTTACAAAATAAGATTAAATAAAATTTTATGTGTTAAAATATTTGATTATGGGATTTTTAATATGATTATATAGCTTCAACTCAATTTTAGAACTTTTTACTTGGTTAAAATTCCAACGGGTCCACTATAAAGGACATTTAGACATGCATACCTTAAACCCCAACAAAACAGCCGAAAAATAAGATTAAATCATATTTTATGGCTTAAAATATTTAGATATGGGCTTTTGATCATAATTATATAGCTTAACCTCATTTGAAAACATTTTTACTCGGTTAAAATTCTAACGGGTGCACTATAAAGCCCATTTAGACATGCACGCCTTAAACCCAACAAAACGGCTACGAAATAAGATTAAATAAACTTGTATGAGTTAAAATATTTGATTATGTGTTTTTTAATATGATTATATAGCTTCAACTCAATTTTAGAACATTTTACAAGGTTAAAATTCCAACGGATCCACAACAAAGCACATTTCGGCAAGCATGCCTTAAACCCAACAAAACGGCCAAAAAATAAGATTAAATCATATTTTATGGTTAAAATATTTGATTATGGGATTTTGAATAAGATTGTATTGATCAGCCTCAATTTCAGAACTTTTTACTTGGTTAAAATTCCTAACGGGATCACTGTAAAGTTCATTTAGACAAGCACGCCTTAAACACCAACAAAATGGACGCAAATTAAGATTAAATCAAATTTTATGAATTAAAATGTTTAGTTGTGGGCTTTTGAACATGATTATATAGCTTAACCTCAATTTTAGAACTTTTTACTCGGTTAAAATTCTAACGGGTACATTGTAAAGCCTATTCAGACATGCACGCCTTAAATCCAACAAAACGGTTACAAAATAAGATTAAATAAAAATTTACAAGTTAAGATATTTTATTATGGGATTTTTAATATGATTATATAGCTTAAACTCAATTTTAGAACTTTTACTCCGTTAAAATTCCAACAGGTTCACTGTAAAGCCCATTTAGATATGTATGCCTTAAACCCAACAAAATGGACAAAAAATAAGATTAAATTGTATTTTATGACTTAAAATATTTAGTTATGGGTTTATGAACATGATTATATAGATTAACCTCATTTTTAGAAATTTTTATTCAGCCCAAATTCCAACGGGTCCACTAGAAAGCCCATTTAGACATGCACACCTTAAACCCAACAAAACGGTTACAAAATAAGATTAAATAAAATTTTATGTGTTAAAATATTTGATTATGGGATTTTTAATATGATTATATAGCTTCAACTCAATTTTAGAACTTTTTACTCAGTTAAAATTCCAACGCGTCCATTGTAAAGCACATTTAGACATGCACGCCTTAAACCCCAGCAAAACAGCCGAAAAAAAAAGATTAAATCGTGTTTTATAGCTTAAAATATTTAGATATGGAAGCCTTAAACATTTTTACTCGGTTAAAATTCTAACGGGTCCACTGTAAAGCCCATTTAGACATGCACGCCTTAAACCCAACAAAACGGCTACAAAATATGATTAAATAAACTTTTATGAGTTAAAATATTTGATTATGGGCTTTTTAATATGATTATATAGCTTCAACTCAATTTTAGAACTTTTTACTCGGTTAAAATTCTAATGGGTCCACAGCAAAACACATTTAGACAAGCATGCCTTAAACCCAACAAAACGGCCAAAAATAAGATTCAATAAAATTTTATGAGTTAAAATATTTTATTATGGGATTTTGAATAAGATTGTATTGATTAGCCTCAATTTCAAAACTTTTTACTATGTTAAAATTCTAACGGGATCACTGTAAAGTTCATTTAGACAAGCACACCTTAAACCCCAACAAAATGGTCGCAAAATAAGATTAGATCAAATTTTATGAATTAAAATATTTATTTATGGGCTTTTGAACATGATTATATAGCTTAACCTCAGTTTTAGAACTTTTTACTCGGTTAAAATTCTAACGGGTCCACTATAAAGCCCATTTAGACATTCACACCTTAAACCCAACAAAAGGGCCACAAAATAAGTTTAAATCAAATTTTATGAGTTAAAATATTTGATTATAGGCTTCTGAACCTGATTATATAGCTTAACCTCAATTTTAAAACTTTTTATTCGGTTAAAATTCCAACGGGTCTACTGTAAAGCCCATTTAGACATGCACACCTTAAACCCCAAGAAAATGTCCGCAAAATAATATTAAATCAAATTTTATGAACTAAAATATTTAGTTGTGGGCTTTTGAAATGATTAT
This sequence comes from Hibiscus mutabilis, assembly GCA_019671005.1. NCBI lineage: Eukaryota > Viridiplantae > Streptophyta > Magnoliopsida > Malvales > Malvaceae > Hibiscus > Hibiscus mutabilis. The sequence continues at coordinate 21,135,673 of CM033733.1, read as the reverse complement.
ATAGCTTAACCTCAATTTTAGAACTTTTTACTCGGTTAAAATTTTGACGGGTCCACTGTAAAGCCCATTTAGACATCCACGCCTGAATCCCCAACAAAACGGCTAAAAAATAAGATTAAATCATATATTTATTACTTAAAATCTTTAGTTATGGGCTTTTGAACATGATTATATAGCTTAACCTCATTTTTATAAATTTGTACTCGGTTAAAATTTCAACGGGTCTAGTATAAAGTCTATTTAGACATGCACGTCTTAAACCCAACAAAACGACCACAAAATAAGATTAAATCAACTTTTATGATTTAAAATATTTGATTATGGGATTTTTAATATGATTATATAGCTTAACCTAAATTTTAGAACTTTTTACTCGGTTAAAATTCCAACGGGTCCACTATAAAGTCCATTTAGACATGCAAGCCTTAAGCACAACAAAACGACCTCAAAATAAGATTAAATCAAATATTATGAGTTAAAATAGTTGATTATGGGCTTTTGAGTATGATTATATAGCTTAACCTTAATTTTAGTACTTTTTACTCGGTTAAAATTCCAACATGTCCACTGTAATACCTGTTTAGACATGCACGCCTTAAATCCAAAAAAATGACCGCAAAATAAGATTAAATCAAATTTTATATATTAAAATATTTATTTATGGGCTTTTGCACAAGAATATACAGCTTAACCTCACTTTTAGAACTTTTTACTCGGAAAATCCCAACGGGTCCACTATAAAGCCCATTTAGACATGCACGCCTTAAACCCCAACAAAAAGCCGAAAAAATAGATTAAATCGTATTTTATGACTTAAAATATTTAGTTATGGGTTTATGAACATGATTATATAGCTTAACCTCGTTTTCAGAAATTTTTACTCGGTTCAAATTCCATCGCGTCCACTATAAAGCCCATTTAGACATGCACGCCTTAAACCCATTTAAACGACTACAAAATAGGATTAAATAAAATTTTATGAGTTTAAATATTTGATTATGGGATTTTTAATATGATTATATAGCTTCAAATCAATTTTAGAACTTTTTACTCGATTAAAATTCCAACGGGTCCACAGTAAAGAACATTTAAACATGCATGCCTTAAATCCAACAAAACGGCCAAAAAATAAGATTCAATCAAATTTTATGAGTTGAAATTTTTGATTATGGGCTTTTGAATAAGATTATATTGATTAGCCTCAATTTCAGAACATTTACTCAGTTAAAATTCTAACGGGATCAATGTAAAGCTCATTTAGACAAGCATGCCTTAAACCCCAACAAAATGGTCTCAAAATAGGATTGAATCAAATTTTATGAATTAAAATATTTAGTTATGGATTTTGTACATGACTATATAGAGTAACCTCAATTTTAGAACTTTTTACTTGGTTAAAATTCCAACGGGTCCACTATAAAGCCCATTTAGACATGCACGCCTTAAACCCAACAAAAGGGCCACAGAATAAGATTAAATCAAATTTTATGAGTTAAAATATTTGATTATAGGCTTTTGAACATGATTATATAGCTTAAACTCAATTTTAAAACTTTTTATTCGATTAAAATTCTAACGGGTCCACTGTAAAGCCCATTTAGACATGCACACCTTAAACACCAACAAAATGGCCTCCAAATAAGATTAAATCAAATTTTATCAACTAAAATATTTTCTTATGGGCTTTTAAACATGATTATACAGCTTAGCCTCAATTTTAAAACTTTTTACTTGGTTAAAATTCGGAAGGGTCCATTGTAAAGCCCATTTTGACATGCACGCCTTAATCCCCAATAAAACGACCAAAGAATAAGATTAAATCATATTTTATTACTTAAAATATTTAGTTATGGGATTTTGAACATGATTATATAGCTTTTTATGAATTTTTACTCGGTTAAAATTCTAACGGGTCCACTATAAAGTCCATTTAGACATGCACGCCTTAAACCCAACAAAACGACCACAAAATAAGATTAAACCAACTTTTGTGCTTTAAAATATTTTATTATGGGATTTTAAATATGATTATATAGCTTAACCTAAATTTTTGTACTTTTTACTCTGTTAAAATTCCAACGGGTCCACTATAAAGTCCATTTAGACATGCACGCCTTAAACACAACAAAACGGCCTCAAAATAAGATTAAATCAAATTTTATGAGTTAAAATAGTTTATTATGGGCTTTTGAATATGATTATATAGCTTAACCTCAATTTTAGTACTTTTTACTAGGTTAAAATTCCAACGCGTCCACTGTAAAGCCTGTATAGACATGTAGTCCTTAAATCCAAAAAATGGCCGCAAAATAAGATTAAATCAAATTTTATGAATTAAAATATTTATTTATGGGCTTTTGTAAAAGATTATACAGCTTAACCTCAATTTTAGAACATTTACTCAAAAAAATTCCAACGAGTCCACTGTAAAGCCCATTTAGACATGCACGCATTAAACCCTAACAAAAAGCTAAAAAATTAGATTAAATCGTATTTTATGACTTATAATATTTAGTTATGGGATTATGAACATGATTATATACCTTAACCTCATTTTTAGAAATTTTTACTCGGTCAAGATTCCAACGGGTCCACTATAAAGCCCATTTAGACATGCACGCCTTAAACCCAACAAAACGGCTACAAAATAAGATTAAATAAAATTTTATGAGTTAAAATATTTGGTTATGGTCTTTTTAATATGATTATATTGCTTCAACTCAATTTTAGAACTTTTTACTCTGTTAAAATTCCAACGGGTCCATAGTGAAGCACATTTAGACATGCATGCATTAAACCCAACAAAACGACCAAAAAATAAGATTCAATCAAATTTTATGAGTTAAAATATTTGATTATGGGCTTTTGAATAAGATGATATGGATTATCCTCAATTTCAGAACTTTCTACTCGGCTAAAATTCTAACGGGATCACTGTAAAGCTCAATTAGACAAGCACGCCTTAAACCCCAACAAAATGGTCGCAAAATAAGATTAAATCAAATTTTATGAATTAAAATATTTAGTTATGGACTTTTGAACATGATTATATAGCTTAACTTCAATTTTAGATCTTTTTACTCGGTTAAAATTCCAACGGGACCACTATAAAGCCCATTTAGACATGCATGCCTTAAACCCAACAAAAGAGCCACAAAATAAGATTAAATCAAACTTTATGAGTTAAAATATTTGATTATAGGCTTTTGAACATGATTATATAGCTTAACCTCAATTTTAAAACATTTTCTTCGATTAAAATTCCAACGGGTCCACTGTAAAGCCCCTTTAGACATGCATGTCATAATCCCTAACAAAACGGCCGAAAAATAAGATTAAATCATATTTTGTTACTTAAAATATTTAGTTATGGGATTTTGAACATGATTATATAGCTTAACCTCATATTAAGAAATTTTTACTTGGTTAAAATTCCAACGAGTCCACTATAAATTCCATTTAGACATGCACGCCTTAAACCCAACAAAACGGCCACAATATAAGATTAAATCAACTTTTATGATTTAAAATATTTGATTATGGGCTTTTGAATATGATTATATAGCTTAACCTAAATTTTGAACTTTTTACTCGGTTAAAATTCCGATGGGTCCACTATAAAGTCCATTTAGACATGCGCACCTTAAACACAACAAAACAACCAAAAATAGGATTAAATCAAATTTTCCGAGTTAAAATTGTTGATTATGGGATTTTGAATATGATTATATAACTTAACCTCTATTTAGAACTTTTTACTCGGTTAAAATTCTAACGTGTCCACTGTAGAGCCCATTTAGACAGGCACGCCTTAAGTCCAACAAAATGGCCGCAAATAAGATTAAATCAAATTTATACTTTAAAATATTTTTATGGGTTTTTGAAATAGATTATACAGCTTATCCCCAATTTTAGAACTTTTTACTCGGAAAAATTCCAACGGGTCCACTATAAAGCTCATTTAGACATGCATGTCATAATCCCTAACAAAACGGCCGAAAAATAAGATTAAATCATATTTTGTTACTTAAAATATTTAGTTATGGGATTTTGAACATGATTATATAGCTTAACCTCATATTAAGAAATTTTTACTTGGTTAAAATTCCAACGGGTCCACTGTAAAGCCCCTTTAGACATGCATGTCATAATCCCTAACAAAACGGCCGAAAAATAAGATTAAATCATATTTTGTTACTTAAAATATTTAGTTATGGGATTTTGAACATGATTATATAGCTTAACCTCATATTAAGAAATTTTTACTTGGTTAAAATTCCAACGAGTCCACTATAAATTCCATTTAGACATGCACGCCTTAAACCCAACAAAACGGCCACAATATAAGATTAAATCAACTTTTATGATTTAAAATATTTGATTATGGGCTTTTGAATATGATTATATAGCTTAACCTAAATTTTGAACTTTTTACTCGGTTAAAATTCCGATGGGTCCACTATAAAGTCCATTTAGACATGCGCACCTTAAACACAACAAAACAACCAAAAATAGGATTAAATCAAATTTTCCGAGTTAAAATTGTTGATTATGGGATTTTGAATATGATTATATAACTTAACCTCTATTTAGAACTTTTTACTCGGTTAAAATTCTAACGTGTCCACTGTAGAGCCCATTTAGACAGGCACGCCTTAAGTCCAACAAAATGGCCGCAAATAAGATTAAATCAAATTTATACTTTAAAATATTTTTATGGGTTTTTGAAATAGATTATACAGCTTATCCCCAATTTTAGAACTTTTTACTCGGAAAAATTCCAACGGGTCCACTATAAAGCTCATTTAGACATGCACGTCTTAAACCTCAACAAAACGACCGAAAAATAAGATTAAATCATATTTTATGACTTAAAATGATTTATTTATGGGCTTTTGAACATGATTCTATAGCTTAACCGCATTTTCAAAATTTTTTACCCAGTTAAAATTCCAACAGGTCCATTGTAAAGCCCATTTAGGCATGCATGCCTTAAACCCAATAAACGTCTACAAAATAAGATTAAATCAAATTTATGAGTTCAAATATTTGATTATGTGCTTTTGAATATGATTATATAGCTTAAACTCAATTTTAGAACTTTTTACTCGATTAAAATTCCAACGGGTCCACTGTAAAGTCCATTTAGACATGCACGCCTTAAACCCTAACAAAATGGACGCAAAATATGATTAAATCAAATTTTATGAATTAAAATATTTAGTTATGGGCTTTTGAACATGATAATGCAACTTAACCTCAGTTTTAGAACTTTTTACTCGGTTAAAATTCTGACGGGTCCACTATAAAGCCCATTTAGACATGCACGCCTTAATCCCTAACCAAACGGCCGAAAAGTAGGATTAAATCATAGTTTAAAACTTCAAATATTTAGTTATGAGCTTTTGAACATGATTATATAGCTTAACCTCATTTTTATAAATTTTTACTTGGTTAAAATTCCAACGGGTCTACTATAATGCCCATTTAGACATGCATGCCTTAAACCCAATAAAACGACCACAAAATAAGATTAAGTCAAATTTTATTATTTAAAATATTTGATTATGGAATTTGGAATATGATTATTTATGTAACACTCCGATCTTATCCCGGATCCGAAGTATCACATTCGGGTCACCCAAAAACTGACCCATCAAAATTTCTCTTTTAAATCCACCAGTTGGTAATTGTCAAAACGATCCATTTCCATAAAATCCACATAAATAATAAGATTAAAAGGGTTTAAAAATATAAGTTCCAATTAAAATACTCTGTGTCACAAAATAGTAGTAAATCAAAATAAAGATACAGACTCGACTGTGGTAAGGTCCTATGAATACAATTAGTCCAAACTAAACAACAAGTACTATACTCTGAAACTGGTTCGGTGCTTGGAAATCCTTCTCGATGTGCTCCTCCAAAAGCAACTTGTCAACCTACGCATGGAAAAACCACAATTCCGCACGCTAAGTTAACAAAGCTCAGTGGTACATTTCTACTCTACCATAATTCATGAATATCATAAAACAAGCATGCATGATAATATAATTAACAGTGCACAGAAAGGCTTCTCAATATCTAATGATCATCTTCTAGCCTATCATAGCTAAAGCTTACAACTGTCTTAGGATACCACTATTGTGTAAGGAGACTACCAAGCCATCCCAGGCTTACCATACTCAAGGCCACTCCGTCCGTCGAGTTACGTCCTATACCCTGATCATATAGCCTAAGGACTATATAGCCCATACTCGAGATCACACAGCACATCGAATTACTCGAGCTCACATAGCCCGTCGAGTAACAACCCTACCCTAATCACAAAGCCCAAGGGTAAAATAGCCAACATCTATTATCCATACAACAACGTAAATAACATACATTCCCTAATGGCCCATGAAGCCTACTATTTTTCCCGTGCTCACACAGCTGTTAGGTTACCCGTGATCACATAGCCGTCAGGTAAAGATCATATCCGGATCACCATAGCCATAGATACATCCTAGACATACTTGGATCACAATAGCCATAACCAGTCTTTTCCTAAGGTCACATAGCCAATCATGTTACTCGAGATTGCATAGCCCTTATAGTTACTCGAGCTTACACAGCCCTCGAGTTGTATTTCATATCATCATCAAATATCCTAAGGATAGGTTTCTAACCGCATCTAGATCACATAGCCTGTGGATACGTTGGATGTACTCGATCACCTAGGCCAGAGTACCCATCCCCTTATTTAAGTGCCCTTGCACTGACTCTAGGGCATCCGGATTCCTAACCAAGACACATACGTTAGCACATGCTCCCTCGAGCATCAATATATCTCACCTAGAGGTAAATACATCCAGTAAACCATTACCAATGCCCCAAGGCATCCAGCCAACCATTACCAATGCCCCAAGGCATAACTCATTTGTTACAATAATTAATATATGCCTTTAGGATTCATTTACGCCTTTCTCGTTAGATTATCTTATTATTCACGGCAACTAGCCCATATGGGCATCCTTTCAGCACATAACAAGGACCCCGATCTTCCACGTAGTATTAACCAATCCACCACGGATCCCTATGGTAAGTAATACGAGCATTCTACTCAATAATTACCAAGCCATTAGCCATTTATCCACATATGGGTTACCAACCTTGATTTCATAGTTTTAAAATTTGTTTTATACCTTTAGGGACCCACCAGACCCTTTACCACGAATTATAGAGCCCTTGAACGTAACCCCAAAATTCTTAGGCAGATTAATCTGTGAGTACCGATACTCCTACATGGGTATCGGTACGCCTCACCAAGTACCAATACTCCTCCTTGAGTACCGATACTCAACTTAGGTTTGAAAGAATTGAACATCTAGCCATACCGATACGCTCTTACCCTGTATCGGTACTCAACATCGATACTTAGATTGCTTCGTACCGATCCTAACCCGTACCGGTACCACTACCCTAGTATACCGATACGTGAAAGCCTCCCCAGGCTATAAAACAATAGGTTTCGATATGCCCCTAGCGTACCGGTACGCGAACAAGCTACTCGAATTCTAATTAAGCAAGGGGTACCGATACACAAGAAGGCATACCAGTATGCCCCTCACAACCCGCCTCTCAAATTATAAAGGAGTATCAATACCCAGCCACCTCGTACCGGTACTCGAGCCTAGATTTTGAAACCTGAAGCTCAAGATTTCACCAATCGCACCCTTAACCCCTATGGTTAAGTCCCAAATTATTCTTACAAGTTATTTAGAGTATAACAAGTGGTTTTCTACCAATTTTATCCATTATTAACACATAATACATGATTTGCCATTAAAGGGGATTTAAGCTCCTAAAACCACAGCTATGCAACCTAAACTATAAACCACACAAAGAAATCATCTTATGAGGCTCATGAAATGTAGGAGTCAGAGATGTACTGACCTTAACAAGCAAAACCCGAAATGAAGCTCCCACCAAGCTCTTACCACCTCTCTTCTTGGTCCAAGCTTCCAAACTCAACCTCCACCAATTCCAGTGATGCTTAGCTTGAAATGGAGATCCTTTGATGCTGATAAACTCTTCCTTGATGACCAATCTGAGATTCACACTCCACCACAACAAGTTTTCTCCTTTAACCTTGAATTGGATGGGTGTTATGAAGAGAGAAGGATGAGAATAGTTGGGGACAATGGGTGACCTCACCCCTCTTTCCCTCTATAGAAAAATAAACAAGGAATCAACCTTTATCTCCCTTGAGGAGGTTATTACCCATTTACCCTTCAGTAAACCTCCCCCATCCAACATCTATTATCCATACAACAACGTAAATAACATACATTCCTTAATGGCCCACGAAGCCCTACTATTTTTCCCGTGCTTACACAGCCGTCGGGTAAAGATCATATCTGGATCACCATAGCCATAGATACGTCCTAGACATACTTGGATCACAATAGCCACAAGCAGCCTTTTCTTGAGGTCACATAGCCAACCAAGTTACTCAAAATCATATAGCCCTTCGAGTTACTCGAGCTCACATAGCTCCGGAGTTGTATTTCCATATCGTGATCACATAGCCCAAGGATAGGTTTCTAACCGCATCCAGATCATATAGACCATGGATACGTCGGATGAACTTGATCACATAGCCTGGAGTACCCATCCCCTTATTTAAGTGCCCTTGCACTGACTCTAGGACATCCAGATTCCTAACCAAGAGACATATTTTAACACATGCTCCCTCGAGCATCAATATATCTCACCTAAAGGTAAAGGCATCCATCCAACCATTACCAATGCCCCAAGGCATAACTCGCTTGTTACAATAATTAATATATGCCTTTAGGATTCATTTATGCCTTTCTCGTTATATTATCTTATTATTTACGGCAACTAGCCCATATGGGCGTCCCTTCAGCACACAGCAAGGACCCCAATCTTCCATGTAGTATTAACCGATCCACCACGGATCCCTATGGTGATTAATACAAGCAATCCACTCAATAGTTACCAAGCCATTAGCCATTTATCCACATATGGGTTACCAACCTTGATTTCATAGTTATAGGATTTGTTTTATACCTTTTGGGACTCGCCAAACCCTTTACCACAAATTATAGAACCCTCAAATGAACCCTAAAATTCTTGGGCAGATTGTTCTTCCAGTACCGATACTCTAACATGGGTATCCGTACACCTCATTAGGTAATGGTACTCCTCCTCGAGTATTGATACTCAACTCAGGTTCGAAAGAATTAGACGTCTAGCCGTACCTATACGCTCTTACCCTGTATCGGTACTCAACATTGATACTCGGACTGCTCCATACCGAACCCAACTCGTAACAGTACCCCTACCCTAGTGTACCGATACACGAAAGCCTCCTTAGGCAATGAAATAATGGGTACCGATACCCCCTAGCGTATCGGTACGTGAACACGCTACTAGAGTTCTAATTAAGCGAGAGGTACCGATACACGAGAAGGTATACCGGTACGCCCCTCACAACCTGCCTATCAAATTACAAAGGAGTACCGATACACAGGTACCCCGTATCGGTACTCGAGCCCAAATTTCAAAACATAGAGATCGAGATTTCACCAATCCCACCCTTAACCCCATGGTTAAGTCCCAAATCGTTCCTACACGTTATTTAGAGTATAACAAGTGGTTTTCTACCAATTTTATCCATTATTAACGCATAATTCATGATTTGCCATTAAAGGGGATTTAAGCTCCTAAAACCACAACTATTCAACCCACACTATAAACCACACAAAGCAATCAGCTTATGAGGCTCATGAAATGTAGGAGTCAGAGATGTACTAACCTCAACAAGCAAAACCTGAAATAAAGCTCCCACCAAACTCTTATCACCACTCTTCTTGGTCTAAGCTTAAAACTCAACCTCCGCCAATCCAATGATGCTTAGCTCGAAATGGAGATCCTTTGATGCTAATAAACTCTACCTTGATGACCAATTCGAGATTCACACTTCACCATAACAAGTTTTCTCCTTTAACATTGAATTGGATGGGTGTTATAAAGAGAGAGTGATGAGAATAGTTGGGGGAAAATGGGTGACCTCACCCCTCTTTCCCTCCGCAAAAAAATAAATAAGGCAATCAACTTTTGTCTCCCTTGAAGGGAATATTACCCATTTACCCTTCACTAAACCTTCCCCATCCAACTACAAGCCCAACACTCAAGCCCAACAACACATGGAGGTCCACAAAGCCCAACAACAAGGCATAACATAAATTGAGCATTTGGCCTGACGTGTTGGTCCAAGACCCAAGTCAATTCCCATTGTTGACTCGATAAATCTGGGTCGTTACAATATAGCTTAACCTCAATTTTAGAACTTATTACTCGGTTAAAATTCCAACGGGTCCACTATAATTCTATTTAGAAATGCACGCCTTAAACACAACAAAACGGCCACAAAATAAGATTAAATCAAATTTTATGAGTTAAAAAGTTGATTATGGGCTTTTGAATACGATTATATAGCTTAACCATAATTTTAGAACTTTTTACTCGGTTAAAATTCCAACGCATCCACTATAAAGCCTATTTACACATGCACGCCATAAATAAAAAAAATGGCCGCAAAATAATATTACATCAAATTTTATGAATTAAAATATTTATTTATGGGATTTTGAACAAGATTATAATGCTTAAACTCAAATTTAAAACTTTTTACTCGGAAAAATTCCAAGGGGTCCATTGTAAAGCCCATATAGACATGCACGCCATAAACTCCAACAAAAGGGTCACAAAATAAGATTAAATCAAATTTTATGAGTTAAAATATTTGATTATGGGCTTTTGAATATGATTATATAGCTTAACCTCAATTTTAAAACTTTTTATTCGGTTAAAATTCCAACGAGTCCACTGCAAAGCCCGTTTAAACATGCAGCCTTAAACCCAACAAAATGGCCGCAAAATAAGGTTAAATAAAATTTTATGAATTAAAACATTTATTTATGAACTTCTGAACATGATTATACAGCTTAACCTCATTTTAGAACTTTTTACTCAGTTAAAATTTTGAAGGGTCCATTGTAAAGTCTATTTAGACATGCACGCCTTACTCCACAACAAAATGACCGAAAAATAAGATTAAATCATATGTTATAACTTCAAATATTTAATAATGGGCTTTTGAAAGTGATTATATAGCTTAACCACATTTTCAAAAATTTTTACTCGGTTAAAATTCCAACGGGTCCACTATAAAGCCCATATAGAAATGCACGCCTTAAACCCAACAAAAGGCCACAAAAAAAGATTAAATCAAATTTTACGAGTTAAAATATTTGATTATGTGATTTTGAACATGATATCTTAACCTAAAATTTAAAACTTTTTATTCGGTTAAAATTCCAACGGGTCCACTGAAAGCCATTTAGACATGCACACCTTAAACCCAACAAAATGACCACAAAATAAGATTAAATGAAATTTTATGAATTAAAATGTTTAGTTATGGGCTTTTGAACATGATTATATAGCTTAACCTCAGTGTTAGAACTTTTTACTCGATTAAAATTCTGACGGGTGCACTGTAAAGCCCCTTTAAACATGAATGCGTAATCCCCAATAAAACGGCCGAAAAATTAGATTAAATCATATTTTATAACATAAAATATTTAGTTATGGGCTTTTAACTTAACCTCATTTTCAAAAAATTTTACTCGGTTAAAATTCCAACGAGTCCACTATAAAGTCTATTTTGACATGCACGCCTTAAATACAACAAAACAACCACAAAATAAGATTAAATCAAATTTTATGAGTTAAAATAGTTGATTATAGGCTTTTGAATATGATTATATAGATTAACCTCAATTTTAGAACATTTTACTCGGTTAAAATTCCAACGGGTCCACTGAAAAGCTAATTTAGACATGCATGCCTTAAACCCAACAAAACAGCCGAAAAATAAGATTAGATCAAATTTTAGAACTTTTTACTCGGATAAAATTCTAACGGGTCCACTGTAAAGCCATTTAGAAATACACGCCTTAAACCCAACAAAAGGGCCACAAAATAAGATTAGATCAAATTTTATGAGTTAAAATATTTGATTATGGGCTTTTGAACATGATTACATAGCTTAACCTCAATTTAAAACTTTTTACTCAGTTAAAATTCCAACGGGTCCACTATAAAGCCCATTTAGACATGGACGCCGTCAACCCCAACAAAATGGCTGCAAAACAAGATTAAATCAAATTTATAAATTAAAATATTTAGTTATGGGCTTTTGAACATGATTATACAGCTTAACCTCAATTTTATAACTTTTTACTCGGTTAAAGTTCCAACGGGTCCACTGTAAAGCCTATTTAAACATGCACGCCTTAATCCCCAACAAAATGACCGAAAAATAAGATTAAATCATATTTTATGACTTAAAGTATTTATTTTAGGGCTTTTGAACATGATTATATAGCTTAACATCATTTTCAGAAATTTTTACTCTGTTAAAATTCCAACGGGTCCATGGTAAAGCCCATTTAGACATGCACTGTAATGCCTCGGTTTTAGGGCTAGCAGTTTAGTGGGTTATTAGACGGTCCAGTAGATTGGAGTAAAGATTCGAGTCGATTTCAGGATCGTTTATTTTTGGTGTGGGAAAAATTCTTAAAATCATTGTTAATTATGTATTTAATAATAGCGGAATCAATTTTGAAAAAATGAGTTTTGAAAGATGGGCATTTTGGTTAGTGACCAAAATGAAAGTTTTGAAAACTGTGATTTTCTAGTGACTAAATTGAAAAGGGTCAAATACTTAGAATCTTTAAGGAGCTATTTTACCAATTGGTTTCTGATGATTTCTCCCTTGATTTAACTGATTTTAACATGTGTTTTAATTAATAACTAAAGAAGATTTTGTTAAAAAGTTAGTTATCTTTTCTAAAACAAAAATCACGTCATTTTCTCTCAACTTTTTCCTCTCCATTCTCTCCTCAGCCAAACACTCAGATTTCATCAAATTTTCAAAGGTGAGGTGATTTCTAACTTGATTTTATTGTTTCAAATTGTTTTATAAAGATTGTTCACACAAAATCTTACAATAATCTTGTGTTTTCTTAGCTTTTCACAAATCAATTGAGGGAGAAACTTCACAATAGGGGTAAGGTCTGAGATCTCCTCTATTGTATGGTTCTTTATAGAAATTCCAAGCATTTGATCCTTGTTTTTGTGTTTCTAATCCGATTTTGATGATTTTCTAATGATTTGATGAGTTTTCGGGGAAAATGAGTTGATTCACGAATTGGATCTGATTTCCAGTAAGTAATGGTGATTTGATATATATTTTGGATGTTTAATAATGTTGATAAGTGATTTTTATCAAGGGAATCTCGAAACTTAAGAATCTCTATTTGTTTAGGTTGCTAGTTTTGTGGTTTCATGGTGTTTTTGTGGTTGTAAGGTTGCTAGAGGTGGTAGGGTGATTTGGATCTGTTTTTAGGTGCGTTTTGAAGTGGAAAATGATGCTAGGTTGATAGATGTTGACTGGGTTGTGAATCAAAGTGTTTTGGTATGGTTTTCGGTTGTTGTAGAGGGTTAATTGTGGGGTTTTTGTGGAAATTTGAGAAGGATTGTGGTTGTTGTGTTTAGAATGCATTATGATGCATTAATCCTCTATTGTTTTGTGGTAAAAATAGGGGAGGTTGATCCAGAAGTGATTGGAGAAGCATAAGAGGTTTTGGATGCTTGATTTCGCGTCGGCGAATCAAAGTTTCGCATATCGGTGAGTGAAAACGTGGATTCCAGCTTTGGAATGTTTTAAAGGTGGTTATTGGGAGTTTAGGTGGAGCTTGAATCGCCTACCTAAACTCAGAAGTAAGAAAAGTGATTTTACTCTCTCGGTCGTGCTAGTAGAAAATGGTTTTATGCACTTGTTTTGATTTACATGATACCTACTACTTAAGCATGTTTTTAAGTATTTGATATACTATTTTTGAGCATGTAATGCTGAAGGATGCACATGGTAAGTGATCCTTGTAAGTGTGGTTTATACTTGTATTTTAAAGCATGGTTGCTGCTTTAGAAAAATGGCATGGGTTAATGCTTGTTAGAAACAGTGAGGTAAATGTTGAAATGGTTAATTATATTGTCAAGTTATGTGGTTTTAAAATTTTTATCGGATATATTTGTCCGGCCATAGGATTGAGTGCACTGTAAATAAGTCGCCTTGGATGTTGAGGAATTTATATTGTGTACCGAATACTCCATCCATTTACCCTAATGGTAGAGGGGTTTAATGGTACCGAATACTCCCGTTAGTGTGTTAAGCATCTAACCGATGAGAGGGATTGGTATCCCTGTGGGTTGAGATTGTACCCGATTGTTATTATACCACGATTGTGATTGTATCGCTATTCCGGTTGAGATGGCTTGATGTGTTGGGTTAACACTTGTTGAATCCGTGTATCTGATGAACTTTTTGTTATCGGCCTTGCTAATGATCATTTGAAAGCCAATGTAATTGTTAATGTATTATTGAAATGTTTTATGTTTTATAAAGTGGTTTATACATGTTTCTCCTTAAGGTTTGCATTTGGTAGTAATGCATGGGAAGGCTTAAGTAGAGGGTTAGCAATGTGATTTGTTGTTAATTATTGATACATGTAGCATAAGGTTTGATATGCTGGTTTTATTGTTGTAAAGTGCACATTTTAAAAGAGGCATAAAGTTTTAAAAGATGATGTTGAGTAAATGGTTTTAAATGTATTGATGGTGTTTTGTTCTGAGCTTTCCTCACTAAGCCTAGAGTGCTTACGCTCTCATTGTCCATCAATATAGATAATTGAAGTCCCGGAAGGCATCAAGAAGTAAGGGGATCTCGGTAAGACTTGTTTCTAAAGTATGTTAAAAACTAGACTATAATGAATAAGGGTAATGGGTACTTGTTTTGGTTTTAGGAGATGTTATGTTGAACTCCCTGCTTGAGCATGTCTCTTTGGTTGCTCTTGGGTTGTAAATGGCCTTTAAGGATTGATTTTGGTGCTGGTTTATCTTTTGGTATGTTGCTTGGATGAAAAGTTAGGAATCATGCCTATAGATTTCCTTTTGAAGCATGAAGCCTTGTTGTGTTGTTAAAGTTGTGTTGTTAGTTGGCTTGTGATATGTTTTGCATGTTGGTATTGTGTTTAAAGCATGTTGAATTCATTAGAGTATGCTTTTGGAATGAAAAACCAGCAAAATGTGGCATTACAAACCCAGGCGTATCGATACATGGGGGACCGTATCGATACGGCTAGGCAAATTCAAGCTTGTGGGATCAGTACAGGTACTGTGTGTTTTGATACGTATAGGAAATTTTGGCCAGGCGTACCGATATGGGTTTGGGTGTTTCGGTACGAGCTTTAGCCTTTGGAATTCACTTTTTCATTCCGAACCCGTGTATCGAAACACCTAAAGAAAGAGCCGTATCGGTACGGTTTGTAACATTTCAAAAGTTAGGTAATTCTATTAGGCGCATTGATAGGACAAGGTGGTGTACCAAAATGAGGTGTTTTAAATCGTATCGATATGGGCTCACCTGTATCGGTACGGACAACTGATTTTCTGTAAATGTCTTTCGAGTAGTTTTGTCATTCTTGCAATTTAGTCCCTGAATCTTTCCAATGCAATTGTATGAGATAAAATAATCGGTTTGAGTAGTAATTTGAGACATATGAATGAAACCTGACTAAATAAAGGTTGGTAACTCAAAAGTGGGTTTTGGTCCTTAATTTGTAAGTATGATCAATTGGATATTAAATTGATGCCCGATTGAGACGAGTTTACTCATGTTATATGCATGAACATATAGGATTAATAATTGGCATCTAGATAAGATAAAATGAAAAAATGGATCAGGTTTTTACGTATCTCTCTAGTTTGCTTCGGCAAACGTAGTGTAGCTTCCTTGATTTGGACTGGTGGCTAGACTGGGTCAAGGGGGTTACATTTGGTGGTATTAGAGCCAGGCCTATTTGTTTGGGAGGTTGTTGTGTTGTTGCCGTGAGTTATGCTCTGTTGTTTGATTTGTACGGTGATTGTTATATGTACGCTGGTTGCTATGCATGGTGATTGATATATGCACGTTGACTGCATTATGCCATATTGGTGGGAAATTGGGGGTACCGATTGCCTTATTATTATAGTCTTGAAAATTGTTTTTTGAGATGAAAGTCTTGGATCCTTGCTTGAGGCTGGCCTGACTGTTTTGTTTTGAAATGATTATCATCCCCTAGATATATTTTAGCATGATGGGACCGAGGAGAGAGTTGCGATCTAGTGCGATTGCTGCCGCTGTTGGGCAGGATGATGAAGGTGAAGTTGTACCTCTTGGAGGGTTTCCACCGCCTTCACCTAATCCACCTAATGGAGTGTAGCAAGTACCACCTACGCCGGCTGGGCCAGGGATGGGTGATATGTCACCATTGATACAGGCCATGACCTGTGTGTTCCAGGTAGCAGTTGCGGGTGTTCGTGTGCCAGCACCACCGATTGATGGGCAAGGTTTACTGCTTGAGCATCTTTGTAGCTTGGGCGAAGTTGAGTTCTGAGGTTTGTCGCCTGAGGCTTTCGAGAGTTGGTTGGCCAGTACTAAGAGGATACTAGGCCAAATAGAGTGCATCGATGCTCGTAAGCTAGGTTGTGATGTTTCTCTGCTGCAGGGTGATGCCTATACGTGGTGGACTACCACGATATCGGGTATGGCGACTGGGGATGTGACTTGGGAGTTCTTCTGTGAGGTTTTTCGAAAGAAGTTTTTGGGAGTTCGATATCAGGACGAGAAGAAACGTAAGTTTATGGCATTGGTGCAGGGCAGTATGTCTGTTGCGGAGTACAAGGTACAGTTCGTGAGGTTTAGTCGGTATGTACCTAAGTTGGTTCCTGACGAGCGTACTCGATGTGATCGTATCTGTTATGGGCTTGTGCAGGATGTTAAGACATACATGCTTGCTGCTTATTATACTGATTTTGACGTGTTGTTTTCACGAGCCAAGGATGTATTTGGGTTTGGCTTTAGGATCACGAGGTTCTAGCTCGGGTAATAGAGTTATTGATTTGGGTTATAGCGGTGGTTAGGCCAAGAGACACCGTGACAGGAGGTTTTGCCCGGAGCTGAGGTATGGTGAAGGTGCGGTTGGACGTGGAGTCTAGGGGCAAAGAGCCAGTCTAGAGCACCGTTTAGCATATGTTGGGTTTGTGGGTCCCGAGATTATTTGAGGTGAGATTGCCTGCGTTTGGCCAGGGAGGGTCAGACACCTGCGCCTATAGCGGTTAATGCTTGATGGAGTTGTAGGTCAGGCGACCACCAGAGGTGTGATTGTCCGTTGTTGGCTTGAGGTGGGCAGGGTACTGAACCTGTTGTTGCTCCGCAGCGAGGTCGTGGTCGTGGATCGTTTCAGTGCCGAGATGTGGGGCAGAGGACTGTGGCTCATACTGTTGCTATCCAGCCTAAGAGAGGTGGACCGGCTAAGGTGTATGCGCACCGTGAGGGTCGCAATGACACCGATGTGATTGCAGGTACATTTACCCTTTAGTCGCTATCGTTGTATTTGTTGGTTGATTCTGGTTCTAGTCATTCATACATCTTGAGTGAGCATGCTGTGTTGCTTGATATATTTGTTGAAATTCTTAATGTGGGTGTTGGAGTGACTAGTTCTCTTGGTGAGACAGTAGCGGTTAGGAGGTTGTATCGTAGGCATCCATTGATGGTTCAGGGACATGTTTTCACTGTGGACTTGATGGAGTTACCATTTTATGGTTTTGACGTAATTTTGGGGATAATTGGTGGATTTTGAGACCAAACGAATATTCTTGAGGTTGTCAAATGATTATGAGGTGCTGGTTGTTGGCGAGAATGCCAAAATTTTGTCTAATGTTGTTTCGGATTTAGAAGCAAGGCAATGTTGGATTCAGGATGTCAGGCCTATTTGGCCTATGTTATGAATACTGGATTAAAAGAGTTGAGGTGCAGGATGTTCGCACCGTATGTGAGTTTTTGGGTATTTTTCCGGAAGAGTTACCAGGGTTGCCACCTGACCGCGAGGTAGAGTTTGGTATCGAGGTCTTTGCAGGTACGGTACCGGTATTGATAGCTCCGTACCTCATGGCTCCGAAGGAATTGAAGGAGTTAAAGACGCAGTTGCAGAAGTTGCTTGACCGTGGGTTCATTAGACCAGTATCTCACCGTGGGGAGCGCCAGTGCTGTTTGTTAAAAAGAAAGATAGTACGTTGCGGATGTGTATAGATTACCGATAGCTGAATAAGTTGACCATAAAGAACAAGTATCCCTTGCCACGGATAGATGACCTGTTTGATCAGTTCAGGGGAGCTTCGACGTTTTCAAAGATAGATTTGAGGTCGGGGTACTACCAGTTGAAGGTGAAGGAGGTGGATGCGCCCAAAATAGCTTTCTATACGAGGTACTAGCATTAAGAGTTTCTTGTGATGCCGTTTGGTTTGACCAATGCTCTAGCTATTTTATGGACATGATGAACCGTGTGTTTCATGAGTTTTTAGACCAGTTTGTGATTGTGTTTATCGATGATATCCTTGTGTACTCTAGTGCCGAGGAGGACCATGATAGACATTTGAGAATTGTGCTTTAGATGCTGTTGGCTAATCAACTTTATGCTAGGTTAAGCAAATGTGAGTCCTGGCTTAGGGAAGTTGTGTTTCTCGGGCATGTTGTGTTAGTCGAAGGGATCTGTATCGATCCGCATAAGGTGGAAGCCGTAATGAGTTGGAAAGAGCCCAAGTTAGTGACGGAGGTTAGGAGTTTCCTTGGTTTGGCAGGTTACTACCGAAGGTTTGTGGAAGGGTTCTCCAGTTTGGCGGCTCCGTTAACAAAGTTGCTACAAAAGAATGTTCGGTTTGAGTGGACAAACGATAGACAACGAGCTTTCGAAAGATTGAAATGCGAGCTCTGATCTTGGTTCAACCAGAATCGGGGAAGGACTTTGTTGTTTATAGTGATGCGTCGTATGTTGGTCTTGGTTGTGTGTTGGTACAAGAGGGTAAGGTAGTGGCATATGTATCTAGACAGTTGAAGGTGCATGAGAGTAACTACCCTACTCATGATCTTGAGCTTGCAGCAGTTGTGTTTGCCTTGAAGATCTGGAGCATTATCTTTATGGTGAGAAATGTGTAGTTTATACGGATCATAAGAGTTTGAAATATTCGATGTCACAGAAGGAGCTGAATCTTAGGCAACGCAGATGGGTGGAGTTGCTTAAGGATTATGATCTGACCATTGAGTATCATTCGGGAAAAGCCAACGTTGCGGCAGATGCTTTGAGTTGAAAAGCGGCGGTGGAGTTGAGAGCTATGTTTGCTCGGTTGAGCGTAACGAATGACGGGGGTTTGTTGGCTGAGTTGCAAGTGAAGCCGTCCTTGTCACAGATGATCGAGGAGAAGCAATCGTATGATGGGGGTTTGGTACCGCATGTGGAAGATATCAGGGATGAAAATCCTACGGATTTTTATTTCAACAATGATGGGGTGTTGTGTTTCAGAGGTCGAATAGTGGTGCCTGAAGATAAAGAGTTAAGGCGCACTATTTTGATTGAGTCACACGCTAGTCCTATTGCTATTCATCCCGGGAGTACTAAAATGTATAGAGGATTGAAGGAGGAGTACTATTGAGTGGGGCTGAAGAAAGATATAGCTGATTTCGTTGCTTGGTGTATGGTTTATCAGTGGGTAAAGGCTGAGCACCAGTTTCCTTCCGGGTTGTTGCAACCGTTGAGGATACCGGAATGGAA
The DNA here is from genome assembly GCA_019671005.1 of Hibiscus mutabilis. NCBI lineage: Eukaryota > Viridiplantae > Streptophyta > Magnoliopsida > Malvales > Malvaceae > Hibiscus > Hibiscus mutabilis. The sequence continues at coordinate 21,115,892 of CM033733.1, read as the reverse complement.
ATGGGAAAGAATCACCATGGATTTTGTGTCTGGGCTGCCTTTGACACCGACCAAAAAGGATTCCATCTGGGTGATTGTGCATCGGTTTATGAAGTGTGCGCATTTTGTGCCAGTACATACTACGTATACCTTAGACAAGTTGGCTGAGTTGTACATCTCTGAGATTGTTCGTTTGCACGGGGTGCCAAAATCTATAGCCTCGGATAGGGATCTATAGTTCACCGCAAGATTTTGGGTGAGTTTGTATCGTACCTTGGGGACCCAGTTGAGTTTTAGTACCTACTATCGTCCTCAGATGGATGGCTAGTCGGAGCGCGTGATTCAGGTTCTCGAGGATATGCTGAGGTGTTGTGTTATTGAGTACCAGGGTACGTGGGAGAAGCAGTTGCCGTTAGTGGAGTTTGCTTACAATAACAGGTATCAGGCTAGCATACAAATGGTAGCCTATGAGGCGTTGTATGGTAGGAAATTCCGAACGCCTGTGTGTTGGGTAGAAGCGAGGGATAAGTTTGTATCTATGCCTGACATTCTGAAAGGCACAACCAAAAAAGTAAAGTTAATAAGTGAGCACTTAAAAGCAGCTGCAGATCGCTAGAAATCCTTTGCAGATTTGAAGCATAGGGATATAGAGTATATTGTGGGTGATAAAATGTTTTTGAAGGTGTCACACTAGAAGAAGGTGTTACAGTTTGGGCGGAAAAAGAAGCTTAGCCTGAGGTTCATTGGACCATACGAGGTGGTTGAGCGTGTGGGCCCTATTGCGTATCAGTTGAGGTTACCTTTGGAGTTGGGAAAGATTCATGATGTGTTCCACGTTTCGGTGTTGCGGAGGTATAGGTTAGATCCATCTCATGTTATGCCGGTGGAGGAGATTGAGCTGAGACCGGATCTATCTCATGATGAAGAACCAGTAGAGGTTCTTGATACTAGCAGTAAGGTGTTGCGTGGCAAGACGGTCAAGCTGGATAAGGTGTTGTGGAAGCACCGCGGTGTTGAGGAGGCCATATGGGAACGCAAGGCGGATATGGTGAAACAGTTTCTGCACCTATTTCCCCTAGGTAAATTTCAGGGACAAAATTTCTTAAGTGGAGGAGAGTTGTAATGCCTCAGTTTTAGGGCTTAGCGGTTTAATGGGTTATTAGACGGTCTTATAGACCGGAGTAAAGATTCGAGTCGGTTTCGGGATCCTATATTTTTGGTGTTGGAAAAATTATGGAAAAAGCTTAAAAATCATTATTAATTATTTATTTAACAATGGTGGAATCAATATTGAAAAAATGAGTTTTGGAAGATGGACATTTTGGTTAGTGACCAAAATGAAAGTTTTGAAAACTGTGATTTTCTAGTGACTAAAATGAAAAGGGTCAAATACTTAGAATCTTTAAGGAGCTATTTTACCAATTGGTTTCTGATGATTTCTCCCTTGATTTAACTGATTTTAACATGTGCTTTAATTAATAACTAAAGAAGATTTTGTTAAAAAGTTAGTTATCTTTTCTAAAACAAAAATCACGTCATTTCTCTCAACTTTTTCCTCTCCATTCTCTCCTCAGCCAAACACTCATATTTCATCAAATTTTCAGAGGTAAGGTGGTTTCTAACTTGATTTTATTATTTCAAATTATTTTATAACGATTGTTTACACAAAATCTTACAATAATCTTGTGTTTTCTTAGCTTTTCAAAAATCAATTGAGGGAGAATCTTCACAATAGGGGTAAGGTCAAAGATCTCCTCTATTGTATGGTTCTTTATTGAAATTCCCAAGCATTTGATCCTTGTTTTGTGTTTCTAATCTGATTTTGATGATTTTCTAATGATTTAATGAGTTCTTTGGGGAAAATGAGCTGATTCGCGAATTGGATCTAATTTCCAGTAAGTAATGGTGATTTGATTTATATTTTGGATGTTTAATAATGTTGATAAGTGATTTTTATCAAGGGAATCCTGAAACTTAAGAATCTCTTTTTGTTTAGGTAGCTAGTTTCAGGGTGTTTTTGTGGTTGTAAGGTTGCTGGAGGTGGTAGGTTGTTTTGGATATGTTTTTAGGTGTATTTTGAAGTGGAAAATGATGCTAGGTTGATAGATGTTGGCTAGATTGTGAATCGAAGTGTTTTGGTCATGTTTTCGGTTGTTGTGGAGGGTTAATTGTGGGGGTTTTGTGGAAATCCGAGAAGGATTGTGGTTGCTGTGTTTAGAATGCATTATGATGCATTAATCCTCTGTTGTTTTGTGGTAAAAACAAGGAAAGTTGATCCGAAAGTGATTGGAGAAGTGTAGGAGGCTTCGGATGCTTGATTTCGCAACCGCGAATCGAAGTTTCGCGTATCGATGAGTGAAAACTTTGATTCTAGGTTTGGAATGTTTTAAAGGTGGTTCTTGGGAGTTTAGGTAGAGCTTGAAATGCTTAACTAAGCTTGAAAGTAAGTAAAGTGATTTTACTCTCTCGGTCCTGCTAGTAGAAAATGGTTTTATGCACTTGTTTTGATTTACATGATACCTACTGTTTAAGCATGTTTTTAAGTATTTGATATACTATTTTTGAGCATGTAATGCTGAAGGATGCACATGGTAAGTGATCCTTGTAAGTATGGTTTATACTTGTGTTTTAAATCATGGCTGTTGCTTTGGAAAAATGGCATGGGTTAATGCTTGTTAGAAACAGTGAGGTAAATGTTGAAATGGTTAATTATATTGGCAAGTGATGTGGTTTTAAAATTGTTATCGGATACAGTTGGCCGGCCATAGGATTGAGTGCACTGTAAATAAGTCGCCTTGGATGTTGAGGGGTTTATATTGTGTACTGAATACTCCATCCAAATACCCTAACGGTAGAGGGGTTTAACGGTACCGAATACTCCCGTTAGTGGGTTAAGCATCTAACCGATGAGAGGGATTGGTATCCCTGTGGGTTGAGATTGTACCCGATTATTATTGTACCGCGATTGTGATTGTATCGCTATTCCGGTTGAGATGGCTTGAAGTGATGGGTTAAAACTTGTTGAATTCGTGTATCCGATGAACTCTTTTGTTATTGGTCTTGCTAATGATCACTTGAAAGCCAATATAATTGTTAATGTATCATTGAAATGTTTTATGTTGTATAAAGTGGTTTATACATTTTTCTCCTTAAGCTTTGCATTTGGTAGTAATGCAATGTGATTTGCTGTTAATTAATGATACATGTAGCATAAGGTTTGATATGCTGGTCTTATTGTTATAAAGTGCACATTTTAAAAGAGGCATGAAGTTTTCAAAGATGATGTTGAGTAAATGGTTTTAAATGCATTGATGGTGTTTTGTTCTGAGCCTTCCTCATTAAGCCTAGAGTGCTTACGCTCTCATTTTCCATCAATGCAAATAATTGAAGTCTCGGAAGGCAGCAAGAAGAAAGGGGATCTTGGCAAGACTTGTTTCTAAAGTATGTTAAAGACTAGACTATAATGAATAAGGGCAATGGGGCACTTGTTTTGGTTTTGGGAGATGTTAAATTGAACTCCCTGTTTAAGCATGTTTCTTTGGCTGCTCTTGGGATGTAAATGTTCTTTAAAGATTGATTTGGTGCTGGTTTATCTTTTGGTATGTTGCTTGGATGCAAAGTTAGGAAGCATGCCTATAGATTTCCTTTTGAAGCATGAACCCTTGTTGTGTTGTTAAAGTTGTGTTGCTAGTTGGCTTGTGATATGTTTTGCATGTTGGTATTGTGTTTAAAGCATGTTGGATTGTTTAGAGTATGCTTTTGGGATGAAAAACCAGCAAAATGTGTTATTATAGGCCCAGACATATCGATATGCAGGGGACCGTAACGATACGGCTAGGCAAATTCAGGCTTGTAGGATCGGTACAAGTACTATGTGTTTTGTACGCCTAGGCAATTTTGGCCAGGCGTACCGATACGAGTTTGCGTGTTTCGGTACGAGTTTTAGCCTCTGGAATTCACTTTTTCAATCCGAACCCGCGTATCGAAACACCTAATGAACCATATCGATACGGTTTGTAACATTTCAAAAGTTAGGTAATTCTGTTAGGTGTATCGATACGACAAGGTGGTGTACCGAAATGAGGTGTTTTAAACCGTACCGATACGGGCTTACCTGTATCGATATAGACAACTGATTTTCTGTAAATATCTTTCGAGTAGTTTTGTCGTTCTTGCAATTTAGTCCCTGAATCTTGCCAATGCAATTCTATGTGATAAAATAATCGGTTTGAGTGGTAATTTGAGACATATGCATGAAACCTGACTAAATTAAGGTTGGTAACTCAAAAGTAGGTTTTGGTCCCTAATTTGTACATATGATCAATTGGATGTCAAATTGATTCCCGATTGAGACGGGGTTACACATGTTATCTGCATGAACATATAGGATTAATAATTTGCATCTAGATAAGATAAAACGGAAAAAAATGGACCGGGTTTTACGTATCTCTCTGGATTGCTTCGGCAAACCTAGTGTAGCTTCCTTGATTCGGACTAGCGGCTAGACCAGGTCAAGGGGGTTACATGCATGCCTTAAACCCAACAAAACGGCCACAAAATAAGACTAAATATAATTTTATGAGTTAGAATATTTGATTTTGGGATTTTGAATATGATTATTTAGCTTAACCTCAATTTTAGAACTTTGTACTCGGTTAAAATTCCAACGGGTCCATTGTAATGCCCATTCAGACATGCACGCCTTAAACCCAACAAAACGGCCACAAAATAAGATTAAATCAAATTTCACGAGTTAGAATATTTTATTATGGGCTTTTGAATATAATTATTTATCTTAACTTCAATTTTAGATCATTTTACTCGGTTAAAATTCCAACGGGTCCACTATAAGGTCCATTTTGACATGCATGACTTAAACACAACAAAACGACCACAAAATAAGATTAAATTAATTTTTATGAGTTGAAATATTTTATTATGGGATTTTTAATATGATTATATAGCTTAACCTCAATTATAGAACTTTTACTCGGTTAAAATTCCAACGGGTCCACTATAAAGCCCATTTAGACATACACGCCTTAAATCCAACAAAATTGCCGCAAAACACGATTAAATCAAAATTTATGAATTAAAATATTTAATTATAGGCTTTTGAACAAGATTATACAGCTTAACCTCAAGTTTAGAACTTTTTACTCGGTTAAAATTCCATCGGGTCCACTGTAAAGCCCAATTAGACATGCACGCCTTAAACTCAACAAAATGGCCACAAAATAAGATTAAATAAAATTTTATGAGTTAAAATAGTTGATTATTGGCTTTTGAATATGATTATATAGCTTAACCTCAATTTTAGAATTTTTTACTCTATTAAAATTCCAACGAGTCCACTATAAAGCCATTTAGACATGCAAGCCTTAAACACAAACAAAATAGATACAAAATATGATTAAATAAAATTTTATGAATTAAAATATTTATTCATGGGATTTTGAACATGATTATAAAGCTTAACCTCAATTTTAGAATTTTTACTCGGTTAAAATTCCAACGGGTCCATTGTAAAGCCCATTTATTAACAACATTCATGCATCATGATCACTAGATATGTAACAACATGACTATAATTAATATCCAATGCAATACAACATGACTATAATTAATATCATGTAACAACATTCATGCATCATGATCACTAGATATGCATCACCATCATGTTAATCATATATTAACACAATATAAACCAGATATAAATTTCTTACCAATATACCTTCCATTTACTTTGATAGTTTATAAGCTCTTTCACTTGTTTATCAATTATTTACCAATAAACCATAGCCCGAAATAACATTCACAATATAACATCATATATATCTAGTGATCCATGCATTTATATTTAACTTTTGACATATTTAAAATATGTCAATCATATGCTCCATGACATAAATATAATGACAATAAAATTTGGGTAGGCTCATTGCAAGCCATTCCAATGATGTATAAAACATCAATATGTCATGATATGTATGCAATTGCACTCACCTGGTGCCTCACTAGTAAACCTTTCCATCGATTTTAGATTTACTCTTGAACTTTTCCTTGTCTTTAAGCTTGCTTGTATTACGATCTCGATCATGATCACGATTTATAAAAACATCATTTACCAACACATACGATTCAAAGCATATATTAGTATCATTCTAACATAGGCGCATATTAGGAATAAAATTCCTAAAAATCCTTTCGATACTAACTCAATACTAATTCCATTTCACAACATCAATGTTAACCTTAATACTTCAAAATAACATTTCAAACCCTTTACTATTCATATCCATCATTAATTCACAAAACATTTTTAAATCTCACACTTTAACCATGAAATGAATTCTTTTAGAATTCATCTCAATCTTTCCAAATTATTCAAAATGACCCTTTGCCATTGAACTTCAAATTCAATCACTTAATAACATATTCAAGTATTCCAACAATACATTCAAGCTTAACACACTAACTTCTAGTCAATTTCCATTTCAATCTCATATTTCCCTAAATATGCTATTTGGTCCCCAACACTTTGTAAACTTCTAAATTGATCCAAACAACACTCTAAATCTTGTAGAATCATTCTTACATCATTTCTAGCCTTAGGGAAATTTTTCATAGTTTTCCCTAATTTTTCCCCTAAAAGCCGAATATGAGGGTCGCCGAACTCAATATTTCCAACTTGATTCAAGCATGAATTCAACTTCTAAACATCATTTTCAATCTTCTACAATCATTTCTATATCAAAATCAATCCAAATTCAACTTCATATCAAAACCCTAACTTTAACCAAATTGGGATTTAGCTATTTTCAAGTGTTTTCAATCACCATACAAACTAGGACATGATTCTACAACATCAACATCATCAAAATCTAATCTTTAATCATCAAAATTAAACATCTCCTTCATCCATCCTATTCATTAAACTAAGGTTTCAAACAAGGAAAGCATGAATAATTGGTACCAAATGATAGAGAATTTCAAGGAGATCAATTTCTATTTCATGCTTTCATCCAAAAATCCAAGTAAAATGGCTTGAAAATCAAAAATAAAATTTTCCTTACCATGGATGAGGGTTTCGGCCAAGAAGATAATTTTGAAGAAAATTCTTGAATTTTTAATTATTTTCAATTTAGGCCATTTGTCATCTATTATAAAAATCCAAATAAAAAACTCTTATATGAAAAAATGACAATTTTTTCCTTTTAATCCAATGCCTCTTATCTTGCCACATGACAATCCACTCATCCAAGGGTCAAAAATAAATCAAGAAGCTAGTGATTACCAACTTTGCCCATGTAATTTCCTAAAATTTCAATCTTGCCATTTTTCATCCAATGGCTCATATTTAACATAGAAAATCTACTTTAATCCAATGGTCCATGTTAAATCCTTCTAAAATAAGGCATGGAAAATGAAATATTAACCTTGCCTAATTTTTTGACAAAATATCTCAATTCTTCGATTCGATTTGATTATATGAATTTTTCTCGAATTTAACACTTTATAACTTTTAACACAAATTTCGTACGAAAAATTAGGGTAACACGAAAACATCATTCTTGGGGGTAAACTATTCATTTACGGGACTAAAATACATAACTTTTGAAAATTATAATTTAGTCCCTAAACATTTCCTAAGTTTATACTTTAATCATCAAACTTTTATTTTATTCATTTTGGTCACTACCCAAAATTTCGAGGCATTACGGTTCTCCTCTCCTTAAGAAAAATTTTCCTCGAATTTTCTTTACATACTTGGTTTAAAAAGATGAAGATACTGCTTTTTCATTGCTTCTTCCACTTCCCAAGTAGCTTCGTCCACTTTTGCATTACATGAATCTTATCCATACTGTTTAATGTATGAATGTTGTTCCTTAATTACTTTTCTCCTTAAGCTAAGATTCATACAGGTTCCTCGTCGTATGTCAAATTCGGTTGAATCTCAATTTCTTCTGGAGTAACGACATGTGAAGGATCTGATCGATATTTTCGAAGAATGGACACATGAAACACATTATGGATATTGCTCATTTTTGGTGGTAATGCTAGTTGATATGCCACTGGACCAACCCTTTTCAAAATTTCATAAGGACCACTGAATCTTGGACTAAGTTTACCTTTTCGTCCAAATCGTAATATCTTTTTTCTAGGGTGAAACCTTCAAAAACACTTTGTCGCCAACTTCAAACTCCATATCTTTCATTTTAAGATCTAAGTATGACTTTTGTCTATCAAAAGCGACCTTGAGATTATCTTTGAGTATTTGAATAGTTCTTTCTGATTGTCCATCTGTTTGAGGATGGAAAATATTACTGAAGTGTAGCCGAGTTCCCAATGCTTCATGTAATGCACTCCAAAACCTTGAAGTGAACCTTGGGTCTCTATCGAATATAATTGACATAGGTACACCATGCAGTCTAACAATTTCCTTAATATATAACTCTGCCAATTTGTTCAATGAATAATCTGTTTGAACTGGTATGAAATGCGCCGCTTTAGTCAGTCGATCCACAATCACCCAAATTAAATTCTTCTTACTTGGCGTAAATGGTAAACCTGTTACAAAATCTATAGTAACCTTTTCCCACTTCCATTGTGGAATTGAGATTGGTTAAAGTAATCCTGATGGAACTTGATGTTCTATCTTTACTTGCTGACATGTTAAACATTTAGCAACAAACTCGTAATAGTTCGTTTCATGCCAGGCCACCAAAATTGACTATTTATATCTTGATACATTTTGTTGCCTCCTGGATGCATAGTTAAAGGACTATAATGCACCTCTGAAAGTATTTCCCTTCTTAGATACTCATCTTCATGAATTTATACACATCCCTTGTAGTATAGGCATCCATTTGATTTTATTTCAGTGCATCTGCTACCACATTTGCCTTCCGTGAAGATGTAGCATTTTTCAGCATATAAATAGTGACGCCAAATCATTAAAGCAAACACTACTGCAAGCCAACTCTAAATCATGAGTAGGATAATTTCTTTCATGAGTTTTGAGTTGTCGAGAAGCATATGCTACAACTTTTCCTTCTTGCATCAATACACACCCTAAACCTGTAACCCCCTTGTCCCAGCCTAGACACCCAACCGAACCAAGAAGGCTACATTAGGTTTGTCGTAGCAAACCGAAGAGATTCAACCAAACCAAGTCCATTTTTTTATTTTATCTTATCTAGATGAAAATTATTAACCCTACATGTTCATACAGACAACAGACGCAACCCCAACTCAATCGGGCATCAATTTGACATCCAATTGATCGCATTTGCAAAATAGGGACCAAGTTAAAAATATAGAAAATTTCAGGATTAAAACTTATTTTTATGTTACCAATCTTTAATTAGTCAGGTTCTAAACCTTCATCTCAAATTTCAGCTCAATCCGATCATTTTATCACATACATTTGCATTGGCAAGATTCAGGGACTAAATTGCGAGAACGCCCAAACTACTCGAAAGACATTTACAGAAAATTAGCTTTTCGTACCGATACAGGTAAGCCCGTATCGATACGGTTTAAAACACCTCATTTTGGTACACCACCTTGCCATATCGATACGCCTAACGGTAATACCTAACTTTTGAAATGTTACAAACCGTACCGATACGGCTCCTTAGGTGTTTCGATAGGCGGGTTCAGATTGAAAAAGTGAATTCCAAAGGATAAAACTCATACCGAAACACCCATACCTATATCGGTACGCCTGGCCAAATTTTCCTAGGCGTATCGAAACACACAGTACCTGTACCAATCCCTCAAGCCTAAATTTGCTTAGCCGTATCGATACGGTCCCCCGCGTATCGATACGGTCCCCCGCGTATCGATACACCTAGGCCTGTAATGCCACATTTTTGCTGGTTTTTCATCCCAATAGTATACTCTAATCAATCCAACATGCTTTGAACAAAATACCAACATGCAAGACATATCACAAGTCAACTTACAACACAACTTTAACAACACCACAAGGCTTCATGCTTCAAAAGGAAATCTATAGGCATGCTTCCTAACTTGCATCCAAGCAACATACCCAGAAGATAAACTAGCACCAAAATCAAACCTTAAAGGCCATTTACAACCTAAGAGCAACTAAAGAAACATGCTCAAACAGGGAGTTTCACAAAACATCTCCCAAAACACAACAAGTACCCCATTGCCCTTATTCATTATAGTCTAGTCTTTAACATACATTTGTAACAAGTCTTGCCAAGATCCCATTGCTTCTAGCTGCCTTCCAAGACCTCAATTATCTGCATTGATGGACAATGAGAGCGTAAGCACACAAGGCTTACTGAGGAGTGCTCAAAACAAACACAATCAATGCATTTAAAACCATTTCCATAACATCATCCTTAAAAACATCATCATCATGCGCCTTTTTAAACATGCACTTTTCATCGTTTAAAACTAGCATATTAAACCGTATGCTACATATATCATTAAACAACAACAAATCACATTGCTAACCCTCCACTTAAGCCTTCCCATGCATTACTCCCAACTGCAAAGCTTAAGGAGAAACATGTATAAATCACATTATACAACATTAACATTTCAATGATACATTAACAATTATATTGGCTTTCAAGTGATCATTAACAAGTTCAATAACAAAAGAGTTCGTCGGATACACGGATTAAACAACTATTAACCCAACACTTCAAGCCATCTCAACTGGAATAGCGATACAATTACAGTACATTAACAACCGGGTACAATAACAACCCACAGAGACATCCACCCCAATCACCGGTTAGATGCTTAATCAACTAACGGGAGTAGTTAGTACTGTTTAACCCCTCTACCGTTAGGGTACTTGGATGGAGTATTCGGTATACCGTATAAACCCCTCGACATCCAAGGCGACTTATTTACAGTGCACTCAATCCTATGGCCGACCAACTATATCTGATAACAATTTTAAAACCACATCACTTGCCAATATAATTAACCAAATAACATTTACCTCACTATTTTTAACAAGCATTAAATCATGCCATTTCCAAAGCAATCACCATGCTTTAAAACACAAGTATATGCTTAAAAACAGTATATCAAATACTTTAAAACATGCTTAAACAGTAGGTTACATGTAAATTAAAACAAATGCATAAAACCATTTCAAGCTAGTACATCCGAGAGAGAAATCCACTTTATACTTAGTTTCGAGTCTAGGTAAGCGTTTCAAGCTCTACCATAACCCCCAAAACTCTGTTCTCAAAACATCAAAACGCTTTAAACCACGTTTTCACTCACCGATCGCTTCTTTAAACACTTCCGAATCAATCTCCCTTATTTTTACCACAAAAAAATAGAGGATTAATGCAACATAATGCATTCTAAACAAAACAACCACAATCCTTCTCAGATTCTCACAAAACCTCCACAATTAACACTCCACAACAACCGAAAACATAACCAAAACACTTCGATTCACAAACCAGCCAACAACTATCAACCTAGCATCATTTCCAACATTAAAACACATCTAAAAATAGATCCAAAACAAGCTACTACCTCCAGCAACCCTACAACCACAAAACCACCACAAAACCTTAAAACTAACAACCTAAACAAATAGAGATTCTTAAGTTTCGGGATTCCATTGATAAAAATCACTTATCAACATTATTAAACATCCAAAACATGAATCAAAGCAACCTTACTTACTGGAAATCAGATCCAATTCGAGAATCAACTCATTTTCCCCAAACAACTCAATTAAACATTGGAAAATCATCAAAATCATATTAGAAACACAAAAACAAGGATCAAATGCTTGGGAATTTCAATAAAGAACCATACAATAGAGGAGATCTCAGACCTTACTATAAAGACCTTTTAGACATGCACGCCTTAAACACAATAAAACAGACACAAAATAAGATAAAATCAAATTTTCTGAGTTAAAATATTTAATTATAGGCTTTTGAATATTATTATATATCTTAACCTCAATTTTATAACTTTTTACTCTGTTAAAATTCCAACGGGTCCACTGTAAAGGTCATTTAGACATGCACGCCTTAACCCAACAAAATGGCCGCAAAATAAGATTAAATCAAAATTTATGAATTAAAATATTTATTTATGGTCTTTTGAACAATATTATACATCTTAACCTCAATTTTAGAACTTTTTACCCGGTTAAAATTCAAACGGGTCTACTGTGAAGCCCATTTAGACTTGCACACCTTAAACCCCAAAAAACGGCTGCAAAATAAGATTAAATCAAATTTTATGAACAAAAATATTTATTTATGGGCTTTTGAACATGGTTATACATCTTAACCTAAATTTAAAAACTTTTTACTCATTTAAATTTCTAACAGGTCCACTGTAAAAGCCCATTTAGACATGCATGCCTTAAAACCCAACAAAACGGCCGCAAAATAAGATTAAATCAAATTCTATGAATTAAAATATTTAGTTATGGGCTTTTGAAAATGATTATACAGCCTAACCTCAATTTTAGAACTTTTTACTTGGTTCAAATTCCAACGGGTCTAGTATAAAGCTAATTTAGACATGCACGCCTTAAAAACAACAAAACGGCCACAAAATAAGATTAAATCAAATTTTATGAGTTAAAAATTTGATTATGGGCTTTTGAATATGATTAAATAGCTTAGCCTCAATTTAAGAACTTTTTACTCGGTTAAAATTCCAACGGCTCCACAACAAAGCCCATTTAGACATGTACGCCTTAAACCCCAACAAAATTGCCGCAAAATATGATGAAATCAAATTTTATGAGTTAAAATATTTGATTATGGGCTTTTGAATATTATTATATAACTTAGCCTCCATTTCAGAACTTTTTACTATGTTAAAATTCTAAGGGGTCCACTATAAAGCCCATTTAGACATGCACACCCTAAACCTCAACAAAACGGCCACAAAATAAGATTAAATCAAATTTTATGAGTTAAAATATTTTATTATGGGCTTTTAAATATGATCATATAGCTCAACCTCAATTTTAGAACTTTTTACTCAACTAAAATTCCAACGGGTCCACTGTAAACCCCATTTAGACATGCACGCCGTAAACCCAACAAAATGGCCGCAAAATAAGATTAAATCTAATTTTATGAATTAAAATATTTGATCATGAGCTTTTGATTATGATTATATAGCTTAACCCCAATTTTAGAACTTTTTACGCGGTTAACATTCAATGAGTCCACTGTAAAGTCCATTTAGACACGCACGCCTTAAACACAACAAAATGGTAACAAAATAAGATGAAATCAAATTTTGTGAGTTAAAATATTTGATTATGGGCTTTTGAATAAGATTATATACCAAAGTCTCAATTTCATAACTTTTTGCTCGATTAAAATTCCAACCGGTCCACTGTAAAGCCCATTTAGACATACACGCCTTAAACCCAACAAAATAGCCACAATATATGATTAAATCAAATTTTATGAGTTAAAATAATTAATCTGAGCTTTTGATCATGATTATACAGCTTAACCTCAATTTTAGAACTTATTACTCGGTTAAAATTCCAACGGGTCCACTGTAAAGCCCATTCAGACATGCACGCCTTAAAACCCAACAAAACGGCCAAAAATAAGATTAAATCACATTTTATTACTTAAAATAGTTTGTTATGGGCTTTCGAACATGATTATATAGCTTAACCTCATTTTTAGAAATTTTTACTCTATTAAAATTCCAGCGGGTCCACTATCAAGCCCATTTAGACATTCACGCCTTAAACCCAAAAAATCGGCCACAAAATAAGATTAAATAAAATTTTATGAGTTAAAATTAAAATATTTGATTATGGGTTTTGAATATGATTAGGTAGCATATCCTCAATTTTAGAACTTTTTACTCGGTTAAAATTCTAGCGGGTCTACTGTAAAGCCCATGTTGACAGACACGCCTTAAACCCAATAAAACGGCCAAAAATATGATTAAATCAAAATTTATGAGTTAAAATATTTGATTATGATCTTTTGTATATGATTATATAGCTTAGCCACAATTTAAACACGCACGCCTTAAACACAACAAAACAACCAGAAAATAAGATTAAATCAAATTTTATGAGTTAAAAATATTTGATTATGGAATTTTGAGTATGATTATATAGCATAACCACAATTTTAGAACTTTTTACTTGTTAAAATTCCAACCGGTCCACTGTAAAGCCCATTTAGACATGCACGTCTTAAACCCAACAAAATGACCAAAAAATAAGATTAAATCAAATTTTATGAGTTAAAATATTTGATTGTGGGCTTTTGAACATGATTATATAACTTAACCTCAATTTTAAAACTTTTTACTCGGTTAACATTCCAACGGGTCCATTATAAAGCCTATTTAGACATACAAGCCTTAAACCCAAAAAGCAACCACAAAATAAGATGAAATCAAATTTAATGTGTTAAAATATTTTATTATGAGATTTTGAATATGATTATATAGCTAAGTCTCAATTTTTGAACTTTTTGCTTGGCTAAAATTCCAACGGGTCCATTGTAAAGCCTATTTAGACATGCACGCCTTAATCCCAACAAAATGACCAAAAAATAAGATTAAATTAAATTTTATGAGTTAAAATATTTGATTATATGTATTTGGATATGATTATATAGCTTAGTCTCAATTTCAGAGCTTTTTACTTGGTTACAATTCTAACGGTCCACTATAAAGCCTATTTCAACATGCAACCCTTAAACCCCAACAAAATGGGCGTAAAATAAGATTAAATCAATTTTTATGAATTAAAATATTTAGTTATGGTTTTTGTACACGATTATACAGCTTAACCTCAATTTTAGAACTTTATACTCGGTTAAAATTCCAAACGGGTCCATAGTAAAGCCCATTTAGACATGCATGCCTTAAAACCCAATAAATCGGCCAAAAAATAAGATTAAATCAGATTTTATGACTTAAAATTTCGAAGGGTCCAATGTAAAGCCCATTTAGACATGCACAGCTTAAACCCAACAAAACAACCACAAAATAAGATAAAATCAAATTTTATGAATTAAAATATTTCATTATGGGCTTTTGAATCTGATTATATAGCTTAACCTCAATTTTAGAACTTTTTACTCGGTTAAAATTCCAACGAGTTCACTGTAAAGCGCATTTAGACATGCACACCTTAAACCCAGCAAAACTGCCACAAAAAGATTAAATTAAATTTTATGAGTTAAAATATTTGATTATGGGCTTTTTAAGATGATTATATATCCTAACCTCAATTTAAAAACTTTTTACTCGGTTAAAATTCCGACGGGTCCACTGTAAAGCCCATTTAGACATTCACGCCTTAATCCCCAACAAAACGGTCGCAAAATAAGATTAAATCAAATTTTATGAGTTAAAATTTTTTATTAAGGGCTTTTGGATATGATTATATAGGATTAAAATATTTAGTTATGGGCTTTTTAACATGATTATATAGCTTAACCTCATTATCAGGAATTTTTACTCGGTTAAAATTCCAACGGGTGCACTGTAAAGCCCATTTAGATATGCACGCCTTAAACCCAACAAATCGGCCAGAAAATAAGATTAAATACAATTTCATGAGTTAAAATATTTGATTATGGGCTTTTGAATATGATTATAGATCTTAACCTCAATTTTAGAACTTTTTAATCGGTTAAAATTCCACGGGTCCACTGTAAAACCCATTTAAACATGCAGCCTTAAATCCAACAAAACGGCCGACAAATAAGATTAAATAAATTTTATGAGTTAAAAGTTTTGATTATGGGATTTTGAATTTGATTATATATCTTAGGCTCAATTTCAGAACTTTCTACTCGTTTAAAATTCTAAAGTGTCCACTGTAAAGCCTATTTAGACATGCATGTTGTAACACCCTGAAAATTGATCTAGTCAAAATAGGGTTCTGGCGATCGGAAACCCTACACCGAATGTCTAAAAATTGTATCGGAGTTGATCGTGTGGTCAATTTTATTAACGATAAACTCTAATTGAGTCAAATCTTAGTTAGGGACCTTATCGAAACCTTTAAAATTCTGAATTCAAGTTTAGCATATCGATACGGTAGGACCCGTATCGGTACAGATCCTTCAGTTTCTGACTAACTTACAAAATTTCGGCTAGCCGTATCGATACAGCCATAAATGCGTATCGGTATGGGCGTTTGTCAAAATTGTTTTAGTGACCAATTTGCAAGAATTGAAAGTTTAGGGGTAAATGAATAAATTATTGAAAGTTGAGGGACTAACCTTATAATTATCCCATTTTAAGGATGATTCACCTCCTTGCTTAGGCAACCCCACGTGAAATCCTTGTGGATTTGTAAGATGAGAGGATGGCTATTTGATAGCCATTATAACTATCTTTAATATTGGAAAATGGAAATGGTTTTAAAATAGTTTTCCTACCCATGAAAGAAACCTTGCTATTGGTTGTAGTTGAGGTGGGAATTTTAAAATGGTTTACCCTTAGCTAAAGGTAACCTATTGGTAAAAGGAAAGATAGATTGAAGAGTGAAAACATTTCCCAAGTTAATAACACCGAGACCTTTTGCTATCTTCCATCTTTCCTAAAGCAAGCACCTTAAGCTCACACCTCCATTGTTGTCTTCAACCTAAGCTTAAGCAAGCACCTCCCTTGTTTGTGCAATCCTTCATCAATTTACCTATACCGTTTGTTAGCCACCGTATTGGTAAGCAAAAGCACTCAAACATTTTCTCAAGCCTATGGAAGATTGAAGTTTAATTTTGGTTTGAAGTTAGGAGCTTAAAGCTAAATCTTTGATTCTTCAATCTAAGTATTGATTCTAACAATTCCTTTTGTTGTCACCTATCTCAAGAATTGGAGAAAGCCAATCCATCATCTCCAACAAAGGCTAGGAATAAGGGAATCGTAATCCGAGAGTCGTAGTATGATACATGCATGAGCGGGGTTAAATTACTCATATTGGAAAAGAAGCTGAATTTGTTCGATGCAAACAATAATTGCCAAAACAATGCACGTATAGGAGGTCAAAAACGATGCATCTTGGACAAGAAACTGAATCTGTTTGTGAAGTCTGGAAAGTCAGCTAACTTGCAACGCGTTTTCGGATGGGATCCAGGCATTTTTGGGTCGAGTTGTCTCCTAACAAATTTTCCGTCATTCAGTTAACTTTCCAACGCATCTTGAAACGCGTCAATCGGACATCGGAAACTCAAGATACGTCCAATTTACTAAAGACTGCACATGCAAAAAACTGGATACGAGATTATTACATGATTTTGTAAAATTCAGCACAAAAGCTAACATATAAGGCTTTGGACGAATTAAGCTTAGCCCAATATATTTATTATCATTTAAATTGATGTTTTTAGGGTTTTATATACTTTAGGAACCATCCACCCAACCCTTATCAGCTTATCACTTACCTTATCACCCTATTCCTTGCCACACAAGCTCAAGGAGTTTAAAGGCTGTTATTTTTTTATTATTTTTAATTAGATTAGGTTTTCCTTGTTTTAGTAGAAGTTAAATTACTTTGTCTATCCTTCACCTATAAAAGGATGAAGCCTCCATCATTGTAAGGGATATTTCTTTGATTTATAAAATATTTAGTGAGTTTGTTTTTGCAAGTGCTGATTACTTGTGCCTTCGAAGTCTTCTTCAACATAAGTTCGACGAGTTCTTGTGAGGGAGATCATCTTCACACTCTTGCTTGCTTAGATAATTGATTCTAGGAGGGTGCCGAGGACAAAACAACATCAACAATTCGCAAGCCATCTTCATCTTCAACCTTCACACCATTTTCCATAATTCCATAAACAAAGCTGGAATTTTTAGATTTGTTTTACATATATTCTTCTTAATCTTTTTTCATCTTTTTATTTATATTCTTATTTCTTATCATCTAATCCTTCATCTTGTCTTTCTTTCTTTAATTTTCTAGCCTCGAATCTGAAATTTTCAAGAAAAGCCCATCTCTTTTCTCTTGAATTTTCAGATCTGCCCATACTTTTCTTGATTGAGTCTAGAGCTCCTAGTTCTTGCGACAACTTGATTGAAGGCTTCCAAATCCAAGATTGCCCATACTTTTCTTGATTGAAGCCCTTATCAGCTTGTCCAAGATAATCTATGTTGATTGGGAAAGAGATAAGTAAAACAAATCTGAAAATTCCATCTTTGTTTATGGAATTATGGAAGATGGTGTGAAAGTTGAAGATAAAGATGGCTTGCGAATTGTTGATGTTTTTTTGTCCTTGGCATACTCTTAGACTCAATTATCTAAGCAAGCAACCTCAAGCGGCTCTAACCCACCCTCCTAGACGCGATTATCTAGGCAAGCAAGAGTGTGAAGATGATCTCCCTCACAAGAACTCGTCGAACTTATGTTGAAAAAGGCTTCAAAGGCACAAGTAATCAGCACTTGCAAAAACAAACTCACTAAATATTTCATAAATCAAAGAAAATCTGTCTTACAATGATGGAGGCTTCATCCTTTTATAGGTGAAGGATAGACAAAGTAATTTAACTTCTACTAAAACAAGGAAAACCTAATCTAATTAAAAATAATAATAAAATAACAGCCTTTAAACTCCTTGTGCTTGTGTGGCAAGGGATAGGGTGATAAAGCAAGTGCTAAGCTGATAAGGGCTGGTTGCTTGGGCAGCAAGTAAGCTTGATGAAGGCCGGTTTGCTTGGGCTTCAAGTAATGTGCTGATAAGAGCTGTTTTGATTGGGCAGCAAGTAAAAGTTGATAGGGCCATTATTTGGACGAATTTAAGGGTATTTGGTCTGGTTTATATGATAAAAAATTGGTTCTTGGGCAAAGAGGCATGTGTGGGCTGTTTAAATAAAATAAACTAATAATTCCATTACATCTCTATTTCCTTTATAAATTTAATTTATTCATATTCTCAATTATGTCTTTTACTATATTTCAAATGAATAATGATGGTACTCCCACTAAAATCCATCATTTACATCAATTTTCTATTCAATATCTCTATACCATTTATGGGAAATAATCTACTGGATGCCCTATGGTGTCTGAAATTATTGCCTTTCAAAAGGAACTTGTCCTGGCCTATACGACCTTGGTTCTCGAACAACATATACAAACATTTGTATTACATTTCATGATATCTGTTTAATATTATAATCATAATTCTGTACATCACACTACTTCTGATATATTCATTGCGGAAACAAAATAAGTACGACCCCAAATCACTTACGTATTACAAATGCACTTCACCTTTCCAAAATTAATTATTAACCCAAACATGGAATTCCGTATAATATCATATGACTTATTATCAATATGGAAACCAAATAAGTATGACAACCATACCAAATATGAATTACCTTTATATAATATTATTCCAGATCTATGTTTCATTATAAACGTGAGATTCCATATAATATACTATGTAATATTATTATATTGGGAACAAAATACCCAAAACAAAATTCTTACCAAAAATCTAATAAACAATCATGAAATATTATCAATACTAATTAAATTCTCCGTTACCATTCTTAACTTTTGGAAATACAAATTAGTTATTAATTTCTGGGGTTACCATCTATTAATCAAAACTCCTTTATTGGGAATATTTACTATTCCCATTTACTCAATTAAAACAAATTCCTCTTTTATTTCTATTTATCCGAATATTTCTCTCTCTAAATCAAATTCCATCTCCTTATTTATTTACACTATAACATTTTGCCACTCTCCTAACCTTTATTTAGTAGAATTCCATGAGGGACTTAAATCTTTAACATATCTACTTCATCAGAACCGAGCCAATAATTTCCACATCTATGGTAACTGCCTTTTCTTACAAGGAATGTGTAATATCACATATATAGTTTCTATCAACTACTCGTTTCAAAAATATATTAAGTATAAATCTTTCATAAATATAACCACTATTTCTTTCTATAATGAATATAATATCTCTAAAAAAATATATGTTACAATAAAATCAAACGAGATAACAACTATTACTTTTATTCTTTTCAAATCTCTTACCAAACCACACTTAATAATTTCGTATTATATTCAAACTACCTATTTAATTAGTATCATTATAATTTTTTCCTTCCATATACATTCCACAACCATAGGATACTTCTTTTTTTCTTACCATATAGATTGGTTATTTTCTATGAAACTACTCCTAATTAAAATTACTTCAATTAGGAAAATAAGATCTATTACCAATAACGAGATTACCATACGCCATCTCAAATTAATCATGAACTTAATTCCATTTTAATACAAATTTTAACACAAATTTTACATACATACTATACTTATAACTCGTATATCGTTATTCTCGACCTTTTTGTCTCTTTTGAATTTGTTACTAATTTAAAATTTGCCAATGTTATTTTGGCAACAAAATTAACTATCATTTCGACTATGTTCCATTGGCCTATTCGATTAAAATTGAACTTGTATGATCTTATAATTAAATTAACTTGGGTAATTGTTCCTAAACGTTATCTAATCAATTCACATCTTCCCATTTTTACCTATTTTACAACGTATCCCTTTTGGCCAACCCTAAATTGTATCACAATCATATATATTCCCATATTTATTTCCTTTTCAACTATTTACACTTTCCCCAATCTTAAATGAACCTCATTTCATTTAAATCTATATTTGGAAATATTTTATCTTGTTTCTAATTTCCTTTCTGTCTTCCTTTGCCCCAAATTTCTTTCTAAATTAACTACTTACATTATGAAATTATCCCCAAGGAAAATTGGATTGGATTTAATTTTCAAGGAAAATTGGATTGGATTTATTTTTCTTTGGCATCTACTCACAATTGTGCTTCATTTATAAAGTTGGGATGAGCAGTGGAAAAAACTCTCCCGCGGTGGTTGACGTTCAACCCCGCTGAGGAAAATGATAATCCTATGTTGGAACTGCCAGGGTCTTGGTAAAGCCCATGCAGTTCAAGCTTTGAAACAAGTTGTCACTAAGATAAATCCTGATGTTTTATTTCTTTGTGAAACTCGTCTAAATAAGTATCATTGTGAAATACTTCGTATTACTCTAAATATGTTTGGTTGCTCGCCGGTTGAAAGTAGCCCACTTGTTCTGGCCTTGTTTTATTTTGGAATAATAAAATGAATATAGATTTGCTCTCATACTCGGACTATCATATCGATTCTATCATTCATACAAATACATCCCATTTCCACTTTTCAGGAATACATGATTAAGCTAAAACAAATAAAAAAATAAAAACTTGGCAACTAATCGACTCTCTAAATTCTTCATCACATCTCCATTCGCTAATAGGTGGAGATTTAAATGAAATTCTACCTGACAATGAAAAAAAAGGTGGTTGTCGTCGTGCACGCTCACAAATTAATAATTTTAGGGATTGTCTATCTCGAAATAATTTATTCAATTGCAAACCAAAAAATCGATGGCTCACTTGGACTAAACCAGGCCCAAACTCTCCAACTATACTTGAATGCCTTGATCGTTTTGTTGCAAACACAGGCTGGTTTAACTCATGCCCAATGCATCGTGCCACCTATGAATTTCAAGCGAAATCTGACCATTGCTTCATTCTCAAGATACTGAATACAACAATACTCAAAATTTTCAACATCATGACAATCAATTTCAGTTTGAAAACTGTTGGGCAAATAATAAGGATTGTATCTCCATTGTTCAAGAAACTTGGTTAACCACCATTGGCTTTGCTATAGAAAAAATACAAGCAGTCGGTTATTGCCTTAAAGATTGGCAATCGTACCAGCGAATCACCTCTACAGGCTGTATTAATGACTTAAAAAACCAAATTAATGCCTATTTACGCCATCGCCTTTCAAATGTTGAGGAAGAATCTTATCTCGCAGCCAAATCCAAACTTAATCGACTTCTTGACACTCAAGAAGCATATTGGGCACAACGATCCCGTACATCTTGTCATGCCCATGAAGATAAAAACACATCATTTTTTCATGCTCGGGAAAATGAAAGACGCAAGAAAAATAAAATAAAAGGCCTTTTTGACAAAAACAATATTTGGTAGGATAATGAGGAAAATATTATGGGAGTTGTTGTAGACTATTTCTAAAATCTTTTCTCAACTAGCAATCCAGATATCTCAACCCAAATTCTTAATAACATTAACGCCACTATTACCCCTGATATGAACGAAGCCTTGACAAGGCCCTTTACCCTGGAGGAAACACTCATGCTTTTCTAGATATTAACCCAAGGAAAGCTCCAGTATTGATGGGCTACCAAGAGGGTTCTACAGACGACATTGGGATACAGTTGGACAAGACGTAATTAATCTATGTTTGGATCTTCTCTCTAGGAAAGCAGACATGTCAGAAATTAATCGCACAGTTCTGGTCTTAATACCCAAAGTCAATGAACCAACTACCATGAGATAATTACGTCCCATTAGTCTTTGTACGGTCATTTACAAGACTGTTGCCAAAGTGCTAGTGAATCATATGAAAGCCATCATCCCTTGTTGTATCGGTGATAACCAAGCTGCCTTTGTTAGAGGAAGAAACATCACTGATAACATACTAATTGCCCATGAACTAATTCACTCCTTCAACACAAGAGTTTCAAACCTTTTCAAGGCGTAACCCTTAAATTAGATATGGAAAAGGCTTTCGATCGAGTGGAATGGTCTTTCCTTCGGCAAGTTATGCTTCGAATGGGTTTTAATACAAAATGGGTTTCTATTATCATGTGTTGTATTACAACCGTTTCCTTTACTGCTAGAGTGAATAACGCTCTTTCACCTATTTTCCAACCCAAACGCAGTCTACAACAGGGAGACCCTCTGTCACCTTTTTATTCCTCTTTTGTACACAAGGTCTATCAGCATTTCTAAACACTGAACAACAGAATGGTCATCTCCCTGGACTATGTGCAAGTCGACATGGGCCAAAGTAAATCATCTTGTTTTTGCGGATGATTGCATTGTCTTCATCAGAAATAATACTACAGAGCCGGAACATCTAAAATATGATCTTCAAACTTATGCTCTATCTTCTGAGCAGACTGTCAATTTTGAAAAATCAACCATCTTTTTAACCCACGATCATCTATTGAGCATAAACAGGCTATTAATGCTATCTTTCAAGTTAGGGAAGTGGTTGATCTTGGGATCTACCTTGGCGTACCTCTCCTAATAGGGATAAATAAAATTGCAGCGCTTGGGTTCACACGTGATAAGGTGAATTCACGTATGTCTCATTGGGACAAACACCTCCTCTCATTCAGTGGACGAGAGGTTTTCATCAAAGTCGTTATCCAATCTCTACCTCAATATGTGATGTCATGTTACCTTTTACCACAAAATATTATAGATGACATGACGACGTCTATACGATGTTACTGGTGGTCAAGAAGAAACAAAAAACGAGGTTGGCATATGATACCATAGGACACTGTTTGTCAACCTAAATCTGCTGGAGGCATTGGCTTCTGGGACTTGCATCTTTTCAACATTGCTTTGCTTGGCAAACAAATATGGTGTCTCATTTGCGAACCAAATAATCTGCTTGCTCAGATTTATAAGGCCAAATACTATCCCCCTGGGCATATTCTTGAATTTGAGACTAATCGCCGAGCTTCCTTTGCTTGGAAAGGTCTTCACCAGGCCTTTCTGAAACTCCATAATGGTTTTCTCTAAAGGACAGGGATTGCCAGTAAAATCCAAATTCACCATGACAACTGGGGTGGTTCTTCTGCAGTTCAGCTTTATGACGAATACGAAATTAGTGATGAACTACATACTCGTTGTCGTGAATTTATGATTCCAGGTCAACCTAGATGGGATGCCACAAAGGTTCGAAGCTATTTCGATCAGGAAGATGCAAACACTATTTTAGGTGTTCCTATCATCAACGACCAATAAGGCACGATTTTATAGAGTAACCATGACTCTGGCAGCTACTCCGTCCGCTTTGGATATTCATTTTTACAAAAGCCTCTAACACCTTTAATAGACCATCTCGTATCTAGAAAGTTATATCCAAGCTACATGTTCTACCAAAAATACGATTCTTTGGTTGGCGATTAGGCCATGATGCTCTACCTATTGGCACTAAACTTTAACCGGCAAATCTGGGTACAAGACTATGTCCACTGTGCAACGTGGCCCAGGAAACAACTCTTCAAGCTCTACATGATTGTCCAGGTGCAAACGAGGTTCTACAGGTGGCTGGTCTACCCAATTCCATCCTTTCTAGCACCACAATTTCGTCTTTACAACGGATTGAGGATGGAGCTACTAGTTTACCATACCAGTCCTTCGCTTTGTTTATGGAAGTTCTTTAGAACATATGGAACAGACGTAATGATTGGATCCATAATCACCACCTACAACCACCTTGGCTTACGGTCTTTAATTCTTAAAGTATTTTACGAGAATATGCAGCAGCTACCCCGACCACATCACCCCTCAGCAGTCGAAAATGACTTCCCTAGCACAACCATGTTGGCAACGCCCCTGAGAAGGATCTCTGTAGCTTAACACGGATGGGGCATTTGACCCAATCAATAGAGCTACTGCTGTAGGAGTTGTCGCGAGAAATTCCAACGGTGCTGACCTTGGAGGCCTTTCTTATCCTTTGGTAGTTGCTTGGATGCTGCCTCAGCCGAAGCTCATGCAGTTCTTGTAGGCATCATTTTTGCACGTGATCGTGGCTGGTCCAATCTGATCATTGAAACGGATTCGGCTACAATTGCTAATAAGATCAACTGGCAAGGTCCTGATGTATCTACTTTGAGACCTCTAATTGACTATGCGCGCTCTCTTTTAGCTGATATTGTCAATTTTAGTATACGTTTTGTACCTAGAGGTATGAATGTTGTTGCTCATACTCTTTCCACTAGGGCTCTTCGTTCCTTGTCATCCGTTTTATTTGGTACGGATTATCCTGATTATATTCGAACATTTGTAACTAATGAGATTTCTTCTCATCCAATTTAATATACATGGGTATTCTTTTTTCCCCATAGGTGTTCACTTGGAGCCTTTGGGAAATGGGTGACTTTAGGGGGTTTTTAACGAGGCCCAATTTTCTTCAAAAAAATCCAACGAGTCAACAGCAAAGCCCATTTAGAAATGCATGCCTTAAACCCCAACAAAATTGCCGCAAAATAGGATGAAATCAAATTTTATGAGTTAAAATATTTGATTATGGGCTTTTGAAAATGATTATATAGCTCAGCCTCAATTTCAGAACTTTTTACTTGGCTAAAATTCCAACGGGTGCATTATAAAGCCCATTTCGACATGCACACATTAATCCCAACAAAACAACCAAAAAATAAGATTAAATCAAATTTAATAAGTTAAAATATATTATTAAGGGCTTTTGAACTTGATTATATATCTTAACCTCAATTTTAAAACTTTTTACTCAGTTAAAATTCCAACGGGTCCACTATAAAGCCAACTTAGAAATGCAGGCCTTAAACACAACAAACGACCACAAAATAAGATTAAATAAAATTTTATGAGTTAAATATTTGATTATTGGATTTTGGATATGATTATATAGCTTAACCTCAATTTTAAAGCTTTGTTCTCGTTTAAAATTCCAACGGGTCCACTGTAAAGCCCATTTAGACATGCACGCCTCAAACCCCCAACAAAATTGCCGCAAAATAAGATGAAATCCAATTTTATGAGTTAAAATATTTGATTATGGGATTTTTAACATGATTATATATCTTAGCCTCAATTTCAGAACTTTTTACTATGTTGAAATTCTAACAGGTCCACTATAAAGCCCATTTAGACATGTATGCCCTAAACCCCAACAAAACGGCCACAAAATAAGATTAAATCAAATTTTATGAGTTAAAATATTATATTATGGTATTTTGAATATATTATATAGCTTAGCCTCAATTTCAGAACTTTTTACTATGTTAAAATTCTAACGGGTCCACTGTAAAGCCCATTTAGACATGCACGCCTTAAACCCCAACAAAATGGCCACAAAGTAAGATTAAATCAAATTTTATGAGTTAAAATAATTGATTATGGGCTTTTGAATATGATTATATAGCTTAACCACAATTTTAGAACTTTTTACTCGGTTAAAATTCCAATAGGTCCACTTTAAATCCCATTTAGACATGCACGCCTTAAACCCCAACAAAATATGATTAAATCAAATTTTATGAGTTAAAATATTTTATTATGGGCTTTTGAATATGATTGTATAGCTTAATCTCAATTTTAGAACTTTTTACTCGATTAAAATTCCAACGGGTCCACTATAAAGACCATTTAGACATGCACGCCTTAAACTCTAGAAAAATAAGATTAAATCAAATTTTATGTGTTAAAATATTTGATTATGGGCTTTTCAATATGATTACATAGCTTAGCCCCAATTTCAGAACTTTTTACTATGTTAAAATTCTAACGGGTCCACTCTAAAGCTCATTTAGACATGCACTCCCTAAACCCCAAGAAAACGGAAACAAAATAAGGTTAAATCAAATTTTGAGTTAAAATATTTGATTATGGGATTTTGAATATGATTATATAGCTTAACCTCAATTTTAGAACTTTTTACTTAGTTAAAATTGCAACGGGTCCACTTTAAAACCCATTTAGACATGCACGCCATAAACCCCAACAAAATAAGGTTAAATCAAATTTTATGAGTTAAAATATTTGATTATGGGTTTTTGAATATGATTATATAGCTTAACCTCAATTTTAGAACTTTTTACTTGGTTAAAATTTCAACGGGTCTACTATAAAGCCCATTTAGACATGCACACCTTAAACTCCAGCAAAATAAGATTAAATCAAATATTATGTGTTAAAATATTTGATTATGGGCATTTGAATATGATTATATAGCTTAACCTCAATTTTAGAACTTTTTACTCAGTTAAAATTCCAACGGGTCCACTGTAAAGCCCATTTACACATACACACCTTAAACCCAACAAAAAATTGATTATGGGCTTTTGAACATGATTATATATCTTAACCTCAATTTTAATACTTTTTACTCTGTTAAAATTCCAAATGGCCCACTATAAAGCCCATTTAGACATACATGCCTTAAACACAACAAAATAGACACAAAAAGATAAAATCAAATTTCATGAGTTAAGGCATTTGATTATGGGCTTTTGAATATGATTATATAGCTTAGCCTCAATTTTAGAACTTTTTACTCGGTTAAAATTCTAACGTGTCCACTATAAAGCCCATTTAGACATTCACGCCTTAAACTCCAACAGAATGGCCACAAAATAAGATTAAATCAAATTTTATGAGTAAAAATATTTGATTATATAATTTTGAATATGATTATATAGATTAACCTCAATTTTAAAACTTTTTACACGGTTAAAATTCCAACGGATCCACTGTAAAACCCATTTAGACATGCACGCCTTAAACTCCAGAAAAATAAGATTAAATAAAATTTTATGTGTTAAAATATTTGATTATGGGCTTTTGAATATGATTATATAGCTTAACCTAAATTTTAGAACATTTTACTCGGTTAAAATTCTAACGGGTCCATTGTAATGCCCATTTAGACATGCACGCTTTAAACCCAACAAAACAACCACAAAATAATATTAAATCTCATTTTATAAGTTAAAATATTTGATTATGGGCTTTTGAATAGGATTATATAGCTTAGCCTCAATTTCAAAACTTTTTTCTCTGTTAAAAATCTAAAGGGTCCCCTATAAATCACATTTAGATATGCACGCCTTAAATCCAACAAAATGGCCAAAAATAAGATTCAATCAAATTTTATGAGTTAAAATATTTTATTATGGTGTTTTGAATATGATTATATAGCTTAGAATCAATTTCAAAACTTTTTACTCGGTTAATATTCTAATGGGTCCACTACAAAGCCCTTTTTAGAGATGCACTCCTTAAACCCCAACAAAATGGCCGCAAAATAAGATTAAATCAAATTTTATGAATTAAAATATTTAATTATGGGATTTTGAATATGATTATATAACTTAACCTCAATTTTATAACTTTTTACTTGGTTAAAATTCCAACGGGTCCACTATAAAGCCCACTTAGACATGCATGCATTAAATCCAACAAAACAACCACAAAATAATATTAAATCAAATTTAATGAGTTAAAATATTTTATTATGGGCTTTTGAATATGATTATATAGCTTAGCCTCAATTTCAGAACTTTTTACTCTGTTAAAATTCTTACGGGTCCACTGTAAAAAACATTTAGATAAGCACGCCTTAAACACCAACAAAACGGCCACAGAATAAGATTAAATCAAATTTTATGAGTTAAAATATTTGATTATGGGATTTTGAATATTATTATATAGCTTAACCTCAACTTTAGAGCTTTTTACTTGGTTAAAATTCCAACGAGTCTACTGCAAAGCCCATTTAGACATGCATGCCTTAAACCCAACAAAACAACCACAAAATAATATTAAATCACATTTTATAAGTTAAAATATTTGATTGGGGGAATTTTAACATGATTATATATCTTAACCTCAATTTTAATACTTTTTACTTGGTTAAAATTCCAATGGGTCCATTTTAAAGCCCCTTTAGACATGCACCCCTTAAACACAACAAAACGAACAAAAAATAAGCTAAAATCAAATTTTGTGAGATAAAATATTTGTTTCTAGGCTTTTGAATATGATTATATAGCTTAGCCTCAATTTCAGAACTTTTACTCGGTTAAAATTCCAACAGGTCCACCGTAGAGCCCATTTAGACATGCACGAGTTAAACCCAACAAAACAACCACAAAATAAGATTAAGTCACATTTTATAAGTTAAATATTTGATTATGGGATTTTGAACCTGATTATATATCTTAACCTCAATTTTAATACTTTTTACTCGATTAAAATTCCAGTGGGCCCACATTAAAGCCCATTTAGACATGCACGCCTTAAACACAACAAAACGGACACAAAATAAAATGAAATCAAATTTTATGAGTTAAAATATTTGATTATGGGCTTTTGAATATGATTAAATAGCTTAGCCTCAATTTCAAAATTTTTTACTCGGTTAAAATTCTAACGGGTCCACTGTAAAGCCCATTTAGACTGCACGCCTTAAACCCCAACAAAATGGCTGCAAAATAAGATTAAATCAAATTTTATGAGTTAAAATATTTGATTATGGGCTTTTGAATATGATTATATAGCTGAACTTCAATTTTAGAACATTTTACTCAGTTTAAATTCCAATGGGACCACCGTAAAGCTCATTTCGACATGCACACAATAAACCCCAACAAAATAGCCAAAAAATAAGATGAAATAAAATTTTATGAGTTACAATATTTGATTATGGGCTTTTGAATATGATTATATAGCTTATCCTCAATTTCAGAACTTTTTACTCTGTTAAAATTCCAACGGGTCCACAGAAAAGCCCATTTAGACATGTATGCTTTACACCCCAACAAATTTGCCGAAAAATAAGATGAAATCAAATTTTATGAGTTAAAATATTTGATTACGGGATTTTGAATATGATTATATAACGTAGCCTCAATTTCAGAACTTTTTACTGTGTTAAAATTCTAAAGGGTCCACTATAATGCCCATTTAGACATGCACGCGCTAAACCCAAACAAAACGGACACAAAATAAGATTAAATCAAATTTTATGAGTTAAAATATTTTATTATGGGTTTTTAATATGATTATTAGCTTATCCTCAATTTCAGAACTTTTTACTCTGTTCAAATTCTAACGGGTCCGCTTAAAACCTATTTAGACATGCATGCCTTAAATCCCAACAAAACGGCCCCAAAATAAGTTTAAATCAAATTTTTTGAGTTAAAATATTTGATTATGGGCTTTTGAAATTGATTATATAGCTTAACCTCAATTTTAAAACTTTTTACTCTGTTAAGATTCCAACGGGTCCACTTTAAAGCCCATTTAGACATGCACGCCATAAACCCTAGTAAAATAGGATTAAATCAAAATTTATGAGTTAAAATAATTGATTATGGGCTTTTGAATTTGATTATATAGCTTAACCTCAATTTTACAACTTTTTACTCTGTTAAGATTCCAACGGGTCAACTTTAAAGCCCATTTAGACATGCACGCCATAATCCCCAGTAAAATAGGATTAAATCAAATTTTATGAGTTAAAATATTTGATTATGGGATTTTGAATTTGATTATATAGCTTAACCTCAATTTTAGAACTTTTTACTCAGTTAAAATTCCAACGAGTCCACTGTAAAGCCCATTTAGACATGTACGTCTTAAACCCAACAAAACGCCCACAAAATAAGATTAAATCAATTTAATGAGTTAAAATAATTGATTATGAGATTTTGAACATGATTATATATCTTAACCTCAATTTTAAAATTTTTTACTCGGTTAAAATTCCAACGGGTCAACTATAAAGCTCATTTAGACATGCACGCCTTAAACGCAACAAAACGGCCACAAAATAAGATTAAATCAAATTTTATAAGTTAAAATATTTTATTCTGGGCCTTGAATATGATTATATAGCTTAGCCTCAATTTTGGAACTTTTTACTCTGTTAAAATTCTAACGGGTCCACTGCAAAGCCAATGTAGACATGCACGCCTTAAACACCAACACAACGGCCACAAAATAAGATTAAATCAAATTTTATGAGTTAAAATATTTGATTATGGGATTTTGAGTATGATTATATAGCTTAACCTCAATTTTAAAACTCTTTACTCAGTTAAAATTCCAACGTGTCCACTGTAGAGCCCATTTAGACATGCACGACTTAAACCCCAACAAAATGAGATTAAATCAAATTTTATGTGTTAAAATATTTGATTATGGGATTTTGAATACAATTATGTAGATTAACCACAATTTTAGAGCTTTTTACTCATTTAAAATTCCAACGGTCCACTGCAAAGCCCATTTAGACATGCATGCCTTAAACCCAACAAAAAAGCCACAAAATAATATTAAATCACATTTTATAAGTTAAAATATTTGATTAGGGCATTGGAACATGATTATATTTCTTAACCTCAATTTTAATACTTTTTACTCTGTTAAAGTTCCAATGGGTCCACTATAAAGCCCATTCAGACATACACGCCTTAAACACAACAAAACGAACACAAAATAAGATAAAATCAAATTTTGTGAGATAAAATATTTGATTATGGGATTTTGAATATGATTATATAGCTTAGCCTCAATTTCATAACTTTTTACTCGGTTAAAATTCTACGAGTCCATTGTAAAGCCCATTTAGACATGTAAGCCTTAAACCCCAACAAAATGGCCGCAAAATAAGATTAAATCAAATTTTATGAGTTAAAATATTTGATTATGGGCATTTGAATATGATTATATATCTTAACCTCAATTTTAGAACCTTTTACTGAGTTTAATTTCCAACAGGTCCATCGTAATGCCCATTTAGACATGCACGCCTTAAACCACAAAAAAACAACCAAAAAATAAGAAGAAATCAAATTTTATGAGTTAAAATATTTGATTATGGGCTTTTGAATATGATTATATAGCTTAGCCTCAATTTAATAATTTTTTTGTAACACCCCCTACCCCGGCTTAGTAGTAAACCGGTTCGGGAGCATTACCAAGCACATTACAAGCAAGAGCGAGGCAAGAATAGGTAACTCATCCCTATTAGATGAGTTTCCTAACTCTCAAGTAACCAAGCATATATATAACTTAACATGTAAGAAATCTCATATTTTGTTTACTAGACATTATAGGTTACCAAACAATTCAATTAACATAATCATACGACCAACATTCGAATAAACTAAGTGAGCAAACATGTTTCCATTTCATTTCATTGTTCCTTAGATTAATACATGTAACATTTCATACATAAAATTTACTAGACATGATCATTTGTACATACCTTGTTGATAAGTGTTCAAAAGTACTATTTTTCTTACCCTTTTTACTCATATTATTGTTAGACTTAGGCTCATATTAGTTGCATAATTAGCTATTCATGCATTAATCCATGTTTCCTTCCATCGCTGAGCTTGATTACATAACTTGGTAGTTTTTGTGGAAAAGATGCTGCTTTGGTGTGCTTTGTGTGTGTATGTGCAGGATCACTTGCCAAAGCAATGCCGAGCTAGTTGCCAGGGCAATGCATGAAGGATATGCCGAGCTAGTTGCCAGGGCAATGCATGAAGGAGATGCCGAGCCAGTTGCCATGGCAATTGTCGACAAAGAGAAAATGCAATAGGGATGTCAAAATTAATGACTATACAAGCCCAAGATGACGTGGAGCAAAGCCCAAACCCAAAGGAATTTGATTTCCATACAGAGATTAAAGAAGAATTAAATTCCAAGAAGATAGGAGAAGTTCTAGTAGGAATACAATTATAATAAAGAATTATATTCTTTAAAGATAATTTAATTCCAACTCAAACTCCTCCTCAAAGAAGGACTTTGGCCTAGCCCTATAAATAGCAAGGAGATTTCGACCATCCATAGGGAGAGCATTAGGGGAAATTTCGACAAGAACCAAGAGAGAAAGCAAGGGGAATTTTCGACAAGCATCTAGGGCAAGGGATTTTCGACAAGCTTCATCTTTTCTTCCTTGTTCGATTGGGTTCATGCTAGGGATTTTTTATCTTGTGTTTCTTTGGAACCTAGCCATGAACTAAATCTACTTGGCTATGGTTATTGTGTTTTGTGGTTGTGAGAAACTATTGGTTTTTGTTTAGGTAATAAGAGTTTGCACTTTTCTATTTCAAGGTTTATTCATTCTTGGTTCTTATTATTGTTTGCGAGTGAATTGGGAGAGGATCTCGTGATTTCATCTATTTATCTAATATCGGGAGAGTTAGAATCAAGAAACGAATGAATATGATCTTTATTCAATCTATTGATGGTGAAGATTAATCCGGCTTAGGAATAAGTTAAGGATTTCAACGGCTAAGAGGAGCGCAAGATTGGTTGTTGTTCACCCTTGATTCACGCAGGATGTATTATCAAGGCATGCACAAGTAGCTAGAGTTTCACTTAGGATAAGAAGAAACCATTGAAGAACGCTCTGCCGAACCTTGAAGGTTGCTGCCCAGATGCCAAGTAGTTGTTGCCCTAGTCGCAACCATCGATTAGCTGCCAAGGCAACCCCACAGTAAGTTGCCACGGCAACCGAGTTGCCCGCACACTCTTTTACCAAAACAATCCAATCGGCTATCACACCTCAACTCACGATAACCTGCCTACCTCTCTCTCATTTGATCTCATCTTTTCATTTACTTAATTGCTTTCTAGATTAGTTATTAGTTAAAACTTCTATAATCCTTTACTTGTGTTTTTACTTTTTACAAAGGCAAGAGACTAGATTCTTGAAGTGGCACCAATCCTCGTGGAGACGATATCTTTTATACTATAACTTATGAATTGTATACTTGCACATTTATGTAGCACTTATTATGCGCAAACAAGTTTTTGGCGCCGTTGTCGGGGATTGGCAATAGCGACTTTGTTTTTATTTTCTTGCACTTTCTTTTTATTTTTCTTGTTTAAAATTCAAAGGGCTAACAAACTTTGGTTTTGCATTGGTATATGACCAGTATGCGAGATCGACTTCACCGAATATCCCTTTGATCCGTAAATCGAATGAACCTTACAAAGACTTAGACGAAGGATAAGAGAAGCAATGGCAAATCAAGACGGCTATATGAATCAAGATGTTCGAGCAGGAGGAGGAGTGATTCTTGCACGAAACAGAACTATTCGAGACTATCTTGAAGAAGATCTTGATAGACTTAACCCAGGAGTTGTCGCACCTGAAATTGAAGCCGACCACTTTGAGTTGAAACCGGTAATGTTTAATATGATCAACACAATTGGTCAATTTGGCGGCTCAAAGAATCAAGATGCACGGCAACATCTGAAATCTTTCCTTGAGATTTGCAACTCGTTCAAGATACACGGAGTCACCCCTGATGTCCTACGATTAAGATTATTCCCCTATTCACTGAGGGATAGGGCAAAAGCATGGTTGAATAGTATTCCTGCCGGATCCATAGCATCTTGGACTGATCTTTGTCGTGATTTCCTTGCTAGATTTAATCCTACAAATTTGACTGATAAGCTTCGTAACGACATTACTTCTTTTCGGCAGGCATATGATGAATCCATGTACGAGGCTTGGGAGCGATATAGAGAACTTCTACACAAATGCCCCCTACACGGATTCCCGGTGTGAACTCAAGTAACAATGTTTTACAACGCCGTGAATACACCAACAAGGATGATGCTAGATGCCTCGGCAAACGGTATACTCCTAGATAAGTCGCCAGAGGAAGCAATGCAAATTCTAAATAGGCTGGCCAAGAATGACTATCAATTCCCATCTACTAGAAGAGGAGGAGTTAGACGCCAAGCCACAATACATGAACTAGGATCATCAGATTCAATTTCGGCACAATTGGCCACTTTAACCAAGATGGTCCAGAACATGCAAAAACCAAACAACACACATGAAGTCAAGGTAATGGATTCTTTTTGTGAGTTATGTGGTGATAACCATAATTCTTCTGAATGTATGCAGAAATCCGAATCCGACTTCTATGTGGGGAATTACAATCGAGCAACAATGTGATGTCCAATACATACAATCCAGCTTGGAAGAAGCACCCGAATTTTTCATGGAGTAATCCCAACAATGCTCTAAACCGAACAATCGAATGCACAAGCATCGGGATTCCAAAGAATATGCCACGGCAAATGATGCCGCAAAACAACGACAACATCTAGTTCTTTGGAAAATTCTCTAAATGCTTTTATGATGAAAACTAAATCTTATATGGCTGAGAATAGTAATTTCATAAAAAGAACTGATGCTTTTATTAACAGGACTGAGATGAGATTGCAAAACCAAGAGGCGGCAATCAAATCATTGGAAAATCAAGTCGGACAGTTTGCTCAAAATCTGAATACTAGACCACAAGGAGGTTTACCTAGCGATACTGAAGTCGCAAGAGGAACTGGCCATGAGCAATGTAAGGCAATCACCACCAGAAGTGGTCAACAACTTAGAGAGGCTCAAACCCGCTCATCAAACAAAACTCCACAAAAAGATCAAGACGAACCTAGCGGCAAAGCCTCAGATGCTGAACCAGGAATTGTCGCGGCAACCGGCAATAAGCATGCCTCGGCAACTTGCGATAAGCACGCCTCGGCAACCCCAGTTGATAACGCCTCGGCAACTCTAGATATCCCGGTAATGCCGTCAACCAGGTTTCAAACCAATGAAAGGATCGAAGATATCCGACTTCCACCACCATTCCCACAAAGGTTGAAGTGACAAAAGCAAGAATACCAATTCAAGAAGTTTCTTGATATCCTAAAGCAAGTCCACATCAACTTGCCACTGGTGGAAGCAATTGAACAAATGCCAAAATATGCCAAGTTTCTTAAAGACATTGTGTCCAAGAGAACAAGGCTAGGAGAGTTTGAAACAGTTGCTGCAACAGAGGGATGCATGGCAATGTGCACAATCGTATGCCACCCAAGTTGAAGGATCCCGGAAGTTTCACAATACCCTGTTCTATTGGAAATCACTATGTCAGAAAAGCACTATGCGACCTTGGGGCTAGCATAAACTTGATGCCTAAATCGGTTTTCCAGAAACTAGGAATCGGGAAGGCAAGACCTACAACAGTTATGCTACAGCTAGCCGATAGATCCTATGTGCACCCAGAGGGAAAAATCGAGGACATACTGGTAAAAGTTGATAAATTTATTTTTCCCACTGACTTTATTGTTTTGGATTGTGAAGCAGATGAGCATGCACCTATCATTCTCGGGAGACCATTCCTAGCAACAGGGAGAACCTTGATCGACGTTGAAAAGGGATAACTCACAATGAGGGTGAATGACTAGCAGGTCAAACTAAATGTGTTCCAAACACTAAGGCATGCCGATGATCCAGAAGAATGCCAACTACTTCATGCCACGGTAGAGTTTAACTTCGATGAGGAATTTAGTTGCCTCGGCAACTACATTGCCGATCAAGAGGAACCTGAGGAGTATGAAGAACCGGTCGGTGAGGAACAACAAGAAGAGGCAAATTGGCTAGTCAACCGACCAGTTACATACTTTGAACCACTGGATTACTCAGGTAAGGAAGGTAAGCTCGAAAAACCCTCTATTGAACAACCATCGATTCTTGAGTTGAAACAATTGCCAGAGCAACTAAAATATGCATACTTAGGAACCGATAATACATTGCCTGTAATTATTTCTTCTAAGTTACAGCCTGAGCAGGAAAAGAAGCTGATCAAGATGTTGAAGCTACACAAAAAGGCAATAGGGTGGACAATTGCCGACTTGAAGGGAATTAGCCCGACTGTATGCATGCACAAGATCTTGTTGGAAGATGATCACAAACCTTCAATTGAGGCCCAGAGGAGACTGAATCATGCCATGAAAGGGGTTATAATGAAAGAAATCATCAAGTGGCTTGACGCCGGCATTATATACCCTATCTCCGATAGTACGTGGGTAAGTCTGGTACAATTGTACCGAAAAAGGGAGGTACAACAGTGGTAAGCAATGAAAATAATGAACTTATCCCAACCATGACTGTGACCGGTTGGAGGGTTTGTATGGACTATCGAAAGCTAAACAAAGCTACTAGGAAAGATCACTTTCCATTACCCTTTATTGATCAAATGCTTGACCGTCTTGCAGGTAAACCCTTTTATTGTTTTCTTGATGGTTATTCAGGTTACAATCAGATTGCCATAGCACCAGAAGATCAAGAAAAGACAACCTTCACATGCCCATACGGTACTTATGCCTTCCGAAGGATGCCATTTGGATTGTGTAACGCCCCGACAACCTTCCAAAGGTGCATGATGACACTCTTTTCAGACATGGTCGAAGACTTCCTTGAGATCTTCATGGATGATTTTTTGGTTTTTGGTAATGACTTCGACGGCTGTCTCAGCAATTTAGAGAGGGTGTTAGCAAGATGCGAAGAAACGAATTTAGTCCTCAATTGGGAGAAATGCCATTTTATGGTAGATGAAGGAATAGTGCTCAGCCACAAGATTTCATCCAAGGGAATTGAAGTAGACAAAGCCAAGGTGGACATGATCGAGAGATTACCCCCACCAAGTTCGGTTAAAGGAATTCGAAGTTTTCTCGGACATGCAGGTTTTTACAGGAGGTTCATTCATAATTTTTCTAAAATCACTAAACCCTTGTGTAATCTGCTTGAACAGGATAAAGTCTTCGATTTTGATGATTCTTGCACCCAAGCATTCGAAAACCTAAAGAAAAAGCTTGCCTCGGCACCCATTGTCGTTCCACCAGATTGGACGCTACCTTTTGAGCTCATGTGTGATGCAAGTGATTTCGCGGTAGGAGCAGTCCTAGGCCAACGCACGGGTAAGACCTTCCATGTGATATACTACGCTAGTAAAACTCTTAATAGTGCTCAAGTGAATTACACAACAACGAAAAAAGAGTTACTAGCTGTAGTTTTCGCATTTGACAAGTTTCGATCCTATTTAATTGGTACAAAGGTAATTGTTCATACGGACCATTCGTCAATCAAATACTTATTTGCTAAAAATGATGCTAAACCTCGTTTGATTCGTTGGATATTACTTTTACAAGAATTTGATATTGAAATTAAGGACAAGAAAGGAACAGAAAACCAAGTGGCCGATCACTTATCACGTCTGGAATGCAATAGGGAAGAGGACGCGAATCTTGTGATATGCGATGCATTCTCGGATGAACAAATTTTAGTTGCCTTGACAACCCTCGACGCCTCGGCAACCCTAGACGCCTCGGCAACCCACGACGCCTCGGCAACCCTCGACGCCTCGGCAACCATGGATGCACACGCCTCGGTAACTCTCGATGCCGAGCAGCCTTTGACGTGCACGCCTCGGCAATTTTGGGAGTAGTTGCCACGACAGCACATGCCTCGGCAATACCCTGGTACGCGAATTTAGTTAATTTCCTTGTTTGTGGTATTTTTCCTTATGGCATTACTCACCAAGGGAAGAAGCGGTTCCGCCATGATGCTAAGCATTACTTTTGGGACGAGCCTCTTTTGTTTAAACAATGTGCAGATCAGGTTATACGCAGATGTGTCCCTGAAGAAGAGCAACAGAATGTACTCAGGCAATGCCATTCTTCACCCTATGGAGGACATTTTGGAGGAACTCGTACCGCGGCCAAAGTGTTGCAATCCGGTTTGTATTGGCCAACATTGTACAAAGATGCCCAAGACTTTTACAAGCAATGTGATCGTTGCCAGTGGACGGGCAATATCTCTAGACGACATGAGATGCCGCTCCAGAACATCATCGAGGTGGAATTGTTCGATGTATGGGGGATCGATTTTATGGGAACTTTTCCATCTTCATTCGGCAACCTCTACATTCTACTTGCCATTGACTACGTGTCTAAATGGGTTGAGGCAGCTGCAGTTCCCAACAACGATTCCAAGACCGTGCAAAGATTCTTGCAGAAAAACATATTTACACGGTTTGGGATGCCGAGAGCAATTATCAGTGGCGAAGGCAAGCATTTTGACAACAGACTAATTGCCAAGATGTTGCAACGCTTCGGCATATCACACAAGATCGCCACGGCATATCACACACAAACCAACGGGCAAGCAGAAATTTCCAACCGGGAGTTGAAGGGAATACTCGAGAAAGTCGTAAATCCCTCTAGGAAGGATTGGTCATTAAGACTAGATGACGCACTTTGGGCATATCACACTGCATTCAAAACACCCTTAGGTATGTCCCCCTTCCGACTTGTCTATGGCAAGACATGCCATCTACCGGTAGAAATCGAGCACAAGGCATACTGGGCAATCAAGACCGTGAATATAGATTGGGAAAGTGCCGGAAAAAAGCGTTTGATGGATCTCAACGAGATAGAAGAATTCCGTACACTCGCCTATAACAATGCACGAATCTACAAGGAGAAAACAAAACGATGGCACGACAAGAAACTATTGCCACGACAATTCACGCCAGGGCAACTAGTTCTCCTATTCAATTCTCGGCTCTTTTCCCGGGAAAGCTGAAATCAAGATGGTCGGGACCATTCGAAGTCGTCAAACCATTCTCCCATGGTGCTGTGATAATCAAGTCCATCTCTGACAACCATGAATTCAAAGTTAATGGACAAAGATTGAAGCACTACAATGGTGCCCATGTGGAACATAACAAAGAAGTGGTCAACTTGGGAGATGCATGAGCATGCTCTCCTTTCAATATTTTCTTTTTTTTTCTTTTTCTTTTTATTTTCATTTTTATTTTTAGGAGATATTTTATTTTTCTTCATTATCTTTAGTTTTCAGGTTTTCTTTGTTTTCTTTTTCACAACAAGACTCACAACTACTATGCTAAGGAAATTTACTGCCAAGATCCTTGCCCCGGCAACCAATGAAGAAGATTCCGCGGCAACCTACATCGTGCCTGCACAAGCTGATGCCAGGCAACCAAAGCTAAAGACATCCCGGCAACAAGAAAACAACCATCGCGTTCAAGCAAGAGAATCAAGACACCGACTAGAAGGAAACTAATCATCTACGATGACGAACTCTCAGAATAAGTCCTCGTATGCATTTATTTTATTTTATTATTATTTTTATTTTTCGTTATTTTATGCATGCATTGAGGACAATGCCTCACTCGAGTTTGGGGGGGATTGTTATTAGTAGTTACCATGTTTAGTTACATTCATCTTAAGTATTACATTTAGGATACATAAATTTCTTGCCATGCCTTTAATTGGAACAAGAATTGCTTAGATTTGATGAATATTCGATGATGACTTTGCCAATGCACTTAATTGATAGAATTTTTATTCTAGGATAACCATGGAAAAACTTAGAATTTTACTATGATGCTAATTTTGATGAAACACTGTTGTGGTTTGATTGATTTAAGGAATTCTAGTGAACTTAGGTTGATAATTAACAAATTGGGGTATTAGAATAAAAATTGGATGAATGCTAGAGGTGCCCGAAATTGGCTCTAGCATGTGCTAAAAAATTGATCACTAGAGGTGCCCGAAACTGGCTCTAGGATGTGTTAAATTTTTTTTTAACTAGAGGTGCCCGAAACCAGCTCTAGTCGATTAAATTAACTTAATAAAACTAAAAAAAACACTAGAGGTGTCCAAAGCTGGCTCTAGTTAAAACATGTTAAAAAGAACCCAATAAAGTAATTTGAAAACCTATTGTTTGCATAGGATCTGAAAAATCAACTTGCACACAACTCCGCACACACTCACAAGCATTATAGTTTGATTCCGAGTAACTCCTCAGTTTTCCGAAAAAATAAAAAGCCAATCATACTTTGTGCCCCGGTTCAGAGAATTGAAATCAAGTTCAAAGCTAAGTTTGTGAAAATTTAAGTCTTGGCAGGTAATTCTGAGTTTGCATTGCTTGAGGACAAGCAATAGTTCGAGTTTGGGGGTGTGATAAGTGTTCAAAAGTACTATTTTTCTTACCCTTTTTACTCATATTATTGTTAGACTTAGGCTCATATTAGCTGCATAATTAGCTATTCATGCATTAATCCATGTTTCCTTCCATCACTGAGCTTGATTACATAACTTGGTAGTTTTTGTGGAAAAGATGTTGCTTTGGTGTGCTTTGTGTGTGTATGTGCAGAATCACTTGCCAAAGCAATGTCGAGCTAGTTGCCAGGGCAATGCATGAAGGATATGCCGAGCTAGTTGCCAGGGCAATGCATGAAGGAGACGCCGAGCCAGTTGCCATGGCAATTGTCGACAAAGAGAAAATGCAATAGGGATGTCGAAATTAATGACTATACAAGCCCAAGATGACGTGGAGCAAAGCCCAAACCCAAAGGAATTTGATTTCCATGCAGAGATTAAAGAAGAATTAAATTCCAAGAAGATAGGAGAAGTTCTAGTAGGAATACAATTATAATAAAGAATTATATTCTTTAAAGATAATTTAATTCCAACTCAAACTCCTCCTCAAAGAAGGACTTTGGCCTAGCCCTATAAATAGCAAGGAGATTTCGACCATCCATAGGGAGAGCATGATAGGCTAGATCAATTGCTTTGATAGGCTAGATCAATTGCTTTGAAACATTCAATATATATTATCTCGCAACATGGTATGTTCACACAAGTGACTATATTATCTCGCAAGCCATTCGAATAGCATGATAGGCTAGATCAATTGCTTTGAAACATTCAATATATATATCCATATGCGCAGCAAAATACTTTTCCATTACATAGAATCGAGTTCATTACTTGATTCACATTATCAACCAAGTTCACAACATGGTAAGCCCATTCAAGAACATATATATACAAGTTTCAAGTATTCAAAATGCATGCTCACCCTTTGGGCAGCTGCGTGGATGCTACCTCGGCTGAAGCTCAAGCGGTTCTTGCTGGCATAATTTTTTCTCGTGATCGTGGTTGGATAGATTCGACAATAGTGGCAAATAAGTTAAATTGGCAATGTACTGATTTGTCTATATTGATATCGTTTATCAAACATGCCGTCTTCTGCTTGCCGATGCAGATAATATTAGTATTCATTTTGTTCCTAGGCTGGTGAACAATGTTGCCCACACTCTTGCCTCTAGGGCTCTAAGGTCTATGTCGTCTACATTTTCGGTTCAGATTATCCTGATTATCTTCATTCCATTGTAACTACTAAGATTATTTCTCATCCAAGTTAATACATTTGGGTACTATTTTCCCCATAGGACCTCACTCGGGGCCTCATGGCCGCGTGTGAATTTAGAGGGGTTTTAATGAAGCCCACCTTTCTTCAAAAAAAATTCCATCGGGTCCACAATAAAGCCTATTTCGACATGCACACCTTAAACACCAAGAAAACGACCAAAAAATAAGATTAAATCAAATTTTATAAGTTAAAATATTTGATTATGGGCTCTTGAATATGATTATATAGCTTAACCTCAGTTTTAGAACTTTATACTCTGTTGAATTCCAACAGATCCACTTTAAAACCCATTTAGACATGCACGCCATAAACCGTAGTAAAATAAGGTTAAATCAAATTTTATGAGTTAAAATTTTTGATTATGGGCTTTTGAATATGATTATATAGCTTAACCTCAATTTTAGAACTTTTTACTTGGTTAAAATTCCAACGGTTCCACTGTAAAGCCCATTTAGACATACACCCCTTAAACCCAAAAAAACGGCCGCAAAATAAGACCAAATAAAATTTTATGAGTTAAAATAATTAATTATGGGCTTTTTAACATGATTATATATCTTAACCTCAATTTTAAAACTTTTTACTCGGTTAAAATTCCAACGGATCAACTATAAAGCCCATTTAGAGATGCACGCCTTAAACACAACAAAACGGCCACAAAAATAAGATTAAATCAAATTTTGAGTTAAAATATTTGATTATGGGCTTTTGAACATGATTATATATCTTAACCTCATTTTCAAAAAATTTTACTCGGTTAAAATTCCCACGGATCCACTGTAAACCCCATTTAGACATGCACGCCTTAAAACCCAACAAAACGGCCAAAAAATAAGATGAAATCAAATTTGATGAGTTAAAATACTTGATTATGGTATTTTGAATATGTTTATATATCCCAGCCTCACTTTCAGAACTTTTTGCTCGGTTAAAATTCGAAAGTGTCCACTGTAAATCTCATTTAGATATGCATGCCTTAAACCCAACAAAATGGTCAAAAATAAGATTAAATCAAATTTTATGAGTTAATATTTTATTATGGTCTTTTAATATGATTATATAGCTTAGCCTCAATTTCAGAACTTTTTACTCAGTTAAAATTCTAACGGGTTCATTATAAAGCCCTTTTAGAGATGCACTCCTATGGCCGCAAAATAAGATTAAATAAAATTTTATGAATTAAAATATTTGATTATGGGCTTTTGAACATGATTATATATCTTAACCTCAATTTTAAAATATTTGATTACGGGTCCACTATAGAGCCTATTTAGACATGCACGCCTTAAACAAAACAAAACGGACACAAAATAAGATAAAATCAAATTTTATGAGTTAAATTATTTTATTATTGGCCTCTGATTATGATTATATAGCTTAGCCTCAATTTCAGAACTTTTTACTTGGTTAAAATTCTAATGGGTCCACTGTAAAGCCCATTTAGACATGCACGCCTTAAACCAAAACAAAATGGCCGCAAAATAAGATTAAATCAAATTTTATAAGTTAAAATATTTGATTATGGGCTTTTGAATATGATTATATAGCTTAACCTCAATTTTATAACTTTTTAATCGGTTAAAATTCCAACGGGTCCACAAGAAAGCCCATTTAGACATGCACGATGTAATCCCCAACAAAATTGTCGCAAAATAAGATGAAATCAAATTTTATGAGTTAAAATATTTGATTATGGGCTTTTGAATATGATTATATAGCTAAGCCTGAATTTTAGAATATTTTACTATGTTAAAATTCTAACGGGTCCACCATGTTAAAATTCACTCAAGATTCGTCTAATTTACTGAAGACTGTGCATGCAGTAATCCGGATACGGGATTTTGGAAAATTAAGCCCAAAAGCTAACATATAAGGCTTTGGACATGTAATATCCCAATTCTTGCTTAGTGACTAAAATGTAAAATTTGAAAGTTTAGGGGTTAAAGTGTAATTTTTGAAAAGTTATGTAATTTAACCCCATAGTTCATCCCCAAGAATGGTATTTTCGTGTTATCGAATTTTTCATACGAGGCTTATATTATTCGAATTTGGATCGAATATAATTATTAAGCGTGCTCAGGCTAGGGAAATATTAGGATGGGTAACCTCCGGGAAGGTCCCATAAAAGTGTTTCTGATCGATATTTTGGACTCGGTAAGAGTAGAGAAAATTCGTATAGATTATCGATAAAAGAATTCTAAGAGAAATTTTATTCTATGAAGATTTTCGATAATTATAGAATAATAGACTGCGTTAGGAAAATTCAGTCTAAGTTCTTGGAATAGGAAGTTTTATGGGAAAATAGAGTTTATTTCCCGAATATGGAAATATAGAATTTTTAGAAGAAATCCAATAGCTCAGAAAGGGTAAAATTGCAGTAGAAGTATTTTATGGATATCGGTATATCGAATTGAATTGAAATTTTAAAGACAGTTCCAAAGATTATGGAAAATTAATAAAATATTAATTTATGAATATTTTGTTAATGTTGGTGAGATTCTAACTAGATTTAGTTAGAATATGATGGAGTAATTATTAAGCCCAAAGAAAGAAAATTTGGAAATCATATTGAATGAAATTCAAATATTTGGATCGAGTAAATATCATAAATTAAAATTTATGATATTTTGGGAAGGAGGCTGGTTAGAATGGAACCAATTTGGTTCAATTTTTATGGAATGGCAATTTTAAGTCATGTAAGTAAATAAAGTCTAATTGAAGGGTAAATTGGTCATTTGCCATGGATGGCATTTTTGAATTTTTTTGGAACTTTGAGGGCAATTTTGAAAGGTGAAAAACACATGGATTTGATCTTGGCCATTAATTTTTGACGAGATTGAATCATGGCCATTAGATTAAAAGGGCAAATTAGTAAATTCACTAGTTAAATGAATTTAAAATTCATTTAACTTTACATGTGGATTAAATACGTTAAAAGATGATAAAAAAATCATCTTATTTCTCCAGCTTGGTATTCGAAAGTTCAAAGATTGGAGGTGGAAAGAAATTTTCAAACTTTCAAGCCAAAATTGA
Organism: Hibiscus mutabilis; assembly: GCA_019671005.1. Lineage (NCBI taxonomy): Eukaryota > Viridiplantae > Streptophyta > Magnoliopsida > Malvales > Malvaceae > Hibiscus > Hibiscus mutabilis. The sequence continues at coordinate 21,071,114 of CM033733.1, read as the reverse complement.
AGGATTAAAGGCTAAGATCAAGCAAAATAAATTTAGGTAAATTGTTCTACACTAGATTCTCTTCATTTTGATAGTAGTTTTACATGATAAAAGTTAATTTTTTAGTTCATGTTATTGATGAATATGTTTTTGGAAATTGAAGTCTATGATGGAAATTAGAGTTGTATTTAGTAGAATTGATGTTGTAAACATGGAATCAAGATTGAATTTAGATTAATTCCATGTTTTAGGTTGTAAACCCTAACCCTAAATTTTGGATATTTTAATTAGGGAGTTAAATTGAGGATGAAATTGAATAGATTATGATGCTGGGAGCTTGAATTTGATGTTAGATTAAATAATTTCCTAAGTTGTAAATTTAGGGACCATTTTGAAGAGGTTGACAAAATTAAGGGAAATTATTGAAAATTTATTTTCAGCATTGTAATTGTTGATTTATGATGAAATTATCTTAAATTGATGATTAGGGACCGAAATGAAAATTTATGGAAGTTCAAGGACCAATAAGGCAATTTATGAAAAATTTGGGATTGGTCCTGAATTTATGGAAAATTGATAGAATTGAATATTTAAGCATGTTATGGAAGTTAAAGGATTGAAATGTTGAGAAAGGAATGAGAATTGACTTGTTTCGAAATAAAGAATTAGCGAAGGACCAAGTTGAATAAAGTTGGAAGTTGAAGGAAAAATTTCAAGAATATTAGAAAATAAATGAATGGCTTATTTCTACATGAATTTATGTAAAAAAGTGAAGTAGTGAGTAAAATGTCACTTTTATAAAGTTTAAGGACTAAAAAGGATATAGTCCAAAATAAGTAATTAATTATGGAAATTGTTCAAAAATGGGTTTGAACAATTGTTTAATGTTCAAAATGGTCACTAAAGACTTAGGGACCATTTTGGCAATGATGCAAAAATATTGGGAAAATTTTCAAAAAAATTATATTCGAATAGTTTATGTTTAAGAATCAAGTTAGCAATGTTAGATTTAAGTCGAATACGAGAATGATAATGTATATGTTCGATTGGTCTTATCTGATTCTAAAAGAGATCGAAGGAGAACCAAAGATAAAAAGAAAGATAAGAACCTCTAGTAAGCTTAGTGAGGCATACTATTCATGGCCCAGGTGAGTGCATTTACATGTTTAATTTATAAATAGGAAGACTTGCGAATAGTCAACCTTAACTATAAAAAAATACTACATGATATGTATGTATGTATGTTGATCATTGTTGTCATGAATATATTTATATATGATGAAGCATGTAAAATGAATAATTATTTATATGATTGATCATGATGATGGATTGATGAAATTAACTATATATATGTGTTAATTTATGTTTGTTCATGATCAATTATGTTGAAGTATGAGATAATAAATGTTTATTTATATGATGATCTATGTTTACCATGAACACTTATGATGAAGCATGAAACATGAAATGTCTATTTATATGATTAATTATGATGATTTATGATTACCATGAACAATTACGATGAAATATGAATATGAGTTTCCTATCTATATAATTGACGATAATTGATTGGTAATAAAAGAAATGCCCAAGTATTGAGTATGAGAGTCTATGGTATAGTTGGCATGCCATAGAGTCCTTAGCAGTTGCACCCTTATGTTTATGTTATCAAACAGATATTGTGACAAAATGATTGTGTCATATGCACCCTGGGGATCTACGCCCACCGTGCCAAGTGCACTGTCGAGGTGCTGCACCCTGGGATCTATGCCCACTGTGCCCGAGTGCACTGTCGAGGTGCTTTATGTTTATGGGGAGCAAAGAGCGCCCCGAGTACGTACTCATCTTTACATTTACGTTAGACACTGCGGTGTCATTTCAAGATGACTCGCGTACCTCGGTCTCATATAGCGTACCTTGGGCAACGATAAAAGAATCATGTCATGTAAATGAATCATGTTACGTATATGAAACATATCATGAATATGAACTATGCTATGTATATGAAATATGTTAAGTATACGAATCATGCCCCGCATATGAATCATGACATGTATATGAATTATGCTAAGTATATGAATCATGACAAGTACATGAATTATGCCAAGATATGGCAGTATGTCACACATATAAGAAATATGCTATGCATATGAAGCATGCCATGTATACAAATTATGTTACGTATATGAATTATGCTATGTACACGTATCATGTTATGTATATGAATTAAGTCATCTATATGAATGAAAACATATATATATGAATCATGCCACGTATGAAAATCATGTCATGCAAAAGAAATATACCATGCATGAGAATCATGCAACATAAATGGATCATGCCATGAATATGAATCATGTTACATATATGAATCATGTCATGTATATGAATCATGTTATGCATATGAATCATGTCAAGTATGTGAACCCTGTTGCTTATGTGAATTATACCATGTATGTGAATTATGCTATGTATACGAAACATACCATGTATATGACTTACTTTATGATGATAGAGGATTGGAACCATGATTAATTTAGGAATTTATGACATGCACATGAATATCTAGTGACTATGGAAACCTTGATTATACTATCCTATCTTGGGTAGAAAACTTGATATGATATCATATGATAAGTATTAATTAACCTTATGTTTGTTAAATGAGATTATTGTCTCACTAAGTTTGTAGTTAGCGTGTGTTATTTCACACGTAGGTTCTCCCACGTAGAATGGCAAGAAGGAGCTATTAAAGGGAAAAACCAAGTTACATTAGTAATCACGGTATGCACATCTTAAATTATGGTTGATGTCTAGTGGGCATGTACATGTATGTATATGAGTTTTAAGGAAACAACTATTTTGTAAACTTAAGTTATAATGTGTTTACGTATTATTATGAATGTATGGACTTCGAATATGGTTTAGTACAAATTATTAAGTTTTATGACATAGTTAAATATAGTTTAACCCTAATCGCGTAGAAATTTTAAAATCAAGAAAAGGTCTAGACAGGGTACATAGTTTTTTCCCTTAATTATATTTTTATTTCGATAACACATTTTTAATTTTTATAGAACAATTCAGGGTTAAAACTAGCTGCTATAGACTGACTTTGTTTTTAATTCAAAACTGAGAAGGGGTTAAACTATAAGATATAGTTTGGTATTCTAAAAAAAAGTCAAGTCAAGTTTTCCTTAACAACTCTGTAACATCTTTAGTGTATGTTCGGTCTACGAGTATACGTTAGGGGTGTTATATTTATTGGTATCAGAGCTACCGGTTTAGCTGATTCTAGAGGCTAAATCGAGTTTAATGTGATTTAAAGTTAAGTACATGCTCCTAGGATGTCATGTTACTGATGTACTACTGTGTAACTTAATTATGCTCCTCAATAATATGAATAAGTTTTAGTAAAAATAAATGATGTTAAATATTGATGGACTGCGATAAATGTTTAGTTATGGGAATCAAGAGAAGAAAGAAGAATGTTTAAAGCCAAGTATGTTGTCAACTAGTTAAAAGAAAAATGTTGCAGCAGTCCTAAGTTTGAATAAGGTACTCGTACTATTTATGAATACGAGTTAGATTTTAATAGACTGAGTCGGTACGCAGTTAAATGGATGCAGATCGAAAGGTCTCGATGTGAATGGTTTATAGAGAAGCTTTGTCCAAGGCCCAAGTAGATTTTATTGGGCATGAACTTATTAATTTTCAAGAGGCTGTGAGTAAAGCAAAGACTATGGAAAGAACCTGTGCTTATTTTATTTGATTTGGGATTATTATAAATTCAAGAAATTAAGTTCCCGACAGATTTAATGGAACTCCCATTCCATGAATTTGAAGACATTCTTGGAATGGAATGGTTATCTGCATATGATGCATATATGAAGTGTAAGAAAGAAAAGGTTGGTACTTTAGGGACCCAATGGTTTTGAAGTAATCCTTGTAGGAGAAAGAACTGACTATTTAGAGTCAGTAATTTTTGCAACGACATCTCAAAGGCTGTTATGCAATGGATGTGAAGCATGTTTAATTTAGGTGATGGATACTCAAAAGTCACCTAAAAGGGAATTGAAGATATCCTGATCGTAAAGGAATTTTCTAATATAATTCTATATGAGATATCATGGTTACCTCCGGATAGGGAAATATAGTTTGGTATTGATGTTTATCCTGGAACTAAGTCGATATCAATGGTACTATATAGGATGGCACCAACGGAGTTAAGGGAACTAAAGGCTCAATTACAAGAATTGCTAGACCGGGTTACATTTGACCAAGTGAATTATAATGGCGTGCCCCGATATTAATTGTAAAGAAGAAAGATGGTTCTGTATGATCATATATAGATTATCGATAATGAAATAAAATAACCATTAAGAATAAGTATTCCCTACCAAGGATTGAGGATTTATTTGATCAGATTAAAGATGCAGTAATATTTTCAAAGATAAATCTTCGATCAGGGTTATTATCAAATTAAGGTCAAGGAAAAAGATATACCAAGACAGCATTCATGACTCGTTATGGACACTACGAGTTTCTGGTGATGCCTTTTGGATTGATGAATGCCTCTGCTACATTTATGGACTTGATGAATAGGGTATTCTAACCCTATATGGATCAATTTGTTATGGTCTTCATAGATAATATTTTGGTTTATTCAAAGACCGAAGTTAAACATGACTATCATCTTCGTGTGGTACTGCAAATCTTAAGCGATAAGTAACTTTATGTCAAGTTTTCTAAATGTGAGTTCTAGTTGTCAGGAAAGTTTTGAGAGATTAAAGAAAGTTTGGATTGAAGCACTAGTTCTAATTCAACCCAAAACCAGGAAAAGAATATATTTTGTACAATGATGTGTTTCTTTATGGTTTAAGTTGCGTGTTGATGCAAGAAGGTCGTGTCATAGCTTATGCATCAAGGAAACTCAAAAATTTATGAAAGAAACTATTCAACACATGATTTGGAAATGACACCTATGATTTTTGTTTTAAAAATCTGGTGACATTATCTATATAGTGAAAAGTGTCACTTTACATAGATTATAAGAGTTTAAAGTACGATGACGCAAAAGGATATGAATCTACGACAATGAAGGAGGATTAAAATTTTAAAGGATTGTGACGTGGATATCGATTACCACCCTAGAAAGGTTAGTAGTTGTAGATACTCTTAGCCGAGAAGACATTATCTCGCTCTACACATGATGAATGTACAGTTTATGCAAGAGGATGAGATGGTTCCTTAACAGCTGAATGTTAGTTAAAGTCAACTTTATTGGATCAATTCAAAGATTTGCAGTTTATGGATGAAGGATGTCTTGAAAGGAGGAGACAAGTTGAACACTAGTTTGAATGGATTATTCGCTGGATAAATATGCAGAACTTTATGTCTGAGAGATAGTAAGACTACATAGTGTCTCAGCATCGATAGTGTCGACAAAGACCCAAGGTTTACTTCATGGTATTGGGGCACGTTGTTTTAAGCTTTAGGTACTAAATTAAATTTTAGTACATTATTTTCATTCGCAAACAAATGGGCAATATGAGCGGATCATACAGATTCGGAGGATAGTTACTGAGCTTGTGTAATTGAATTTGTGGGATCATGGGAAAGTACTTGCCTTTGGCTGAATTTGCTTCCAACAATAGTTATTAAGCAAGTATCAAGATGGCATATGGAAGAAAATATCAAACTTCTTTAAATCAGTTCATTACAAGATAGAAATGTTGAGAATAACTCAAACATTGAAAGAGTTGATTTAACACTAGACATGGAGAATAAAGTAAAGATTATTCAGAAAAAAGAAACCAATGGCTTATCAATTGGCTTTACCTCCAGATGGAACAAGACTCATTATGTGTTTCATGTATTCATGCTTCGAGGTATTGATTGGATTCTTCACGTATAATTACTTGAGGAGATTGAGCTGCAACCAAGTTTGACGTATAAAGAAGAACTAGTGAAAATCCTAGCATACAAAGTTGAAGAATTAAGGAATAAGAAAATTCTACTGATTAAGGTTCTCTAGAGAAATTATAAAGTAGAAAGCCATTTGGGAAATTGAAGAGAGAATGAATAAGAAATTTACAAAGTTGTTTGAAATGGGTAACGTTGAAAATTCGAGGACGAATTTTCTTAAGGGGATGAATTGTAATATCCCAATTCTTGCTTAGTGACTAAAATGTAATTTTTGAAAGTTTAGGGTTAAAGTGTAAACTTTTAAACGTTCAAGGAGCAAAGTGTAATTTTGAAAAGTTCTGTAATTTAACCCCATCCATATGGATAGTTAATCCCCAAGAGTGGTATTTCTATGTTATCGGATTTTTCATACGGGCTTATATTATTCGAATTTGGATCGAATACAATTGTTAAGCGTGTCGAGCCGAAATATTAGGATGGGTGACCTCGGGAAGGTCCCATAAAAGTGTTTTTGATCAATATTTTGGACTCGATAAGAGTAGAAAAAAATCGTATAGATTATCAATAAAGGAATTCTAAGATAAACTTTATTCTATGAAGATTTTCGATAATTATTAATAATAATAGAGTTAGGAAAAAATTCAGTCTAAGTTCTTGGAAAGGAAGTTTTATGGGAAAATAGAGTTTATTTCTCATTATGGAAATATAGAATTTTTAGAATAAATCAATAGCCCACAAAGGGTAAAATTGCATGGTATTTTATGAATATCGGTATATCGGATCGAATTGAAATTTTAAAGATTTTTCCAAAGATTATGGAAAATTCATAAAATATTAATTTATGAATATTTTGTTAATGTTGGTGAGATTCTAACTAGATCTAGTTCAGAATATGATGGAGTGGTTATTAAGCCTTAAGAGAAAGAAAATTTGGAAATCGTATTGAATAAAATTTGAATATTTGGATGGAATAAATATCATAAATTAAAATTTATGATATTTTGGGAAGGGAGGTAGTTAGAATGGAACCAATTTGGTTCAATTTTTTTTTATGGAATTGCAATTTTTAAGTCATGTAAGTAAATAAAGTCTAGTTTGAGGGCAAAATGGTCATTTGCCATGGATGGCATTTTTGAAATATTTTTGGACTTTGAGGGAAATTTTGAAAGGTGAAAAACACATGGATTTGATATTGGCCATTGCTTTTTGATGAGATTGAATCATGACCATTAGATTAAAAGGGCAAATTAGTAAATTCACTAGTTAAATGAATTTAAATTTCATTTAACTTTACATGTGGATTAAACAGGTTAAAAGATGATAAAAAATCATCTTATTTCTCCAGCTTGTTGTTCGAAAGTTCAAAGATAGGAGGGGGAAAGAAATTTTCAAACTTTCAAGCCAAAATTGAAGGATTAAAGGCTAAGATCAAATAAAAAAAATTTTAGGTAAATTGTTCTACACTAGATTCTCTTCATTTCGATAGTAGTTTTACTTGATAAAAGTTAATTTTAGTTCATGTTAGTGATGAATATGATTTTGGAAATTGAAGTCTATGATGGAAATTAGAGTTGTATTTAGTAGAATTGATGTTGTAAACATGGAATCAAGATTGAATTTAGATTAATTCCATGTTTTAGGTTATAAACTCTAACCTAAATTTTAGGTATTTTGCTTAGGGAGTTAAATGAGGATGAAATTGAATAGATTATGATGTTCCAGAGCTTGAATTTGATGTTGATTAAATAATTTCCCAAGTTGTAAATTTAGGGACCATTTCAAAAAAGGTTGAGAAAAATTAAGGAAATTATTGAAAATTTATCTTCAGCATTGGAATTGTTGATTTATGTTGAAATTAGCTTAAATTGATGATTAGGGACCAAAATGAAAATTTTGGAAGTTAAAGAAACGATTCGGCAATTTAGGAAAAATTAAGTATTCGTCTTGAATTTATGGAAAATTGATATAATTGAAGATTTAAACATGTTATATGAAGTTAAAGGATTAAAATGTCAAGAAAGGAAAGAAAAATGACTTGTTTTGAAATAATGAATTAGTGAAGGACCAAGTTGAATAAAGTTGAAAGTTGTAGGAAAAATTTAATGTTAGAAAATAAATGAATGGTTTATTTATACATGAATTTGTGTACAAAAAGTGAAGTAGTGACTAAAATGTCACTTTATAAAGTTTAAGGAATAAAAGGAAATAGTCCAACATAAGTAATTAATTATGGAAATTGTTCAAAAATGGGTTTGAAAAATTGTTTAATGTTCAAAATGGTCACTAAAGACTTAGGGACCATTTAAAGTTGATGTAAAATACTTTGGGAAAATTTTAAAAAAAATATATTCGAATAGTTATGTTTAAGAATCAAGCTAGCAATGTTAGATTTAAGTCAAATACAAGAATGATAATGTATATGTTCGATTGGTCTTATATAGTTCTAAAAGAGATCGAAAGAGAACCAGTGATAATAAGAAAGATGAGAACCTCGAGTAAGGTTAGTGAGGCATACTATTCATGGCCCGGTGAGTGCATTTACATGTTTAATTTATAAATAGGAAGACTTATGAATAGTCAACCTTAACTATAAAAAATACAACATGATATGTATGTATGTTGATCTATGTTGTCAAGAATATATTTATATATGATGAAGCATGTAATATGAATAATAATTTATATGATTGATCATGATGATGGATTGATGAAATTATATATATATATGTGTGTGTGTGTGTGTGTGTGCGTGTGCGTGTGTGCGTGTGAATTTATGTTTGTTAATGACCAATTATGTTGAAGTATGAGATAAGAAATGTTTATTTATATGATGATCTATGTTTACCATAAACATTTATGATGAAGCATGAAACATGAAATGTCTATTTATATGATTAATTGTGATGATTTATGATTACCATGAACAATTACGATGAAATATGAATATGAATTTCCTATCTATATAATTGATGATAATTGATTGGTAATGAAAGAAATGCCCAAGTATTGAGTATGAGAGTCCATGGTATAGTTAGCATGCCATAGAGTCCTTAGCAGTTGCACCTTTATGTTTATGTTATCAAACAAATATTGTGACAAAATGATTGTCACATGTACCCACGGGATCTACGCCATGAGGATCTCTACGCCCATTTGTACAAGTGCACCCCGATCATGCTTGTGCCCAAGTGCCTTTGTCGAGGTGTTTTATGTTTGTAGGAGCAAAGAGCGTCCCCAAGCATGTACTCATCTTTACGTTTACGTTAGACACTACGGTGCCATTTCAATATGACTCCGTACCTCGGTCTCATATAGTGTACTTTGGGCAACGATAAAAGAATCATGTCACGTAAATGAAACATGTCATGAATATGAACTATGCTATGTATATGAAATATGTTAAATATACGAATCATGCCCCCATATGAATCATGACATGTATATGAATTATATGCAAGTATATGAATAATGACAAGTACATGAATTATGCCAAGTATTTAAGTATGTCACACATATAAGAAATATGCTATGCATATGAAGCATGCCATGTATACAAATTATGATACGATATGAATTATTCCATGCATTTCAATTATACCATGTACGTATCATGTTATGTATATGAATTAATTCATGTATATGAATGAAAATATATATATATATATATGAATCATGCCATGTATATGAAAATCATGTCATGCAAAAGAAATATGCCATGTATGAGAATCATGTTACATAAATGGATCATGCCATGAATATGAATCATGTTACGTATATATGAATCAATGTTATGTATATGAATCATGTCAAGTATGTGAACCTTGATGCTTATGTGAATTATACCATGTATGTGAATTATGTTATGTATACTGAAACATACCATGTATATGTCTTACTTTATGATGATAGAGGATTGGAACCATGATTAATTTAGGAATTTATGACATGCACATGAATATCTAGTGACTATGGAAACCTTGATTGTACTATCCTATCTTGGGTAGAGAACTTGATATGATATCATATGATAAGTATTACTTAACCTTATGTTTGTTAAATGAGATTATTGCCTCACTAAGTTTGTACTTAGCGTGTGTTATTTCACACGTAGGTTCTCCCAAGTAGAATGGCAAGAATGAGCTATTAAAGTGGAAAATCAAGTTACATTAGTAATCACCGTATGTACATCTTAAATTATGGTTGATGTCTAGTGGGCATGTACATGTATGTATGTGAGTTTTAAAGAAACAAATATTTTGTAAACTTAAGTTATAATTTGTTTACATATTATTACAAATGTATGGACTTAGAATATGGTTTTACTATAAATAATTAAGTTTTATGACATAGTTAAATATAGTTTAACCCTAATTGCGTAATAATTTTAAAATCAAGAAAAGGTCTAGGCAGGGTACATAGTTTTCTCCTTGAATTATATTTTTATTTTCAATAACACATTTTTTAATTTTATAAAATAATTCAGGTTAAAACTAGCTGTTATAAACTAATGTAGTTTTTAATTCAAAACCAAGAAGGGGTTAAACAATAAGATATAGTTTGGAATAAAAAAAAAAAGTCAAGTCAAATTTTCATAACAACTTCAGAACATCTTTAGTGTATATTAGGTCTACAGTATCGTTAAGGGTGTTACATTTATTGGTATCAGAGCTACAAGTTTAGCCGATTCTAGAGTTAAACTGAGTTTAATGTGATTTAAAGTTATTAAATACATGCCCTTCTGATGTCAATGTTACTGATGTACTATTGTGTAACTTGATTATGCTCCTCAATAATATGAATAAGTTTTAGTAAAAATAAATGATGTTAAATATTGATGGACTGCGATAAATGTTTAAACATGGGAATCAAAAGAAGAAAGAAGAATGTTTAAAGCCAAGTATGATGGAAACTAGTTAAAAGAAAAGTGTGCAGCAGTCCTAAGTTTGAATAAAGGTATAAATGATTATTGAGATCTGAGTTGAATTTTATAGATTGAATGATGCAGCGATTAAATGGATGTCGATCGAAAAGGTCTCGATGTGAATGGTTTATAAATAAACTTTGTCCAAGGCCCAAGGAGATTTTATTGGGCATGAACTTATCAAATTTTCAAGAGGCTGTGAATAAAGCAAAGACTATGGAAAGAACTTATGCTTATTTTATTTGATTAAGGATTATTATAAATTCAAGAAAATAAGTTCCAAACGATTTAGGAACTTCCATTCCATGCATTCTTGGAATGGAATTCTTGTAATTTTTGTAAGAAGAAAAGGTTGATACTCAAAATGGTTTGTTAATCCAAGAAAGAATGGATGTCGGTAATTTTTTTAACGTGTTTAATTTTTATGTGATGGAAACTTTAAATATTCAAAAGTCACCTAAAAAGGAATTGAAGATATCCCAATTGTAAAATTTTTTGATATAATTACATGAGATAACATGGCTACCTCTCGGATAGGGAAATATAGTTTGGGATTGATGTTTATCTTGGAACTAAGTCGATATAAATGGTACTATATAAGATGGCACCAACGGAGTTAAAGGAACTAAAAGCTCAATTACAAGAATTGCTAGACAAAGGTTACATTTGACCAAGTGAATTATAATGGGGTGCCCTATTAATTGTAAAGAAAGATGGTTCCCTATGATCATATATAAATTATCGATAATGGAATAAAGTAACCATTAAAAAAGTATTCCTACCAAGGATTGAGGATTTATTTGATCAACAAAAAATGCAAATAGTATTTTCAAAGATAAATCTTTGATCGGGGTTATTATCAAATTAAGGTCAAGGAAAAGATATACCAAGACAAAGATTCAAGACTCATTATGGACACTACAAGTTTAAAGTGATGCCTTTGGATTGACAAATGCCTACTGCATTTCATGGACTTGATGAATAGGTATTCTAACCTTATACGGATCAGTTTATTGTAGTCTTCATAGATAATATTTTGGTTTATTCAAGACCAAAGTTGAACATGATTATCATCTTACGTGTGGTACTTCAAATCTTAAGAGATAAGTAACTTTATACAAGTTTTCTAAATGTGAGTTCTAGTTTCTCAAAAGTTTTGAAAGATTAAAGAAAGTTTGGATTGAAGCACTAGTTCTAATTTAACGGAACCAGAAAAGAATATATTCTGTACAATGATATGTTTCTTTATGGTTTAAGTTACGTGTTGATGCAAGAAGGTCGTGCCATAGCTTATCATCAAGGTGCTCAAAATTATTTTCGTGTTATCGAATTTTTCATACGAGGCTTATATTATTCGAATTTGGATCGAATATAATTATTAAGCGTGCTCGTGCTAGGAAATATTAGGATGGGTAACCTCCGGAAGGTCCCATAAAAGTGTTTCGATCGATATTTTGGACTCGGTAAGAGTAGAGAAAATTCATATAGATTATCGATAAAAGAATTCTAAGAGAAATTTTATTCTATGAAGATTTTCGATAATTATAGAATAATAGACTGCGTTAGGAAAATTTCATCTAAGTTCTTGGAATAGGAAGTTTTATGGGAAAATAGAGTTTATTTCCCGAATATGGAAATATAGAATTTTTAGAAGAAATCCAATAGCTCGAAAAAGGGTAAAATTGCAGTAGAAGTATTTTATGGATATCGGTATATCGAATTGAATTGAAATTTTAAAGACAGTTTCAAAGATTATGGAAAATTAATAAAATATTAATTTATGAATATTTTGTTAATGTTGGTGAGATTCTAACTAGATTTAGTTAGAATATGATGGAGTAATTATTAAGCCCAAAGAAAGAAAATTTGGAAATCATATTGAATGAAATTCAAATATTTGGATCGAGTAAATATCATAAATTAAAATTTATGATATTTTGGGAAGGAGGCTGGTTAGAATGGAACCAATTTGGTTCAATTTTTATGGAATGGCAATTTTAAGTCATGTAAGTAAATAAAGTCTAATTGAAGGGTAATTGGTCATTTGCCATGGATGGCATTTTTGAATTTTTTGGAACTTTGAGGGCAATTTTGAAAGGTGAAAAACACATGGATTTGATCTTGGCCATTAATTTTTGACGAGATTGAATCATGGCCATTAGATTAAAAGGGCAAATTAGTAAATTCACTAGTTAAATGAATTTAAAATTCATTTAACTTTACATGTGGATTAAATACGTTAAAAGATGATAAAAAAATCATCTTATTTCTCCAGCTTGGTATTCGAAAGTTCAAAGATTGGAGGTGGAAAGAAATTTTCAAACTTTCAAGCCAAAATTGAAGGATTAAAGGCTAAGATCAAGCAAAATAAATTTAGGTAAATTGTTCTACACTAGATTCTCTTCATTTTGATAGTAGTTTTACATGATAAAAGTTAATTTTTTAGTTCATGTTATTGATGAATATGTTTTTGGAAATTGAAGTCTATGATGGAAATTAGAGTTGTATTTAGTAGAATTGATGTTGTAAACATGGAATCAAGATTGAATTTAGATTAATTCCATGTTTTAGGTTGTAAACCCTAACCCTAAATTTTGGATATTTTAATTAGGGAGTTAAATTGAGGATGAAATTGAATAGATTATGATGCTGGGAGCTTGAATTTGATGTTAGATTAAATAATTTCCTAAGTTGTAAATTTAGGGACCATTTTGAAGAGGTTGACAAAATTAAGGGAAATTATTGAAAATTTATTTTCAGCATTGTAATTGTTGATTTATGATGAAATTATCTTAAATTGATGATTAGGGACCGAAATGAAAATTTATGGAAGTTCAAGGACCAATAAGGCAATTTATGAAAAATTTGGGATTGGTCCTGAATTTATGGAAAATTGATAGAATTGAATATTTAAGCATGTTATGGAAGTTAAAGGATTGAAATGTTGAGAAAGGAATGAGAATTGACTTGTTTCGAAATAAAGAATTAGCGAAGGACCAAGTTGAATAAAGTTGGAAGTTGAAGGAAAAATTTCAAGAATATTAGAAAATAAATGAATGGCTTATTTCTACATGAATTTATGTAAAAAAGTGAAGTAGTGAGTAAAATGTCACTTTTATAAAGTTTAAGGACTAAAAAGGATATAGTCCAAAATAAGTAATTAATTATGGAAATTGTTCAAAAATGGGTTTGAACAATTGTTTAATGTTCAAAATGGTCACTAAAGACTTAGGGACCATTTTGGCAATGATGCAAAATATTGGGAAAATTTTCAAAAAAAATTATATTCGAATAGTTTATGTTTAAGAATCAAGTTAGCAATGTTAGATTTAAGTCGAATACGAGAATGATAATGTATATGTTCGATTGGTCTTATACAGTTCTAAAAGAGATCGAAGGAGAACCAGTGATAAAAAGAAAGATAAGAACCTCTAGTAAGCTTAGTGAGGCATACTATTCATGGCCCAGGTGAGTGCATTTACATGTTTAATTTATAAATAGGAAGACTTGCGAATAGTCAACCTTAACTATAAAAAAATACTACATGATATGTATGTATGTATGTTGATCATTGTTGTCATGAATATATTTATATATGATGAAGCATGTAAAATGAATAATTATTTATATGATTGATCATGATGATGGATTGATGAAATTAACTATATATATGTGTTAATTTATGTTTGTTCATGATCAATTATGTTGAAGTATGAGATAATAAATGTTTATTTATATGATGATCTATGTTTACCATGAACACTTATGATGAAGCATGAAACATGAAATGTCTATTTATATGATTAATTATGTTGATTTATGATTACCATGAACAATTACGATGAAATATGAATATGAGTTTCCTATCTATATAATTGACGATAATTGATTGGTAATAAAAGAAATGCCCAAGTATTGAGTATGAGAGTCTATGGTATAGTTGGCATGCCATAGAGTCCTTAGCAGTTGCACCTTATGTTTATGTTATCAAACAGATATTGTGACAAAATGATTGTGTCATATGCACCACGGGGATCTACGCCCACCGTGCCAAGTGCACCGTCCGAGGTGCTGCACCACAGGATCTATGCCCACTCGTGCCCGAGTGCACTTTGTCGAGGTGCTTTATGTTTATGGGGAGCAAAGAGCGCCCGAGTACGTACTCATCTTTACATTTACGTTAGACACTGCGGTGTCATTTCAAGATGACTCGCGTACCTCGGTCTCATATAGCGTACCTTGGGCAACGATAAAAGAATCATGTCATGTAAATGAATCATGTTACGTATATGAAACATATCATGAATATGAACTATGCTATGTATATGAAATATGTTAAGTATACGAATCATGCCCCGCATATGAATCATGACATGTATATGAATTATGCTAAGTATATGAATCATGACAAGTACATGAATTATGCCAGTATACGAAGTATGTCACACATATAAGAAATATGCTATGCATATGAAGCATGCCATGTATACAAATTATGTTACGTATATGAATTATGCTATGTACACGTATCATGTTATGTATATGAATTAAGTCATCTATATGAATGAAAACATATATATATGAATCATGCCACGTATGAAAATCATGTCATGCAAAAGAAATATACCATGCATGAGAATCATGCAACATAAATGGATCATGCCATGAATATGAATCATGTTACATATATGAATCATGTCATGTATATGAATCATGTTATGCATATGAATCATGTCAAGTATGTGAACCCTGTTGCTTATGTGAATTATACCATGTATGTGAATTATGCTATGTATACGAAACATACCATGTATATGACTTACTTTATGATGATAGAGGATTGGAACCATGATTAATTTAGGAATTTATGACATGCACATGAATATCTAGTGACTATGGAAACCTTGATTATACTATCCTATCTTGGGTAGAAAACTTGATATGATATCATATGATAAGTATTAATTAACCTTATGTTTGTTAAATGAGATTATTGTCTCACTAAGTTTGTAGTTAGCGTGTGTTATTTCACACGTAGGTTCTCCCACGTAGAATGGCAAGAAGGAGCTATTAAAGGGAAAAACCAAGTTACATTAGTAATCACGGTATGCACATCTTAAATTATGGTTGATGTCTAGTGGGCATGTACATGTATGTATATGAGTTTTAAGGAAACAACTATTTTGTAAACTTAAGTTATAATGTGTTTACGTATTATTATGAATGTATGGACTTCGAATATGGTTTAGTACAAATTATTAAGTTTTATGACATAGTTAAATATAGTTTAACCCTAATCGCGTAGAAATTTTAAAATCAAGAAAAGGTCTAGACAGGGTACATAGTTTTTTCCCTTAATTATATTTTTATTTCGATAACACATTTTTAATTTTTATAGAACAATTCAGGGTTAAAACTAGCTGCTATAGACTGACTTTGTTTTTAATTCAAAACTGAGAAGGGGTTAAACTATAAGATATAGTTTGGTATTCTAAAAAAAAGTCAAGTCAAGTTTTCCTTAACAACTCTGTAACATCTTTAGTGTATGTTCGGTCTACGAGTATACGTTAGGGGTGTTATATTTATTGGTATCAGAGCTACCGGTTTAGCTGATTCTAGAGGCTAAATCGAGTTTAATGTGATTTAAAGTTAAGTACATGCTCCTAGGATGTCATGTTACTGATGTACTACTGTGTAACTTAATTATGCTCCTCAATAATATGAATAAGTTTTAGTAAAAATAAATGATGTTAAATATTGATGGACTGCGATAAATGTTTAGTTATGGGAATCAAGAGAAGAAAGAAGAATGTTTAAAGCCAAGTATGTTGTCAACTAGTTAAAAGAAAAATGTTGCAGCAGTCCTAAGTTTGAATAAGGTACTCGTACTATTTATGAATACGAGTTAGATTTTAATAGACTGAGTCGGTACGCAGTTAAATGGATGCAGATCGAAAGGTCTCGATGTGAATGGTTTATAGAGAAGCTTTGTCCAAGGCCCAAGTAGATTTTATTGGGCATGAACTTATTAATTTTCAAGAGGCTGTGAGTAAAGCAAAGACTATGGAAAGAACCTGTGCTTATTTTATTTGATTTGGGATTATTATAAATTCAAGAAATTAAGTTCCCGACAGATTTAATGGAACTCCCATTCCATGAATTTGAAGACATTCTTGGAATGGAATGGTTATCTGCATATGATGCATATATGAAGTGTAAGAAAGAAAAGGTTGGTACTTTAGGGACCCAATGGTTTTGAAGTAATCCTTGTAGGAGAAAGAACTGACTATTTAGAGTCAGTAATTTTTGCAACGACATCTCAAAGGCTGTTATGCAATGGATGTGAAGCATGTTTAATTTAGGTGATGGATACTCAAAAGTCACCTAAAAGGGAATTGAAGATATCCTGATCGTAAAGGAATTTTCTAATATAATTCTATATGAGATATCATGGTTACCTCCGGATAGGGAAATATAGTTTGGTATTGATGTTTATCCTGGAACTAAGTCGATATCAATGGTACTATATAGGATGGCACCAACGGAGTTAAGGGAACTAAAGGCTCAATTACAAGAATTGCTAGACCGGGGTTACATTTGACCAAGTGAATTATAATGGCGTGCCCCGATATTAATTGTAAAGAAGAAAGATGGTTCTGTATGATCATATATAGATTATCGATAATGAAATAAAATAACCATTAAGAATAAGTATTCCCTACCAAGGATTGAGGATTTATTTGATCAGATTAAAGATGCAGTAATATTTTCAAAGATAAATCTTCGATCAGGGTTATTATCAAATTAAGGTCAAGGAAAAAGATATACCAAGACAGCATTCATGACTCGTTATGGACACTACGAGTTTCTGGTGATGCCTTTTGGATTGATGAATGCCTCTGCTACATTTATGGACTTGATGAATAGGGTATTCTAACCCTATATGGATCAATTTGTTATGGTCTTCATAGATAATATTTTGGTTTATTCAAAGACCGAAGTTAAACATGACTATCATCTTCGTGTGGTACTGCAAATCTTAAGCGATAAGTAACTTTATGTCAAGTTTTCTAAATGTGAGTTCTAGTTGTCAGGAAAGTTTTGAGAGATTAAAGAAAGTTTGGATTGAAGCACTAGTTCTAATTCAACCAAAACCAGGAAAAGAATATATTTTGTACAATGATGTGTTTCTTTATGGTTTAAGTTGCGTGTTGATGCAAGAAGGTCGTGTCATAGCTTATGCATCAAGGAAACTCAAAAATTTATGAAAGAAACTATTCAACACATGATTTGGAAATGACACCTATGATTTTTGTTTTAAAAATCTGGTGACATTATCTATATAGTGAAAAGTGTCACTTTACATAGATTATAAGAGTTTAAAGTACCTGATGACGCAAAAGGATATGAATCTACGACAATGAAGGAGGATTAAAATTTTTAAAGGATTGTGACGTGGATATCGATTACCACCCTAGAAAGGTTAGTAGTTGTAGATACTCTTAGCCAGAAGACATTATCTGCTCTACACATGATGAATGTACAGTTGTCTGTGGGATGAGATGGTTCCTTAACAGCTGAATGTTAGTTAAAGTCAACTTTATTGGATCAATTCAAAGATTTGCAGTTTATGGATGAAGGATGTCTTGAAAGGAGGAGACAAGTTGAACACTAGTTTGAATGGATTATTCGCTGGATAAATATGCAGAACTTTATGTCTGAGAGATAGTAAGACTACATAGTGTCTCAGCATCGATAGTGTCAGACAAAGACCCAAGGTTTACTTCATGGTATTGGGGTACGTTGTTTGAAGCTTTAGGTACTAAATTAAATTTTAGTACAGTTTTTCATTCGCAAACAAATGGGCAATATGAGCGGATCATACAGATTCTGGAGGATATGTTACGAGCTTGTGTAATTGAATTTGTGGGATCATGGGAAAAGTACTTGCCTTTGGCTGAATTTGCTTCCAACAATAGTTATTAAGCAAGTATCAAGATGGCATATGGAAGAAAATATCAAACTTCTTTAAATCAGTTCGGGTTACAAGATAGAAATGTTCAGAATAACTCAAACATTGAAAGAGTTGATTTAACACTAGACATGGAGAATAAAGTAAAGATTATTCAGAAAAAAAGAAACCAATGGCTTATCAATTGGCTTTACCTCCAGATGGAACAAGACTCATTATGTGTTTCATGTATTCATGCTTCGGAGGTATTGATTGGATTCTTCACGTATAATTACTTCTGAGGAGATTGAGCTGCAACCAAGTTTGACGTATAAAGAAGAACTAGTGAAAATCCTAGCATACAAAGTTGAAGAATTAAGGAATAAGAAAATTCTACTGATTAAGGTTCTCTAGAGAAATTATAAAGTAGAGAAAGCCATTTGGGAAATTGAAGAGAGAATGAATAAGAAATTTACAAAGTTGTTTGAAATGGGTAAACGTTGAAAATTCGAGGACGAATTTTCTTAAGGGGGATGAATTGTAATATCCCAATTCTTGCTTAGTGACTAAAATGTAATTTTTGAAAGTTTAGGGGTTAAAGTGTAAACTTCGGAAACGTTCAAGGAGCAAAGTGTAATTTTTGAAAAGTTCTGTAATTTAACCCCGTATATGGATAGTTAATCCCCAAGAGTGGTATTTCTATGTTATCGGATTTTTCATACGAGGCTTATATTATTCGAATTTGGATCGAATACAATTGTTAAGCGTGTCAGGCCAGGGAAATATTAGGATGGGTGACCTCGGGGAAGGTCCCATAAAAGTGTTTTTGATCAATATTTTGGACTCGATAAGAGTAGAGAAAATTCGTATAGATTATCAATAAAGGAATTCTAAGATAAACTTTATTCTATGAAGATTTTCGATAATTATCGGAATAATAGAGTGAGTTAGGAAAATTCAGTCTAAGTTCTTGGAAAAGGAAGTTTTATGGGAAAATAGAGTTTATTTCTCGAATATGGAAATATAGAATTTTTAGAATAAATCCAATAGCCCACAAAGGGTAAAATTGCAGTAGAAGTATTTTATGAATATCGGTATATCGGATCGAATTGAAATTTTAAAGACAGTTCCAAAGATTATGGAAAATTCATAAAATATTAATTTATGAATATTTTGTTAATGTTGGTGAGATTCTAACTAGATCTAGTCAGAATATGATGGAGTGGTTATTAAGCCCAGAGAAAGAAAATTTGGAAATCGTATTGAATAAAATTTGAATATTTGGATGGAATAAATATCATAAATTAAAATTTATGATATTTTGGGAAGGAGGCTAGTTAGAATGGAACCAATTTGGTTCAATTTTTATGGAATTGCAATTTTAAGTCATGTAAGTAAATAAAGTCTAGTTTGAGGGCAAAATGGTCATTTGCCATGGATGGCATTTTTGAAATATTTTTGGAACTTTGAGGGAAATTTTGAAAGGTGAAAAACACATGGATTTGATATTGGCCATTGCTTTTTGATGAGATTGAATCATGACCATTAGATTAAAAGGGCAAATTAGTAAATTCACTAGTTAAATGAATTTAAATTTCATTTAACTTTACATGTGGATTAAACAGGTTAAAAGATGATAAAAAATCATCTTATTTCTCCAGCTTGTTGTTCGAAAGTTCAAAGATAGGAGGGGGAAAGAAATTTTCAAACTTTCAAGCCAAAATTGAAGGATTAAAGGCTAAGATCAAATAAAAAAATTTTAGGTAAATTGTTCTACACTAGATTCTCTTCATTTCGATAGTAGTTTTACTTGATAAAAGTTAATTTTAGTTCATGTTAGTGATGAATATGATTTTGGAAATTGAAGTCTATGATGGAAATTAGAGTTGTATTTAGTAGAATTGATGTTGTAAACATGGAATCAAGATTGAATTTAGATTAATTCCATGTTTTAGGTTATAAACTCTAACCCTAAATTTTAGGTATTTTGCTTAGGGAGTTAAATGAGGATGAAATTGAATAGATTATGATGTCGAGAGCTTGAATTTGATGTTGATTAAATAATTTCCCAAGTTGTAAATTTAGGGACCATTTCAAAAAGGTTGAGAAAATTAAGGGAAATTATTGAAAATTTATCTTCAGCATTGGAATTGTTGATTTATGTTGAAATTAGCTTAAATTGATGATTAGGGACCAAAATGAAAATTTTTGGAAGTTAAAGAAACGATTCGGCAATTTAGGAAAAATTAAGTATTCGTCTTGAATTTATGGAAAATTGATATAATTGAAGATTTAAACATGTTATGGAAGTTAAAGGATTAAAATGTCAAGAAAGGAAAGAGAAATGACTTGTTTTGAAATAATGAATTAGTGAAGGACCAAGTTGAATAAAGTTGAAAGTTGTAGGAAAAATTTCAAGAATGTTAGAAAATAAATGAATGGTTTATTTATACATGAATTTGTGTACAAAAGTGAAGTAGTGACTAAAATGTCACTTTTATAAAGTTTAAGGAATAAAAAGGAAATAGTCCAACATAAGTAATTAATTATGGAAATTGTTCAAAAATGGGTTTGAAAAATTGTTTAATGTTCAAAATGGTCACTAAAGACTTAGGGACCATTTCGGCAATGATGTAAAATACTGGGAAAATTTTTAAAAAAAATATATTCGAATAGTTATGTTTAAGAATCAAGCTAGCAATGTTAGATTTAAGTCAAATACAAGAATGATAATGTATATGTTCGATTGGTCTTATATAGTTCTAAAAGAGATCGAAAGAGAACCAGTGATAATAAGAAAGATGAGAACCTCGAGTAAGGTTAGTGAGGCATACTATTCATGGCCCAGGTGAGTGCATTTACATGTTTAATTTATAAATAGGAAGACTTGCGAATAGTCAACCTTAACTATAAAAAAATACAACATGATATGTATGTATGTTGATCTATGTTGTCAAGAATATATTTATATATGATGAAGCATGTAATATGAATAATAATTTATATGATTGATCATGATGATGGATTGATGAAATTATATATATATATGTGTGTGTGTGTGTGTGTGTGCGTGTGCGTGTGTGCGTGTGAATTTATGTTTGTTAATGACCAATTATGTTGAAGTATGAGATAAGAAATGTTTATTTATATGATGATCTATGTTTACCATAAACATTTATGATGAAGCATGAAACATGAAATGTCTATTTATATGATTAATTGTGATGATTTATGATTACCATGAACAATTACGATGAAATATGAATATGAATTTCCTATCTATATAATTGATGATAATTGATTGGTAATGAAAGAAATGCCCAAGTATTGAGTATGAGAGTCCATGGTATAGTTAGCATGCCATAGAGTCCTTAGCAGTTGCACCTTTATGTTTATGTTATCAAACAAATATTGTGACAAAATGATTGTCACATGTACCCTGGGGATCTACGCCCACTGTGCCAAGTGCACTGTCGAGGTGCCGCACCTTGGGGATCTACGCCCACTGTGCCCGAGTGCACTGTCGAGGTGTTTTATGTTTGTGGGGAGCAAAGAGCGTCCCCGAGCATGTACTCATCTTTACGTTTACGTTAGACACTACGGTGCCATTTCAATATGACTCCCGTACCTCGGTCTCATATAGTGTACTTTGGGCAACGATAAAAGAATCATGTCACGTAAATGAAACATGTCATGAATATGAACTATGCTATGTATATGAAATATGTTAAGTATACGAATCATGCCCCGCATATGAATCATGACATGTATATGAATTATGCCAAGTATATGAATAATGACAAGTACATGAATTATGCCAAGTATACGAAGTATGTCACACATATAAGAAATATGCTATGCATATGAAGCATGCCATGTATACAAATTATGATACGTATATGAATTATTCCATGCATTTCAATTATGCCATGTACACGTATCATGTTATGTATATGAATTAATTCATGTATATGAATCGAAACATATATATATATATATATGAATCATGCCATGTATGAAAATCATGTCATGCAAAAGAAATATGCCATGTATGAGAATCATGTTACATAAATGGATCATGCCATGAATATGAATCATGTTACGTATATGAATCATGTCATGTATATGAATCATGTCAAGTATGTGAACCCTGATGCTTATGTGAATTATACCATGTATGTGAATTATGTTATGTATACGAAACATACCATGTATATGTCTTACTTTATGGTGATAGAGGATTGGAACCATGATTAATTTAGGAATTTATGACATGCACATGAATATCTAGTGACTATGGAAACCTTGATTGTACTATCCTATCTTGGGTAGAGAACTTGATATGATATCATATGATAAGTATTACTTAACCTTATGTTTGTTAAGTGAGATTATTGCCTCACTAAGTTTGTACTTAGCGTGTGTTATTTCACACGTAGGTTCTCCCGCGTAGAATGGCAAGAATGAGCTATTAAAGTGGAAAATTCAAGTTACATTAGTAATCACCGTATGTACATCTTAAATTATGGTTGATGTATAGTGGGCATGTACATGTATGTATATGAGTTTTAAGGAAACAACTGTTTTGTAAACTTAAGTTATAATTTGTTTACATATTATTACAAATGTATGGACTTAGAATATGGTTTACTACAAATAATTAAGTTATATGACATAGTTAAATATAGTTTATCCCTAATCGCGTAGTAATTTTAAAATTAAGAAAAGGTCTAGGCAGGGTACATAGTTTTCTCCCTGAATTATATTTTTATTTCGATAACACATTTTTAATTTTTATAAAACAATTCAGGGTTAAAACTAGCTGCTATAGACTGGCGTAGTTTTTAATTCAAAACCGAGAAGGGGTTAAACTATAAGATATAGTTTGGTATTATAAAAAATGTCAAGTTTTCCTTAACAACTCTGTAACATCTTTAGTGTATGTTCGGTCTACGAGTATACGTTAAGGGTGTTACAGGACAAATTAAACTTAGCCCAATGTATTTATTATCATTTAAATTGATGTTTTTAGGGTTTTATATACTTTAGGAACCAGCCACCCTTCTCTTAAGCCGTTAGATCAAGTCCAATTTAATGGACCAGATTTCTTTGTTTATTTTATTCATTCTTAGCTTTAGGTTAAAGCCATCCTTCATCTATAAAAGGATAATGCTTTCTTCTTTGTTTTTCAGATTTTCATTGATTAATAAAAAGTTCACTTTTGAGATTTTAGTATTCATTGAATATGTGTTTGCAAGTGTTCGGAAAACTTGTCTAGAAGCCATCTTCAACGTTTCAACCGGGTTGATTGTTGTTGATCTTCACACTCTTGCTTGCCTAGGTAATTGCATCTAGGAGAGTGGGTTAGAGCCGCTTGAGGTTGCTTGCTTGGTTAATTGCGATCAAGAGGGTGCCGAGGACATCAACTTCTATTTTGCCAAGCCATCTTCATCTTCAACCTTTACACCATCTTCTATAATTCCATAAACAAAGCTGGAATTTTCACATTTGTTTTATCTATCTTTATCTTAATCTTTTTTCATTCTTTTTGTTTCTATTCTTACTAATCATCTTCTAATATTTCTTCTTATCTCCGTTTCTTTAAATTTCCAGCATTAAATCTGAAATTTTCAAGAAAAGCCTTTCTCTTTTATCTTGAATTTTCAGATCTGCCCAAAGCTTTTTTGATTGAGTTTAGAGCTCCTAGTTATTGCAACAACTTGATTGAAGGCTTTCAAATCCACAATTGCGCTACTCTATCATTTGGTATCAGATTTGGGACGATTCTTGGCAAGAATTTTGGCCTTTTTGGGTGAAAAATTCGAAAATTAGGGAAAATTCGTCAAATTCAAACGAGCGAATTTTGTGCTGAAAATTTCCAGATCAGATCTACGCCATTGGAGGAGTCACCACACAAAATTTTAGATTTTTTCAACTTCGGGAACACCTCGAACAAAGTAGATCAAGTTACTGCACAATTATAGGGTTTTTGGGGTTTTCTAATTTTCTTTTATTCTTAACCATTGGTTTTCGTTTGTTTTAGCTTTTATTGCTTCTTATACATCTTCTAACACACTCTTGTTTCCTTGTGTTAGTAGGACTAAAAGTTGCTTACTCTTCTTTCTCCTTGCAACTATAATTCTATTGGCGTCTAAACTTTTCTTTAGATTCTTAAAGCAATTGGGATGTTTTATTCTCTTTTAAACACGCATTATTCTATACCAATAAATATCTTTCGGTCACAATGTAGGATACAAGGAAAGCTATGTTCTTTAATTATTGATGGTGACAGTCGTGTAAACTTAGTGAGCAGCTTCATTGTTGATGCACTCGATCTACCATGCCAAGAACACCCTAAGCCGTATCATCTTCAAGGGTTTAATAGCAGACCAGATATGAAGGTAACCGAACGTTGTTTAATCTCTTTTACTCTTGGAGGCTATTATGATGATGTATGGTGTGACGTGGTTCCTATGTCAAAAGTTAAATATAAATGCATGGATCACTAGCTATATATGATGTTATATTATGAATGTTATTTTGGGTATGAACTGCCCATAATCGAATTATGGATGATAGTATTGATGGATTTGATATTGAATGTGAAAATATCATACTGCTATGCTTGAGTACTAGTGTGAGAGTCTTTGGTATAATTGGATATCCATAGAGTCTTACAGTTGAGTTCCAGCACTATGGTGCGTTCCAGACACTTCAGTGTTTACTTCAGACACTACGGTGTTGTTTAGACACTTCGATGTCAACTAGCAAAGAAGGTGTGATAATGAGGAGCAAAGGGCGTCATCGAGTACGTAGTCATCATCAGATGCTACGGCGTTGTAGACACTACGGTGTCGTTATAATGACTCGTATACCATAGGTTCACATGAAATTGTACTTTGGGCTATAATTCATGAAATGCTTTTATGCATGTGGATAGGCCAGTAAGTCTATCGTATTTACTACTGATAACATAAGAATGATATTATGACTTTGGATATATACATACAATTATGATTCATTGAAATAAGTTAGTTTCTCATTTCTATGATAAATGACGAAATGTTATAAACTGTACTGAGATCGCTTGCTATTTTACATGGAATTGTCTTGCATTGTCATATGATATAATGTAATGTATGATCACATGATTTAACTAAATAGTTTACTAATTGCATCACTAAGTTCGTACTTAGTGTGTGTTTGATTTTGCACACGTAGTTGGTTCAAGATATTGGAGTAAGGCGTTACATCAAGTTCAGAGAATTTCATCAAGCTACCACGGTAATGACATCCTACTTGAGGTTTCTAATTAATTTTAGTGGCATGTATAAATGAAATGAAATTGTGTATTTTGGTTAAGAGTCTATTATTTATTGAATAGTCATTTTTGTTATTTTTCTAAGGTAAAAGGGAGCTTCGATTTTGTGTTTTAATTTATTAGAAACAAAATTTTACCAATTTCTAAGAGTGAATTGTTTTATAAAGTATCATGTGACATCTCTGACTCGTATTCAGTGATGGATATGGGAAGGGAGTGTTACAAGCCCATTTAGACATGCACGCCTTAAACCCCAACAAAACGACCGAAAAATAAGATTAAATCATATTTTATGAGTTAAAATATTTAGTTATGGGATTTTGAACATGATTATATAGCTTAACATCATTTTCAAAAAATTTTACTCAGTTAAAATTCCAACGGGTCCATTGTAAAGCTTATTTAGACATGCACGCCTTAAACCCAACAAAACGACCACAAAATAAGACTAAATCAAATTTTATGAGATAAAATATTTGATTATGGGCGTTTGAATATGATTATATAACTTAACCTCAATTTTAGAACTTTTTACTCTATTAAATTCCAAAGGGTTTACTGTAAAAGCCCATTTAGACATGCACGCCTTAAGCCCAACAAAACGGCTAAAAAATAAGATTAAATCAAATTTTATGAGTTAAAATATTTTATTATGGGCTTTTGTATATTATTATATAGTTTAGCCTCAATTTCAGAACTTTTTACTCGGTTAAAATTCTAACGGGTTCAATGTAAGACCATTTAGACATGCACGCCTTAAATCCCAACAAAATGGTTGCAAAATAAGATTAAATCAAATTTTATTAGTAAAAATATTTGATTATGGGCTTTTAAACATGATTATATATCTTAACCTCAATTTTAAAACTTTTTACTCGGTTAAAATTCCAACGGGACCACTATAAAGCCCATTTAGACATGCACGCCTTAAACCCCACCAAAACAACCAAAAAATAAGATGAAATAAAATTCTAACGGGTCCACTGTAAAAACCATTTTGACATGCACGCCTTAAACCCAACAAAATGGCCGCAAAATAAGATTAAATAAAATTTTATGAATTATAATATTTGATTATGGGCTTTTGAATATGATTATATAGCTTAACCTAAATTTTATAACTTTTTTACTCGGTTAAAATTCCAACGGGTCCACTGTAAAGCCCATTTAGACATGCAGGCCTTAAACCCCAACAAAACGACCAAAAAATTAGATTAAATCATATTTTATGAGTTAAAATATTTAGTTATGGGCTTTTGAACATGATTATATAGCTTAACCTCATTTTCAAATAATTTTGCTCGGTTAAAATTCTATTGAGTCCATCGTAAAGCTCATTTAGGCATGCACACCTTAAACCCCACAAAACTGTCACAAAATAAGATTAAATTAAATTTTCTGAGTTAAAATATTTGATTATGGGCTTTTGAAAATGATTATATAGCTTAACCTCAATTTTAGAACTTTTTACTCGGTTAAAATTCCAATGGGTCCACTGCAAAGCCCATTTAGACATTAACGCCTTAAACCCAAGAAAACAGCCAAAAAATAAGATTAAATTAAATTTTATGATTTAAAATATTTTATTTTGGGCTTTTGAATATGATTATACAGCTTAGGCTCAATTTCATAACATTTTACTCGGTTAAAATTCTAACGGGTCCACTGTAAAGACCAATTAGACATGCACACATTAAACCCGAACAAAATGGCCGCAAAATAAGATTAAATCAAATTTTATGAATTAAAATATTTTATTATGAGCTTTTGAATATGATTATATAGCTTAACGTCAATTTTAGAAGTTTTTACTCGGTTAAAATTACAACAGGTCCATTGTAAAGCCCTTTTAGATATGCACGCCTTAAACCCAACAAAATTGCACAAAATAAGATTAAATCAAACTTTATGAGTTAAAATAATTGATTATTGGTTTTTGAAAATGATTATATATCTTATCCTCAATTTTGAAACTTTTTACTCGGTTAAAATTCCAAAGGGTCCACTATAAAGCCCATTATGACATGCACGCCTTAAACTCCAACAAAACGGCCAAAAAATAAGATGAAATAAAATTTTATGAGATAAAATATTTGATTATGGGCTTTTGAATATGATTATATAGCTCAACCTCATTTTTAGAACTTTTTACTTGGTTAAAATTCCAACGGGTCCACTGTAAAACCCATTTAGACATGCACGCCTTAAACCCAACAAAACGGCCACAAAATAAGATTAAATCAAATTTTATGAGTTAAAATATTTGGTTATGGGCTTTTGAATATGATTATATAGCTTAATCTCAATTTTAGAACATTTTACTCTGTTAAAATTCCAACGGGTCCACTGCAAAACCCATTTAGACATTAAAGCGTTAAACCCAAGAAAACAGCCAAAAAAATAAGATTAAATTAAATTTTATGATTTAAAATATATTATTTTGGGCTTTTGAATATGATTATATAGCTTAGGCTCAATTTCATAACATTTTACTCGGCTAAAATTCTAACGGGTCCATTGTAAAGACCAATTAGACATGCACACCTTAAACCCGAACAAAATGGCCGCAAAATAAGATTAAATCAAATATTAGGAATTAACATTTTTGATTATGGGCTTTTTAATATGATTATATAGCTTAACATCAATTTTAGAAATTTTTACTTGGTTAAAATTCCAACGGGTCCATTGTAAAGCCTGTTTAGACATGCACGCCTTAAACCCAATAAAATTGCACAAAATAAGATTAAATCAAATTTTATGAGTTAAAATAATTGATTATGGGTTTTTGAACATGATTATATATCTTAACCTCAATTTTGAAACTTTTTAGTTAAAATTCTAATGGGTCCACTATAAAGCACATTATGACATGCAAGCCTTAAACCCCAATAAAATGACCAAAAAATAAGATGAAATAAAATTTTATGAGATAAAATATTTGATTATGGGCTTTTGAATATGATTATATAGCTCATCCTCATTTTCAGAACTTTTTACTTGGTTAAAATTCCAACGGGTCCACTGTAAAACCCATTTAGACATGCACACCTTAAACCCAACAAAACGGCCACAAAATAAGATTAAATCAAATTTTATGAGTTAAAATATTTGGTTATGGGCTTTTGAATACGATTATATAGCTTAACCTCAATTTTAGAACATTTTACTCTGTTAAAATTTTAAGGGTCCACTATAAAGCTTATTTAGACATGCACGCCTTAAACCCAACAAAACGGCCAAAAAATAAGATTAAATCAAATTTTAAGAGTTAAAATTTTTGATTATGGTCTTTTGAATATCATTATATAGCTTAGCCTCAATTTCAGAAAATTTTACTTGGTTAAAATTCTAACAGGTCCATTGTAAAGCTCATTTACGCATACACGCCTTAAACCCCAACAAAATGGCAGCAAAATATGATTAAATCAAATTTTATGGTTTAAAATATTTGATTATTGGATTTTTAATATGATTATAAAGCTTAACCTCAATTTTAGAACTTTTTACCTGGTCAAAATTCTAACGGGACCATTGTAAAGCCTCTTAGACATACACTCCTTAAACCCAACAAAACAGCCACAAAATAAGATTAAATCAAATTTTATGAGTTAAAATATTTGATTACGGGCTTTTGAACATGATAATATATCTTAAACTCAATTTTAAAACTTTTTACTCGGTTAAAATTCCAACGTGTCCACGATAAAGCCCATTTAGACATGCACGCCTTAAACACAACAAAATGACCACAAAATAAGATTAAGTCAAATTGTATGAGTTAAAATATTTTATTATGGGCTTTTGAATATTATTATATAGTTTAACCTCAATTTTAAAATTTTTTACTGTTAAAATTCTTACGGGTCTATTGTAAAGCCCATTTAGACATACACGCCTTAAACCCCTACGAAACGACCGAAAAATAAGATTAAATGATATTTTATGAGTTAAAATCCTTATTTATGGGTTTTGAACATGATTATATAGCTTAAATTCATTTTTAGTAATTTTTACTAAGTTAAAATTCCAACGGGTCCATAGTAAAGCCCATTTTAACATGCATGCGTTAAACCTAAGAAAACGGCCACAAAATAAGATTAAATTAAATTCTATAAATTAAAATATTTTATTATTTGCTTTTGAATATTATTATATAGCTTAACCTATTTTAGAACTTTTTACTTGTTTAAAATTCCAGCGGGTCGACTGGAAAGCCCATTTATTCAAGCAGGCCTTAAACCCGAACAAAATGGCCAAAAAGTAAGATAAAATCAAATTTTATTAGTTAAAATATTTTATTATGGACTTTTGAATCTGATTATATAGCTTAGCCTCAATTTCAGAACTTTTCACTCGGTTAAAATTCTAACAGGTCCACTATAAAGCCCATTTAGACATGCACACCTTAAACCCCAACGAAATGGCCGCAAAATAAGATTAAATTGAATGTTATGAATTAACATATTTAGTTATGGGCTTTTGCACATGATTATACAACTTAACCTCAATTTTAGAACTTTTTACTTGGTTAAAATTCTAACGGGTCCACTGTAAAGCCCATTTAGACATGCACGCCTTAAACCCCAACAAAACGGTTGAAAAATAAGATTAAATCAAAAAATTCTATTCGGTTAAAATTCCAACGGGTCCACTATAAAGCCTATTTAGACATGCATGCCTTAAACACAACAAAACGGGCACAAAATAAGATTAAATCAAATTTTATTTTGAATATGATTATATAGCTTAAACTCAATTTTAGAACTTTTTACTTTTTTAAAATTCCAACGGGTCCATTGTAAAGTCCATTTAGACATGCACGCCTTAAACCCATACAAAATGGCTGCAAAATAAGATTAAATCAAATTTTCTGAGTTAAAATATTTTATTATGGACTTTTGAATATTATTATATAGCTTAACCTCAATTTTAGAACTTTTTACTCTGTTAAAATTCCAACGGGTTCACTATAATGCCCATTTAGACATGCACGCCTTAAACCCAACAAAACGGCAACAAAATAAGATTAAATCAAAATTTATGAGTTAAAATATTTTATTATGGGCTTTTGAATATGATTATATAGCTTAACCTCAATTTTAGAACTTTTACTCGGTTAAAATCCAATGGGTCCACTATAAAGCCCATTTAGACATGCACGTCTTAAACCCCAACAAAACGGCTGAAAAATAAGATTAAATCAAATTTTAAGAGTTAAAATATTTGATTATGGGCTTTTGAATATGATTATATAGATTAACATGAATCTTATAACTTTTACTTGTTTAAAATTCAAACAGGTCTGTAACACCCATTTCCTGATCTGGTAGAACTTGGGTCAGGATGTGTTATCGGTGACTAAACGATGTTCGATATATATAGTATTTAAGTTGATAAACGGTAAGTCAATGTTCAAAATGATACAATGATTAATACATTATTACTGGTAAAGTGATACGGTACAGTCTTATGCAATTTTGGACCAATTTTAAGCTTTTACAAGTTTTAGGGACTAAAGTGTAATTTTGATAAATTAAGGATCAATACTGATATTAATCATACTACAATGCAATTTGAACTACGAACATTATGTATGTAAATTTTCATGTCATTTAGACCTCATTAACCAACTCAATCTAAGCTCATAAGTTTTAGTGACCAATATGCACAATATCATATTTTATATTAATCTTATAATAGTTTTAACACTACGGGTATCGATACGCCATGGGGTCGTATCGATATGCCTCTATGAAGTTCGGTAAATCTGTTACAAATTTAGGGTAGTCTACCGATATGGGCTCTATCGCATCGATACGCTGTGCTTAGCAAAACATAAGGATTTTACAAATTCAAAAGGTCGTACCGATACGGCTACAACTATATCGATATGCCTTGACCAAGATCGTTAAAATGGTTAACTACACTGTGTCCATATCGATACTGGGCATCGGTATGCATCTGATAATTATTTAATATTATTGGGTTTCGATAAGTGTCACGGGGCCATTACCCTCTTCCCAAAAGACATGTCTGATAGGATGTGCAGTGCCACCGTATTTATATCCCAAGACCTCCCTTTTCCTTTCCGATGTGGGATTAATGATCCCGCCTCTTCTCAAGCGTGACATTCTCCTCCACTCAACCTCGGCGTGACGCCCTCATCACGAGCTTCCGCTCTCGTGATGGGCCACCTTGTCACAGTTATCCACCCTGCCTACCCCACTCATGGGCACTCGGTGTGAAATCGGATAGTCAAAGGGTCGCTCTGATACTACTTGTCACGGGGCCATTACCCTCTTCCCAAAAGACATGTCTGATAGGATGTGTAGCACCACCGTATTTATATCCCAAGACCTCCCTTTTCCTTTCCGATGTGGGATTAATGATCTCGCCTCTTCTCAAGCGTGACATAAGGCATATCGGTACTGTATCAGTACCGAGCTACAGTAATTTTCCAGATTCAAAATCATGTACCAGTACAACTCGAACTGTATCGATACACCCTTTAATTCAATTCCAAATATGCAAGCCCGTACCGATATTCCATCACCCGTATCGGTACGGTAGGGTCTGTAATGTATATTTTTATTCGGTTTAATAGCATTTCACCCATCCAAACCATGTCCAAATTTAATGAAATTTTACCAGCAAGTTTATTTAGCCCAATTCTATTAGCAATCAAAGTTTCAAAGCTAAATGAATCCATTTACTACGTTTCCCTCTTTTACGCCTACTATCCATATTTGATCATTTTTAACCACTTCTAAAAGGTCAATCTTAGGCCCATAAACCTACACAAGTCAGCCACAATACATGCATATCAAAAGCGGTAAAAATGATTTGTGCAACACTTATGCCACCATACTAGGAGTCTATAGAGTTGATATACTTTACTTTATTAACACGGTGACTTGCCAAAAACCTTCACCAACCTCGATCTCGATATCTAAATCTTCTTAACCTAAAATGCATGAAAGATGAATGCATTAGGCATACTTTGCCTAGTGAGTAGTCATAAACAATGAATTAACCAAGGTGTACATTCTAACATGATTTTATATTATCAATGACAATAGGATCATGAACATATATTTCAATGGAATGTTTACTCAATATCAATGACCAATGCACTACACTAATCGATGCAATAACGATATTCAATAGCAATTCATATTTCATTTTAATAGTTTCCTTGGATCGATGTAAGGTGAATGGATACGCGAATTCCTACACCGCACCAAAAACAATAGTGGTCTAGTCCCTCCTCCATACCAATATGACCAAAACACATCATACCTTCGTCACTCCACAATAAAGGTCGTAGCCTAAGGACCGTAGTTCACTCGTACCAATGAGCTCATGAATTCTATGGCATGCCAATTGTATCCAATCCTACTCGAATCCAAGGTTCAACAACAATAGTCCGGTAACAATAATTTCAATAGCAATGATTTGGTACAATAAGTCGATAGCATTATTTCCATGGCAATGGATCAATAGAAATAGTTCAATGGTCATGTCTTAAAGCCAATGAGCAATAACAATAGTTCAATACAATATTCAATGTCAACATTTCGTTTTCAATATTTCATTAGCAATATTCAATGCTCAATAACCAATGATTCTGCATGTCAATGCTTCA
The DNA here is from genome assembly GCA_019671005.1 of Hibiscus mutabilis. NCBI lineage: Eukaryota > Viridiplantae > Streptophyta > Magnoliopsida > Malvales > Malvaceae > Hibiscus > Hibiscus mutabilis. The sequence goes on along the minus strand of CM033733.1, from coordinate 21,037,366 downwards.
ATAATTCCGGTGACAATAATAATGATTCTACGAACAATGAATCGATGAAATACTTACCAATACAGCTATCAACAACGTTTTCATCCAATATCCTTAATACACAAGGTTAGCATACAATAATCAATATTAAAAGGTTCAGGAAAGGCACATAGCATACTCCCGAGACTCCGACTACACTCACCTCAACTCCCTAAACTCTCAGATAACGATTTCCATGTTCCTAGATTTTGAAGGAGATGATAGTCCTTCTTTCTCTAACACTTGAGCTAGGTAAAACAAAGGGAAATGTTAGAGTCATTACTATGAATTCAAAATTAAAATTTAAGCTTAATAAAGCTTTTAGCCAATAAAACTTCTATAGATTCATGCTTTAAAAGCATGGGTCCAATTAAGGCCTTCAAGAACTAAATCTTGAAATTAAACTCCAATAGTCCATGGAATCGTAAAATTGTTTGGGGGCTTAATCTTACCACTTCAAGGGCTATCCAATGGTGTACAGAAATCAGGAAAACTTGAGCAACCAAGGCAGGTGCTTGCTTGAGCTTAAGGTTGAAGATGACAATGGAGGTTCTAGCTTAATATGAAGAAAAGATGAGAAGCAAGGTAAGGCTTGGGTGAAGTGTTGGTTCTATTAAACACCTTATCCATTTCCCTTTTTTTTATCAAATCCAAAACTTTACCCCTACTATATAAAAGGTGGTTGTCATCATTTTCTTACTTTTAACCTCCCAAGTTAGCCAATGAAAAGGTTTCCTATCTTGAGAGGAAACTTATGTTTTATTATAAACTAAACAAAATTGTCATTATCTCAATTTGCCAATTATCATCTTTCCTTCACTCTTCAAGCTCAATTCACATTAAAAAATAAAGCAAGGAGGTGACTCAACCTCAAAATGGTATAATACGAGGGTAGTCCCTCAACTTTCCAAACTTCCCACTTTTGCCCCCAAACTTTGAATTTTTACAATTTAATCACTAAGTTGTTTTCAAAGAGTTTAGTTAGGTACAAAGTCTTAAATTGGACTCAATTAGAGTTTGATATGGTATAATTGATTCCAAAATTAGGGTCGGTATAATAATTAGACCTTTTCCATATAGATTTTCTAATCACCGGAACCTAATTCTGACTAGACCGGTTTTCAGGGTGTTAAACCCAACAAAACGACCACTAAATAAGATTAAACCAAATTTTCTGAGTTAAAATATTTGATTATGGGCTTTTGAATATGCTTATATAGCTCAACCTCAATTTTAGAACTTTGTACTCGGTTAAAATTCCAACGGGTCCACTATAAAGACCATTTAGACATGCACGCCATAAACCTCAACAAAATGGACACAAAATAAGATTAAATCAAATTTTATGAATTAAAATAATTAGTTATGGGATTTTGAACATGATTATACAACTTAACCTTAATTTTAGAACCTTTTACTTGGTTAAAATTCGAACGGGTTCACTATAAAGCCCACTTAGACATGCACGCCTTAAACCCAACAAAACAACTGAAAAATAAGATTAAATCATATTTTACGAGCTAAAATATTTATTTATGGGCTTTTGAACATGATTATATAGCTTAAGCTCATTTTTAGAACTTTTTACTCGGTTAAAATTCCAACCGGTCCACTGTAAAGCACATTTAGACATGCACGTCTTAAACACAACAAGACGGCCAAACAATAAGATTAAATTAAATTTTATGAGTTAAAATATTTGATTATGGGCTTTTGAATATGATTATTAGCTTAAACTTAATTTTAGAACCTTTTACTAGGTTAAAATTCCAACAGATCCACTGTAAAGCCCATTTAGACATGAACGACTTAAACCCCAACAAAATGGCAGGAAAATAATATTAAATCAAATTTTATGAATTAAAATATTTAGTTATAGGATTTCGAGCATGAATAAAAAGCTTAAGCTCAATTTTAGAAGTTTTTACTCAGCTAAAATTCCAACAGGTCCACTGTAAAGCAAATTTAGACATGCACGACTTAAACCCAACAAAACACCCGAAAAACAAGATTAAATCTTATTTTATTAATTAAAATAACTATTTACGGGCTTTTGAACATGATTATATAGCGTAAAGTCATTTTTAGAAATTTTTACTTGGTTAAAATTCCAACACGTCCACTATAAGCCTATTTAGACATGCATGCCTTAAACCGCAACAAAACAGTCGAAGAATAATTTTAAATCATATCTTATGAGTTAAAAAATTTAGTTATTGGCTTTTAACATGATTATATAGCTTAACTTCATTTCCAAAAAAAATTACTAGGTTAAAATTCCAACGGGTTCGCTGTAAAGCCCCTTTAGACATGCACGCATTAAACACAACAAGACGGCAAAAAAATATGATTAAATCAAATTTTATGTGTTAAAATATTTGATTATGCGCTTTTTAAAATAATTATATAGCTTAGCCTCAATTTCAGAACTTTTACTCGGTTAAAATTCTAACGGGTTCATTGTAAAGCCCATTTAGACATGCACAACTTAAACCCCAAAAAAACAATGTTAAATCAAATTTTATGAATTAAAATATATAGTTATGGGCTTTTGAACATGATTATACAACTTAACCTGAATTTTAGAACTTTTTACTCGGTTAAAATTCTAACGGGTCCACTGTAAAGCCCATTTATACATGCACGCCATAAACCCAAACAAAACTGCCGAAAAACAAGATTAAATCAAATTTTATGAATTAAAATATTTATTTATGGGATTTTGAACATGATTATACAGCTTAACCTCAACTTTAAAACTTTTTACTCGGTTAAAATTTCAACGGGTCCACTGTAAAGCTCATTTAGACATGCACGCCTTAAACACCAACAAAACGGCCGAAAATTAAGATTAAATCATATTTTATGAGTTAAAATATTTATTTATGTGCTTTTGAACATGATTATATAGCTTAAACTTATTTTCAGAAATTTTTACTCAGTTAAAATTCCAACAGGTCCACTATAAAGCCCAGTTAGACATGAACGCCTTAAACAAATCAAAATGGCCACAAAATATGATTAAATCCAATTTTATGTGTTAATATATTTTATTATGGGCTTTTGAATATGATTATATAGCTTAACCTATTTTAGAACTTTTTAATCGGTTAAAATTCTAACGGGCCTCCTATAAGGCTCATTTAGACATGCACGCCTTAAACCCAACAAAACGGCCAAAAAATTAGATTAAATAAAATTTAATGAGTTAAAATATTTTATTATGTGCTTTTGAATATGACTATATACCTTAACCTCAATTTCAAAACTTAGTGCTCGGTTAAAATTCCAATGGGTTCACTATAAAGTCCATTTAGACATGAACGCATTAAACCAACAAAACGACCAAAAAATGGACTGTTGAATATGATTATATAGCTTAACCTATTTTAGAACTTTTGAATGAGATTATATAGCTTAACCTCATTTTCAAAAAAATTTACTCCATAAAATTCCAAAAGGTCCACTGTAAAGCGCATTTAGACATTAGCGCCTTAAACAAATCAAAATGGCCACAAAATAAGATTGAATCAAATTTTATGAGTTAATTTATTTGATTATGGGCTTTTGAATATGATTATATAGCTTAACCTATTTTAGAACATTTTACTAGGTAAAAATTGCAACGAGTCTCCTATAAGGCCCATTTAGACATGCACGCCTTAAACCTAACAAAACGGCCAAAAAATTAGATTAAATCATATTTTATGAGTTAAAATATTTTATTATGGGATTTTGAATATGATTATATAGCTTAACCTCAATTTTAGAACTTTGTACTCAGTTAAAATTCCAATGGCTCCACTATAAAGCCCACTTAGATATGCACGCCTTAAACTCCAACAAAATGGACGCAAAATAAGATTAAATCAAGTTTTATGAATTAAAATATTTATTTATGGGCTTTTGAACATGCTTATACAACTTAACCTCAATTTTAAAAGTTTTTACTAGGTTAAAATTCCAACGGGTTCACTGTAAAGCCCATTTAGACATACACGCCTAAAACCCAACAAAACGGCCGAAAAATAAGATTAAATCATATTTTATGAATTAAAATATTTAGTTATGGGCTTTTGAACATGATTATATATCTCAACCTCATTTTTAAAATTTTTTACTCGGTTAAAATTCCAACGGGTCCACTATAAAGCCCATTCAGACATGCACACCTTAAACCCCAACAAAACTGCAGAAAAATAAGATTAAATCATATTTTATAAGTTTAAATATTGATTTATGGGCTTTTGAACATGATTATATAGCTTAACCTCATTTTTATAACTTTTTACTAGGTTAAAAGTCTAATGGGTCCACTGTAAAGCCCATTTAGACGAGCATGCCTTAAACACAAGACAGCCAAACAATAAGATTAAATCAAATTTTCTGAGCTAAATTATTTGATTATGGGCTTTTTAATATTATTATTAGCTTAAACTCAATTTTATAAATTTTTACTAGGTTAAAATTCCAACGGGTCCGCTATAAAGCCCATTTAGATATGCATGACTTAAACCCCAACAAAACGGCAACAAAATAAGATTAAATCAAATTTTATGAATTAAAATATTTAGTTATATTATTTTGAAAATGATTATAAAGCTTAACCTCAATCTTAGAACCTTTTTCTCGGTTAAAATTCCAACGTGTCTACTGTAAATCCCATTTAGACATGCATGCCTTAAACTAGACAAAACGACCGAAAAATAAGATTAAATCATATTTTATGATGTAAAATACTTACTTATGGGATTTTGAACACGAGTATGAATCTTAATATCATTTTAAAATTTTTTACTCGGTTAAAATTCCAACGGGTCCACTATAATCCCATTTAGACATGCACACCTTAAACCGAACAAAACGGCCGAAAAATAAGATTAAATCATATTTTATGACGTAAAATACTTATATATGGGCTTTTGAACACGAGTATATATCTTAATATCATTTTCAAAAAATTTACTAGGCTAAAATTCCAACGGGTCCACTGTAAAGCGCATTTAGACATGAACGCATTAAACACAACAAGACGGCCAAAAATAAGAATAAATCAAATTTTATGTGTTAAAATATTTGATTATGGGCTTTTGAAAATGATTATATAGCTTAGCCTCAATTTCAGAATTTTTTAACCGGTTAAAATTTTAACGGGTCCACTGTAAAGCCCATTTAGACATGCACGGCTTAAACCCCAATAAAACGGCTGAAAGCAAGATTAAATCAAATTTTATGAATTAATATAATTATTTATTGGCTTTTGAATATGATTATACAACTTAACCTCAATTTTAAACTTTTTACTTGGTTAAAATTCCAATGGGTCCAGTGTAAAGTTCATTTAGACATGCACGCCTTAAACATCAACAAAATGGCCGAAAAATAAGATTAAATCATATCTTAACCTCATTTTTAAATTTTTTTACTTGGTTAAAATTCCAACAGGTCCATTGTAAAGCCCATTTAGACATGAACAACTTAAACAAATCAAAATGGCCACAAAATAAGATTAAATCAAATTTTATGAGTTAATATATTTGATTATGGGATTTTGAATATGATTATACAACTTAACATATTTTAGAAAATTTTACTCAGTTAAGATTCCAACGAGCCTCCTGTAAGGCCCATTTAGACATGCACACCTTAAACCCAACAAAAAGGCGAAAAAATAAGATTAAATCAAATTTTATGAGTTAAAATATTTTATTATGGGCTTTTGAATATGGTTATATAGCTTAGCCTCAATTTTAGAACTTTTTACTTTGTTAAAATTCTAACGGGTCCACTGTAAAGCCCATTTAGACATGCACGCCTTAAACCCTAACAAAATGGCTACAAAATAAGATTAAATCAATTTTTGAGTTAAAATATTTGATTATGGGCTTTTGAACATGATTATATAGCTTAACCTCAATTTTATATCGTTTTACTCTGTTAAAATTCCAACGGGTCCACTGTAAAGCTCATTTAGACATTCACACCATAAACCCAAAAAAGGCCACAAAATAAGACTAAATTAAATTTTATGAGTTAAAACACTTGGTTATAGGCTTTTGAATATGATTATATAACTTAACATCAATTTTAGAACTTTTTACTCGGTTAAAATTCCAACGAGTCTGCTGTAAAGCCTAGTTAGACATGCAGCCTTAAACCCTAACAAAAGGATCGAAAAATAAGATTCAATCACATTTTAGGACTTATAATATTTACTTATGGGCTTTTGAACATAATTATATAGCTTAAATTCATTTTCAAAAATTTTTACTCAGTTAAAATTCCAACAGATCCACTGTAAAGCCCATTTAGAAATGCACGCCTTAAACCCAACAAAACGGCCACAAAATAATATTAAATCAAATTTTATGAGTTAAATATTTTATTATGGGCTTTTGAATGTGATTATAAAGCTTAACCTCAATTTTAAGACCTTTTACTCAGTTAAAATTCTGACGGGTCAATTGTAAAGCCCATTTAGGTAACGCCCCGGTTTTTGGGCCTAGCAGTTTTTGGGGTTATTAGACGGTCCGGTGGACCGGGTTAGAGATTCGAGTCGAATTCGGGACAATATATTTTTTCGATAAGATAAAAATATGGAAAAATGGTTAAAAATCATCTTTTAATATATAATGATTTTTGGTGGAATCAATTTTGGGAAATGAGTTTTGGAAGTCAGACATTTTGGCTAGCGACCAAAATGCAAGTTTTGAAATTTGTGATTTTCTAGCTACTAAAATGAAAAGGGTCAAATTCTTAGAATCTTTAAGGAGCTATTTACCAATTTTTTTGTGATGGTTTCTCCCTTAATTAGACTTTTTTTAACATGTGTTTTGTTATTCAATTAAAAGAGATTTTTGGGTAAAAGGGTGGTTATTGGTTTTGGAAAACAAATCACGTTATTTTTCTCTCCTCAGCTAAACACTCAAGTCTTCATCAAATTCCAGAGCTGAGATGGTTTCTAACTTGATTTTATGGTTTCAAATTGTTTAACTAAGATTGTTTATACAAAATCTTACATTAATCTTGTGTTTTCTTAGCATTTATCGAATCAATTGAGGGAGAAACTTCACAATAGGGGTAAGGTCTGAGATCTCCTCTATTGTATGGTTCTTTACTGAAATTCCCAAGCATTTGATCCTTGATTTTGTGTTTCTAATCTGATTTTAAAGATTTTTCAATGATTAATTGAGTTGTTTGGGGGGATGAGTTGATTCACAGATTGAATCTGTTTTCTAGTAATTAAGGATGATATAACTCATATTTTGGATGTATAATGATGTTGTTAAGTCGATTTTATCAGTTGAATCCTGAAACTCTTGAATCTCTAATTGTTTTGGTTGCAAGATTTGTGTTCTTAGGGTGTTTCGATGGCTGTGTGTTTGCAGAAGGGGTTAGGTTGATTTGATTATGTTTTTAGATGGTGATTGTTGATAAAAGTGGTGTTAGACTGTCAGATTGTGGCTGGGTTGTGTTTGAGAGGGTTTTGTTGATAATTTTGGTTGTTGTGGATGGGTAATTTTGAGAGGATCGTAGGAATCCATGAAGATTTGTTGTTGCAGGGTCTTGAATGCATTGAGAAGTATTAATCCTCTATTTTTTTGTGGTCAAAGTAGGGGAAGTTGATTCGAAATTGATTGGTGAGGCATTGGAGGCTTTAGACACTTGATTTCGTGTTGGCGAATCGAGGTTTCGTGTATCAGTGAGTGAGAACGTGGACTCTAGCTTTGGATTGTTTTAAAGGTGTTTTAAACGAGTTTAAACTTAGCTTGATACGCTGGTTTAAACTCGGAAGTAAGTAAAAGTGGATTTCTCTCTCGGTCGTGCTAGTGTTAGATGGTTTTATGCACTTTTTTTATTTACATGTTACCTACTATTTAAGCATGTTTTAAAGTATTTGTTATACTGTATTTGAGCATTATATGCTGAAGGATGCACATGGTAAGTGATCCTCGTAAGTGTATGGCTTATACTTATGGTTTAAAGCATGGTTCTTGCATTGGAAAAAGGATTGGTTTAATGCTTGTTAAAAATAGTGAGGTAAATGTTAAATGGTTATATTGGCAAGTGATATGGTTTTAAAATTGTTATCGGATATAGTTGGTCGGCCATAGGATTGAGTGCACCATAATAAGTCGCCTTGGATGTTGAGGGGTTTAGATCCGTGTACCAAAAACTCCATCCGAGTACCCTAACGGTAGAGGGGTTAAACAGTATCGTAAACTCCTGTTAGTGGATTAAGCGTCTAACTGAAGGAAGAAGTTGGTGTCCCCAAGTGTTGAATAGGTGCCCGGTTGGTAATGTACTGTGATTGTTATTGTATCGCTATTTCGGTTGAGATGGCTTGAAGTGTTGGTTGAACACTTGTTGAATCCATGTATCCAATGAACTATTTTGGTATTGGACATGTTTAATGATCACTTGTAAGCCAATATAATTGTTAATGGATCATTGGAAGGTTTATGTTGTATAATGTGATTCATACATGTTTACTCTTTAAGCTTTGCATATGGTTGTTATGCATGGGAATGCTTAAATTGAGGTTAGCAATGGGATTTGCTGTTGGTTAATGATACATGTTGCATATGGTTTAACATGCTGGTTTTGAAACTGTTAAAGTGCATGGATTTTAAGGCATGATGTTTTATATGTAGGAAAATATGATTTGAAATGGGATTTACATTGTGCTTTTGGAAAATGATTTTAAATGCATTGATAGTGTGTTGTATTTGAGCACTCCTCACTGAGCCTAGTGTGCTTACGCTCCGTTTTGTCCATCATTGCAGAGAATTATAGTTTCAGAAGGCAGCAAGAAGCAAGGGGATCTTAGAAAGATTTGGTTATCAAAGTATGTTTTGGATTACACTATAAGAATAAAGGCAATGAGGTATTTGTTATGGTTTGGGAGATGTTTTGTTGAACTCCCTGGTTGAGCATGATTGCTTGGTTGCTCTTGAGCTGTAAAAGGCCTCTAATGGTTAATTTTGGAGATGGTTTACATTTTGGAATGTTGCTTGGATGAAAAACTAGGATGCATGCCTATAGATTACTTTAAAAGAATGATGCCATGTAGAGTTGATGTTATGCCATGAATGATTGAGCCATGATCATTGGAATATGTTGGTTATGTATTAAAGGCTTGATAGGGTGATGTGTGTGGTTAAAAAGCATGTTTAATAAGCTGAACCGAACTAGAAATGCACAAGCGTATCGGTACGCTACTTGGTGTTTTGGTACAGTTAGGCCTTTTTCAAGCACAGGGTTTCGATATGGATGCTAGGTGTTCCGATACGCCTAGGCTATTTTGGCCCAGCGTACCGATACGGGAAGAGGTGTTCCGGTATGGGGTTCAACCACTAGAATCTATTTCTAAAACCTAATCTCGTGTACCGAAACAACACTAGTTGTATCGGTACGATCCTCAATACATTTTCAAAAGTTCGTTACTACCGTTGAGCGTATTGATATTGGGTGTGGTGTATCGATACACTATGTTTCTGACCATACCAAAATGGGTGATACCATACCGGTACGGGTGGCAGGTAATTCTGTTATTGTTTTGGAAACGAAGTTCTATTTTCTTACATTTTCGTCCCTGAATCTTGTTTATGGAATTAAATGCTTCTGGGTGATCAGTTTGAGCTAATTTTTGTCGTATAAGCATGAAATCTGTTTAATTAAGGAGAGGTAACATAAAATTTGGTATAGTCCTTATATCTTTGTCGAAATTGCAATTTGGTCCCTAATGTTTATTAAGCCAATTGGATGTCGATTTGTCCCCCGATTGAGTTAGGTTTTCACCAGCTATCAACATGAACATGTAGGGTGTTAATTATGCATTTAGACAAGATTAATGAAAAAATGGTCAAGTTTTGGGGTTTCTTCTCATGGTTTACTTCGATAAACCTAATGTGACTCACTCAGGTCAGTCTGGCGGCTAAGCCAGGTTGAGGGGGTTACATTTGGTGGTATCAGAGACATGTTTGTGAAAGGTTGGGATGTTGTATTTGATCGTTTGTTGTTGTTTGTTATGTTTGGTGATAATTGGGAAATTGACATGATTATTGTGATGTTGTTATGAGCTAAAAATTTGATGTGGTTATGCACGGTGGTTGAAATATGCACGGTGACTGTTTATATTATTTTGGAAAAATTTGGGAAACCCATTGCGTTATTATTATAGTTTGAAAAGTTTTGATTTTTGAAATATAAGTCTTGGGTCCTTGCTTGAGCTGGCCTAATTGTTTTGTTTGAAATGATTATCATGCCTTAGATGTATTTTAGCATGATGGGACCGAGAGAGAGCTACGATCGGGTACAGTTGTTGCTGCCACTGGGCAGGATGCTGAGGATGATGTTGTACCTCCTGGAGGGATGCCACTGCCTCCACATAAAGTAGTGGAGCAAGTACCACCTGCGCCGGCTGGGCCAGGGATGGGTGATATGGCACTATTGATACAGTCCATGACTGGTGCATTTCAGGCAGCAGTTGTTGGTTTTCATGTACGAGCACCATCGGTTGATGGGCAGGGTTTGTCGGTTGAACGTCTTCGTAGTTTGGGCAGAGTTGAGATCCAAGGTTTGTTGTCTAAGGCTTTTGAGGGCTTGTTGGCTAGTACTGAGAGGATACTTTGCTAGATGGGGTGTACCGATGCTCGTAAGTTGGGTTGTACTGTTTCCCTGCTGCAAGGTGATGCCTATACATGGTGGACTACCACGATATCCAGTATGGCGACCGATAAGGTGACCTGGAAGTTCTTCTGTGAGGTATTCCGAAAGAAGTTTTTGGTAGTCCGATATCAAGACGATAGGAAGCACGAGTTTATGGCTCTAGTGTAGGACAATATGTCTGTTGCGGAGTACGAGGTACAGTTGTGGTGTAGAATCAATATGCACCTATGTTGGTTCCTGACGAGCATAACCAATGTGACCAATTCTGCTACGGGCTTGTGCAAGGGGTTAAGACATACATGCTTGCTGCTGATTATACCAATTTTGATGTGTCGGTTTTGAGAGCCAAGTATGTGGAGCAGAACCTGGGTTTAGCTTATGGGCCACGAGGTTTTAGTTTAGGAAAGAGAGCTGCTGATACTGGTTCAAGCGGTGGTCAGGCTAAGAGACACCGTGATAAGAGGTTTCACCTGGAGCTGAGACATGGTAGAGGTGTTGTGGGACGTGTGGTTCAGGGAAAGGGTGCCCAGGCTAGAGCCCTATTTAATGTTTGTTGGGTTTGTGGATCCCGAGATCATTTGAGGCGTGATTACCCTCATCTGGCCAGAGAGGGTCAGGCACCTACACCTGTTGTGGCTAATGCTTATTGGAGTTGTGGGTCGTTTGACCATCAGAGACATGATTGTCCGTTGTTGGCCCGAGGTGGGTAGGTGGCTGCACCTGTTGTTGCTTTGTAGTGAGGTCGTAGTTGTTGTCACGGGCCGTTTCAGCATTGAGATGGTGGGAAGAGGATTGTGGCTCATACCGTTGCTATCCAGGCTGAGAGAGGTGGACCAGCTAGGGTGTATACGCACCGTGAGGGTCGCAATAATGCTAATGTGATTGTAGGTACTTTTACCTTACAGTCATTGTCGTTTTTTTTCATTGGTTGATTCTGGTTCTACTCATTCTTACATCTTGAGTGAGCATGCTAAGTGCTTGACATGTTGAAATTCTTAATGTGGGTGTTAGAGTGACTAGTTCTCTTGGGGAGACAGTCATGGTTAGGAGGTTGTATCATACGTGTCCGCTGATGGTTCAGGGATATGTGTTCGCCAGGGACTTGATGGAGTTACCATTCCATGGTTTTGATTTGATTTTGGGTATGGATTGGCTAACTGAACATCAAGCTGTGGTGGATTTTAAGACCAAATGGATATCCTTGAGGTTGTCGAATGATTATGAGGTGGTGGTTGTTGGCGAGAATGCCAAGTTTTTGTCTAATATTGTTTCGGCTTTGGAAGCAAGTTGAATGCTGGAATCAGGATGTTAGGCTTTCTTGGCCTAGTTATGAATCCTAGATCAAAGGAGTTGAGGGTGCAAGACGTTCACACCGTATGTGAGTTTTTGGCTATTTTTCCAGAAGAGTTGCAGGGGTTTCCACCAGATCGTGAAGTTGAGTTTGGCATTGAGGTCATTGCGGGTACGATGCCAGTATCTATTGCACCGTATCGCATGGCCCTGAAGGAGTTGAAGGAATTGAAGAAACAACTATAAGAGTTGCTGGATCGAGGCTTTATTAGACCTAGTATTTCATTGTGGGGCGCACCGGTGTTGTTTGTAAAGAAGAATGATGGTATGTTGCGGATGTGTATAAACTATCGGCAATTGAATAAGTTGACGATAAAGAACAAGTATCCCTTACTGTGGATAGATGATCTATTTGATCAGTTCAGGGGTGCCTCAGTGTTTTCCAAGATAGATTTGAGGCCGGGGTATTACTAGTTGAAGGTGAAGGAGGTGGATGTACCCAAGACAGCTTTTCGTACGAGGTACGGGCATTATGAGTTCTTGGTGATGCCTTTTAGTTTGACCAATTCACCAGCTGCTTTTACGGACTTGATGAACCATGTGTTTCATGAGTTTTTAGATTAGTTTGTGGTTGTGTTTATTGATGATATCCTTGTGTACTCGGTTTGCGCTTCAAAAGTTGCTGGAGAATCAGTTGTATGCCAAGTTAAGCAAATGTGAATTCTGGATTAGGGAAGTTGTGTTTCTCGGGCATGTTGTGTCGGCCGAAGGAATTCAATTGTTCCACATAAGGTTGAGGTTGTAACGAGTTGGAAGGCGCCCAAGTCTGTGACAGAGGTTAAAAGTTTTCTTGGTTTGGCTAGTTATTACTGAAGGTTTGCAGAAGGGTTCTCCAGTTTGGCGGCACCGTTAACTAAGTTTCTACAGAAGAGTGTTCAGTTTGAGTGGACGTAAGATTGACAACGAGCTTTTGAAAGGTTGAAGGAAGCCTTGACTTAAGCTCTAGTTTTGGTTCAACCAGAATAGGTAAAGGAGTTTGCTGTTTATTGTGATGCATCGTATGTTGGGCTTGGTTGCATGTTGATGCAAGAGGGTAAGGTAGTGGGGTACACATCTAGACAGTTGAAGGTGTATGAACGTAACTACCCTACTCACGATCTTGAGCTTTCTGCGGTTGTGTTTGCCTTGAAGGTTTGGAGTCATTATCTCTACGGGGAGAAATGTGTGGTTTTAACGGATCATAAGTGTTTGAAGTATTTGATGACCAAGAAGGAGTTGAACCTTAGACAACGTAGGTGGTTGGAGTTGTTGAAAGATTATGATCTAGATATTGAGTACCATCCGAGTAAGGCAAAGGTGGTTGTTGATGCTTTGAGCAAGAAGGCAACGGTGGAGTTGAGGGCTATGTTTGCACGTTTGAGTGTGACACGGAACGGTGGGTTGTTGGCTGAGTTTCAAGTGAAGCCATCCTTGTCGCGGATGATTAAGGAGAAGCAACCGTATGATGGGAGTTTAGTACCTCATGTGGAAGATATTAGGGATTGGAATCCTACCAATTTTCATTTCAGTGATGATGGGGTGTTGTGTTTTAAAGGTCGAATAGTGGTGCTTGAAGATGAAGAGTTGAGGCATATTATTTTGACTGAGGCACATGGTAGTCCTTTTGCTATGCATCCTGGTAGGTCTAAAAAGTATCGAGGGTTGAAGGAGGAGTACTATTGGGTTGGAATAAAGAAGGATGTGACTAATTTTGTCACTCGATGCATCGTGGAGTTTGCTTACAATAAAAGTTATCATGCTAGCATACAAATGGCAACTTATGAGGCATTGTATGGTAGGAGATGTCGTAGCCTGTGTGTTGGGCCGAAGCGGGAGAAAAGTTTGTATCTATGCCTAATGTTCTGAAAGGCACAACCAAAAAAGTAAAGTTGATATGTGAGCACTTAAAAGCGGTTGCAGATCGTCAAAAGTCAGATTTGAAGAGTAATGATACAGAGTACGCTGTGGGTGATCGGGTGTTCTTGAAGGTGTCACCCTGGAAAAAGGTGTTGCGGTTTGGGCGGAAAGGGAAGATTAGCCCGAGGTTTATTGGACCATACGAGGTTGTTGAGCATGTGGGTCCTGTTGCGTACCATTTAAGGTTACCTCCGTAGTTGGGAAAGATTCATGATGGGTTCCATGTTTCGATGTTGTGAAGGTATCAGTCGGATCCATCGCATGTTATGCCAGTGGAGGAAATTGAGTTAAGACCGAACCTATTTTATGATGAAGAATTGGTAGAGATTCTTGATACCAGCGGTAAGGTGCTGCGTGGAAAGATGGCTGAGCTCGTTAAGGTGATGTGGAGGCACTGCGGGGTTGAGTAGGCCATGTGGGAATGCAAATCGGATATTTTGAAATAGTTTCCGCACCTGTTTCCTCCAGGTAAATTTCGGGGATGAAATTTCTTAAGTGGGGGAGAGTTGTAACGCCTCGATTTTTGGGCCTAGCAATTTTAGGGGTTATTAGACGGTCAGATGGACTCGATTAGAGATTCGAGTCAGATTCGGGATAGTATATTTTTTCGGTAAGATAAAAATATGGAAAAATGGTTAAAAATCATATTTTAATATATAATGATTTTTGGAGGAATCAATTTTGGGAAATGAGTTTTGGAAGTCGGACATTTTGGTGAGTGACCAAAATGCAAGTTTTGAAAACTGTGTTTTCTAGTGACTAAAATGAAAAGGGTCAAATTCTTAGAATCTTTAAGGAGATATTTTACCAATTTCTTTCTGATGGTTTCTCCCTTAATTATACTTATTTTAACATGTGTTTTGTTATTCAATTAAAAGGTATTTTTGGGTAAAAGGGTGATTATTGGTTTTGGAAAACAAATCACATTATTTTTTCTCTCCTCAGCCAAACAGTCAAGTTTTGATCAAATTCCAAAGGTGAGATGGTTTCTAACATGATTTTATGGTTTCAAGTTGTTTAACTAAGATTGTTTATACAAAATCTTACATTAATCTCGTGTTTTCTTAGCTTTTATCAAATCAATTGAGGGAGAAACTTCACAATAGGGGTAAGGTTCGAGATATCCTCTATTTTATGGTTCTTTACTGAAATTCCCGAGCATTTGATCCTGATTTTGTGTTTCTAATCTGATTTTAATGATTTTTCAATGATTAATTGAGTTCTTTGGAGGGTGAGTTGATTCACGGATTGAATCTGTTTTCTAGTAATTACGGATGATATAACTCATATTTTGGATGTATAATGATGTTGTTAAGTCGATTTTATCAACCGAATCCCAAAACTCTTGAATCTCTAATTGTTTTGGTTGTAAGATTTGTGTTCTTGGGGTGTTTTGATGGTTGTGTGTTTGCAGGAGGGGTTAGGTTGATTTGATTCTATTTTTAGATGGTGATTGTTGATAAAAGTGGTGTTAGATTGTTAGGTTGTGGCTGGGTTGTGTTTGACAGGGTTTTGTTGATAATTTTGGTTGTTGTGGATGGGTAATTTTGAGAGGATCGTAGGAATCCGTGAGGATTTGTTGTTGCAGTGTCTTAAATGCATTGAGAAGCATTAATCCTCTGTTGTGTTGTGGTCAAAGCAAGGGAAGTTGATTCGAAATTGATTGGTGAGGTGTTGGAGGCTTTAGACACTTGATTTTGCGTCGGTGAATCGAGGTTTCGTGTATCGGTGAGTGAGAACGTGGAATCTAGCTTTGGAATGTTTTAAAGGTGGTTTATGGGAGTTTAAACTTAGCTTGATACGCTGGTTTAAACTCGGAAGTAAGTAAAAGTGGATTTTCTCTCCCAGTCGTGCTAGTGTTAGATGGTTTTATGCACTTGTTTTGATTTACAAGTTACCTACTGTTTAAACATGTTTTAAAGTACTTGCTATACTGTATTTGAGCATTAGATGCTGAAGGATGCACATGGTAAGTCATCCTTGTAAGTGTATGGCTTATACTTGTGGTTTAAAGCATGGTTGCTGCTTTGGAAAAAGGATTGGTTTAATGCTTGTTAAAAACAGTGAGGTAAATGTTAAATGGTTAATTATATTGGCAAGTGATATGGTTTTAAAATTGTTATCGGATATAGTTGGCCGGCCATAGGATTGAGTGCACTATAATAAGTCACCTTGGATGTTGAGGGGTTTAGATCCGTGTACCGAAAACTCCATCTGAGTACCCTAACGGTAGAGGGGTTAAACAGTACCAGAAACTCCCGTTAGTGGATTAAGCGTCTTACCGAATGAAGGGTTGTTGTCCCCAAGGGTTGAATAGGTACTCGGTTGCTAATGTACCGTGATTGTTATTGTATCGCTATTCCGGTTGAGATGGCTTGAAGTGTTGGGTGAAAACTTGTTGAATTCGTGTATTCGATGAACTCTTTTGGTATTGGACCTGTTTAATGATCACTTGTAAGACAATATAATTGTTAATGGATCATTGGAAGGTTTATGTTGTATAATATGATTCATACATGTTTACTCTTTAAGCTTTGCATATGGTTGTTGATAAGTGTTCCAAAGTACTAATTTTCTTACCCTTTTTTACTCATATTATTGTTAGACTTAGGCTCATATTAGTTGCATAATTAGTCATTCATGCATTAATTCATGTTTCCTTCCACCGTTAAGCTTGATTACATAACTTGGTGATTTTTGTGGGAAAAGATTCTGCTTTGGTGTGTTTTGTGTGTATGTGCATAATCACTTGCCAAAGCAAGGCTAGAACCAGTTGCCAGGGCAATGCATGAAGGAGATGCCGAGCTAGTTGCCAGGGCAATGCATGAAGGAGATGCCGAGACAATTGCCAGGGAAATTGTCGACAAAGAATACGGTGATATGGTAGTCGAAATTGATGACTAGACAAGCCCAAGATGACGTGGAGCAAAGCTAAATCCCAAAGGAGTTTGATTTCCATGAAGAGGTTAAAGAAGAATTAAATCCCAAGAAGATAGGAGAAGTTTTAGAAGGAATATAATTATAATAAAGAATTATATTCTTTAAAGATAATTTAATTCCAACTTAACTTCCTCCTCAAAGAAGGACTTTGACCTAGCCCTATAAATTAGAGGCCATGCCGTCAACTCCAAAGGGAGAGTAGAGAGAAATTTCGACAACTCCAAGGGAGAGAGAAGAGAGAATTTTCGACAAGCTTCAAGGGGGAGATCTCGACAAGAAGGCTTCATCCATCCTTCATCTTTTTCTTTCTTGTTAAATTCATTCATGCTAGGAATTCTTTATCTTGTGTTTCTTTGGAACCTAGCCATGAACTAAATCTATTTGGCTATGGTTATTGTGTTTTGTGGTTGTGAGAAACAATTGGATTGTTTTTAGGTAATAAGAGTTTGCACTTTTCTATTCAAGGTTTATTCATTCTTGGTTCTTATTCTTGCTTGCGAGTGAATTGGGAGAGGATCTCGTAATTCATCTATTTATCTAATATCGGGGAGTTAGATTCAAGAAACGAATAATATGATCTTTATTCAATCTATTGATGGTGAAGATTAATTTGGCTTAGGAATAAGTTAAGGATTTCAATGGCTAAGAAGAGCGCAAGATTGGTTGTTCACCTTTGATTCACGCAGGGATGTATTATCAAGGCATGCACAAGTAGCTAGAGTTTCGACTTAGGGATAAGAAGAAACCATTGAAGAACGCTCTGCCGAACCTTGAAGTTGCTGCCTAGATGCCCAAGTAGTTGCCCAACTAGTCGCCCAGGAAACCATTGATTAGTTGCCAAGGCAACCCCGTTGTGCAAGTTGCCACAGCAACTGAGTTGCCCTTGCACTATTTTACCAAGACGATCCAATCGGCTATCACACCTCAACTCACGATAACCTAGCCTATCTCCCTCACTTAATCTTATCTATTCTTTTACTTTATTGCTTTCTAGTTTAGTTCTTCGTTAAACTCCTATAATCTTCTATTTGTGTTTTTACTTTTTATAGTGCAAGAGATTAGATTCTTGAAGTGGCACCAATCCCTGTGGAGATGATATCTTTTATACTATAACTTGCGACGTGTACACTTGCACAATTGCGGAGCACTTATTACGCGCAACAAGTTTTTGGCGTTGTTGCCGGGGATTGGCAATAGCGACTTTGCTTTTATTTTCTTGCACTTTCTTTTTATTTTTCTTGTTTAAGATTCAAAGGGCTAACAAACTTTGGTTTTGCATTGGTATATGACCAGGGCGAGACCGATCACACCAGAATATCCCTGTGATCTAGAAATCGAACTAACCTTACAAAGACTCAGATGAAGGTTAAGAGTAGCAATGGCTAATCAAGATGGCAATATGAATCAAGATGTTCCAGCAGGAGGAGGAGTGATTCTTGCACGAAACAGAACTATTCGAGACTATCTTGAAGAAGATCTTGATGGACTTAATCCAGGAGTTGCCGCACCTGAAATTGAAGTCGACCAATTTGAGTTGAAACCGGTGATGTTTAACATGACCAACACAATTGGTCAATTTGGCGGCTCAGAACCTGAAGATCACGAAAACATCTTAAATCTTTCCTCGAGATTTGCAACTCATTCAAAATACACGGAGTCACCTTCGATGTTTTACGATTAAGATTATTCCCCTATTCACTGAGGGATAGGGCGAAAGCATGGTTGAATAGCATTCCTATCGGATCAATAGGATCTTGGACCGATCTTTGTCGTGATTTCCTTGCTCGGTTTAATCCTACAAATTTGACTGATAAGCTTCGTTACGAAATTACTTCTTTTCGGCAGGCAGATAATGAATCCATCTACGAGGCTTGGGAGCAATATAGAGAACTTCTACACAAATTCCCTCTACATGGATTCCCAGTGTGGACACAAGTAACAATGTTTTACAGCATCGTGAATACACCAACAAGGATGATGCTAGATGCCTCGGCAAATGGCATACTTCTAGATAAGTCGCCGGAGGAAGCAATGCAAATTCTAAACATGCTTGCCAAGAATGATTATCAATTCCCTTCTACTAGAAGAGGAGGAGTTAGACGCCAAGCCACAATACATGAACTAGGATCACCAGGCTCAATTTCGGCACAATTGGCCTCTTTAACCAAGATTGTCCAGAACATGCAGAAACCAAACAACACATATGAGGTCAAGGTAATGGATTCTTTTTGTGAGTTATGTGGTGGTAACCATGATTCTTCTGAATGTATGCAGAATCCAGCTTCTATGTGGGGAATTACAATCGGAGCAACAATGTGATGTCCAATACATACAATCTAGCTTGGAAGAAGCACCCAAATTTTTCATGGAGTAATCCCAACAATGCTCTAAACCAGAACAATCAGAATGTACAAGCATCGGGATTCCAGAAGAATATGCCACGGCAACAGTTGTCGCAGCAACAACCGACAACATCTAATTCTTTGGAAAATTCTCTCAATGCTTTTATGTTGAAAACTGAAACTTATATGGCTGAGAATAGTAACTTCATAAAAAGAACTGATACTTTTATTAACATGACCGAGATGAGATTGCAAAACCAAGAGGCGGCAATCAAATCATTGGAAAATCAAGTCAGACAATTTGCTCAAAACCTGAATACTAGACCGCAATGAGGTTTACCTAGCGATACTGAAGTCCTAAGAGGAACTGGCCATGAGCAATGTAAGGCGATCACCACTAGAAGTGGCCAACAACTTAAAGAGGTTCAAGCCCGCTCATTAAACAAAACTCCACAAAAAGATCAAGACGAACCCAACGGCAAAGCCTCAGATGCTGAACCAGGAATTGCCGCGGCAACCGACAATAAGCATGCCTCAGCAACCAATGATAAGCATGCCTCGGCAACTCTAGTTGTTTTAGCAATGCCATCAATCAGATTCCAGATCAATGAAATGATCAAAGATATCCGACTTCCACCACCATTCCCACAAAGGTTGAAGCGACAAAAGCAAGAATATCAATTCAAGAAGTTTCTTGATATCCTAAAGCAAGTCCACATCAACCTGCCATTGGTGGAAGCAATTGAACAAATGCCGAACTATGCCAAGTTCCTTAAAGACATTGTGTCCAAGAGAACAAGGCTATGAGAGTTTGAAACAGTTGCCGCAATAGAGGGATGCATGGCCATGTTGCACAATCGTATGCTACCCAAGTTGAAGGATCCCGAAAGTTTCACAATACCCTGTTCCATTGGAAACCACTATGTCAAGAAAGCATTATGCAACATTGGGGCTAGCATAAACTTGATGCCTAAATCAATTTTCCAGAGACTAGGAATCGGGAAGGCAAGACCTACAACAGTTATGCTACAGCTAGCCGAAAGATCCTATGTGCATCCAGAGGGAAAAATCGAAGACATACTGGTAAAAGTTGATAAATTCATTTTTCCCGCTGACTTTATTATTTTGGATTATAAAGCAGATGGGCATGCACCTATCATTCTCGGGAGACTATTCCTAGCAACAGGGAGAACCTTGATCGATGTTGAAAAGGGAGAACTCACAATGAGGGTGAATGACGAGCAAGTTAAACTAAATGTGTTCAAAACACTAAGGCACGCCGATGATCCAGAAGAATGCCAACTTTTTCATGCCACAGTAGAGTTTAAGTTCGACGAGGAATTTGTTGCCTCGGCAACTACATTACTGATCAAGAGGACCCTGAAGAGTATGAAGAACCGGTCGACGAGGAACAACAAGAAGAGGCAAATTGGCTAGTCAATCGACCAGGTACATACTTTGAACCACTAGATTACTCAGGTAAGAAAGGTAAGCTCGAAAAGCCCTCTATTGAACAACCACCAATTCTTGAGTTGAAACAGTTGCTAGAGCAGCTAAAATATGTATACTTAGGAATCGATAATACATTGCCTGTAATTATTTCTTCTAAGTTACAGCTTGAGCAGGAAAAGAAGCTGATCAAAATGTTGATGCTACACAAGAAGGCAATAGGGTGGACAATTGCCAACTTGAAGGGAACTAGCCCGACAGTGTGCATGCACAAGATTTTGTTGGAAGATGATCACAAACCTTCGATTAAGGCCCAGAGGAGACTGAATCATGCCATGAAAGGGGTTGTAATGAAAGAAATCATCAAGTGGCTTGACACCGACATTATATACCCAATCTCTGATAGTACATGGGTAAGTCTGGTACAATGTGTACCGAAAAAGAGAGGTATAATGGTGGTAAGTAATGAAAGCAATGAACTCATTCCAACCAGGACTGTGACCGATTGAAGGGTTTGTATGGATTATCGAAAGCTAAACAAAGCCACTAGGAAAGATCACTTCCCATTAGCCTTTATTGATCAAATGCTAGACCGTCTTGCAGGTAAACCCTTTTATTGTTTTCTTGATGGTTATTCAGGTTACAATCAAATTGCCATAGCACCAGAAGATCAAGAAAAGACAACCTTCACATGCCCATACGGTACTTATGCTTTTCGAAGGATGCCGCTCGGATTGTGTAATGCCCCGGTAACCTTCCAAAGATGCATGATGGCACTCTTTTCAGACATGGTCGAAGACTTCCTTGAGATCTTCATGGATGATTTTTCCACTTTTGGTAATGACTTCGACAGTTGCTTCGGCAATTTAGAGAATGTGTTGGCAAGATGTGAAGAATCTGATTTAGTCCTCAATTGGAAGAAGTGCCATTTTATGGTAGATGAAGGAATAGTGCTCGGCCACAAGATTTCATCCAAGGGAATTGAAGTAGACAAAGCCAAGGTGGACGTAATCGAGAGATTACCCCCACCAAGTTCGGTTAAAAGAATCCGAAGCTTTCTTGGACATGCAGGTTTTTATAGGAGGTTCATTCATAATTTTTCTAAAATCACTAAACCCTTGTGCAATTTGCTTGAACATGATAAAGTCTTTGATTTTGATGATTCTTGCACCCCAAGCATTCGAAACCCTAAAGGAAAAGCTTGCCTCGGCACCCATTGTCGTTCCACCAGATTGGACGCTACCTTTTGAGCTCATGTGTGATGCAAGTGATTTTGCGGTAGGAGCAGTCCTAGGCCAACGCACAGGTAAGACCTTCCATGTGATATACTATGCTAGTAAAACTCTTAATAGTGCTCAAGTGAATTACACAACAACGAAGAAAGAGTTACTAGCTGTAGTTTTCGCATTTGACAAGTTCTGGTCCTATTTGATTGGTACAAAGGTAATTGTTCATATAGACCATCGATAATCAAATATCTATTTGCTAAAAAGGATGCCAAACCTCGTCTGATTCGTTGGACATTACTTTTACAAGAATTTGATATTGAAATTATGGACAGGAAAGGAACAAAAAATCAAGTGGCCGATCATTTATCACGTTTAGAACACAATAGAGAGGAGGATGCGAATCTAGAGATATGTGATGCATTCCCGGATGAGCAACTTTTAGTTGCCTCGGCAACCATGGATGCGCATACCTCGGCAACCCTCGACGCCTAGGTAGCCCTTGACGCACACGCTCGGCAACCATAGATGCGCATGCCTCGACAACTTTCGACGCCACAGCAGCCCTTAACGCGCACACCTCGGCAACCATGGAAGCGCATGCCTCGACAACCCTCAACGCCTCGACAGCCTTTTACTCGCACGCCTCGGCAACCCTAGACGCGCATGCCTCGACAATTTTGGGAGCAGTCGCCACGGTAGCACATGCCTCGGCAATACCCTGGTACGCGGATTTTGTTAATTTCCTTGTTTGTGGTATTTTACCTTGCGATCTTACTCACCAAGGGAAGAAGCGGTTCCGCCATGATGCTAAGCACTACTTGCCGTCGACTACGTGTCTAAATGGGTTGAGGCAGCTGCAGTTCCCAACAACAATTCCAAGACCGTGCAACGATTCTTGCAGACAAACATATTTACACGGTTTGGGATGCTGAGAGCAATTATCAGTGATGAATGAAAGCATTTTGACAATAGACTTATTGCCAAGATGTTGCAATGCTTCAGCGTATCACACAAGATTGCCACGACATATCACCCATAAACCAATGGGCAAGCAAAAATTTCCAACCAAGAATTGAAGGGTATACTCAAGAAAGTTGTAAATCCCTTTAGGAAGGATTGGTCATTAAGACTAGATGACGCGCTTTGGGCATATCGCACTGCATTCAAAACACCCTTAGGTATGTCCCCTTCCGACTTGTCTATGGCAAAACATGCCATCTACCGGTGGAAATCGAACACAAGGCATATTGGGCAATCAAGACTGTGAATATGGATTGGGAAAGTGCTGGACAAAAGCGTTTGTTGGACCTCAACGAGATAGAAGAATTCCGTGCACTCGCCTATAACAATGCACAAATCTACAAGGAGAAAACAAAGCAATGGCATGACAAGAAACTATTGCCTCGGCAATTCATGCCAGGGCAAGTAGTTCTTTTATTCAATTATCGGCTAAAACTTTTGCCGAGAAAACTGAAATCAAGATAGTCGGGACCATTCGAAGTTGTCAAACCATTCTCCCATGGTGCCGTGATAATCAAGTCCATCACTGACTAACATGAATTCAAAGTTAATGGACAAAGATCAAAGCATTACAATGGTGCCCATGTGGAACGTAACAAAGAAGTGGTCACCTTAGGAGATGCATGAGCATGCTCTCCTTTCGATATTTTTTTATTTTTTATTTTTATTTTTATTTTTATTTTTTAAATTTTTTTCGAACTATTTAGTTTTTATTTTTTTATCATTTTCGATTATTTGCTCTTTTTAGGATAGATTTACTTTCTTTAAGATTAAAACTACATCTTTCATATTTATCTTTTTAAGTTTACGAATTTCTTTATACATCTTTATTTATTTTCTTTTATTAGTTTATCTTTAATTTTAATCCTTATTTGATTTGTCTTTGAATTGTAGGAAAAGAGTTAAAGATAAAGAGGAATTTTGGTTCAAGAAGGAAAACATCTTCAACAAGGAAATTAATGGGCTTAATCTAAGGCTTATATAAAGCCTCCAACTTACCCTAATTAAACCGCCTAGCCGTCACCTTCCCCTAAACCGAAACCCTCTTTTTCTTCTTTCCAAAAGTAAACCCACCCACCATATTTCCTACCTATCTTTTCTATATAACCCATCACCCTTAACTTCCAAGAAACCTATTCCTACTTTTCATCTTGCAACTCGTTAGTTTCTTTTATTTTATTTTCTTTGTTTTTACAAAACTCACAACCAAGATCATCAATGGCATCCAAAATTAAATTTTTGGTTCATCCAAGTTCCTCCAAAGAACCAAGATACAAGAAGTTTGCTACACCGGTGGTTCAAGAAAGATTTCACTCCAAGTTTGAAAGCTGGAAGATTTACGAAGAACAAGGCTTTGAATACTCTAACTCTCATCAAGATTTCAACCTTGAACCATTCATCTTCGAGAGGATTGCACATCAAAAGTGGCAAATCTTTTGCCATCAATCGGGACCGTGTAACATCTCATGGGTAAGAGAATTCTATGCTCACTCACCTAACCTGAATAATCCTTATGTTTTTTTTCGTGACAAGGCCATACTCATAAGCCCCAAAAACATCAACACCTTTTTACGGGCTCTACATTGAGAAGGACGAGCATCAAGCCTTTGTTGATCAAATCACGCCCAAGCAACTCCACAAGGTGCTTCAAGAACTCACTCTACCGGGAACTCATTGGAACAACGATAAATACAAGGGCACGGAAAATCGCCTTCGGCTTAAACCCGAGGCAAAACTATGGAATAAGTTTGTTAAAACTTCTTTAATGCCCACCACACACAATACTACCGTGATATACCACGTCTTTTACTCATAGATTCTATTTTGCATAATCGAATCATTAACATTGGAAAAATTATTTGTAATGAGATTTTTGTATGTAGCTCAAAAGATAAGGGTTCTTTTTTCTTCCCTTGCTTAATTTCCAATCTTTGCAAGGAGATACATGTCCCAAGTGAGTCCACTGATGAAAAGTCCCTACCAAAGTCCGGTTATAATCAAGCACAAATCTGAAAGCTAATGGGAGAGGCACCGGTAAAATCCTCAATGCCTCTAATTGCCGCGACAACCCCTGTCGCCTCGGTAACCCCTAATGCCCGGGCAACTCGGCCATCAACCCAGGGACACTTTGAAGCACTCTTGCAACCATTGGCGAGCCACCTTAGGAAAATTGAAGACCGGCAACTAATGTTCATGCGGTACATGAAGGAGCACAACAATGCCATCGCCCAAATCATCCTAGAAAAATACCCGGACAGCCGCGTGTCGTTCCCAATCTTTCCTGCCGAGTTCCTTGCCCCGACAACCAATGAAGCAGTCGCCACGGCAACCGCAACAGATGATGCCGTGGCAACCTACACCGTGCCTGCCCAAGCAGTCACCACAACAACCAACCCTGAAGGTGCCATGGTAACCAAAGCTAAAGACATCCCGGAAACCACTACAAAAGTCAAAGGTAAAGCACCTATGCCTGAATCAACTCGTACGGAATCAATTTCTGATTTTTCAGATTCGGACGAGTCCTCCATTGCACCAACAAATACCGCACCAATTGAATCATCCAAGCGAAAAGCAAATGACATTGATGAAGAGGACGATGAGGACAACCCCGTACGAGGATCGATTCAACCATCGGCAACAAGGAAACAACCATCGCGTTCAAGCAAGAGAATCAAGACACCGACCAAAAGGAAACTAATCATCCACGACGAAGAACACTCGGAGTAAGTCCTCGTTTGCATTTTATTTTTCTTTATCTTTAATGCATGCATTGAGGACAATGCCTCACTCGAGTTTGGGGGGGATTGTTATTAGTTAGTTACCATGTTTATCCGATGATGACTTTGCCAATGCACTTAATTGATAGAATTTTTATTCTAGGATAACCATGGAAAAACTTAGAATTTTACTATGATGCTAAATTTGATGAAACACTGTTGTGGTTTGATTGATTTAAGGAATTCTAGTGAACTTAGGTTGATAATTAAAAAATTGGGGGATTAGAATAAAAATTGTATGAATGCTAGAGGTGCCCGAAATTGGCTCTAGCATGTGCTAAAAAATTGATCGCTAGAGGTGCCCGAAACCGACCCTAGTATGTGCTAAAAATTGATTGTTATAGGTGCCCAAAACCAGCTCTAGTCGAATAAATTAATTAAATTAAGAAAGCCAAAAACAAAACACTAGAGGTGCCCGAAACTGGCTCTAGTTAAAACATGTTAAGAGAACCCAATGAAATAATTTGAAAACCTCTTGTTTGCATAGATCCGAAAAATCAACTTGCACACAACTACGCATACACTCACAAGCATTATAGTTTGATTCCGAGTAACTCCTAAGTTTTTCAAAAAATGAAAAGTCAATCATACTTTGTGCCCCGGTTCTGAGAATTGAAATCAAGTTCAAAGCTAAGTTTGTGAAAATTGAAGTATTGGCAGGTAATTACTAGTTTGCATTGCTTGAGGACAAGCAATAGTTCGAGTTTGGGGTGTGATAAGTGTTCAAAAGTACTAATTTTCTTACCCTTTTTACTCATATTATTGTTAGACTTAAGCTCATATTAGTTGCATAATTAGTCATTCATGCATTAATTCATGTTTCTTTCCACCGTTAAGCTTGATTACATAACTTGGTGATTTTTGTGGTAAAAGATGCTGCTTTGGTGTGTTTTGTGTGTATGTGCAGAATCACTTGCCAAAGCAAGGCTGGAAATAGTTGCCAGGGCAATGCATGAAGGAGATGCCGAGCTAGTTGCTAGGGCAATGCATGAAGGAGATGTCGAGCCAGTTGCCAGGGCAATTATCGACAAAGAATAAGGTGATATGGTAGTCAAAATTGATGACTATACAAGCCCAAGAAGACATGGAGCAAAGCTAGATCCCAAACGAGTTTAATTTCCATGAAGAGGTTAAAGAAGAATTAAATCCCAAGAAGATAAGATAAGTTCTAGAAGGAATATAATTATAATAAATAATCATATTCTTTAAAGATAATTTAATTCCAACTTAACTTCCTCCTCAATGAAGGACTTTGACCTAGCCCTATAAATTAGAGGCCATGCAGTCAACTCCAAAGGGAGAGTAGAGAGAAATTTCGACAACTCCAAGTGGGAAAGAAGAGAGAATTTTCGACAAGCTTCAAGGGGGAGATCTTGACAAGAAGGCTTCATCCATCCTTCATCTTTTTCTTTCTTGTTCAATTAGGTTCATGCTAGGAATTCTTTATCTTGTGTTTCTTTGGAACCTAGCCATGAACTAAATCTATTTGGCTATGGTTATTGTGTTTTGTGATTGTGAGAAACAATTGGATTTTGTTTAGGTAATAAGAGTTTGCACTTTTCTATTCAAGTTTTATTCATTCTTGGTTCTTATTCTTGTTTGCGAGTGAATTGGGAGAGGATCTCGTAACTTCATCTATTTATCTAATATCGGGAGAGTTAGATTCAAGAAACGAATGAATATGATCTTTATTCAATATATTGTTGGTGAAGATTAATCCGGCTTAGGAATAAGTTAAGGATTTCAACGGCTAAGAAGAGCGCAAGATTGGTTGTTGTTCACCCTTGATTCACGCAGGGATGTATTATCAAGGCATGCACAAGTAGCTAGAATTTCGACTTAGGGATAAGAAGAAACCATTGAAGAACGCTCTGCCGAACCTTGAAGTTGCTGCCCAGACGCCCAAGTAGTTTCCCAACTAGTCACCCAGGAAACCATCGATTAGTTGCCAAGGCAACCCCGTTGTGCAAGTTGCCACAGCAACTGAGTTACCCTTGCGCTATTTTACCAAGACGATCCAATCGGCTATCACACCTCAACTCACGATAACTACCTTCTAAAACTTTAATTCTTGGATTAGACTATAAGAATAAAGGCAATAGGGTATTGTTTTGGTTTGGGAAATGTTTTGTTGAACTCCCTGGTTGAGCATGATTGCTTGGTTGCTCTTGAGTTGTAAAAGGCCTCTAATGGTTGATTTTGGAGACGGTTTACATTTTGGAATGTTGCTTGGATGCAAAACTAGATGCATGTCTATAGATTGCTTTAAAAGAATGATGCCATGAAGAGTTGATGTTATGCCATGAATGATTGAGCCATGATCATTGGAATATGTTGGTTATGTATTAGGGGCTTGAAAGAGTGATGTGTGTGGTTAAAAAGCATGTTTAATAAGCTGAACCGAACCAGAAATGCACAGGCATATCGGTACACTACTTGGCATTTTGGTACGGTTGGGCATTTTCAGGCACATGGTTTCGATACGGATGCTAGGTGCTTCGATACGCCTAAGCTATTTTGGCATAGCGTACTGGAACGGGAAGAGCTATTCTGGTACGGGGTTCAGCCACTGGAATCTACTTCTAAAACCCAATCCCGTGTACCGAAACATCAGTAGCCGTATCGGTACGGTCCTTAATACATTTTCAAAAGTTCGTTACTACCGTTGAGTGTATCAGTATGGGATGTGGTGTATCGTAACACTGCGTTTCTAACCGTTCTAAAACGGATGATACCGTACCGGTACGGGTGGTAGGTAATTCTGTTATTGTTTTGGAAACGAGGTTTTGTTTTCTTGCATTTTTGACCCTGAATCTTGTTTATGGAATTAAATGCTTATGGGTCATCAGTTTGAGCTAATTTTTGACGTATAAGCATGAAACCTGTTTAATTAAGGAGAGATAACATAAAATTTGGTATAGTCCCTGTATATTTGCCGAAATTGCAATTTGGTCCCTAAAGTGTATTAAGCCAATTGGATGTCGATTTGCCACCCGATTGAGTTAGTTTTCACGACCTGTCAGCATGAACATGTAGGGTGTTAATTACGAATTTAGACAAGATTAAAGAAAAAAATTGGTCATATTTTGGGGTTTCTTCTCACAGTTTACTTCGGTAAACCTAATGTGACTCGCTCGGGTCGGTCTGGCGGCTAGTCCGGGTCGAGGGGGTTACAATTTAGACATGCACGCCTTAAACCCCAACAAAATTGCCGAACAATAAGATGAAATCAAATTTTATGAGTCAAAATATTTGATTATGGGCTTTTGAATATGATTATATAGCTTAGCCTCAATTTCAGAACATTTACTTGGTTAAAATTCTAACGGGTCCACTATAAAACTCATTTGGACATGCACGCTAAACCCCAATAAAATATTTAGTTATATGCCTTTCAACATTCTTATATAGCTTAACCTCATTTTCAGAAAATTTTACTCGGTTAAAATTCTAATAGGTCCACTATAA
Source organism: Hibiscus mutabilis (assembly GCA_019671005.1). Classification (NCBI taxonomy): domain Eukaryota; kingdom Viridiplantae; phylum Streptophyta; class Magnoliopsida; order Malvales; family Malvaceae; genus Hibiscus; species Hibiscus mutabilis. The sequence continues at coordinate 21,008,206 of CM033733.1, read as the reverse complement.
AGCCCATTTAGACATGCACGCCTTAAACCCAACAAAACTGCCACAAAATAAGATTAAATCAAATTTTATGACTTAAATTATTTAGTTATGGACTTTTGAACATGATTATACAACTTAACCTCAAATTTAGAACTTTTTACTCGGTTAAAATTCCAACGGGTTTTCTCAAAAAAAATTCCAACGGATCCACTGTAAAGCACACTTAGACATGCACACCTTAAACCCCAACAAAACGGACGAAAAATAAGATTCAATCACATTTTATGCTTTAAAATATTTAGTTATGGGCTTTTAAACATGATTATATAGATTAAAATCATTTTCAAAAAAATTAACTCGGTTAAAATTCCAACGGGTCCACTATAAAAGCTCATTTAGACATGTACGTCTTAAACCCAACAAAACCGCCACAAAATATGATTAAATCAAATTTTATGAGTTAAAATATTTGATTATGAGCTTTTGAAAATGATTATAAAGCTTAACCTTAATTTCAAGATTTTTTACTCGGTTAAAATTCTAACAAGTCCACTCTAAAGCCCATTTAGACATGCACGCCATAAAGCTCAACAAGATGGCCGCAAAATAAAATTAAATCAGATTTTATAAATTAAAATATTTTATGGACTTTTGAACATGATTATAAAACTTAACATCAATTTTAGAGCTTTTTACTTCGTTAAAATTCCAACGGGTCCAATATACAACCCATTTAGACATGCACGCCTTAATCCCCAACAAAACGGACGAAAAATAAGAATAAATCACATTTTATGAATTAAAATATTTAGTTATGGGCTTTTGAACATGATTATATAGCTTAACCTTATTTTTAGAAAATTTTAGTCGGTTAAAATTACGACTGATTTGGGTACTCTTTTCCCCTTAGGTGGTTGTAGCGACTAAAAAAAACTTACATGGTTTCCCTTTTACTGGTTGAAAAATTTTGGAAATTGTTTAAAAGGGGGAATTTTTAAAAAGATCTTATTTTGAAATAAAATTGAGGGAGTAAATCGATAGGGGTTTTAAAAGTAATAAATGAGGAGTCGCCACCGATTATTTTAAAAGGGGTAGACCGGACACATTAAAAGATAAAAGCAGATAGTCCGAGAGTCAGTTACGGATGGGGAAGGATTAGCCCCCCCCCCTCACGCCCAAAAATTGGTACCAAAAAATATAATTACCGCTTTATTAATATTGAATTTTATGAATTAAAGTGATATTTAAATTAATGTTTGGTTATACGTGCGAGTAAATTTTAAGGGCTCCGGTGTTCAAAGAATAAACGAAAACTACCATCTACATCTTAGACTGGTAGCCAAGTTTATCCTAGAAAAAGGGATCACCGCATTGAACAATGAATATATCCGATATGCAAATTTAATAAAAAACAAGATAATTAATGAATAAATACAACTATAAATAAAAGCAAAACATTAACAAATAAACATCAATAACATAATTCTAAACATATATACATATATTAAAGAAAATCATATAATAAGGTATAATATTATATATATTAATATTATCTAATATATATATAGTATATTAATATTCATCACGTATAATATATAAATAACAAGATATAATATCTTATACTACATGTATAATACATATCATTACATAAAAAATAAATATATTACATATAATATAAAATGGCATAAAACATAAATGTAACATAGGTATATAATACACAAAATATGTAATATGATATACACATATATATTTAAAATATAATGTATAATATATACTAATATACATATACTATATATAAACAAGGGATCAAATTTAAATTAAAATAAAACTATTGGATGCATAAAAAAGTAAATACAAGGGCTGTGAAATAAATAACCCAAAAAGCAACAGGGACTATGTGGTAATTTTACCACTGGTCTCAGGACTAAAATAAAACAAAACAAAACTTAAGGACTAAAATGAAAAAATAGTGCTGATTTGAAAAGGGGTGGCTAAAGTGAAATAAAGGAAAAGGGGGGATAACAGAGCAAACAATTTTGGGACGGAGGGATTTAAATGAAGTAATTAACCCATTTGTCTTAAACCGGGCTACTATATAAGCCATTTATTTTTGTAAATAATTTGAAACCCAAAAAAAAACTTTAAATGCTCTCTGAAATGGGATGAACACCTCCACCAGTGTTCATCACAATCACCGCACACCGTAGTTCAATACCCAAAATTCGGCCGGGCGCCACCGTGCGCTGCCGTTCCCTTGTGCCAGAATTTGGAAAATCCAAATTTTTTTTTTCAGACCAAACCTTTAAGACCCTAAATCGAACCCAAAAACCATTTCCTTTTTTTAAAAACTAAAAAACATCTCTTAAAACTTCCTAAATCGAACTTAAAACCGAGAAATCTAACCCAAAATCGAAAGCTATAAGAGAGAAAATGAAAGGGTGCATTCATCGGCACATTTCCCTCGACCGGTGAAGACACCGACTGCCCGAGACCCGAAAGTAAACCCCTCGACTTCTCTTTGTATTTTTTGCTATTTGTTGTTTTTGTTTTCGGATTCGAACCGAAAAAATGAAAGAGGACTTTTTTCTTCAAAGTTTGATTTTTTTTCGTTTTTATTGATTTCTGGTAACTGATTACATTGATTTTGGATGCAAACATATATCTGAAATACATGCAAATAAAAAAAATTAAAGGACTCCTAATATCTATTGTTGGATGGATTGCATGCCCATTCTTTTGATCTGCAATATCTAATTTGTTTATTATTTCATGCTTTTTTGTAAGTGGTTGTTGAACGACAGCAACATGATCGCCGACGGTGGTGCCACGTGGACGGGAAAGCCGAACGATTCGGGCGCGCGGGCGAGTGAAGAAGGCCGACTGCCTCGGTGAGGAACATGCGCGCGTGGGGCAGATCAATGGTTTTTCCTCCTTTTAATCTGAACCATTGGATCAAATCTGATCCAATGGTCAGATCTTGGCTGTTGCAAGGTAAAAAACTAGTGTCATCAGATTAGGGTATTAGGGGTTTGGGCTTATCGGGCCTATTGTATTAAAAGGGTTGTGTACTTTAATTGGACATTGAAAATAACTTTGGGCTTATTATTTGGGTTAATATTATTATTATTTTTATATTATTTTAATACTACGACTAATAATATTTAATAATAATTAATATTAACATTAATAATAAACATAAAATAAAATTGATAAAAATATTATAATAATAAAAGCCAAAAATCAATACTAAATAACAAAAAGACTGGACCAAATTAGTGATTACAGTGGTCTCTATCGGTCTTAGGTCGGTGGTGACTTTAGTGGGGTTTTTAACGAGGCCCACATTTTCTTTAAAAAAAATTCCAACGGGTCCACTATAAAGCCTCTTTAGACATGCACGTGTTAAACCCAACAAAATGCCCGTAAAATAAGATTAAATAAAATTTTATGAGTTAAAATATTTAATTATGAGCTTTTGAATATGATTATATAGCTTAACCTCAATTTTAAAACTTTTTACCCAGTTAAAATTCCAACGGGTCTACTGTAAAGCCCATTTAGATATAGACGCCTTAATTTTTTTAACGGACGAGCCTTATTAAAAACCCCACCAAACCCGCACGAGGCCATAGACCAAGTGGGGCGCCTAGGAGGGGAAAAGAGTACCCAAAATGCCATACTAAGAAAAGATGACAAGTTATCGCGTACAATAGATGATATAATCTCAGGACAAACCGAGTCGAAGTACAACGGAGAAAGGGGTCGAAGGGCCCAGGCAGCTAAGGTATGAGCAGCAAGGTTCGCTATACGAGGTACATAAGAAATTTTAAAACGAGAACCATGCGAGCGCAAGATTTCACAGGCTAGAGTTAGGGTCCAGGAGAGGAAAGATAAATCAGTCGTGGATCGTACGGTTTTGTTCACCACTACAGCTGAGTCAGATTGAAGAAGAACGTTGGACCATCCCTTCTCAAGAGCCAACTGGAGTCCGATATTCAAGGCCGCAGTCTCTACAAAGGATGCATCTGGACAGTAGCCAACAGAACGGGCCAGACCATTAACAATCGTCTCTTGCTCACTCCTAACAATGACACCGATAGAGGCCAAATGGGTGAAAGGGTTGAAACCGCCATCAACATTTATTTTGATATGACCCACAGCAGGCGGCCGCCAAACTTGCGCAGAAAAGGCAAAGGAAGTGGATGTTTACTGTAGGGTGAAGGTAGACTTATTTGCAACACGGTAATCGCGGTGGAGACAGAGAGCAGTAGAGATTAAGATCCAAATAGGCCGTAAATAATTCTCATGGACCCAATCATTCATGCGCCACCAAAGATACCACAGCACGACAAGGGAAAGGCCGAGAGAATCCATTGATATCAAGTTCACAGCTTCTTCAAGCCAAGCAAGGGTAGTGTCCGTCTGACTAGAGTCTAGGGCCCGAGGGAATCCGGCCAAGAGGAGAGTTGCGGACGAAGCAGGACAATCACGAAGAGCATGAAGAATCGTTTCCAATTCATGCTAGCACAAGGGCCAGGAGCCAAGGGAGAGGCCCTCAATTTGGAGTCTGCTATTTGTAGGAAGTGCTTCTCGTCCAATTTGCCATGCAAATGTACGAACTTTGGGTATAACTGGCAACTTCAAAATAAGCTTCCATATCCGAGAAGGCGTGGTCATCGAGGGGGTCAGGCACTATGGATAGAGATATCCAGACCAGACCGAGTAAAAGCCCAAGTCATGGTCCCCCCCAGAGAAGGGTGTCTGGGCGAGTGGCAGAGATTGGAACGTGCAAAATAGAATCTGCGTCTTATGCCGAAAAAACATCGTGAATAAGTCGATCATTCCAACTAGGTTGTCTTGGGATCATAAAATCACGGCACCGGATCGATAGTTCATCATTGTCAACAGAGTTGTCCGAGAGGGAGATACGCGAAGAGCCCCCCAATGATCCTGATAAAGGAGAACTGAGCGGTTAATACCCTCAGTCCAAAAGAAACCATCACGTAACTGAGAGAAAGCTTTATAAAGCCCATTCCAAGCAAAAGAAATATGTCTATGGGGAAAGGGGGCATGGAGAATGTTCCCTAATGGGAAATATTTGGACATAAAGACACGTGAAAGAAGAGAGCCTGGTCTGAGATAAAACGCCATAATTACTTCCCAAGTAGAGCAATATTAAAACGATGTATGTCCCTAAAGTCGAGTTTGCCAGCAGATTTAGGGGTGCACACGTTTGCCCAAGAGACAAGAGGCCAACCACCCCTATTGTTCCGTTTGGCCTAACAGTAGCTTCGCATAGAATGGGTTATTTCACCAATTAGGTTCTACGGAAGCAGGTAACATGGCATTACATATTAAGGGAGGGCTTGAGCGACAGACTTGAGAAAAACCTCTCGACCACTGTAAGAGAGCAGATGCTTAGTCCAACTGGTGACCCTAGTGCCCACACTATTTCGCAAGAAACCGAGGGCCTCAGACTTGTTGCAACCTATGAGAAGAGGGACCCCAGGTAAGTGTCTGGATCATCAACTTCCCATACTCCAAGAAGAGCGTGGACAACCGTTTTGAAGTCGGGGGGAGTGTGCGGACTGAAGAGGATGGTAGACTTATCAAAATTAACACATTGACTGGAGGATGAGTCATAGGATTGGAGAATACTCTTAAGGCATTGAGCTTCACAGAGCTCGTTCCTCAGGAAGACTAAGCTATCATCTGCATATAGTAAATGGTTGACAGAAGGCCCGTAACAACTGGCATGGAGCCCACAGAGGCGACCCTCTCTTTGCGCGACCAGAAAGGAGGCAGAAAGGCCCTGCATGTAGAGAAGGAAAAGGAAAGGGGAGAGGGGGTCTCCCTACCGTAGACCATGGCGGGGCCAGAAATTGGCTGTAAGTTTCCCGTTGACACGGGAGAGAAAGTAACTGAGGAAACATAGCGAAGAATAAGATCAACCCAAGGCATGGCAAAGCCCATCCTGAGCATGACAACACGAAGAAAGGACCATTCTACCCTATCAAAGGCTTTCTCCATATCTAACTTTAGAGTAGTACCCCAAGTGGCCGCAGATCGCGGGGCATGCAAGGAGTGGACAATCTCATGGGCTACGAGAATGTTGTCTGAGATCATTCGTCCTTTCACAAAGGCAGCTTGGTTCTCACAGACACAAAGGTGGAGAAAGGGCTTTAGGCAGTTGACAAGGACTTTTGCCACAGTTTTGTAGATTACTCTGCATAGGCTAATAGGAGCGAAAAACCTCCATTGCAACCATAACTTGCAAAGCTGTGTCCTCCATGGTTGTTGCAACTATGAGCAAAAGGAGGAAAAATAGTAAAGAAGAGAAAGAAACAAATACAACAAATAAAAGAAAAAGATTATCAACCGAAAAAATAGATTATCCCTGCAAAACCGTTCGAACCACGCCAGGCAAACCCTTATCATCAAAAAAATAGGTTATCCCTGTAAATTTGTTCGAAACATGCCGGCAAACCCTCCTGAGATAGCAACACTAGCCGAACCAGTCCATGCATCCCTCCTTAGGCAAAGAGCATGAGAGATCGGAGACAACAGCCGAAACTAATAAGCAAATGTTGAGATCGGCGACCAACAATCCCAACTGCGGCAGTGGGATTGAGAGAGGCAGAGAGAGGGAGGAGGATATTAGGGAGAGGGAGGCGTAGGTTGAAAGAGAATTCAGAGAAAAATTAGAGAAACTCCTGACAACATGCGACATGCACGCCTTAAACTCCAACAGAATAGCTTCAAAATAAGATTAAATCAAATTTTATGAATTAAAAAAATTATTTATGGACTTTTGAACATGATTTTACAGCTAACATCAAATTTAGAACATTTTACTCGGTTAAAATTCCAACGGGTCCACTGTAAAGCCCACTTAGACATGCACGCCTTAAACCCCAACTAAACAGCCAAAAAATAAGAGTCAATCACATTTTATGACTTAAAATATTTATTTATGGGCTTTTGAACATTATTATATAGCTTAACCTCATTTTTAGAAATTTTTACTCGGTTAAAATTCCAACGGGTCCACTGTAAAGCCCATTTAGACATGCACGCCATAAATCCCAACAAAATGGCCGCAAAATAAGATTAAATCAAATTTTACGAATTAAAAAATTTATTTAAGGACTTTTGAACATGATTATACAGCTTAACCTCAATTTTATAGCCTTTTACTCGGTAAAAATTCCAACGGGTCCACCGTAAAGACCATTTAGACATGCACGCCTTAAACCCTAACAAAACGAACAAAAAATAAGATTAAATCACATTTTATGACTTAAAATATTTAGTTATGAGATTTTGAACATGATTCTATAGCTTAACCTCATTTTCAGAAATTTTTACTTTGTTAAAATTCCAACGGGTCCATTGTAAAGCCCGTTTAAACATGCACGCCTTAAACCCAACAAAACGGCCACAAAATAAGATTAAATCAAAATTTATGATTTAAAACATTTGATTATGGGCTTTTGAATATGATTATATAGCTTAAACTCAATTTCAAGACTTTTTACTCGGTTAAAATTCTAACGGGTCCACTATAAAACCTATTTTGTCATGCAGGCCTTAAACCCAACAAAATGGCCGCAAAATAAGATTAAATCAAATTTTATGACTTAAAATATTTAGTTATGGGCTTTTGAACATGATTATACAGTTTAGCCTCAATTTTAGAACTTTTAACTCGGTTAAAATTCCAACGGGTCCATTGTAAAGCCCATTTAGACTTGCACGGCTTAAACCCAACAAAACTGATGAAAAATAAAATTAAATCACATTTGTGACTTAAAATATTTAGTTATGGGTTTTTGAACATGATTATATAGCTTAAAATAATTTTAAGAAATTTTTACTCGGTTAAAATTCCAACGGGTTTGGGTACTCTTTTCCCCTTAGGTGGTCTCTATCGGTCTTAGGCGGTGACTTTAGTGGGGTTTTTAACGAGGCAAACATTTTCTTCAAAAAACAAATTCTAACAGGTCCACTGTAAAGCTCATTTAGACATGATTGCCTTAAACCCAACAAAACAACCACAAAATAAGATGAAATAAAATTTTATGAGTTAAAATATTTAATTATGGGCTTTTGAATATGATTATATAGCTTAACTTCAATTTTAGAATTTTTTGCTCAGTTAAAATTCCAATGGGTCTACTGTAAAGCCCATTTAGACATGCACGCCTTAAACCCAAACAAAATGGCTGCAAAATAAGATTAAATTAAATTTTATGAATTAAAAAATTTATAAATGGACTTTTGAACATGATTATACAGCTAACCTCAATATTAGAACTTTTTACATGGTTAAAATTCCAACGGGTCCACTATAAATCCCACTTAGACATGCACGCCTCAAACCCCAACAAATCGGCCGAAAAATAACATTCAATTGCATTTTATGACTTAAATATTTAGTTATGGGCTTTTTAACATGAATATATAGCTTAAACTCATTTAAAAAAAATTAATCAGTTAAAATTTCAGTGGGTCCACTGTAAAGTCCCTATAAACATGCACGCCTTAAACCCAACAAAAGGACCACAAAATAAGATTAAATCAAATTTTATGAGTAAAAATGATTGATTATGGGCTTTTGAATATGATTATATCGCTTAACCTCAATTTCAAGACTTTTTACTCGGTTAATATTCCAACGGGTCCACTGTAAAACTCATTTAGACATGCACGCCTTAAACCCAACAAAATGGCCGCAAAATAAAATTTAAATCAAATTTTATGAATAAAATATTTTGTTATGGACTTTTGAACATGATTATAGATCTTAACCTCAATTTTAGAACTTTTTACTCGGTTAAAATTCCAACTGGTCCACTATAAAGCCCATTTAGACATGCACGCTTTAAACTCCAACAAAACGGACGAAAAATAAGATTAAATCACATTTTACGACTTAAAATATTTAGTTATGGGCTTTTTAACATGATTATATAGCTTAACCTCATTTTTCAGAAATTTTTACTCGTATAAAATTCCAATGGGTCCACTATAAAGTCATTTAGACATGCACGCCTTAAACCCAACAAAACGACTACATAATAAGATTAAATAAAGTTTTATGTGTTAAAATATTTAATTATGGGCTTTTGTATATGATTATATAGCTTAACCTCAATTTTAGAACTGTTAACTCAGTTAAAATTCCAACGAGTCCAGTGTAAAGCCCATTTAAACATGCACGCATTAAACCCCAAAAAATGGCCGCAAAATAAGATTAAATCAAATTTTATCGACTAAAAAATTAATTTATGGACTTTTGAACATGATTATACAGCTTAACCTCAATTTTAGAACTTTTACTCGGTTAAAATTCCAACGGGTCCACCGTAAAGCTCATTTAGACATGCACGCCTTAAACCCCAACAAAACAGACGAAAAATAAGATTAAATCACATTTTATGACTTACAATATTTACTTATGGGCTTTTGAACATGATTATATAGCTTAACCTCATTTTCAAAAAATTTTACTCGGTTAAAATTCCAACGGGTCCACTATAAAGCCCACTTAGACATGCACACCTTAAACCCAACAAAACGGCCACGGAATAATATTAAATCAAATTGTACAAGTTAAAATATTTGATTATGGGATTTTGAATATGATTAAATCAAGACTTTTTACTCGGTTAAAATTCAAACGGGCCCACTGTAAAACACATTTTGCCATGCACACCTTAAACCCCAATAAAATAGCCGCAAAATAAGATTAAATCAAAATTTATGACTTAAAATATTTATTTATAGGCTTTTAAACATGATTATATAGTTTAACCTCAATTTTAGAACATTTTACTCGGTTAAAATTCCAACGAGTCCATTGTAAAACCCATTTAGACATGTACGGCTTAAACCCCAACAAAACGGCAAAAAATTAGATTAAATCACATTTTATGACTTAAATATTTTAGTTTTGGGCTTTTGAACATTATTATATAGCTTAACCTCATTTTCAAAAATTTTTACTCAATTAAAATTCCAAGGGTCGACTATAAAGCACATTTAGACATGCATGCCTTAAACCTCAACAAAACGACCAAAATAAGATTAAATCAAATTTTATGACTTAAAATATTTATTTTTGGTCTTTTGAGTATGATTATATAGCTTAACCTCAATTTTAAAACTTTTTACTCGGTTAAAATTCCAACGTGTATGCACGCCTTAAACCTCAACAAAATGGCCGCAAAATAAAATTAAATCAAATTTTATGAATTAAAATATTTAGTTATGGATGAAAAATAAGAATAAATCACATTTGATGACTTAAAATATTTAGTTATGAGCTTTTGAACAAGATTATATAGCTTAACCTCATTTTAGAAATTTTTACTTTGTTAAAATTCCAACGGGTTTAGGTACTCTTTTAGTTATGGGCTTTTGAACACGATTATACAACTTAATCTTAATTTTAGAACTTTTTACTTGGTTAAAATTCCAAGGGACCACTATAAAGCCCATCTAGACATGCATGCCTTAAACCCCAATAAAACGGTCGAAAAATAAGATTAAATCATATTTTATGAGTTAAAATATTTGATTATGGGATTTTGAACATGATTATGTATCTTAACCACAATTTTTGAACTTTTTACTCTTAAAATTCCAACGAGTCCACTATAAAGCCCATTTAGACAAGCACGCCTTAAACCCAACAAAACAGCCAAAAAATAAGATTAAATCATATTTTGCTATTTAAAATAATTTATTATGGGCTTTTGAACATGATTATGTATCTTAACCTCAATTTTAAAACTTTTTACTATGTTAAAATTCCAACGGGTCCACTATAAAGCCCATTTAGACATGCACGCCTTAAACCTAACAAAACGGCCACAAAATAAGATTAAATCAAATTTTATGAGTTAAAATATTTGATTATGGATTTTTGAATATGATTATATAGCTTAACCTCAATTTTAGAACTTTTTACTCGGTTAAAATTCCAACAGGTCCACTGTAAATCCCATTTAGACATGCACACCTTAAACCCAGCAAAACGGCAAAAAATAAGATTAAATAAAATTTTATTAGTTAAAATATTTTATTGTGGGATTTGGAACATGATTATAAAGCTTAACCTCAATTTTAGAACATTTTACTCGGTTAAAATTCCAACGGGTCCACTATAAAGCTTATTTAGACATGCACGCCTTAAACCCTAACAAAATGGCTGAAAAATAAGATTAAATCATATTTTAAGAATTAAAATCTTTAGTTATGGGCTTTTGAACATGATTATATAGATTAACCTCATTTTCAAAAAAATTTACTTAGTTAAAATTCCAACGGGTCCACTGTAAAGCCCATTTAGACATTTATGCCTTAAACCTAACAAAACGGCCAAAAATAAGATTAAATCAAGTTTTATGAGTTAAAATATTTTATTATGGGCTTTTGAATATAATTATATAGCTAATGTGATCTCATCTTGGAATTTACCGAGATACTTGATTTGCCCAAACGTAAATGAAGTAACTTTGTGTTGTAAGACTTGCAACGGTTTTGGATGGTTAAAAGGGTGATGGTGTGTAACGATACAGAAAGTGATGAGAATAAAGATTATGGAATTTTGGAAGGTTAATGTGTTTGATAGTGGTGGCAGAATTGGATGACAGAAGATGGAAAGTAGTTTAGGACTTGAGAATTGAACCAGCACTAAAAAGTGTGACCCAGACCCTATAATGGTCTCTAAACGAAATAAGGATCTTGACCCACTAGTTAAGTAGAAATAGGAACCAAAGATATCAACGATTTTGATTCAATAAGCAGAACTTAAAGGATCAATAAAGTTCTCAAAAGAACGAAAGAGATAAAACTCTCAATTTTTCTTGAAATCAAAGTGCGTCTTACAATTGAAAAACCAGCCTCTATTTATAGGTTTTACAAAATGAAGTGATCAGCCAAATTCCTAGGGAGGTGTGAAGGGATAATAAATAAAAAAAGAAACCTTAAAATGTGTGTCTTTGCCGCCCAATGTAATCATAAGCTAGAATGTCAATTTTCATGTGAATGTAAGTAAGCATGTCAATTTCCTTGTGAATGTAAGGAAGCACCTCAAGCAAGCATCTCAAGCAAGAACCTCTCTAGAATTGCCATCCATTTTGAATGTAAGCAAGCTTGTAAATTTCCATGTGAATGTAAGCAAGCATGTCAATTTCCATGAATGTAAGCAAGCATCTCAAGCAAGCACCTCTCCAATAGTCATAATTCTCTTAATCACCCTAAGGATGTGTCTATTCATTGTCCTTGCATAAAACCTGTAAATACGAGAAATATGATCAGAAAAAAAGTAGGGTAATATGATGCGTGCTAAATGTAATAAATATATGGTATATGATTCAACGAACTCTAGTACTGTAAAATAAACAATAAGCATCATAATAGAAAACACGTGCATACTAAAACTATAATAATCAAATGGAACATATGCATCATAAATAAACATGCAACACGTTGCATGGACTCCCTTTCCCGTTGCATGAATCTTCCACGTTGCAGGGCATTGATTCAACTTCGGAAGCTTCGATAATCTTCCATGCATGATTGCACTTGTTGCTGATCGCATCTCTAAATTTCCTTACTCTTGCACGAGTAATGGGGGCCTAAGGGAAATTCCTCCGGGTCCAATGGTGGTGGTGATGCCATGATATCATCATCTTCCCCTTCTTGAGAGTGAGTTGTACTCAAATCGTTACCTTGCTCAAAAAGAGATAAGTCTGAAACGTTAAAAGTAGCACTGACACCAAACTCTCCCGAAAGATCTATCTTCTAGGCATTATCATTGATCTTCTCCAATACTTGAAATGGCCCATCCCCTCTAGGCGGGAGTTTAGATTTCCTTTGTGTTGGAAATCTTTCCTTCCTAAAGTGCACCCAAATCCAATCGCTGAGTTCAAAGTTGACTCGCTTTCGCCCTTAATTTGCTTATTTTTCATATTACTTTTTTCTTTTCTCAATGTTCTCTCGAACCTTCTGATGAAGCTTTTCACGAATTCAGCCTTGTTTTTCTCGTCCAGGTTTAATGATTGATCAATGGGCAAAGGTAACAAATCCATATGAGACAATGGATTAAACCCATATACAACCTCAAATGGTGTGAATTTGGTGGCTAAATGAACTGATCTATTGTAAGCAAATTCCACATGTGGTAAGATATCTTCCCACGATTTTGGATTCTTTCTAATCAAAGACTGCAACAAAGTTGAAAGTACTCGATTTACCACTTCGGTTTGGCCATCAGTTTGAGGATGACAAGTTGTAGAGAACAATAACTTTGTCCTAATCCTGCTCCATAAAGACATCCAAAAATGATTAAAAAACTTTGTGTATCGATCTAAAATGATTGTCCTTGGAAGTACATGTAAACGCACAATCTCCCTGAAAAATAGATTAGAAATATTGGAACGATCATCAATTTTTTGACATGGAATAAAGTGCGCCATTTTGAAAACCTATTGACAACCACGAAAATGGAATCTCTGCCATTCTTTGTTCTAGGAAGTCCTAAAATAAAGTCCATAGAAATGTCAACCTACAGCTCTTTAGAGACTAGTAATGGCGTGTACAACCCTTGAGGTTGAAGTCTTGATTTCACCATTTTACAAGTGATACACCGCTCACAAATTTGTTCTACATCCCTTTTCATTTTTGGCCAAAACAAATGCTCTTGTAGGATGTTTAATGTCTTATTAACTCCGAAATGTCCCAAAAGCCCCCCACTATGAGCTTCATTCAATAAGACCTCGCGCGCACTACTTTGAAGAATGCAAAGTTTCCTTTCCTTGAATAAGAACCCATCGTGCCTATAAAACTTGTCAAAATCACCTTTCTCACATGCTTTAAAGGTCTCTCCAAAATCAAGATCAGTAGCATACAATTCTTTAAGAAATACAAATCCAATAAGTTTAGATTCAAGAGAATTAAGATGCACATAGCTCCGTGATAAGGCATCAACAACAATGTTATATTGTCCCTTATTGCACTTAATTACGTATGGGAATAACTCAAGGAATTCCACCCATTTGGCATGCCTTTGTTGAGTTTGTGTTGTCCCTTGATGTGTTTCAATGACTCATGGTCCGTATGCATAACAAATTCCTTCGACCATAGGTAATGTTGCCATTTTACCAAGGCCATGATCAAAGTATACATTTCCTTGTCATATGTTGGATAGTTCAAGGTTGCTTCATTTAGTTTCTCGCTAAAATATGCAACTGGATGTCCCTCTTGTGATAAAATAGCACCAATTCCAGCACTTGAAACATCACACTCGATCTTGAATATCTTATCAAAGTTTGGTAAGGAAAGTAATGGTGCCTTTGTTAAGCACTTCTTAATCTGATTAAAAGCCTGTACTTGTTCAATATTCCAAAAAAAACTTGCATTCTTTTTAATCGCGTTAGTTAAAGGAGCAATAATGGTACTAAAATTAGGAATGAACCTTCGATAGAAACTGGCCAGTCCATGAAAGCTCCTTACCTTGCTAATGCTTGTAGGCGTTGGCCACTCTTCAATTGGTTTTACCTTCTCATGATTAACCTCCAAGCCTTCAGAGCTCACTACAAATCCTAGAAACACAAGTTTGCTTGTACATAAAACACATTTTTTTAAGTTAGCATACAGTTTCTCCTTTCAAAGTGTATTCAAAACAAACCTGAGATATATTTCATGTTAAACCGAAAGGCATCACAGTCCACTCATACAAACCTTGTTTTGTTTTGAATGCTATCTTCCATTCATCACCTTCTCTCATCTTGATTTGGTGATATCCACTTTTAAGATCGATCTTTGAAAACACACTGGAACCACTAAATTCATCCAACATATCATCTAGGCGTGGTATAGTATGTCGATATTTGATTGTGATCTAATTGATTGCTTGACAATCCACACACATGCACCAACAGTACATGAATTACACATTGGCTTAAGCTCTTCGAATATAGCCTTTTCCATCAATTCTTTTACTTTTCATTTTGCATTCTTTTGTTTCCTCGGGGTTACTCCTATAGGCTGATCAATTAGGTAATGTAGCACCAGGCACAAAATCAATTTGATGTTCTATGCCACGAATAGGTGGTAAGCCTCCTAGAATCTCGTCGGGTAAAACATCTTCAAAATCATGCAAAAGAGAAACAATAGAAGAAGGCAATATTGCATCGAGTTCGTTAGTGTTTAAAAATTCTCCTTGTACAAAAGAACAAGAAGTGTTTGCCTCGCCAAAACACATTTTCTAATTTCACTACCTCTCGCATATACACTCATTTTAAGCTTCTCTCCCCCGCTTTCAATTTCACTCTTTCCCTTCTCGCTTTTACTAGTGCTTACTGTTCTTCTCTCATTCTCTCGCTCATTTTTCCTCTCATTTTTTGTTTCTTTCTCTTTTAATCCTTGGAAACTCTTTTTCAAATGCATTTGATCATCATGTACTTGCCGCGGTGATAAAGGGGTTAGCGTGTGCTTCCTTTCTTCAAAAGTGAATGAGTATCGATAGCTATACCCGTCATGATTCACTCTTCGATCGAACTGCCAAGGCCTCCCCAAAAGTAAGTGGCTGGCGTGCATGGGTACAACATCACATAGGACCTCATCCTTGTAACACCCCTGCCCCGGGCTTGTAGGAAACCGGTTCGGGAGCATTACCAAGTACATTACAAACAAGAACGAGGCAAGAATAGGTTAACCCCTCCTTATTAGATGAGTTACATAACTAGCAAGTAACCAAGCAATCATTACTTATCATGTAATCAATCTCAATTACAATACATTATAGGTTACAAAAAATTTCAATTAACATCATTAATCTTCCATCATTCGAAACCTAAGAGAAAACATGCTTCCATTTTCATTTCATTTTTCCTTATCTTGATACATATAACATTTCATGCATAACTTACTAAACATGATCAATTGCACATACCTTGATTCCAAGCAAGCCATATGCCAAGCCTTACCATTCAACATTTACCGTTAAAACTTCTAAGAATACATATACAACATGGTATGATCACACAAGACTAACTTATTTCACAAGCTATTCGAATGGTACAAGGCTAGATCAATTTCTTTGAACATTCAATATATACATATCAATATGCGCAACAACATACTTTCATTACATAGGATTAGAGTTCATTACTTGGTTTACATTAATAACCAAGATCATAACATGATAAGCCCATTCAAAACATATATATACAAGTTCAAGTATCCAAAATGCATGCACAAGTCATTATATACAAACTAAGTGCCACCAACTAGGGGAGTACAAAACAAGTATGAACCATACTTTAGTTATGCTTATATCTTGCTTCGAGCTCCAAAAATCAGGCTTCAGGATCAAGCAACGGTCGAATCCTTTATCCTGTGGTTGGGAAGAATGAAAAAATAGTGAGAAGTACAAGAATGTACTTAGCGAGGTAGTAACTATTTCTAACCAATTAATAAGACATGTATTGTTTAGCTAAGTTTGAACCTACTCAAGGTTGGAAACATTCGAATTCAAGCTTTGCTAAATCTTCATTTCAAGTCAAGTAACATACTCAAGCAATAAACACATTTCAATTCAAGTCAAATGCATATTCAAGTAATATACATACATCTCAAGTCAAGTATAACCACTTTCCTTTTCAAGCTTATCATTCAAGACAAGTTTACAAATAGTACTCATGAATTCAAGTAAGATCAAGATCTAATTCGTGTAATAATCATATAGCAAGAAGTTCAAGTATACAAGTCAGGTAGCAAATAGTTCAAGTTTACATATTTGTCATTTCAAGAATACAAGTTAAGTAATCCAAGTAGCAAGTTTACATGCCAAGTAATAAGCTATTCATGTTTGCAGGACAAGAAATCAAGCAATTAATATTTATTAGCTCATTTATATTCTTTTAATACAATCCTTGGTTTATAGTTTGTCTAGGTAATCGAGTCTCCAACCAACTATCGCCACAAGATGTACCATAGTGCTTGAGATGTACCGTAGTACTGGTCAAGCCTCCTACTGTCGCCAAAGACCACATATGTACCCTCCGTCTGTCTCCAATTAGGGGCCATAGCCCTGGACCGTAGTCCACCTTGACACGATGAGCTCTAGACTCTAAGGCATGCCCTTCTACCTATTCAACTAGCAACCAAGGTTGTTTGATTACACTTCATTTATTCAAGGATTTTCAAGCTTTTCAAGTTCAAGATCATTTATCATTCAAGAATCAATTCAAGCAAGGTATAGCAACATCATGCTTTAACCCTTAGGCCAGTTGAGCCTTATCTCTTCAATTACTTTTCACGTTTTCAAGTGTTTCATGTTCAAGGCAAGACAATTCATGTTTAAGGATCACATTCAAGCAAGCATTCGATGGTTCACACCCAAGGCATCAAGAATCATGCATTTGTTTTCACTTTTCTGTCTAATTAATTTATCAATTTGCATGCTATTACTTATTCACAATTTTAGTTTAATCCACTCTTCCCTTTTATTCATATTCAAGTTAAATTAAGCTCATTATCATGACATATCAATGGCAAGAAGGTAGTCATGCATATTTGGTTAGGACCTAAGTCCTAACCTTATTGTAATCTACACTCACAATACTCCAAGCTAGCTTATTTGTCTTGTATCCAAATCGCCTTGTTTTTAGCTTTCAAATGCTCCACTCTCTCTTTCTCCACAAGATTTACTCCTTGCTCTAACAATTCATACAAGTAAATACATGTCAAACAAGGTACATTGAGCATAACAATTACCCATCTCAAGCAGTCAAATGTTCTTACACAATCACTTAACATGGCAAAAATATTCACATATATACATTAATGCACATTACTACAATTGTTTACATTCCAATTTGGGTAAAACAGGGTAGTAACCAAACTGTTTACAAAACAGTTTACAAAACTGTCCAAGACATCTAAACTGCTGCTGCCAAGCAGCAGGTGCACTGCTTATTTAAACGTGCATAAGTTTCATTCTGTACGTCGGAATTTCAATTCGTTTACACTGTTGGAAAGCTAACTTAATTGTGTTTCTAACCATATAGACCTTTCATTTTATTTCTTTGCCAATTAATACAGTTTTTAGCTTAAAGACATGGTGATTTACAACACTGGACAGTTTGCACTGTCCCTAGTGTTTCTTCTCTACAATTGATTATACAATCCAGAATTCGGTTCTGTTTTCTCATAATGAATTTAGACATGTTAAGGCATTGTCCATAAAAATTCAGCCTTAAATTCTCTTTATACAATTTATGGTGATTTTTCAAAGTTACTGCCCAGAACAGAGTATTCTGGGCAGATTACACTATCCTTGCATAATTGCCTCTACAAGCAGTTATAAAACTCGAAATGCAGTTTCGCTTGTTTTAAATGAAACTAGACATGCTTTCCAACCATATAAATTATAGCTTCTAATTCTTCCAATACGATTTATAGCAAATTTTCAAAGTCACAGCTAATGCAGATTTCAAAACTTTTTTCAAGGTACAAAGCAGGACAGTTTCATTATAATTCATTTCCAGCCCTTCATAATCTACCAAAACAGTTTCTAGGCAATCCATAACATGATTTATTTATAGTAAAATGTATCCATTTAGCATGTTTACACACTTAAAATGCAAAACAGTCCCTAATCGAAGCTAGTATCAATCATGATCCTTATTCTCAATTTCCAGCAACTTCCCAACAATTCCCAGCATTGATTATCTTTCTAATATATTAAATTTAATATCACTAATGAAATTGATATCAAATTCATATTTCCATCAAAATGTAACCACAAAATCAATCAAAAGCACTACACCTCAAACAACAAGAGTTCTTATACATATAGTTATCATATTCAACTTTAAATCAATGCAATGAATGGGATTTCTTACTCTTCTTCTTAGAAAACTCGAACAAAGATTCAAAACTTGCCCAATTAAACCCACATCTTCATGTTTCCATGGCTACCAGCTCACACTTCTCTCTCTAATATGAATCGGCCCCAAGAAGAAGATGATATCCAAATGTTTGATTTTTCTTTCTTACATGGCTGGTTGTTTCCTCCCTTCTAAACACATGTGTATTCCAGGAATTGCCACATGTTAAGGTACTTTAATTCTTATAATTTTAGCATGCAACTCTAGACTTTTATCAAGGATTTGGTTAAGCCATTCTAAAATGGTCACCTATTATTTCATTAGTTTATTTTTTGTCCTTAATTCCCTCAATTAACTCCCAATTCTTTCAATTTGATTAACACGTAATTTAATTACTCAATGACTTAAATAGTGGTAACCTTCCTAGG
Organism: Hibiscus mutabilis; assembly: GCA_019671005.1. Taxonomy (NCBI): domain Eukaryota; kingdom Viridiplantae; phylum Streptophyta; class Magnoliopsida; order Malvales; family Malvaceae; genus Hibiscus; species Hibiscus mutabilis. Next base: position 20,988,894 of record CM033733.1, on the reverse strand, counting down.
CCCAGTTTAGGGTGTTACAGTTCTTTCCACCTTTAAAATAAATTCACCCTCGAATTTACCTGAATCGAATAGGTGAGGATATTGCTTCCTCATGATTTCTTCAGATTCCCAAGTTGCATCTTCTATCTTGTGGTTTCTCCACAAGACCTTGACAAGAGGAGCGGTTTTGTTCCTGGGCTTTCTAACTTCACGATCAAGAATCTGGACGGGTTCTTCTTTGTAAGACAAGTCAGGATTCAACTCTACTTCTTCAGGCTCAAGAACATGGGATGGGCCAGACCTATATCTTCGGAGCATAGACACGTGAAAGACATTATGAATATTGTCAAATTCACTGGGAAGAGCCAATCGATAGGCCACTAGCCCTATCTTTTCAATGATTTCAAACAGACCAATGAATCGGGGACTGAGTTTCCCTTTTCTTCCAAACCGAAAGACTTTCTTCCAAGGGGACACTTTCAGGAAGACTTTGACTAGAGGAGCGGTTTTGTTCCTGGGCTTTCTAACTTCACGATCAAGAATTTGGACGGGTTCTTCTTTGTAAGACAAGTCAGGATTCAACTCTACTTCTTCAGGCTCAAGAATATGGGATGGGCCAGACCTATATCTTCGGAGCATAGACACGTGAAAGACATTAAGAATATTGTCAAATTCACTGGGAAGAGCCAATCGATAGGCTACTAGCCCTATCTTTTCAATGATTTCAAACGGACCAATGAATCGGGGACTGAGTTTCCCTTTTCTTCCAAACTGAAAGACTTTCTTCCAAGGGGACACTTTCAGGAAGACTTTGTCTCCAATATTGTATTGAATGTCTCTCATTTTCAAGCCTGCGTAGGCTTTCTGTCTATCAAAGGCTTGCTTCAATCGATCATGTATGATTTGAACTTGTTCCTCTATTTCTTTGAGAAATTGAGGTCCCAATACTTTGTTTTCTTCTAATTCAAACCAACACAAGAGAGTTCTACATTTATTTCCGTATAGAGCTTTGAAGGGAGCAATCTGGATAGATGTCTTGTAGCTATTGTTGTAAGTAAATTCTACTAGGGGTAGAGATTTCTCCCAGTTCTTTTCGAAGTCTATAACACAAGCACGTAGCATGTCTTCAAGTACTTGATGATTCTTTTAGATTGTCCATCTAATTGAGGATGAAAGGCTGTACTAAGGTGCACTTTAGCTCCTAGAGCCTTCTACAAGGAATTCCAGAATCGGGAAGCAAAGGGTCTCGATCGGAGATTATAGTTGTAGGTACACCGTATAATCGAATCACTTCATGCATGTATAACTCAGCTAAGGTTTCCAAGCTCATGTTCATTCGAACAGGGATGAAATGAGTAGACTTTGTGAATCTATCAACAATCACTCACACAACATCGTTCTTTCTTGGAGTGGAAGGAAGACTAGTGATGAATTTCATTGTAATTTGATCCCATTTCCACTGAGGGAATTCGATTGGTTGTAGCAGTCCAGTAGGGACTTGATGCTTGGCTTTGACCCTCTGACAAGTTAAGCACTTTGAAACAAAGTCTGTGATAGCCAATTTTATGCCTGGCCACCAAGAAAGAGCTTTGGTGAGCTTCTTGTAACATCTCGTGTCTTAGTTCCTCGTTGTCAGAAACACATACTCTATCCTTGAAATAGAGGAGTCCATTCGACTTGAGGGAGAAGTTAGAATTAGACTCAGAGTCTAGCTTGGACATGATCTTCTAAATATCTAGATCAATTTGTTGGAGTTCTTTGATTCTCGAGATTAGACTAGATTGAACTTGAAGTTCAAACAAGAATTTTCTATCCTTTGGATAAATGAAAATGAGCATTGATAGCCAAGGAAGCTACAAATGAATGGAAAAGATCATTAGGGGAGATTTTTGAATAGTTACTTGTATGTCAAGAAAGGTCTAATTCGAATTGTTACTTGCAAGTAAAGAAAGGAACATTTCGAATGAATTATTCTAGTATTTATCTTTAAGGGTTTACCTGAGTATTGTCTGCAACTAAGGTATCAGCAACCACGTTTAATTTCTCTGGATAGTAGTAGATAACTAAATTGTAGTCTTTAAGTAACTCTAGCCATCTTCTTTGCCTCAAATTAAAGTCTTTATGAGTTAAGAGGTATTTAATGCTCTTGTGGACTGTGAACAAGTTGCATTTCTCCCCGTACACGTAATGTGTCCAGACTTTGAGTGCAAACACGATAGCTTCCCGTTCTAGATCGTGAGTAGGGTAGTTTGACTCGTGTGGTTTTAGTTGCCTTGAAGCATAAGCAACCACGTTTCCATCTTGCATTAGGACATATCCTAGTCCTAAATGAGATGCATCACTGTAAACAATGTACTCCTTGCCCGATACTAGTTGGATGAGAACTAGAGCATGAGTCAGCGCTTGTTTAAGCTGATCGAAGCTTCGTTGTTGGTTCTCCGACCAAACAAATGGTGTATCTTTACGAGTTAGCTTAGTCAAACTTGCGGCAATGGATTAGAATCCCTTGACAAAACGTCGATAATACCCAACTAAACCAAGAAAGTTTCTGACCTCACCAACATTCCTCGAAGGTCTCTAATCCAGGATAGATTGAATTTTGCTCAGATCTACTTTAATCCCTTCTACCGAGATGACATGTCCAAGAAACGACACTTTCGATAGCCAAAATTCGGATTTAGAGAACTTTGCAAACAATTGACATTCTCGGAGAGTTTACAATACAATTCGGAGGTGTTCAGAATGTTCTTCCTTATTCCGATTGATATGGTAGCGTGTATGAAATATATTCTCTCGTTGTTGGTTGCCTTGCATTATTTGTGTATTTAGACTCCTCTTCACAATGAGCACTTATCCTTCAGCGGGGGTCTAAGTCTTCATCATCTTCACTTATGCTATCAACTTCTTCTTTTTCTGATTCGGATTCAATCTTGCCACTTCTTCGAATTACCATAGTATGCCTATTTGGGCACTGACTAGTTACATGTCCCCTTCCAAGACATTTGAAGCATTGAATACCCTAGGATCAAATTGGTGTAGCTTGTTGCTTTCCTATGTTCTCATCAATATTCTTGTTGGGTTTTGAAGTCCCAACGTTTTCCTTGAACTGATTTGGTTTGTATGGCACTTTTGGAGCAATGTGTTCCCGTTTAGAATTCTGACTCCATTTAGAAGTAGAAAAGTTGTTTCGGGACGTACCTTTACATTTAAATTGTTGTTCTACCTTCATAGCCAAGTGAACCAATTCTTCTAAGTCCACTGTATTGCATATCCATGGTGTCAGATGTGTCTTGATTTAGACCCAAAATGAACCTTGCCATGGTAAATCCAGTGTCTTCCTTCATGTTTGCTCGTATTATTGTCATCTCTATGTCTTTAAAATAATCTTCCACACTCATGTTGCCTTGTTTGAGGTTTTGAAGTTTTCGCATTAATTCTCAATGATAGTAGGCTGGTATAAATCTCTTCCTCATTATGCTTTTATTTCCTCCCACGTGGACACCGGACGTTCTCCATTTCACCGTCTATTCATGGTTAACTGGTTCCACCAAACTATTTCATAATTAGTGAATTCAATGATGCTATTTTTACCTTCTTTTGCTCAGAGTAATTGTGACAATCGAAGATGTGTTCGATCTTCTGCTCCCACTCAAGATAAGCCTCTAGATCTGTTTTCCCATGGTGGAACGTTCATCTTTATATTTGTAAGGTTATCATCAAACCTTTTCTTGATTTCTCTGATGTGGGCGTTCGTTTTGTACTATGGCGGGCCGTTCATTATCATCCACAATCTGCTCAATTTCCTCTTCTTGGACACCTTGTCTTGGGTTACTTTGCACTAGAACGATTGGGGCTCCCATAGATTTCTCTTCAAGGCTGACAATCCGCTCATGTATGGACTCGAGTTTCTAATCCATAAGTTGTCCCAATTCTCGAACAAGTGCTTGAAACTGTAGTATCGGGATTCCTCATGTTTGTCCTTCATTAGACTCCCCTATATGCGTTCAAGGCTCCCCGTTCACTCCAAAAGAAAAGAAAGAGGAAAAATAAAAATAAATCACTCACTCTCTTTGGCTTTTACCCTCAGATGTACTCACTCTCTTGTGCCTTTTACCGCTCTTTTTATCCCAAAAGCTCTTGAATCGAACTTACTCAAAATCCTCCAAAATACTTACTAAATCGGATGCAAAATATATGTTAAGGTTTGGAAAGATATGGTGTATAAGGTAGGCTTAGAAGAAAACGCTTACGGTTCAAAGTTAGAATATTGAAACGAAGAAATAATAATTCTAAAACAAGGAAAAAAATGTATCAACCCTTCTTATCGGTTTGCTTTCTTTTTATTCTCTTTTATTCTTTTTTTCACGATACTTCTTTTTTCTCTCTTTTTTTAACAGGAAAACACAAAAGCTTACTTATTTTAGCCTAAGCTCTGATTACCATCTGATGTGATCTCGTCTTGGAATTTACCGAGATACTTGATTTGCCCGATCGTAAATGAAGTAACTTTGTGTTGTAAGACTTGCAATGATTTTGGATGGTTTAAAGGGTAATGGTGTGTAACGATATAAAAAATAGATGAAAATAAAGAATATGGAATTTTGGAAGGTTAATGTGTTTGATAGTGGTGGTAGAATTGGATGATGGAAGCTGAAAAGTAGTTTAAGACTTGAGAATTGAACCAGCACTAAAAAGTGTGGCCTAAACCCTATAACAGTCTCTAAACAAAATAAGGATCTTAACCCACTAGTTACGTAGAACTATGAACCAAAGATATCAACAGATTTGATTCAACAAGCAGAACTTGAAGGATCGAAAGAGTTCTCAAAAGAACGAAAAAGATAAAACTCTCAATTTTTATTGAAATCAAAGTGTGTCTTACAATTGAAAAACCAGCCTCTGTTTATAGGCTTTACAAAATAAAGTGATCAACCAAATTCCTAGGGAGGTGTGAAGGGATAATAAATAAAAAAAGAAACCTTAAAATGTGTGCCTTGCCGCCCAATGTAATCATAAGCTAGCATGTCAATTTTCATGTGAATGTAAGCAAGCATGTCAATTTCCATGTGAATGTAAGAAAGCACCTCAAGAACACATCTCAAGCAAGCACATCCTAGAATTGCCAACCATTCTGAATGTAAGCAAGCGTGTCAATTTCCATGTGAATGTAAGCAAGCATGTCAATTTCCATGTGAGTAAGCAAGCATGTCAATTTCCATGTGAGTAAGCAAGCATGTCAATTTCCATGTGAATGTAAGAAAGCATCTCAAGCAAGCACCTCCAAAGCCAAGCAAGCTTATCAAGCAAGCACCTTTCCAATAGTCATAATTCTCTAAATCACCCTATGGATGTGTCCATTCATTGTCCTTGCATAACACCTGTAAATACGAGAAATATGATCAGAAATAAAGCAAGGTAATATGATGCATGCTAAATATAAAAAATATATGGTATATGATTCAACGAACTCTAGTGTTGTAAAATAAACAATAAGCAGCATAATAGAAAACATGTGCATACTAAAACTATAATAATCAAATTGAACATATGCATCATAAATAAACATGCAACACGTTGCATGTTTATTTCACGTTGCATGAATCTTCCACGTTGCAGGGCATTGATTCAATTTCGACAGCTTCAATAATCTTCCATGCATGATTGCACTTGTTGCTGACTGCATCTCTAAATTTCCTTGCCCTTGCACGAGTAATGGGGGCCTAAGGGAAATTCCTCTGGGTCCAATGGTGGTGTTGATGCCATGATATCATCAATAGCTTACCCTCAATTTTAGAACTTTTTACTCTGTTAAAATTCTAGCGGGTCCATTGTAAAGCCTATTTAGACATGCACGACTTAAACCCTAACAAAATGTTCGAAAAATAAGATTAAATCAAATTTTATGAGTTAAAATATTTAGTTATGGGCTTTTGAACATGATTATATAGCTTAACCTCAATTTTAGAACTTTATACTAGTTAAAATTCTAACGGGACCACTATAAAGCCCATTTAGACATGCACACCTTAAACCCAACAAAAAGGCCGAAAAATAAGATTAAATCATATTTCATGTGTTAAAATATTTGATTATGGGCTTTTGAACATGTTTATGTAGCTTAACCTCAATTTTAGAACTTTTTACCATGATAAATTCCAACGGGTGCACTATAATGCCCATTTAGACATGTACGCCTTAAACCAAACAAAACGGCCACAAAATAAGATTAAATCAAATTTTATGAGTTAAAACATTTGATTATGGGATTTTGAATATGGTTATATAACTTAACCTCAATTTTAGAACTTTTTACTCGGTTAAAATTCCAACGTGTCCACTGTAAAGCCATTAGACATGCACTAACGACCAAAAAAATAAGATTAAATCAAATTTTATGAACTAAAATATTTATATATGGGCTTTTGAATATGAGTATATAGCTTAACCTAAATTTTAGAACTTTTTACTCTGTTTATAGGATTTTCAAAATGAAGTGATCAACCAACATTCCTAAGGTGGTGTGAAGGGATAATGAATTAAAAAAAGAAACCTTGAAATGTGTGCCTTTGCCGTCCAATGTAATCATAAGCAAGCATGTCAATTTCCATGTGAATGTAAACGAGCAGGTCATGTGCAAGCACCTATCTAGAATTGCCGTCCATTGTGAAAGTAAGCAAGCATGTCAATTTCTATGTGAAAGTAAGCAAGCACCTCCAAAGCTAAGCAAGCATCTCAAGAAAGCAACTCTCCAATAGTCACAATTCTCTGAATCACCCTAATGATGTGTCTATTCATTGTCCTTGCATAACACCTACAAATACGAGAAATATGATCAGAAATAAAGAAGGTCATATGATGCATACTAAATATAATAAATATATGTTATATGATTCAACGAACTCTAGTGTTGGTAAAATAAACAATAAACAACATAATAGAAAACATGTGCACACTACAACTATAATAATCAAATGGAACATATGCATCAGAAATCAACATGCAACATGTTGCATAGACTCCTTTTTATGTTGCATGAATCTTCCACATTGCAAGGCATTGATTCAACTTCGTCAACTTCAATAATCTTCCATGCATGATTGCACTTGTTGCTGACCGCATCTCTAAATTTCCTTGCCCTTGCACGAGTAATGAGCCCTAAGGGAAATTCCTCCGGGTCCAATGGTGGTGGTGACGCCATGACCTCATTATCCTCCCTTTCATGCGAGCGATTTGTCTTCAAATCGTTACCTTGCTCAAAAAGAGATAAGCCTGAAACGTTAAAAGTAGCACTAACACCAAACTCTCTCGAAAGATCTATCTTGTGGGCATTATCATTGATCTTCTCTAATACTTGAAATAGCCCATCCCCTCTAGGCGAGAGTTTAGATTTCCTTTGTGCTGGAAATCGTTCCTTCCTGAAGTGCACCCAACCCAATCGTCGGGTTCAAAGTTGACTTGCTTTCGCCCTTTATTTGCTTGTTGTTCATATTGCTTCGTTCTTTTATCAATGTTCTCTTGAACCTTCTGATGAAGCTTTTTCATGAATTCATCCTTGTTTTTCCCATAGAGGTTTAATGCTTGATCAATGGGAAAAGGTAACAAATCCATATGAGACAATGAATTAAACCCATATACAACCTCAAATGGTGTGAATTTGGTGGCTGAATGAACTGATCTGTTGTTAGAAATTCCACATGTGATAAGCTATCTTCCCACAATTTTGGATTCTTGCTAATCAAAGACCGCAACAAAGTTGAAAGTACTCGATTTACCACTTCAGTTTGACCATCAGTTTAAGGATGACAAGTTGTAGAGAACAATAACTTTGTCCCAATCCTGCTCCATAAAGACATCCAGAAATGACTTAAAAACTTCGTATCTCGATCTAAAACAATTGTCTTCAAAAGTCCATGTAAACACACAATCTCCCTGGAAAATAGATTACCAATATTGGAAGCATCATCAGTTTTATGACACAAAATAAAGTGCGCCATTTTTTAAAACCTATTGACAATCACGAAAATGGAATCTCTGCCGTTCTCTGTTCTAGGAAGTCCTAAAACTAAGTCCATCGAAATGTCAACCCACGGCTCTTTAGAGATTGGTAATGGCGTGTACAACCCTTGAGGTTGACGTCTTGATTTCACCCTTTTACAAGTGATACATAGATCACAAATTCGTTCCACATCCCTTTCGATTTTTGGCCAAAACAAATGCTCTTGGAGGATGTTTAACATCTTGTTAACTCTGAAATGTCCCATAAGCCACCAGCTATGGGCTTTCTTCACTAAGACCTCACGCACACTACTTTGAGGGATGCAAAGTTTCATTTCCTTGACTAAGAACCCATCGTGCCCGTTTCACCATTTGAACAATTTTGGGCTGCTACTTTCCAAGTTTTGATGCCACTGTTCCTCCACGGTCAAAGGCCAATCCAACCTCTTGAGAGAGAATATTATGGGTTGAGAGGTGAGTCTATTCATCACACACCCCTACAGTCTACTAAGATTATAAGTCGTCATTTTGGCAAGTGTGACATAATTAACAACTTGATGGTTGTGTCATATGTCCAGCACATCCCAAAATGAATTCACTCCACCCACATTATCAGCATATCTTGGGTTTCACCCTCTTCTTGGCAAGATTAATTTCCTTGAAAAGTTTGAATTTAGACTATAACAATATCGATCCCATTTTTCCATACAATATTACTCTCTTTTCCTCTACAGGGAAAGAGTTTATTGCCTGCTTTAGGCTTTTTACCTACTTCCCTAAACCATGGCTACATTTCATGTACAATATGTGCCGTCGTAAATGTAATATCTCAAAGCTTTATTGGGATGCTCTGGTAAACTCCATATTCAAGTTCACTCTACATAATACGTATAACTATGAGAGTCTTACCTCGGTTTCTTTAGACACTGATTTTAATCAAAATATGACTGCCCTATTAATTTTCTTAATAATACTTGCAGTCTTATTTTTAATTTAATCAAAATTTCCCTTCTCCAAATTGGAGATAAGAGCCTTAATGTCAATTTCTTTTCTAAACCTATAAACATATTTCAACTTCATCCTTCTATTATATTTCTCCCTGCTCGTATTTCGATAAAAGTGTTAAAGTGTGTACATGGCACTAGGATGTCATATTTACTGAAAAGAAATACTTGTATGATTGATGCAATTGTTTACTAGTCAAAGGGTTACTTTAGGAATGAATGTCTGAATGAGAATGAATACTGTTGGACAATTAAAAGATGGAACATTATGAGTTCCCAGAAATGAGTAAGGAGGTAACCAAGTCTAGTACCTAGTTTAAATGGGGTAATAAAAAATGGACTGATATAGTAATGAAAGCTATTTAAAATGCAAGATACCTCTTTACAAATGGTAATTGTAGACAGGAATCGAATTTAAGGGCTCCTATTAGCAAAGGATTTATGAACTAATGGGTATATAAGAGACACAGATGATGATCTGATGTCGGCAGATTGATGGTTAAGTGATAATGGTTGGAGTAAAGCCCTAAAATAATGGTTAAAAAAATATTAATATACTGAAATCAATGTTGTGAAGTCTATAAAGCCTTTACTATGAAAAGTTGATAGAGTATTAGGCACAAATAGGTATTTTGCTCAAAATATTTCAATGAAGTGTCGCTTAAAGCGATTGATTGAAAAGAAGCATGAGTGGTGTTTAGAACCTTTTATCAAGTAAAAAGGATTTCAAAGTATTGGAATGGCGACTTTGGTAATAAAATGAAAAGATTGTTAGAGTAAGGGTTGAAGAATTAGTTAGTCTTAGTAGTGAATACTAAGATGAATAGTGAGGACATAAGTACAATTTTGACAGCTCCGGATTGATATAATTCCCGATAATGAGCTAGTGTCTATGGCTTCATATAGAATGACACCTACAAAAGTGAGAGAGTTAAAGTCTAAGTTGCAAGAATTACTAGACAGGGGATAGTGTTACAGATTTCTAAAAAAAGGGTTATATGCAAAACTCTCAAAATGTGAGTTTGGTTATCAGAAATGGCTTTCTTGGGTCACATTGTTTTAACCAAAGGGATCCACATCGATCCTAAAAAGATACAATCCATTTTGGAAATGGAAGGTTCCCAATAATATTAACGAGGTTTGCAGTTTCTTAAGACTTGCTGGATATTATCAAAGGTTTGTGAACAACTTTTCGATGATAGCTGCTCCACTAACAAAGCTATTGAGAAAGAATGTTCCATTCGTATGGACTGAGAAGTGTCAAGAAAGCTTTGATCAGTTAAAGAAAATTTTGACAGAAGCTTCAATTTTGGTATAACCAGAGTCATGAAAAGAGTTTACTCTATACTGTAACGCATCCTATAATGGAATAGGGTGCATGTTGATGCAAGATGGGAAGGTGATCACATATGCTTCCCGACAACTAAATCCACATGAAAGGAATTATTCGACTCATAATCTGGAACTTCCGGCTGTAGTTTTTACTCTGGAACTGTGGCGACATTATTTCTATGGTGAAAGCTACCACGTGTATACTAATCATAAGAGTTTAAAATATTTGATGACACGGAAAGAGTTGAATCTACGGCAACGAAGATGGTTGGAACTAATAATAGATTATGACCTGATCATTGATTATCATCTAGGCTGAACAAATGTCGTAATTGATACCTTAAATCGGAAGACATTTAGTACATTATGAACTTTAAATGCTCAACTGACATGAAAAGGTTGGTTCGTTGCTAGTAGAGACACAAGTAAGATCTTCATTGCCAAGTCGAAATAAAGAAAGTCAGCAACAAGATGAAGACTATATAGCAAAGATGAAACAAGTGGAGTGCCAATATCTATAGTATCAGATCGAAATCCAAAGTTCACATCAAGATTTTGGAATGCACTACACAGAGCTTTGGGGACACGACTGAACTTCAGTACTGTGTTTCATCCTCAAACAGATGACCAATCTAAAAGAACAATTTGAATACTAAAAGATATGTTAAGAGCTTGCGTGATTGAGTTTGAGGGATCATGGGAAAAGTATTTACCACTAGCAGAATTTGCCTACGATAACAGTTATCAGACAAGTATATAGATGGCATGCTATGAAACCCTCTATGGTCGAAAGTGCAAATCGCCATTAAATTGGTTTGAGTTATATGATCGCAAGCTGATTAAGCCAGATTTGTTGTAAAAAATGGAAGAAAATAATACGTTTCGGGCACAAAGGAAAACTAAGTCTCAGGTGTATTGGACCTTATGAAATTTTAAAGAAAGTTGGCCCTGCGGCATATCAATCAACTAGCTCTTCCCCTAGAGATGAGTAAAATCCATGATGTTTTCTAGGTCTCGATGCTCTGAAGATACAGATTGGATCCTTTACACGTGATTATATTAGAGGAGATAGATTTGCAATCAGATTTGACTTACGAAGAGGAACCAGTAAAGATACTGGCTTATGGTGTCAAAGAATTAAGGAACAAGCAGATACCGTTGGTGAAGGTCCTTTGGCACAACCACCAAGTTGAAGAGGTAGCATGGGAAGCTAAGGATACAATGGAAAAATAGTACCCACATTTATTCGAAACAAGTACATCTTGAAAATTTGAGGACGAATTTTCTTAAGGGGGAAGACTTGTAATACCCCAAAATTTACAATACTGTTTAAGGGTCATTTAGTACTATGATAATTGCTTAAAAGCTTACTTAGTGACTAAAATGACAAAAATGCAAAAGTTAGGATTTTCTCAATTATGGATGTAGAAAAGAATTTTTTGAGGTTTTAAGGTGTCATGTGATAGAGAACGGGTAAAATAGGATACTCACAAAATTTGATTAAAATCGAAGGAAAATTGGAATGGGAATTCAAGGTTAACGTTTAGTGAGCAAAATGATAAGTTTTCAAAATTTGTATGGTACAAGTCGAAATATGAAAAGTTGAAGGACCAAAGTTGTAATGTCCTAAAATTTAGGTGTTTTATTTCATAAATAGATAGAGCACCTATTGGTGTGGACCGAATATGGAATTACTGGTTTGATCTGATATTTCGATTATTAGGAAATCACGTCAAAGTTTAAGTGGAATTCGAATACCGGATCGAATTGAAAAATTATGAAATTTTACCATATGATAGAGAAAGGTAATGAAAGTCATTTCCAAGTGTTGGAAATATTTTAGTTCGATTCAGGATGAATCTTAGGATTTATTTTGATTGAGGAATTTATTTAGTAACCGGTAAAATTCTCGGCATTTATCGATAAATCGGATCAAGCTAAAATTTCGAAGTTGATTCCATAGACTTTGGAAGAGTTATAAAATATTATTTTATGGATATTTGGAGAGTTAAATGTTTGGATTAAATTTATTTGACTGAAATTGCCTAGAATGGTAATTTTGTAAAAAAGTTTATGGGTAAAGGGTATTTTGGTCTTTTCTCCCAAAAGGGACATGGAAGGAATTTTGAGATTTCTTTAATGGATGAATAGTGGTTGGTTGGAATCCAAATAAGTTTAGTTAAAATTTTACAAAATGGTAAACTAGTAAATATGAATTTAGTCGGGGGACATTTTGGTAAATTGGAATAAAATGAAGTAAAAATTCAATTTTATTTATACAAGTGGCATAAATATATGATATATGAAGATTTATCATCCAAAAATTCATTCCCAAACCGTGGAGAAAGAAGAGGAAATCTTACAAGCTCGATTTAAGCCTCGAAACTCAGTTTTTAGGTAATCTTTTGAACTACAAAGTTGTTCTTCTCTTCAATATCTATCTATTTATGTACGTTATTCATGGATTTCGTGCTTGATTGATGAGATTTGATATGAGAAAGAAATTATGGTTTATGTTCAAATTTGGGGGTTTTATGATTTTATGAATCTATGTTCTATTTTATGTTGAAATCAAGCAAGAATGATGTTGAATTCATGTTTTTGAATTAGGATTTAAATCCTAAAGGAACAATACAGCAAAGTGTTAAAGTTAGGGGTTCAATTCTGATTTTTGGAGTTTGAAATGTTTTTTTGTTGTTAGTGATCTTTGAGGCATGAAAATGAAGTTAGAATGCCAAACCGGTGATTATTCGAGCTAGTGACCATTTTGACAATTTGTAAAAAATGGATAACCAATTCGGCAATGGTGTATAAGAAGATGACAATTTTTTTTTTATGTTAAGTGTTTATGATGTATAGTTGATGATTGATGGCCTAATTGCAAAGTTTTAAAGCCAGAATCCTTGAATTGTAAATTGGTGACTATTTCGACAAATTAGAGAACAAAGGGTTGAAATGTGACAATTGGGTATTTGAAGAGTATTATGTTGGAAAATTTTATGTAAGTGATTTAGATGTTGATTTTGAAGTGAATAGAATCTTGTATTCACTTAGGGACCAAAACGGCAATTTATAGAATACAAGGGACCAATTCAGCTATTAAGCAAAAGTAAAGGGAAAATTGTGGAAAATAGGAAATGGATTAATTGGATCAAAAACATTCCTTTGGGGACCAATTAGGCAAATTGGCTTGAGGATTAGGGACCAAAAAGGAACTTTTCAAAGTTTAGGTCCTAAAGTGTAAAGGATGAAAAATATAAGGATCAACTTAAATTAACTATTTGAAGCTTGAAAAAAGTCCTTAGGGACTAAAATAAGTATTTTAGTAAAGGTTGAAAACTTAAGGTGAAATGTGAGAAAAATGTGATTCGAATATAAGAAACTTTATCGGATCAATTATATATTTAATGGATAGTTATTTTATTTATTTACTTTCAATTATTATATTTAAAGTGAATATGTTCTAACATATACATAAAATGGTATATGTTATTTTATAATGTGGCTTCTGATACGAATTGGGACCGTACTAACAAAAATGGAAAAGAAAAAGGGTCGGGAGTGAGAAAAAGTGATAAAGTCGACTTCATTTCAAGGCCAATGTGAGTGCATTTTTACTTATTTTATATATGCGATATGAGGGAGACTTGCGAGAAGTTGACCTTGATATTAATGAAAACGTATGTTGATCAAAGTTATGTAAATGACATGAAATATTAAATGGCATATGTGATACATTGATATGGCGTAATGATTTATCTAAGATAAATCGGATTTTAGATTTTCGGTATGAACTGCCCAATATCAAACTATGATTGATAGTATTGATGGAATGGATATTGAATGTGAAAGTATTATATTTTCAGCTTGAGTACTAGTGTGGGAGTTTTTGGTATAATTGGATATCCATAGAGTCTTAGTAACTGCGTTCCATCACTACAGTTATGTTTAGACACTTCGGTGTTGACATCAGACGCTACGGTGTTGCAGACACTACGATGTTGTTTAGAAACTTCAGTTTTGACATCAGACGCTACGGCGTTGCAGACACTACGGTGTTGTTTAGACACTTCGGTGTTGACATCAGACGCTACAATATTGCAGACACTACGGTGTTCTTTAGACACTTTGGTGTTGACATCAGACGCTACGACATTTGATACATGCATGAGAGGGGTCAAATTACTAACATTGGACAAGAAGCTAAATTTGTTCGATGCAAACAATAAAAGCCAAAACAATACACGCATAGGAGATCAAAAACGATGCATCTTGGACAAGAAATTGAATCTGTTTGTGAAGTCTGGAAAGTCAACCAAATTGCGATGAGTTTTCGGATGGGATCCGGGCATTCTGAGTTAAGTTGTCTTCTAAGAAATTGTCCGTCATTCAGTTACCTTTCCAACGCATCTGGAAATGCGTCGATCGGACATCAGGAACTCAAGATACGTCCAATTTACTGAAGACTGCGCATGAAGAATACTGGATACGGGAATTATTATTTATTACAAATTTTCAATAATTTTATTAATTTTTTTTGTACTTAAATTTAACTAATATTCTTTATGAAGATATTTAGATGATTTAGGATTAAATTTATTATCTCTTTATTAGTTTTCTAGGTTAGATAAAAAATGTTTATTTATTTTATTATTATCTTTACTTTTCCTAATTTAAGTTGAACTCTTCATTTGTAGCCTATTTAAAGGCATATTTTCTTCATTAATAAAGAGAAGAACATCATCAACCACCGCAAGCATCACATTAAAGTGGATACAGCATTGGATTTCTTCCTTCAAGTTGTTTTCGAGTTTTGGGGTTATCATCTTTCTAGACTAAATTTTTCTACTCTTAGTCTTTTTTAAGTTCCTTTGTTTTGCTTTTTTCTTTCTTCTATTACACCATTAACACCTTCTTTTTTCTGGTGTGAGTAGGACAACAAAGTTGCATTACAATCCTTCTTTCTTGCAACTATATTAAATTGGTGTCAAGCCTTTTCATTGGACTCCTAGTACAATTAAGACTTATTGTTAGGATTAAACTCCAGTTGTAACTTGTTGACTTGTGGCAGGAAGGTCTTTAAAGAGCACGAGATCGGTTTACTTGCCTCACTAAATATTTATTCTTGGACTGTTTAGTGAGATTTATAGTTTTCTTTTGCTTTTTACCTTTTAAATCTGAGTGTTTCAGGATGCCAGAAACGAGTAACGACGAAGAACCACATGAGGTGATTCTTTAAGAAGTTTCAGATACTCTCAATAAACTTGAACGGACTGTAACCTCATTGGCAGCCAAGCTTGAGCACACTGATACAGTCGTGACCGCAATCACTCAAACCATTGGGAGATTAGAAACCACTGCTATCGCGATACTGAGGAGCCTAAGCGAGCAAATCTTGTTCCCATTTAGAATAGACCCCAAAACCCCTTACATAGGCATAGTCCTCGCACAGAGCCAAGACGAGCAACAAACACCTTAGCCAAATCGAAGATCATTGTACCACCTTAAACCCCATTAAATAAGATTAAATCAAATTTTATGAATTAAAATATTTGATTATGGCCTTTTGAAAATGATTATATCGCTTAAACTCAATTTTATAACTTTTTACTCGGTTAAAATTCTAATGGGTCCACTATAAGACCCTTTTAGACATGCACGCCTTAAACCCAAAAAAACGGCCACAAAATAAAATTAAATCACATTTTATGAGTTAAGATGTTTTATTATGGGTTTTGAACATGATTAGATATCTTAAACTCAATTTTAAAACATTTTACTCGGTTAAATTTCCAACAGGTCTACTATAAAGCCCATTTAGACATGCATGCCTTAAACATAACAAAACGTCAACAAAATAAGATAATATCAAATTTTATGAGTTAAAATATTGATTATGGGATTTTTAACATGATTATATAGCTTAACCTCATTTTTAGAAATTTTTACCTGCTTAAAATTCCAACGAATCCAATGTAAAGCCCATTTAGACATACACACCTTAAAACCCAACAAAACAGCAAAAAATAAGATGAAATCAAATTTTATGAGTTAAAATATTTGATTATGGTCTTTTGAATATGATTATATGCTTACCATCATTTTCAAAACTTTTTACTCGGTTAAAATTCCAACGGGTCCACTATAAAACCCATTTAGACATGTACGCCTTAAACCCAACAAAGGGGCCAAAAAATAAGATTAAATCAAATTTTATGAGTTAAAATATTTTATTATGGGATTTTGAATATGATTATATAGCTTAGCGTCAATTTCAAAACTTTTAGTCGGTTAAAATTCAGCGGGTCCACTATAAAGCCCATTTGGACATGCACGCCTTAAACCCCAACAAAATGGCTGCAAAATAAGATTAAATCAAATTGTATGAATTAAAATATTTTATTATGGGCTTTTGAATTTGATTATATTGCTTAACCTCAATTTTAGAACTTTTTAAACGGTTAAAATTCCAACGGGTCCATTGTAAAGCCCATTAAGACATGCACGCCTTAAAAAAAACGGCCACAAAATAAGATTAAATCATATTTTATGAGTTAAAATATTTGATTATGGGCTTTTGAACATGATTATATATCCTAACCTCAGTTTTAAAACTTTTTACTCGGTTAAAATTCCAATGGGTCTACTATAAAGCCCATTTAGACATGCATGCCTTAAATACAACAAAATGGCCACAAAATAAGATAAAACCAAATTTTATGAGTTAAAATATTGGATTATGGGATTTTTAATATGATTACATAGCTTAACCTCAATTTTAGAACTTTTTAATCGGTTAAAATTCTAACGGGTCCACTTCAAAGCCCATTTAGACATGCACACCTTAAACCCAACAAAATGACCACAAAATATAATTAAATCACATTTTATGAGTTAAAATAATTGATTATGGGATTTTGTACATGATTATATATCTTAACCTCAATTTTAAAACTTTTTACGAGGTTAAAATTCCAACGGGTCCACTATAAAGCCCACTTAGACATGCACGCCTTAAACACAACAAAACAATCATAAAATAAGATTAAATCAAATTTTATGAGTTAAAATATTGGATTATGGGCTTTTGAATATGATTAGATAGCTTAGCCTGTAACCCCCTCGACCGGCCTAGTCGCAAGACCCAACCGAGCGAGCTACATTAGGTTTACCAAAGTAAACCGTGAAGATACAACCCAAAACATGTCATTTTTCTCTTTTTATCTTGTCTAGATGCATAATTAAATCCCTACATGTTCATACAAACAACAAGTGATACCTCAACTCAATCGGGCATAGATTGACATCCAATTGGATACAATACAATTCAAGGACCAAGTTGCAATTTCTAGAAATTACAAGGACTTAGCCCACTTTTCAGTTACCATCCTTTAACTAGATACGTTACATGCTTACATGTCAAAATTCAGCTCAAAACGATCATCCGATCCTGTTCAATTGCAACCACAAAATTCAGGGACCAAAATGCAAGGATACAAAACTTCCTTTTCATGACATCAACAGAATTAACGGCCACCGGTATCAGAACGATCATAGCATACCGATACAGAGTAGTCACCTGTACCAGTACACTGTGTACTGTATTGGTACACCACGCTAGCTTGCAAAATATTTATACCGTACCGGTACGAGCCTTCACTATTTCGGTACATGAGTTTTTCCCAAAAAGCAACTTTCCATTAACGAGTTCATGTACCGATACGACTTATCCCGTACCGGTACACCAAGCTTAAATGGCTTATCCATGCCGATACGCATATACCCATACCAATCCCAAGTGCTCGAATTCGCCTAGCAGTACCGATACGGTCCCCCGCATATCAGTACGCATGTGTCTGTGATGTGATTTTTAGCTGGTTTAACATGCTTTCAACCTTACCAAAACATTCTAACATGTCCCTAAAATACAGCCAAATAACCTAAAATCCAACCACAACATTACATCACAGATTCAACATCGTTTCATGGTATTTTGCATCAAATGTAAATCTACTGGCATGCAACCTAGTTAACCAACCAAGTAAAACATGAAACTTCAAACCATCACCGAAATCAAACCATAAAGGCCAATTACAACCCAATAGCAACAAAATAAACTTGCGAGGAATGCTAAAAAACAACGGAAACCCCCATTGCCCTTATTACTTATAGTCTAGTTCAAACATACTTTGGTTACCAAGCTTTTAATTCTCTGCATTGATGGACAAAGAGAGCGTAAGCACACTAGGCTTAGCGAGGAGTGCTAAAAACCAACACAACATCAATGTATTGAAACAATTTCTCAACATTACATTAAAAGTCATTTCAAACATTATCATGCCTTTAAAACATGCACTTAACATCTTTAAAAGCAGCATATGAAACCATATGCAACATGTATCATTAACCAACAGCAAGTTCCATTGCTCAACCTCAATTTAAGTCTTCCTATGCATAACAATCATATGCAAAGCTTAAAGAGTAAACAAGTACAAAGCACATTATACAACATAAACTTTCCAACGATACATCAACAGTTATATTGGCTCACAAGTGATCCTTAACCAAGTTCATTTACCAAAAGAGTTCATCGGATACACGGATTCAACAAGTGTTTACCCACACTTCAAGCTATCTCGACCGGAGTAGCAATACAATCACAATCGTAATACCTAACAACCGGGTACACTTTTAACCCACGGGGACACCAACCCCCTTACCTCGGTTAGATGCTTAATCCACTAATGGGAGTATATGTTACAGTAAAACCCCTCTACCGTTAGGGTACTTGGATGTAGTTTTCGGTACACAGATCTAAACCCCTCAACACCCAAGGCCACTTATTATAGTTCACTATCAATCCTATGGCCGGTCAACTATATCCAATAACAATTTTAAAACCACATCACTTGACAATATAGTTAACCATTTACCTCACTGTTTTTAACAAGCATTAAACCAAACCATTTTCCAAAGCAACAACCATGCTTTAAACCACAAGTATAAACCATATACTTACAAGGATCACTTACCATGTGCATCCTTCAACATTTCATGCTCAAAAACAGTATCTCATATACTTTAAAATATGCTTAAATAGTAGGTAACATGTAATACAAAATAAGTGCATAAAACCATTTCAATCTAGCACGACCGAGAGAGAAAAACCACATTTACTTACTTCCGAGTTTAAACTAGCGTTTCAAGCTAAGTTTAAACTCCCATAAACCACTTTTAAAACATTCCAAAGCTGGAATCTACGTTCTCACTCACCGATACGCGAAACCTTAATTCGCTGACACAAAATGTCCAAAGCTTCACCGATCACTTCCAGATCAACCTCCCCTATTTTAACCACATTACAACAAAGGATTAATGCATACCAATGCATTCACAACACTGCAACAACAAATCCTCACGGACTTCCACAATCCTCTCAAAATTACCCAACCACAACAACTGAAATCATCATCTAATCCTTTCCAAACACATCCCAGCCACAACCTAACACTTCCATAATCATCAATTAACACTCAAAAACAGAATTAACACTTCCAAATACTTCCAGCAACCACACAACCGCCACAACACCACAAAAACACACTTCTAGCAACCTAAACAATTAGAGATTCAAGAGTTTCAGGGTTGCATTGACAAAATTGACTTATCAACATTATTATATATCCAAAATGTGTTTAAACTCAATACATAACACCGAAAATCACAATTCGAATCTTTCTCTATTTCATCAATTTAACCCCAATAAATCAATTAATTCAATATAAAAACATCAAAACATATTATAAACCATAAATCAAGGATCAAACACTTGGGAATATCAATAAAGAACCATTCAATAGAAGAGATCATGGATCTTGCCCCTATTGTTTGATTTCTCCCTCAATTGGCTTGTTTAAAGCTAAGAAAACATAATATTTCAATGGTATTTTGTAAAACAGAGTTAAAGAATCAAGTTTAAATCAGCAACCTGAGTAAAAAGGATCTCTCACCTCTGGATTTTGAAGATATTTTGAGTGTTTGGCAGAAAAAAAGTTGAGAGAAAAAGTTTGGGAAAAAGTTACGTGAATTTTCTTCAAAAGCAAATAACTAACTTTAATAACCAATTCTCTTTTAATCAACCTTTAAAACACATGTTAAAATGATTTAATTAAAGGGAGAAATCACCAGTAAAAACTTTGTAAAATAGCTCCTTAAGGATTCTACGAATTTGACCCTTTTCATTTTAGTCACTTTAAAAATAGTTTTCAAAAATTGCAATTTGGTCACTAACCAAAATGTCACATTTCCAAACCCATTTTCCAAATTTGTTTTCACCCATAATAATCATATATTAAAATATGATTTTTAGTCATTTTTCCACATTTTTAACTTATCGAAAAATATACGGTCCCGAATTTGACTCGAATCCCTAACCCGGTCCACTGGACTGTCTAACAAGCCACAAAACCGCTAGGCCCAAAATCGAGGCGTTACAACTCTCCCCCACTTAAGAGATTTCATCCTCGAAATTTTACCTTAACAAGCTCGACCATCTTGCCATGAAGAAACTTACTGCTGGTATCAAGAACCTCCACTGGTTCTTCATCATAAGATAAATCCGACCTTAACTCAATATCCTTCACTGGCATAACATGCGAGGGATCCAACAGATACCTCCCCAACATCAAAACATGAAACACATCATGAATCCTATCCAACTTATGAGGTCACCTCAAACGGTAAGCAACAGGACCCGCACGCTCAACAACCTCGTATGGTCCAATAAAACTCAAGCTAATCTTCCATTTTCACCCAAACCGCATCACCTTCTTCCAAGGCCATACCTTCAAAAACACTCGATCACCAATAGCATTCCCTATATCCCTACGCCTCAAATCTGCGTAGGATTTCTGATGATCCGAAGCTGCTTTCAAGCGTTCAAATATCAACTTAACTTTCTCATCTGTGCCCTTCAATACATCAGGCAAGGAAAGGTGCTTCTCTCCAACTTCAGCCCAACGTACAGGCGTACGACACTTCCTGTCATACAACGCCTCATACGGTGCCATCTGTATACTATCCTGGTAATTGTTATTATAAGCAAACTCCACCAATGGCAATTGCTTCTCCCACGTTCCCTGGAACTCAATAATACAACATCTCAGCATATCCTCGAGAACCTGAATCACGCGCTCCAACTGACCATCTTACTAAGGATGATACGAAGTGTTGAAATTTAAACGAGTTCCCAGAGCACGATGGAAGCACATCCAAACCTTACCGTGAAATGCAGATCTATATCTGAAACTATGGATTTAGGCACCCCATGCAAGCGCACAATCTCGAAGATGTATAGATTGGCCAACCTGTCTAAGGTATACGTAGAATGCACAGGCACAAAATGTGCATACTTCGTAAACCGATCAACAATCACCCAAATGGAATCGTTTTTGGTCGACGTCAAAGGCAGCCCAGACAAAAAATCTATGGTGATTCTTTCCCACTTCTATTCCGGTATCCTCAATTGTTGCAACAACCCGGAAGAAAACTGTTGTTCAGCCTTCACCCGCTGACATACCATGCATCGAGAAACAAAATCAGCCACGTCTTCCTTCAGCCCAACCCAATAGTACTTTTCCTTCAACCCACGATACATCTTAGTACTACCGAGATGCATAGCAAAAGGACTAGCATGCGTTTCAGTGAGAATGGTACACCTCAACTCATCATCTTCAGGCACCACAATTCGACCTTTAAAGCACAACACCCCATCATCACTAAAATGAAAATTTGTAGGATTCCTATCCATGATATCCTTCACATGTGGCACCAAACTCTCATCATGCAGTTGCCTCTCCTTGATCAACTGCGACAAGGATAGTTTCACTTGCAACTCAACCAACAATCCACCGTCACACGAAAAACTTAACCAAGCAAACATAGCTCTCAACTCCACAGTAGCCTTCCTACTCAAAGCATCCGCTACAACCTTAACTTTACCCAGATGACAAATTTTGGTTAGATCATAATCTTTAAGCAACTCTAACCACCTTCGTTGCCTAAGATTTAGCTCCTTTTGGGACATCAAATACTTCTAACTTTTGTGATTCGTATAAACTACATACTTCTCGCCATAAAGGTAATGCCTATAGATTTTCAAGGCAAACACAATTACGGCAAGCTCAAGATCATAAGTAGGGTAATTAAATTCATGCACCTTCAACTGACTAGATGCATACGCAGCTACCTTACCTTCTTGTATCAACACGCAACTAAGCCCAACATAAGATGCATCACTATAAACTACGAACTCCTTTCCTGATTCAGGTTGAACCAAGACTGGAGCTCGTGTTAAAGCTTCATTCAACCTTTCAAAAGCTTGCTGCCTATCCTCCGTCCACTCAAACCGAACATTCTTTTGCAACAACTTGGTTAAAGGAGCTGCCAAACTAGAGAACCCTTCCATGGAGCTACGGTAATAACTAGCCAACCCAAGGAAACTCCTAACTTTTGTCACCGACGTAGGCACCTTCCAACTCATCACAGCCTCAACCTTGAGCGGATCAACACGAATTCCATCGACCGACACAACATGCCCAAGGAAAACAACCTTCCTAAGCCAAAACTCACATTTGCTTAACTTGGCATACAACTGATTAGCCAACAACGTTTGAAGCATAATCCGCAAATGTCTATTATTATCCTCCTCGGTATAAGAGTACACAAGGATATCGTCGATAAACAGAACAACAAGATAGTCTAAAAACTCATGGAACACACGGTTCATATCCATGAAAGCAGCCGGTGCGTTAGTCAAACCAAATGGCATCACCAAAAACTCATAATGCCCGTACCTCGTACGAAAAATTATCTTGGGCACATCCACTTCCTTCACCTTCAACTGGTAGTACCCAGAGCTTAAATCTATCTTAGAAAACACCAAGGCACCCCTGAACTGATTAAATAGATCAACTATCCATGACAAGGGATACTTGTTCTTTATCGTCAACTTATTCAGTTGCCGATAGTCTATGCATATCCGTAATGTACCATCCTTCTTCTTTACAAACAACACTGGTGCACCCCACGATGAAATACTTGGTCTAATAAAACCTCGATCAAGCAACTCCTATAGTTGCATCTTCAACTCGTTTAACTCCTTCGGAGCAATACGATACAGAGTAATAGATACAGGTGTCGTATCCGTAAAGACCTTGATGCTAAACTCAACCTCAAGGTCTGGTAGCAAGCCCAACAACTCTTCCAGAAAACACCCAAAAACTCACAAACGGTGCGAATATCCTGTACCCTCAACTCTTTTGTACCAGGATTCATAACGTAGGTCAAGAAAGCCTAACATCCAGAATCTAACATTTGACTTGCTTCCAAAGTCGAAACAGCATTAGACATGAACTTAGCATTCTCACCAACAACTACTACCTCAAAATCATCCGATAACCTTGAGGATATCTTTTTGGTCTCAAAATCCACCACAGCTCTATGTTTCGTTAACCAATCCATACCCAAAATCACATCAAAACCATGGAATGGCAACTCTATCAAGTCCACGGCAAACTCGTGTCCTTGAACCATCAGAAGACACCTACGATACAACCTCCTAACCACGACCGTCTCCCCAAGAGAACTAGTCACTCTAACACCCACATTAAGAATTTCAACAAATATATCAAGCAACTGTGCATGCTCACTCAAGATGTATGAATGGGTAGAACCAGAATCAACCAATGAATATAATAGCAAAGACTGTAAGGTAAAAGTACCTACAGCCACATCAGTGTCATTGCAACCCTCTTAGTGCGCATACACCTAGCTGGTCCACCTCCCTCAGGCTGGATAGCAACAGTATGAGCCACAGTCCTCTGCCCACCATCTCTACGCTAAAACGATCCACGACTACGACCTTGTCCTTTTTGTAGAGCAACAACATGTGCAACACCCTGCTCACCTCCAGCAAACAAAGGATAATCACGACTCAGATGGTCACCAAACCTACAACTCCAGCAAGCATTCGCCACAACAGGCGTAGGTTCCTGACCCTCCCTAGCTAAACGCGGACAATCTCGCCTCAAATGGTATCAGGATCCACAGACCCAACAGGTGTTAAACAGAGCTCTAACCTAGGCACCCTGCCCCTGGACTCCACGTCCAACAACACCTTCGCCACGCCTCAGCTTTGGGCAAAACCTCTGATCATGGTGTCTCTTGGCCTGGCCACCGTCACTACTAGAATCAGCTGCTCTCTTACCAGAGCTAAAGCCTCGAGACCCATAAGCCATACCCAGATTCTGCTCAACATCCTTAGCTCGCAAAACCAACATATCGAAATTTGTGTAATCAGCAGCAAGCGTGTATGCCTTAACCTCCTACACAAGCCCATAGCAGAATCGATCACATCGTGTATGCTCGTCAAGAACTAACTCAGGTGCATATTGGCTCAACCTCACAAACTGCATCTCGTACTCAATAACAAATATATTGCCCATCACTAAAGCCATGAACTCATGCTTCCTATCGTTATAATATCGGACTCCCAGGTACTTCTTCCGAAAAGCACCACAAAAACACTCCCAGGTTGCATCCTCGTTCTTTATACCAGATATCGTGGTAGTCCAACATGTACACGCATCACCCTATAATAGAGACACAACATAACCTAGCTTACCGAAGTCAGAGCAGCCCATCTGGCCCAATATCCTCTCAATACTGGCCAACCATCCCTCATAAGCCTCAGGTGACAAACCTCAGAACTCAACTCTGCCCAAACTGTGAAGGCGCTATAGCGGGAAACCCTGCCCAACCGCTGGTGGTGCTAGAACATGAACACCCACAACTGCTACTTGAAAAGCATCAGTCATGGCCTGAGTCAACGGCGCCATAACACCCATCCCTAGCCCAACTGGCACAGGTGGTACTTGCTCTACTACCTTAGGTGGATTAGGTAGGGGTGGTGGTAATCCTCCAAGAGGTATAACATTCTCCTCAATCTCCTGCCCAGTGGCAGCAGCAATCATACCAAATCGCAACTCTCTCCTCGGTCCCATACTGCTAACAATATATCTAAGGCATGATAATCATTCAAACACAAAACAATTAGGCCAGCTTCAAGCAAGGATCCAAGACTTCCATTTCAAAATCATAACATTTCAGACTATAATAATAAGGCAATGGGTTTCCCAAATTTCGCCCCAACATGGTATAAAGAAATTACCGTGCATATAAAACATCAGATAACAGTTCATAATAACAATCAAACCAACTCCCAACTATCGTAAACCTGGCTCTAATACCGCCAAATATAACCCCCTCGACCCAGCCTAGTCGTAAGACCGAATCGAGCGAGCTATATTAGGTTTATCGAAGTAAACTGTGAAGATACAACCCAAAACGCGTCAATTTTTTTCTCTTTATCTTGTCTAGATGCATAATTAAATCCCTACATGTTCATACTAACAACAAGTGATACCTCAACTCAATCGGACATCAGATTGACATCCAATTAGATAGAATATAATTGAAGGACCAAGTTGCAATTTCTAGAAATTACGAAGAAATAGCCCACTTTTAAGTTTCCATCCTTTAATTAGATAGGTTACATGCATACATGTCAAAATTTAGCACAAAACAATCATCTAATCCTGTTCAATTGCAACCACAAAATTTAGGGACCAAAACGCAAGGATACAGAACTTCCTTTCTATGACATCAATAGAATTAATGGCCATCGATACCGGTATGATCACAGTTGTACCGATACGAAGTAGTCCCACGTACTGGTACACTGTGTACCTATTGGTATGCCATGCCAGCTTGCAAAATATTAATACCGTACCCGTACGAGCCTTCAGTATTTCGGTACACGAGTTTTTCCCAAAAAGCAACTTTCCAGTAACGAGTTCCCGTATTGAGACGCCTTATCCCGTACTGGTACGCCAAGCTTAATGGCTTATTCGTACCTGTACAGACATACCCGTACTGATCCTAAGTGCCCGAATTCGCCTAGCCGTACCGATATGGTCCCCCACGTATCGGTACGCCTGGGCCTGCAATGTCATTTTTAGCTGGTTTAACATGCTTTCAACCATACCAAAACACTCTAAGATGCCCCTAACATGAAGCCAACATAACCTAAAATCAAACCACAATAATACATCATAGATTCAACATCGTTTCATGGCATTTTGCATCAAATGTAAATCTATAGGCATGCAACCTATTTAACCAACCAAGTAAAACATGAAACTTCAAACCATCACCGAAATCAAACCATAAAGCCCAATTACAACCCTACAGCAACAAAACAAACTTGCTCAAATAGGGAGTTCAACAAAACATCTCTCAAATAATAACGAAAACCCTCATTACCCTTATTACTTATAGTCTAGTTCAAACATACTTTGGTTACCAAGTCTTGTTCCGATCCTTTGCTTCCCGCTGCCTTCCAAGCTCTCAATTCTCTGTATTGATGGACAAAGAGAGCGTATGTAACACCCTAAACTGGCCTATGCGTATAGTCTGAATGTAGGAGATCACATTACTTACCAAAACTTTTCACGTAAACATTTAAATATTTAAAGGTTTAAAATCTTTAAAATTAATAGTTAATTCTAGCATAAGTTAAATTAGTTAATCAAATAACCATATTAAATGATATTACATCGTAAATCTCATAGAGCATTATAATAAAACATATTGTAACAAAATATAGGCCCATGTCACCGAAATTAAGATAATTTGGAAGATAGAAATATTACAACAAGACGAGTACAAAATATGTTGATCCTCCAAGTGCCAAGTCTGGTAGCCTATCCCAAAAAGATATCTGAAAAGAAAGGAGTTGAGGTGTGAGTTAGGGCCTCAGTGTGTCCCAACATGTGCATAACAAAAATATTTAAAATAGTTCAATGAACTACAAAAGTATATCAATAAAACATACTATAGGGCAACCAAAGTTTTCATTTAACCCTAGCTACCCTCCAACCGAACACCAAATTAATTTTTCCCATAATTGGAGGCTAGTCCTAGGCTTGAAAGCATAAGAGGCCTAACTGGAGGCTGATCATAGGATCAAAAGCGTAGGAGGCCTAACTGGAGGGACAAAGCCTAACTAGGGGCACAAAGCCTAACTAGAGGCACAAAGCTTAACTAGAGGCAAAACTAGATCTGGGTTGTACCTAAGGATCTCCAATCACTTTCTCAGTAACCCAAATTAAACAGTTTATACAGTAAATAGTAATATCAGGAACCACTTGTTAGGTATACATTTTAGCAGATAGTAAATAGGGAGCATGCAATCAAAACATACATATATGCATATAATATTTCAGGAAAACATATCACGATCAATTCAGAAAATCATTTCAACAATTCATATAAAATGGTAAATTTAGCACACAAGGAACACACCTCAAAAGTTGGTCGGGGTCTAATGAGCACCTTCCTCTCTACGATCTGCAGCAGTGCTAGATCTGGTAACAATAGGAGCACGTGAAGGTGCTGATCGGGAAGAGCCAGGCTAAGTAGATGATCGATCAAGCGTATCTTGAGTACCATTTTGATTCGAACACCGGTAAAGGTCCTTCAGGCATCGGTTCGTTGATCAGCGACCAGTGCTCGATTCATTGTGATGCGGGAAAGACAAAGATGGCCACCAATTCGTAAATGGATGGTGTAGTGGCCGAAAACAATGATGAAAAGGAAATTTAGAACCCTAGGTTCGATGAACCCTTTAACTAAAATCACTAGCTAACGATAAGGCTAAACGACATAGGATTTAGGGGGTTTTGACAAGACGATCGAGAGGAAGAAAGTGGCGGCGGCGGTGATGCACATGGCCCGTCGGTGAGGGAGATTGAAAGGGTGGTCGAAGAGGTTTGGTGAGAGAGAAAGGATCTAGAACTGGGTATTTTTGGTTCGAATGAATAAGGGGTAGATGAAGAGGCAAATCTGGTTTTATTAATTGAATGGTAACCGAGAATAATGTTAAGGTTAAATATTATTTTTGAAACTTCATAACACAAAAGAGACTTAACTCAAATGGTTAACCACCTCACCTGTGCAGCCAAGGTCACGTGTTTAAACCCCCAGGCAGAGCATGTTGAGCATCTGAAGATTATTCTGTAGACTCTTAGGGAGCATCGATTATATGCTAAGCTGAGTAAGTGTGAATTTTGGCTCAATGAAGTGACTTTTCTCGGTCATGTGGTTTTGGCTCGAGGTATTCAGGTTGATTCGAGCAAGATCGAGGCTATCGTGAGTTGGGAGCAACCCAAGAATGTCTGTGAGATCCACAGTTTCTTAGGCTTGGTCGGGTATTACAGACGCTTTGTAGAGGGTTTCTCTATTATTGCCGCCCCTCTGATGAAGTTGTCGAGGAAGAACATACCCTTTGTTTAGACTGATGCTCAGTAGGAAAGTTTTGAGAAATTGAAGACAACCCTAACACAAGCTCTAGTTTTGACACAGCCCGAGTTTGGGAAAGATTTTATAGTTTATAGTGATGCCTCACATTTTGGGCTTGGTTGTGTTTTGATGCAAGATGTGAAGGCAAGAATGTAATTATCTTACTCATGATTTGGAATTGGCTGCTATGGTTTTTGTCTTAAAGATTTGGAGGCACTATCTCTATGGAGATAAGTGTTATATCTACACTGATCACAAGAGCCTGAAGTATCTTCTTACATAGAAAAAGCTTAATCTCAGACAACGACGTTGGTTGGAGCTTCTTAAAGAATATGATTGCGAGATTGAGTACCACCCGAGGAAAGCTAATATGGTTGCTAATGCTTTGAGCCATAAGACTATGACAGACCTGAGATCTATTTTTGCCAGGATGAGTATGTATGATGATGGCAGTATATTGGCTGAGTTACAGGTTAAACCAACTTTGGCCGAGGAGATTAAGGCCAAACAGCTTCTGGATAGTCTTTTACTTCATGTTGTACAGCAGGTCGAGCAGGGATCTACATCTATTTATGCTTTTGATCAGGATAGAGTTTTGTGCTTCAAGAGTCGTTATTGTGTACCCAACGATGCTGAGTTAAAGTAAGTCATTCTCTGTGAGGCTCATAATATCCCTTATGCTATGCATCCTAGTGGCGATAAGATGTACCAAAATTTGAGACTGGGATACCGTTAGTTTGGCATGAAGAAGGATATCTCGGATTATGTGGCTGGATGTCTGACTTGTCAATAGGTTAAGGTAGAACATCGCATCCTTCTGGTCTCTTGCATCCTATCAAGATTCCTGAGTGGAAATGGGAACAGATCATGATGGATTTTGTTACCAGATTGCCTCTGACTCCTTCTAAAAAGGATTCAGTCTGGTGATTGTTGATCGACTCACCAAGTATGCTCATTTTATTCCTATTTGAATTACCTATTCTCTGGAGAAGCTGCCTAGGTTGTATATTTCTAAGATTGTCAGGCTTCATGGTGTGCCTTTGTCAATCATATCTGATCGAGACCCAAGGTTTACCTTCTGATTTTGGCAGGCCATACAATAAGCTTTGGGTACACGTCTTAATTTCAGTACGTCTTTCCATCCGCAGATTGGTGGCTAATTTGAAAGGGTGATTCAGATTTTGGAGGATATATTGAGAGGATGTGTGATTGATTTTTGTAGTAGTTGGGAAGATTTCTTACCCTTGGCTGAGTATTCTTATAATAACAGTTACCAGGCGAGCATCCACATGGCACCGTATGAGGCTTTGTATGGTCGCAAGTGTCGTACCCCTATTTGCTGGATAGAGTTGTATGATAGAAAGACTTTGGGTCAAGAGTTGGTACAAGAGACTGAAGAGACTGTCAGATTGATCCAAGATCATTTGAAAGAGGCATTTGAACGACAAAAATCTTATGTTGATCGGAGGAAGAAGGATATTGAGTTCAATGTTGGTGATCAGGTCTTTTTAAAAGTATCTCTGTGGAAGAAAGTTATGAGATTTGGGCCCAAAAGCAAGCTAAGTCCGAGATTCATTGGGCCCTACCGTATTTTGAAGAGAGTTGGGCATGTTGCTTATCAGCTCGAGTTACCTCCTCAGCTTAGCCGTATCCATGATGTATTTCATGTATCTATGTTGAGGCAATACTATCCGGATCCGAGTCATGTTATTCAAGTTCAGGACGTTGAGCTGAGACCAGACTTGTCGTATGTGGAGGAACATGTATAGATCTTGGATTTTGATGATAGAGTTTTAAGGAACAGGTGCATCCCTATGGTTAAAGTCTAGTGGAGTAACCATAGTCCTGCAGAGGCTACTTGGGAGACTGAGGAATCTATGAGAGAGCAGTTTCTGCACTTGTTCAAACCAATTAATTTCGACGATGAAATTTCTTTTAGGGGGAGAGTTGTAACACCTGAAAAAAATTAAAAATAATTAATTAAATTAAGGGACTGCAGTCAAGGGGGTTTAACCCGTTACCTTGGTTGCACAGGTGAGGTGGTTAACCATTTGGGCTAAGTCTCTTTTGTTTTATGGAGTTTCAAAAATAATATTTAACCTTAACATTATTCTCGGTTACCATTCAATTAATAAAACCAAATTTGCCTCTTCACCTACCCCTTATTCATTCGAACCAAAGATACCCAGTTCTAGATCCTTCATCTCTCACAAAACCTCTTTGGTTGCCCTTCCGATCTCCCTCATTGCCAGGCCATGTGCGTCACCGCCGCTGCCACCTTCTTCCTCTCGGTCGTCTGGTCAAAACCTCCTAACTCCTCTTTCGTTTAGCCTTGTCGTTAGCTGGCGATTTTAGTTAAAGGGGTTCGTCAAACATAGGGTTCAAAATTTCTTTTTCGGCGTTGTTTTCGGCCACCACACCCATCCATTGACGAATTGGTGGCCACCTTTGTCATTCTCGCGTCACGGTGAATCTAGCGCTGGTCTTTGATCAATGAACCGATGCCCGAAGGACCTTCACCGGTGTTCAAATCAAAACGGTACTCAAGATACGCTTGATCAATCATCTGCTCAGCTTGGCTCTTCCCGATCAGCACCTCCACGTGCTCCTATAGTTACCAGATCTAGCACTGCCGCAGATCGTAGTGAGGAAGGTGCTCGTTAGACCCCGACCAGCTTTTTAGGTGTGTTCCTTGTGTGCTAAATATATTGTTTTATATGAATTGTTGAAATGATTTTCTGAACTGATCATGATATGTTTTCCTAAAATATTATATGCATATATGTATGTTTTGATAGCATGCTCTCTATTTACTGTATGCTAAAATGTATATCTAACGAGTGGTTCCTGATATTACTGTTTATTGCATAAACTGTTTAATTGAGGTTACTGGGAAAGTGATTGGAGATCCTCAGGTACAGCCCTAATCCAGCTATGCCTCCAGTTAGGCTTTGTGCCTCAAGTTAGGCTTTATACCTCCAATTAGGCCTCCTACACTTTTGATCCTAAGACTAGCCTCCAGTTAGGCCTCCTATGCCTTTAAGCCTAGGACTAGCCTCCAGTTATGGGAAAAAATTCATTTGGTGTTCGGTTGGAGGGTAGCTAGGGTTAAATGAAAACTTTGGTTGCCCTATACTATGTTTTATTGATATAATTTTATAGTTAATTGATTTGTTTTAAATATTTTTGTTATGCACATGTTGGGACACACTGAGCCCCTAGCTCACACCTCAACCCCTTTCTTTTTAGATGTCGTTTTGGGATAGGCTACCGGACCTGGCACTTGGAGGATCAACATATTTTGTACTCGTCTTTTTGAGAATTGACATATTTTGTACTCGTCTTGTTGTAATATTTCTATCTTCCAGATTGTCTTAATTTCGATGACATGGGACTATATTTTGTAACAATATGTTCTATCATAACGCTCTACAACATTTACGATGTAATATCATTTAATATGGTTATTTGATTAACTAATTTAGCTTATGTTAGAATTAACTATTATTTTTAAAGATTTTAAACCTTTAAATATTTAAATGTTTAGGTGAAAAGTTTTGGTAAGTAATGTGATCTCCTAGATTCGGACTATACTCATAATCAAATATTTTAACTCACAGAATGTGGTAGATCATTATACTTAAAGAGATAATGCACCATGGAATTGAAGAGAAATCTTTCTAAACATATTTTGACCAAGTTCTTCGACACACGCGATGACAAACAGAAGGGGAATAAATTAAGGCCAGATCAAAAAATACAAGACTAGTGGTTTTAAATTAGTTGGTATAATAGGGTCGTTAGGAAAAGGCAAGTAAGTATATCTATTCAAACGATTTTTGTTAAAGGGGTAAAAGCATGAATGTGAAAGGAAATGTAAACAGAATATCATAAACATATTGAGTGCAAAGAAGATAATTAGGTGAAACAAAAGGAATTGAGGATACAAAAACCTATGTTAACCAATTGGATAGTGTAAAAAACCGCCGGGGGGGTTGAAAACACCTCACCACTTAAAGGTGGAGGAAAAGTAAAGCACTCACCGGAAAAAGGAAGGTTGAGGCTGATAGCAAAAAGGTTCTGATTTTTAGGTCTTCAAAGCGACGCAGTGGAGGAAAAAGAGGGATGAGTAGTCGAAGAGAAAAGATGAGGGAGGATATGAAAGGATGAGAGATGAGAGAAAAGAAAAAAGAGTTGAGAGAGAATTTTCGATCCATTAACCAACGCCCCCAATCGCATGAACATATTTTTAGATTTGAAAATTGTTGGGCAAACAATAAGGATTGTATCTCCATTGTTCAAGAAACTTGGTCTACCACTAATGGCTCCACCATTGACAAAATTCAAGCTGTTGGAACTTGCCTTGACGACTGGCAATCGTATCAACGATGCATTTCCACAGGACGAATAAATAAATTACATAAACAAATTAACAACTATCTGCACCATCACCTTTCAAATTATGAGAAAGAACACTATCTTTCAGCTAAATCAGAGCTTAATCAACTTCTTAAAACACAAGAAGCTTATTGGGCACAACGGTCTCGTACAACGTGGCTTGCCCACGGAGATAAAAATACTTCCTTTTTTCACGCTCGCGCAAACGCATGGCGTAAGAAAAATACAATAAAAGGCCTCTTCAGCAACAATAATATTTGGCACATTGATGAGAAGGGGATCATGGGTATTGTCGTTGACTATTTCCATAATATTTTTTCATCATCCAGCCATGATGTATCACCTCAAATTCTTAATAATATTAAGACCTCTATCACTCATACTATGAATGAATCCTTGCAAAAACCCTTTACACTGGAAGAAATCACAAACGCTTTTCGTGACATCAATCCAAGGAAAGCCCTTGGTATCGATGGATTACCAGGTGGGTTCTATCGACAACACTGGGACACAGTGGGACAAGATGTGATTAATCATTGTTTTGATCTCCTGTCTGGGAAAGCAAACATGTTTGAAATTAACCGTATAATTTTGATTTAATACCCAAAGTAAATAAACCAACAACGATGAGACAATTACGTCCCATTAGTCTATGTACGGTTATTTATAAGACTGTTGCCAAAGTTCTGGTCAACCGAATGAAAGCCATCATCCCTTGTTGCATCAGTGATAACCAAGCTGCCTTTGTTAAAGGAAGAAACATTACGGATAACATACTAATTGCACATAAACTCATTCACTCCCTTAACACAGGTGAATCAAAACTATTTTAAGGGGCAGTACTTAAATTAGACATAGAAAAAGCCTTCGACCGAGTTGAATGGTCTTACCTCCAACAGGTCATGCTTCAAATGAGTTTTAATTCAAACTGGGTCTCTATAATTATGAAATATATTACTTCTATCTCCTTCACTGCTAGAGTAAATAACTCCCATTCATCGACCTTCAAACCTAAACGTGGCCTTCGACAGGGGAACCTCATTTCCCCCTTTTTATTCCTATTTTGCACTCAAGGTCCTTCAGCAATTCTTAATGCTGAACAACAGAATGAGCATCTACCCGGTCTATGTACTAGTCGACATGGACCTCGAGTAAATCATCTCCTTTTTGCGGATGACTGCATGGTCTTCATCATGGACAATACTACGGAGGCAGAACATCTGAAAAATTCCCTAAACACTTATGCTCATACTCTAGGCAAGCTGTTAAATTTGAAAAGTCAACCATCTTTTTTAATCCACGATCATCGGCTGAGCATAAACAAGCTATTAACGCTATCCTCCAAGTTAGGAAAGTGGGTGATCCCGGGATCTACCTTGGAGTACCTCTCTTAATAGGGAAAAATAAAACAACAGCCCTTGGCTTCACACGGGATAAGGTGAACTCTCGTATGTCTTATTGGGATAAACACATCCTCTTTTTAGTGGACGTTAGGTATTCATCAAAGCTGTTATCCAATCTCTACCACAATATGTGATGTCATATTACCTCCTACCACAAAATATCATTGATGACATGACATCATCCATTCAACGTTACTGGTGTTCGGGGAAAAACAATAAGCGTGGTTGGCATATGATTCCTTGGGACACTGTTTGTCAACCAAAATCTATTGGTGGCATGGGCTTCCGGGACTTGCATCTTTTCAACATCGCACTGTTTGGCAAACAAATATGGCGTCTCATCTGTGAACCTAATAATTTGCTTGCACAAATTTATAAGGCTAAATACTATCCCTCGGGATATATTCTTGAATCTGAGACTAATCGTCGAGCTTCCTTTGCCTGAAAAGGTCGACACAAAGCCTTGCTGAAACTCCATAGTGGCTTTCTTAAAAGACCAGGGATAAGTAAAATTCGAATCCATCTTGACAATTGGGGTGGCTCGTCTGCAGTTTAACTATATGGCAATTATGAAATTAATGATGAATTACATACTTACTGCCGTGATTTCATGATTCCTGGACAACCTAGATGGGATGCCACAAAAATATGAAACTATTTCAATCAAGAAGATGAAACACTATCTTCGGTGTTCCTATCATCAACGACCAACAAGACACAATTTTATGGAGCAACTATGAATCTGGCATCTATTCAGTATGCTCAGGCTATTCATTCCTGCAGAGACCACCGACACCTATTAACAGTCCATCCCGTATATGGAAATTTATCTCCAAGATAAGTGTCCTACCAAAAGTTCGTACATTTGAATGGCGTTTAGGCCACGATGCTATACCTACTAGCACTAAACTTCAAGCTGCAAACCTTGGTACAGGAATATGTCCGCTTTGCAACGTGGCCTTAAAAACAACTCTTAATGCTCTGCGTGAATGTCTAGGTGCAAGAGAAGCTTTACGTCTGGCTGGTTTACCCAATCCCATCTTCTCTAGCAACACATTCTTGCCATTATAATGGATTGGACAACGAGCTACTACTCTACCACCAAAGTCATTTGCTTTGTTTTTGATAGTCATATGGAATATATGGAATAGACGTAATGATTGGATCCATAACCACCACTTACAACCACCTTGGCTTATGATTCTTAATTCTCAAGCTATTTTACGGGATTACACATAGGCTACATTAAAAGAACCCTCCTCTCGGCAGTCGGATCGACCTCTCCTTGTGCAACCTTGTTGGCAACATCCCAGAAGAGGATCACTAAAGATTAACAGAGATGGGGCTTTTGATCCCACCACAAGAGCTAGTGTTGTAGGAGTTGTTGCGAGAAATTCTAATGGTGTTGTCCTTGGAGGCCTTGCTTTTCCTTTGGGTAGTTGTTTGGATGCTGACGCAGTCGAAGCTCATGCAGTAATTGCAGGCATCAATCTTGCACGTGATCATGGTTGGTCTAACCTAATCATTGAAACAAATTCGGCTACAATTGCTAACAAAATTAATCGGGATAATGCTGACCTATATACTCTACAACCTCTGATTCAACATACTAAATCCCTTCTAGCAACCACTGTCTATTTTAATATATGTTTTTTATCTAGATGAGTAAATGTTGTTGCTCATACTCTAGCCACTAGAGCTCTTCGCTCCATGTCATCTATTTTCTTTGGTACGTATTTTCCTGATTACATACGAACTATTGTAACTCAAGAGTTTTCTTCCCATCCAATATAATTTATATGGGTACTCTTTTTTCCCCATAGGATATCACTTAGAGCCTTACGACATTGGGTGGCTTTAGAGGGGGGTTTAAGGTGGCCCAAATTTTCTTCAAAAAAATTCCAACGGGTCCACTTTTAAACCCATTTTGACATGCACGCCATAAACCCCAGTAAAATAAAGTTGAATCAAATTTTATGAGTTAAAATATTTGATTATGAGCTTTTGAATATGATTATATAGCTTAACCTCAATTTTAGAGCATTTTACTCGGTTAAAATTCCAACGGGTCAACTTTAAAACCCATTTAGACATGCACGCCTTAAACCTCAGCAAATAAGGTTAAATCAAATTATATGAGTTAAAATATTTGATTATGGGATTCTAAATATGATTATATAGCTTAACCTCAATTTTAGAATTTTTTAATCGGTTAAAATTCTAATGGGTCCACTGTAAAGCCCATTTAGACATGCACGCCTTAAAACCAACAAAACGGATGCAAAATAAAACTAAATCAAATTTTATGAGTTAAAATAATTGATTATGGGCTTTTTAATATTATTATATAGCTTAACTTCAATTTTAGATCTTTTTACTCGGTTAAAATTCCAAGGGTCCACAGTAAAGCCCATTTCGACATGCACGCCTTAAACACCAACAAAATGACCACAAAATAAGATTAAATAAAATTTTATGAGTTAAAATTTTTTATTATGTCTGTTGAATATAATTATATAGCTTAACCTCAATTTTAGAACTTTTTACTTTGTTAAAATTCCAACGGGTCCACTTTAAAACCCATTTAGACATGCACGACACAAACCCCAGTAAAATAAGGTTAAATCAAATTTTATGAGTTAAAATATGTGATTATGGGCTTTTGAATATGATTATATAGCTTAACCTCAATTTTATAACTTTTTACTCGGTAAAAATTCCAACGGTTCCACTGTAAAGACCATTTAGACATACACGCCTTAAACCCAACAAAACGGCCACAAAATAAGACTAAATCAAATTTTATGAGTTACAATAATTGATTATGGGCTTTTGAACATGATTATATATCTTAACCTCAATTTTAAAACTTTTTACTCGGTTAAAATTTGAACGGGTCAACTATAAAGCCCATTTAGACATGCACGCCTTAAACACAACAAAACGGCCACAAAATAAGATTAAATCAAATTTTATGAGTTAAAATATTTGATTTTGGGCTTTTGAACATGATTATATAGCTTAAGCTCATTTTCAAAAATTTTTACTCTGTTAAAATTCCAATGGATCCACTATAAACCCCATTTAGACATGCACGCCTTAAAACCCAACAAAACGGCCAAAAAATAAGATTAAATCAAATTTTACGAGTTAATATACTTGATTATGGGATTTTGAATATGATTATATAGCTTAGCCTCAATTTCAGAACTTTTTACTCGGTTAAAATTCCAACGGGTCCACTGTAAATCCCATTTAGATATGCCCGCCTTAAACCAAACAAAATGGCCAAAAATAAGATAAAATCAAATTTTATGAGTTAAAATATTTTATTATGGTCTTTTGAATATGATTATATAACTTAATCTCAATTTTAGAACTTTTTACTCGGTCAAAATTCCAATGGGTCCACTTTAAAACCCATTTCGACATGCACGCCATAAACCCCAGCAAAATAAGGTTAAATCAAATTTTATGAGTTAAAATATTTGATTATGGGTGTAACACCTAACTTTTATTCTATATTAAATACTAATTAGTGTATCACATAAAGAATATATATATATGTTTCGTGTAGAATCACATTTTGAATTTTTATCCCATCAAATTAAATCCGATTTCAGGCAACAACTTAACAATTCTTTTCTATAATATATAAGGAATATAACTGCCTAAAATAAAAATCTACCCGATTGCTCTATTTACCCTTATCTAGTTATTACCCGATTTTAAATTTTAATATAACTACTCATCATCCATTATAAACGTAAACTAGTTTATATGTTATTACAAACCATATATAAACTAGTATATAACTGACTAATTTTAACATATACATGCCATCTAGAAACATCAAAACACATCAAAAGATGTTATTACTGATACTGTGTTTATATTCCGGATAAGTAGGATACCCGCTCCTTACTACGAATTTGGCTTTTTACCTACGCGTGAAAACCATCACACGCTAAGTATATACTTAGTGAGGCGATAATAATATCCAGTGCAATATAACATAACTAATAACATGTAACACGTAACCGTATTCATGCATTTTGAATCACTAGATATAGCTTACCTTCACGTTAATAATATATCAACATAATATAAACCGGATATAAATTTCTTACCAATACAATTGCCATAACCTTAAGAGTTAATAAACTCTTTTACCTATTTATCAATTAATTAACAATATCATAGCTCAAATATAATCTATGAGGACCCTGGGTACTCGAGTCAAAGATGCACCGAAGTGCTAATACACATAAGGTCATGCCCACCATAATACACATACGGTCATGCCCACCATATGCACTAAGTGTCCTTTATATACACATAAGTGCTAATACACATAAGGTCATACCCTCTCCCTCAATGACTTTGGCATATTTTTCGTATATATTTCATTCATGGCAATGTATATTAACATAATTTAACATTTGGGCAGTTCATACTTTAAATAACATTCATTATATAACATCAAATATAACTAGTGATCCATGCATTTATATTCAATCTTTGACATTTTTAAAATATGTCAATCATATGATCAATGAAATAAATATCATGCCAATATATAAATCAGGTAGACTTATCGTAAGTCTTCCCAATGATGTATAAAACATCCATGTATCATGTTATGTATACATTGCACTCACCTGATGCCTCAATAGTAAACCTTACTATTGCTTTTAGCTTTGCTCTTGAGCTTTTTCCTTGTCTTTAATCTTGCTCGTAATACGATCTTGATCACGGTCACGATCTATAAAATCATCCTTTACCAAGTACATACATTTCAAAGTGTATGTTAGTATCATTCTAACATAAGCACATATTAGGAATAAAATACCTAAAAATCCTTTATTATTCATATCCATCACAAATTCACAATACAATCTCAAATCTCATAAAATAATCATAAATTGAATTCTTTTAGAATTCACCTCAACTTTCCAAATTATTTAAAATGGTCTATTGCCATTGAACTTCAAATTCAAACACTTAACCACATATTTAAGTATTCCAAGAATACATTCAATCTTAACACGTTAATTTCTAATCACTTCCATATTATTTTCAATATTTTACTTATTATGCCATTTAGTCCTCAACACTATGTAAACTTCCAAATTGATCTAAATAACATTCTAAGCCTTGTAAAAT
Source organism: Hibiscus mutabilis (assembly GCA_019671005.1). Lineage (NCBI taxonomy): Eukaryota > Viridiplantae > Streptophyta > Magnoliopsida > Malvales > Malvaceae > Hibiscus > Hibiscus mutabilis. The sequence goes on along the minus strand of CM033733.1, from coordinate 20,949,197 downwards.
CATTCTCACATCATTTCTAGCCGTAGGGAAATTTTTCATAATTTCCCCTAATTTACCCCTATAGGCCGAATATGAAGAGTTTTTATCCAGATTTTCAACTTGATTCAAGCATGAATTCAACTTCTAAACCTCATTTCCAAGCTTCTATAATCATTCCCATATCAAAATCAATCTAAATTCAACTTTACAACAAAACCCTAACTTTAAACAAATTAGGATTTAGCTACTTTCAAGTAGTTTCAATCATACTACAAGCTTGGATATGATTCTACAACAACAACTTCATCAAAATCTAATCTTAAATCATCATATTTAAACATCCCCTTCATCCATCCAAATCACAAAATTATGGTTTCAAGCAAGGAAAGCATGAATAAATGGTACCAAAAGATAGAGAATCTCATGTAGATTAATTCCATGTTTCATGCTTTCATCCAAAATCCAACTAAATAAGCTTGAAAATCGAAAAGAAAAATTTTCTCTTGCCTTAGAGGGGTGTTCGAAGAAGAGGAGATGAGTGAAGAAAGATCTTGAATTTTCATTTGTTTTCAATTTAGCCATTTGTCATCTATTATAAAAATCTAAATAAAAATCTCGTTTATAGCAAAATGACCATTTTGCCCTTGTAATCCAATGTTCCATATCTTACCACATGTCAATCTACTCATCCAAGGGTCAAAAATAAACTAAGTAGTTAGTGATTACCAACTTTGCCCTTGGAATTTTCCAAAATTACCATCTTGCCATTTTTCATCCAATGGCTCATATTTAACATGGAAAACCTACATTAATCCAATGTTCCATGTTAAATCCTACCATTTTAAGACATGGAAATGAAATTTTTAAACTTGCTTTATCATCCTTTAAAATATCTTAAATATCCGATTCGATCTGATTATCTGAATATTTTTCCAAACTTTATGGCTTTATAGCCACTATTACAAACTCGTACGAAAAATTTGAGTAACACAAAAACATCATTCTTGGGGGTAAACTATTCATCTATGAGACTAAAATACATAACTTTTGGAAATCAAAATTTAGTCCCTAAATTTCCAAAGTTTATACTTTGGCCATCAAATTTCAAAATTTTCATTTTGGTCACTAGCCAAAATTTGGGATATTACAATTTTCCCCCCTAAAAAAAATCCGTCCTCAAATTTTCCTTACTTACTTGGTTCATAAAGGTATGGATATTGCTTTTTCATTGTTTCCTCCGTTTCCCAAGTAACTTCTTCTACTTTGTGATTTCTCTATAGAACTTTAGCTAGAGGAATCTTCTTGTTCCTTAATTATTTTTCTCCTCGGGCCAAAACTTTTACAGGTTCTTCATCATAAGTCAAATCTGACTGAATCTCGATCTCTTCGGGTGTAATAACATGTGTAGGATCTGATCGATATTTTTGAAGCATGGACACATGAAATACATCATGGACCTTACTCAACTCCGGTGGTCAAGCTAGTTGAAATGCCACTGAAACCAATCCTTTTTAAGATTTCATAAGGACCAATGAATCTTGTACTAAGCTTTCCTTTTCGTCCAAAGCGTAATATCTTTTTCCAGGGTGAAACCTTTACGAATACTTTATCTCCAACTTCGAACCCTATATCCTTTCGTTTAAGATATGAATATGACTTTTGTCTATCAAAAACAACCATGAGATTATCTTGAATTATCTTTACCTTATTCTCCGTTTCTTAAACAAGATCCGGTCCGATGATTTTTTGATCCTCTAACTCAAACCAATTCAACGGTGTTCGGCATTTTCTTCCATATAATGCCTTATAAGGTGCCATCTTTATACTCGATTGATAATTGTTGGTTTAGGCAAACTCAGCTAATGGAAAATATTTTTCCCATGAACCTGCAAAATTTATTATACATGCTCTGAGCATATCTTCAAGTATCTGAATAGTTCTTTCCGATTGTCCATCTGTTTGGGGATGGAAAGCAGTACTGAAGTGTAACCGAGTTCCCAATGCTTCATGTAATGCACTCCAAAACCTTGAAGTGAACCTTGGATCTCTATCAGATATAATAGACATAGGAACTCCATGAAGTCTAACATTTTCCTTAATATATATCTCTACCAACTTGTTCAAAAAGTAGTCTGTTCGAACTGGTATAAAATGTGCCATCCTAGTCAATCGGTCCACAATCACCCAAATCGAATCTTTCTTACTTGGCGTCAATGGTAAACCTATTACAAAATCCATAGTGACCTTTTCCCTCTTCTATTGTGGGATTGAGATCGGTTGGAGTAATCCCGATGGAACTTGATGTTCTACCTTTACTTGTTGACATGTTAAACATTTAGCAACAAACTCAGTGATAGCTTATTTCATGTCATGCCACCAAAATCATCTTTTTATATCTTGATACATTTTGTTACCTCTTGGATGCATAGTTAAAGGACTGAAATGTGCTTTTGAAAGTATTTCCCTCTTTAGATCCTCTTCTTCAGGAATGTATACGCGTCCCTTATAACATAAGCATCCATTTGATTTTACTTCAAAGTCTTTAGATTCACCACATTCAACTTGCTTCTTATTTTCCAAGCATTCTTTATCTTTTGCTTGTAACTCTTTAATCCTTTCTATCAAAGTAGGCTTGATTTGAAGCTTAGCCATTATTGCACCTTTTTCCTGTAACCTTAACTTAGCATTCAATGTTCTCAAGGCAGAAAATGTTTTCTAGCTAAGTGCATCTGCTACCACATTAGCCTTCCCCGGATGGTAATTTATGATTACATCATAGTCCTTAATCAATTCTATCCATCTTCTTTGCCTCAAGTTAAGCTCCTTTTGAGACAAATTATTTTTGAAACTTTTATGATCCGTGAAGATATAGCACTTTTCACCATATAAGTAGTGATGCCAAATCTTCAAAGTGGACACTACTGCAGCCAACTCTAAATCATGAGTAGGATAATTCCTTTCACGAGTTTTGAGTTGTAGAGAAGCTTACGCTACAACCTTTCCTTCTTGCATCAATACATATCCCAAATCATTATGGGATGAATCACTAAAGATTGTGAAATCTTTCCTAAATTTTGGTTGTACCAAGACAGGAGCTTCTGTTAATATCTTTTTCAATTTGCCGAAACTTTCCTGACATTTATCTGTCCAAACAAATGGTACATCTTTTCTTAATAGCATAGTTATTGGAGCGACAATCATTGAAAAATCTTTCACGAACCGCCGATAATAACCATCTAATCCCAAGAAACTTTTCACTTCAGAGACATTTTAAGGAATTTTCCATTCGAGTATTGCTTGAAAATTTTTAGGATCAACTTGAATTCCTTCCACATAGACTATGTGTCCAAGGAAAGCTACTTCAGACAACCAGAATTCACACTTTGACAGCTTTGCATATAATTCCTTTTCTCGGAGGATCTGAAGAACTACTCGAAGATGAGTATCATGATCCTCTTTGGTTCTTTACCAATATATCATCTATGAATACCACCACAAATTGATCCAAATATGGCTGAAATATCTTATTCATCAGATCCATAAAAGCTGCCGGTGCATTTGTAAGTCCAAAAGGCATTACTACAAACTCATAATGTAACACCCCTTCCCGGTATGGAAAAAAACCGGGATCAGAGCTTTTATCGAACAACAAATCAGAGAATTAGGTGTTCAAATTAAACTCAAACAAACACAAAACAGGCTTAACATCAAAACAGAGTAGTAACCTTAATTATAAGAGATATTAGACCAACCATATCTAATTTTAGACGATAGGGACTAAATTATAAAGTTTCCAAAGTTTAAGGACCTATTTATAAATCACTAAAAATTTTAACTAGCTAGTTATTTTCAACACATCAATTATAAAGTTCGGTTCATTACTTATCATACATTACACTGCTCTTAAACAATTTATGAATTTACAATTACATTGACTTTACCAACTACTAAACTTAGTGGTTCTTGAATTAGACATAAAAAGAACTTTCATTGTATACAACATACAAGTGGTCAGCCCCAAATCAAATTACCATTATCACACATACGCAAGTTTCATACATTCCACTTAGTTGTCATACTCATGCATTCTTGATTTTGTTTCATAATTTTTAACATGTTACTCTTAAACTTAAGCTAAATGTACCTTCCATTCAAAGTTGTGCCCTAAAGTAACTTAGGCAACCAACAATTCATTACACCTTAGTATCATGTTAGACTAAAATCGGAACATAAGCTATATTAGATCACTACATTTCTAAATTTCATATCAGATTGATTCAAACAATGTAAAGGCATCTAATGCCACTATTTCACAACTTAATGCTTTTAGGAATTCGAATAAATCATGGCAAAAGCTTCTATAATAAGCTAAACATACAAGTTATCACCACATGATTATGTTATCACTTATACATGAATACTAAACTCATTAGAACCATTTAGCTATTTCATACATTCTACTTTGATATTAATTCATAAATTAACCAAAATGATCAATCTAACAAATAGCTATCTAAGCTCAACCAAGTGTTCGAATAGGTTCTTTACAAATTTTGCAATAAATAAAACAATACTACAACAAAATATCATAATGCTTCTATATGATCACTATGCCACCATCTTAGGAGTTTTAACTAAGTAAAAAAAACAAAACTCTAAATTGGTACTTTAAGCAGTGACTTGCAACACTTGACCTCGATTGAAAACACAAGCTTTAATCAACCTGCACATGCATGAACAATGAATGCATTAGGCTTATATAGCCTAAGTGAGGTAGTGACCTTTACAATAACAAAGCACAATATTGAAGATAATGAATGTAAAAATTCAAGGAATACAAGCATAATATAATAATTGATACCTGCAACTTAATCTTAACTTAAAACAAGGCTTTGTTTATTGGAATCTTTATTAGAGTTCATAGTTTTCAAAACATGATCGAATATCTTTCGAGGTTGTTAACTGAGTTCCTTTGAATTTTCGTATCGAACTTATCAAAGTTCATAATTTGTCTAATTGAAATATTATCAAAGCTTATCATCAAGGCTTATCTAAGAACTTATCAAAGTTCTCAGAGTTCTTATCAAACTTATCAAAGATCATAACTGAGCTTATCTGAGTTCATAACATATCGTATCAAAGTTTCTTTTCAAACCTTAGTATCTGAGTTCATATCTTTTAGAATATTTGCCTTGGATCACATTTGGACATGGGTAGCATTGGTCTGTGTTTGACCTCATTGGTCCGTGTTACACAAAGCACAAAGCAATGTCTAGCATCAGAACATAACAACCTAGCTTCTCATCTATCCAACCAACTATCGCCAATCTCCTTACATCTCCCCTATTACCTCCTACGATCATCAATATATCACATATATAGGGTCGTCACCCTTGAGACGTAGCTCATGGACAGTAGTCCCGAATTATACCATATATTATGCAAAGTGTCCAAGGGCTTCCATTCAATAGGCAACTTAGGTATTTTATTCTTGAATTAGGAGTGTATCTTATGACACAAGTAATCTTAATTATTTCTTTTCTTCATATCTTATAATCATAGGATGAGCTTTTAGTTTCTTGGAGATTAAGAATTTATAAACTTGTATTATCGAAAATGATTTCCTTATTAAAGTCTTATGGCATTATAGGTCAGAAGTTAGCTTTAAGCTTTATAACGATGTATACACAATCTTTCATTACAGAACACAACATTACAAAGCACATGATGCATAAGTAATGTAACGAAACCAAAAGACTTGACCAAGATGTCATACTATGATTACAGCCTCACATTGGACTCTACGTGAGCCATATGCACCTTGTCATCCGAGACAAATGTAACTACACTCACCTTATACCCCGAAGTTACGGGATACCTGAATCCATAATCACCTCTTCCTCCCGCATAACTTATTTCTTCTACTCTTCCTTAATATATAAAGTTAACCCCAAACAAAATAACAAATCATTAAAACCAACTCATTAATTCACCAAAAGTTCAATTTTCCATATGTACTTACTCAAAACAATCCTCTAATGGTTATTTTCGTGCCAATTTAATTCATTAGATTGCATACATACTTCTAATCATCAAAACCGTCTCAAATCTTATGTTTTCACATATCCATGTTCAAAATCATTCAATGCACTTCTGCGTATCTAAAACAGTCTCTAATTTGTGGACATACTTTCATTTATACTTAAAATGATCTATTGTATTTATATTTTTACAAAACAAACCAATTATACTTATACTTTTATATAATTAACAAAACTGTCCATTCTAGTTATAAATCAGTCTTTTACTTAAACTTATAAAGCAGCCCCTAATCTTTGCAAGATAACTCTTCAATTCAGATTTATAAGACTGCACTCTAAGGTTGCAATAACAGTCTCAAAATTGTTCAATGCTCACATTCAGCCCTAGCAATCATGTGTCTTTTACTTGTTCATAGTACCCATATACGTGTATATATATATATATATATATATATATATATACTTAAACCAGTCATTATACACATATACACTTATATGCATGCACAAAACAGTCCTCTAGAGCTTGCATATATGCAAAAACAGTCTCATTCACATATGCACACAATTACATGTTCAAAACAGTTCCCAAATACTTTGTATACGTATTTTTACATAGCAAAACAGTCCCAAATACTTATGTATATCCAAAACAGTCCCAAATACTTTGTATACATATTTTTACATACTAAAACAGTCCCAAATACTTATGTATATCCAAAACAGTCCCAAATACTTTGTATACATTTTTGTACATAGCAAAATAGTCCCAAATACTTATGTATACCCAAAACAGTCCCAAATACTTTGTATACATATTTTTACATAACAAAACAGTCCCAAATACTTTGTATACATATTTTTACATAGCAAAACAGTCCCAAATACTTATGTATATCCAAAACAGTCCCAAATACTTTGTATAAATATTTTTACATAGCAAAACAGTCCCAAATATTTTGTATACATATTTTTACATAGCAAAACGGTCCCAAATACTTATGTATATCCAAAACAATCCCAAATACTTTGTATAAATATTTTTACATAGCAAAACAGTCCCAAATACTTTGTATAAATATTTTCACATAGCAAAACAGTCCCAAATACTTTGTATAAATATTTTTTACATAGCAAAACAGTCCCAAATACTTTGTATACATATTTTTACATAGCAAAACAGTCCCAAATACTTTGTACACATATTTTTACATAGCAAAACAGTTCGAAATACTTATGTATATCCAAAACAGTCCCAAATGCTATCAATATACTCAGAACAGTTCAAATTTACATATGATCTTATTTGTTCACGTTCCATCAGTCCATTATTATTCATTTTGACGCAAAACAATTCTAACATGCATATATCCACTTACACTTTCACAAAACAGATCACTAATCAAGATCACCATTTAATCTATCATATACATATCTACCATTATCAAATTCAAATTTCAACTAATTATCAACATCTAATATCACCACTCAATATCTAAAGAAATTTTAACATGGAAGTACCATAAAACATGTTGGGCTTACAGATTTGGTTAATAGGAACTAGAATTTGAAGGAAATTTTGCATGAAGTGCAAGCCCTTGAACTCGTTTTCTTCAAGCTTGAATAATGGTGGGGTTTCTGTGAGTGGCAGAGAGAAGAAGAAGATGGTTCTTTTGGGTGGAAATTCATTCTCTCCTTTCCCCTTTTTATTTCATATAAATTTTAATGCAAAACCTTATTATTCATCAATATCACATGATGCACTTGACACATGGATTTCCACTCATTATTATTGGTCTAATATGCCATGCAAACACAAAGTTTTACCTTCCATTCATATTAGTCCTCTCTTTAATATTAATTCTTCACAACTTAATCCTTAAACATTCAAACTCACTTTAATTCTTGGAAATTCATTTCGATTCACTGTCTAATTTAATCCAATGATTCTAAATGCTTTGTAAGGTCTCAAGAAAATAACCTAGATTATTAAAAAGTAATTCAGATAATTACTAACCCGATTTTAGGGGTATTGCAATTCCTCCTTTCTTAAAAGAAAATCCATCCCCGAATTTTCTCCCGAACTATGAAGTACAACTAGATTACAGAGAATTTTTTTTCAAGCAATGAATTCACAACATTTAACTTCATAATATATATATATATATTCTGACCGCCAAAATAGAGTAAACAGACTGTGTTAGTTGCAAGTCACAAATACTGAACATAATTTAAACTCCTAGGTGGCATATACAACATGCAGACACATAATAAGCTTCGATTTAGTTCAGAAAAGACTAAACTCTAGCTTTGATACCAATTTATAACACCCCCTTTCCGGTCTGGAAGAAAACTGGGATCAGAGATATTACCGAAAAACAAATCAGAGAATTAGGCATTCAGATTAAACTCAAACAAACACAAAACAGGCTTAACATCAAAATAGAGCAGTAACCTTAATTATAAGAGATATTAGACCAACCATATCTGATTTTAGACTATAAGGACTAAATTATAAAGTTTCCAAAGTTTAGGGACCTATTTATAAATCACTAAAAAAATTTAACTAGCTAGTTATTTCCAACACATCAATTATAAAGTTCGGTTCATTACTTATCATACATTACACTGCTCTTAAACAATTTATGAATTTACAATTACATTAACTTTACCAACTACTAAACTTAGTGGTTCTTGAATTAGACATAAAAAGAACTTTCATTGTATACAACATACAAGTGGTCAGCCCCAAATCAAACTAGCATTATCAAACATTCGCAAGTTTCATACATTCCACTTAGTTGTCATATTCATGCATTCTTGATTTTGTTTCATAATTTTTAACATGTTACTCTTAAACTTATGCTAAATGAACATTCCATTCGAAGTTGTGCCATAGAGTGACTTAGGTAACCAACAATTCATTACACCTTAGTATCATGTTAGACTAAAATCGGAACATAAGCTATATTAGATCACTACATTTCTAAATTTCATATCATATTGATTCAAACAATGTAAAGGCATCAAATGCCACAATTTCGCAACTTAATGCTTTTAGGAATTCGAATAAATCATGGCAAAAGCTTCTATAATAAGCTAAACATACAAGTTATCACCACATGATTATGTTATCACTTATACATGAATGCTAAACTCATTAGAACCATTTAGCTATTTCATACATTCTACTTTGATATTAATTCATAAATTAACCAAAATGATCAATCTAACAAATAGCTATTTAAGCTCAACCAAGTGTTCGAATAGGTTCTTTACAAATTTTGCAATAAATAAAACAATACTAGAACAAAATATCATAATGCTTCTATATGATCACTATGCCACCATCTTAGGAGTTTTAACTAAGAAAAAAAAAACAAAACTCTAAATTGGTACTTTAAGCAGTGACTTGCAACACTTGACCTTGATTGAAAACACAAGCTTTAATCAACTCAAGCACATGCATGAACAATGAATGCATTAGGCTTATATAGCCTAAGTGAGGTAGTGACCTTTACAATAACAAAGCACAATATTGAAGATAATGAATGTAAAAATTCAAGGAATACAAGCATAAGATAATAATTGATACCTGCAACTTAATCTTAACTTAAAACAAGGCTTTGTTTATTGAAATCTTTATTAGACTTTATAATCTTTCAAAACTTGATCGAATATATTTTGAGGTTGTTAACTGAATTCCTTTAAATTTTCTTATCGAACTTATCAAAGTTCATAATTTGTCTTATTAAAATCTTATCAAAGCTTATCATCAAGGCTTATCTAAGAACTTATCAAAGTTTTCGAGTTCTAATCAAACTTATCAAAGATCATAACCGAACTTACCTGAGTTCATAACATATCTTATCAAAGTTTCTTTTCAAACCTTAGTATATAAGTTCATATCTTTTAGAATGTTTGCTTTGGATCACATTTGGACATGGGTAGCATTGGTCGTTGTTTGACCTCATTGGTCCATGTTACACATAGCACAAAGCACAAAGCAATGGCTAGCATCAGAACATAACAACCTAACTTCTCATCTATCCAACCAACTATCGCCAATCTCCTTACATCTCCCCTATTACCTCCTACTGATCATCAATATATCACATATATAAGGGTCGTCACCCTTGAGCCGTAGCTCTCATGGACCGTAGTCCCGAATTATACCATATATTATGCCAAAGTGTCCAAGGGCTTCCATTAAATAGGCAACTTAGTTATTTTATTCTTGAATTAGGAGTGTATCTTATGACACAAGTAAATATAATTATTTCTTTTCTTCATATCTTATAATAATAGGATGAGCTTTTAGTTTCTTGGAGATTAAGAATTTATAAACTTGTATTATCGAAAATGATTTCCTTATTAAAGTCTTATGGCATTATAGGTCAGAAGTTAGCTTTAAGCTTTATAACGATGTATACATAATCTTTCATTACAGAACACAACATTACAAGGCACATGATGCATAAGTAATGTAACGTAACCAAAAGACTTGACCAAGATGTCATACTATGATTACATTCTCACATTGACTCTACGACTCTCGTGAGCCACACATCATAGAAACAAAGATCGGGATGACACCGTGTCATCCGAGATAAATGTAACTACACTCACCTTATACCCGAAGTTACGGGATACCTGAATCCATAATCACCTCTTCCTCCCACATAACTTATTTCTTCTACTCTTCCTTAATATAAAAGTTAACCCCAAACAAAATAACAAATCATTAAAACCAACTCATTAATTCACCAAAAGTTCAATTTTCCATATGTACTTATTCAAAACAATCCTCTAATGGTTATTTTCATGCCAATTTAATTCATTAGATTGCATACATACTTCTAATCATCAAAACCGTCTCAAATCTTATGTTTTCACATATCCATGTTCAAAATCATTCAATGCACTTCTACGTATCTAAAACAGTCTCTAATTTGTGGACATACTTTCATTTATACTTAAAATGATCTATTGTATTTATATTTTTACAAAACAAACCAATTATACTTATACTTTTATATAATTAACAAAACTGTCCATTCTAGTTATAAATCAGTCTTTTACTTAAACTTATAAAGCAGCCCCTAATCTTTGCAAGATAACTCTTCAATTCAGATTTATAAGACTGCACTCTAAGGTTGCAATAACAGTCTCAAAATTGTTCAATGCTCACATTCAGCCCTAGCAATCATGTGTCTTTTACTTGTTCATAGTACCCATATACGTGTATATATATATATATATATATATATATATATACTTAAACAGTCATTATACAGATATACACTTATATGCATGCACAAAACAGTCCTCTAGAGCTTGCATATATGCAAAAACAGTCTCATTCACATATGCACACAATTACATGTTCAAAACAGTTCCCAAATACTTTGTATACGTATTTTTACATAGCAAAACAGTCCCAAATACTTATGTATATCCAAAACAGTCCCAAATACTTTGTATACATATTTTTACATACTAAAACAGTCCCAAATACTTATGTATATCCAAAACAGTCCCAAATACTTTGTATACATTTTTGTACATAGCAAAATAGTCCCAAATACTTATGTATACCCAAAACAGTCCCAAATACTTTGTATACATATTTTTACATAACAAAACAGTCCCAAATACTTTGTATACATATTTTTACATAGCAAAACAGTCCCAAATACTTATGTATATCCAAAACAGTCCCAAATACTTTGTATAAATATTTTTACATAGCAAAACAGTCCCAAATATTTTGTATACATATTTTTACATAGCAAAACAGTCCCAAATACTTATGTATATCCAAAACAATCCCAAATACTTTGTATAAATATTTTTACATAGCAAAACAGTCCCAAATACTTTGTATAAATATTTTCACATAGCAAAACAGTCCCAAATACTTTGTATAAATATTTTTACATAGCAAAACAGTCCCAAATACTTTGTATACATATTTTTACATAGCAAAACAGTCCCAAATACTTTGTACACATATTTTTTACATAGCAAAACAGTTCCAAATACTTATGTATATCCAAAACAGTCCCAAATGCTATCAATATACTCAGAACAGTTCAAATTTACATATGATCTTATTTGTTCACGTTCCATCAGTCCATTATTATTCATTTTGACGCAAAACAATTCTAACATGCATATATCCACTTACACTTTCACAAAACAGATCACTAATCAAGATCACCATTTAATCTATCATATACATATCTACCATTATCAAATTCAAATTTCAACTAATTATCAACATCTAATATCACCACTCAATATCTAAAGAAATTTTAACATGGAAGTACCATAAAACATGTTGGGCTTACAGATTTGGTTAATAGGAACTAGAATTTGAAGGAAATTTTGCATGAAGTGCAAGCCCTTGAACTCGTTTTCTTCAAGCTTGAATAATGGTGGGGTTTCTGTGAGTGGCAGAGAGAAGAAGAAGATGGTTCTTTTGGGTGGAAATTCATTCTCTCCTTTCCCCTTTTTTTTCATATAAATTTTAATGCAAAACCTTATTATTCATCAATATCACATGATGCACTTGACACATGGATTTCCACTCATTATTATTGGTCTAATATGCCATGCAAACACAAAGTTTTACCTTCCATTCATATTAGTCCTCTCTTTAATATTAATTCTTCACAACTTAATCCTTAAACATTCAAACTCACTTTAATTCTTGGAAATTCATTTCGATTCACTGTCTAATTTAATCCAATGATTCTAAATGCTTTGTAAGGTCTCAAGAAAATAACCTAGATTATTAAAAAGTAATTCAGATAATTACTAACCCGATTTTAGGGGTATTGCAATTCCTCCTTTCTTAAAAGAAAATCCATCCCCGAATTTTCTCCCGAACTATGAAGTACAACTAGATTACAGAGAATTTTTTTTTCAAGCAATGAATTCACAACATTTAACTTCATAATATATATATATATATTAAATGTTTGTTAGAGTAAATTGTGTGTTAGTTGCAAGTCACAAATACTGAACATAATTTAAACTCCTAGGTGGCATATACAACATGCAGACACATAATAAGCTTCGATTTAGTTCAGAAAAGACTAAACTCTAGCTTTGATACCAATTTATAACACCCCCTTTCCGGTCTGGAAGAAAAAAACTCTGGGATCGAGAGATATTACCTTCTTTCAAAAACAAATCGTAGAATTAGGCATTGATTAAACTCAAACAAACACAAAACAGGCTTAACATCAAAATAGAGCAGTAACCTTAATTATAAGAGATATTAGACCAACCATATCTGATTTTAGACTATAAGGACTAAATTATAAAGTTTCCAAAGTTTAGGGACCTATTTATAAATCACTAAAAAAATTTAACTAGCTAGTTATTTCCAACACATCAATTATAAAGTTCGGTTCATTACTTATCATACATTACACTGCTCTTAAACAATTTATGAATTTACAATTACATTAACTTTACCAACTACTAAACTTAGTGGTTCTTGAATTAGACATAAAAAGAACTTTCATTGTATACAACATACAAGTGGTCAGCCCCAAATCAAACTAGCATTATCAAACATTCGCAAGTTTCATACATTCCACTTAGTTGTCATATTCATGCATTCTTGATTTTGTTTCATAATTTTTAACATGTTACTCTTAAACTTATGCTAAATGAACATTCCATTCGAAGTTGTGCCATAGAGTGACTTAGGTAACCAACAATTCATTACACCTTAGTATCATGTTAGACTAAAATCGGAACATAAGCTATATTAGATCACTACATTTCTAAATTTCATATCATATTGATTCAAACAATGTAAAGGCATCAAATGCCACAATTTCACAACTTAATGCTTTTAGGAATTCAAGAATAAATCATGGCAAAAGCTTCTATAATAAGCTAAACATACAAGTTATCACCACATGATTATGTTATCACTTATACATGAATGCTAAACTCATTAGAACCATTTAGCTATTTCATACATTCTACTTTGATATTAATTCATAAATTAACCAAAATGATCAATCTAACAAATAGCTATTTAAGCTCAACCAAGTGTTCGAATAGGTTCTTTACAAATTTTGCAATAAATAAAACAATACTAGAACAAAATATCATAATGCTTCTATATGATCACTATGCCACCATCTTAGGAGTTTTAACTAAGAAAAAAAAAACAAAACTCTAAATTGGTACTTTAAGCAGTGACTTGCAACACTTGACCTTGATTGAAAACACAAGCTTTAATCAACCTGCACATGCATGAACAATGAATGCATTAGGCTTATATAGCCTAAGTGAGGTAGTGACCTTTACAATAACAGAGCACAATATTGAAGATAATGAATGTAAAAATTCAAGGAATACAAGCATAAGATAGTAATTGATACCTGCGACTTAATCTTAACTTAAAACAAGGCTTTGTTTATTGAAATCTTTATTAGACTTTATAATCTTTCAAAACTTGATCGAATATATTTTGAGGTTGTTAACTGAATTCCTTTAAATTTTCTTATCGAACTTATCAAAGTTCGTAATTTGTCTTATTAAAATCTTATCAAAGCTTATCATCAAGGCTTATCTAAGCACTTATCAAAGTTTTCGGAGTTCTAATCAAACTTATCGAAGATCATAACTGAACTTACCTGAGTTCATAACATATCTTATCAAAGTTTCTTTTCGAAGCTTAGTATATAAGTTCATATCTTTTAGAATGTTTGCTTTGGATCACATTTGGACATGGGTAGCATTGGTCAGTGTTTGACCTCATTGGTCCATGTTACACATAGCACAAAGCACAAAGCAATGGCTAGTATCAGAACATAACAACCTAACTTCTCATCTATCCAACCAACTGTCGCCAATCTCCTTACATCTCCCCCGTTACCTCCTACTGTCGTCACTATATCACATATATAAGGTCGTCACCCTTGAGCCGTAGCTCATGGACCGTAGTCCCGAATTATACCATATACTATGCCAAAGTGTCCAAGGGCTTCCATTAAATAGGCAACTTAGTTATTTTATGCTTGAATTAGGAGTGTATCTTATGACACAAGTAAATATAATTATTTCTTTTCTTCATATCTTATAATAATAGGATGAGCTTTTAGTTTCTTGGAGATTAAGAATTTATAAACTTGTATTATCGAAAATGATATCCTTATTAAAGTCTTATAGCATTATAGGCCAGAAGTTAGCTTCAAGCTTTACAACGATGTATACATAATCTTTCATTACAGAACACAACATTACAAGGCACATGATGCATAAGTAATGTAACGTAACCAAAATACTTGACCAAGATGTCATACTATGATTACATTCTCACATTGGACTCTACGTGAGCCATATGCACATGCTTATGAGTGAATTAATACACATCATAGAAACAAAGATCGGGATGACACCGTGTCATCCGAGATAAATGTAACTACACTCACCTTATACCCCGAAGTTACGAGTTACCTGAATCCATAATCACCTCTACCTCCCACATAACTTATTTCTTCTACTCTTCCTTAATATAAAGTGTACCTCAAACAAAATAACAAATCATTAAAACCAACTCAATTCATTCACCAACAGTTCAATTTCCCATATGTACTTATTCAAAACAATCCTCTAATGGTTATTTTCATGCCAATTTAATTCATTAGATTGCATACATACTTCTAATCATCAAAACCGTCTCAAATCTTATGCTTTCACATATCCATGTTCAAAATCATTCAATGCACTTCTACGTATCTAAAACAGTCTCTAATTTGTGGACATACTTTCATATATACTTAAAATGATCTACTGTATTTATATTTTTAGAAAACAAACCGATTATACTTATACTTTTATATAATTAACAAAACAGTCCATTCTAGTTATAAACCAGTCTTTTACTTAAGCTTATAAAGCAGCCCCTAATCTTTGCAAGATAACTCTTCAATTCAGATTTATAAGACTGCACTCTAAGGTTACAATAACAGTCTCAAAATTGTTCAATGCTCACATTCAGCCCTAGCAATCATGTGTCTTTTACTTGTTCATAGTCCCGATATACGTGTGTATATATATACTTTAACCAGTCATTATACAGATATACACTTATATGCATGCACAAAACAGTCCTCTAGAGCTTGCATTTATGCCAAAACAGTCTCATTCACATATGCACACAATTAAATGTTCAAAACAGTTTCCAAATACTTTTTATATGTATTTTTACATAGCAAAATAGACCCAAAAACTTATGTATATCCAAAACAGTCCCAAATACTTTGTATACATATTTTTACATAGTAAAACAGTCCCAAATACTTGTGTATATCCAAAACAGTCCCAAATACTTTGTATACATATTTTTACATAGCAAAACAGTCCCAAATACTTTGTATACATATATTTACATAGCAAAACAAACCCAAATACTTATGTATACCCAAAACAGTCCCAAATACTTTGTATACATATTTTTACATAGCAAAACAGTCCCAAATACTTATGTACATCCAAAACAGTCCCAAATACTTTGTATAAATATTTTTACATAGCAAAACAGTCCCAAATATTTTGTATACATATTTTTACATAGCAAAACAGTCCCAAATACTTATGTATATCCAAAACAGTCCCAAATAATTAGTATAAATATTTTTACATAGCAAAACAGTCCCAAATACTTTGTATAAATATTTTTTACATAGCAAAACAGTCCCAAATACTTTGTATACATATTTTTACATAGCAAAACAGTCCAAAATACTTATGTATATCCAAAACAGTCCCAAATACTTTGTATACATATTTTTACATAGCAAAACAGTCCCAAATACTTAGTATATCCAAAACAGTCCCAAATACTTTCAATATACTCAAAACAGTTCAAATTTACATATGATCTTATTTATTCATGTTCCATCAGTCCATTATTATTCATTTTGACGCAAACCAATTCTAACATGCATATATCCCACTTACACATTCACAAAACAGTCCACTAATCAAGATCACCATTTAATCTATCATATACATATATCTACCATTATCAAATTCAAATTTCAACTAATTATCAACATCTAATATCACCACTCAATATCTAAAGAAATTTTAACATGGAAGTACCATAAACATGTTGGGCTTATAGATTTGGTTAATAGGAACTAGAATTTGAAGGAAATTTTGCATGAAGAGCAAGCCTTTGAACTCGTTTTCTTCTAGCTTGAATAATGGTGGGGTTTCGGTGAGTGGCAGAGAGAAGAAGAAGATGCTTCTTTTGGGTGGAAATTCATTCTCTCCTTTCCCCTTTTTATTTCATATAAATTTTAATGCAAAACCTTATTATTCATCAATATCACATGATGCACTTGACACATGGATTTCCACTCATTATTATTGGTCTAATATGCCATGCAAACACAAAGTTTTACCTTCCATTCATATTAGTCCTCTCTTTAATATTAATTCTTCACAACTTAATCCTTAAACAATCAAACTCACTTTAATTCTTGACAATTCATTTCGATTCACTATCTAATTTAATCCATTGATTCTAAATGCTTTATAAGGTCTCAATAAAATAACCTAGATTATTAAAAAGTATTTCAGATAATTACTACCCCGATTTTAGGAGTATTCACATAATGCCCATATCTTGTTCTGAAAGTTGTCTTTGGTATATCTGCTTCTTTGATCTTCAATTGATGATACCCCGATCGAAGATCAATTTTAGAGAACACCGTTACCCCTTTAAGTTGATCAAAGAGGTCATCAATCCTTGGTAAAGGATATTTGTTCTTTACCGTCACTTTATTAAATTGATGATAATCCACACATAACCTCATTGATTCATCTTTCTTTTTCACAAATAAAACTGGAGCTCCCCAAGGTGATATACTTGGTCGTATAAAACCTTTATCCAGTCATTCTTGTAATTGAGTCTTCAGCTCTCTAAGTTCTGTAGGAGCCATCCTGTAAGGTGTCGTTGATATTGGTACTGTTCCCAGAAGCACATCAATACCAAATTCCACCTCTCGATCCGGAGGTAATCCCGATAATTTATCCAGAAAAAACATCTAGAAATTCTCGCACCGTAGGTATCTTTTCCAAATCTGTCCTTGTTTCTGGAATATTTATCACATCAGCTAAATATGCTTCATACTTATGTGATAATAACTTTTCAGTAGTTACAGCTGCAGTCTCATTACTCAAATAATTTTGCCTTCCTCCCTCAAATATTATTTCTGAACCATCTGGTTCTTTTAAGACTACCCTTTTTAATCAGCATTCAACCGTAGCATCATATGCCGATAGCCAATCCATTCCAAGAATAACTTCAAACTCTTGGAAAGGTAATTCCATAAGATTGGCTAGAAATTCTCTTCCTTGGATCTTTATAGGACATTTTCTACATATTCTAACTACTTTGGCGCTTTATCCTAATGGATTAATAGCAACTACCTCACTCTAAATTTTTTCTACTGGAATATTTCTTTCTATTACTACTTTAGAACTAATATACGAATGGGTAGAGTCTGGATCAATCAATGCAAAAATAGGTCTGCCAAAGAGTTCGATCATACCTGCTACGATCTTTGAATCATCTCGATCACGAGCAGTCTTGATATTGTATACTCGAGTGGCAACCTTATCTTCTTGATTAGATATAGTCATAGATACTCCTAGTTTGCCACCTTTATTTCCCCTATTTTTCTGAGGTAATGTGAATGACTGGTCAGGGTGAAGCTCTGGACAATTCTTCTTGAAATGACCAGCTTTTCCAAAATGATAGTATTCTCCACCAGCAAACCAGCATTGATCAGAGTACTTCTTTCCACAATGTTCACATTCCAGAATAGGATGAATTCTGGAGCCCCGAGTACCTGCAGTAACAGTCTGAGCCTGCTTTGACTTCCCTCCAAAATATCCCTTTTTAGCGGAAGAAGCTGATATTGCTGGATTTTGCTGTGGAAAACCTTTATTACGTTTAAATAACGATGCAGCAAAATAACTTCCAGATCTTTTTCCAGTCTGGACCTGTTTTCCCATTTTTTCCTCAAGATCCACTTTTCCTATTGCTTTTGCTTGATTCACCACCTCTTGAAATGTGGTGAAATTGCGAGAAACCAATACCCTTTTATATTGAGAATCCAACCCAGCTATTAATTTATCGATTCTAGATTTTTTCGTTGCAAGAAACTCTGTTGCAAATCGGCTCAGTCTATTGAATTCACATTTGTATTCGTAGACTGTCCTTCCCGATTGTTTCAAATCCAGAAACTGCTACCTCATTTTTCAATGAACAGGTCCCCAATATACTTTTCTTTGAATTCTTTCAGAAAGAATTCCCATGTAATCTGTTCTGAGGGAACTCGTGCAGTGACTACATTCCACCACACGCTCCCTTGCTTCATTAGAAGGAATACTACTCATTCTAACTTTCCTTGATCATCGCAAGGAATCCTACTCAACATGATCTTAATATCATTCAACCAGTAATCAACGGTCATTGGATCTGCATCCGTATCACCTTGAAAGTCTAGTGTTTTCATTTTCCTTAATTCATTTGGAGCTGATACTAATGCTCGCCGATTTATAATAGCATCCAATGCCTGAAGAAATAAGCCATGATCTAGTACAGGCATATTTCTTTGTTCCTAAGCTAATAGCTCTACATTTTGCTGACCCTGAGGCGGATTTTGTTTCACCTTATTACTTCCACTCTAGGTAGGCATATCACGCTCGATTGCCTGACGAAATTCTCGATGATCTGACATCTGTTAATGTCACAATCATCCCTTATAAGTAAAGAGTAACAATACTAATTACTAGGCATCCAATTATATTCATACAAATATCAATAATTTTGACATCCTAGTGGCATGTATATAATTTTGACTATAAACAAACCCGATTCGTATCTAGAATTGTCTAAACCCGTGGCTCTAATACCAATAAATGTAATACCCTAACTAGTATTCTATATTAAATACTAATTAGAGTATCACATAAATAATATATAATTTTTTTATATCGCGTAGAATCACATTTTGAATTTTTATCCCATCAAATTAAATCCGATTTCAGGCAGCAACTTAACAATTCTTTTCTATAATATATAAGAAATATAACTGCCTAAAAACTGGCTAAAATAAAAATCTATATGATTGCTCTATTTACTCTTATCTAGTTATTACCCGATTTTAAAATTTAATATAACTACTCATCATCCATTATAAACGTAAACTAGTTTATATGTTATTGCAAACCATATAAAAACTAGTATATAACCGACTAATTTTAACATATACATGTCATCTAGAAACATCAAAACACATCAAAAGATGTTATTACTAATACCGTGTTTATATTCCGGATAAGTAGGATGCCCGCTCCTTACTCTGATTTCGGCTTTTTACCTACGCGTGAAAACCATCACACGCTAAGTATATACTTAGTGAGGAAATAATAATATCCAGTGCAAGATAACATAACTATAACTAATAACATGTAACCGTATTCATGCATTTTGAATCACTAGATATAGCTTACCTTCACGTTACTAATATATCAACATAATATAAACCGGATATAAATTTCTTACCAATATACTTGCCATAACCTTAAGAGTTTATAAACTCTTTTACCTATTTATCAATTAATTAACAATATCATAGCCCAAATATAACCTATGAGGACCATGGGTACTCAAGTCAAAGATGAATCGAAGTGCTAATACACATAAGGTCGTGCCCACCATAATACACATAAGGTCGTGCCCAGCATATGCACTAAGTGTCCTTTATATACACTATAGTGCTAAAACGGATAACCGAATATGCAGCATGTTGTTGGACTCTATGGCATACCAACTATACCCTCTCCCTCAATGACTTACTTGGGCATATTTTTCATATTTATTTCATTCATGGCAATGTATATTAACATAATTTAACATTTGGGCAGTTCATACCCGAAATAACATTCATGATATAACATCATATATAACTAGTGATCCATGCATTTATATTCAATCTTTGACATATTTAAAATATGTTAATCATATGATCAATGACATAAATATCATGTCAATATATAAATAAGGTAGACTTATCGCAAGTCTTCCCAATGATGTATAAAACATCCATGTATCATGTTATGTATACATTGCACTCACTTGATGCCTCAGTAGTAAACCTTATTATTGCTTTTAGCTTTACTCTTGAACTTTTTCATTGTCTTTAATCTTGCTCGTAATACGATCTTGATCATGGCCACGATTTATAAAATCATCGTTTACCAGGTACATAGATTTCAAAGCGTAAGTTAGTATCATTCTAACATAAGCACATATTAGGAATAAAATTCCTAAAAATCCTTTATTATTCATATCCATCACGAATTCACAAGACAATCTAAAATCTCATCAAATAATCATAAATTGAATTCTTTTAGAATTCACCTTAACTTCCCAAATTATTCAAAACGGTCCATTGCCATTGAACATCAAATTCAAACACTTAACCACATATTCAAGTATTCCAAGAATACATTCAAGCTTAACACATTAATTTCTAATCACTTTCCATATCATTTTCAAATTTTTCCTTAATATGCCATTTGGTCCTCAGCATTTTGTAAACTTCCAAATTGATCCAAACAACATTTTAAGCCTTTTAAAATCATTCTTACATCATTTCTAGCCGTAGGGAATTTTTTTATAATTTTTCTCTAATTTATCCCTATAGGCCGAATATAAAGAGCCTTTTTACCAAAAATTTCCAACTTGATTCAAGCATTCAACTTCTAAACCTCATTTCCAAGCTTCTATAATCCTTCCCATATCAAGATCAATCTAAATTCAACTTCACATCAAAACCTTAACTTTAAACAAATTAGGATTTAGCTACTTTCAAGTAGTTTCAATCATACTACAAGCTTGGATATGATTCTACAACAACAACTTCATCAAAATCTAATCTTAAATAATCATATTTAAACATCCCCTTCATCCATCCAAATCATAAAAATAAGGTTTCAAGCAAGGAAAGCATGAATAAATGGCACCAAAAGATGGAGAATCTCATGTAGATTAATTCCATGTTTCATGCTTTCATCCAAAATCCAACTAAATAAGCTTGAAAATCGAAAATAAAAATTTTCTCTTACCTTAGAGGGGTGTTCAAACAAGAGGAGATGAGTGAAGAAAAATCTTGAACTTTCATTTGTTTTCAATTTAACCATTTGTCATCTATTATAAAAATCTAAATAAAAATCTCTTTTTATAAAAAATGACCATTTTACCCTTGTAATCCAATGTTCCATATCTTACCACATGTCAATCTACTCATTCAAGGGTAAAAAATAAACCAAGTAGTTAGCGATTACCAACTTTGCCCTTGGAATTTTCTAAAATTAACATCTTGCCATTTTTCATCCAATGGCTCACATTTAACATGGAAAAACTACTTTAATCCAATGGTCCATGTTAAATCCTACCATTTTAAAACATGGAAATGACATTTTTAACCTTGCTTTATCATCCTTTAAAATATCTTAAATATCCGATTCGATCTGATTATCCGAATTTTTTTTCCAAACTTTATCACTTTATAGCCACTAATACAAACTCCGTACGAAAAATCTGAGTAACACGAAAACATAATTCTTGGGGTATACTATTCATCTACGAGACTAAAATACATAACTTTTGGAAATTACAATTTAGTCCCTAAACTTTTCCAAAGTTTATACTTTGGCCATCAAGCTTTCAAAAGTTTCATTTTGGTCACTAGCCAAAATTTGGGATATTACAATGGGATTTTGAATATGATTATACAGCTTAACCTCAATTTTAGAACTTTTTAATTGGTTAAAATTCCAACGGCTCCACTATAAAGCCCATTTAGACATGCACACCTTAAACCTAACAAAACGGCCACAAATAAGACTAAATCAAATTTTATGAGTTACAATAATTGATTATGGGCTTTTGAACATGATTATATAGCTTAACATCAATTTTTTGAACATTTTACTCGGTTAAAATTCTAACTGGTCCACTGTAAATCCCATTTAGATATGCACGCCTTAAGCCCAACAAAATGGCCAAAAATAAGATAAAATCAAATTTTATGAGTTAAAATATTTTATTATGGTCTTTTGAATATTATTATATAGCTTAGCCACAATTTCAGAACTTTTTACTCGGTTAAAATTCCAACGGGTCCACTATAAAGCCCATTTAGACATGCACGCCTTAAACCCCAACAAAATGGCCGCAAAATAAGATTAAATCAAATTTTATGTGTTAAAATATTTGATTATGGGCTTTTTAATATGATTATATAGCTTAACCTAAATTTTAGAACTTTTTACTCGGTTAAAATTCCAACAGGTTCACCGTAAAGCCCATTTAGACATACACGCCTTAAACCCCAAAAAAACAGCCAAAAAATAAGATGAAATCAAATTTTACGAGTTAAAATATTTGATTATGGGCTTTTGAATATGATTTCAGAACTTTTTACTCGGTTAAAATTCCAACGGGTCCATAGTAAAGCACATTTATACATGCACGACTTAAACCCCAACAAAATTATTGCAAAATAAGATGAAATCAAATTTTATGAGTTAAAATATTTGATTATGGGCTTTTGAATATGATTATATAGCTTAGCCTCAATTTCAGAACTTTTTACTATGTTAAAATTCTAACGGGTCCACTATGTTAAAATTCACTCAAGATACGTCCAATTTACTGAAGACTGTACATGCAGTAAACTGGATACAGGATTATTACGAGATTTTGTAAAATTCAGACCAAAAGCTAAGATATAAGGCTTTGGACGAATTAAACTTAGCCTAATGTATTTATTATCATTTAAATTGATTTTTTAGGGTTTTATATACTTTAGGAACCATCCACCCTTCTCTTATGCCGTTAGATCAAGTCCAATTTAATGGACCAGTTTTCTTTGTTTATTTTATTCATTCTTAGCTTTAGGATAAAGCCATCCTTCATCTATAAAAGGGTGATGCTTTCTTCTTCTTCTTTTTTCAAATTTTCATTGATTAATAAAAAGTTCTCTTTTGAGATTTTAGTATCCTTTGAATACGTGTTTGCAAGTGTTCGAAAAAACTTGTCTAGAAGCCATCTCAACATTTCAACCGGGTTGATTCTTGTTGATCTTCACACTCTTGCTTGCCTAGGTAATTGCGTCTAGGAGGGTGGGTTAGAGCCGCTTGAGGTTGCTTGCTTGGTTAATTGCGATTAAGAGGGTGCCGATGACATCAACTTCTATTTCGCCAAGCCATCTTCATCTTCAACCTTCACACCATCTTCTATAATTCCATAAACAAAGCTAGAATTTTCAGATTTGTTTTGTCTATCTTTATCTTAATCTTTTTCATTCTTTTTGTTTCTATTCTTATTAATCATCTTCTAATCTTTCTTCTTATCTTCGTTTCTTTGAATTTCCAGTATTAAATCTAAAATTTTCAAGAAAAGTCTCTCTCTTCTCTTGAATTTTCAGATCTGCCCAAAGCTTTCTTTATTGAGTGTAGAGCTCTTAGTTCTTGCAACAACTTGATTGAGGGCTTCCAAATCCACAATTGCGCTACTCTATCACTTGGTATCAGATTTGGGATGATTGTTGGCAAGAATTTTGGCATTTTGGGTGAAAATTTTGAAAATTAAGTAAAATTCGTCAAATTCAAACGAGCAAATTTTGAGATGAAAATTTCTAGATCAGATCTACACCATAGAGGAGTCACCACACAAAATTTTAGAATTTTTGGACTTTGGGAACACCTCGAACGAAGTAGATTAAGTTGCTGCACAATTCCAGGGTTTTCTAATTCTCTTTCATTCTTAACCATTAGTTTTCATTTGTTTTAGCTTTTGTTGTTTCTTATACATCTTCTAACACATTCTTGTTTCCTTGTGCTAGTAGGACTAAAAGTTTCATACTCTTCTTTCTCCTTGAAATTATAATTCTATTGGTGTCTAAACTTTTCTTTGGATTCTTAAAGCAATTATGATGTTTTATTCTCTTTTAAACACGCGTTATTCTATACCAATAAATATCTTTCGGTCACGATATAGGATACAAGGTAAACTATGTTCTTTAATTATTGATGGTGACAGTCGTGTAAACTTAGTGAGCAGCTTCATTGTTGATGCACTCGATCTACCATTGCCAAGAACACCCTAAGCCGTATCATCTTCAAGGGTTTAATAGCGGACCAGATATGAAGGTAACCGAATGTTGTTTAATCTCTTTTACTTTTGGAAGCTATTGTGATGATGTATGGTGTGACGTGGTTCCTATGTCAAAAGTTAAATATAAATGCATGGATCACTAGTTATATATGATGTTATGTTATGAATGTTATTTTGGGTATAAACTGTCCACAATCGAATTATGGATGATAGTATTGATGGATTTGATATTGAATGTGAAAATATCATGTTGTTATGCCTGAGTAATAGTGTGGGAGTCTTTGGTATAATTGGATATCCATAGAGTCTTAGTAGCTGCATTCTAGCACTACGGTGCGTTCCAGACACTTCGGTGTTTATTTCAGACACTACAGTGTTGTTTAGACACTTCGATGTCAACTAGCACAAAAGGTTCGATAATGAGGAGCAAAGGGCGTCCTTGAGTACGTACTCATCATCAAACGCTACGGCATTATAGACACTACGGTGTCGTTATAATGACTCGTATACTATAGGTACACATGAAATTGTACTTTGGGCTATAATTCATGAAATGCTCTTATGCAAGTGGATAGGCCAGTAAGTCTATCGTACTTACTACTGATAAAGTAAGAATTATATTATGACTTTGGATATATACATACAATTATGATTCATTGAAATAAGTTAGTTTCTCATTTACTATGATAAATGATGAAATGTTATAAACTGTATTGGGATCGCTTGCCATTTTTATAGGGAATTGTATTGCATTTTCATATGATATAGTGTAATGTATGATCACATGATTTAACTAAATAGTTTACTAATTGCTTCACTAAGTTCGTACTTAGCATGTGTTTGATTTTGCACACGTAGCTGGTTCAAGATATTGGAGTAAGGCGTTACATCAAGTTCAGAGAATTTCATCAAACTACCACAGTAATGACATCCTACTTGAGGTTTTTAATTAATTTTAGTGGCATGTATTGTAACACCCTCAACGTATATTCGATATTCGAATACACATTAAAGATGTTACTAACTAATTTACCCTTATTTTCATACTCGTAATTTTTTTCGACAAAGTAGTCCAGTTGTTGTCCCTTTTTCAGTTTTCATAATCACTACACAATAAACAACCAACTAAGTTTAAAACCGTTTAAAGCATCTTTTCTAATATTCTTAATTTCTATAAAGTTAGACATGTTTAGCTACTTACTTAAATTCAATTCATGCCCCACTAGACTAGCATGTGGTGATACTTACTGGTAATCCAGATTAACTTGATTCAATGATGTGCAGCTCCTCCTTTGCTATCTCATTCGAAGGCCCTACGTGTGATACACAACACACGTTAAGTATAACTTAGTGAAACATAATCATAATAATATAAACAATAATTATAATAACATAGCTCTGCAAGATGTCGAATGATTTTCAATTGTAGTTAATAACATTTTATCATATAGAACTGCCTTCTTGTATAGTTCATTTGTCTAATATAATATTCAAATCACAAGATTTGATCTATCTTACCAATCTTGTGTACAATAAGCTTTTTAGCTTAACTAATTGCATAATTGTATTTCAAGTATTATAGCTAAAGTATAAAATTCAAGCCATCTGTAATGCATAATTAATCATGTATCATGACTATCTTAAGAGTCATGCAATCATTGTTCATCAGGTGTTCACATGCATAAAAATTTCTTTAACATAAACATGCTTTCAATATGTTCCATATCATCTATCAGTTCTGTCATAAAATTCATGATATCTATGATTCGGATCATTAAGTAATCATGCTCTCATCATGTAATCATTTGCATATCAGGTCCTTTAACATAGCCATACTTTCATTATGCAATCATTTTCCATATCAAGACCTTCAATATAGCCATTCTTTCATTATGCAATCATTTGCATATCATTTCCTTTATCATAGCCCAAAGTACAAAATCATGTGATGCCATGGTACGCGAGTCATCACAACACTAGCGTCTATATCGCCGAAGCGACTGAGATGAGTACGTACTCGAGGACGCCCTTCGCTCCTCATCCTAGCACATTTTGTGCCTTTTAACACCGTAGTGTTTGAACTAACTTCGTAGAGTTTTTCCTGCACCGTAATGCTTTGACGCAGGTGCTAAGACCCTATGGATAAGAAACTATACCAAAGATTCTCATGTGAACCTATGGTATACGAGTCTGACACCGTAGTGTCTATAACGCCGTAGCATCTAATTGTGAGTACGTACTCGAGGACGCTCTTTGCTCCTCATACCTTCAGCATCATAGTGCCTACTTTATCTTAGCACCGTAATGCCTACATTAATACCTTAAGCACTGTAGTGCCTACTTTATCTCAGCACCGTAGTGCCTACCGTAGTGCTGATTCGCAACTGCTATGACTATTTTTGGATATCCAATTATACCAAAGACTTTCACACTAGTACTTGGGCATAGTAATATATTATTTTCACCTTCAATATTCAATTCATCAATACTATCAACCATAATTCGATATTGAGCATTTCATACCCAAAATCTGAAATCCGATTTATCTTAGATAAATCATTATGCCATATTCATGTATCACATATACCATTTAATATTTATGCCATTTACATAACTTTGATCAACATATATTTTCATTAATTTTTCAAGGTTGACTTATTGCAAGTTTTCCTCGTATCACATATATAAAATAAATAAAAATACACTCATTCATATCACATATATAATAAATAAATAAGAATGCACTCACCTGGGCCGTTTATTAGCATGCCTCACTAAATTCTACTCGATCCTCTCCTTCATAGTACCTTGAATCTTCTTTTGATTCGGATTTGACTTCATTGACCACATGAATATAAATAAACATTTATTAGATTCACTTATAACAATATTTCAATCAAGCTATCTAATCATTTAACATAAAAATTTCCATAATTTTCCTTCCTTCCTTATTTTGTACAAAAATTCATTTTGGTCCTTAATGACCAATTTGAACTTCCAATAATTCTCCCGAGCTTGTTATCAAACATTTGGATACAAAATGTATCAAATTCTATTTTCTGTCAACTTGTCCTACTTTCAGAGTTTTACTTTTAAAGATCAGAATACACATTGGATCTCAATATCATTCATACTGAAATAACTAGATTCGATAGCGATTATAACAGTATAAGTCACATAAATTAATAAAATCTACAAAAATTATGAAAATTCTTCAAACTCCCGTCACAGAGCTATCCTGACCAAAAACTGCTCTGAAATTTTCTGACCTTCATTCGATTAAAAATTCATATCTTTTAACTCGGAACTCGAAATCAATTTCCGTTTGTTGGAGATGAAACTAGACGAACAAATACTTACATTGATATAAAATTCATCATCTAATCATTTTTGTAAAATTTATGGTGAATTTTCAAAGTCACTGCCAAAATTTCAATCTTCTACATAGCTTTCCATAATTAACTTCTAATTCATACTAACTTCTTCTTATTTTTCTACTTGTCAATTTAGTCCCATCACTTGTTTCAAACCACCAATTCACCATCTTCTTCATTAAAGAATTATTCAAAAAAATTCTCTCAATTTTTCTTTCTTTGCCAAAATAGTCAGTAAATGCAAAGGTAAGAATTCAAACTTCTTAACTTTACAATTTAGTCCTCAAATCAACATTGCTACCTTAATTCTATTATTTTAATTAGAAATCAGATTTAATCCCTATCCAAGAATTCATTTCCTATGTAATCACTTAATTTTGACATATCAAATTGGTCACTAATTCGATTCAACATCGGTTTAGCATTCTAACATCAATTTTATATCTCCAACATCATCAATTACATGAATACACTCAAATTTCATAAAAAAATTAGATTCGGTCCCTTAACTTTGAAGCTTTCCAAATTGGTCACTTAGCTTCTCTAGGCTCATTTTTCATCCAAACAACATCCTAACATGCTTAAATTAATTTTCCAACATAAGATCTTCATTTCCAAAAATTAACACTTAATTTCCCAAATTCTTTCTACTTGGCAATTTGGAAATCTAAACTTTTCAAGGACTTTATTTTAGTCCTAATGCCATAATCAAGCTTCTAAATTCATAATCTCTTCAAATCCACTAATAAAATAATTTTACAATATTTTCCCTAAATTTCCAAACATGTCGAAATAGTCACTTTGAAAACTAGTTGAGGATTTTTCATTCCGGCATCAAAATCAAGCTTATAGAATCATAAATCTTCCATATTCATCCTTAATTTAAAAACCCCAAATTCTAGGGTTAAGGTTTATGTCTTCAAACATGAAATTAATCTAAATCTAAGCTTTATTTCACCAAAACAACATTGAATTCATGTAATTCAAGTCCTAATTTCAACTTAGCACATCAATTCCCTAATTCTTTCTCTTCAATAATTCAAGTAGTTCTTCATAACATCATGCAATATTACTACCAAAAATGTAGAGAATTGAATGTAGAACAAATTATTCTAAAGCATCATACCTTGAATCTTGCTTTAAAGCCTTCAAAATTGCCAAGAAATTTTTTTTGTATATTTTCTCTTCCTTTCCCATGTAATTTCGAAAGTGTGTAAGAAGAGGATGAACATTTTTGTTCATCTTTCTCTAATTTATGCCACGTTTATATAGTAAAGTGAATTATTTATTCAATTTAATCCTTTTCCAAAATTAACCTCCAACTAAATCATAATTTACAAGTTGCCATTGTAGTTCAATTCCAACCAAATTCCATTCATCTCTAACCAAACTAGAGTAATGCTTTCACATGGGAAATTACCATATTGCCCATGGTACTTTCAAAATATTTCAAAATTGCCATTGTGACCAAATTACTAATTTTCCAAAACTAGTCACTTAAATCACAAAATTTTGCCATTTTGTAAAAATCCAACTATTCTAGTTCGATCACAATTAACCAATTAATATTTTTTATAAAATAATATTTTATGAAATTTTCGTGACTTATGGAACATCCTCTAAAATTTCGATTCGATCCGATTTCCTGGTATTCACTTACTACTTCTATAGTGATTTCCCCTTCACCGCTATCAAATAAATTCTAAAAATTCCTTATTTCCTTATCTGAAAAATAAATAATATTATCAAATATATATTCCATATTTATGAAGTCAAACTTAAAATTTTGTCTCGGTCTAATATACTGATAATTTACCCGAAATCTTTAGTGGATAAAATTCTCTTAATAATCCTTTATCAGATATCCCTACGAATAATATTAACTCGAACTAATTCCTTTTATCAGCTCAAGTACTGACATAAGACCTTCCCAATAGGTCACCCATCCTATGCCTTGAGCACGCTTAACTTTGCAGTCCAATCTAAATTCGATATCTTATACTGCATTTTTATTCTCGGAATCTATATCAGATTTTTCTCCATGATCAGATTAATCCATTTACAAGATAAAACAATTACTAATAAATTCTCCAAATATCTATAACATGATATGTCATAACTCCTCCAAAGTCTATGGAATCATCTCAGAAATTTTAGCTTGATTCGATTTACCAATAAATGCTGAGAATTTTACCGGTTCGATTCACACCGGAATTCCTCTTAAACTTTGACTGCAATTTCTTAATAATCGAAATATCGGATCAAATTAGTAATTCCTCATTCGATCCACAACAATAGGGGCTCTATCTATTTATGAAATAAAATAACTAACTTTTGGGAAATTACAACTTTGAACCTTCAACTTTCCATTTTTAGCATGTACCACCCAAGTTTTAAAAACTTATCATTTTGGTCACTAAACTTTAACCTTAGATTCCCATTCCAATTTTCCTTGGATTTTAACTAAATTTTGCGAGTATCCTATTTTTCTCATTCTCTATCACATGAAACCTTAAAACCTCATAAATTTCTTTTCTATAGTCCATAATTGAGAAAATCCTAACTTTTATATTTTTTTCATTTTAGTCACTAAGTAAGCTTTTAAGCCTTTATGTTAGTACTAAATAACCCTTAATCAACATAACAAATTTTGGGGTATTACAATTCTTCTCCCCTTAAGAAAATTCGTCCTCGAATTTTCAAAACGTACCAATTTTAAATAGCTTCAGGTACTACTTTCTCATTTTCTTTTCTCTTTCTTTTTATCCGCATGCCTATTGTCAATATGCAGCTGCTTTAGGATTATTTTAAAGAATCATCACTTTGTCTTTTATTTCTCAAGTCAAATTAACTCCATCCACTTTTGGATTATTTCGAACATTTCAATCCTTTTCTACAATCACGTGTTCTCAATAATTTAGGCTCATAACTTATCTTCAAAGATCATAATAATCATTAACTATCTTCCCATTAAAATTTCTTTATTTCATCATAAACTAGTCTTAGTAGGGTTGAAACACCCTATTCGTCAAATCCTTATATGCGACAGGGCATTTGAAAATCCAAACGGCATCACTAAAAACTCGTAGTGTCCATAACGAGTCTTGGGTGTTGTCTTTGGTATATTTTCTTCCCTAACTTTTAACTAATAAAAAACCCAATTAAAGATCAATCCTTTGGAAACACAGTTGTACCTTGGTACTGGTCAAACAAATCCCCAATCCTTCGTAACATATTATTTATTCTTTATTGTTACCCTAATTAACTTTCGATGATATATACTTAATCGTAAAGAATTATCTTTCATCTTTATGAATAATACTGAAGCTCTTCATAGTAACTCACTTGATCAAATATAACTCCAATCTAATAGCTCTTATAGCTGAGCTTTCAGCTCCTCTAACTGGGTTGGTGCTATTCTATAAGGTGCTATCAATACTTGCTTCATTCTCGAATTAAACGTCAATATCGAAATGTACCTCTTTATCTGGGGATAATCCTAGTAGTTCATTCGAAAACGCATTTAGAAATTTCCTTACAATCGGAGTATCCTCTATCTTCTTATAATTACTGTACCAGTTCTCTATTATTAGATAAGTCATTCTAAATAAGAGTTAACTATCATATTCATTTCACTATGTTGTATCCACTATGGGTCTATTCTTAACCATTAAAAATTTGTCAATTGACGAAATCTAACAACATCTTATTTTTCTTATAACCATTAGAGTTAATTTCCTTGTTTGTGGTATTTTACCTTATGGCCTTACTCACCAAGGAAAGAAGCGGTTCCACCATGATGCTAAGAATTACTTTTGGGATGAGCCTCTTTTGTTTAAAAAATGTGCAGATCAGGTTATACGCCGATGTGTCCCTGAATAGGAGCAGCAAAATGTACTCCGGCAATGCCATTCTTCACCCTATGGAGGACATTTTGGAGGAACACGCACCGCGGCCAAAGTTTTGAAATCTGGTTTGTATTGGCCAACACTGTACAAAGATGCCCAAGAGTTTTACAAGCAATGTGATCGTTGCCAGAGGACGGGCAATATCTCTAGACAACATGAGATGCCACTCCAAAACATCATCGAGGTGGAATTGTTCGATGTATGGGGGATTGATTTTATGGGACCTTTCCCATCTTCATTCGACAACCTCTACATTCTACTTGTCGTCGACTACATGTCTAAATGGGTTGAGGCAGCTGCAATTCCCACCAATGATTCTAAGACCGTGCAACGATTCTTGCAGAAAAACATATTTACATAGTTTGGGATGCCGAGAGCAATTATCAGTGATGAAGGCAAGCACTTCGACAACAAACTCATCGCTAAGATGTTACAACGCTTTGGTGTATCTCACAAGATTGCCACGACATATCACCCACAAACCAATGGGCAAGCAGAAATTTCCAACCGAGAATTGAAGGGTATACTCGAAAAAGTTGTAAATCCCTCTAGGAAGGATTGGTCAGTAAGACTAGATGACGCACTTTGGGCATATCGCACTGCGTTCAAAACAACCTTAGGTATGTCTCCCTTCCGACTTGTCTATGGCAAAACATGCCATCTACCGGTGGAAATCGAACACGAGGCATATTGGGCAATCAAGACCGTGAATATGGATTGAGAAAGTGCTGGACAAAAGCGTTTGTTGGACCTCAGCGAGATAGAAAAATTCCATGCACTCGCCTATAACAATGCACGAATCTACAAGGAGAAAACAAAGCAATGGCATGACAAGAACTATTGTCACGGCAATTCATGCTAGGGAAACTAGATCTCTTATTCAATTCTCTGCTAAAACTTTCCCGGGAAAACTGAAATCAAGATGGTCGGGACCATTCGAAGTTGTCAAACCATTCTCCCATGGTGTCATGATAATCAAGTCCATCACTGACGAACATGAATTCAAAGTCAACGGACAAAGATTGAAGCACTACAACGGTGCCCATGTGGAACGTAACAAAGAATTGGCCACCTTAGGAGATGCATGAGCATGCTCTCCTTTCGATAATTTATTTTTATTATTATTTTTTATTTTTTTCGAACTATTTTTATTATTATTTAATTTCGGTTATTTTTTCTTTTTAGGATAGATTTATTTATTTTCTTTAAGATTAAGACTACATCTTTCTTTCATATTTATCTAATTGTTTTTAAATTTTAAGTTTAAGAATTTCTTTGAACATTTTTATTTATTTTCTTTTATTAGTTTATCTTTATTTTTAATCCTTATTTTATTTGTTTTTGAATTGTAGGAAAAGAGTTCAAGATAAAGAGGAATTTGATTCAAGAAGGAAACTTCCTCAACAAGGAAATTAATGGGCTAAATCTAAGGCTTATATTAAGCCTCCAATTTACCCTAAATAAACCCTACATAGCCAGCCAAACCCTTCTCCTTCCCCAAATACCCTAGTCGTCCCCTACCCCTAAATCAAAACACTTGTTTCTTTCTTTCCAATTAATCCCACCCACCATATTTACTACCTATCTTTTCTATTTAACTCATCACCCTTAACTTCCAAGAAACCTATTCCTACTTTTCATCTTGCAACTCTTTAGTTTCTTTTGCTTTCTTTTCTTTGTTTCTACCAAACTCACAACCAAGATCATCCATGGAATCCAAAATCGAATTTTTGGTTCATCCAAGTTCCTCCAAAGGACCAATATACAAGAAGTTCGCTACACCGGTGGTTCAAGAAAGATTTCACTCCAAGTTTGAAAGCCGGAAGATTTGCGAAGAACAAGGCTTTGAATACTCCAACTCTCATCAAGATTTCGTCCTTGAACCATTCATCTTCGAATGGATTGCACATCAAAAGTGGCAAATCTTTTGCTATCAATCGGAACCGGGTAACATCTCATGGGTAAGAGAATTCTATGCTCACTCACCTAACCCGGATAATCCTTATGTTTTTGTTCGTGACAAGGCTATACTCATAAGCCCCGACATTTTACGGGATCTACATTGAGAAGGACGAGCATCAGGACTTTGTTGAACAACTCACGGCCAAGCAACTCGTCAAGGTGCTTCAAGAACACACTCTACTGGGAACTCATTGGAACGACGATAACTACAAGGGCAAAGTAAATCGCATTCGGCTTAAACTCGAGGCAAAATTATGGAATAAGTTTGTTAAAACTTCTTTAATGCCCACCACACACAGTCTTTGCAAATACCCTAGCCGGTTGAGGAAACTTTTCTTCCCTTGCTTAATTTCCAATCTTTGCAAGGAGATGCATATCCCAAGTGAGTCCACTGATGAAAAGGCCCTACGAAATTCCAGTTGGAATCGAGCACAAATCTGAAAGCTAATGGGAGAGGCACCGGTAAAATCCCCAATGCCTTCAATTGTCGCGGCAACTCCTGCCGCCTCGGCAACCCCTAATGCCCAAGCAACTGATGTCCGGGCAACCCGGCCAGCAACCTCGGGACAACTTGAAGCACTCTTACAATCGTTGGTGAACCGCCTTAGGCAAATTGAATACCGACAACTAATGTTCATGCAGTACATGAAGGATCACAACAATGCCATCACCCAAGTCATCCTGGAAAAGTACCCGGACAGCCGCGTGCCGTTCCCCATCTTTCCTGTTGAAATCCTTGCCACGACAACCAATGAAGCAGTTGCCACAGCAACCGCAACAGATGAAGCCGTGGTAACCTACTCTGTGCCTGCCCAAGAAGTTGCCACGGCAACCAACACTAAAGATGTCGCACCAACCAAAGCTAAAGATGCCCTGGTAACCACTGCAAAAGCCAAAGGTAATGCACCTATGCCCGAATCATCTCGTACTGAATCATTGTCTGATTTTTCAGACTCGGACGAGTCCTCTAGTGCACCAACAATGACTGCACCAATCGAATCCTCCAAGCCCAAGCAAAAAGCCAATGACATTGATGAAGACGACGATGAGGACAACCCCGTACGAGGATCGATTCCACTATCGACAACAAGGAAGCAACCACCGCGTTCAAGCAAGAGAATCAAGACTTTGACCAAAAGGAAACTAATCATCCACGACAACGAACTCTCAGAGTAAGTCCTCCTTTGCATTTTACTTTTCTTTATTTTTATTTTTATTTTTCTTTGTGCATGCATTGAGGACAATGCCTCACTCGAGTTTGGAGGGGCTTGTTATTAGTTAGTTACCATGTTTAGATGCATTCATCTTAAGTATTGCATTTAGGATACATAAATTGCTTGCCATGCCTTTAGTTGGAACAAGAATTGCCTAGATTTGATGAATATCCGATGATGACTTTGCCAATGTACTTAATTGATAGAACTTTTTATTTTAGGATAAACATGGAAACACTTAGAATCATACTATGATGCTAAACTTGATGAAACACTATGTGGCTTGATTGATTTAAGGAATTTTAGCGAACTTAGGTTGATAGTTAAAAAATTGGGGGATTAGAATAAAAATTGGATCAATGCTAGAGGTGCCCGAAATTGGCTCTAGTATGTGCTAAAAAATTGATCGCTAGAGGGTCCCAAAATTGGCTCTAGTATGTGCTAAAAATTGATCGCTAGAGGTGCCCAAAACCGGCTCTAGTCGAATAAATTAATTAACTTAAGAAAACTAAAAACAAAACACTAGAGGTGCCCAAAATAGGCTCTAGTTAAAACATGTTAGAAGAACCCAATGAAGTAATTTGAAAACCTCTTGTTTGCATAGAATCTGAAAAATCAACTTGCACACACTCACAAACATTATAGTTTGATTCCGAGTAACTCCTAAGTTTTCTAAAAAATGAAAAGCCAATCATACTTTGTGCCACGATTCTGAGAATTGAAATCAAGTTCAACACTAAGTTTGTAAAAATTAAAGTCTTGGCGGGTGATTATTAGTTTGCATTGTTTGAGGACAAGCAATAGTTCGAGTTTGGGGGTGTGTTAAGTGTCTAAAAGTACTATTTTATTCACCCTTTTTATTCATATTATTGCTAGACTTAGGCTCATATTAGTTTCAGTATTAGCCATTCATGCATGTTTGCATTGTTTCCTTGGTGGACAAGCTTGATTTCATATTTTGCTTAATTTTGTGGAAAAAGATACCGCTTTGGTGTGTGCAGAATCACTTGTCAAAGCAAGGCTGGAACCAGTTTCCAAGGCAATGCATCAAGGAGATGCCAAGCTAGTTGCCAGGGCAATGCATGAAGGAGATGTCGAGCTAGTTGCCAGGGCAATTTTCGATAAGGGATAAGATGATATGGTAGTTGAAATTGATGACTAGATAAGCCCAAAATAACATGGAGCAAAGTTAAATCCCAAAGGAGTTTGATTTCCTTAAAAAGGTTAAAGAGAAATTAAATCCTAAGAAGATAAGAGAAGTTCTAGAAGGAATTTAAATATAATAAAGAATTATTTTTTTAAAATATATTTAATTCTAACTTAACTTCCTCCTCAAAAAAGACTTTGACCTAGACCTATAAATTGAGGAGCAAGCCGTCAACTCCATAGAGAGAAAGGGGAGAAATTTTGACAAGAGCAAGAAGGGAGATATTTCGACAAGAGAGTTCAAGAGGGGAGAGTTCGATTGGGAGAGGATTCAAAGGGCTGATCGATTTCTTCTTCTTCTTTTCTTCCATTAGATTCATGGTTTGGGGATTATTCTTTGTATATCTTTTGAACCCAACCATGAACTAAATTGATTAGGGGCTTTTGAATATGACCATATAGCTTAGCCTCAATTTCAAAACTTTTTATTCGGTTAAAATTCCAACGGGTCCACAACAAAGCCCATTTAGAAATGCTTGCCTTAAACCCCAACAAAATTGCCGGAAAATAAGATGAAATCAAATTTTATGAGTTAGAACATTTGATTATGGGCTTTTGAAAATGCTTATATACCTCAGCCTCAATTTCAGAACTTTTTACTTGGTTAAAATTCCAACGGGTCCACTATAAAGCCCATTTAGATATGCACACATTAAACCCAACAAAACAACCACAAAATAAGATTAAATCAAATTTAATAAGTTAAAATATTTTATTATGGGCTTTTGAACTTGATTATATATCATAACCTCAATTTTAAAACTTTTTACTCTATTAAAATTCCAACGGGTCCACTATAAAGACGATTTAGAAATGCACGTCTTAAACACAACAAAATGGCCACAAAATAAGATTAAATAAAATTTTATATGTTAAAATAATTTATTATGGGATTTTGGATATGATTATATAGTTTAACCTCAATTTTAGAGCTTTTTTCTCGGTTAAAATGCAACGGGTCCACTGTAAAGCCCATTTAGACATGCACGCCTCAAACCCCAAGAAAATTGCCGCAAAATAAGATGAAATCAAATTTTATGAGTTAAAATATTTTATTATGGGCTTTTGAATATGATTATATAGCTTAACCTCAATTTCAGGACTTTTTACTATGTTAAAATTCTAACAGGTCCACTATAAAGCCCATTTAGACATGCACACACTAAACCCCAACAAAACAGCCAAAAAATAAGATTAAATCAAATTTTATGAGTTAAAATATTTGAATATATGCTTTTGAATATGATTATATAGCTTAGCCTCAATTTTAAAACTTTTTACCATGCTAAAATTCTAACGGGTCCACTATAGAGCCCATTTAGACATGCACGCCTTAAACCCCAACAAAACGATCACAAAATAAGATTAAATCAAATTTTATGAGTTAAAGTATTTGATTACGGACGTTTGAATATGATTATATAGCTTAGCTTCAATTTCAGAAACTTCTTACTCGGTTAAAATGCTAGCGGGTCCACTGTAAAGCTCATTTAGACATGCAGCCTTAAACCCCAACAAAATGGCCGCAAAATAAGATTAAATCAAAATTGATGAGTAAAAGTATTTGATTATGGGCTTTTGAATATGATTATATAGCTTCTCTCAATTTTAGAACTTTTTACTCGGTTAAAATTCCAACGGGTCCACCGTAAAGCCCATTTTGACGTGCACCCTTAAACCCAACAAAACAACCAAAAAATAAGACAAAATCAAATTTTATGAGTTCAAATATTTGATTACGGGCTTTTGAATATGATTATATAGCTTAGGCACAATTTCAAAACTTTTTACTCGGTTAAAATTCCAACAGGTCCACGGGAAATCCCATTTAGACATGCACGCCTTAAACCCCCAACAAAACGACCACAAAATAAGATAAAATCAAATTTTATGAGTTAAATATTTGATTACAGACTTTTGATTATGATTATATAGCCTAACCTCAATTTTAGAACTTTTTACTAGATTAAAATTCCAATGGGTCCACTAAAAAGCCCATTTAGATATGCACGCCTTAAACTCCAGCAAAATAAGATTAAATCAAATTTTATGTGTTAAAATATTTGATTATGGACTTTATAATATGATTATATAGCTTAACCTCAAATTTAGAACTTTTTACTCGGTTAAAATTCTAACGGGTCCACTATAAAGCCCATTTAGACGTGCACGCCTTAAACCCAACCAAACAACCACAAAATAAGATTAAATCACATTTTATAAGTTAAAATATTTGATTATGGGCTTTTGAATATGATTATATTGCTCAGCCTCAATTTCAAAACTTTTTACTCGGTTAAAATTCCAACGGGTCCACTGTAAATCCAATTTTAGATATGCACGCCTTAAACCCAACAAAATGGCCAAAAATAAGATTAAATCAAATTTTATGAGTTAAAATATTTTATTATGGTGTTTTGAATATGATTATACAGCTTAGTATCAATTTCAGAACTTTTTACTCGGTTAATATTCTAATGGGTCGTTGGCAGCATGGTTGCGTTAGGGGAGTCGTTTTTGACTGTTGAGCGGCGGGTGCGGTCGAGGTAGCCGTTGCATATTCCTATAAAATACTCTAAGAATTAAGGACCGTAAGACAAGGTGGCTGTAGGTGGTGATTATGGATCCAATCATTACGCATGTTCCATATATTCCGAAGAACTATCATAAACAAAGCAAATGACTAGAGTGGTAAATAGGTAGCTCCATCCTCAATCCATTGTAAAGACGAAACTGTGGTGCTAGAATGGATGGAATTGGGTAGACCAGCCAGCTGTAGAACCTCTTTTGCACCTAGACAGTCACGCGTAGCATGAAGAGTTGTTTTCTAGGCCACGTTGCATAATGGACAAAGTGTTGTACCCAGATTTGCCTCTTGAAGTATAGTGCTAGTAGGTAGAACATCATGGCCTAATCACCAACCAAAAGATGGTCTATTAATAGGTTCTGGAGGCCTCTGTAAAAAAGAATAAACAGAGCGGACGGAGTAGATGCCTAAGTCATGTTTACTCCATAAAATCGTGTCTTGATGGTCGTTGATGATAGGAACACCTAGAATAGTGTTTACATCTTCCTGATCGAAATAGCTTCAAACCTTTGTGGCATCCCATCTAGGTTGACCTGGAACCATAAATTCATGACAGCGAGTATGTAGTTCCTCACTAATTTCATATTCGCCATAAAATTGAACTGCAGAAGAACCACCCCAGTTGTCATGGTGAATTTTGATTTTACTGTCAATCTCTGAAGCTTAATACGGATGGGGCTTTTGACCTAATCACTAGAGCTGCTGCTGTAGGCGTTGTCGCGAGAAATTCCAATGGTGTTGTCCTTTGAGGCCTTTCTTACCCTTTGG
The DNA here is from genome assembly GCA_019671005.1 of Hibiscus mutabilis. Classification (NCBI taxonomy): domain Eukaryota; kingdom Viridiplantae; phylum Streptophyta; class Magnoliopsida; order Malvales; family Malvaceae; genus Hibiscus; species Hibiscus mutabilis. The sequence continues at coordinate 20,908,924 of CM033733.1, read as the reverse complement.
GTAGCTGCTTGGATGCTACCTTGGCCGAAGCTCATGCCGTTCTTGCAGGCATCATTTTTGCACGTGATCGTGGTTGGTCCAATCTGATCATTGAAACGGATTCGGCTACAATTGCTAATAAAATCAACCGGCAGGGTCCTGATCTATCTACTTTGGGGCCTCTTATTGACAATGCTCGCTCTCTTTTAGCTGATACTGTCAATTTTAGTATACGTTATGTTCCTACAGGTGTGAATGTTGTTTCTCATACTCTTGCCACTAGGGCTCTTTGTTCCATGTCGTCCGTTTTATTTGGTACGTATTATCTTGATTATATTCGAACATTTGTAATTAATGAGATTTCTTCTAATCCAATTTAATATATATGGGTACTCTTTTTTCCCCATAGGTGTTCACTCGGAGCCTTCGGGCAATGGGTGACTTTAGAGGGTTTTTAACGAGGCCCGTCTTTCTTCAAAAAAAAATATTCTAACGGGTCCACTATAAAGCCCTTTTAGAGATGCACTACTTAAACCCCTACAAAACGGCCGCAAAATAAGATTAAAAAAATTATGAATTAAAATATTTAATTATGGGATTTTGCATATGATTATATAACTTAACCTAAATTTTAGAACTTTTTACTCGGTTAAAATTCAAACGGGTCCACTGTAAAGCCCATTTAGACATGCACTCATTAAACCCAACAAAACAGCCAGAAAATAAGATTAAATCAAATTTTATGAGTTAAAATATTTTATTATGGGCTTTTGATTATGATTATATAGCTTAGCCTCGATTTCAGAACTTTTTACTCTGCTAAAATTCTAACGGGTCCACTGTAAAGCCCATTTAGACATGCATGCCTTAAACCCAACAAAACAACCACAAAAATAATATTAAATCACATTTTATAAGTTAAAATATTTGATTAGGGGCATTTGAACATGATTATATATCTTAACCTCAATTTTAATACTTTTTACTCGGTTAAAATTCCAAATGGTTCACTATAAAGCCCATTTAGACATACAAGCCTTAAACACAACAAAACGGACACAAAATAAGATAAAATCAAATTTTATGAGTTAAAGTATTTGATTACGGGCTTTTGAATAAGATTATATAGCATAGCCTCGATTTCAGAACTTTTTACTCGGTTAAAATTCTAACGGGTCCACTGTAAAGCCCATTTAGACATGCACGCCTTAAACCCCAACAAAATGGCCGCTAAATAAGATTAAATCAAAATTTATGAGTAAACGTATTTAATTATGGGCTTTTGATTATGATTATATAGCTTAACCTCAATTTCAGATCTTTTTACTATGTTAAAATTCTAAATGGTCCACTATAAAGCCCATTTAGACATGTACGCCCTAAACCCAAACCAAACGGCCACAAAATAAGATTAAATGAAATTTAGTGAGATTAAGTATTTGATTATGGGCTTTTGAATATGATTATATAGCATAGCCTCAATTTCAAAACATTTTACTCGGTTAAAATTCTAGCAGGTCCACTGTAAAACCCATTTGGACATGCATGCCTTAAACCCCAACAAAAGGGCCGTAAAATATTATTAAATCAAAATTTATCAATTAAAATATTTGATTATGGGATTTTAAATATGATTATATAGCTTAACTTCAATTTTAGAACTTTATACTCAATTTAAATTCGAATGGGACCACGGTAAAGCCTATTTCGACATGCACGCCTTAAACCCTAACAAAATAACCAAAAAATAAGATGAAATCAAAATTTCTGAGCTAAAATATTTGATTATGGGCTTTTTAATATGATTATATAGCTTAGCCTCAATTTCAGAACTTTTTACTCGGTTAAAATTCCAACGGGTCCACAGCAAAGCTGATTTAGACATGCACGCCTTGCACCCCAACAAAATTGCCGCAAAATAAGATGAAATCAAATTTTATGCGTTAAAATATTTGATTTTGGGCTTTTGAATATGATTATATAGCTTAGCCTTAATTTTAGATCTTTTTACTATGTTAAAATTCTATAGGGTCCACTATAAAGCCTATTTAGACATGCATGCCCTAAACCCAAACATTTGATTATGGGCTTTTAAATATTATTATATAGATTAGCCTCAATTTCAGAACTTTTTACTTTGTTAAAATTCTAACGGGTCCACTGTAAAGCCCATCACATGCACCCCTTAAACCCCAACAAAACGACCACAAAAAAGTTTAAATCAAATTTTATGATTTAAAATATTTGATTATGGGCTTTTGAATATGATTATATAGCTTAAACTCAATTTTAGAAATTTTTACTGGTTAAAATTCCAACGGGTGCACTATAAAGCTCATTTAGACATGCACGCCTTAAACCCAACAAAACGACCACAAAATAAGATTAAATCAAATTGCATGAGTTAAAATAATTGATTATGGGCTTTTGAACATGATTATATTTCTTAACCTCAATTTTAAAACTTTAACTCGGTTAAAATTCCAATGGGTCAACTATAAAGCCCATTTAGACATGCACGCATTAAACCTAGCAAAACAACCACAAAATAAGATTAATTCAAAATTTATGAGTTAAAATATTTTATTGTGGTCATTTCAATATGATTATATAGCTTAACCTCAATTTTAGACGTTTTTTCTTGGTTAAAATCCAACGGGTCCATAGCAAAGCCCATTTAGAAATGCATGCCTCAATTTCAAAACTTTTTCAATGTTAAAATTCTGATGTGTCCACTATAAAGCCCATTTAGACATGCACGCCTCAAACCCCAACAAAATTGCCGCAAAATAAGATGAAATCAAATTTTATGAGTTAAAATATTTGATTATAGGTTTTTGAATATGATTATATAGCTTTCCCTCAATTTCAGAACAATTTACTATGTTGAAATTCTAACGGGTCCACTATAAAGCCTATTTAGACATGCACGCACTAAACCCCAACAAAACGGCCAAAAAATAAGATTAAATCAAATTTTATGAGTTAAAATATTTGAATATAGGCTTTTGAATATGATTATATATCTTAGCCTCAATTTTAGAACGTTTTACCAAGCTAAAATTCTAATGGGTCCACTGTAAAGCCCATTTAAACATGCACGTCTTAAACCCCAACAAAACGGCCACAAAATAAGATTAAATCAAATTTTATGAGATAATATATTTGATTATGGGCTTTTGAATAGGATTATATAGCCTAACTTATTTTTAGATATGCACATTAAAGCTCATTTAGATATGCACGCCTTAAACCTCAGCAAAATACGATAAATCAAATTTTATGAGTTAAAATATTTGATTATGGTCTTTTGAATTTGATTATATAGCTTAACCTCAGTTTTAGAACTTTTTACTCGGTTAAATTTCCAACGGGTCCACTATAAAGCCCATTTAGACATGCACGCCTTGAACTCCAGCAAAATAGGATTAAATCAAATTTCATGTGTTAAAATATTTGATTATGGGATTTTTAATATGATTATATAGCTTAACCTCAATTTTTGAACTTTTTATTCGGTTAAAATTTCAACGGGTCCACTGTAAAGCCCATTTACACATGCACGCCTTAAACCCAAAAAACAGCCGAAAAATAAGATTAAATTTTATAACTTAAAATATTTGATTATGGGCTTTTGAACATGATTATATATCTTAACCTCAATTTTAATACTTTTTACTCGGTTAAAATTCTAAATGGTTCACTATGAAGCCATTTGACATACACGCCTTAAACACAACAAAACGGACACAAAATAAGATAAAATCAAATTTTATGAGTTAAAGTATTTGATTACGGGCTTTTGAATATGATTATATATCTTAGCCTCAATTTCAGAACTTTTTACTCGGTTAAAATTCTAACGGGTCCATTGTAAAGCCCATTTGACATGCACGCCTTAAACCCTAACAAAATGGCCGCAAAATAAGATTAAATCAAAATTTATGAGTAAAAGTATTTGAATTTGGGCTTTTGAATACGATTATATAGCTTACCTCAATTTTAGAACTTTTTACTCGGTTAAACTTCCAACAGGTCCACCGTAAAGCCCATTTTGACGTGCATCCCTTAAACCAACAAAACAACCAAAAAATAAGACGAAATCAAATTTTATGAGTTAAAATATTTGATTATGGGCTTTTGAATATGATTATATAGCTTAACCTCAATTTCAGAACATTTACTCGGTTAAAATTCCAATGGGTCCACAACAAAGATCATTACATGCACGCCTTAAACCCGAACAAAACGGCCACAAAATATGAATAAATCAAATTTTATGAGTTAAATATTTGATTACGGACTTTTGAATATGATTATATAGCCTAACCTAAATTTTAGAACTATTTACTAGATTAAAATTCTAACGGGTCCACTAAAAAGCCCATTTAGACATGCACGCCTTAAACTACAACAAAATATGATTAAATCAAATTTTATGTGTTAAAATATTTGAGTATGGACTTTCTAATATGATTATATATCTTAACCTCAAATTTAGAACTTTTTACTCAGCTAAAATTCTAACGGGTCCACTATAAAGCCCATTTAGACATGCAAGCCTTAAACCCAACCAAACAGCCACAAAATAAGATTAAATCACATTTTATAAGTTAAAATATTTGATTATGGGCTTTTGAATATGATTATATTGCTCAGCCTCAATTTCAAAACTTTTTACTCGGTTATAATTCCAACGGGTCCACTGTAAATCCAATTTTAGATATGCACGCCTTAAACCCAACAAAATGGCCAAAAATAAGATTAAATCAAAATTTATGAGTTAAATTATTTTATTATGGTGTTTTGAATATGATTATATAGCTTCGTATCAATTTCAGAACTTTTTACTAGGTTAATATTCTAACAGGTCCACAGCAAAGCCCTTTTAGAGATGCACTACTTAAACGCCAACAAAACGGCCGCAAAATAAGATTAAAAAAATTAAGAATTAAAATATTTAATTATGTGATTTTGCAAATGATTATATAACTTAACCTAAATTTTAGAAATTTTTACTCGGTTAAAATTCCAACGGGTCCACTGTAAAGCCTATTTAGTCATGCACGCATTAATCCCAACAAAACAGCCAGAAAATAAGATTAATTCAAAATTTATGAGTTAAAATATTTTATTATGGGCATTTCAATATGATTATATAGCTTAGCCTCAATTTCAGAACTTTTTACTCTTTTAAAATTCTAACGAGTCCACTGTAAAACCATTTAGACATGTTTGCCTTAAACACCAACAAAACGGCCACCAAATAAGATTAAATCAAATTTTATGAGTTAAAATATTTGATTATGGGATTTTGAATATGATTATATAGCTTAACCTCAATTTTAGAGCTTTTTACTCGGTTAAAGTTCCAACGGGTCCACTGTAAAGCCTATTTAGACATGCACGCCTTAAATCCCATCAAAATAAGATTAAATAAAATTTTATGTGTTAAAATATTTTATTATGGGATTTTGAATATGATTATATAGCTTAACCTCAATTTTAGAGCTTTTTACTCAATTAAAGTTCCAACGAGTCCACTATAAAGCCTATTTAGACATGCACGCCTTAAACCCAACAAAACAACCACAAAATAATATTAAATCACATTTTATAAGTTAAAATATTTGATTAAGGGCATTTTAACATAATTATATATCTTAACCTCAATTTTAATACTTTTTACTATGTTAAAATTTCTATAGGGTCCACTATAAAGCTCCTTTAGACATGCATTAAACACAACAAAACAAACAAAAAATAAGATGAAATCAAATTTTATGAGATAAAATATTTTTTATGATCTTTTGAATATGATTATATATCTTACGCTCAATTTTGGAACTTTTTACACTGTTAAAATCCCAATGGGTGTACTATAAATTCCATTTACATGCACGCCTTAAACCCAACAAAACCGACCATGAAAAAAATTTTAAATTAAAATTTTATGATTTAAAATATTTGATTATGGGCTTTTGAATATGATTATATAGCTTAAACTCAATTTTAAAAATTTTTACTTGGTTAAAATTATAACATGTCCACTATAAAGCCCATTTAGACATGCACGCCTTAAACCCAACAAAATGGCCACAAAATAAGATTAAATCAAATTTTATGAGTTAAAATATTTTATTATGTGCTTTTGAATATGATTATATAGCTTAAATTCAATTTTAAAACTTTTTACTAAGTTTAAATTCCAATGTGTCCACTATAAAGCCCATTTAGACATGCACGCATTAAACCCTAACAAAATAACCAAAAAATAAGATTAAATCAAATTTTATGAGTTAAAATATTTTATTATGGGCATTTTGAATAAGATTATATAGCTTAACCTCAATTTTAGACGTTTTTTCTTGGTTAAAATCCAACGGTTAAAATTTAGAAATGCATGCCTCAATTTCAAAACTTTTTCAATGTTAAAATTTACTATAAAGCCCATTTAGACATGCACGCCTTAAACCCCAACAAAATTGCCGCAAAAAATAAGATGAAATCAAATTTTATGAGTTAAAATATTTGATTATAGGTTTTTGAATATGATTATATAGCTTAGCCTCAATTTTAGAACTTTTTACTATGTTAAAATTCTAAAAGGTCCACTATAAAAGCCTATTTAGACATGCACGCACTAAACCCCAACAAAACGGCCAAAAAATAAGATTAAATCAAATTTTATGAGTTAAAATATTTGATTATAGGCTTTTGAATATGATTATATATCTTAGCCTCAATTTTAGAACTTTTTACTAGCTAAAATTCTAATGGGTCCACAAGAAAGCCCATTTAAACATGCACGTCTTAAACCCAACAAAATTGCCACAAAATAAGATTAAATCAAATTTTATGAGATAAAATATTTGATTATGGGCTTTTGAATATGATTATATAGCTTATCCTCAATTTATTTTTTTACTATTAAAATTAAAAGCTCATTTTAGATATGCACGCCTAAAACCAAACAAAATTGCCCCAAAATAAGATTAAATCAAATTTTATGAGTTAAAATATTTGATTATGGTCTTTTGAATTTGATTATATAGCTTAACCTCAATTTTAGAACTTTTTACTCAAGTTAAATTTCCAACGGGTCCACTATAAAGCCCATTTAGACATGCACGCCTTAAACTCCAAAACGGCCAAATAAGATTAAATCAAATTTTATGTGTTAAAATATTTGATTATGGGCTTTTTAATATGATTATATAGCTTAACCTCAATTTTATAACTTTTTATTCGTTAAAATTTCAACGGTCCACTTTAAAAAGCCCATTTAAACATGCACGCCTTAAACCCAAAAAAAAATTAAAAATTAAATTAAATTTTATAACTTAAAATATTTGATTATGGGCTTTTGAACATGATTATATATCTTAACCTCAATTTTAATACTTTTTACTCGGTTAAAATTCTAAATGGTTCACTATAAAGCCATTTGACATATGCGCCTTAAACACAACAAAAACGGACACAAAATAAGATAAAATCAAATTTTATGAGTTAAAATATTTGATTATGGGCTTTTGAATATGATTATATATCTTAAACTCAATTTTAAAACTTTTTACTCGGTTAAAATTCCAATGGTCCATTGTAAAAAGCCCATTTAGACATGCACGCCTTAAACCCCAACAAAATGGCCAAAAATAAGATTAAATCAAAATTTATGAGTTAAAATATTTGAATTTGGGCTTTTGAACAAGATTATATAGCTTAACCTCAATTTTAGAAAATTTTTACTCGGTTAAAATTCCAACGGGTCCACTTTGTAAAACCCCATTTAGACATGCATCCCTTAAAACCAACAAAACAACCAAAAAAATAAGATTAAATCAAATTTTATGAGTTAAAATATTTGATTATGGGCTTTTGAATATGATTATATAGCTTAACCTCAATTTTAACATTTTTACTCGGTTAAAATTCCAATGGGTCCACAATAAAGATCATTTAGACATGCATGCCTTAAACCCAACAAAATGGCCAAAAAAATAAGATTAAATCAAATTTTATGAGTTAAATATTTGATTATGGGACTTTTGAATATGATTATATAGCCTAACCTCAATTTTAGAACTTTTTACTAGATTAAAATTCTAACGGGTCCACTAAAAAGCCCATTTAGACATGCACGCCTTAAACTACAAAATGGCAAAAAATATAAGATTAAATCAAATTTTATGAATTAAAATATTTTAGTATGGACTTTTAATATGATTATATATCTTAACCTCAAATTTAGAACTTTTTACTCAGCTAAAATTCTAACGGGTCCACTATAAAGCCCATTTAGACATGCAAGCCTTAAACCCAACCAAACAGCCACAAAATAAGATTAAATCACATTTTATAAGTTAAAATATTTGATTATGGGCTTTTGAATATGATTATATTGCTCAGCCTCAATTTCAAAACTTTTTACTCGGTTATAATTCCAACGGGTCCACTGTAAATCCAATTTTAGATATGCACGCCTTAAACCCAACAAAATGGCCAAAAATAAGATTAAATCAAAATTTATGAGTTAAATTATTTTATTATGGTGTTTTGAATATGATTATATAGCTTCGTATCAATTTCAGAACTTTTTACTAGGTTAATATTCTAACAGGTCCACAGCAAAGCCCTTTTAGAGATGCACTACTTAAACGCCAACAAAACGGCCGCAAAATAAGATTAAAAAAAATTTTATGATTAAAATATTTAATTATGTGATTTTGCAAATGATTATATAACTTAACCTAAATTTTAGAAATTTTTACTCGGTTAAAATTCCAACGGGTCCACTGTAAAGCCTATTTAGTCATGCACGCATTAATCCCAACAAAACAGCCAGAAAATAAGATTAATTCAAAATTTATGAGTTAAAATATTTTATTATGGGCATTTGAATATGATTATATAGCTTAGCCTCAATTTTAAAACTTTTTACTCTTTTAAAATTCTAACGAGTCCACTTTAAAAACCATTTAGACATGTTTGCCTTAAACACCAACAAAACGGCCAAAAAATAAGATTAAATCAAATTTTATGAGTTAAAATATTTGATTATGGGATTTTGAATATGATTATATAGCTTAACCTCAATTTTAGAGCTTTTTACTCGGTTAAAGTTCCAACGGGTCCACTGTAAAGCCTATTTAGACATGCACGCCTTAAATCCCATCAAAATAAGATTAAATAAAATTTTATGTGTTAAAATATTTTATTATGGGATTTTGAATATGATTATATAGCTTAACCTCAATTTTAGAGCTTTTTACTCAATTAAAGTTCCAACGAGTCCACTATAAAGCCTATTTAGACATGCACGCCTTAAACCCAACAAAACAACCACAAAATAATATTAAATCACATTTTATAAGTTAAAATATTTGATTAAGGGCATTTTAACATAATTATATATCTTAACCTCAATTTTAATACTTTTTACTCGATTAAAATTTCAGCGGGTCCACTATAAAGCTCCTTTAGACATGCACGCCTTAAACACAACAAAGCAAACAAAAAATAAGATGAAATCAAATTTTATGAGATAAAATATTTTTTATGATCTTTTGAATATGATTATATATCTTACGCTCAATTTTGGAACTTTTTACACTGTTAAAATCCCAATGGGTGTACTATAAATTCCATTTCGACATGCACGCCGTGAACACAACAAAACCGACTAAGATGAAACCAAATTTTATGAGTTAAAATATTATGAGTTAAAATATTTGATTATGGGCTTTTGAATATGATTATATAGCTTAGCCTCAATTTCAAAACTTTTTACTTGGTTAAAATTATAACATGTCCACTGTAAAGCCCATTTAGACATGCACGCCTTAAACCCCAACAAAATGGCCGCAAAGTAAGATTAAATCAAATTTTATGAGTTAAAATATTTTATTATGTGCTTTTGAATATGATTATATAGCTTAAATTCAATTTAAGAACTTTTTACTAAGTTTAAATTCGAATGTGACCACCGTAAAGCCCATTTCGACATGCACGCATTAAACCCTAACAAAATAGCCAAAAAATAAGATGAAATCAAATTTTATGAGTTAAAATATATGATTATGGGCTTTTGAATAAGATTATATAGCTTAGCCTCAATTTCAGAACTTTTTACTCGGTTAAAATTCTAACAGGTCCACAACAAAGCCATTTTAGACATGCACGCCTTACACCCCAACAAAATTGCCGCAAAGTAAGATGAAAGAAAACTTTATGAGTTAAAATATTTGATTACGGGCTTTTGAATATGATTACATAGCTTAGCCTCAATTTTAGAACTTTTTACTATGTTAAAATTCTAAAAGGTCCACTATGAAGCCCATTTAGACATGCACGCCCTAAACCCAAACAAAACAGCCCCAAAATAAGATTAAATCAAATTTTATGAGTTAAAATATTTGATTACGGGCTTTTGAATAAGATTATATAGCTTAGCCTCAATTTTAGAACTTTTTACTCGGTTAAAATTCTAATGGGTCCACAGCAAAGCCCTTTTAGACATGCACGCCTTACACCCAACATAATTGCCGCAAAATAAGATGAAATCAAACTTTATGTGTTAAAATATTTGATTACGGGATTTGAATATGATTATATAGCTTATCCTCAATTTCAGAACTTTTTACTATGTTAAAATTCTAAAGGGTCCACTATAAAGCCCATTTAGACATGCACGCCCTAAACCCAAACAAAATTGCCCCAAAATAAGATTAAATCAAATTTTATGAGTTAAAATATTTGATTATGGGATTTTGAATATGATTATATAGGTTAGCCTCAATTTCAAAACTTTTTACTCTGTTAAATATCTAACGGGTCTACCGTAAAGCCCATTTAGACATGCACGCCTTAAACCCCATCAAAACGGCCCCAAAATAAGTTTAAATCAAATTTTATGAGTTAAAATATTTTATTATGGGCTTTTGAATATGATTATATAGCTTAACCTCAATTTTATAACTTTTTACTGAGTTAAGATTCCAACAGGTCCACTTTAAATCTGATTTAAACATGCACGCCCTAAACCTCAGTAAAATTGGATTAAATCAAATTTTATGAGTTAAAATATTTGATTATGAGCTTTTGAATATGATTATATATCTTAACCTCAATTTTAGAACTTTTTAATCGGTTAAAATTCCAACAGGTCCACTGTAAAGCCCATTTAGACATGTACGCCTTAAACCCAACAAAACGGCCACAAAATAAGATTAAAACAAATTTTATGAGTTAAAATAATTTATTATGGGCTTTTGAACATGATTATATACCTCAAACTCAATTTTAAAATTTTTTCCTCGGTTAAAATTCCAATGGCTCAACTATATGACCCATTTAGACATGCACGCCTTAAACATAACAAAACTGCCACAAAATAAGATTAAATCAAATTTTATAAGTTAAAATATTCAATTATGGGATTTTGAACAAGATTATATAGCTTAACCTCATTTTCAAAAAATTTTACTTGGTTAAAATTCCAACGGATCCACTGTAAACCCTATTTAGACATGCACGCCCTAAAACCCAACAAAACGACCAAAAAATAAGATGAAATCAAATTTTAAGAGTTAAAATATTTGATTATAGGCTTTTTAATATCATTATCTAGCTCAACCTCAATTTCAGAACTTTTTACTCGGTTAAAATTCCAACGGGTCCACTATAAATCCCATTTAGATATGCATGCCTTAAACCCAACAAAATGGCCAAAAATAAGATTGAATCAAATTTTATGAGTTAAAATATTTTATTATGGTGTTTTGAATAAGATTATATAGCTTCGAATCAATTTCAGAACTTTTTACTCGGTTAATATTCTAACGGGTCCAGTATAAAGCCTTTTAGAGATACACTCCTTAAACCCCAACAAAATGGCCAACAAAATAAGATTAAATAAAATTTTATGAATTAAAATTTTTAATTATGGGATTTTGAATATGATTATATAACTTAACCTCAATTTTATAACTTTTTACTTGGTTAAAATTCCAACAGGTCCACTATAAAGCTCATTTAGACATGCACGCGTTAAACCCAACAAAACAACCACAAAATAAGATTAAATCAAATTTTATGAGTTAAAATATTTTATTATGGGCTTTTGAATATGATTATATAGCTTAGCCTCAATTTCAGAACTTTTTACTCTGTTAAAATTCTAACGGGTCCACTATAAAGCCCATTTAGACATGCACGCCTTAAACACCAGCAAAACGGCCACAAAATAAGATTAAATCAAATTTTATGAGTATATTTGATTATGGGCTATTGAATATTTGATTATGCACACATTAAAGCCCATTTAGACATGCAAGCCTTAGACCCCAGCAAAATACGATTAAATCAAATTTTATGAGTTAAAATATTTGATTATGGGATTTTGAACATGATTATATATCTTAACCTCAATTTTAAAACTTTTTACTCGGTTAAAATTCCAACGGGTCAACTATAAAGCCCATTTAGACATACACGCCTTAAACACAACAAAACCGCCACAAAATAAGATTAAATCAAATTTTACGAGTTAAAATATTTGATTATGAGTTTTTGAACATGATTATATAGCTTAATCTCATTTTAAATTTTTTTACTCAGTTAAAATCTAACAGATCCACTGTAAACCCCTCTTGACATGAACGCATTAAAAACCAACAAAACGGCCAAAAAATAAGATGAAATTAAATTTTATGAGTTAAAATACTTGATTATGGGCTTTTGAATATGATTATATAACTCAACCTCGTTTTCATAACTTTTTACTCGGTTAAAATTCCAACGGGTCCATTGTAAATCCCATTTAGATATGCACGCCTTAAACCCAACAAAATGGCCAAAATAGGATTAAAACAAATTTTATGAGTTAAAATATTTTATTATGGTCTTTTGAATATGATTATATAGATTACCTCAATTTCAGAACTTTTTACTCGGTTAAAATTCTAACGGGTCCACTATAAAGATCTTTTAGAGATGCACTCCTTAAACCCCAACAAAATGGCCACGAAATAAGATTATATCAATTTTATGAATTAAAATATTTGATTATGGGATTTTGAATATGATTATATAACTTAACCTCAATTTTAGAGCTTTTTACTCAGTTAAAATTCCAACTGCTCCACTACAAAGCTCATTTAGACATGCATGCATTAAACCGAACAAAACAACCAAAAAAAAAGATTAAATCAAATTTTACGAGTTAAAATATTTGATTATGGGCTTTTGAATATGAGTATATATCTTAACCTCAATTTTAGAACTTTTTACTCGGTTAAAATTCCAACGGGTCTACTATAAAGCCCATTTAGACATGCACGCCTTAAACCCTAGCAAAATAAGACTAAATCAAATTTTATGTGTTAAAATATTTTATTATGGGATTTTGAATATCATTATATAGCTTAACCTCAATTTTAGAACTTTTTACTTGGTTAAAATTCCAAAGGGTCAACTGTAAAGCCAATTTAGACATGAATGCCTTAAACCCAACAAAAAAGCCACAAAATAAAATTAAATCACATTTTATAAGTTAAAATATTTAATTATGGGCTATTGAACATGATTATATATCTTAACTTCAATTTTAAAACTTTTTACTCGTTTAAAATTCCAATGGGTACACTATAAAGCCCATTTAGACATGTACGCCTTAAACACAACAAAACCGACACAAAATAAGATGAAATCAAATTTTATGAGTTAAATTATTTGATTATGGGATTTTGAATATGATTATATAGCTTAGCCTCAATTTCAGAACTTTTTACTCGGTTAAAATTACAATGGGTCCACTGTAAAGCCCATTTAAACATGCACTCCTTAAACTCCAACAGAGCGGCGACAAAATAAGATTAAATCCAATTTCATGAGTTTAAATAATTGATTATGGGCTTTTGAATATGATTATATTTCTTAACCTAAATTTTAGAACTTTTTACTATGTTAAAATTCCAACGTGTCCACCGTAAAGCCCATTTAGACATGAGCACCTTAAAACCCAACAAAACAGCCAAAAAAACAAGATGAAATCAAATTTTATGTGTTAAAATATTTGATTATGTGCTTTTGAATATGATTAAACATCTTAGACTTAATTTCAGAAGTTTTTACTCGGTTAAAATTCCAACGGGTCCACAATAAAGCCCATTTAGACATGCACCTTAAACCCCAACAAAACGGCAACAAAATAAGATTAAATAAAATTTTATGAGTTAAAATATTTTATTATGGGATTTTTAATATGATTATATATCTTAACCTCAATTTAAGAACTTTTTACTCGGTTAAAATTCCAACGGGCCTACTTTAAAGCCCATTTAGACATGCACGCCATAAACCCAGCAAAATAAGGTTAAATTTAATTTTATGAGTTAAAATATTTGATTATGGGCTTTTGAATATGATTATATACCTTGACCTCAATTTTATAACTTTTTACTCAGTTAAAATTCCAACGGGTCCACCGTAAAGCCCATTTAAACATGCACGCCTTAAACCTAACAAAACAGCCCTAAAATAAGATTAAATCATATTTTATGAATTAAAATAATTTATTTTGGGCTTTTGAACATGATTATATATCTTAACTCAATTTTAAAACTTTTTACTGGGTTAAAATTCCAACGAGTCCACTATAAAGCCCATTTAGACATGCACGCCTTAAACACAACAAAACGGTCACAAAATAAGATTAAATAAAATTTTATGAGTTAAAATATTTGTTATGGGCTTTTGGATATGATTATATAGCTTAACCTCAAATTTAGAGCTTTTTTCTTAGTTAAAATTCTAACAAGTCCACTATAAAGCTCATTTAGACATGCACACCTTAAAGCCCAACAAAATTGCCACAAAATAAGATGATATTAAATTTTATGAGTTAAAATATTTAATTATGGGCTTTTGAATATTATTATATAGCTTAGCCTCAATTTCTGAACTTTTTGATATATTAAAATTCTAACGGATCCACTATAAAGCCCATTTAGACAATCACAAACCCCCAATAAAACAGCCACAAAATAA
Organism: Hibiscus mutabilis; assembly: GCA_019671005.1. Taxonomy (NCBI): domain Eukaryota; kingdom Viridiplantae; phylum Streptophyta; class Magnoliopsida; order Malvales; family Malvaceae; genus Hibiscus; species Hibiscus mutabilis. The sequence continues at coordinate 20,893,894 of CM033733.1, read as the reverse complement.
GATTAAATCAGTTTTTTTGAGTTAAAATATTTGATTATGGGCTTTTTGTATATGATTATATAGCTTAACCTCAATTTTAGTACTTTTTACTCGGTTAAAATTTTAACGGGGCCACTTTAAAACCCATTTAGACATGCACGCCATAAACCCCAACAAAATAAGGTTAAATCAAATTTTATGAGTTAAAATATTTGATTATGGGCTTTTGAATATGATTATATAGCTTAACCTCAATTTTAGAACTTTTTACTCGGTTAAAATTCCAACAGCTCCACTGTAACGCCCATTTAGACAGACACGTCTTAAACCCAAAAAAAACGGCCACAAAATAAGACTAAATCAAATTTTATAAGTTAAAATAATTGATTATGGGCTTTTGAATATAATTATATAGCTTAACCTCAATTTTAGAACTTTTTACTCGGTTATAATTTCAACGGGTCTGCTGTAAATCCCATTTAGATATGCACGCCTTAAACATAACAAAATGGCCAAAAATAAGATTAAATCAAATTTTATGAGTTAAAATATTTTATTATGGTCTTTTGAATATGATTATATAGCTTATCCTCAATTTCATAACTTTTCACTCGGTTAAAATTCTAAGGGGTCCACTATAAAGCTGACACATGCATGCGCGCGGTCAAGTTACTCATATGGGACAAGAAGTTGAAGCTGTTCGATGCAAACAACAAGGTCCAAAGTGATGCATGCTTATGAGGTGTGAAGAGATGCATTTTAGATAATAAACTAAAAATGTTTTGCAAAGCTGGAGCATCAACCGACTTGAGACGAATTTTCGGATGGGATCCAGACATTTTTGAGTCGAGTTGTCTACTAACAAATTGACCGTCATTCAGTTACCTTTCCAACGCATCTTGAAACACGTCAATTGGACATTGGGAACTCAAGATATGTCAAATTTACTAAAGACTGCGCATTCAGAAAACTGGATACGGGATTTTGTAAAATTCAACCCAAAAGCTAACATATAAGGCTTTGGACTAATTAAACTTAACCCAATGTATTTATTATCATTTAAAATGATGTCTTTAGGGTTTTATATACTTTAAGAACCAGTCACCCTTCTCCCAAGCCGTTAGATCAAGTCCAATTTAATAGACTAGATTTCTTTGTTTATTTTATTCATTCATAGCTTTAGGTTAAAACCATCCTTCATCTATAAAAGGATGATGTCTTCTTCTTTGTTTTTCATATTTCATTGATTAATAAAAAGTTCTCTTTGGAGATTTTAGTATTCTTTGAGTTTGCAAGTGTTCGGTAAACTTGTCTAGAAGCCATCTTCAACATAAGATCATCGAGTTCTTGTGAGGGAGATAATCTTCACACTCTTGCTTGCCTAGGTAATTGCATCTAGGAGGGTGGGTTGGAGCCGCTTGAGGTTTCTTGCTTAGATAATTGCATCTAAGAGAGTGCCGAGGACAAAACAACAACAACGATTTGCAAGCCATCTTCATCTTCAACCTTCACACCATCTTCCATAATTCCATAAACAAAGCTAGAATTTTTAGATTTGTTTTATCTATCTCTTTCGCAATCTTTTTTAATCTTTTTATTTATATTCTTATTTCTCATCATCTAATCCATCATATTCACCTTGTTTCTTTAATTTTCCAGGTTTAATTATGAAATTTTTAAGAAACCCCAACTAGTTTCTCTTGAATTTTTAGATTTGCGCCTAACTTCCTTGTTCGAATCTAAAGCCCTAGGTTTGCTTCCAAGCGATCAAATTGAAGGTTACCACGTGCCAAAGCGTACTCTATCAAAAGCCCTTTTAGAGATGCACTCCTTAAACCCAAACAAAATGGCCGCAAAATAAGATTAAATCAAATTTTATGAATTAAAATATTTGATTATGGGATTTTCAATATGATTATATAAATTAGCCTCAATTTTAGAGCTTTTTACTCAGTTAAAATTCCAACGGGTCCACTGTAAAGCCCATTTAGACATGCATGCTTTAAACCTAACAAAACAACCACAAATTAATATTAAATCAAATTTTATGAGTTAAAATATTTTATTATGGGCTTTTGAACATGATTATATATCTTAACCTCAATTTTAATACTTTTTACTCGGTTAAAATTAAAACGGGTCCACTATAAAGCCCATTTAGACATGCACGCCTTAGAAACAACAAAACGGCCACAAAATAAGATTAAATAAAATTTTATGAGTTAAAATATTTGATTATGAGCTTTTAAACATGATTATATAGCTTAACCACATTTTTAAAAAAAATTTACTCGGTTAAAATTTCAACGGATCCACTGTAAACCCCATTTAGACATGCACGCCTTAAAACCCAACAAAACGGCCAAAAAATAAGATGAAATCAAATTTTATGAGTTAAAATACTTGATTATTGGATTTTGAATTTGATTATATAGCTTAGCCTAAATTTCAGATCTTTTTACTCAGTTAAAATTCCAACGGGTCCATTGTAAATCCTATTTAGATATGCACATCTTAAAGCCAACAAAATGGTGAAAAATAAGATTAAATCAAATTTTATGAGTTAAAATATTTTATTATGGTCTTTTGAAAATGATTATGTAGCTTAACCTCAATTTTAGAACTTTTTACTCGGTTAAAATTCCAACGGGTCCACTTTAAAACCCATTTAGTCATGCACACCATAAACCCCAGCAAAATAAGGTTAAATAAAATTTTATGAGTTAACATATTTGATTATGGGTGTAACACCCTAACTAGTATTCGATATTAAATACTAATTAGAGTGTCGCATAAAGAATATATAAAAAAAATTATATCGCGTAGAATCACATTTTGAATTTTTATCCCATCAAATTAAATACGATTTTAGGCAGCAACTTAACAATTCTTTTCTATAATATATAACGAATATAACTGCCTAAAAATTGCCTAAAATAAAAAGCTACCCGATTGCTCTATTTACCCTTATCTAGTTATTACCAGATTTTAAAATTTAATATAACTACTCATCATCCATTATAAACATAAACTAGTTTATATGTTATTACAAACCATATATAAACTAGTATATAACCGACTAATTTTAACATATACATGCCATCTAAAAACATGAAAACACATCAAAAGATGTTATTACTGATACCGTGTTCATATTCCGGATAAGTAGGATGCCCGCTCCTTACTTCGAATTCGGCTTTTACCTACGCGTGAAAACCATCACACGCTAAGTATATACTTAGTGAGGCAATAATAAAATCCAGTGCAATATAACATAACTATAACTAATAACATGTAACGGTATTCATGCATTTTGAATCACTAGATATAGCTTACCTTCACCTTAATAATATATCAACATAATATAAATCAGATATAAATTTCTTACCAATATACTTGCCATAACCTTAAGAGTTTATAAACTCTTTTACCTAATTATCAATTAATAACAATATCATAGCCCAAATATAACCTATGAGGACCCTGGGTACACGAGTCAAAGATGCACCGAAGTGCTAATACACATAAGGTAGTGCCCACCATATGCACTAAGTGTCATTTATATACACTATAGTGCTAAACCGAATAACCGAATGTGCAACGTGCTGCTGGACTCTATGGCATGCCAACTATACCCTTTCCCTCAATGACTTAGTTGGGCAAATTTTCCATATTTATTCATTCATGGCAATGTATATTAACATAATTTAACATTTGGGCAGTTCATACCCTAAATGACATTCATGATATAACATCATATATAACTAGTGATCCATGCATTTATATTCAATCTTTGACATATTTAAAATATGTCAATCATATGATCAATGACATAAATATTATGCCAATATATAAACCAGGTAGACTTATCGCAAGTCTTCCCAATGATGTATAAAACATCCATGTATCATGTTATGTATGCATTGCACTCACCTAATGCCTCACTAGTAAACCTTACTATTGCTTTTAGCTTTACTCTTGAACTTTTTCCTTGTCTTTAATCTTGCTCGTAATATGATCTTGATCACAGTCACGATCTATAAAATCATAATTTACCAAGCACATACATTTCAAAGCGTATGTTAGTATCATTATAACATAAGTACATATTAGGAATAAAATTCCTAGAAATCCTTTATTATTCATATCCATCACAAATTCACAAGACAAACTTAAATCTCATAAAATAATCATAAATTGAATTCTTTTAGAATTCACCTCAACTTTCCAAATTATTCAAAATGGTCCATTGCCATTGAACTTCAAATTCAAACACTTAACCACATATTCAAGTATTCCAAGAATATATTCAAGCTTAACACATTAATTTCTAATCACTTTCCATATCATTTTCAAAATTTTCCTTAATATGCCATTTGGTCCTCAACACTTTGTAAACTTCCAAATTGATCCACCTTGTAAAATCATTCTCACATCATTTCTAGCCATAGGGAAATTTTTCATATTTTTTCCCTAATTCCCTATAGTCCGAATATGAAGAGTCTTTTTACCCAAATTTTCCAACTTAATTCAAGCATGAATTCAACTTCTAAACCTCATTTCCAAGCTTCTATAATCATTCCCATATCAAAATCAATTTAAATTCAACTTCACATCAAAACCCTAACTTTAAACAAATTAGGATTTAGCTACTTTCAAATAGTTTCAATCATACTACAAGCTTGGATATAATTCTGCAACAACAACTTCATCAAAATCTAATCTTAAATCATCATATTTAAACATCCCCTTCATCCATCCAAATCATAAAACTAAGGTTTCAAGCAAGGAAAACATGAATAAATGGTACCAAAAGATAGAGAATCTCATGTAGATTAATTCCATGTTTCATGCTTTCATAAAAAATCCAACTAAATAAGCTTGAACATCCAAACGAAACATTTTCTCTTACTTTAGAGGGTTGTTCGAACAAGAGGAGATGAGTGAAGAAAAATCTTGAATTTTCATTTGTTTTTAATTTAGCAATTTTTCATCTATTATAAAAATCTCTTTGATAGCAAAATGACCATTTTTCCCTTGTAATCCAATGTTCCATATCTTACCACATGTCAATCTACTCATCCATGGGTCAAAAATAAACCAAGTAGTTAGTAATTACCAACTTTGCCATTGGAATTTTCCAAAATTACCATCTTGCCATTTTTCATCTAATAGCTCATATTTAACATGGAAAACCTACTTTAATCCAATGGTCCATGTTAAATCCTACCGTTTTAAGACATGGAAATGACATTTTTAACCTTGCTTTATCATCCTTTAAAATATCTTAAATATCTGATTGGATCTGATTATCTGAATATTTTTCCAAACTTTATCATTTTATAGCTACTAATACAAACTCCGTACGAAAAATCCGAGTAACAAAAAAACATCATTCTTGGGAGTAAACTATTCATCTACGGGATTAAAATACATAACTTTTGGAAGTTACAGTTTAGTCCTTAAACTTTTCCAAAGTTTATACTTTGGCCATCAAACTTTCAAAATTTTCATTTTGGTCACTAGCCAAAATTTAGGATATTACAATTCTCCCCCTTAAGAAAATTCATCCTCGAATTTTCCTTACTTGGTTCAAAAAGGTACAGATACTACTTTTTCATTGTTTCCTCTGTTTCCCAAGTAGCTTCTTATACTTTGTGATTTCTCCATAGAACTGTAACTAGAGGAATCTTCTTGTTCCTTAATTGTTTCTCCTCGGGCCAAAATTTTTACAGGTTCTTCATAATAATTCAAATCCAACTGAATCTAGATCTCTTCTGGGGTAATAACATGTGAATGATCTGATCGATATTTTTGAAGCATGGACACATGAAATACATTATGGACCTTTAAGAATACTTTATCTCCAATTTCAAACTCTATATCCTTTCTTTTAAGACCTGAATATGAATTTTGTCTATCGAAGCAGCCATGAGATTATCTTGAATTATCTTTACCTTATTCTCCGTTTCTTGAACAAGATCCGGTCTGATGATTTTTCTATCCTCCAACTCAAACCAATTCAACGGCGTTCAGCATTTCTTCCATATAATGCCTCATAAGGTGCCATCTTTATACTCAATTGATAACTATTGTTGTAGGCAAACTCAGCTAATGGAAGATGTTTTTCCCATGAACCTACAAATTTTATTATACATGCTCTGAGCATATCTTCAAGTATCTGAATAGTTCTTTCTAATTGTCCATCTGTTTGGGGATGGAAAGCAGTACTGAAGTGTAACCGAGTTCCCAATGCTTCATGTAATTCACTCCAAAACCTTGAAGTGAACCTTGGATCGCTATCGGATATAATAGACATAGGAACTCTATGTAGTCTAGCAATTTCCTTAATATATATCTCCGCCGACTTGTTAAGGAGTAGTCTGTTTGAACTGGTATGAAATGTACCGTCTTAGTTAATCGGTCCACAATTACCCAAATTGAATCTTTCTTACTTTGCGTCAATGGTAAACCTGTTAAAAAATGCATAGTGACCTTTTCCCACTTCCATAGTGGGATTGAGATCGGTTGGAGTAATCCCGATGGAACTTGATGTTCTACCTTTACTTGTTGACATGTTAAACATTTAGCAACAAACTCAATGATAGCTTGTTTCATGCCAGGCCACCAAAATTGACTTTTTATATCTTGACACATTTTGTTACCTCATGGATTCATAGTTAAAGGACTGAAATGTACTTCTAAAAGTATTTCCCTCTTTAGATCCTCATCTTTAGGAATGTATATTCCCTTATAACATAAACATCCATTTGATTTTACTTCAAAGTCTTTAGATTCACCACATTCAACTTACTTCTTCTTTTCCAAGCAATCTTTATATTTTCCTTGTAACTCTTTAATCCTTTCTATCAAAGTAGGCTTGATTTGAAGCTCAGCCATTATTGCACCATTTCCCTGTAACCTTAACTGAGCATTCAATGATCTTAAGGCATAAAATGTTTTCTGGCTAAGTGCATCTGCTACCACATTATCCTTCCCTGGATGGTAATCAATGATTACATCATAGTCCTTGATCAATTCTATCCATCTTCTTTGCCTCAAGTTAAGCTCCTTTTGAGACAACAAATATTTCAAACTTTTATGATTCGTGAAGATGTAACACTTTCACCATATAAGTAGTGACGCCAAATCTTCAAAGAGAACACTACTGTAGCCAACTCTAAATCATGAGTAGGATAATTCCTTTCTTGAGTTTTGAGTTTTCGAGAAGCATATGCTACGACTTTTCCTTCTTGCATCAATACACTTCTCAAACCATTATGTGATGCATCATTATAGATTGTGAAATCTTTCCCAGATTCTGGTTGTACCAAGACAGGAGCTTCAGTTAATATCTTCTTCAATTTGTCGAAACTTTCCTGACATTTATTTGTCCAAACAAATGGCACATCTTTTCTTAATAGCTTAGTTATTAGAGCGCCAATCATTGAAAAATCTTTCACGAACCGTCGATAATAACCAGCTAATCCCAAGAAACTTCTCACTTCAGAGACATTTTGAGGAACTTTCCATTTGAGTATTGCTTGAACCTTTTTAGGATCAACTTGAATTCCTTCAGTAGAGACTATGTGTCCAAGGAAAGCTACTTCAAACAACCATAATTCATACTTTCACAGCTTTGCATACAATTACTTTTCTCAGAGGATCTGAAGAACTACTCGAAGAAGAGTATCATGATCCTCTTTGTTTTTTGAATAAACCAATATATCATCTATGAATACCACCACAAATTGATCCAAATATGGCTGAAATATCCGATTCTTCATATTCATAAAAGCTACTGGTGCATTTGTAAGTCCAAAAGGCATTACTACAAACTCATAATGCTCATATCTAGATCTCAAAGCTGTCTTTGGGATATCTGCTTCTTTGATCTTCAATTGATGATACCCCGATCGAAGATCAATTTTAGAGATCACAGTTGCCCCTTTAAGTTCATCAAAGAGGTCATCAATCATTGGTAAAGGATATTTGCTTTTTACCATCACTTTATTAAGTTGACGATAATCCACACATAACCTCATTGATCTATCTTTCTTTTTCACAAATAAGACTGGAGCTCCCCAAGGTGATATACTTGGTCGTATAAAACCTTTATCCAATAATTCTTGTAATTGAGTCTTCAGCTCTCTAAGTTTTGTAAGAGCCATCATGTAAGGTGCCATTGATATTGGTACTGTTCCTAGAAGCAAATCAATACCAAATTCCAACTCTCAATCCGGAGGTAATCTCGATAATTCATCCAAAAAACATCTGGAAATTCCCGCACTGTAGGTATCTTTTCCAAATCTATCCTTGTTTCCAGAATATTTATCACATGAGCTAAATATGCTTCATACTCATGTGATAATAACTTTTCAGCAGTTACAGCTGCAGTCTCATTGCTCAAATAATTTTTCCTTTCTCCCTCAAATATTATTTTTGAACCATCCGGTTCTTTTAAGACTGCCCTTTTTTATCAGCATTCAACTATAGCATCATATGTCGATAGCCAATCCATTCCAATAATAACTTCAAACTCTTGGAAAGGTAATTCTATAAGATTGGCTGGAAATTCTCTTCCTTGGATCTTTATAGGACACTTTCTACATATTCGAACTACTTTGGCGCTTTGTCGTAATGATTAATAGCTACCTCACTCGAAATTTGTTCTACTATAATATTTCTTTCTAGTGTTACTTTAGAACTAATATACGAATGGGTAGAGCCTGAATCAATCAATGTAAAAATAGATCTGCCAAAGAGTTTGACATACCTGCTACGATCTCTGAATCATCTCAATCATGAGCAGTCTTGATATTGTATACTCGAGCGGCAGCCTTATCTTCTCGACTAGATAGATTCGTAGATACTCCTAGTTTGCCACCTTTATTTCCCCTACTTTTTTGAGTGATGTGAATGATTGATCAGGGTGAAGCTCTGGATAATTCTTCTTGAAATGACTAGCTTGTCCACAATGATAGTATTCTCCACCAGCGAACCAGCATTGACCAGAGTGCCTCTTTCCACAATGTTCACATTCCAGAATAGGATGAATTTTAGAGCCCCGAGTACCCGCACTAACAGTCTGAGCCTGCTTTGACTTCCCTCTAGAATATCCCTTTTTAGCGAAAGAAGCTGATATTGCTGGATTTCGCTTTGGAAAACCTTTAATGCATTTAAATGACGATGCAGCAAAAGAACTTCCAGATCTTTTTCCAGTCTAGACCTATTTTCTCGCTTTTTCCTCGAGATCCACTTTTTCTATAACTTTTTCTCGATTCACCGCCTCTTGAAAAGTGGTGAAATTGCGAGAAACCAATACTCTTTTATATTGAGAATCCAACCCATCTATGAATTTATCGATTCTGGATTTTCTATTGGAAGAAACTCTGCTACAAATCGGCTCAGTCTATTGAATTCACATTCGTATTCATAGACTGTCCTTCCCGATTATTTCAAATCCATAAACTACTACATCAATTGTTCAATGAACATGTCCCCAATATACTTTTCTTTGAATTCTTTTAGAAAAAATTCCCATGTAATTTGTTCTGAAGGAACTCGTGCAATGACTACATTCCACCACACGCTCGCTTGCTCCATCAGAAAGGATACTACTCCTTCTAACTTTCCTTGATCATCGTAAGGAATTCTACTCAACATGATCTTAATATCATTCAACCAGTAATCAGTGACCATTGGATATGTATCCGTATCACCTCGAAACTCTGGTGCTTTCATTTTCCTTAATTCCTTTGGAATTGATACTGATGCTCGCCGATTTATAATAGCATCCAATGCCTGAAGAAATAAGCCTTGATCTTGTATAGGCATATTTCTTTGTTCCTGAGCTAACGGCTCTACATTTTGCTAACCCTGAGGCGAATTTTGATTCACCTCATTACTTTCACTCTGGGCAGGCATATCACGCTCGATTTCCTGAGAGATTCTCGTTGATCTGACATCTGCTAATGTCACAATCATCCCTTACGAGTAAAGAGTAACAATACTAATTACTAGGCATCCAATTATATTCATACAAATATCAGTAATTTTGACATCCTAGTGGTATGTATATAATTTTGACTATTAATAAACCCGATTCGTATCCAGAATCGGCTAAACCTGTGGCTTTAATACCAATAAATTAACACCCTAACTAGTATTCTATATTAAATACTAATTAGAGTATCACATAAGAATATATAATTTTTTATATCGCGTAGAATCACATTTTGATTTCTATCCCATCAAAATAAATCTGATTTCAAGCAGCAACTTAACAATTATTTTCTATAATATATAAGGAATATAACTGCCTAAAATAAAAATCTACCTGATTGCACTATTTACCCTTATATAGTTATTACCCAATTTTAAATTTTAATATAACTACTCATCATCCATTATAAACATAAACTAGTTTATATGTTATTACAAACCATATATAAACTAGTATATAACCGACTAATTTTAACATATACATGCCACCTAGAAACATTAAAACACATCAAAAGATGTTATTACTGATACCATGTTTATATTCTGGATAAGTAGGATGCCCGTTCCTTACTCCAAATTTGGCTTTTTACCTACGCGTGAAAACCATCACAAGCTAAGTATATACATAGTGCGGCAATAATAATATCCAGTGCAATATAACATAACTACAACTAATAACATGTAATCGTATTCATGCATTTTGAATCACTAGATATAGCTTACCTTCACCTTAATAATATATCAACATAATATAAACCGAATATAAATTTCTTACCAATATACTTGCCATAACCTTACGAGTTTACAAACTCTTTTACCTATTTATCAATTAATTAACAATATCATAGCCCAAATATAACCATGAGGACCCTGGGTACTCGAGTCAAAGATGCACCGAAGTGCTAATACACATAAGGTCATGCCAACCATAATACACATAAGCTAGTGCCCACAATATGCACAAAGTGTCCTTTAAATACACTATAGTGCTCAACCGGATAACCGAATATGCAGAGTGCTGCTGGACTCTATGGCATGCCAGCTATACCCTGTCCCTCAATGACTTACTTGGGCATATTTTCCGTATTTATTTCATTCATGGCAATGTATATTAACATAATTTAACATTTGGGCAGTTCATACCCGAAATAACATTCATGATATAACATCATATATAACTAGCGATCCATGTATTTATATTCAATCTTTGACATATTTAAAATATGTCAATCATATGATCAATGACATAAATATCATGCCAATATATAAACCAGGTAGACTTTTCACAAGTCTTCCCAATGATGTATAAAACATCTATGTATCATGTTATGTATGCATCGCACTCACCTGATGCCTCACTAGTAAACCTTACTATTGCTTTTAGCTTTACTCTTGAAGTTTTTCCTTGTCTTTAATCTTTCTCGTAATACGATCTTGATCACTGTCACAATCTATAAAATCATCGCTTACCAAATACATACATTTCAAAGCGTATGTTAGTATCATTATACCATAAGCACATATTAGGAATAAAATTCCTAAAAGTCCTTTATTATTCATATCCATCACGAATTCACAAGACAATCTCAAATCTCATAAAATAGTCATAAATTGAATTCTTTTAGAATTCACCTCAACTTTCCAAATTATTCAAAATGGTCCATTGCCATTGAACTTCAAATTCAAACACTTAACCACATATTCAAGTATTCCAAGAATACATCAAGCTTAACACATTAATTTCTAATCACTTTCCATATCATTTTCAAATTTTTCCTTAATATGCCACTTGGTCCTCAACAGTTTGTAAACTTCCAAATTGATCCAAACAACATTCTAAGCCTTGTAAAATCATTCTCATGTCATTTCTAGCCGTAGGGAAATTTTTCATAATTTTTCCCTAATTTATCCCTATAGGCCGAATATGAAGAGTCTTTTTACCCAAATTTTCCAACTTGATTCAAGCATGAATTCAACTTCTAAACCTCATTTACAAGATTCTATAATCATTCCCATAACAAAATCAATCTAAATTCAACTTCACATCAAAACCCTAACTTTAAACAAATTAGGATTTAGCTACTTTCAAGTAGTTTCAATCATAGTACAAGCTTGGATATGATTCTACAACAACAACTTCATCAAAATCTAATCTTAAATCATCATATTTAAACATCCCCTTCATCCATCCAGATCATAAAACTAAGGTTTCAAGTAAGGAAAACATGAATAAATGGTACCAAAAGATAGAGAATCTCATGTAGAATAATTCCATGTTTCATGCTTTCATCCAAAATCCAACTAAATAAGCTTCAACATCCAAAAGAAAAATTTTCACTTACCTTAGAGGGTTGTTCGAACAAGAGGAGATGAGTGAAGAAAAATCTTGAATTTTCATTTGTTTTTAATTTAGCCATTTGTCATCTATTATAAAAATCTAAATAAAAATCTCTTTTATAGCAAAATGACAATTTTGCCCTTGTAATCCAATGTTCCATATCTTACCACATGTCAATCTACTCATCCAAGGGTCAAAAATAAACCAAGTAGTTAGTGATTACCAACTTTGCCCTTGGAATTTTCCAAAATTACCATCTTGTCATTTTTTATCCAATGGCTCATATTTAACATGGAAAACCTACTTTAATCCAATGGTCCATGTTAAATCCTACCATTTTAAGTCATGGAAATAACATTTTTAACCTTGTTTTATCATCCTTTAAAATATCATAAATATCTGATTCGATCTGATTATCCGAATATTTTTCCAAACTTTATCGCTTTATGGCCACTAATACAAACTCCGTACGAGTAACACGAAAACATCATTCTCTGGGATAAACTATTCATATAGGGGACTAAAATACATAACTTTTGGAAATTACAATTTAGTCCCTAAACTTTTCCAAAGTTTATACTTTGGCCATCAAACTTTCAAAATTTTCATTTTGGTCACTAGAAAAAATTTGGGATATTACGATGGGCTTTTGATAATGATTATATAGCTTAACCTCAATTTTAGAACTTTTTATTCGGTTAAAATTCCAACGGCTCCACTGTAAAGCCCATTTAGACATGCACGCCTTAAACCCAACAAAACGGCCCCAAATATGACTAAATCAAATTTTATGAGTTAAAACAATTGATTAAGGGATTTTGAATACGATTATATAGCTTAACCTCAATTTTAGAACTTTATACTCAGTTAAAATTCCAACGGGAGCACTGTAAATCCCATTTAGATATGCACGCCTTAAACCCAACTAAATGGCCAAAAATAAGATTAAATCAATTTTTTTTAGTTAAAATATTTTATTATGGTATTTTGAATATGATTATATAGCTTAGAATCAATTTCAGAACTTTTTACAAAAGTTAAAATTCTAACGGATCCACTATAAAGCCCTTTTAGAGATGCACTCCTTAAACCCCAACAAAAAGGCCGCAAATAAGATTAAATCAAATTTTATGAATTAAAATATTTCATTATGGGATTTTCAATAAGATTATATAAATTATCCTCAAGTTTAGAGCTTTTTACTCGGTTAAAATTCCAACGGTCCATTGTAAAGCCCATTTAGACATGTATTAAACCCAACAAAATAGCCACAAAATAAGATTAAATCAAATTTTATGAGTTAAAATATTTTATTATGGGCTTTTAAATATTATTATTTATCTTAACCTCAATTTTAAAACTTTTTACCCGGTTAAAATTCTAACGAGTCCACTATAAAGCTCATTTAGACATGCATGTCTTAAACACAACAAAACAACGACAAAATAAGATTAATAAATTTTTTTATGAGTTAAAATATTTGATTATAGGCTTTTGGATATGATTATTTTGCTTAACCTCAAATTTAGAGCTTTTTTCTCGGTTAAAATTCCATCGGGTCCACTGTAAAGCTCATTTAGACATGCACGCCTTAAACCCCAACAAAATTGCCGCAAAATAAGATGAAATCAAATTTTATGAGTTAAAATATTTGATTATGTGCTTTTGAATATGATTATATAGCTTAGCCCCAATTTCAAAACTTTTTACTATGTTAAAATTCTAACGGATCCACTATAAAGCCCATTTAGACATGCACGCCCTAAATCCCCAACAAAACGTCCACAAAATAAGATAAAATCAATTTTTTTGAGTTAAAATAATTGATTATGGTCTTTTGAATATGATTATATAGCTTAACCTCAATTTTAGAACTTTTTACGAGGTTAAAATTCCAACGGGTCTACTTTAAAACCCATTTTGACATGCACGCCATAAACCCCAGCAAAATAAGGTTAAATCAAATTTTATGAGTTAAAATATTTGATTATAGGCTTTTTAATATGATTATATAGCTTAACCTTAATTTTAGAGCTTTTTACTTGGTTAAAATTCCAACGGGTCCACTATAAAGCCCATTTAGGCATGCACGTCTTAAACCCAACAATACGGCCACAAAATAAGACTAAATCAAATTTTATGAGTTAAAATAATTGATTATGGGCTTTTAAATATGATTCTATAGCTTAACCTCAATTTTAGAACTCTTTACTCGGTTAAAATTCCAACGAGTCCACAGTATAGCCCATTTCGACATGCACGCCTTAAACACCAACAAAACGGACACAAAATAAGATTAAATCATATTTTATGAGTTAAAATATTTTATTATGGGCTGTTGAATATGATTATATAGCTTAGCCTCAATTTTAAAACTTTTTACTTGGTTAAAATTTCAACGGGTTGTACTTTTTACATGGTTAAAATTCCAACGGTAACGGGTGTTCAAAATTCTCTCTCAACTCATTTCTCTCATCCCCTCTTTTATCTTTGTTCAGCTTCTCTCAGCCTACATCCTCCATCTGGTGTTCTCCTCCGTCGCACTGCCTCTATGAAGCACCGGTCAGCAACCTTGGCGTTGCATCCATGCCTTGTAGTTTTGGAGCTGTTTGCTCTTGCTGGCTTTTGGACACCATTATCTTTGTTCTCCCACTATCTCCAATCACCCTTTTGGATCTGTTCTGATCCTTCATCACTGAGAAGAGAGGCTTTTTGAATCCTCCGTAGTAATTCCCATACCTTTCAATCGGCTGACCATATATGTAAGTATTTTTATATTGTCATTTTCTTTTCCATTCCATTTTACGTGTTGGCATTACGACCTTTCAAAATACTTATAGTCCACATCGTCTCAATTCCCACCAACATATATTTACCTTATTTCTGTTATATGTTGTTTAAAAAAGATTTTTGTAATGTTACTAGAATCTGGGTAAACACCTCTATATTTGAATCCCATATTTTTTGGTATGCTATTTGCCTCCATTATCATTCCAAAGGAGAATTTGGTCACATTTATTACAGATTTTTTGACAACACTATAATATCTATATTTTTCGCCATTTCACTTGCGTTTCATCTTCCTTTTAGCTGGTCACAAATACTTAATTTTCAAGTTCCTTTTAATTGACTTTATTACAATCACAATTATCTTCTACAACTGTACTCTCTTGTCCCGCTGCTTTATTCAGGGGAAAGAGTTTATCGGGTGTGTTTTAACATCCATAACGTTGTAAGGCAATTGTCCTGGTCTTTACGACCTTGATTAACTTTCTCATATACCATATACAAATACTTTCAAGCCACTGCATATTTTTTTGTTGGATATCATCACCTTAAATTTACATTCCATTGTTACTATAATAATCTCCTTCCAATTGTATCAAGTAAAAAATAATACGAATATCATTGGACTTATTTCCATCTCTTTCATCATATTTAATTTATTATATTTCTTTGCATTCTCTAATAAACTTTTACAAATTCAACAAACATTTTCAAAAGTTTTTTGGACTCTAGTTAATTATACAATTTCTACCTTAACACTCCATTGAATATTGCTCGCAGACATGACTACAAAGCTCTCACTAAATTAACTTTAATTCTAATCAGGGTATTTCGAGTATTACGATATTTGCAAATCCAAATTCTCTTCTATTACCATCATTATATTCGAATATCTTTCCATTCACCCCTACATTATTTGATTAGTCGATCAAAATCAGTAACGGGATCGTACTTGCCTAAAAACAATATCCAATATGAACTTAAGTTCATTACTTCTCTTTTAAATTGGCAACCTTCAATCATCGTTTCATTTGCAATTAATATAGTAAAAAATAACATTTACTTCCCCTTTAATTATATTGGCCTTTATATGGACATGCCTTTGATTATAGTATCGTCCATATTAGCATTAAGGAATATTTCCATAAACATGATTGTATCAAAATCAATCTATAAGGAATCGTCTTCCTTTATACTCATTTATATTATTGCCATATCCTTTTCAAAAGGATTAAAGTTTCTCTTAACTCCACTGTTAACTCATTATATTTGCCACTTAGGAAACAAATTTTTTATAAGGAATTTCCAAATTCTATCGATTATTCATCACCAAATCAATTCCATTTGTACCGTCTTCGCACCTTGCAATTACCAACTCTCCATTATTTTAAAATCATTTATAATTTTACTATTCAACATATAAATTGTATACATAGATTTATTAACATTTCCATTCTTTTTATTTCTGTCTACCAAGATTGCCTTCTATCCACGAACTATCACCATATTACAAATTTCAATCTTTTGACCAAATTAATTCTACGATCCTTGATTCTTTTGTTCCCTAATTCGACTAGCAATCTATTTCCCTCTAGATGCCCATCACTCATTTTAATTAAACTTACACAGAATTTCCTCCCTTACGTTCTTTCCAAAAAGCTTAATATTTTAATTCGCATTCCCAATTTATCTTTTCTAAAACAATGGACAGCCAGACGATCTTGCATTCCACATATAATTTCCATTTCCATTTCCATGCGTAACAGTGTTACTAATTCCTACTCTTTTATTATCTTTAAAAAAGGTAAACTTTCCCTTTTTCTTGTAGCCACATTTATGGTATCCTTGCCATACTCTTATACTTTCAATTTTATTTGCCTCCTTTTTAGTTTATTCTTCCGATAAATATATCAAAATAAACAATATCACATATTAATTTCCAATGATATCACCACTAGGATTCGTCTCCCAATCCTTGACTTTTTGAAATTTCCACAATCAATTTATTCCCATCTTGACTATTATTCGTTCACACAAATTACACCTAATTTTCGGTTAGAACTTTTTCTAAGGAGGATTATATGCAATATTAATTATAATGGACCAATTTGCCTTTATTTCATTATTAGGCACCGTTTCTTTCTTAACATGTCTTCACTTTCCTTATATACTCTCCTAAACAACCAAAATTTATTACAACCATTAACTTTCTTGAACAGTAGTTTTCGACTATCTAACTTTCCAAACATACCCCTAAACCAATTTTAAAACACCAAATTCAATGCAGGAATCTCTAAATTTAATTTCCATTCTTTGCCGATTTTATTCCTTGCTATTTTCTTAGTAGCTATCTATGGTAGATACTATAAATTCACGTTTATTCCACAATCTCCTACCCTTCTAATCGAACCTTTTGGAACAAATCCCCAATTAATTACTACCACATTTAACCAAAGTGGATTCCTCTTTTCAAAATATTCCCATATGGCAGATTACCAAATTCTACCCAATTTGTCTCCTTTACGTCTGCCCTACATGATCTTATATCCTAATGTTCTTCCCACCAGCTTTTACATTTTAAATTTCCGTCCAAACTCCATTTTGCCAACCAAATCCTTCTCTAATTTCTTGCAATCCTGGACAAAACATGTAAATCACTCAAATTTTGACTTTACCATCAAAATTATTTTACATAGTTTATAACTTTGAATTCCCTCCCATCTTTTTTCCTCTTAATTCTTTCCAACCGGACTCAATATGGATTAAATTTCATTTAATCCTAAACTTCCTTGCAATATTTAATTCTTACCCCATATGGATTAAATATCTATTTAATCCGTCTCCCAATTGTATTACCCTCTCCATCAATTCCTTTGCAATATTTCATCTTTGGAATTTTTACTTTCCTAATGATAATATTTCCAAAGATAATTATTTATTTCAACTGCTTAATTTTACTCTTGCAACTCAATTAACTTTCCAATCAACTCTATTCCTTTGGCCTATTCGGCTAAAATTGGTATCACAAGTTTCTACTTATAAATCCTGGTGTGCTATTAAATCTATTCTTAATCTATCTAAATTTCAACCTTCCATATTTGTTTCCCCAGGACTTAATTTCCTTCTTACCACTCTTATTTCTTCCTTAATTAAACTCCTTTCTTTTGTCAACAATAACAAGTATCCCTCATTTAAATTTCCCATCCCTATGTTCGGCTACTACTTTGAAAATGATAAATTTTATCATTTGAATATATTATTTCGAACCACTAAGAAGGCTCGTCCTTCAACCACCACCAAAAATAACATAGTTGGGATGAGCAACGGAAAAAACTCTCTGGCGGAGGTTGACGTTCAATCCCACCGAGGAAAATGAAAATCTTACGTTGGAACTGCCGCAGTCTTGGTAAAGCCTAGGCAGCTCAGGCTTTAGGACGAATTGTTGCTAAGTTTAATCCTGATTTATTGTTTCTATGCGAAACTCGTCTCAACAAATATTATAGTGAAAGACTACGAATTACACTTAGTATGTATGGCTGCATCACTATTGATGTCAGTCAAACTTGTTCTGGAATAATTCTTCTATGGAATAATAATATCAATGTCGGTTTGCTTTCGTACTCAGACCATCATATTGATATTGTTATTCAAGAAATACAACTCATTTCCACTTTTCTAGTATCTATGGCTATGTTGAAACAAATAAAAAAACTAAAACTTGGGAACTAATTGACACTTTAATCTCTTCCTCGCCTTTCCCCCGGCTATTTGGAGGAGACTTGAATGAGATCTTGTCTGATAACGAAAAGTAAGGTGGTTATCGTCGTGCGCGCTCACAAATTGACAATTTTAAGGACTGCTTATCCCGTAATAACCTTTTTGATTGCAAACCGGTCAAAGGCTGGTTCACTTGGACCAAATCCGGACCTCGAACCACAAAAATTTTGAACGACTTGACCGTTTTGTGGCTAATACGGGTTGGCTTAATAAGCATCCTAATTATCGTGCAACTTCTGATTTCTATGCGAATTCTAACAATTGCTTCATCCTTATAGAGACAGATCATGCTATTACTAATCGCGTTGTGCCTAATGATGATCATTTTCGTTTTGAAAGTTGTTGGGCAAATAACTCTGATTGTGTATCCATTATTCAAACAACTTGGTCAGCCACTCATGGTTCGGCTGTGGAAAAAATACAAGTTGTCGGCTCTTGCCTAAAGGACTAGCAATCATACCAACGAATCTCCTCCACAGGTCGCATTAATGAGCTAAATAAACAAATAAATTCTTGTCTCCGACGACGTCTTTCCACTACTAATGAAGAGACATTCGTAATGGCTAAATTTGAGCTTCGTCACCTTCTTGATCCACAGGAAGCGTATTGGACTCAACGCTCACGCATTTATTGACTCGCCCAAGGAGATAAGAACACCTCTTTCTTTCATTCTCGTGCGAATGGCCAACGTAAGAAAAATAAAATTAAGGGTTTGTTCGACCACTCAAATATTTGGCAGGAAAATAAGAGAGACATTATGGGAATTGTCGTTGACTATTTCCAAAGTCTTTTTACATCTTCCGAACCAAATATTACTTCTCTAATTCTTAACAACATTGCCCCTACCATTACTCCTGAAATGAATGAGGCTTTAAATAAGACTTTCACTGCAGAAGAAATCCTTTACGCCTTTCAAGACATTAACCCAAGGAAAGCTCCTGGTATTGATGGACTACCCAATGGGTTCTACCGATAGCAATGGGACACAGTAGGGTAGGATGTCATTAGTCTGTGCCTGGACCTTCTCTCCGGGAATGCAGGCATGGCTGTTGTAAACTGTACTGTCTTAGTCCTGATTCCCAAGGTGATCGAACCGACTACCATGAGACATTTGTGACCTATCAGTTTGTGCACCGTAATTTATAAGATTGTTGCTAAAGTGCTAGTAAATCACATGAAATCTATTTTTCCATTATGTATCAGTGACAACCAAGCTGCTTTTGTACGGGGTAGGAACATCACAGATAATATCCTAATTACACATGAACTGGTGCATTCCCTCAACTTGGGAGAGTCAGGTCTTTCTCAAGGCGCGGCTCTCAAGTTAGACATGGAAAAGTCTTTTGACCATGTAGAATAGTCCTTCCTCCGGTAGGTTATGCTTAAATTGGGCTTTGATGCAACTTGGGTTGACAATATTATGCGATGCATTACAACTATTTCATTTACTGCTAGAGTAAATAATTCTCTTTCCCCGGTGTTTCATCCCAACCACGGGCTACGATAAGGAGACCCGCTCTCTCCTTTTTTACTTCTCTTTTGTACACAAGGCTTCTCTTCAGTTCTACACGCTGAGAACAGGCTAGTCGGCTTCCTGGGCTTTGTGCTAGTCGACATGGACCACGGGTAAATCATCCGCTCTTTGCTAATGATTGCATGATCTTTATCAGGAACAATACTACAAAAGCTTCCCATCTTAAAAATGCCCTTCAGCTCTACACCTCTTCCTCTGGACAGGCGGTGAATTTTTAAAAATCAACCATTTCCTTTAACCCTCGCACCATCCCTGAACACAAACATGTGATCCATGATATCCTTCATGTTAGAGAAGTGGATGATCTGGGGATCTATCTGGGAGTCCCTCTTCTGATTGGAAAAAATAAAACTGCATCTCTAGGGTTTACTCATGATAAGGTGAACTCACGTATGTCTCATTGGGACAAACATCTACTCTCGTTCAGTGGTCGAGAGGTCTTCATTAAGTCTGTGATCCAATCCCTACCCCAATACGTGTTGTCATGTTACCTTTTCCCCTAGAACAATATCAATGATATGACTACGTCTATCCAGCGTTACTAGTCGTTGGGGAAAAACAACAAATGAGGATGGCCTCTGATTCCTTGGGATATTGTTTGTACGCCTAAATCAGTGGGAGGCATTGGCTTCCGGTATATGCATCTTTTTAACATTGCCCTCATTGGCAAACAAATTTGGTGCCTTATCACTGAGCCTAATTCTCTGCTTGCTCAAATTTATAGGGCAAAGTACTACCCCTCTGGGCATATATTAGAGTCTGAGACTAATCGGAGAGCATATTTTGCTTGGAAAGGAATTCACTAGGCCATGATGCAACTCCACGCCAGTTTCTTTAAGAGGCCAGAGATGAATAGTAAAATTTGAGTTCACTCTAATAATTGGGGAGGTATATCCGCAATACATCTTTACAGTGTTTATGAGGATAATGATGAACTCCCTATTCATTGTCGCGAATTTATAATTCTTGGGTAGCCTAGATAAGATAAAATAAAAGTTCGACATTATTTTGATTCGGATGATGTCAACACTGTTCTTAGCATTCCATAATTAATGATCGAAAAGATATGATTCTGTGGAGCAATCATGACTACGACATTTACATGGTTCGATACGAATACTCTTACCTACAACGACCACCTGCACCAATTAACAGACCTTCCCGCATCTAGAAAATTATGTCCAAGTTATCGGTTATTCCAAAAATCCATTCCTTTGGATGGTATATAAGCCATGATGCTCTTTCGATCAGCTATAGACTTTAGGCGGCAAATCTTGCCCCAAGACTCTGCCCACTTTGCAGCATGAACCAAGAAACAACAATTCATGCTTTACGTGAATGCCCAAGTACCAACAAAGCCCTCCGTCTGGCTGGTTTACCAAGCTCTATCATCTCTAATAATATAGTTTTAGCCTTATCTTGGCTTGAGGAAGGGGTTGTATGTTTAACCACTCAATCCTTTGCGATGTTCCTAACGGTTCTTTGGAACCTATAGAATAGATGTAATGATTGGGTCCATAATCATTGCCTCCAGCCCTCTTGGCTAACGGTTCTCAACTCCCAAGGCATTAAACGAGACAACGCTACAGCGACATCAATCGATTTCACACCTCAGCCAAAGGATGAACCTACCCTTGCACACCCGCGATGGCAACCCCCCCGGTCGGGTCTATGAAGATTAACACGGATGGGGCCTTTGATCCTCTCACCAAGGATGCTGTCGTGGATGTTGTGGCGCGCGACTCTAACGGTAGGTCATTGGAGGGCTTGCTCGCCCTTTGGGTAACTGCGTGGATGCTGCATCGGTCGAAGCACAAGTGGTTCTTGCTGGCATCATTTTTTCTCGTGAACGTGGGTGGTCCAATTTGATAATTGAGACGGATTCGGCTATAGTGGCTAATAAGTTAAATCAACAATGTACTGATTTGTCTATATTGAGCACGTTTATTGATCATGCTCGTCTTCTGCTTGCCGATGCAGATACTTTTAGTATTCATTTTGTTCCTAGGGTGGTGAACAATGTAGCCCACACTCTTGCTTCTAGGGCTTTGAGGTCTATGTCGTCCACCTTTTTTGGCTCGGACTGTCCTGATTATCTCCATTCCTTTGTAACTAATGAGATTTTTTCTCATCCAAGTTAATATATTTGGGTACTCTTTTTCCCGGTGCTCACTCGGGGCCTTTTGGCCACGTGTAACTTTAGAGGGGGTTTTAATGAGGCCCGCCTTTCTTTAAAAAAAATTCCAATGGGTCCACATTAAAACCCATTTAGACATACACGCCATAAACCCTAGTAAAATAAGGTTAAATCAAATTTTATGAGTTAAAATCTTTGATTATGGGCTTTTGAATATGATTATATAGCTTAACCTCCATTTTAGAGCTTTTTACTCGGTTAAAATTCCAACGGGTCCACTTTTAAACCCATTTAGACATGCACGCCATAAACCCCTCCAAAATAAGGTTAAATCAAATTTTATGAGTTAAAATATTTGATTATGGGCTTTTGAATATGATTATATAGCTTAGCCTCAATTTAAGAACGTTTTACTCGGTTAAAATTCCAACTGTAAAGCCCATTTAGACATGCACGCCTTAAACCCAACAAAATGGACACAAAATAAGACTAAATCAAATTTTATGAGTTAAAATAATTGATTATGGGGTTTTGAATATGATTATATATCTTAACCTCAATTTTAGAATTTTTACGCGGTTAAAATTCCAACGGGTCCATAGTAAAGCCCATTTCGACATGCACGACTTAAACACAAACAAAACGAACACAAAATAAGATTAAATCAAATTTTATGAGTTAAAAAATTTGATTATGGACTGTTGAATATATATAGCTTAACCTCAATTTTAGAACTTTTTACTCAGTTAAAATTCTAACGGGTCCACTTTAAAACCCATTTAGACATGCACACCCTAAACCCTAGTAAAATAAGCTTAAATCAAATTTTATGAGTTAAAATATTATATTACGGGCTTTTGAATATGATTATATAGCTTAACCTCAATTTTAGAATTTTTTACTTGGTTAAAATTCCAATGGACCATTGTAAAGCCCATTTAGACATACACGCCTTAAACCCAACAAAAAGTCCACAAAATAAGACTAAATCAAATTTTATGAGTTCGAATAGTTGATTATGGGATTTTGAACATGATTATATATCTTAACCTCAATTTCAAAACTTTATACTCGGTTAAAATTCCAACGGGTTTAACTATAAAGCCCATTTAGACATGCACGCCTTAAACACAACAAAACGACCACAAAATAAGATTAAATCAAATTTTATGAGTTAAAACATTTGATTATGGGCTTTTGAACATGATTATATATCTTAACCTCATTTTCAAAAAATTTTACTAGGTTAAAATTACAACGGATGCACTGTAAACCCCATTTAGACATGCACGCCTTAAAATCCAACAAAACGGCCAAAAAATAAGATGAAATCAAATTTTATGAGTTAAAATACTTGATTATGGGATTTTGAATATGGTTATATAGCTCAGCCTCAATTTCAGAACTTTTTACTCGGTTAAAATTCCAACGGGTCCACTGTAAATCTCATTTAGATATGCACGCCTTAAACCCAACAAAATGGCCAAAAATAAGATTAAATCAAATTTTATGAGTTAAAATATTTTATTATGGTCTTTTGAATATGATTATATAGCTTAGCCTCAATTTCAGAACTTTTTACTCGGTTAAAATTCTAACGGGTCTATTATAAAGCCCTTTTAGAGATGCACTCCTTAAACCCCAACAAAATGGTCGCAAAATAAGATTAAATCAAATTTTATGAATTAAAATATTTGATTATTGGCTTTTGAACATGATTATATATCTTAACCTCAATTTTAAAACTTTTTGCTTGGTTAAAATTCCAACGGGTCCACTATAAAGCCCATTTAGACATTCACACCTTAAACACAACAAAACGAACACAAAATATGATGAAATAAAATTTTATGAGTTAAATTATTTGATTATTGGCTTTTGAATATGATTATATAGCTTAGCCTCAATTTCAGAACTTTTTACTCGGTTAAAATTTTAACGGATCCACTATAAAGCCTATTTAGACATGCACGCCTTAAACCCCAACAAAATGGCCGCAAAATAAGATTAAATCAAATTTTATGAGTTAAAATATTTGATTATGGGCTTTTGAATATGATTATATAGCCTAACCTCAATTTTAGAACTTTTTACTATGTTAAAATTCCAACGGGTCCACCGTAAAGCCCATTTAGACATGCACACCTTAAACCCCAACAAAATAGCCAAAAATAAGATGAAATCAAATTTTATGAGTTAAAATATTTGATTATGGGCTTTTGAATATGATTATATAGCTTATCCTCAATTTCAGAACTTTTTACTCGGTTAAAATTCCAACGGGTCCACAACAAAGCCCATTTAGACATCCACGGCTTAAACCCCAACAAAATTGCCTCAAAATAAGATGAAATCAATATTTATGAGTTAAAATATTTGATTATGGGCTTTTGAATATGATTATATAGCTTATCCTCAATTTCAGAACTGTTTACTATGTTAAAATTCAAGCGGGTCCACTATGTTAAAATTCACTCAAGACACGTCCAATTTACTGAAGACTGTGCAAGCAGTAAACTGGTTACGAGATTATTAAGGATTGTGTAAAATTCAGCCCAAAAGCTAAGATATAAGGCTTTGGACGAATTAAACTTAGCTCGATGTATTTATTGTCATTTAAATTGATATTTTTAGGGTTTTATATACTTTAGGAACCAACCACCCTTCTCTTAAGCCGTTAGATCAAGTCCAATTTAATGGACCAGATTTATTTGTTTATTTTATTCATTCATAGCTTTAGGTTAAAGCATCCTTTATCTATAAATGGATGATGCTTTCTTCTTTGTTTTTCAGATTTTCATTGATTAATAAAAAGTTCTCTTTTGAGATTTTAGTATTCTTTGAATACGTGTTTGCAAGTGTTCGAAAAACTTGTCTAGAAGCCATCTTCAACGTTTCAACCGGGTTGATTGCTGTTGATCTTCACACTCTTTCTTGCCTAGGTAATTGCGTCTAGGAGGGTAGGTTAGAGCCGCTTGAGGTTGCTTGCTTGGTTAATTGCGATCAAGAGGGTGCCGATGACATCAACTTCTATTTCACTAAGCCATCTTCAACCTTCACACCATCTTCCATAATTCCATAAACAATGCTGGAATTTTCAGATTTGTTTTACCTATTTTTATCTTAATCTTTTTCATTCTTTTTGTTTCTATTATTATTAGTCATCTTCTAATATTTCTTCTTATCTTCGTTTCTTTGAATTTCCAGTATTAAATATGAAATTTTCAAGAAAAGCCCTTCTCTTTTCTCTTGAATTTTTAGATCTGCCCAAAGCTTTCTTGATTGAGTCTAAAGCTCCTAGTTCTTGCAACAACTTGATTTAAGGCTTCCAAATCCACAATTGCACTACTCTATCATTTGGTATTAGATTTGGGACGATTCTTGGTAAGAATTTTGGCTTTTTGGGTGAAAATTCGAAAATTAGGGAAAATTCGTCAAATTCAAACCAACGAATTTTGAGCTAAAAATTTCCAGATCAGATCTAACACCATATGATGAGTCACCACACAAAATTTCAGAATTTTTGGACATCGGGAACACCTCGAACGAAGTAGATCAAGTTACTGCACAATTCCATGGTTTTCGGGGTTTTCTAATTTTCTTTCATTCTTAACAATTAGTTTTCGTTTGTTTTAGCTTTTATTGCTTCTTATACATCTCCTAACACATTCTTGTTTCCTTGTGTTACTAGGACTAAAAGTTCCATACTCTTATTTCTCCTTGCAACTATAATTCTATTGGTGTCTAAACTTTTCTTTGGATTCTTAAAGCAATTAGGATGTTTTATTCTCTTTTAAACACGCGTTGTTCTATACCAATAAATATCTTTCGGTCATGATGTATGATACATGGTAAACTATGTTCTTTAATTATTGATGGTGACAGTCGTGTAAACTTAGTGAGCAGCTTCATTGTTGATGCACTTGATCTACCATGCCAAGAACACCCTAAGCCGTATCATCTTCAAGGGTTTAATAACGGACCAGATATGAAGGTAACCGAAGGTTGTTTAATCTCTTTTACTCTTGGAAGCTATTGTGATGATGTATGGTGTGACATGGTTCCTATGTCAAAAGTTAAAATAAATGCATGGATCACTAGTTATATATGATGTTATATTATGAATGTTATTTTGGGTATGAACTGCCCATAATCGAATTATGGATGATAGTATTGATGGATTTGATATTGATTGTGAAGATATCATGTTGTTATGCCCTAGTACTAGTCTGAGAGTCTTTGGTATAATTGGATAGCCATAGAGTCTTAGCAGCTGCGTTCCAGCACTACGGTGTGTTCCAAACACTTCGGTGCTTACTTTAGACACTACGGTGTTGTTTAGACACTTTGATGTCAACTAGCACAACATGTTCGATATTGAGGGGCAAAGGGCATCCTCGAGTACGTACTCATCATCAGACGCTACTGCGTTGTAGACACTACAATGTCGTTATAATGACTCGTATACCAAAGGTTCACATGAAATTGTACTTTGGGCTATAATTCATGAAATGCTTTTATGCAGGTGGATAGGCCAGTAAGTCTATCATATTTACTACTGATAAAGTAAGATTGATATTATGACTTTGGATATATACATACAATTATGATTCATTGAAATAAGTTAGTTTCTCATTTACTATGATAAATAATGAAATGTATAAATTGTACTGGGATCGCTTGCCATTTGACAGGGAATTGTATTGCAATGTCATAAGATATAACGTAATGTATGATCACATGATTTAACTAAATAGTTTACTAATTGCCTCACTAAGTTTGTACTTAGCGTGTGTTTAACTTTGCACACGTAGCTGGTTCAAGATATTGGAGTAAGGCGTTACATCAAGTTCAGAGAATTTCATCAAGCTACCACAGTAATGACATCTTACTTGAGGTTTTTAATTAATTTTAGTGGCATGTATAAATGAAATGAAATTGTGTATTTTGGTTAAGAGTCTATTATTTATTGAATAGTCATTTTAGTTATTTTTCAAAGGTAAAGGGAGCTCCGATTTTATGTTTTAATTTATTAGAAAAACAATTTCACCAATTTTTAAGAGTGAATTGTTTTATAAAGTGTCATGTGACATCTTTGACACGTATTCAGTGATGGATACAGGAAGGGTGTGTTACAAGCCCATTTAGACATGCAAGCCTTAAACCCCAATAAAACTGCCAGAAATAAAATTAAATCATATTTTATGAGTTAAAATATTTAGTTATGGGCTTTTGAACATGATTATATAGCTTAACCTCATTTTCAAAAAAAATTACTCGCTTAAAATTCCAATAGGTCCACTGTAAAGCTCATTTAGACATGCACGCCTTAAACACAACAAAACCACAAAATAAGATTAAATCAAATTTTATGAGTTAAAATATTTGATTATGGGCGTTTGAATATGATTATATAGCTTAACCTAAATTTTATAACTTTTTACACTATTAAAATTCCAACAGGTTCACTATAAAAGCCCATTTAGACATGCACACCTTAAACCCAACAAAACGGCTAAAAAATAAGATTAAATCAAATTTTATGAGTTAAAATATTTTATTATGGGCTTTTGAATATTATTATATACCTTAACCTCAATTTTAAAACTTTTTACTCGGTTAAAATTCCAACGAGACTACTATAAAGCCAATTTAGACATGCACGCCTTAAACCCCAACAAAACGACCAAAAAATAAGATGAAATAAAATTCTAACGGGTCCACTATAAAGACCATTTTGACATGCACGCCTTAAACCCCAACAAAATGGCCGCAAAATAAGATTAAATCAAATTTTATGAATTATAATATTTGATTATGGGCTTTTGAATATGATTATATAGCTTAACCTCAATTTTAGAATTTTTTTTTACTCGGTTAAAATTCCAACGGGTCCACTGTAAAGCCCATTTAGACATACACGCCTTAAACCCCAACAAAACGACAAAAAATAAGATTAAAACATATTTTAGGAGTTAAAATATTTAGTTATGGGCTTTTGAACATATATAGCTTAACCTTATTTTCAAAAAATTTTACTCGGTTAAAATTCCATTGGGTCCACTGTAAAGCCCTTTTAGGCATGCACGCCTTAAACCCAACAAAACGACCACAAGATAAAATTAAATTAAATTTTATGAGTTAAAATATTTGATTATGGGCTTTTTAATATGATTATATTGCTTAAACTAGAACTTTTTACTCAGTTAAAATTCCAACGGGTCCACTGTAAAGCCCGTTTAGACATTAATGCCTTAAACCCAACAAAACGACCAAAAATAAGATTAAATCAAATTTTATGAGTTAAAATATTTTATTTTTGTCTTTTGAATATGATTATACAGCTTAGGCTCAATTTCATAATATTTTACTCGGTTAAATTTTAACGGGTCCAATGTAAAGACTGTAAAGACCATTTAGACATGCACACCTTAAAACCCTAACAAAATGGTCGCAAAAATAAGATTAAATCAAATTTTATGAATTAAAATATTTGATTATGGACTTTTGAATATGATTTTATAGCTTAACTTCAATTTTAGAACTTTTTACTCCGTTAAAATTCCAACGGGTCCATTCTAAAGCCCATTTAGACATGTACGCCTTAAACCCAACAAAACTGCACAAAATAAGATTAAATCAAATTTTATGAGTTAAAATAATTAATTATGGGTTTTTGAACATGATTTTATAGCTTAACCTCAATTTTGAAACTTTTTACTCAGTTAAAATTCCAACGGGTCCACTATAAAGCCCATTATGACATGCACGCCTTAAACCCCAACAAAACGGCCAAAAGATAAGATGAAATAAAATTTTATGAGATAAAATATTTGATTATGGGATTTTGAATATGATTATATAGCCCAGCCTCAATTTTAGAACTTTTTACTCGGTTAAAATTCCAACGGGTCCACTGTAAAGACCATTTAGACATGTACGCCTTAAACCCAACAAAACGACCACAAAATAAGATTAAATCAAATTTTATGAGTTAAAATATTTGATTATGGGCTTTTGAATATGATTATATAGCTTAACCTCAATTTTAGAACATTTTACTTGGTTAAAATTTCAAGGGTCCACTATAAAGCCCATTTAAACATGCACGCATTAAACCCAACAAAATGGCCAAAACATAAGATTAAATCAAATTTTAAGATTTAGAATATTTGATTATGGGCTTTTGAATATGATTATATAGCTTAGCCTCAATTTCAAAAAAATTTTACTCAGATAAAATTCTAACGGGTCCACTATAAAGCCCATTTACACATACACGCCTTAAACCCCAACAAAATGGCCACAAAATAAGATTAAATCAAATTTTATGATTTAAAATATTTGATTATGGGATTTTGACTGATTATATAGCTTAAACTCAATTTTAGAACTTTTTACTCTGTCAAAATTCTAACGGGACCACTGTAAAGCCCATTTAGACATGCACACCTTAAACCCAACAAAACGGCCACAAAATAAGATTAAATCAAATTTTATGAGTTAAAATATTTTATTATGAGCTTTTGAACATGATTATATATCTTAACCTCAATTTTAAACCTTTTTACTCTGTTAAAATTCCAACGGGTCCACTATGAAGCCCATTTAGACATTCACGCCTTAAACACAACAATACGACCACAAAATAAGATTAAATCAAATTTTATGAGTAAAAATATTTTATTAAGGGCTTTTGAATATAATTATACACCTTAAAGCCCAACAAAACTGCCGGAAAATAAGATTAAATCATATTTTATGAGTTAAAATATTTAGTCATGGGCTTCTGAGCATGTTTATATAGCTTAACCGCATTTTTAGAACTTTTTGCTCAGTTAAAATTCCAACGTGTTCACTGTAAAGCCCATTTAGACATGCTCGCCTTAAACACAACAAGACGACCAAACAATATGGGCTTTTGAATATGATTATATAGCTTAACCTCAATTTCATAACTTTGTACTAGGTTAAAATTCCAATGGGTCCACTATAAAGCCAGTTTAGACATGTATGCCTTAAACCCAACAAAATGGCTGCAAAATAAGATTAAACCAAG
Source organism: Hibiscus mutabilis (assembly GCA_019671005.1). Lineage (NCBI taxonomy): Eukaryota > Viridiplantae > Streptophyta > Magnoliopsida > Malvales > Malvaceae > Hibiscus > Hibiscus mutabilis. The sequence continues at coordinate 20,863,278 of CM033733.1, read as the reverse complement.
TTTTATGAATTAAAACTTTTAGTTATGGGCTTTCGAACATCATTATAAAGCTTAACCTCAATTTTAGAAATTTTTACTCAGTTAAAATTCCAACAGGTTCACTGGAAAGCCCATTTAGACATGCGCGCCTTAAACCCAACAAAACGGCCAAAAAATAAGATTAAGTCATATTTTATGACTTAAAATATTTAGTTATGGGCTTTTGAACATGATTATATAGCTTAACCTCATTTTCAGAAATTTTTACTCAGCTAAAATTCCAACGGGTCCACTATAAAGCCCATTCAAACATACACACCTTAAAACCCCAACAAAACGGCCGAAAAATAAGATTAAATCATATTTTATGAGTTAAAATATTTGGTTATGTGCTTTTGACCATGTTTATATAGCATAACCTCATTTTAAAACTTTTTATTTGGTTAAAATTCCAACGAGTCCACTGTAAAGCCCATTTAGACATGTTGCCTTAAACACAACAAGACGGCCAAACAATAAGATTAAATCAAATTTTATGAGTTAAAATATTTGATTATGGGATTTTGAATATGATTATTAGCTTAAACAGAATTTTAGAACTTTTTACTAGGTTAAAATTCTAACGGTTCCACTCTAAAGCCCATTTTGACATGTACGACTTAAACCACAACAAAATGGCCGCAGAATAAGATTAAATCAAAATTTAAGAATTAAAATATTTAGTTATGGGTTTTGAACATGAATATAAAGCTTAACCTCGATTTTAGATGTTTTTACTCGGTTAAAATTCCAACGGGTCCATTGTAAAGCCCATTTAGACATACACGCCTTAAACCCAATAAAACGACCGAAAAAATAAGATTAAATCATATTTTATGGCTTAAAATATTTATTTATAACCTTTTGAACATGATTATATAGCTTAACATCTTTTTCAAAAAATTTTACTCGGGTAAAATTCCAACGGGTCCACTATAAAGCCCATTTAGACATGTACGCCTTAAACCACAACAAAACGGTCGAAAAATAAGATTAAATCTAATTTTATGAGTTAAAATATTTAGTTATTGGATTTTGAAAATGATTATATAGCTTAACTTCATTTTCAAAAAAATCACTAGGTTAAAATTCCAACAGGTCCATTGTAAAGCTCATTAAGACATGCACGCATTAAACACAACAAGACGGCCAAAAAATAAGATTAAATCAAATTTTATGTGTTAAAATATTGATTATGGTCTTTTGAAAATGATTATATAGCTTAGCCTCAATTTCAGAACTTTTTACTCTGTCAAAATTCTAACGGGTTAACTGTAAAGGCCATTTAGACATGCACGCCTTAAACCCCAACAAAATAGCCGCAAAATAATGTTAAATCAAATTTTATGAATTAAAATATTTATAGATGGTCTTTTGAACATGATTATATGGCTTAACCTCAATTTTAGAACTTTTTACTTGGTTAAAATTCCAACGGGTCCAATGTAAAACCCATTTAGACATGTACGCCTTAAACCCCAACAAAACGGCCAAAAAACAAGATTAAATCAAATTTTATGAATTAAAATATTTAATTACGGGCTTTTGAACATGATCTTACAGCTTAAACTCAATTTTGAAACTTTTTAATCGGTTTAAATCCCAACGGGTCCACTGTAAAGCTCATTTAGACATGCACGCCTTAAACACCAACAAAATGGCCGAAAAATAAGATTAAATCTTATTTTATGGGTTAAAATATTTAGTTATGGGCTTTTGAACATGATTATATAGCTTAACCTCGTTTTCAAAATTTTTTACTCGGTTAAAATTCCAATAGGTCCACTGTAAAGCCTATTTAGTCATGAACGCATTAAACAAATCAAAATGGCCACAAAATAAGATTAAATTAAATTTTATGCGTTAATATATTTGATTATGGGCTTTTGAATATGATTATATAGCTTAACCTATTTTAGAACTTTTTACTCGGTTAAAATTGCAACGGGTCTCCTATAAGGCCCATTTAGACATGCATGCCTTGAACCCAACAAAACGGCCAAAAAATTTGATTAAATCTGATTTTATGAGTTAAAATATTTTATTATGGGCTTTTGAATATGATTATATAGCTTAGACTCAATTTCAGAACTTTGTACTCGGTTAAAATTCCAACGGGTCCACTATAAAGCCCACTTAGACATGCACGCCTTAAACCCTAACAAAATGGACGCAAAATAAGATTAAATCAAATTTTATAAATTAAAATATTTAGTTATGGGCTTTTGAACATGATTATGCTGCTTAACCTCAATTTTAAAACTTTTTACTCGGCTAAAATTCCAACGGGTTCAGTATAAAGCCCATTTAGACATGCACGCCTTAAACCCAACAAAACGGCCGAAAAATAAGATTAATTCATATTTTATAACTTAAAATGTAAATTTGTGGGCTTTTGAACATGATTATATATCTTAACCTCATTTTCATAAATATTTACTCTGTTAAAATTCCAACGGCTCAACTATAAATCCCATTCAGACATGCACAACTTAAACCCCAACAAAACTGCAAAAAATAAGATTAAATTATATTTTATGAGTTAAAATATTTAGTTATGGGCTTCTGAACATAATTATATAGCTTAACCTCATTTTTATAATTTTTTACTAGGTTAAAATTCCAACGGGTCTCCTCTAAGGCCCATTTAGCATGCATGCCTTAAACACAAGACGACCAAACAATAAGATTAAATCAAATTTTGAGTTAAAATATTTGATTATGGGCTTTTGAATATGATTATTAGCTTAAACTCAATTTTAGAGCTTTTTACTAGGTTAAAATTGCAACGGGTCCACTGTAAAGCCCATTTAATCAAATTTTATGAATTAAAATATTTAGTTATGGGATTTTGAACATGATTATAAAGCTTAACCTCAATTTTAGAACTTTTTATACGGTTAGAATTCCAACGGTTCTACTATAAGCCCATTTAGACATGCACGCCTTAAACTGCAACAAAACGGCCTAAAAATAAGATTAAATCATATTTTATGAATTAAAATATTTAGTTATGGGCTTTTGAACGAGATTATATAGCTTAACCTCATTTGCAAAAAAAATTACTAGGTTAAAATTCCAACGGGTTCACTGTAAAGCCCATTTAGGCATGCACGCATTAAACACAACAAGCCGACCAAAAAATAAGAATAAATCAAATTTTATGTGTTAAAATATTTGATTATGGGCTTTTGAAAATGATTATACAGCCTAGCCTCAATTTTTCTGAACTTTTTACTCGGTTAAAATTTTAACGGGTCCACTGTAAAGCCAATTTAGACATGCATGCCTTAAACCCCAACAAAACGGCCGAAAAACAAGATTAAATCAAATTTTAGAACTTTTTACTCGGTTAAAATTCCAACGGGTCCACTGTAAAGCTCATTTGGACATGCACGCCCTAAACAACAACAAAACGGCCAAAAAATAAGATTAAATCATATTTTATGGGTTAAAATCTTTAGTTATGGGCTTTTGAACATGATTATATATCTTAACCACATTTTCAGAAATTTTACTTGGTTAAAATTCCAACAAGTCCACTATAAAGCCCATTTAGGCATGAACGCCTTAAACAAATCAAAATGGCCACAAATTAAGATTAAATCAAATTTTATGAGTTAATATATTTGATTATGGGCTTTTGAATATGATTATATAGCTTATTTGAGAACATTTTACTCGGTTAAAATTCCAACGGGTCTCCTATAAGGCCCATTTAGACATGCACGCCTAAACCCAATAAAATAGACCAAAAAAATAAGATTAAATCAAATTTTATGAGTTAAAATATTTTATTATGGGCTTTTGAATATCATTATATAGCTTAGCCTCAATTTTAGAACCTTTTACTTTGTTAAAATTCTAACGGGTCCCCTATAAAGCCTATTTAGACATGCACGCCTTAAACCCCAAAAAAGTGGCTGCAAAATAAGATTAAATCAAATTTTATGAGTTAAAATATTTGATTATGGGATTTTGAACATGATTATATAGCTTAACCTCAATTTTTTAACATTTTACTTTGTTAAAATTCCAACGGTCCACTATAAAGCCCATTTAGACATGCACGCCTTAAACCCAAAAAAAAGGCTGCAAAATAAGATTAAATTAAATTTTATGAGTTAAAATATTTGATTATAGGCTTTTGAATATGATTATATAACTTAACCTCAATTTTAGAACTTTTTACTCGGTTAAAATTCCAATAGGTCCATTATAAAAAGCCTATTTAGTCATGAACGCTTAAAACCCCAACAAAATGGATCAAAAATAAGATTAAATCACATTTTAGGGCTTATAATATTTACTTATGGGCTTTTGAACATGATTATATAGCTTAAACTCATTTTCAAAAAATTTTACTCGATAAAAATTCAAATGGATCCACTATAAAGCCTATTTAGAAATGCATGCCTTAAACCCAACAAAAACGACCACAAAATAACATTAAATCAAATTTTATGAGTTAAAATATTTTATTATGGGCTTTTTGAACATGATTATAAAGCTTAACATCAATTTTAAGACTTTTACTCTGTTAAAATTCCAACAGGTCCACTATAAAGCCAATTTAGACATGCACGCCTCAAACCCCAACAAAATTGTTGAAAAATAAGATTAAATAAAATTTTAAATTAAAAATATTTGATTATGGGCTTTTGAACATGATTATATAGCTTAACCTCAATTTTAAAACTTTTTACTTGGTTAAAATTCCAACGGGTTCACTATAAAGCCCATTTAGACATGCACGCTTTAAACCCCAACAAAACGGACAAAAAATAAGATTAAATCAAATTTTATAACTTAAAATATTTAAATTATGGGCTTTTGAACATGATTATATATCTTAACCTCATTTTTTATAAATATTTACTCATTAAAATTCCAACGGGTCAACTATAAATCCCATTTAGACATGCACAACTTAAACCCCAACAAAAAACGGCCAAAAAATAAGATTAAATTATATTTTATGAGTTAAAATATTTAGTTATGGGCTTTTGAACATAATTATATAGCTTAACCTCATTTTTATAATTTTTTACTAGGTTAAAATTCCAACGGGTCTCCTCTAAAAGCCCATTTAGCATGCATGCCTTAAACACAAGAAAACGGATGAAAAATAAGATTAAATCAAATTTTGAGTTAAAATATTTGATTATGGGCTTTTGAATATGATTATTAGCTTAAACTCAATTTTAGAGCTTTTACTAGGTTAAAATTGCAACGGGTCCATTTAGACATGCAAGCCCATTTAATCAAATTTTATGAATTAAAATATTTAAATTTTATGATTTTGAACATGATTATAAAGATTAACCTCAATTTTAGAACTTTTTATACTTTTTAAAATTCCAACGGTTCTACTATAAGCCCATTTAGACATGCACGCCTTAAACTGCAACAAAACGGCCTAAAAATAAGATTAAATCATATTTTATGAATTAAAATATTTAGTTATGGGCTTTTGAACGAGATTATATAGCTTAACCTCATTTGCAAAAAAAATTACTAGGTTAAAATTCCAACGGGTTCACTGTAAAGCCCATTTAGGCATGCACGCATTAAACACAACAAGCCGACCAAAAAATAAGAATAAATCAAATTTTATGTGTTAAAATATTTGATTATGGGCTTTTGAAAATGATTATACAGCCTAGCCTCAATTTTTCTGAACTTTTTACTCGGTTAAAATTTTAACGGGTCCACTGTAAAGCCAATTTAGACATGCATGCCTTAAACCCCAACAAAACGGCCGAAAAACAAGATTAAATCAAATTTTAGAACTTTTTACTCGGTTAAAATTCCAACGGGTCCACTGTAAAGCTCATTTGGACATGCACGCCCTAAACAACAACAAAACGGCCAAAAAATAAGATTAAATCATATTTTATGGGTTAAAATCTTTAGTTATGGGCTTTTGAACATGATTATATATCTTAACCACATTTTCAGAAATTTTACTTGGTTAAAATTCCAACAAGTCCACTATAAAGCCCATTTAGGCATGAACGCCTTAAACAAATCAAAATGGCCACAAATTAAGATTAAATCAAATTTTATGAGTTAATATATTTGATTATGGGCTTTTGAATATGATTATATAGCTTATTTGAGAACATTTTACTCGGTTAAAATTCCAACGGGTCTCCTATAAGGCCCATTTAGACATGCACGCCCTAAACCCAATAAAACGACCAAAAATAAGATTAAATCAAATTTTATGAGTTAAAATATTTTATTATGGGCTTTTGAATATCATTATATAGCTTAGCCTCAATTTTAGAACCTTTTACTTTGTTAAAATTCTAACGGGTCCCCTATAAAGCCTATTTAGACATGCACGCCTTAGACCCCAGCAAAGTGGCTGCAAAATAAGATTAAATCAAATTTTACGAGTTAAAATATTTGATTATGGGATTTTGAACATGATTATATAGCTTAACCTTAATTTTTTAACATTTTACTTTGTTAAAATTCCAACGGGTCCACTATAAAGCCCATTTAGACATGCACGCCATAAACCCAAAAAAAGGCTGCAAAATAAGATTAAATTAAATTTTATGAGTTAAAACACTTGATTATAGGCTTTTGAATATGATTATATAACTTAACCTCAATTTTAGAACTTTTACTCGGTTAAAATTCCAACGGGTCCGCTGTAAAGCCTAGTCAGACTTGCACGCCTTAAAACCCCAACAAAAGGATCGAAAAATAAGATTCAATCACATTTTAGGGCTTATAATATTTACTTATGGGATTTTGAACATGATTATATAGCTTAAACTCATTTTCAAAAAATTTTACTCAGTTAAAATTCAAATGGATCCACTGTAAAGCCTATTTAGAAATGCATGCCTTAAACCCAACAAAACGACGACCACAAAATAACATTAAATCAAATTTTATGAGTTAAAATATTTTATTATGGTATTTTGAACATGATTATAAAGCTTAACATCAATTTTAAGACTTTTACTCTGTTAAAATTCCAACAGGTCAACTGTAAAGCCAATTTAGACATGCACGCCTCAAACCCCAACAAAATTGTTGAAAAATAAGATGAAATAAAATTTTATGTGTCAAAATATTTGATTATGGGCTTTTGAATATGATTATATAGCTTAGCCTTAATTTCAGAACATTTACTTGGTTAAAATTCTAACGGGTCCACTATAAAGCTCATTTAGACATGCACGCTTTAAACCCCAACAAAACGGACGAAAAATAAGATTGAATCAAATTTTATGACTTAAAATATTTAGTTATGGGCTTTTGAAAATTATTATATAGCTTAACCTCATTTTTCAGAAAATGTTACTCAGTTAAAATTCTAATAGGTTCACTATAAAGCACATTTAGACATCCTCGCCTTAAACCCAACAAAACGGCCACAAAATAAGATTAAATCAAATTTTATGAATTAAATTATTTAGTTATGGACTTTTGAACATGATTATACAGCTTAACCTCAATTTTAGAACTTTTTACTTGGTTAAAATTCCAACGGGTCCAGTGTAAAGCCCACTTAGACATGCATACCTTAAACCCCAACAAAACGGATGAAAAATAAGATTCAATCACATTTTATGACTTAAAAATTTTAGTTATGGGCTTTTAAACATGATTATATAGATTAAACTCATTTTCAAAAATTTTACTAGGTTAAAATTCCAACGGGTCAACTGTGAAGCTCATTTAGACATGCACGCCTTAAACCCAACAAAACGGCCACAAAATATGATTAAATCAAATTTTATGAGTTAAAATATTTGATTATGGGCTTTTGAAAATGATTATAAAGCTTAACCTCAATTTCAAGACTTTTTACTCGGTTAAAATTCTAACGAGTCCACTATAAAGCCCGAACAAGATGGCTGCAAAATAAAATTAAATAAGATTTTATAAATTAAAATATTTGTTATGGACTTTTGAACATGATTATAAAACTTAACATCAATTTTAGAACTTTTTACTTGGTTAAAATTCCAACGGGTCCACTATAAAGCCCATTTAGACATGCACGCTTTAATCCCCAACAAAACGGACAAAAAATAAGAATAAATATTATTTTTAACTTAAACTATTTAGTTATGGGCTTTTGAACATGATTATATAGCTTAACCTCATTTTTAGAAATTTTTACTCGGTTAAAGTTACAACGGGTTTGGGTACTCTTTTCCCCTTAGGTGGTTGTAGCGACTAAAAAAACTTACATGGTTTCCGTTTTTTGGTTGAAAAATTTTGGAAATTGTTTAAAAGGGGAAATGTTGAAAAAGATCGTATTTTGAAATAAAATTGTGGGAGTAAATAGATAGGGGTGTTAAAAGTAATAAATGAGGAGTCGCCACCGATCATTTTAAAAGGGGTAGACCGGACACCATAAAAGATAAAACAGAGATTCAAAAACTTGGGCCCGGGAGTCAGTTACGGATGGGGAAGGATTAGCACCCCTACACGCCCAAAAATTGGTACTAAAAATATAATTACCATTTTTTTAATATTGAATTTTACGAATTAAAGTGATATTTAAATTAATGTTTGGTTATACGTGCGAGTAAATTTTAAGGGCTCCGATGTTCGAAGAATAAATGAAAACTACCATCTACATCTTAGATTGGTAGCCAAGTTTATCCTCGAAAAAAGGAGCACCGCATTGAACAATGAATATATCCGATATGCAAATTTAATAAAAACAAGATAATTAATGCATAAATACAACTATAAATAAAAGCAAAAACATTAAAAAATAATCATCAATAACATAATTATAAACATATATACATATATTAAAGAAAATCATATAATAAGGTATAATATTATATATATTAATATTATCTAATATATATAGTATATTAGTATTCATCACGTATAATATATAAATAACAAGATATAATATATTATACTACATGTATAATACATATCATTACATAAAAAATAAATATATTACATATAGCATAAAATGGCATAAAACATAATGTAACATGGGTATATAATACACAAAATATGTAATATGATATACACATATATTTAAAATATATCATATATACTAATATACATATACTATATATAAACAAGGGATCAAAATTAAATTAAAATAAAACTATTGGATGCATAAAAAAAGTAAATACAAGGGCTGTAAAATAAATAACCCCAAAAGCAACAGGACTATGTGATAATTTTACCACTGGTCTCAAGACCGAAATAAAACAAAACAAAACTTAAGGACTAAAACACAAAAAATAGTGCTGATTTGAAAAGGGGTGACTAAAGTGAAATAAAGGAAAAAAGGGGGATAGCGGGGCAAAAAATTTTGGGATGGAGGGATTTAAATGAAGTAATTAACCTATTTGTCTTAAATCGGGCTACTATATAAGCCATTTATTTTTTTTAATAATTTGAAACCCAAAAAATAGAAAAACCCCAAAAAAACCTTTAAATGCTCTCTGAAATGGGGTGAACACCTCCGCCGATGTTCATCACAATCGCCGTATGCCGTCGTTCAATACCCAGATTTCGGCTGAGCGCCACTGTGCGCTGTCGTTCACTGACGCCGAAATCTAGAAAATCCCAGAATTTTTTTTTCAGACCAAACCCTTAAGTCCCTAAAATCGAACCCAAAAACCATTTTCTTTTTTAAAAACCAAAAAACAACTCTTAAAACTTCCTAAATCGAACTTAAAACCGAGAAATCTATCCCAAAATCAAAAGCTATAAGAGAGAAAATGAAAGGGTGCGTTCATCAGCGCACCTCCCTCGACCAGTGAAGACACCGACAGCCCGAGACCCAAAGGTAAACCCCTCAACTTCTCTTTGTATTTTTTGCTATTTGTTGTTTTTGTTTTAGGATTCGAACTGAAAAAATGAATGATGACTTTTTTTTTATTCAAAGTTTGATTTTTTTTGTTTTTATTGATTTCTGGTAACTAATTAAATTGATTTTGGATGCGGATATATATCCGAAATACATGCAAATAAAAAAAATAAAGGACACCTAATTTCTACTGTTGGATGGATTGCATGACCATGCTTTTGATATGCAATATCTGATTTGTTTATTATTTCATGCTTTTTTGTAAGTGGTTGTTGAACGGCGGCAGCGTGATTGCCGGCGGTGGTGCCACGTGGATGGGGAAGCTGCAAGATTCGGGCGCGCGGGCGCGTGAAGAAGGCCGACCGCCTCGGGTGAGGAACATGCACGCGTGGGCCAGATCAATGGTCTCTCCTCCTTTTAATCTGAACCGTTTTCAGATTTGATCCAACGGTCAGATCTTGGCTGTTGAAGGAAAAAAAACTAGTGTCATCAGATTAGGGTTTTAGGGGTTTGGGCTTATCGGGCCTATTGTATTAAAAGGGCTATGTACTTTAATTGGACATTGAAAATAACTTTGGCCTTATAATTTGGGTTAATATTATTATTATATTATTTTAAAACTACGAGTAATAATATTTAATAATAATTAATGTTAACATTAGCCAAAAATCAATACTAAATAACAAAAAGACCGGACCAAATTGGTGATTACAGTGATCTCTATCGGTCTTAGGCCGGTGGTGACTTTAGTGGGGTTTTTAACGAGGCCCACCTTTTCTTCAAAAAAATTCCAATGGGTCCATTGTAAAGCCTATTTAGACATGCACGCCTTAAACCCAACAAAACACCCGCAAAATAAGATTAAATAAAATTTTATGAGTTAAAATATTTAATTATGGGCTTTTGAATATGATTATATAGCTTAACCTCAATTTTAAAACTTTTTACTCAGTTAAAATTCCAACGGGTCTACTGTAAAGCCCATTTAGACATGGATGCCTTAATTTTTTTAACGGATGAGCCTCATTAAAAACCCCACTAAGCCTGCACGAGGCCATAGACCAAGTGGGGCGCCTAGGAGGGGAAAAGAGTACCAAAAATGCCATTACTAAGAAAAGGATGACAAGTCATCGCGTACAGTAGAAGAGATAATCTCGGGACAAACCGAGTAAAAGTACAAAGGAGAAGGGGACCGGAGGGCCCAGGCAGCTAAGGTATGAGCAGCAAGGTTCGCTATACGAGGTACATAACAAATTTTAAAACAAGAACCATGCAAGCGCAAGATTTTGCAGGCCAGAGTTAGGGTCTTCGAGATGAGAGATAAATCAGTCGTGGATCGTACGGTTTTGTTCACCACTACAGCCGAGTCAGATTCAAGAAGGACGTTGGACCATCCCTTCTCAAGAGCCAACTGGAGTCTGATATTCAATACCGGGGCCTCTGCAAAGGATGCATCCGGACAATAGCCAACAGAACGGGCCAGACCGTTAACAATCGTCCCTTGCTCGCTCTGAGCAATGACACAGATGGAGGCCAAACGGGTGGAAGGGTCGAAACTGCCATCAACATTTATTTTGATATGACCCACAACAGGCGGCCGCCAAACTTGCACAGAAAAGGCAAAGGAAGTGGATGTTGACTGTAGGGTAGAGGGAGACTTATTGGCAACACGGTAATCGCGGTCTAGACAAAGAGTAGTAGAGACTAAGATCCAAATGGGCCGTAAATAATTCTCATGGACCCAATCATTCATGCGCCGCCAAAGGTACCACAACACGACAAGGGAAAGGCCAAGAGAATCCATTGATAGTAAGTTGGTGGCTTCTTCAAGCCAAGCAAGGGTAATGTCCGTCTAACTAGAGACTAGGGCCCAAGCGAATCCAGCCAAGAGGAGAGCTGCAGACAAAGCAGGACAATCACAGAGAGCATGAAGAATCATTTCCGATTCATGCCAACACAAGGAGCAAGAGCCAAGGGAGAGGCCCGCAGCTTGGAGTCGGCTATTTGTAGGAAGCGCTTCTCATCCAATTCGCCATGTAAAAGTACAAACTTTGGGTATAACTGGAAACTTCAAAATAAGCTTCCATATCTGAGAAGGCGTGGTAATCGAGGGGGTTGGGCGTTGTAGATAGAGATATCCAGACCAGATCGAGTAAAAACCCGAGTCATGGTCCCCCAAAGAAGGGTATCCGGGCGAGTGACAGAGATTGGAACGTGTAGAATAGAATATGCGTCTTGTGCCAAAAAAACATCGTGAACAAGGCGATCATTCCATCTAGGTTATCCTGGGATCATAAAATCACGGCACCGGATCGGTAGTTCGACATTGTCAGCAGAGTTCTCTGAGAGGGAGATGGGCGAAGAGCCCCCCATCAATCCTAATAAAGGTGAACCAAGCTATCAATACCAGAGTCCAAAAGAAACCATCACGTAACTGAGATAAAGCTTTATAAAGCCCCTTCCATGCAAAAGAAACATGTCTCTGGGGAGAGGGGGCATGGAGAATGTTCCATGATGGGAAGTATTTGGACATAAAGACGTGAAAGAAGAGAGCCTGGGTCTGAGATAAAATGCCATAATTGCTTCCCAAGTAGAGCAATGTTAAAACGATGCATGTTTCTAAAGCCAAGTCTGCCAGCGGATTTAGGGGTGCACACGTTTGCCCAAGAGATGAGAGACCAACCACGCTCATTGTTCCAGCTGAACCACCAGTAGCTACACATAGAATGGGTCATATTGTCAATTAGGTTATGTGAAAGCAAGTAACAGCATATAACATACTAAGGCAGGGCTTGAGCGACAGATTTGAGAAAAATATCTCGACCACTATAAGAGAGCAGATGCTTAGTCCAACCGGTGACTCGAGTGCCCACCCTATCTCGCATGAAATCGAGCACCTCAAACTTGTTGCGACCTATGAGAAGAGGGATCCCCAAGTAAGTTCCTAGATCATCAACTTCTCGTGCTCCAGGAAGAGCGTGGACAGCCATTTTGAAGTCGGTGGGAGTGTGAGAACTGAAGAAAATGGTAGACTTTTCAAAATTAACACATTGACCAGAGGATGAGGCATAGGATTGGAGAATACTCTTAAGGCATTGAGCTTCACAGAGCTCGTTCCTCAGGAAGACTAAGCTATCATCCGCATATAGTAAATGGTTGACAGAAGGCCCGTAACAACTCGAGCGGAGCCTACAGAAATGACCCTCTCTTTGCGCGGCTAGAAGAGAGGCAGAAAGGCCCTGCGTTCAGAGAAGGAAAAGGAAAGGGGATAAGGGGTCTCCCTGCCGTAGATCACAGTGGGGCCATAAAGTGGCTGTAAGTTTCCTGTTGACACAGGCAGAGAAAGTAGCCGAGGAAACACAGCGAAGAATAAGATTGACCAAAGGCATGGCAAAGCCCATCCCGAGCATTACAACACGGAGAAAGGACCATTCTACACTGTCAACGGCTTTCTCCATATCTAACTTTAGAGCAGCACCCTGAGTGGCCGTAGATCGTGGGGCATGCAAGGACTGGACAATGTCATGGGCTATGAGAATGTTGTCTGAGATTATTCATCCTTTTACAAAGTCAGTCTGGTTCTCACTGACACAAAGGCGGAGAATGGGCTTCAGGCGGTTGATAAGGACTTTCGCCACAGTTTTGTAGATTACTATGCATAGGCTAATAGGAGCAAAAAACCTCCATTGTAGCCGCAACTTGCAAAGCTGTGTCCTCCATGGCTGTCGCAACTGTGAACAAAAGAAGGAAAACAGTGAAGATAAGAAGGAAACAAATACAACAAATAAAAGAAAAAGATTATCAATCGAAAAATAAATTATCCTTGCAAAACTGTTCGAACCACGTCAGGCAAACCCTTGTCACTCGAAAAAATAGGTTATCCCTGTAAATCCGTTTGAAACATGCCGACAAACCCTCATGAGATAGCAACACCAGCCGAACCAGTCCATGCATCCCTCCTTAAGTAAAGAGCATGAGAGATCGGAGACAGCAGCCGAAACTAAGAAGCAAACTCCGAGATTGGCGACCAACAATCCCAACTACGACAGTTGGATTGAGAGAGAGGGAGAAGGATGTTAGGGATAAGGAGGCGTAGGTTGAAAGAAAATTTAGAGAAACTCCAGAAAACATGCGACATGCACTCCTTGACATGGACGCCTTAAACCCCAACAAAATGGCTGCAAAATATGATTAAATCAAATTTTATGAATTAAAAAATTTATTTATGGACTTCTGAACATGATTATACAGTTAACCTCAATTTTAGAACTTTTTACTCGGTTAAAATTCCAACGGGTCCACTATAAAGCCCACTTAGACATGCACACTTTAAACCCCAACAAAACGGCCAAAAAATAAGAGTCAATCACATTTTATGACTTAAAATATTTAGTTATGGGCTTTTGAACATTATTATACAGCTTAACCTCTTTTTTAGAAATTTTTACTAGGTTAAAATTCCAACAGGTCCACTCTAAAGCCCATTTAGACATGCACGCCATAAATCCCAACAAAATGGCCGCAAACTAAGATTAAATCAAATTTTATGAATTAAAAAATTTATTTATGGACTTTTGAAAATGATTATACAGCTTAACCTCAATTTTAGAGCTTTTTACTCAATAAAAATTCCAACGGGTCCACCGTAAAGCCCATTTAGACATGCACGCCTTAAACCCCAACAAAACATACGAAAAATAAGATTAAATCACATTTTACGACTTAAAATATTTAGTTATGAGATTTTGAACATGATTATATAGCTTAACCTCATTTTCAAAAAATTTTACTTTGTTAAAATTCCAACGGGTCCACTGTAAAGCCCTTTTAGACATGCACGCCTTAAACCCAACAAAACGACCACAAAATAAGATTAAATCAAATTTTATGAGTTAAAACATTTGATTATGGGGTTTTGAATATGATTATATAGCTTAACCTCAATTTTAAGACTTTTTACTAGATTAAAATTCTAACGAGTCCACTATAAAACCCATTTTGCATGCACGCCTTAAAACCCCAACAAAATGGCCGCAAAATAAGATTAAATTAAATTTTATGACTTAAAATATTTAGTTATGGGCTTTTGAACATGATTATACAGTTTAGCCTTAATTTTAGAACTTTTTACTCGGTTAAAATTCCAACGGGTTTGGGTACTCTTTTCCCCTTAGGTGTTCTCTATCGGTCTTAGGCTGGTGGTGACTTTAGAGGGATTTTTAACCAGGCCCACCTTTTCTTCAAAAAGCAAATTCCAACGGGTCCATTGTAAAACCCATTTAGACATGATTGCCTTAAACCCAACAAAACGGCCGCAAAATAAAATGAAATAAAATTTTATGAGTTAAAATATATAATTTTGGGCTTTTGAATTTGATTATATAGCTTAACTTCAATTTTAGAACTTTTTACTTAGTTAAAATTCCAATGGGTCCACTGTAAAGCACATTTAGACATACTCACTTTAAACCCAAACAAAATGGCGCCAAAATAAGATTAAATTAAATTTTATGAATTAAAAAAAAATTATATATGGACTTTTGAACATGATTATACAGAAAACCTCAATTTTAGAAATTTTACGCTGTTAAAATTCCAACGGGTCCACTGTAAAGCCCACTTAGACATGCACGCCTTAAACCCCAACAAAACAGCCGAAAAATAAAATTCAATAACATTTTATTAAATAAAATATTTATTTATTGGATTTTGAACATGATTACATTGCTTGAACTCATTTTAAAAAAAATTTAACCAGCTAAAATTCCAACGAGTCCACTGTAAAGTCCCTATAGACATGCACGCCTTAAACCCAACAAAACGGCCACAAAATAAGATTAAATCAAATTTTATGAGTAAAAATGATTGATTATGGGCTTTTGAATATGATTATATAGCTTAACCTTAATTTCAAGACTTTTTACTTGGTTAATATTCGAACGGGTCCACTGTAAAGCTCATTTAGACATGCACGCCTTAAACCCCCAAAAATGGCCGCAAAATAAAATTTAAATCAAATTTTATGAAATAAAATATTTATTTATGGACTTTTGAACATGATTATAGAGCTTAACTTCAATTTTAGAACTTTTTACTCAGTTAAAATTCCAATCGATCCACTATAAAGCCCATTTAGACATGCATGCCTTAAACCCCAACAAAATGGATGAAAATAAGATTAAATCATATTTTATGACTTAAAATATTTAGTTATGGGCTTTTGAACATGATTATATAGCTTAACCTCATTTTCAGAAGCTTTTACTCATAAATTTCCAACGGGTCAACTATAAAGTCATTTAGACATGCACGCCTTAAACCCACAAAACGGCCGCAGAATAAGATTAAATAAAATTTTATGTGTTAAAATATTTAATTATGGGATTTTGTATATGATTATAAAACTTAAACTCAGTTTCAGAACTTTTTACTCAGTTAAATTTCAGCGGGTCCACTCTAAAGCAAATTTAGACATGCACGCATTAAACCCCCAAAAAATGGACGCAAAATAAGATTAAATCAAATTTTATGGCTTAAAAATTTTATTTATGGACTTTTGAACATGATTATACAGCTTAACCTCAATTTTAGAACTTTTTACTTGGTTAAAATTTCAACAGGTCCACCGTAAAGCTCATTTAGACATGTACGCCTTAAACCCCAACAAAACAGACGAAAAATAAGATTAAATCACATTTTATAACTTACAATATTTACTTATGGGCTTTTGAACATGATTATATAGCTTAACCTCATTTTCATAAATTTTATTCTGTTAAAATTCCAACGGGTCCACTATAAAGCCCATTTAGACATGCACACCTTAAACCCAACAAAACGAAGATAAAATAAGATTAAATCAAATTGTACGAGTTAAAATATTTGATTATGGGCGTTTTAATGTGATTATATAGCTTAACCTCAATTTCAAGACTTTTTACTCTGTTAAAATTCTAACGGGTCAACTGTAAAACTCATTTTGCCATGCATGCCTTAAACCCTAGCAAAATAGTCGCAAAATAAGATTAAATCAATTTTTATGACTTAAAATTTTTAGTTATAGGCTTTTGAACATGATTATACAGTTTAACCTCAATTTTAGAACATTTTACTCAGTTAAAATTCCAACGAGTCCATTGTAAAGCCCATTTAGACATGCACGACTTAAACCCCAACAAAACAGACGAAAAATAAGATTAAATCACATTTTATAGCTTAAATGTTTTATTTATGGGTTTTTGAACATGATTGTTTAGCTTAACCTTATTTTTAGAAATTTTTACTCGGTTAAAATTGAAAGGGGTTAGACATGTAGGCCTTAAACCCCAAGAAAACTGCCAAAATACGATTAAATCAAATTTTATGACTTAAAATATTTATTTTTGGGCTTTTGAACATGATTATATAGCTTAACCTCAATATTAGAACTTTTTACTCGGTTAAAATTCCAACGTGTATGCACGTCTTCAACCCCAGCAAAATGGCCGCAAAATAAAATTAAATCAAATTTTATGAATTAAAATATTTAGTTATGGATCAAAAATAAGAATAAATCACATTTTATGACTTAAAATATTTAGTTATGAGCTTTTGAACAAGATTATATAGCTTAACCTCATTTTAGAAATTTTTACTCGGTTAAAATTCCAACGGGTTTGGGAACTCTTTTAGTTATGGGCTTTTGAACAAGATTATACAACTTAATCTCAATTTTAGAACTTTTTACTCGGTTAAAATTCCAATAGGACCACTATAAAGCCCATCTAGACATGCACGCCTTAAACCCCAATAAAACTGTCGAAAAATAAGATTAAATCATATTTTATGAGTTAAAATATTTGATTATGGGCTTTTGAACATGATTATGTATCTTAACCTCAATTTTAGAACTTTTTAATCTATTAAAATTCCAACGGGTCCACTATAAAGTCCATTTAGACATGCATGCCTTAAACCCAACAAAATGGCCAAAAATAAGATTAAATCATATTTTGTGATTTAAAAGATTTGATTATGGGCTTTTGAACATGCTTATGTAGCTTAACCACAATTTTAGAACTTTTTACTCTGTTAAAAATTCAACGGGTCCACTATAAAGCCCATTTAGACATGCACGCCTTAAACCCAACAAAACGGCCACAAAATAAGATTAAATCAAATTTTATGAGTTAAAATATTTGATTGTGGATTTTTGAATATGATTATATAGCTTAACCTCAATTTTAAAAACTTTTACTCGGTTAAAATTCCAACGGGTCCACTGTAAATCCCATTTAGACATGCACACCTTAAACCCAACAAAACGACAAAAAAATAAGATTAAATCAAATTTTATTAGTTAAAATATTTATTGTGGGCTTTTGAACATGATTATAAAGCTTAACCTCAATTTTAGAACATTTTACTCGGTTAGAATTCCAACGAGTCCACTGTAAAGCTCATTTAGATGCACGCCTTAAACCCTAACAAAACGGTTAGGATGTGATCGTGTCTTGGAATTTACCGAGATACTTGATTTGCCCGAATGTAAATAAATTAACTTTGTGCTGTAAGACTTGCAACGGTTTTGGATGGTTGAAAGGGTGATGGTGTGTA
This sequence comes from Hibiscus mutabilis, assembly GCA_019671005.1. Taxonomy (NCBI): domain Eukaryota; kingdom Viridiplantae; phylum Streptophyta; class Magnoliopsida; order Malvales; family Malvaceae; genus Hibiscus; species Hibiscus mutabilis. The sequence goes on along the minus strand of CM033733.1, from coordinate 20,844,845 downwards.
ACGATACAGAAAGTGATCAGATTAAAGATTATGGAATTTTGGAAGGTTATGTGTTTGATAGTGGTGGTAGAATTGGATGATGGAAGATGGAAAGTAGTTTAGGACTTGAGAATTGAACCAACACTAAAAAGTGGGACCCGAAACCTATAATGTTCTCTAAACGAAATAAGGATCTTGACCCACTAGTTAAGTAGAAATAGGAACCAAAGATATCAATGGTTTTGATTCAACAAGCAGAACTTGAAGGATCGATAAAGTTCTCAAAAGAACGAAAGAGATAAAACTCTCATTTTTTCTTGAAATCAAAGTGCATCTTATAATTGAAAAACCAGCCTCTATTTATAGGCTTTACAAAATGAAGTGATCAGCCAAATTCCTAGGGAGGTGTGAAGGGATAATAAATAAAAAAGAAACCTTAAAATGTGTGCCTTTGCCGCCCAATGTAATCATAAGCTAGAATGTCAATTTTCATGTGAATGTAAGTAAGCATGTCAATTTCCATGTGAATATAAGGAAGCACCTCTCGGGAATTGTTGTCCATTTTGAATGTAAGCAAGCGTGTCAATTTCCATGTGAATGTAAGCAAGAATGTCAATTTCCATGTGAATGTAAGCAAGCATCTCAAGCAAGCACTCCAAAGCCAAGCAAGCACCTTTTCAATAGTCATAATTCTCTGAATCACCCTAAGGATGTGTCTATTCATTGTCCTTGCATAAAACCTGTAAATACAAGAAATATGATCAGAAAAAAGCAAGGTAATATGATGCATGCTAAATATAATAAATATATGGTATTTGACTCAACGAACTCTAGTGCTGTAAAATAAACAATAAACATCATAATAGAAAACATGTGCATACTAAAACTATAATAATCAAATGGAGCATATGCATCAGAAATAAACATACAACACGTTTCATGGACTCCCTTTCACGTTGCATGAATCTTCCACATTGCAGGGCATTGATTCAACTTCGGCTACTTCAATAATCTTCCATGCATGATTGCACTTGTTGCTGACCGCATCTCTAAATTTCCTTGCCCTTGCACAAGTAATGGGGCCTAAGGGAAATTCCTCCAGGTCTAATGGTGGTGGTGACGCCATGATATCATCATCCTCCCCTTCTTGAGAGTGATTTGTCCTCAAATCGTTACCTTGCTCAAAAAGAGATAAGTTTGAAACGTTAAAAGTAGCACTGACACCAAACTCTCCCGGAAGATCTATCTTGTAGGCATTATCATTGATCTTCTCCAATACTTGAAATGGCCCATCCCCTCTAGGCTAGAGTTTAGATTTCCTTTGTGCTGGAAATCTTTCCTTCCTAAAGTGCACCCAAACCTAATCACCGGGTTCAAAGTTGACTCGCTTTCGCCCTTTATTTGCTTGTTGTTCATATTGCTTTGTTCTTTTCTCAATGTTCTCTCGAACCTTCTAATGAAGCTTTTTCACGAATTCAGCATTATTTTTCCCGTCTAGGTTTAATGCTTGATCAATGGGCAAAGGTAACAAATCCATAGGAGACAATGGATTAAACCCATATACAACCTCAAATGGTGTAAATTTGGTGACTGAATGAACTGATCTACTGTAAACAAATTCCACATGTGGTAAGCTATCTTCCCGCAATTTTGGATTCTTGCTAATCAAACACCGTAACAAAGTTGAAAGTACTCGATTTACCACTTCGGTTTGGCCATCAGTTTAAGGATGACAAGTTGTAGAGAACAATAACTTTGTCCTAATCCTGCTCCATAAAGACCTCCAAAAATGACTCAAAAACTTCGTGTCTCGATCTTAAATAATTGCCCTTGGAAGTCCATGTAAACGCACAGTCTCCCTGAATAATAGATTAGAAATATTGGCAGCATCATCAGTTTTATGGAATGGAATAAAGTGCGCCATTTTTGAAAACCTATCAGCAACCACGAAAATGGAATCCCTTCCATTCTTTGTTCTACGAAGTCCTAAAACAAAGTTCATAGAAATGTCAACCCACGGCTCTTTAGAGATTGGTAATGGCGTGTACAACCCTTGAGGTTGAAGTCTTGATTTCTCCCTTTTACAAGTGATACATCGCTCACAAATTCGTTCCACATCCCTTTTCATTTGTGGCCAAAACAAATTCTCTTGTAGGATGTTTAATGTCTTGTTAACTCTGAAATGTCCCATAAGGCTCCCCGCTATAGGATTCATTCAATTAGACCTTGTGCGAACTACTTTGAGGAATGCAAAGTTTCCTTTCCTTGAATAAGAACCCATCGTGCCTGTAAAACTTGTCAAAAGCACCTTTCTCACATGCTTTAAAGGTCTCTCCAAAATCAAGATCAGTAGCATACGATTCTTTAAGAAATGCAAATCCAATAAGTTTAGATTCAAAAGAATTAAGAAGCACATACCTCCGTGATAAGGCATCAACAACAATGTTCTCTTTTCCCTTCTTGCACTTAATTACGTATGGGAATGACTCAAGGAATTCCACCCATTTGGCGTGCTTTTTGTTGAGTTTGTGTTGTCCCTTGATGTGTTTCAATGACTCATGGTTCGTATGCACAACAAGTTCCTTTGACCATAGGTAATGTTGCCATTTTTCCAAGGCCCTGATCAAAGCATACATTTCCTTGTCATATGTTGGATAGTTCAAGGTTGCTCCATTTAGTTTCTCGCTAAAATATGCAACTGGACGTCCCTCTTGTGATAAAACAGCACCGATTCCTACACCTGAAGCATCACACTCGATCTCGAATGTCTTATCAAAGTTTGGTAAGGAAGTAATGGTGCCTTTGTTAAGCACTTCTTAATCTGATTAAAACCATGTTCTTGTTCAATATTCCAAAAAAAACTTGTATTCTTTTTAATCACGTTAGTTAAAGGAGCAACAATGGTACTAAAATTAGGAATGAACCTTCGATAGAAACTGGCCAGTCCATGAAAGCTCCTTACCTTGCTAATGCTTGTAGGCTTCAGCCACTCTTCAATTGGTTTTACCTTCTCATGATTAACCTCCAAGCCTACAGATGATAGAGTAGCGCAATCTTGGATTTGGAAGCCTTCAATCAAGTTGTTGCAAGAACTAGGAGCTCTAGACTCAATCAAGGAAGTTTGGGCAGATCTGAAAATTCAAGAGAAAAAAGAAGGGATTTTCTTGAATTTTTTAGATTCAAGGCTGAAAACTTAAAGAAAAAAAGACAAGATGAAGGATTAGATGATAAGAAAAAAGAATATAAATAAAAATATGAAAAAAGATTAAGAAAAAGATAGGTAAAACAAATCGGAAAATTCTAGCTTTGTTTATGGAATTATGAAAGCTGGTGTGAAGGTTGAAGATGAAGATGAAGATGGCTTGTGAATTGTTGATGTTGTTTTGTCCTCGGCACCCTCTTAGACTCAATTATCTAAGCAAGAAACCTCAAGCGGCTCTAACCCACCCTCATAGACACGATTATCTAGGCAAGCAAGAGTGTGAAGATGATCTCCCTCACAAGAACTCGTCGAACTTATGTTGAAGAAGACTTCGAAGGCACAAGTAATCAGCGCTTGCAAAAACAAACTCACTAAATATTTCATAAATCAACGAAAATATGGAAAACAAAGAAGAGAGCATCATCCTTTTATAGATGAAGGATGGCTTTAACCTAAAGCTAAGAATGAATAAAATAAACAAACAAATCTAGTCCATTAAATTGGACTTGATCTAACGGCTTAAGAGAAGGGTGGCTGGTTCCTAAAGTATATAAAACCCTAAAAATATCAATTTAAATGATAATAAATACATTGGGCTAAGTTTAATTCATCCAAAGCCTTATATGTTAGCTTTTGGGCTGAATTTTACAAAATCCCGTAATAATCTCTTATCCAGTTTTCTACATGCGCATTCTTCAGTAAATTGGACGTATATTGAGTTCCTGATGTCCGATTGATGCGTTTCAAGATGCGTTGGAAAGTTAACTGAATGACGGACAATTTGTTAGAAGACAATTTGACTCAGAAATGCCCGGATCCCATCTAAAAACTCGTCGCAAGTTGGTTGACTTTCCAGACTTTACAAACATATTCAATTTCTTGTCCAAGATGCATCGTTTTTGACCTCCTATGCGTGCATTGTTTTGGCTTTTATTGTCTGCATTGAAAAAATTCAGCTTCTTGTCCAATATTAGTAATTTGACCCCGCTCATGTATGTATCAATAGAGCTCACTATAAATCCTAGAAACACAAGTTTGCTTGTACAGAAAACACATTTTTTTAAGTTAGCATACAGTTTCTCCTTTCAAAGTGTATTCAAAACAAACCTGAGATGTATTTCATTTTCCTCCAAAGAACGACTGTATATGAGAATGTCATCAAAATAAACAACGCAAAACTTACCAATATAATGTCGTAGGACGTGATTCATCAATCTCATAAACGTTCTAGGTGCATTTGTTAAACCGAAAGGCATCACAACCCACTCATACAAACCTTGTTTTGTTTTGAACGATGTCTTCCATTCATCATCTTCTCTCATCCTAATTTTGTGATATATGCTTTTAAGATCGATCTTTGAAAACACACTAGAACCACTCAATTCATCCAACATATCATCTAGGCGTGGTATAGGATGTCAATATTTGATTGTGATCATATTGATTGCTCGACAATCCACACACATACGCCATGACCCATCTTTCTTGGGTACCAACAGTACAGGAATGACACATGGGCTTAAGCTCTCTCAAATATAGCATTTTCCTATCAATTCTTGTACTTTTCGTTGTAGTTCTTTTGTTTCCTCGGGGTTACTCCTATAGGCTGGTCGATTAGGTAATGTAGCCCTAGGCACAAAATCAATTTGATGTGCTATGCCACGAATAGGTGACAAACCTCCTAGAATCTCGTCGGGTAAAACATCTTCAAAATCCTACAAAAAAGAAATAATAGAAGAAGGTAATGTTGCATCGAGTTCGTTAGTGTTTAAAAATTCTCCTTGTACAAAAGCACAAGAAGTGTTTGCCTCACCAAAACAAATTTTCTAATTTCACTACCTCTCGCATATACGCTCGTTTTAAGCTTCTCTCCCCTCTTTTAATTTCACTCTTTCCCTTCTCGCTTTTACTAGTACTTACTATTTTTCTCTCATTCTCTCGCTCGTTTTTCCTCTCATTTTTTTGTTTCTTTCTCTTTTAATCCTTGGAAACTCTTTTTCAAATGCATTTGATCATCATGTATTTGATGTGGTGATAAAGGGGTTAGCGTGTGCTTCTTTCCTTAAAAAGTGAATGAGTATCGATTGCTATACCCTTCATGATTCACTCTTCGATTGAACTGCCAAGGCCTCCCCAAAAGTAAGTGGCTGACGTGCATGGGTACAACATCACATAGGACCTCGTTCTTGTACCTATTGATGGAAAATGGTACGAGTACCTGCTTGGTCACCTTTAATTCCCCACCATCATTAAACCATTGAAGCTTATACTGGTATGGGTGTTTTGTTGTCACCAATCCAAGTCTGTCCACCATTAACGTGCTGGCAACATTAGTACAACTTCCTCCATCAATAATCACAAAAACATACCTTCCCATCGATATGGCAGCGTGTATGAAAGATATTCTCTCGTTGTTGGTCGCCTTGCACCATTTGTGTATTTAGAATCCTCTTCACAACGAGCACTTCTCCTTCAGCGGGAGGGTATAAGTCTTCATCATCTTCACTTATGGCATCAACTTCTTCTTTTTCCGATTCGGATTCAATCTCGCCACTTCCTCGAATCACCATAGTATGCCTATTTGGGCAATGACTAGCTACATGTCCCCTTCCAAGACATTTGAAGCATTGAATATCCCTGGATCGATTTAGTGTAGCTTGTGCCTTTCCTTTGTTCTCATCAACATTCTTGTTGGGTTTTGAAGTCCCAATGTTTTCCTTGAACTGATTTGGTTTGTATGGTGCTTTTGGAGCAATTTGTCCCTGTTTAGAATTCTGACTCCATTTAGGAGTAGAAAAGTTGTTTCGGGGCGTACCTTTACATTTAACTTGTTCTACCTTCATAGCCAAGTGAAATTCTTCTAAGTCCGCATAGTATTGCAAATTCACAGTGTCAGCTATGTATTGATTTAGACCCGAAACGAACCTTGCCATGGTAGATTCAGTGTCTTCCTCCATATTTGCTCGTATCATTGCCATCTCCATCTCTTCAAAATAATCTTCCACACTCATGTTGCCTTGTTTGAGGTTCTGAAGTTTTCGCATTAATTCTCGATGATAGTAGGCTGGTATAAATCTCTACCTCATTATGCTTTTATTTCCTCCCACGTGGACACCAGACGTTCTCTATTTCGTCGTCTGTTCATGGTTAACTGGTTCCAACAAACTATTGCATAATTAGTGAATTCAATGGATGTTATTTTTACCTTATTTTTCTCAGAGTAATTGTGACAATCGAAGATGTGTTCGATCTTCTGCTCTCACTCAAGATAAGCCTCTGGATCTGTTTTCCCTCAAAATGGTGGAATGTTTATCTTTATATTCGCAAGGTTATCATCAAACCTTTCTTGATTCCTCTGATGTGGGCATTGGTTTTGTACTATGGCGGGCTGTTCGTTATCGTCCACAATCTGCTCAATTTCCTTTTCTTAGACACCGTGTCTTGAGTTACCTTGCGCTAGAACGATTGGGGCTCCCACAGATTTTTCTTCAAGCCTGTCAATTCGCTCATGTATGGACTCGATTTTCTGATCCATAAGTTGTCCTAGCGGCTCCACTTTAAGTAGTTAAATTTTTAATCAGAAATTTTTTATCAGTTAAATTTCCAACGGGTCCACTTTCAGTACATTTAGACATGCACGCCTTAAACAAAAAGAAATAGCTACGAAATAGGATTTAATCAAATTTTATGAGTTTATTTAATTATGTGCTTTTGAATATGATTATATAGCCTAAACTCAATTTTAGAACTTTTTTGTCAGTTAAAATTCCAATGGGTCCACTGTAAAGCCCATTTAGACATGCGCACCTTAAACCCAAAAAAACGGCCAAAAAATAAGATTAAATCAAATTTAATGAGTTAAAATATTTTACTATGGAATTTTGAATATGATTATATAGCTTAGCCTCAATTTCAAAACTTTTTACTTGATTAAAATTTTAATGGGTCCACTATAAAGCCCATTTTGACATGCACACCTTAAACCCAACAAAATGACCGAAAAATAAGATTAAATCAAATTTTATGAATTAAAATATTTAGTTATGGGTTTTGAACATGATTATACAACTTAACCACAATTTTAGAATTTTTTACTCGGTTAAAATTCCAGCAGGTCCACTATAAAGCCCATTTAGACATGCACGCCTTAACCCCAACAAAACTGTCGAAAAAATAAGATTAAATCACATTTTATAACTTAAAATATTTAGTTATGGCTTTTTAACTTGATTATATAGATTAAGCTCATTATCACAAATTTTTACTCGTTAAAATTCCGTGGTTCCACTACAAAGCCCATTTAGACATGCATGCCTTAAACCCAACAAAACGGTGACAAAGTAAGATTAAATCAAATTTTATGAGTTAAAATATTTCATTATGGTCTTTTGAATATGATTATATAGCTTAACCTCAATTTTAGAACTGTTTACTAGGTTAAAATTCCAACTGGTCCACTATAAAGCTCATTTAGACATATATGCCTTAAACCCAACAAAACGACCAAAAATAAGATTAAATCAAATTTTATGAGTTAAAGCATTTGATTATGGATTTTGAATATGCTTATATAGCTTAGCCTCAATTTCAGAACTTTTTACTCGGTTAAAATTCCAACAGGTCCACTGTAAAGCCCATTTAGACACGCGTGCCTTAAACCCAACAAAACGACCACAAAGTAAGATTAAATCAAATTTTATGAGTTAAAATATTTGATTATGGGCTTTTGAATATGAGTATATAGCTTAACCTCAATTTTAGAACTTTTTACCCAGTTAAAATTCCAACGAGCCCATTGTAAAGCCCTTATAGACATGCACGCCTTAAACCCTAACAAAATGTCCACAAAATAACTTTAAATCAAGTTTTATGTGTTCAAATATTTGATTAAGGGTTTCTGAACATGATTATATAGCTTAACCTTATTTTCAGAAAATTTTAATTAGTTAAATTTCCAACGGGTCCACTTTAAGCCCATTTAGACATGCACGCCTTAAACCAAAAAAACAGCCACGAAATATTATTAAATCAAAATTTATGAGTTTATTTAATTATTCGCTTTTGAATATGATTATATAGCCTAAACGAAATTTTAGAACTTTTTTCCCGGTTAAAATTCCAACGGGTCCACTATAAAGCCTATTTAGACATGCACGCCTTAAACCTAACAAAATGGCAAAAAAATAAGACTAAATCAAATTTTATGAGTATAAATATTTTATTATGGGCTTTTTAAGATGATTATATAGCTTAGACTAAATTTTAAAACTTTTTACTAGGTTAAATATCTAACGGGTCCACTATAAAGCCCATTTAGACATACAAGCCTTAAATCCCAACAAAACGACGTAAAAAATAATATTAAATCATATTTTATAACTTAAAATATTTATTTATGGGCCTTTGAACATGATTATATAGCTTAACCTGTAACACCCTTAATGTATACTCGTAAGCCGAGTATACATTAAAGATATTACGGAGTCATTGAAAGAAATCTCGACTTGTAATTTTTTTCTATACCAAACTATATCTTATAGTTTAACAATTTCTCGGTTTTGAATTAAAAACTATGTCAGTCTATTGTAGCTAGTTTTGACCCTGAATTGATTTATAAAATTCATAATAGAGTTGTTGAAATAAAAATATAATTCAGGGTGAATGCCTAGACCCTTTCTTGATTTTTAAATTTTTATGCGATCAGGGTTAAACTATACTTAACTATGCCGTAAATCATAATCATTTGTAGTAAAACTATATTTTAAGTCTATACGTTCATAATAGTACATAAACACATTATAACTTAAGTTTACAAAACAGTTTGCATCTTTAAAACCCACATACATACATGTACATGCCCACAAGACATCAACCATAATTTAAGATGTACATACCATGTCTACTAATGTAACTTGGATTTCTCGATTTAACAGCTCCTATTGCTACTCTACTTGGAAGAACCTACGTGTGAAATAACACACACTAAGTACGAACTTAGTGAGGCAATAATCTATTTTAATAAACATAAAGTCAATTAATATTTATCATATGATATCATATCAAATTCTTTACCTAAGATAGGATAGTATTATCGAGGTTTTCATAGTCACTAAAAAATCATATGTATGTCATAAATTCCTAATTTAATCACGGTTCCAATACTCTATCATCATAAAACAAGTCATAAGCAAGTCATATACATGGTATGTTTCGTATACATAACATAATTCACATAACCAATATGATACACATACATGGCATGATTTACATACATAACATAATTCATATACATGACATGGTTCATATATGTAGCATGATTCATATTCATGGCATGATCCATTTATTTAACATGATTCTTATACATGGCATATTTCATTTACATGACATGATTTTCATACGAGACATTCATATACATAACATATCTTGTATACATAGCATGATTTATATGCTTAACATACTTCTTATATATGTGACATACCTTGTATCCTTACCATAATTCATGTACATGTCATGATTCATATATGTGGCATGATTCGTATACTTGACATATTTCATATACATAGCATGGTTCATATTCATGACATATTTCATATACGTAACATGTTTCATATACGTGACATGATTCTTTTATCATTGCCCAAAATACGCTATATGAGATCGAGGTACGCGAGTCATCTTGAAATGACACCGTAGTGTCAAACGTAAACGTAAAGATGAGTATGTACTCGGGGACGCTCTTTGCTCCCCATAAATATAAAGCACCTCGTCAGTGCACTCTGGCATAGTGGGTGTAGATCGCCAGGGTGCGGCACCTCAACAGTGCACTTAGGCACAGTGGGCGTAAATCCCCAGGGTGCGTGTGACACAATCATTTTGTCACAATTTCTGTTTGATAACATGAACATAAGGGTGCAGCTACTAAAGACTCTATGGCATGCCAACTATACCGTGGACTCTCATATTCAATACTTGGGCATTTCTTTAATTACCAATCAATTATCATCAATCATATAGATAAGATATTCATATTCATATTTCATCGTAATTGTTCATGGTAATCATAAGTCATTATAATTAATTATATAAATAGACATTTCATGCTTCATGCTTCATCATAAATGTTCATGGTAAACATAGATCATCATATACATAAACATTTCATATCTCATACTTCAACATAATTGGTCATAGCAAACATAAATCATCATCATTTCTCAGAATAATATTTCATAGTTCATATTCCATTTATTCTACTTTTATTGCAACATGCAGAAGCTCAACATATATATTTATAAGACAATACTATTTCTATATTAAGGTCGACTATTCGTTAGTCTTCCTAATTGAAATTTAAAACATATAAATGCAATCACCTGGGCCATGAATAGTATGCCTCACTAAGCTTACTCGAGGTTCTTATCTTTCTTTTTATCACTGGTTCTCCTTCGATCTCTTTTAGAACAGTATAAGTCCAATCGAGTATATTCATCATTTCTTTTGTGATAAATTTAAATCTAACATTGCCAACTTGATTCTTAAACATAACTATTCGAATATAAAATTTTTTGAAAAATTTTCCCAATATTTCACATCATTGTCGAAATGGTCCCTAAGTCTTTAGTGACCATTTTGAACATTAAATAATTGTTCAAGTCCAATTTGAACGATTTCCATAATTAATTTCTCATTTTTGAATTATTACTCTTTTAGTCCTCATACTTTATAAAAGTGACATTTTAGTCATTACTTCACTTTTGTACATAAATTCATGTACAAATAAACCATTCATTTATTTTTTTAACATTCTTGAAATTTCTCCTTCAACTTTCATCTTTATTCAATTTAGTCATTCACTATACTTTCTTTTTGAATAAGTCCTTAAAATTTTCTTTTCTTGACATATCAATCCCTCATATTTCATAACATGCTTGAATCTTCAATTCTATCAAATTTCTATAAATTCAAGACAAGCCCCTAAATTTTCTTAAATTGCCGAATTGGTCCTTCAACTTCCAAAATTTTTCATTTTGATCCCTAATCACCAATTCAAGCTAATTTGATCATATTATCAAAAATCACTCTTCAAAACAATAATTTCCACAAGTATCCCTTTATTTCTTCAAATTGCCGAATAAATTCTCAAACTTTTCAAAATGTTCAATTTGGTCCTAAATTGTCAATTCAAGCTTGAAATAACATTTTCTATTCATTTCCATCATCAAATAAATTTTAACAATTTAGTCCCTAATATTTCATAAATATCAAATTGGTCCCTAATAAGAATTAAATCTTCAAACATGAAAATTAAGTTCTAACATCAACATAAAGCTTCAAACAACTTAAATCCTTTAATATCATCATCAATTCTCAAACCCCTAACAAATCCCTAAATTTCAAAATTAGGGTTTATAACTTACAACATAAAATTAACTTGATTTTAAGCTTGTTTTCATCAAAACTAAACTTAATTCATCATCTACAACAACAATTCTAATAAAATTTCGTGAAACCCTAATTTCTCTCTCTTCAAACCCTAACTTAGAATTCATAATTCCATGAAATTTTACTATCAAAATATAGAGAATGAAGAGTAGATCACTTTACCTCAAACAACCTTGCTTGAATTCTTGATCAAAAGCCTTAAAAATGGCTAGGGAATTTTTTTGGTATTTTCCCTCTTTTCTTTGTGCCATTCGAACAGCCCCTTGGCTGATGAAGATGATTGTATTCATCTTTTTATTTTATTTAATCCATGTGTGAAGGTTAAATGAATTTTAAATTCATTTAACTAGTGAAATTACTAATTTTCCCTTTTATTATAATGGCCAAGATTTAATCTCATCAAAATCAATGGCCATTAATCTCATCAAAATCAATGGCCATCATTAAATCCATGTGTTTTTCACCTTTCATAATTGCCCTCAAAGTTCCAAAATATTTCAAAAATACCATCCATGGCAAATGACCAATTTGCCCTCCAACCAGACTTTATTTACAACTAATCTTGAAAATTGCCATTCCATAAAAATTGAACCCAAATAGTTCCATTCTAACCAGCCCCTTCTCAAAATATCATAAATTTAATTTATGATATTTATTCGATCTAAATATTCAAATTTCATTCAATGCGATTTCCAAATTTTCTTTCTTTAAGCTTTATAACCATTCCATCATATTCTAACTAAATCTAGTTAGAACATCACCAACATTAACAAAAATATTCATAAAATAATATTTTATAAATTTTCCATAATCTTTGGAACTGTCTTTAAAATTTCAATTCGATCTGATATACTGATATCCATAAAATACTTCTACTGCGATTTTATCTTTTTCGAGCTATTGAATTTATTCCGAAAATTCTATATTTTCATATTTAGAAAATAAACTCTATTTTCCCATAAAACTTCCTTTTCCAAGGACTTAGATTGAATTTTCCTAACTTAGTCTATTATTCCGATAATTATCGAAAATCTTCATAAAGTAAAATTTCTCTTAGAATTTTTTATCGATAATCCATACGAATTTTCTCTACTCTTACTGAGTCCAAAATATCAATCAAAAATATTTTTATGGGACCTCCCCAGAGGTCACCCATCGTTATATTTCTCTGGCCTGATCACGCTTAATAATTTTATTCGATCTAAATTCGAATAATATAAGCCTCGTATGAAAAATCCGGTAATACAGAAATACCACACATGGGGTAAACTATTCATTTACGGGGTTAACTTACACAACTTTTAAAAATTACACTTTGACCCCTAAACTTTTCCAAGTTCACACTTTTACCCCTAAACTTTCAAAAATTTCAATTTGGTCACTAGTCTAAAAATTGGGATATTACATAACCTCATTTTTTGAAATTTTTAATCAATTAAATTTCTAACGGGTCCACTTTAAGCTCATTTAGACATGCATGGCTTAAACGAAAAAAACAACTACAAAATAAGATTAAATCAAATTTTATGAGTTTATTTAATTATGTGCTTTTGAATGTGATTATATAGCTTAAACTCAATGTTAGAACTTTTTTCTCGGTTAAAATTCTAACGGGTCCACTGTAAAGTACCTTTAGACATGCACACCTTAAACCCAAAAAAGGCAAAAAAAATAAGATTAAATCAAATTTTATGAGTTGAAATATTTTATTACGGGCTTTTGAATATGATTATATAGGTTTGCCTCAATTTCAAAACTTTTTACTCTGTTAAAATTCTAACGGGTCCACTGTAAAGCTCATTTTGACATGCGCAAGCCTTAAACCCCAACAAAATGATTGCAAAATAAGATTAAATCAAATTTTACGAATTAAAATATTTAGTTATGGGCTTTTGAACATGATTATACAGCTTAGCCTCAATTTTAGAATTTTTTACTCGGTTAAAATTCCAATGGGTTCACTGTAAAGCCCATTTAGACATGCACGCCTTAAACCCCAACAAAACGGCTAAAAAAAGATTAAATCATATTTTATAACTAAAAATATTTAGTTATGGGCATTTTAACTTGATTATATAGCTTAAGCTCGTTTTCACAAACTTTTACTAGGTTAAAATTCCAGCGGCTCCACTACAACGCCCATTTAGGCATGCAAGCCTTAAACCCAACAAAACGGCGACAAAATAAGAATAAATTAAATTTTATGAGTTAAAATATTTCATTATGGATTTTGAATATGATTATACATCTTAACCTAAATTTTAGAACTTTTTACTAGGTTAAAATTCCAACGGGTCCACTATAAAGCTCATTTAGATATGCACGCCTTAAATCCAACAAAACGGCCAAAAAATAAGATTATATCAAATTTTTTTAGTTAAAACATTTTATTATGGGATTTTGAATATGATTATTTAGCTTAGCCTCAATTTTAGAACTTTTACCGGTTAAAATTCCAACGGGTCCACTGTAAAGCTCATTTAGACATGTATGTCTTAAACCCAACGAAACAACCACAAAGTAAGATTAAATCAAATTTTATGAGCTAAAATATTTGATTATGGGCTTTTGAATATGAGTATATAGCTTAACCTCAATTTTAGAACTTTTTACTCGGTTAAAATTCCAACGGGTCCACTGTAAAGCCCTTATAGACATGCACGCCTTAAACCCCCAACAAAATGGCCTCAAAATAAGTTTAAATCAAATTTTATGTGTTCAAATATTTGATTAAGGGCTTTTGAACATGATTATACATCTTAACCTCATTTTCAGAAAATTTTAATCAGTTAAATTTCCAATGGGTCCACTTTAAGCCCATTTAAACATGCACGCCTTAAACAAAAAAAACGGCCACGAAATATTATTAAATCAAATATTATGAGTTTACTTAATTATGTGCTTTTGGATATGATTATATAGACTAAACGCAATTTTAGAACTTTTTTCCCGATTAAAATTCCAACGTGTCTATTGTAAAGCCCATTTAGACATGCACGCTTTAAACCCAACAAAATGGCCAAAAAATAAGACTAAATCAAATTTTATGAGTTTAAATATTTTATTATGGGATTTTTAATATGATTATAAAGCTTAGCCTAAATTTTAGAACTTTTTACTAGGCTAAATATCTAACGAGTCCACTGTAAAGCCCATTTATACATGCACGCCTTAAACCTCAACAAAACGGCATAAAAATAATATTAAATCATATTTTATAACTTAAAATTTTATTTATGGGCCTTTGAAGATGATTATATAGCTTAACCTCATTTTTAGAAATTTTTAATCAGTTAAATTTCCAACGGGTCCACTTTAAGCCCATTTAGACATGCACGCCTTAAACGAAAAAAAAAACGATTAAATCAAATTTTATGAATTTATTTAATTATGTGCTTTTGAATATGATTATATAGCTTAAACTCAATTTTAGAACTTTTTCTCGGTTAAAATTCTCACGGGTCTACTGTAAAGCCCATTTAGACATGCACGCCTTAAACCCAAAAAAGGCGAAAAAATAAGATTAAATTTAATTTTATGAGTTAAAATATTTTATTAGGGGCTTTTGAATATGATTATATAGGTTAGCCTCAATTTCAAAACTTTTTACTCTGTTAAAATTCTAATGGGTCCACTATAAAGCCCATTTTGACATTCACGCCTAAAACCCCAACAAAATGACCGCAAAATAAGATTAAATCAAATTTTATGAATTAAAATTTTTAGATATGGGCTTTTGAACATGAATATACAGCTTAACCTCAATTTTAGAACTTTTTACTCGGTTAAAATTCCAACGGGTCCACTGTAAAGCCCATTTAAACATGCACGCCTTAAACCCCAACAAAACGGCCGAAAAAATAAGATTAAATCATATTTTATAACTTAAAATATTTATTTATGGGCTTTTGAACTTGATTATATAGCTTAAGCTCATTATCACAAATTTTTACTAGGTTAAAATTCCAACGGTTCCACTACAAAGCCCATTTAGACATGCACGCCTTAAACCTAACAAAATGGCAACAAAATAAGATTAAATCGAATTTTATGAGGTAAAATTTTTAATTATAGTTTTTTCAATATGATTATATAGCTTAACCTCAATTTTAGAACTTTTTACTGGGTTAAAATTACAACGGGTCCACTATAAAGCCATTTAGTTATACACGCCATAAACCAAACAAAACGGCCAAAGAATACGTTTAAATCAAATTTTATGAGTTAAAACATTTGATTATGAGATTTTGAATATGATTATATAGCTTAGCCTCAATTTTAGAACTTTTTACTCGGTTAAAATTCCAACGGGTCCACTATAAAGCCCATTTAGACATGCACGCCTTAAACCCAACAAAACGACCACAAATTGAGATTAAATCAAATTTTATGAATTAAAATATTTGATTATGGGCTTTTGAATATGAGTATATAGCTTAACCTCAATTTTAGAACTTTTTACTCGGTTAAAATTCCAACGGGTCCACTATAAAGCCCATTTAGACATGTACACCTTAAACCCCAATAAAACGATCACAAAATAAGATTAAATCAAAATTAATGAGTTAAAATATTTGATTAAGGGCTTTTGAAACTGATTATATAACTTAACCTCATTTTCAGAAAATGAGGTTAAGCTATAAAGCCCATTTAGACATGTACGCCTTAAACCCCAATAAAACGATCAAAAAATAAGATTAAATCAAAATTAATGAGTTAAAATATTTGATTAAGGGCTTTTGAAACTGATTATATAGCTTAACCTCATTTTCAGAAAATTTTAATCAGTTAAATTTCCAACGGGTCCACTTTAAGCCCATTTAGACATGCATGTCATAAACCAAAAAAGGCCACGAAATAAGATTGAATAAAATTTTATGAGTTTATTTAATTATTTGCTTTTGAATATGATTATATAGCTTAAACTCAATTTTAGAACTTTTTTCTCGATTAAAATTCCAACGGGTCCAATGTAAAGCTCATTTTGATATGCACGCCTTAAACCCAACAAAGCGTCCAAAAAACAAGATTAAAATCAAATTTTATGAGTTAAATTATTTTATTATGGGCTTTTGAATATGATTATATAGGTTAGCCTAAATTTCAAAACTTTTTACTAGGTTAAAATTCTAACGGTCCACTGTATAGCCCGTTTTGACATGCACGCCTTAAACCCTAACAAAATGGTCGCAAAATAAGATTAAATCAAATATTATGAATTAAAATATTTAGTTATGGGTTTTTGAACATGATTATACATCTTAACCTCAATTTTAGAACTTTTTACTCGGTTAAAATTCCAATGGGTCTACTGGAAAGCCCATTTAGACATGCACGCATTAAACCCCAACAAAACGGTCGAAAAAATATTATTAAATCATATTTTATAACTTAAAATATTTATTTATGGGATTTTGAACATAATTATATAGCTTAAGCATATTATCCCAAATTTTTACTCGGTTAAAATTCCAACAGGTCAACTACAAAGCCTATTTAGAAATGCACGTCTTAAACCCAACAAAACGGTGACAAAATAAGATTAAATCAAATTTTATGAGTTAAAATATTTCATTATGGGCTTTTTAATATGATTATGTAGCTTAACCTAAATTTTAGAACTTCTTACTAGGTTAAAATTCTAATGGGTCCACTATAAGGCCCATTTAGACATGCACACCTTAAACACGATAAAACGGCTAAAAAATAAGATTAAATCAAATTTTATGAGTTAAAAAATTTGATTTTGGGCCTTTGAACATGATTATATAGTTTAACCTCATTTTTAGAAAATTTTAATCAGTTAAATTTTCAACGGATCCACTTTAAGCCCATTTAGACGTGCACGCCTTAAACCAAAAAAAACGGCCACAAAATAAGATTAAATCAAATTTTATGAGTTTATTTAATTATGTGCTTTTGAATATGATTATATAGCTTAAACTCAATTTTATGACTTTTTTCTCGGTTAAAATTCCACCGGATCCACTGTTAAGCCCATTTAGACATGGACGCCTTAAACCCAGCAAAAGGACCAAAAAATAAGATTAAATCAAATTTTATGAGTTAAAATATTTTATTATGGGCTTTTGAATATGATTTATAGCTTAGCGTCAATTTCAAAACTTTTTACTTGGTTAAAATTCTAATTGGTCCACTGTAAAGCCCATTTTGACATGCACGCCTTAAACCCCAACAAAATGACCGCAAAATAAGATTAAATCAAATTTTATGAATTAAAATATTTAGTTATGGGCTTTCTAACATGATTATACAGCTTAACCTCTATTTTAGAATTTTTTACTCTGTTAAAATTCCAACGGGTCCACTGTAAAGCCCATTTAAACATGCACGCCTTAAACCCCAACAAAATTGTAACACCTCTCGCCCGGGTTAGGAGCGAGAAATGTTACGACGACAAAAATAGAAGAGACAATCGTGAAATTCAGGGCCAATTAAAAATTTTCCTTTTAACTTGGCTTAATATATTACCTATAGACAATTTAGTTCATTCAACCACTAGAATCAAACTCACTCATTTACTTAAGGAATAAGCCACTATTTGAACACTACCCATTAATTAATTCATCCATTTATCTAGTTTCATTCTTTACCTATTAACATTCTATTTCGTTCGTTATCTAGAATCAAGTTCTCAATATAATCTTACCTATATGCGCACCATTCGTACCAATTAGATTCATTGAATCAACATCATCTATCCATTAGCTTAGTCTAGACTTCAAGACATATAATGAATCAAGAACTAACTTAAACATTCAAATTCCATTCGAATGGGGTATTATACACTAGACAATTCTAGGTTCGTTTTAACACATTCTTTTCACTAGGTCATATATACTAATTCAAATACCTTAGCTTGACAAGTTCATGTTCATTCTTTCCTTAGACACAACCATAGTGTTTATATGTTCATATCCAAATATGCTTATACACATTCCAACAAGTACCATTTAAGCTTTACAAACCATTTACTCAAGATTTATATACATGTTTTATATACAATCCAAATGCATGACTTATATATGATTTATACACAATTCTAGTATGCCACCCTCTAGGAGTACATCAAGGTAAATACAAAGTTATATTTCATGTCTTGTATGCCTTTCTTCAAATCCAGGAAGCTAACTTCGATGTCAAGGCAACGATCAGGATGGTTTTACCTGAGGTTTGGGAAAAATGCAAACAAGAGTGGTAAGTACATAATGTACTTAGTGAGGTAGCATCTAAAGTCTAGCAAGATTTTCAAGTTATCAATTTTGTCAAGTTATGTGTCCATTATTTCAAGAAACATCTATCTAGGCTTTAGACAATCTTAAAAGATTTAGCTAGTTTTTATCCAAGCATAATTAAGCATTCATGTTATTCAATCAAGCAACTTAATTCATAGATTACCACCATGAATCAACCAATAAAAAACTCAAGAACAAAGCCAATCAAGCATGCATACAATCATTTCCATTCGAATAAGAGGAAGAATCATTTTCATGTATCTTATTTCTCAAGGGATAAACAATCCAAGCATTCATTTTCATCATTTAATTCCATTGATTAGCCATTTCATTAACAAGATCAAGAGCACACTTTCATTCATGTATAACATGGCAATAACCACTGCCCCAAAATTGTTTTCAAAACAGTTCACAAACTGTCTAGGACACCAATACTGCTGCTGCCAGCCAGCATAAGCACTGGTCACTTAAATACTTATGACTTTCATTCCGTGTGTCAAAATTTCAACCTTTTTATCATTAGAAAGCTTATTTAACCCTCTTTACAACCGTTTAGACCTTTCATTTTAATGCTTTTCCAATTAATACAGTTTTTAGTTCAAAGATAGGGCAATTACATTTCTGGACAGTTTGCACTATCCAGAGGTTTTCATTTCCAGATTCCAGCTCACAAATCAGAATTCAATTCTGTTTTCTCCTAATGAAAATAGACATACTAATGTTCATTCCATATAAATTCCAGCCGTTCATTCAACTTACATAATTTATGGTGATTTTTCGAAATTGCTGCCCAGAACAGAATTTCCTGGGCAAATTACACTACGTTGCATTTTAAACTTCTTAATTCATTAGGACATGACTCTAACATGGTATTTAGTTTATAACCCTTTTTTACAAGTTTAAGTTAGTCTAACTTTGTATCTAACATGTCATTCGAGTAGGAAGCCTTTTATTACATTTTATCAATTAAGTATAAACTAGCTCAAGTTATTAAGTTCATTATCCTATTCTTGTAAGTTCATCATATTTCAGCTTATTTCAAAAGGTTTATTCTCATTTTAAATACCACTTAACCATGTTATCCATAGACTAATATAGGCAACCCCAATTTTACCTATTCATTCGAATACCATCATCATAGAAAGACTCTATCCATTTCCAGTTCAAACATGTTCTTAAGTCGACCCTAATTAGTTTGATTCTAATTAGACTAGACACTTAAATCTTTTTCGGTTGAATTAGACCAAACATTTGAGACCATAGAGTCCTTTGAACAACTTAGTTACCAAGTAAGAAACCTTATAAACAATCACGTTGCATACATACAAGGCAAGACTTAGTCTTGTTTAAATTCTAATCTTGATTACCTATGATGTCCATTCAAACATATACCAATCGGATAGTGAGCTAGGTTTAAGATACCTAAAAATTCATTGTTAAGCAAGACTAGTAAGCAATACTCAAACACAACTAGGTCAAGATTACATTCAAATTCATTTAACTTACAAGTGTAGCATCAAACATCCATTATCAAAACCATGACAAGCTTGTTCACATAATCAAGATCATCAATTCAAGCATTTTCACCACAACAATCAAGCAAGGAATGAATCCTTAAGCAATAAGCAACTCATCAAGAAATTAGCCAAACTCAAACTCAAGCAATCAAACAAGCAAGATTATATCAAGAATCATACAATGAGCACAATGGCCACAAATCCCCTTATTCGAATAGGGCCACTTCCAATGTAATTTATCTTTCAAACAATGAGCCAATCAAGATAGTATTTATCTCATCTTATTCATATGCTTGCATTTTACTAGAAGCTCAATAGCATGTATCAATTTTCTCATTTATTAGCCAAGTATCATGTCTTATTACAAGTTTAGAAATTTGTTTTGCCTTGGTAGTTAGTAGGACTAGGTAATAAAGTCACGTGTTAAGGTACACAAGTACTGGATCATGTTAAGGTGTCTTCTACACCATGTATTAGAGTACACAAAGTACTTGAACAAGAAGGTGTCTGCTACACCACATATCAGAGTACACAAAGTACCAATCGTGCTAAGAATTAAACATTACATGTCAAGCAATTTGGTTATTTCAAGGATTCAAGTCAAGCGATTCAATATTTCTTGTCGGATCATTTATGTATTTTCAAGATATAATTCATGTGTACGAGATTCTCTCTTGAATTGCTTATTCAATTTCTCAATAAGGTTCATAACTTTTTAACAAGTTCGCCTTGGATCACAATTGGTCATGAATGACATTGGTCCGTGTTTGACCATAAAGGTCCAAGAGATTTCCTAAAATTCTCACTATCCAACCAACTGTCGCTACTCGTACAACTCCCCTGTTATCTCCGACCGTCACCAATAACTTATTACATGTAATAGGGCGTCCCCTCGAGCCGTGGCTCATGGACCGTAGTCCCAAGTATACCATGCATCATGCCATTGATCCAAGGACTTCCATTGTAGGCAACTTAAACCTTTTAAATCTTTAATCTTCATTAGGGAAGTATCTTATGGCATAAGAAGTCTTATCTTACTTTAAAACTTGTAGTTGTTTCTTACATTTTATGCTTACATATTGTAAATTCAAGAACGCATGCTAGTTTCAAACAAGTCATTCGAACCATCATCAATCAAGCATTCAAAGATTCAAGCATTAAGCAATACCAATTAAACCATCAATCAAGTGTTTATCACTTAGCAAGCAAGTTCATTATAGTGTAGTATTATTCGAATAGTTATCATACACAAACAAGTGTCAATTTACACCCAAGGCAGCAACAACTCAATAACACATGAGTATACATATCAAATCTCAAACAAGACAATCCAAGCAAGTACATTCCACTATAATTCGATTGATTATCAAGAAAGCAAGCATACATGTAACCACCATCAAGTTTCCAATTAAGCATCCTTCCCTTATACATTTACCAAATAGAAATTAGGTTCATTTAATGTCAATTCCATATCAACTATGTAAACAATTGCAATTGGTTGGGACCTAAGTCCTAACCCTAAGTAAAGCTACACTCACCTTGTATCCCGAAGTTACGGGATACCCGATTCCTCATTTACATCTAGATACCTATCCATTATTTCCACCATTATCTTAATCTATCATTCACATAACACAATCATGCTTTAGAACCATACCAAACTCAATTCAAGCAAGCATTCAAACACTTGATCTGTTACAAGTAACAAATCTGCAACTGCCTGGCAGTTTGCACACTGGTTACTAATCTGTTTATATCTTTTAATCTATACGTCGGAATTTCGTTTAGTTTATACCGTTGGAAAGATAACATAATCCTCTTTCTAGCCATATAATCCATGCATTTTAATTATTTACCAATTAGTACAGGTTTTAGCTCAAAGACAGAGCATTTGAAAATCTGGACAGTTTGCACTGTCCTAACATTTCCATTTCCAGATTTCACTATACAATCCAGAATTCAATGCCGTTTGTTCCTAGTGAAAATAGACATGTTAAAGTTCATGCCATCAAAATTTCAGCTTAAAATTCAATTCCTACAATTTATAGGAATTTTTCAAAGTCACTGCCCAGAACAGAGCTTTCT
The DNA here is from genome assembly GCA_019671005.1 of Hibiscus mutabilis. Lineage (NCBI taxonomy): Eukaryota > Viridiplantae > Streptophyta > Magnoliopsida > Malvales > Malvaceae > Hibiscus > Hibiscus mutabilis. Next base: position 20,822,364 of record CM033733.1, on the reverse strand, counting down.
GGGCAGATTCCATTTATTTCATTCTAGTACCTTAAGTCCTTATTTACCCTGTTTTCCTTTGTTCTCATATATTGGATTTTGGTTCCTGAATCAATTATTTCAATCTCTAATTTTAACCAGAGTTTCAAATTCAGTCCCTACACACAAGCATTTCTATAAGTTCACTAGGATAGTCAAATATCTTCTTAACATAACAATTTCAACCTATCAATCTTACAATTAGACACTTCCCCTGATTTTAGCAAATTTTCCAGTAGCTAATTTAGTACAGAACAATCCTCAATTTTGTCAAATCTTTCAATTTTTGCCACTAATTAGCTAACTACACAAGTTATGTGACCAAGTTCATCACTAGTTCAATTTCTATCATTTAACATATTTTTCACTTGATTAACATTCAATTTCATTTTATACACTAAATTTCCAGCATGATAATTTTTATTTCTAGTCCTAAAATTATCATAAACTTTCAATTCGGATTACTTAATTCACAAATTCCATCAATCGGTCACTAATTCATGTACATAGCATTCGGCCAAGCTAATTTCTACCTTCATTTCATTATCCAGTTAATAATCTAACATGATTATAGTCTATAAATTATTCTAACAAATTTCCAGCATCATATCAAGATCAAAACAACATGAAAGCAATCAACATTCAAGAATTCAAGCTACAATTCAATTCAGCTTAGGGTGAGGAGCTTACCAAGCTTCTCAAACTTGATTTCCAAGTTCAAATTCCCAACCATGCAAGGATAATCAAGCTTTCCATGCCTGCCTTTCTCCCAATTTCTCTCTCTCTCTAAACTAAGCTTTGGCCGACCAAATGGGATGAAGATGACTTGGTGTCATCTTAATTAGACATGTAAATGTCTAATTTACCCTTCTAATTATATCTTAAGCCTAAGATAGTGGTGGGGCAAATATTGGAATTGAATTATTTATCATGCAATCTCATTATTTACCATTTAATTTGATTTGGTCATTGAAATTTAAATCTAAATTTTGCATTTTCTTTCAATTAGATCCTTAATTGATCTAATTAGCTAAATACAAGTCCAATTGGGTTAACAAATTAGGCAATTGGTTCCATTACTACTAGGCCAGGATTTAGGATATTACAAACACGGTCGAAAAAATAAGATTAAATCATATTTTATAACTTAAAATATTTAGTTATAGGCTTTTGAACTTGATTATATAGCTTAAGGTCATTATCACAAAATTTTACTCGGTTAAAATTCCAACGGTTCCACTACAAAGCCCATTTAGACATGAACGCCTTAAACCCAACAAAACGGCGACAAAATAAGTCACTTATCGGCTTTGTCTTGCCCTTTTCATTGCAACTTGGTTTTGTTTTGTTAACAAACTTCCATTTTTTTGTTTTCATCTGGGTTTATTAGGAAATTGCTTTGTGATCTATTTTTCTTATCACTTGTTTATGATCCCTATTTTTTCTTTAACACACTTACAATTGGTTGCCCTTAATTATCTACGTATGTTTGCCTTTTCCATTGATATTTACCTTCATTCTTTCTCACGGCCTAAATGTTTCCACATTATTTCATTTCAATTACATTGCTTATTCTTGGATTACATGGTACATTGGAATCGTACAAATTTGAGAATTTTTTGTTCTTGCGTTTTGGAGATTAATTCTAAAAATATTCATTCATTTTGTCTCTACATCTTTACTCTCTTTGCCCTTTCGAGGAAAGAGTTTATTGCCTTCATTAGGCTTCTGTCCTGGTCTTTATGGCCATGGTTGTTACACTCGAATTATTATTATACGATTATTTTTCCCTATCATTTTGAATATGTATCGCAACTCCATATTCTACTTACACATGCCTCCATACTCTTTACCTGAAACTGCTTTCAACCGTTAATCGCTCTAGATCCATATTAGTCATTATTACCTCACTTATACTTATATTGACGAGAACGGTAGTGTAAACAGCCAACTATACAGAATCCAACTTTGGATGCACAATTCTTTCTTCTATCACTAAATCGTCATTTCCAATTTTTTTGAACTTTGGGTCTAACCCTTGAATTACCAATCGTTTTGGTTAAATTTCGTTGTTTTTTTCGTAGTTATGTTTCGGAGTATCCAACTAAACTGACTTACTATCTAGCAATTCTTTCCCGAAATTTAAACATAATAATTATTACCTTAAATGAGCTTGTCTCCTTTTTAACTCCTATGGAGGTAACTCCCTTTCTATCCATATTTAATTACTCCGTTTCCCTCCCCACGGAATTAAATTTCTATTTAAACCTATACTTGTCTCCATATAACAATCTATTCCATATCTATTTTACAACCATCATTCACCAATCCCCATATTCCAAAAAAATTAACCAAATTTGAAAATAGAAATTATTGCCATAAATGTGGTTGTCTACGACTCAATTTCTATGGATGTAATTCCATCTTCGCTCAATTTTAACTTTTCCATATTTCCTCCCATGGAATTAATTCTCTATTTAATTCTATCCTTAACTCCATACCATATTTTTTTTCCATATCTATTTAACAATTATTTTTTACCAAGTAAATCAAACAATCTTCAACTATATTATGGAAAATAGTTTACATTTCTTAAATATTAGACTCTGTCCCATCATTTTCTTTCATCCTGTGGCTTCTAAAATTGTTGCCCTTTTAAGGCATTTATCCTGGTCTTTAAGGCCTTGGTTATCTACAAATATTATTATGCTAAATACATTCAATTTGGATACGAACTTTATTTAATATTAACCTCCTACGTAATCACTTCCAAATTTTCACACTCAATTATTGACTCATTCAAATTTATACACACAGCATATTTCCTTACTGGATTTAAATTAATCTCACAATCACCACCCAATTTTCGGTTACAACTAAAAACAAAGAAAACAATACACAATTCAATACCAAACTCCAGCGTAATCTTCTCCAGATTCCCATCTCCATTTATTACCTTAATTATAATAAAAAATTCTATAAATATCCCTCTTGGTTATAAATTAATCTCCCAATCAACATTAAATTCCACGTATAGTTTTCGGTTACTATTTTTAAGAAGATCCTTACAATTTAAATACACCACACACAATGATGGAATTATCACTCAATCAATCATTTCTTATAATCGTTTTTCCCCCTTTTAAGCAATTTTATACCTTCATTACATACTCTCATAAGAAATAACATCAAATTACGTTCTCATTTAATTTCAAACTTTCTCTCCATCCGGAAATTAATTCTGATTTTATATACTCAAATAAGTTTGGACTTATCTTCTATTAGTTTTAATTCCATTTTGAACTTAAATGCAAAATCTTACCTGATTATATCTTTGACTAAATCCAAATTAAATGTTAAATTTAATACCATAACCCTAAATTGTTCCTTCACAATTGGGTTGATATTACTTTTAACCGATACTTCAAATATGAGCTGTTCTGCTTTCTTTCTTATGGTTTCCTCCTTGATAGGAGAAATTTCACATTTAAATTCAAACGTCATTACCCTCACCAATTCAATAAACCTATCCCTAGTAAAACTAATTCTGATTCTTTACACCAAAATCAAATTGAATTACTCATATTTTAGAAGGAAATATATTTTACCCTTAAATGATAAATTTAATCTAAATATATCATTGTCTAAATTCAATTTAGGTACTAATATTATTATTTGCTTCCTCACTCAACTTCTTCTAAATTCTATTCTGGTTCAACTAGGCAAAATTACGCTGGAAAATTTCCTAACTAGAATTCCTTCAAATTTGAACATAAAAGTTTCTACCATATTTGACTCTGTTTCAAATTTACAATACAAGGGAGCTTCTCCTTTTTACTCATGATTAATTTTTCATTAACTGGCTACACAAGAATTAATTTATTTTTCCTTTTACACTTAAATTCAATTTGCATTTTTATCAAACCCAATACCCTTTTACTCAATCTTGTTTTTCCTTCTCATTTAATCGTCTTTACATTTATCTTTAACAAAGCTGGGATGAGCAGCGGAAAAAACTCTTCGGCGGTGGTTGATGTTCAACCCCGCCGAGGAAAATGAAAATTATATGTTGGAACTGCAGGGGTCTTGGTAAAGCCCAGGCAGTTCAAGCACTAGGTCGAGTTGTTGCTAAGATTAATCCTAATGTTTTATTCCTATGTGAAACTCGCCTAAACAAAATTCTTAGTGAAAGACTTTGTATTTCTCTTACTATGAATGGTTGCTCCACTGTTGAAAGTAGCCACACTTATTTTGGTTTAATAATGCTATGGAATAATAACATAAATGTTGATTTGCTATCGTACTCGAACCACCACATCGATACTATTATTCATGCAAGCACATCTTAATTCCACTTTTCAGGAATATATGGTTATGCAGAAACAAATAAAAAAAACCAAAACTTGGCAACTAATTGACACTTTAAATTCTTCATCATCTCTCCCCTGGTTAATTGGTGGAGATTTAAATGAAATTCTATCTGATAATGAAAAACAAGGCGGTTGTCGCCGTGCATGTTCACAAATTGGTAACTTCAGGGACTATTCATGTTCAAGTTTATAATGATGCGTTAACAAAGGAAACTTGAAAAAGGATAGTATAATTGTTCCATGTTATTAGTTACTTTAAAACTACCTCACTAAGTTTATGCTTACTCTATCCTTTCCTTGCATTTCAGGGTAAAATTTGCTTACAATTCTTCTTGAGCTCGAAAAAGATCACAAGTATCAAGATGTGTGTTTATTTTTGTAATCTTACTTATAACTCCTAGATGGTGGCACATAGTTATTAACTATGCATTGAGCATTTAGATCCATTTTGGCTACAAATGTATATAAGCCTGATAAACATCTAATCTATGTAATGGGCCTTTATTTGTTATATGGTTGCTTGCTTTGATTTATAATAATTGTGATACTGGTATGATAGATTGTACATATGCATAGTATAAAGAAGTTAGACCATGTTGCATCGTGTGTATATATATGCTTGTATGTATGAATATGTACTAAGTCTGGTAAGATAGTATAGACCTAGTACTTGGTATTGTTAAAGGAGCCAAGGTTTGGTTAAATGATTGATTTCTAAAGATTTAAAATCATGAATGTTTGAGTATGGTGTCTAAGTGGTTGAAATGTTCCCACATGCATGTTTAAATGTTTGATTGATGGAGTCATTTGAAGGTTATGATAATAGAAGACTCTTATCCTGCTGAATTGAAATTACTAGGTTGAGTAGTTTGGTATTCAAATTGTATGTAATGACCTTTATTTTACTGGATCTGTTTATAAGTTCATCTTCATGTAATGTGGTATGATCTGGTAATGGAGTTTGGTATTGAATTATATTGCAATCTACTTTGACTTTTATGTATTTATTCTTTGAATAATTAGATATCATTTTTTGTTCGAATATAATGTCTATTAGCCTGATCCATCTCCTAAGTCATTTAAGAGTAATGCTTATTAATCCATGAAACTTACAAAAAAGTTTTTAATTTACTCTGATTTCTAGCACCTCGTTTAGCTAAAAAGTGATTAGATATCGTTTGCTTGTTTGAATGTTTGTTTAGTAACGCTTCCTGAACCAGTTTAATTCTTAAACCGGGTATGGGGTGATACTAAAATAGCAAAAAAATAAGATGAAATCAATTTTTATCAATTAAAATATTTTATTATGGGCTTTTGAATATGATTGTATTTCTTAGCCTCAATTTCAGAACTTTTTACTTGGTTAAAATTTCAACGAGTCCACTGCAAAGCCCATTTAGACATGCATGCCTTAAACTCCAACAAAATAGCCGCAAAATACGATGAAATTAAATTTTATGAGTTAAAATATTTGATTATGGGATTTTGAATATGATTATATAGCTTAGCCTCAATTTCAGAACTTTTAACATGGTTAAAATTTTAACGGGTCCACTATAAAGCATATTTAGACATGCATGCCTTAAACCCAACAAAATGGCCGCAAATAAGATTAAATCAAATTTTATGAATTAAAATATTTTATTATAGGATTTTGAATGTGATTATATAGCTTAACCTCAATTTTATAACTTTTTACTCGGTTAAAATTCCAACGGGTCCACTGTAATGCCCATTTAGACATGCACGCCTTAAACCCAACAAAACGTCCACAAAATAAGATTAAATCAAATTTTATGAGTTAAAATATTTTATTATGGGCTTTTGAACATGACTATATATCTTAACCTCAATTTTAAAGCTTTTTACTCGGTTAAAATTCTAACGGGTCCACTATAAAGCCCATTTAGACATGCAAGCCTTAAACACAGCAAAACGACCACAAAATAAGATTAAATCAAATTTTATAAGTTAAAATATATATTTGATTATGGGCTTTGAACATGATTATATAGCTTAACCTCATTTTCAAAATTTTTACTTGATTAAAATTCCAACGGATCCACTGTAAAGCCTATTTAGACATGCGTACGCCTTAAAACCCAACAAAACAGCCAAAAAATAAGATCAAATCAAATTTTATGAGTTAAAATATTTGATTATGGGCTTTAGAATATGATTATATAGCATAGACTCAATTTCTGATCTTTTTTCTCGGTTAAAACTCCAACGGGTCCACTGTAAAGCCCATTTAGACATGCATGCCATAAACCCAAAAAAAGGACAAAAAATAAGTTTAAATCAAAATTTAACATGGTTAAAATTTTAACGGGTCCACTATAAAACCCATTTAGACATACACGCCTTAAACCCCAACAAAATGTCTGCAAAATAAGATTAAATCAAATTTTATGAAGTAAAATATTTGATTATGGGCTTTTGAATATGATTATATAGCTTAAACTTAATTTTAGAACTTTTTACTCGGTTAAAATTCAAACGGGTCCACAATAAAGCCCATTTTGACATACACGCCTTAAACCCAACAAAACGGCCCCAAAATAAGATTAAATCACATTTTATGAGTTAAAATATTTGATTATGGGCTTTTAAACATGATTATATATCTTAACCTCAAATTTTAGACTTTTTGATTGGTTAAAATTCAAACGGGTCAACTATAACGCCCATTTAGACATGCATGCCTTAAAATCAACAAAACGGCCACAAAATAAGATTAAATCAAATTTTATGAGTTACAATATTTGATTATGGGCTGTTGAACATCATTATATAGCTTAACCTCATTTTCTAAAAATTCTACTAGGTTAAAATTCCAACGGATCCGTAAAGCTCATTTAGACATGCACGCCTTAAAACCCAACAAAACGGCTAAAAATAAATCACATTTTATGAGTAACCCACCTAAACTAGTATTGATGAAATACCGAGTTAAGAAGTATCACCAACAAACAAGGACCTTCAAGCGTATGAAAAAGAAAAGATTAACTCATCAATCGAAAAGAAACAAGGATATACATGAAAGAATGTAATGTCAAAATCTGTTTTATTTATAAACTATGTTCCATACTTGTCTCTAAACCAAATTTTTAACATGTTTTATAATTCTGATTCAAATACTAGTTCATTGATACACAAAGATAATACAAGACACAAACAAACATCTAACAACTTACAGTATTCATGTTAAACAACAAAACATATTCAATACGTCACTTAAAGGATTTACTCAATTCATTTGAATATGAACCTAAATTTAAACCGAATCATTAAACAACTTATTAGACCTTAAAACATGCATTATGCTATTCATATATTCACTAAAATGATGTATCTTAGAGAAATATTACGTCCCACTTTCTTTTATGGCAATTTAGCATTTCAATTGAGAATATTTCCCTAGTTTTCACCCACCCACTTGATATGATATCTACATACTTAACATACATTAAACCATTTCAATACAAAACAATCATTCGATTATATGCATGACTTCATTCGAATAATTAGCTATCCCAAATATACTCCCTACACATAACTTAATACATGTCAAACAACCATATAAACTAAGCATCAACTACTTAACGAAATACTTATAAAGGCCATTTACAATCATTCAAGATGGCATGTTGTTCACAATTATTTACATACCAAAAAGGACCTAAGCATCTACATGCGTTACAAAACATGTTGCCACCCTTATAGTAGTCTTAACAAAAAGGTGTACAAAACATACATTAGATTACTTGTGATCTATCCAAACTCCCGAGCTATCTTGCAATCCAAGCTTTACCCTAGAATATAATGAAAGGGCTACATAAATTTTCACTTAGTGAGGTAATTTAAAGTAACAACAATCAAACTTTCCTTTCATTCATTCCATTGATCATGTATAACAATGTCTTGAACAAAAAGTTAAATATTATAAAACAAGGCATTCGAAGTAAGGAAGTACAATTAGGCATGGTTATCAAGGTATTCAATTACATATATACATGATTATGAACAAATCATATACAAAGGAATATCATTCACTCAATTGGAAACTATATTCGACTACAAGCTACTTATTCTCTCAAAATGTGATCTAGAATCAAGAATATATATTTTACTTGTTATGCAAGTTAATTCAATACTTCTTTGATTTATTTATAACTTTCAATATTTCTTATTAGCATAGCCTTGTGATTCAAGTAATAGCCTAGGTACACGAATCCCCAACCAACTATCGCCAAATAAAATGGTACTTGTAGTACTGGTCATTCCCTCCTACTGTCACCAAATGACCACTAAACTTCCCTCCTACTGTCATCAAATAAGGACCGTACTCCACCCCAAACACGAGCTCTATGGGCTCTATGGCATGCCAACTATACCTAAGACTGACTCGAAACCAAGGATTTCACATTTATCATATCTTATTTAAAAGTAAAGTGATCATAGCTCCTTATCAAACATCATAACATAAAGCTTGTTGCCTTTGTCATAGGAAGCATACATTCACCTTATGTGAATTTCTTATTAAATCATTTCTCTTGTTCGAAGATTATCATAGCAAAGTTTCCATTATCATGTATCGTATGTAGTTTCCATTATAAGTATTTTAATCCATTCACAAAAGCTTATTATGAACAAGAGATGCAGATCATCATGCATAACATATAGAACTTATAACATAAATAATCTATATCCAATTTATCCCATGTCACCTTGTACTTATAAACAAATACTTACCTCGAATTCCATCTTATTGTTTGCAAGTAACATACGTATAATTGTATTAAACAATGAAAATAACAATAAGAATGCTTTGGAAGGTTTGAACCTATCCCAGGACTTTAAACTGCACTCACAGTTTGATCCAAGCTAATTTTGTTGCCAAATTATAATTCCTTTATACTTTTCAACAGCTTGGTCTACTATATGCCTCACTTGATCAATTCATTCTTTGTCTAATTATAACAAGGAGTTTAATTGTGTATTAGAACTACTCATAACCTTCAACCATTCACAAAACAATTAACCAACATTTATATAAATACAACACAACCCCAAAATACATGTAATCACTTACATATTTACTTCACATTCCAATTACATTACATAAACACAAAACAGGGCAGTTTTCATACATATATATTTATTCGATCAAAACAGTCCAATTACATCACATAAACACAAAATAGGGCAGCTTTCAAAATAGTCCAATTTCATTTACTATATGTATCAAAACAGTCTCTTAATCACATGTATTTACTTATATAATCAATTAGTAGTCCAAAGTTCATACATATTCAATTATACATACAAGGCAGTTCCCTAATTCCCTTATGTATTCCAAAACAACCAAATACTCAATTTTAACAATAATAAAGTTCCCTTTAAGTTCAAGCATCAAATCCATAGTCAACAAGGATCTATCCGAATAGTCCTTAACATATTATCCATGTTCATATACATCACATATTTCATTCGTTCATAACAAAATCCACATATATATATACATATACACATAGTGTTAGAATGAACCTAAAATTTCATAACATGGTTTTAATCTCTAACAATTTAAGCAACCATCATTCGAATTTGCTAAGTCCTTACTATCCTATTGATCAAATTCAAGCAATATAATCTTTCAAACTATCTTACAAGGCTTCTATTCAAGCTAATTCACACATGCATCATCAAATAGAACCAAATGGTCATAACATATAAGACAATCCAATTAGCAACAAAATTCACAAGGGGAAAACAAAGGAATTACCTTCCTATCACGAAACCATTCGAACAAGACACAATTCTAAGCTAGGATGATCTATTATGGCTTTCTCTTAATTCTCACTCTAGTTTAACTTTTAGGAGAAGAGAGGAGTAAGATGATGAACCATTTTGTGTCTTTCATCTTAATTCTTCAATTACCGTGAACCCCTCCCTCTCCCAAACACATTGCTTAATCTCGGATGCACAAGTGTCCAAGGTCTCAAACTTAAAATTTCCTAGCATGCAATCCTCCAACTTTAACATTGATTTAGTTTAATCCTTACTACAAACGCCTATTTATTTCCCTTCTATTACAATTTGGTCCTAAATACAATTGTTTAGCTTAATAGATGTCAATAGAATTTATAATTGTCTTGGGGCCAATGTAAAAAAAACATCTAGCTAATAATTGGGGTATTACAATTCTCCTCCCCTAAAAGAAATTCGTCCTCAAATTTACCTAAGGTAAACAAGTGGAGATATTGATCTTTTATAGCTGACTCTGGTTCCCAAGTAGCTTCTTCAACCTTGTGATTTTTCCATAACACTTTAACAAGAGGAAACGATTTGTTACGAAGCCTTTTAACTTCACGATCTAAATTTTGAATTGGTTCCTCTTCGTAAGATAAATCTGGATTGAGTTCTATATCTTCAGGTTCAAGCACATGAGATGGGTCAGAACAGTATTTGCGGAGCATGGAGACATGAAATACGTTATGATTCTTCTGGAATTTGGCAGGAAAAGCTAACTGATAAGCAACAGAACCAATCTTCTCCACAACATCGAAAGGTCCGATAAAACGAGGACTAAGCTTCCCTTTTTCCTGAATCTAAATACTTTCTTCCACGGAGATACTTTTATAAATACTTGGTCTCCCACATTGTACTGAATGTCCCTCCTTTTAAGATGGACATAAGCTTTTTTTCTATCAAAGGCTTCCTTCAATCTACTGTGGATAACTTGTATTTGATTTTCCGTTTCACTGAGGAGTTCAGGTCCTAAAGCCTTGTTTTCACTCAATTCTGACCAACATAAAGGAGTTCGGCACCTTCTTCCATATAAAGCTTCAAAAGGTGCCATCTTGATGGATGCCTGATAGCTATTATTATATTGAAACTCTGCTAAAGGTAAAGATTTTTCCCAATTCTTCCCGAAATCGATTATACAAGCTTAGAGCATATCTTCAAGAGTCTGAATCATGCTTTTTGATTAACCATCTGATTGGGGATGGAAAGCTGTGCTAAGGTTTGTCTTAGTTCCTAAAGCTTTCTGCAAAGAACTCCAGAACCTGAAAGTGAATCGAGGATCCTGATATGATATTATGGAAGTGGGAACACCATGCAAAAGAATCACTTTCTTAATATACAAATCTGCTAGTTGGTCCAATCTCAAACTCATCCAAATAGGTATGAAATGATCTCGTTTAGGGAACTTGTCAACTATCACCCAAACAACATTATTCTTCTTTGGTGATAAGGCAAACAACTTACAAAATCCATGGTTATTCGATCCTATTTCTATGAGGTAGCTAGATAGGTTGTAAGAGTCCAATAGGGACTTGTTGTTCGGCTTTAACCTTCTGACAAGTTAAGCACTTAGACACAAATTCTGTGATAGCAGTCTTCGTTCTCGGCCAGCAATACAGTTCCTTCAAATCCTTGTACATCTTAACTGACCCTGGATGGATAGAGAAAGGGCTATTGTGAGCTTCATGCATCATCTCTTTCTTAAGGGTTTCATCATTTGGTATACACTATATTTCAAAAATAGAGTAGACCATTAGACTTCAAGCAAAAGTCTGGATTAGGTTCAGATTCAAGTTTGCGTGAGACCTTAAGAAGTCTAGGATCGATTTGTTGCAAAGTCTTAATTTTTTAGATTAAATTGGATCGAACTTAAAGCTCAGCTATAATTTTTTTTTTATCTTTTTGCAATCTAAAACATGCATTAATTGCAGAAAAAGCTACAGGGCAAAGAAACATACTTAGGTAAAGAGGTTTAGATTTCGGGTATGAAAGGATTAGATGTGATTCATTTAGGATCTTGCCAATTGAACATTTTTGGCTTAGTGCATCAGCTACTACATTCGCTTTCCTGGGTGATAATCGATGACTAGATCATAGTCCTTGAGTAACTCAATCCACCTCCTTTGTCTAAGATTCAATTCTTTTTGGGTCAAAAGATACTTCAAGCTTGTGTGGTCTGTGAATAGATAACATTTTTCTCCAAACAAATAATGTCTCCAAATTTTTAGTGCAAAAATGACTGAAGCTAGTTTAAGATCATGAGTCGGATAATTCAATTCGTGAGGTTTCATTTTTTGGGATGCATAGGCTACCACCTTTTTTATCTTGCATAAGAACACATCCCAGACCAAGATGAGATGCATCACTAAAGACTGTATATTCTTTTCCCGATTCAGGTTATGTTAAAACTGGAGCTTGTGTAAGGACTTGTTTCAATTGACCAAAACTTCTTTGCTGTTTCTTTGACCAAATAAATGGTACATCTTTTCAAAGAAGTTTTGTTAAAGGGCTAGCTAACATGGAGAATCCTTGTACAAATCTTCGGTAGTAACCTACTAGTCCAAGAAAGCTTCTAACTTCGCCAATATTTTTAGGAGGTCTCCAATCAACTATAGCCTGTATCTTCTTTGGATCGACCTTAATAACTTATGTGGATATTACATGTCCAAGGAAAGATACCTCAGACAACCAAAATTCGCATTGATTGAATTTGGCATAAAACTGGTTATCTCGGAGGGGTTGTAAGACAATTCAGAGATGTTTCGAATGTTCATCCTTATTCTTAGAGTAAATAAGGATGTCATCTATAACGACTACTACAAACTTATCCAAATATGGTTTAAAGACTCGATTCATAAGGTCCATGAATGCAGTTTTAGAAACACTAAAAACTCATCCTTATTCGGAGATGTTCTAAATGTTCATCCTTATTCTTAGAAACACTAGAGATTCATAGTGGCCATATCAAGTCCTGAATGCAGTTTTAGAAACATCAGACTTTTTAACTTTCATCTGATAGTAGCCCGACATGAGATCGATCTTGGAAAACATTGAAGCATCCTTGAGCTGATCAAACAAATCTTCGATTCTCGATAACATATACTTATTCTTGATAGTGAGTTTGTTCAATTGTATATAATCAATGCAAAGCATCATCGATCCATCCTTCTTCTTTACAAACAAAATCGGGGCTCCCCAAGGAGATGAACTTGGTCTAATGAAGCCTTTATCTTGTAAATATTGAAACTGACTCTTAAGTTCTATCAGAGCTATACGGTAAGGGGTGATAGAAATTGGAGTTGATCTTGGTTGAACTTCGATTCCAAATTCAACTTCTCTTTTTGGAGGTAATCCTGAAAGTTCCTCGGGAAATACATTAGGGAATTCAGAGATAGTTAGAATAGCCTCAAGAGAAAGTTTGGTTTCATTTAAATTAGGTATTGCAACAAACATTGAAGTTGGCTCAAAAGATTTCTTATCTAACAAGGTTATTAATTCTTTTCCCAACCTGAGGAGGAAATGTATTTTCTTAGAACAGTCTACCCAAGCCTGATGTTTTCCCAACCAATCTAAACCTAATATAAGGTCAAACTCATTGAATGGTAAAGCTAAAAGATCGGTAGGAAAAGGAATTCCTTGAATAAACAAGGGGCAATTTTTGCACACTTGATTAACAACTACCTTATCTCCTCAAGGATTGGTAGCAATCAAATTACAGTTTGTGGGTTCAGGCCTCAACTTAAACTTTTCAATTAGAGAGGAACATATAAAGGAGTGCGTCGAACCAGAGTCAAATAAAGGTTAGATAGAATGAGTATAAAATTTAATTGTACATGTAATTACATCATGTGAGTCTTTTTCTTCCCAGCCTCTAACATGATATACTCGAGCATGTGCTCGAGATTCCTGATAAGTAGCATTTGAAGCCTGACCTTTATTCTTTCCATAATTACCGAATTAAGCTTATTTAGGCCCTTTTCCCCTTGGTGACTGAACATGATTCGAATTTTTTGATACATGAGTTAGAAGCTTATTCGGGTTTTGAGGACAATCTTTGATGAAATAATTTATTTCCTCACACAAGAAATAGGGACTTGCTTGCCTCCTACACTAACCCTCATGATTCTTCTAGCAAAAATTACAAGTAGGAACTTGTGACTCCCTTTCCGTATTCCCCATGATATTTATAGAGACTAAGGGTGTAGAAGTTTTGACACAGTCTTAGGCTTTGGCAAAAATTTACTCTTTAGGGAAGAATTGTAGTTTAAGGAACTCCCTCCTTGATGTTTTGGCTTTTTAGACTGGCAACAGGGTTTGTTGTCATCCCTTGATCTTTTATCTTTTTGGGAGTAGTTCCCCTTTCTCTTCTCGAATACCTTCAACTTAGCTTCAGTAGCTATAGCCCGGTTCACCAATTCTTGAAAATCAGTAATTCCTAGGGTCGTAAACGTAGGACCTAGTTCATCATTAAGCCCATCAATAAACATCCGACACTTGTCCTCTTCTTTCTTGATAAATTCAGACCCATACTTGCAATATTTACAAAATTCACTAGCATACTACTCAATTGGTTTCCCCCTTGTTTCAAATATAAGAAAGATCTTCTACGCTCAGAAAGGTATTGTTTGCTTATGTACTTCTTTCAGAATTCTTTAAGAAAGAATTCCTAAGTGATATCATTGGTCAGAGTTGTAAGGGTTGTAGTTTCCCAACAACTTAGTGCCTCATCAGCAAGAAGGGATATGACATACTCCAATTTATGTTCATCTGAACATTGTGATTGTTTGGTTAGAATCCTAGTAGCAGCTTCTAACCAATATTCAACATCTTCCAACTTTTAATCATTAGCACCAGTAAATGTATAAGCTCGATGCTGAGCTAACTTATCAATCAGAGCTCTTATTATCACCGCTATAGGAGGAGTGGGAGAAATTGGAGGATTTTGCCTCAAGGATGTGGCTAACTGATCAAACATCTCCTTCATGCTAAGAAGACGCTCCCGTTAAACGGGACAGATTGAAGGAGCTTCCTGTTGAACCTGTTGAGGTTCTCGATGCTTCTGATTCATTATTACGCTACCTCCTTCATTGGAGGAGCCAACCGAGATTTCATTATCTCGGCCTAGATGTGTTCTTGGCTTCTCTATAGACTATATATAAGAAAAAAGAGCTTTTATCAAACATAGATCACAAGTATTTATCAATTTAACTCCTAGGTAGCACATGTAATGACTGAAAATACACAAGACTTGGTTTAGTCCTAGAACCGACTAAACCTTAGCTCTGATTACCAAAATGTAACACCCTAAACTGGTATAGATGAAATAACACAAGATGCAAACAAACATAAGACGCAAATAACCTTATCTCTGATTCAAACACTAGTTCATTGATACACAAAGATAACACAAGACGCAAACAAACATCTAACAACTTACAGCATTCATGTTAAACAACAAAACATATTCAATACGTCACTTAAAGGGTTTACTCAAATCATTCAAATATGAACCTAAATTTAAACCTAATAATTAAGCAACTTATTAGACCTTAAAACATGCATTATGCTATTTATATATTCACTAAAATGCTGTATCTTAGAAAAATATTACATGCCACTTTCTTTTATGGCAATTTAGCAATTCAATAAAGAACATTTCCCTAGTTTTCCACTTAGAAGTTCACCCACCTACTTGATATGATATCTACATACTTAACCTACATGAAACCATTTCAATACAAGCAATCATTTGATTATGCTCATGACTTCATTCGAATAATTATTTATCCCAAATATGCTCCCTACACATAACTTCATACATGTCAAACAACCATATAAACTAAGCATCAACTACTAAACCGAATACTTATAGAGGCCATTTACAATCATTCAAGATGGCATGTTGTTTACAAATATTTGCATACCAAAAATGACCTAATCATCTACATGCGTTACAAAACATTTTTCCACCCATCTAGGAGTCTTAACAAAAAGGTGTACAAACATACATTAGATTACTTGTGATCTATCCAAACACCTAAGCTATCTTGCAATCCAAGCTTTACCCTGAAATATAATGAAAGGGCTACATAAGTTTTCACTTAGTGAGGTGATTTAAAGTAACATAAAGTAACGACAATCAAACTTTCCTTTCATTCATTCCATTGATCATGTATAACAATGTCTTGAACAAAAAGTTAAATATTATAAAACAAGGCATTCGAAGTAAGCAAGTAGAATTAGGTATGGTTATCAAGGTATTCTAATCAATCAATTACATATATACATGATTATCAACAAATCATATACAAAGGAATATCATTCACTCAATTGGAAACTATATTCGATACAAGCTACTTATTCTCTCAAAATGTGATCTAGAATCAAGAATATATATTTTACTTGTTATGCAAGTTAATTCAATACTTCTTTGATTTATTTATAACTTTCATTATTTCTTATTAGCATAGCCATGTGATTCAAGTAAAAGCCTAGGTACACGAATCCCCAACCAACTATCGCCAAATAAAATGATACGTGTAGTACCAGTCATTCCCTCCTAGTGTCACCAAGTGACCACTAAACTTCCCTCCTACTGTCACCAAATACGGATCGTAGTCGAGGACTGTAGTCCACCCCAAACACGAGCTCTATGGACTCTATGGCATGCCAACTATACCTAAGACTGACACGAAACTAAGGCTTTCACATTTATCATATCTTATTTAAAAGTAGAGTGAGCATAGCTCCTTATGAAACATCATCACATCAAGCTTGTTGCCTTTGTCATAGGAAGCATACATTCACCTCATGTGAATTTCTTATTAATTCACTTCTCTTGTTCGAAGAGTATCATAGCAAAGTTTCCATTAACATGTATCGCATGTAGTTTCCATTATAAGTATTTTAATCCATTCACAAAAGCTTATTATGGAACAAGAGATGCACATCATCATGCATAACATATAGAACTTCTAACACAAATAATCTATATCAATTTATCCCATGTCACCTTGTACTTATAAACAAATACTTACCTCAAATTCCAGCTTATTGTTTGCAAGTAACATACGCATAATTGTATTAAACAATGAAATTGACAATAAGAATGCTTGGGAAGGTTTGAACCTATCCCGGGACTTTAAACTACACTCACATTTTGATCGAAGCTAATTTTTCTCCTGAATTATAATTCCTTTCTACTTTTCAACAGCTTGGTCTACTATATGCCTCACTTGGTCAATTCCTTCTTTGTCTAATTATAACAAGGAGTTTAATTGTGCATTAGAACTACTCATAACTTTCAACCATTCACAAAACAATTCACCAGCATTTATATGAATACAACACAACCCCAAAATACATGTAATCACTTACATATTCACTTAATAGTCCAATTACATTACATAAACACAAAATACGGCAGCTTTCATACATATATATTTATTCGATCAAAATTGTCCAATTACATCACATAAACACAAAATAGAACAACTTTCAAAATAGTCCAATTTCATTTACTATATGTATCAAAATAGTCCCTTAATCACATGTATTTGCTTATATAATCAATTAGTAGTCCAAAGTTCATACATATTCAATTATACATACAAGGCATTTCCCTTATGTATTCCAAAACAACTAAATACTCAATTTTAACAATAATAAAGTCCCCTTCAAGTTCAAGCATCAAATCCATGGTCAACAAGGATCTATCCGAATAGTCCTTAACATATTATCCATGTTCATATACACCACACATTTCATTCGTTCATAAAAAATCCACATCTATATATACACATAGTGTTCGAATGGACCTAAAATTTCATAACATGGTTTTAATCTCTAACAATTTAAGCAACCATCATTCGAAATTGCTAAGTCCGTACTATCCTATTGATCTAATTCGAGTAATAGAATCTTTCTAACTATCTAACAAGGCTTCTAATCAAGATAATTCACACATGCATCATCAAATAAAACCAAAGGGTTATAACACATAAAATAATCCAATTAATAACAAAATTTACAAGGGAAAAACAAAGGAATTACCTTCCTATCAGGACACCATTCGAACACGACTCAATTCGAATCTAGGATAATTGATTATGGCTTTCTCTCAATTGTCACTCTAGTTATGATTTTAGGGAGAAGAGAGGAGAAAAATGATGAACCATTGTGTGCCCTTCATCTTAATTCTTCAATTGTCGTGAACTCCTCCCTCTCCCAAACACATTGCTTGATCTCAGATGCACAAGTGTCCAAGGTCTCAAACTTAAAATTTCCTAGCATGCAGTCCTCCAACTTTAACATTGATTCGGCGTAATCCTTACTACAAACGCCTGTTTATTTCCTCTCTATTACAATTTGGTCCTAAGCACACTTGTTTAGCTTAATAGATGTCAATAGAATTTATAATTGTCTTGTGGCCAGTGTACAAAAATCTCTAAGCTAATAATAGGGAAATTACATTATGAGTTAAAATATTTGATTATGGGCTTTTGAACATGATTATATATCTTAAACTCAATTTTAACACTTTTTACTCGGTTAAAATTCTAACGAGTCCACTATAAAGCCCATTTCGACATGCACGCCTTAAACACAACAAAACAACCACAAATAAGATGATATCAAAATTATGAGTTAAAATATTTGATTATGGGCTTTTGAATATGATAATATAGCTTAGCCTCAATTTAAAAACTTTTTACACGGTTAAAATTCTGACGGGTTTACTGTAAAGCCCATTTAGACATGCACGCCTTAAACCCCAGCCAAATGGTCGCAAAATAAGATTAAATCAAATTTTAACAGTTAAAATAGTTGATTATGGGCTTTTGAATATGATTATATAGCTTAACCTCAATTTTAGAACTTTTTACTCGGTTAAAATTCCAGCGGGTCCACTATAAAGCCCATTTAGACATGCATGCCTTAAACCCCAACAAAACAGACAAAGTATAAGATGAAATCAAATTTTATGAGCTAAAATATTTGAATATGGGCTTTTGATTATTATTATATAGTTTAGCCTCAATTTCAAAACTTTTTACTCGGTTAAAATTCCAACAAGTCCACTATAAAGCCCATTTAGACATGCACGCCTTAAACCCCAACAAAACGGCGAAAAATAAGATGAAATCAAATTTTATCTGTTAAAATATTTGACTCTAGGCTTTTAAATATGATTATATAGCTTAGCCTAAATTTCAAAACTTTTTACTCGGTTAAAATTCCATCGGGTTCACTACTAAGCCCATTTAGACATGCACCCCCTAAACCCAACAAAATAGTATGAAAATAAGATGAAATCAAATTTTATTAGTTAAAATATTTGATTATGGTCTTTTGAATATGATTATATAGATTAGCCACAATTTCAGAACTTTTTACTCTGTTAAAATTCTAACGGGTCCACTGTAAAGCCCATTTAGACATGCACGCCTTAAACCCCAACAAAATGGCCGCAAAATAAGATTAAATAAAATTTTATGTATTAAAATATTTTCCATAATCAAATATTTTAACTCATAAAATTTGATTTAATCTTATTTTACGGCCATTTTGTTGGGGTTTAAGGCGTGCATGTCTAAATGTGCTTTACAATGGACCTGGTGGAATTTTAACCGAGTAAAAAGCTCTATAATTGAGTTTAAGCTATATAATTATATTCAAAAGCCCATAATCAAATATTTTAACTCAAAAAATTAGAACTTTTTACTCGGTTAAAATTCCAACTGGTCCACTATAAAGCCCATTTAGACATGCATGCCTTAAACCCTAACAAAATGGCCGCAAAATAAGATTAAATCAAATTTTATGAGTTAAAATATTTTATTATGGGCTTTCTAATATGATTATATAGCTTAACCTCAATTTTAGAACTTTTTACTCGGTTAAAATTTCAACGGGTCCACCGTAAAGCCCACTTAGACATGCACGCCGTAAACACAACAAAACAGCCACAAAATAAGATTAAATCAAATTTTATGAGATAAAATATTTTTATTATGGGATTTTGAACATGATTATATAGCTTAACCTCAACTTTAGAACTTTTTACTCGGTTAAGATTCCAACGGGTCCACTGTAAAGCTCATTTAGACATGCACGCCTTAAACCCCAACAAAACGGATGAAAAATCAGATAAAATCATATTTTATGAGTTAAAAAAGTTTAGTTATAGGATTTAGAACTTGTTTATATAGCTTAACCCCGTTTTCAAAAAATTTTACTTGGTTAAAATTCCAACTGGTCCACTATAAAGCTTATTTAGACATGCACGCCCTAAACACAACAAAACGGCCACAAAATAAGATTAAATCAAATTATATGAGTTAAAATATTTGAATTTGAGCTTTTGAAAATGATTATATAGCTTAACCTCAATTTTATAACTTTTTACTCGATTAAAATTCCAACCGGTCCACTGTAAAGCCCATTTAGACATGCACGCCTTAAACCCCAACAAAATTGACGTAAAATAAGATTAAATCAAATTTTACGAGTTAAAATATTTGATTATGGGCTTTTTAATATGATTATATATCTTAACCTCAATTTTAGAACTTTTTACTCCGTTAAAATTTCAACGGGTCGACTATAAAGCTCAAATAGACATGCACGCCTTAAACCCAACAAAATGACCACAAAATAAGATTAAATCAAATTTTATGAGTTAAAATATTTTATTATGGGCTTTTGAACATGATTATATATCTTAACCTCAATTTTAGAACTTTTTACTCGGTTAAAATTCCAATGGGTCCACTATAAAGCTCATTTAGACATGCACGCCTTAAACCCCAACAAAACGGCCAAAAATCAGATTAAATCATATTTTATGAGTTAAAATATTTAGTTATGGGCTTTTGAACATGATTATATAGCTTAACCTCATTTTCAGAAATTTTTACTCTGTTAAAATTCCAACGGGTCCACTATAAAGCCCATTTAGACATGCACGTCTTAAACACAGCAAAACGGCCACAAAATAAAACACATGTTAAAATAACTCGATTGAAGGGAAAAATCAACATCAGAAAGTTGGTAAAATAGCTCCTTAAGAATTCTAAGAATTTGACCATTTTCAATTTAGTCACCTTTAAAAATAGTTTTCAAAAATTACATTTTGGTCACTAACCAAAATGTCACCCTTCCAAATCTCATTTTGAAAAACTAATTTCACCAATATTAATCATATATTTAAATATGATTTTAACCATTTTTTCATATTTTTATCTCACCGAAAAATGTTTATTCCCGAATTCGACTAGAATCCCTAACCGGGTCCACTAAACCATCTAACAAACCTCAAATGTAACACCCTCAACATATATTTGATGATTAAATACACATTGAAGATGTTACTAAATTATTTAACTAAATTCTTGACTTGTAAATTTTTTTATACTATTCTTGCTTAACTAGTCTAGTGGTTGACCCTTTCTCGGTTTCTAATTTAAGATAATGTCAAGCAAGCACACCTAGTTTCAACCCTGAATTGGTTTATAAAACATATTAGTCAGTTATGAAAATAAGTATGTAACTCAGGGTGAAAACTAGGTACAGTGCCTAAGCCCTTTATTGAATTTAAAAATCGTTACGCAATAAACAGTAATTAAAATTTTACCTTTAAACAACTAACGAATAAATTATTACATGCCCACTAGAGAATTTCATAAAATTAGAATGTCTTACTAATGTTTGGCAGATTTCAACTTGATTAACATGCTTGACTCCTCTTCCAGTAAGTTTCCAATAACCTACGTGTGAAACAACACACGCTAAGTACTCACTTAGTGAGGCAACTATAATTTAATGTAAATCATTTCAAAATAAAGAATCATATAAAATAAACTTATCAAAGTCATTCCCTTGTCATTTAATAGTGCTATACATTTCCTGCAAAATGGAAAGTAATTCCCAATACAGTTTATATCATATCATAAAACAATTATAGATTTCAAGTTATCAATCATCATATAATCATTTACAGTATAATATTCTTTTAAAGATAGCCCAAAGTAAATAATATAAGATCAAGGTACTTGAGTGTCTAACTTGAACTTGTAAATGAGTACGTAATCGAGGATGTTCTTTGCTCCTCATTTAAGCACCTCGTTAGTTGCATTAGCACTATGGGCTTACATCCTCAGGGTGCACACCAAGGGCTTAGGTCCCCAAGGTGTATGTGATACTTGCTCCTCATAAAAGCACCTCTTTAGTGCACTTCGTGCCATGGGTTTAGATCCCCAGGGTGCAACACCAAAGGCTTAGGCCCCCAAGGTGGGTGTGACACCGTAGTAGTCACAAAATAAGTAATCATATCATCTTGTGTGATGCAGCTGCTAAGGACTCTACGGATATCCAACAATACCATGGACACTCATAACATATTACTTGGGCATTTCAATATTCCATGTTTAGAGTATCAATATAAATCATATATGTTGATATTGGGCAGTTTATACCCAATACCTAAAATCTAATTTATCTTCGATAAATCTTTAAGCCATATCAATGTATCACATATGCCATTTAATAATTGATGCCATTTGCATAACTTTGATCAACATACTTTTTCATTAATGTCAAGGTTGACTCATCGCAAGTCTTCCTCATATCATGTATAAAATAGGTAAAAATGCAATCACCTTGGCCACTTAACATGATGCCTCACTAAGTCCTAGTTCGATCCTTTCTTTCATAATACCTTGAACCTTCTCTGATTCGAACTTGACTCCATTAATCATATAAATACAATAAAATATTTCTTGGACTCAAATCTAACAATACCTTAAACTTGCTTTTTAACATAATCATTCAAAAATAAAATTTCAATTATTTTCTTTTCTTACTGGAATTTTCAAAAACTCATTATGGTTCTTAATGACTAATTTGAACTTCCAATATAAAGATTCAAGCTTCTTAACTTTGCAAACTAGTCCTCAGATCAACACTACTACCTTAATTCCATCATTTTAACTAAAAATCAGATTTGGTCCCTTAATTTTGAAGCTCGCTGAAATGGTCCATATGTATTTAACTTAGGGTTTTGCTTCCAAATAACAAATCAAGTCTACTAGATCATTAATCCAACATTTTAAAATTTTCTCAAAATTTTCCTTCTATTTTAGCCCTTGACCTAATTGGTCACTAGATCTTCCCAAGGTTGTTTTCCATTCAAACAACATTCTAATATGCTCAAAATACTTTTTCCAACATGTATTCTTCATTTCCAAGAATTAACACTTAAAACCCCAATTTATTCCTACATGCCGAATTGGGTGTATAAGCTTTTCAAGGACTTTATTTTTATCCTAATGCCATAACCAAGCTTGTAGAATCATAAATCTTCCGTATTCATCCTTAATTTCAAAACCCTAAATAAAATCCCAAATTCTAGGGTTAGGGTTTATGTCTTCAATCATGAAATTAATCTAACTATAAGCTTGATTTCAACTCCACAACACTTGATTTACTTAAATCAATCTTCAATCTCAACATAGAACATGAAACCCTATTTTCTCTATCATCAATAACATGAATAAATCTTCATAACTCTTTGTACAATTACTATCAAATGAAAGAAAATTAAACATATATTAATTTTCTATCAAAAACATACCTTGAATCTTGTCTGGAAGCCTTCAAAATGCCAAGGAAAATTTTGTATATTTTCCCCCTTTCTCTTCTTGTATTTTCGAAAATAAAGAAGAAGATGATGAACATTTTTGTTCATCTTTTATCTTATAATACCATGTGTATTCAATTAAATGAATATTAAATTCATTTAATTACTTGATTCCAAATAACCCTCCAACTAAGTTTTATTTTCTAATTTGCCATTTTGTAAAATTCTAACTAAATCTAGTTAGAATCCAACCAACTATAATAAAGTATTCATAAAATAATATTTCATGAATTTTCCACGGCTTTTGATCCAGTCTCTAAAATTTTCCATTCAATCCGATAAACCGGTAATTAACCCTTTACTCATAATTAAATTGTAGAATTCATATTGAATCAAACTAAAAATATTCTCAACACTTGTAACGGACTTTTATAACCTTCCTTTATCATATGGTAAAATCTCATAATTTTTCTGTTCGACATGGGTATTCTAATTCCATTTAAACTTTCACTGTGATTTCCCAACAATCGAAATATCGGTTCAAACCAAAATTCCACATTCGATCCACACCCTTAGGTGATCTATCTATTTATGAAATGGAAACCCCTAAATTTTGGGAAATTACAACTTTAGTCCTTCAACTTTTCATATTTAGTCTTGTACCACACAAGTTTTGACTGCTTAACATTTTGGTCTCTAAATTTTAAACTTCAATTCCCATTCCAATTTTCCTCAGATTTCGACCAAACTTTGCAAGTACCCTAATTAACTTGCCCTCTATCATCTGATGCTTTTAGATCTCAGAAATTCCTTTTTCATAACGCATAATCGAAGAAATCCTAACTTTTGCATTTTTGTCATTTTAGTCACTAAGATAGCTTTTAACCTATTATCTTAGTACAAAATGATCCTTAATCAACTTAGGAAAAATTCGGGGCATTACAATTCTCTCCCCCTTAAGAAAATTTGTCCTTGAATTTTCAACATGTACCTAGTTCAAAAAGGTAAGGAAACTGTTTTGTCACATTTTCTTTCTTTCCCAAGTCGTTTTCTCAATTTTATGATGTGTCCAAAAACCTTTAACAAGAGGAATCAACTTACTCCTTAGTTCTTTGACACCATGTTTTATCATCTTTACCTTATCTTTAACATCTTTAATTTGTTCATGGCCAACTACATCTCGATCCTTTGAATTCAATCACACATGCTTTTAACATATCCTCCAAAATCTGAGTAGTTCCCACTGATTGTCCTTCTTTTTGAGGATGAAAAGCTGTGCTAACATTGAGTCAAATATCCAAGGCTTATATAAAGACTACCAAAATCTTAAAGTAAACCTCAGATCTCTATTAGATACTATCGAGGCTGGTACTCCATGTAGACGATCTATTTCCCTAATATACAATTCATCATACTTATCCCTAGAGTAATGTAGCGATGTCCGTTTCGCTAAAAAAACGAGTTTTCGAAGTGTTTGTGATTTTTTGGATATAAAATATTTATTTCGTGGGTGTTTTAAAAACCGCATTTTATTTAAAAACTGGAGTCGCCACCGGCCACTTAGGTAGGCCAGACACCATAAAAAATCAGAGATTTGAAAACTATTGGGTTCGGGAGTCGGTTACGGATGGGGAATGATTAGCACCCCCACACCGCCCAAAATTGGTACTTTAATAATTACCGCTTCATTAATATTAGACTTTCCGGATTAAAGTGACGATTAGTTTAAAATTTGGTTATAATTGCGAATAAATTTTAAAGGCCCCGTTATCCGAGAGTAAACGCCCAACCACTATCACTACGCCTGATACTGGCCCCGTTTACACTCGGATAAAAGGATACCGTATTGACAATTTATATCTCGATATGCAATCTTAGTGAGCAAAATATAAAACATGTAAAATAATTTAATACAATACGAATAAATATTAACTTAATAGAATACTAATCTAACATAAATAAAATACTAATCCGAAACATACATACATAAACATTAATCTAACTCATAAATAAAAACATATCTAGCATAAATAAAATACTAACATTCATAAATATTAATCTAACACAAATAAATATTATTCTAACACATAAATAAAAAACAAATTCAACATAAATAAAATACTATTCTAGAACATACATAC
The DNA here is from genome assembly GCA_019671005.1 of Hibiscus mutabilis. Lineage (NCBI taxonomy): Eukaryota > Viridiplantae > Streptophyta > Magnoliopsida > Malvales > Malvaceae > Hibiscus > Hibiscus mutabilis. Next base: position 20,796,388 of record CM033733.1, on the reverse strand, counting down.
ATAAATATTAATCTTAACTCATAAATAAAAACATATCTAACATAAATAAAATACTAATATTCATAAATATTAATTTAAAACACAAATAAATATTATTCTAACACATAAATAAAAACATATCTAGCATAAATAAAATACTAATATAAAACACAAATTTAAAAACATACTAAATACTAATCTAAAACATAAACATACGAACTAAAAAATAAGACTACTATTTTAAAATAACTAATACTTCATTAAATTATAAAAATTACAACACTAATAAAAAGGGAAGAAAATATACCTAACAGGAGCTCGAATGATGAACCCCGACTGAACCTCACCGGGATCTACCGCGACCCCTCCAAAAATATTAACTACATCGGTTCCAAAATAGGACCCCGATCGAATGTTGGATCGAACCAACTGGGGCCGAGGGCACTGCCCCCAACCCCGGCCAGCCTTGCGACCGGCCATGCTCCCAATTGGGGAGCCAATTGCATGGCAAATTTTGCCAAATTGTTTGGCGTGCAATTGGGCGTGTCTTTCCTTCCCCCTGCCCCATGCCTTTATATAGGCAATTGGGGTGGGTTAAGGGTGACGTGGAGCACCCTGCTCCACACAATATTTTCCTTTTTTTTAATAATATATTTTATTATTATTATTATTATTATTTATTTTTCATTAATTTTATATTAATAATATTATTATTAAAATAATACTAATAACACTAAAACCCGGTCAAAAATGAGTGATTACAGTTGCCCCTCTTTGCTTGTTCTTGTGAAACGAGGACAAAGCAAAGATCAAAAGCACTCATTTTTTACCTACTTTCTTGTCTTTGGCTTCAGAATCACGTGTTCTTCTGGAACTTTCTGCTCTTCCTTAGCTGAATCTTCAAGCTAGTAAGTTCTTCCTATATAGAACTTCTTCACCTTCTGATCTTGGAACTATAGGCTCTTCCTATATGGAACCCTTCACTCTGAAGCTTCTAGTTATGAGTTCCTCCTATATAGAACCTTTCATTCTTAGACGGTGAAGCTTGGAGTCCTTCCTATATAGAACTCTTCGCCTTCAACGCTGGTTTCTCCTATATCAAACCTTCTACATCGCTGATGGATTCTTATGACTGGGAGTTCCTCCTGTATAGAACTGCTGGTCTTCAAACCCTAGAGCCGTCAGTCCATCCTGTATAGAACTTTTAGCTTCTGAAATCTCAGAGCTACAGGTTCTTCCTATATAAAACCTCTCACTCTAAGACAGTAAAGCTCGGAGCCCTTCCTATATAAGACTCTTCGCTTTCAAACACAACAGGTTTTCCTATATAACCTTGTGTGTCATGGGTGAATTCCTTCGACTGGGAGTTCTTCCTATATAGAACTGCTAGTCTTCACCCTGGAGCTGTAAGTCCTTCCTATATAAAACTTTCAGCTTCTGAAATCTTGGAGCTACGGATTCTTCCTATATAGAATCTTTTACTCTAAGATAGTGAAGCTCGGAGCCCTTCCTATATAAGACTCTTCGCTTTCGGACACAACAGGTTTTCCTATATAACCTTGCGTGTCATGGGTGAATTCTTTCGGCTGGGAGTTCTTCCTATATAGAACTGTTAGTCTTCACCTTGGAGCTGCAAGCCTTTCCTATATAAAACTTTCAGCTTCTGAAATCTTGGAGCTACAGATTCTTCCTATATAGAATCTTTTACTCTAAGACAGTGAAGCTTGGAGCCCTTCCTATATAAGACTCTTCGCTTTCAGACACAATAGGTTTTCCTATATAACCTTGTGTGTCATGGGTGAATTCCTTCGGCTGGGAGTTCTTCCTATATAGAACTGCTAGTCTTCACCCTGGAGCTGCAAGCCCTTCCTATATAAAACTTTCAGCTTCTGAAATCTTGGAGCTACAGATTCTTCCTATATAGAATCTTTTACTCTAAGATAGTGAAGCTCGGAGCCCTTCCTATATAAGACTCTTCGCTTTCAAACACAACAGGTTTTCCTATATAACCTTGTGTGTCATGGGTGAATTCCTTCGGCTGGGAGTTCTTCCTATATAGAACTGCTAATCTTCACCCTGGAGCTGCAAGCACTATATAAAACTTTCAGCTTCTGAAGCCTCGGAGCGGCAGATTCTTCCTACATAGAACCTCTCGCTATGGGAGCTTGAAAATATAGGGCCTTTCTATATAGAGCCTTTGTCTTCAAATTTCTCTTTTCTTTTTCTCTTTTTCTTTTTTCTTTTTCCTTTTCTTTTTCCTCTTTTTCTTTTTCTCTGTTTTTCTTTTTTCTCTTCTCTTTTTTCTATCTCATTTTCATTCTCTATTTTTTTCTTTTTTTTTACAAGGCTGTTGATATCTTTGGACTTACGCTACTAAGGCTACCACATTATGCCCGAATGACGTATCACCAGGCTCGAAAGACTTACTGGTGGCCCGAAGGACTTAACCTATGGGCCTCACGCTGTTATGGCTGCCGATTTTTCTGGACTTACACTGCTAAGGCTGCCGAAATCCTTCTTCAATTTGGGGCTCACGCCGAAAATGGCTACCAATCTTTCTTCAAATTTTAGGACTCACGCTGAAGGTGGCTGCCAAACTTTCTTCAAATTTTAGGGACTCACGCCGAAGGTGGCTGCCAATCTTTCTTCAAATTTTAGGGACTCACGCCGAAGGTGGCTGCCAAACTTTCTTCAAACTTTAAGGACTCACGCCAAAGGTGGCTGCCAAAACTTTCTTCGAATTTTAGGGACTCACGCCGAAGGTGGCTGCCAAACTTTCTTCAAATTTTAGGGACTCACGCCGAAGGTGGCTGCCAAAACTTTCTTCAAACTTTAGGGACTCACGCCGAAGGTGGCTGCTGAAACTTTCTTCAAATTTTAGGGACTCACACCGAAGGCGGCTGGCAAACTTTCTTCGAACTTTAGGGACTCACGCCGAAGGTGGCTGCCAAAACTTTCTTCAAATTTTAGGGACTCACGCCGATGGTGGCTGCCAAAACTTTCTTCAAATTTTGGGGACTCATGTTGAAAATGGCTGCCAATCTTTCTTTAATTTGGGGCTCACGCCGAAAATGGCTGCCAAACTTTTTCTTCATTTAACGAAATCCACTTCTTAATACTCTTTGATAATTCTTCAAGTACCTATCCAAAACAAGCAAAAATTGACATGCCCCTATCTATATGATGCATGCAAGGTAATACTTTCTTTCTCTTCTTTTTCTCTTTTCTCTCTTCTCATTTTCTTTTTCTTTTCTTCTTTTTTCCTTTTTCTTTCAGCCCCTTTTTTGTTCTAAAGTCTTACAACCTGAAAGGTCGCTCCTCAGATTTCTTCATCTCTTTACTTCTTCACTGTAGGCTCTTAAATCCTTATTTGAACATGCTTTTAAACCTTTTGTGCGAAAGGCTTTCTTGTCTTCAGGGTTATCACTTGTCTTCGTAAATGATCCTCTGGTTCTTATATTATTCTTATAACAACCATTGTCATCTTCTTCACTTGGAGTTGCCCCATTCAACCACGGGCTCCACTGCTTTGAATTTTCTGACCCATCATACAGAGCCTTGATCTATTTCTAGTCACAAGGGTGAGCCAAAATGCTTCCATCCCCTGAGCTCATCTTGATCTTCTCGTAGCACTTTGACGGGAACTAACTCTCAGTCCCTATGCTTTAAATCTTACCATCATTCATTTTTAAAGTAATGCAAAAGGCAATTTACTTGTTTATATTTCAAAATAATGATTGTTTGAAAAGATAACAGTCATTTCGAAAATCACAACTTCGACGAGATATCAAACATTTTGAAAACATTGTTTGGAACAAATGGTAAACATTTTTTTTATAAAATAATGCTTGGAGAATGGTAAACAAAATTCGAAGTGTATTGCCAAACATTTTTAAAAACTAATGTTTGGGGGAAATGGTAAACATCAAAACTTTGGGGAAAATGTCAAACCTTTTAAAACCTGTTTGCCCCCGAAATATCAAACACCATAGCGCATCTGCTTCAAGTTGCCAGAGATCAACTCTAATGAAGCGCATATTTATAAGATCTCGACCATTGTGGAGATATATGCAAATGTATAGTTTCTTCTGGTCTAATAGGCTTTTGAGAGGAACAACCCTACCTAGTTTCTACCCCGTTTAAGGTGGCTCTCTTAATCTCGCTATCTCACCGTGCCTCATTCTTCCCTCATTTGGGGTGTCGATCAAGCACTTCGAAGTTTGACGTTCCTTGAAGCAAAGTTAACCCTTATAGGCGGAATGAAATCTGAAGACATTCTCATTCAACTTGGATATCTATGGATGACTAGAATAGTCTTTGGGGGTTGTAATGTAGGCCTTTAGTTTATGGTTAAGTGAAACAGTATTTCTGTACTTGTGTAACTTGGATATGCCCATTATTCCTTCCCTTTTTTGGATCACTCTAGACTGCCCGTTTTCGAGTTTTCATCCTAGAGTTCATTTCCTTTCTTTTTACTGTAGGTTGCCTTGCATTATGGCTATATACTGATGTTTGTTTTCTGTTCAATAATGTTTGATCCTTCAATACTCCTTGAAACTGAGATTTCTTGAATGAAGGACTATGAATACATTTCTGAGAATTCTTGTGATTGGCACGCCCAGATGAAATATTATTCTTTCTTTCTTCTTTTCTCTCTTTTTTTTCACTTTTTCTCTTGGATCGCTCTAGACTACCCATTTTTAGGTTTTCACCCTAGAGGTCACTTTTTTCTTCTATACCTTCAGATCAGTGTATTTTGGTTGGATATTGATGCCAGCAGGCTCAGGCAGACTACTCTTTTTCTTCATTTTCAAGATCACTCTAGATTGTCCATTTTTGGCTTTTCACCCTAGAGGTAATTTCCTTTTTCGAAATTGGCAATCTTCGGGCCGACTTGTCTTGACTTGGCTTCAATTCGAGCTTCTATACTGATTTTCAAAACTGATGTTTACTTGAAATGTGGATTCCTTCTGTCTCTTGCTTATAGTTGAAGTCTCGTTCTTGTATTGTTTGATCTGTGTGTGAAACATATACAATATTCTTTATTTCTTTTTCTTTTTTCCTTTTTTGTCTTCTTTTTCCTTTCTCTTTCTTCTTTTTTATTTTATTTCTTCTTTTCTTTTTTCGCCTTTTGTTTTGTTTTCTTGTTCTTTTTTGTTTTAGACTACCCATTTTGGGTTTTTAGCCTTGAATCTCTTTCTTCTTATTCGAGTCTATAAATGTATCCTCGAATCAACACGTATCTATACTGGTATTGATGATATCTTCTGCTCGAAGTTACTCGCCTCTCTGCAACTCTTCTGATATTTACTCGATCTATATTGCTTCGGCCTTCTGATTACCATTTCTCTTCTTTTTTCGTTTGGACATATCCATGTTTTCAACCACTTTCTTCTGATGATTTTTTGATCTTCGTATCCAATCTGTATGGTCTCATCTCTGTCTTCTGGTAAAGCAAAAGAATACCATTCGTCGTCACATTCACAAATGTCCTGAGAATGCCTTCAGGGGGTAGAGGTTTAGGATCAACTTTCGTTTCAAGGATCTTAAACGACAAGTGCCTGAGAAGATAAATTCTTAAAATGGGAACTGTCCATTGTCTAAACACTCGCTTTGTTCCTCTGTTGGCCTAAGTAAACTAGCAGATACTCACATTTATAATATCCCCATAACATTCAATCTCTTCTAAATATATGCAACTTAGAGTTGATCTTTGGGTTTGAAGCAAATGTTCTGTTGCATTCAAAATTCGAGGGCCTGGTATAGAAATGATATATACATATGTCCATTAAAAAATGTGTGTATATGCATATGGGAAAACTACCCCATAAAAATGAAATGTTTAAAGAATCAAGAATGTAAAAATGTTTTTCTAAATGGAAATGTGATTTTTTTAATTCTAGAAATATCTGTTTGAGAGTTTTTTCCTTTTTTTTTTCTTTTTTTTAAAGCATTGAGCATTTCTTTGTGAACTGATGGGAGAGCCATAGGGACATCCGGACTACCTCCCGAGTACTAACTCTTTCCAGTCCTTTGTAGTGTAGGCTTGTGCCACTTCTCTTGTTTTTCCTTGCTGGATCAACTCTCTCATCATGACTCCCTCGTCGACCAGCTTCTTGATTTTTTTTAACGACCCCAAATTTCTTAGTGTCATGCCCCAGCGCCTCAATGTAGAACTCACATATACCCTGACCAGATAAGGCATATGTCCAAGATGGAATACTCCGAATATCTCAAAATATGTACTTGTTCGAGGAATTTTTCTCAGTGATTCGGATAAATCTGCTTGTCTTCTTCTCTTACGATCATGATAACCTTCGAAAGTGGTACCCATTTATCTTTTTCTTTCCTTCTGCTCCTAGGCAGGTCTGGTCTTTAAACTTAGGTCCCGGATTGTATGTTTGTTTCTCTCTCCGAATGTCATGAAGTCCTCAAAGCTAGCCTTCATTTTCTCGAGCATTTTATTAAAGAAGAAATAAGAAAGGTGGTATGGAAGTCATTTTTCTCTTCATCTACGTGATGTTGTACCTGGGTCCCTAAACACAGCCACCTCAAAGCACGTTTCTTGAAGCTTTCCTCAGGTTTCATCCTCCTACCCTGGAGATACGGACGACTTGGTGCTAGGTCCAAAGCATATCATATCACGGTAGGTCCTGCTGGACTGTCGGGGAAGTACTGGATCGGTAATTTTTCAATGTAGCCCTCCATCTTTTTTTGCAGAATATGGTCATGTGAATCTTGGGGCATCTTGTTCTGTTATCATGCGTAAATCTGAAGTCTTTGAAATCCGTAGGAACGACCAAATCAGGGTTCAAACAGAGCTTTCTTGCATCAAAGGCATCAAACTTCTTTTTTCTTTCTTTTTTTCTCTCGAGCCCATCTTTTAACTGCTCGAATCTTGATTTTTGAGTGTCTTCAATTCTTTTATTCATGATAAAACTCTAATTGTTCTTTGGATTACCCCCCAAAATTTATGCAAGGTAATAATAATGCAAGGTAATGATAATGTCGTGTAAAACATGCCAGGATCGTGGAAAGCAATGCAATGCAATCCTAAAATATAAACATGAATGCAATAAGGTATTGATTCCAAAAGTGATCCCCATAGAACGACGTTCATTGAGGCCAAAAGGTTTCATTATATCAGATATTAGATATTTACAGTTATTGATAAGCTTCAGTGTCTACTTTCTTAACTTCATCCAGTAGTCCGGTTAGCTTGCCTTCTGTAGCCCAACAGTTGGTCCATGTTCTGACTAAGCCTGCCACCTTGTTGAGCCGCCTTACCTGCTCGAGTAATATCAATCTTCGGGTCTTCATCTATCCCATGCTTAGTCTTTCGCAGCTTGGAAGTTGTCATACTTACTTTCCAACTGAAAAGTGTTGGATTGTCATTGCTCTGTCGTAAACTTGTTCCCAAAACTCTTGTTACTGGCTAAGTTATTCTATAGCTCATCTCTGGAGATTGTCGTACCTACTCCCAATTTCCCCAAACTTATCTAATAACAGCCTAACTTGATTCTTGCTTGACTAGTTTATCTTCTTCCAATATTCTGAGTCGTCATTCAACTGAACAACATCGTTCATTTACTCTTTAAAGGTGACCCAATCTGATATTCTTAAACACTCAGTGGAGCTTCGGGTGATCATTCTTAAAATTCAATTTTATCAAAGTTATCTCTTTCTTATCTGAGCTGGCTGAACTCGAAAGAATATCCCTCTCCTGGGATGTCCCTATCTCCGATCTTCAAATTTAGCTCGCTTGAGTGACCCACTTCGGTATTACTCAAACTTTGTCCTGGATATCGATTCCTCCTCAACTTTGCCCCTCGGGTGATTGTTAGCTCATCATAGAATTGGGGAACTCCGTCTTCGAAACCTAAAATCCTCATCGCTATAAGATATTGAACTCATTCCTCAGGGCCCCGCAATTCTCAATACCGTGACCCAAACTTCCTAAAAGGTAATTGCCTCTAGCACGTGTGTTGTAATCTCTCGGATAAGACGGTTTTTTCGCTAGAGACTTCACCGAGGTAGTAAGGCTCTTGTCGATGAACATTAGGAGTAGTTCGGTGTACCTCACAGGAATCGAGATATATTTCTTTTCATTACTTACTTCTCAAGTTTCTTCTGGACCGAGCTCTATTTTTTGAAAGTCCGACTCAAGAATACCTTCCGCCTGTTTATTGATGTAGATCACAAAAGGGTTCAGTTTGTCGTATTTGGCTGACTTGGGGGTAGAATTTGACTATCTCGCTCTCTATTATGATCCTTAATCGGTTCTTCTTTCAGTCTAATGGATCGCTTACCTTTCGTCGAAGTATTCATCTGGTTCATCACGTCTTTCCTCTGCTTCTTTCAACTCTTGCACTTTACTTTGCTCATTACCAGTACCGTGTCCGACCTGAAGTCTTCAGATGGTTCCTCTTCTATTGTCTCTGATCTTGTTCTGGGACAAAACCCTGGATCTGTGCCCTCTAATATCTGACCAGACGACCATTTACCAACTATGAACGATTTCTGAGATTTGAGGAACCATTTCGGGAATCAATACCCTATAAATGCGAGAATGCATGCAAATGTGATGTTGATTCTCGAATAGTCTTTGAAAAACATTCAATAGACAAAATGTATGTTTGCAAGAAATTGATAATGAATTACAGGCAACAGTTGAATTTATTCTGGAGGCCTTGACTTCGGGAAGCAAAACCTGTGCTCCACGTCTCGACGTTGTCTTCAGGATGATGGATGACTCCGTCTTCTCCTCTTATTCTATTCTATGGACTCGTGACGTTGTGATCTTTATTTTTGTGGCTTCTGAAAAGGACATCAGACAATATATTTTCTTCTGTAGATCTGGGTACGTCTAAACAGGGATGGATTCTATCGATCTTAGGGGAGTACTTTAAAACTTTTTGGGGTTTAAATTAAAATTTTCAAGGATCATTTGGTTTAAAAATTTCCCCTTTTTATTATCAAAAAGTTTTAACTTACTTAAAAATGAAACTTTTAGGTTTCTTTTTGTTATTATTATTATTCTGAAAGTTTTATGAGGGAAGAAGTTTCAAAGCAAAATAATAATTTTTCAATTTTTTTAAATGAATTAAATTAAAATCTGAGATTTTTTAAAAAATGGTCAAATGTGAAGATTTAAAATTGGGGTTCTGCGGCCCTAACTGAATCTTCTGCGGCCCTAACTGAATCTTCTGCGTCGCACGTGCCTTACTATCGTACCGTCTTCTTTCTTGATTGGTCTTTGCTTGGCCTAACTTGTTACTGTAATATTATCGTTTCTGGCAAAGCATACTTTTTCTATTTTGAAAGCCTTTTAAAGAACTGTTCTTGAATCAACACCATGTCATGATATGCAACATGAATGCAAATAAAGGCGTTGATTCCGCTGGTAATCACCCTTTCGAACGACTTTCATGGGAATTAAAGGGTCTAGATTACAAAAAGGTCCATATTACAAAAGGAGTCCCTATTACAAAAAGAGTCCCTATTACAAAAAGTCTTAATTACAAAACAAAGTTCTACACATAAGCCCTAGCTCTACCTCTTAGCTCCTCGATAGCTCTGAGCAACTTGATAAACCTTGGTGCTTCTTCCATGTTCGGTGTTACGAAAGGTCAGAGAGCCGCAGCTTCGGTAGCTAAGTCATTCACACGCCTAGCAACTCGTCGTATGTCCACCATCAGGGTCTCGTGTGTATACTTTGGCACTACACGCTCGTTCGACAAATTGTTACGTCGGATCTGTTGAGTAATCTCTGACCGATGTCGCGATACTAAATCGATGCCGTCCTTCCTAAGACACCTTTTTTCCATGATGAAAGATTTTCTAATCGGGCAAACCACTTGAATCAACGCCTCTATCTAATGTGGATGCAATGATAATGCAACAAAAATATGTGTAAAATAAAAATAAAAATAAAACACAAAAAATGAGTTAGTACCGGGTAAAAATAATAAATACATAAATAAAAGGACAAATTAAATAAGGTAAACAAACAAAACAACCCTATTTATCCAGTCTAAAACACCTAAGGTTATCCGCATGGCTCTAACATGGTAGGTTTCTATGTTCTCTACATGCAGCGTTGGTGCTAGGAGGTACCCGAATTGTCCTTGCTGTCCCCTACTAAGGGTAGCAAGGCCCCCGATCATCACCCATTATAGGCCTTTTAACCGGGTTCAATTCAGGGGACCCATTCGCTTATGCCTGCACGAAGGAACGATATCCTTACGAAAGCATAAGGTACTCGAGCCCCGAAGGTACTTGCTAGGCCTACATGGGAGAACGATATCTCCACGAAAGCATTAGCGTTTTCCCCCCACTTTAATCCGGAACTTTTAATATTATTAAAGCGGTAATTATTTGACAAAGCTTGACTCTCTTTATTTTGTTAAAAACCAAAAAATAGTCCTCAACGGAGTCGCCATCTGTAGCGATGTCCTTTCCGCTAAAAAAACGAGTTTTCAAAGTGTTTGTGATTTTTCGGATATAAAATATTTATTCTGTGGGGGTTTTAAAAACCGCATTTTATTTAAAAATTGGAGACGCCACCGGCCACTTAGGTAGGCCGGACACCATAAAAAACCAGAGATTTGAAAACTATTGGGTTCGGGAGTCGGTTACGGATGGAGAATGATTAGCACCCCCACACCGCCCAAAATTGGTACTTTAATAATTACCGCTTCATTAATATTAGACTTTCCGGATTAAAGTGACGATTAGTTTAAAATTCGGTTATAATTGCGAATAAATTTTAAAGGCCCCATTATCCGAGAGTCAACGGCCAACCACTATCACTACGCCTGATACTGACCCCGTTTACTCTCGGATAAAAGGATACCGCATTGACAATTTATATCTCGATATGCAATCTTAGTGAGCAAAATATAAAACATGTAAAATAGTTTAATACAATACGAATAAATATTAACTTAATAGAATACTAATCTAACATAAATAAAATACTAATCTGAAACATACATACATAAACATTAATCTAACTCATAAATAAAAAGATATCTAGCATAAATAAAATACTAACATTCATAAATATTAATCTAACACAAATAAATATTATTCTAACACATAAATAAAAAACAAATTCAACATAAATAAAATAATATTCTAGAACATACTTAACTCATAAATATTAATCTTAACTCATAAATAAAAACATAAATAAAATAATATTCTAGAGCACTGCCCTCAACCCCGGCCATCCTTGCGGCCGGCCATGCTCCCAATTGGGGAGCCAATTGCATGGCAAATTTTGCCAAATTGTTTAGCGTGCAATTGGGCGTGTCTTTCCTTCCCCCTGCCCCATGCCTTTATATAGGCAATTGGGGTGGGTTAAGGGTGACGTGGAGCACCCTTCTCCACACAATATTTTCCTTTTTTTTTAATAATATATTTTATTATTTTTTTTATTTTATATTAATAATATTATTATTAAAATAATACTAATAACACTAAAACCCGGTCAAAATGAGTGATTACAAGTAATCTGTTTGAACAGGGATAAAGTGTGCTAACTTAGGAAATCTATCAACAATCATCCAGGTTGAATCCTTTTTATTCGGTGTCAAAGATAGTCCTAATACGAAATCCATCGTCACTCTTTCTAATTTCCACTAAGAAATGAAAATCAGATATGACAATTCAGAAGATACCTGAAGTTCTGCTTTTACTTGTTAACATGTCAGATATTTAGGAACAAACTCAACTATAACTCTTTTCATGCCTAGCCATCAATATTGATTCTTTAAATTTTGATACATCTGGTTTCCACCTGGATGTACAATCAAAGGACTATAATGTACCTCGAAGATAAGTTGTTTCTTTAATTCTTCATCGTTTGAAAAAATAGATTTTCCTCAAAAATACAAGCATACATCAGATTAACTTCAAAGTCTTCAGTTTCATCTTCTTCCACTTATTTGAACTTTAACAAACACTTCTCATCTTTTTTTCTAAAGATCTTTTATTCAATATAATAAAATAGACTTTATTCCTAACTCAGAAATCAAAGTGCCATCTTCTTTTAATGCCAGACTCACATTCAAAGCTCTTAAGACAACAATTGTCTTTCGACTGAGAGCGTTAACTACCACATTAGTTTTTCCTGGATAATAGTCGATAATCACATCATAATCCTTAAGAAGTTTGATCCACCTTCTTTGCCTCAGGTTCAACTTCTTTATACTTTAAACTTCTTTAATCTATATAAATATAGCATCATTCACCATATAAATAACGACGCGATATCTTTAAAGCAAATATAACCATTGCCAGCTCCAAATCATGAGTAGGATAATATATTCTCATGCGTCTTAAGTTGTCTGGAAACATAAACCACTACTTTTCCTTCTTGCTTAAGTACAATTCCCAAACCTTTATGAGAAGCATTGTTATAAACCACATAATCTTTTCTCGATTCTGGTTGTACTAATACCAGGGCTTCTGTTAAGATCTTTTTTAATGTCTCAAAACTTTCTTGCCACTTATCCGTCTAAATAAATAGCACATCTTTTCTCAATAGCTTGGTCAGTGGGGAGGCAATTATCGAGAATTTCTTTATAAGCTTTTAATAATAACCAGTAAGTCCCAAGAAACTTCGAACCTCAAAAACAATCTTTAGAGGTTTCCATTCAACTATAGTTGGTACTTTCTTGGGATTTAATCTTATCTCTTATGCCAAAACTATATGACCAAGAAAAGCAACTTTTAGCAACTATGATTCACACTTTGACAGCTTGGCATATAACTTTTTTTCTCGAAGAGTCTGAAGAACAATGCAAAGATAGGCATCATGTTCTTTCTTCGTCTTCAAATTGAATATCTTTTTCTTTCAAGCCTGCATAATACTTCTCTCGATCATTAGTGTTTTTAAGATTATCTTATGTAATCTTTACTTTCTCTTCCATTTCTTGTAATCTATGCTGTTTGAAACATAAGTACATGTATAAATATTAAAGACTAACATCTTATAATTACTGCCTCAGCTCCTTACAAGGCAGGTAACTCAACTCAAACTGAGGTTGATTACAATACCTATTTTACTTCATTATACTCACTGTGAGTCCTTTCTTAACCTTCGAGATTCGTCGATTGAGGAAATTCTGTAACATTTTAATTCTCTTACTATAATCTTATCTTATCTTATACTAATGAGGAGCAGCTTCAAGTAATACAATCAACACATCAGTAATATGACATTCTAGGGGCATGTATTTACTAACAACTTATAAAAAACTTGATTTAGCATCTAGAACCGGCTAAACCTGTAGCTCTGATACCACTAAATGTAACACCCTTAACGTATATTCAATGATTAAATACACACTGAAGATGTTACTAAATTATTAAACTGATTTAGTGACTAGTAAATTTTTTATATTATTCTTGCTTAACTAGTCCAGGGGTTGACCCTTTCTCGGTTTCTAATTTAAAACAATGTCAAGTAGGCACACCTAGTTTTAACCCTAAATTGGTTTATAAAACATATTAGTCAGTTATTAAAATAAGTATGTAACTCAGGGTGAAAACTAGGTACACTGCCTAAGCCCTTTATTGAATTTAAAAATCGTTACGCGATAAACAACAATTAAAATTTTACCTTTAAACAACTAACGAATAAATTATTACATGCCCACTAGAGAACATCATAAAATTAGAATGTCTTACTGATGTTTGGCAGATTGCAGCTTGATTAACATGCTTGAGTCCTCTTCCGGTAAGTTTCCAATAACCTATGTGTGAAACAGCACACGCTAAGTACTCACTTAGTGAGCCATCTACAATTTAAAGTAAATCATTTCAATGTAAAGAATCATATAAAATAAACTTATCAAAGTCATTCTCCTGTCATTTAAAAGTGCTATACATTTCCTGCAAAATGGCAAGTAATTCCCAATACAGTTTATATCATATCATAAAACAATTATAGATTTCATGTTACAATAATCATGTAATCATTTATAGTATAATCTTCTTTTAAAGATAGCCCAAAGTAAATAATATGAGATCAAGGTACTCGAGTCACATGTATAAGACACCTGAGTGTCTAACTTGAACCTGTAAATGATTACGTACTCGAGGACGCCCTTTGCTCCTCATTTAAGCACCTCGTTAGTGCCATTAGCACTATGGGCTTAGATCCCAAGGGTGCACACCAAGGGCTTAGGCCCCCAAAGGTGTATGTGACATTTGATCCTCATAAAAACACCTATTTAGTGCACTTGGCACTATGGGCTTACATCCCCAGGGTGCAACACCAAGGGCTTAGGTCCCAAAGGTGGGTGTGACACCGTAGTAGTCACAAAACAAGTAATCATATCATCTTGTGTGATGCAGCTGGTAAGGACTCTATGAATATCCAACTATACCATGGACTCTCATAACATATTACTTGGACATTTCAATATTCCATGTTTAGAGTATCAATATAAATCATATAAGTCGATATTGGGCAGTTCATACCCAATGCCTAAAATTTGATTTATATTAGATAAATCTTTATGCCATATCAATGTATCACATATGCCATTTAATAATTCATGCCATTTGCATAACTTTGATCAAAATACTTTTTTATTAATATCAAGGTTGACTCATCGCAAGTCTTCTTCATATCATATATAAAATAAGTAAAAATGCACTCACCTTGGCCACTTAACATGATGTCTCACTAAGTCCTAGTTTGATCCTTTCTTTCATATATAAAATAGGGTTTATGTCTTCAATCACGAAATTAATCTAAATATAAGCTTGATTTCAACTCCACAACACTTGATTTACTTAAATCAATCTTCAATCTCAACATAGAACATGAAACCCTATTTTGTCTCTGATAAGTGTTCAAAAATACTATTTTTCTTACCCTTTTTACTCATATTATTGTTAGACTTAGACTCATATTAGTTGAATAATTAGCCATTCATGCATTAATTCATGTTTCCTTCCAACGTTGAGCTTGATTACATAACTTGGTAGTTTTTGTTGGAAAAGATGCTGCTTTGGTGTGTATTGTGTGTATGTGCAGGATCACTTGCCAAAGCAAGGCTAGAGCTAGTTGCCAGGGCAATACATGAAGGAGACGCCGAGCTAGTTGCTAGGGCAATACATGAAGGAGACGCCGAGCCAGTTGCCAGGCAATTGTCAACAAGAGCAAAGGTGATATTGTAGTCGAAATTGATGACTAGATAAGCCCAAGATGACGTGGAGCAAAGCCCAAACCCAAAGGAATTTGATTTCCATGCAGAGATTAAAGAAGAATTAAATTCCAAGAAGATAGGAGAAGTTCTAGTAGGAATATAATTATAATAAAGAATTATATTCTTTAAAGATAATTTAATTCCAACTTAACTTCCTCCTCAAAGAAGGACTTTGGCCTAGCCCTATAAATAAGATGGAGATTTCGACAATCCATAGAGAGCAAGAGAGGGGAATTTCGACAAGTCCAAGGAGGGCAAGAGGAGAGAATTTTCGACAAGCATCTAGGGCAAGGAGGATTTCGACAAGCCTCCTTCTTCATCTTTTTCTTTCTTGTTCGATTGGGTTCATGCTAGGGATTATTTATCTTGTGTTTCCTTGGAACCTAGCCATGAACTAAATTTACTTGGCTATGGTTATTGTGTTTTGTGGTTGTGAGAAACTATTGGTTTTTGTTTAGGTAATAAGAGTTTGCACTTTTCTATTTCAAGGTTTATTCATTCTTGGTTCTTATTCTTGTTTGCGAGTGAATTGGGAGAGGATCTCGTGATTTCATCTATTTATCTAATATCGGGAGAGTTAGATTCAAGAAACGAATGAATATGATCTTTATTCAATCTATTGATGGTGAAGATTAATCCGGCTTAGGAATAAGTTAAGGATTTCAACGGCTAAGAGGAGCGCAAGATTGGTTGTTGTTCACCCTTGATTCACACAGGGATGTATTATCAAGGCATGCACAAGTAGCTAGAGTTTCGACTTAGGGATAAGAAGAAACCATTGAAGAACGCTCTGCCGAACCTTGAAGGTTGCTGCCCAGGCGCCCAAGTAGTTGCCCAACTAGTTGCCCAGGCAACCATCGATTAGTTGCCAAGGCAACCCCGTTGTGCAAGTTGCCACGACAACTGAGTTGCCCGTGCACTCTTTTACCAAAATGATCCAATCGGCTATCACACCTCAACTCACGATAACCTGGCCTATCTCTCTCTCATTTAATCTCATATTTTCTTTTACTTTATTGCTCTCTAGTTTAGTTATTAGTTAAATTCCCATAATCCTTTATTTGTGTTTTTACTTTTTACAGTGCAAGAGACTAGATTCTTGAAGTGGCACCAATCCCTGTGGAGACATATCTTTTATACTATAACTTGCGACGTGTATACTTGCACATGTGCGTAGCACTTATTACGCGCAACAAGTTTTTGGCGCCGTTGCCGGGGATTGGCAATAGCGACTTTGTTTTTATTTTCTTGCACTTTCTTTTTACTTTTCTTGTTTAAAATTCAAAGGGCTAACAAACTTTGGTTTTCCATTGGTATATGACCAGGGCGAGACTGACTTCACCAGAATATCCCTTTGATCCAGAAATCGAACGAACCTTACAAAGACTTAGACGAAGGATAAGAGTAGCAATGGCTAATCAAAGACGGTAATATGAATCAAGATGTTCGAGACTATCTTGAAGAAGATCTTGATGGACTTAACCTAGGAGTTGTCGCACCTGAAATTGAAGCCGACCACTTTGAGTTGAAATCGGTAATGTTTAATATGATCAACACAATAGGTCAATTTGGCGGCTCAGCAACTGAAGATGCACGACAACATCTGAAATCTTTCCTCGAGATTTACAACTCGTTCAAAATGCACAGAGTCACCCCCGATGTCTTACGATTAAGATTATTCCCCTATTCATTGAGGGATAGGGTGAAAGCATGGTTGAATAGCATTCCTGCCGGATCAATAGCATCTTGGACTGATCTTTGTCGTGATTTCCTTGCTAGATTTAATCCTACAAATTTGACTGATAAGCTTCGTAACGACATTACTTCTTTTCGGCAGGCAGATGATGAATCCATGTACGAGGCTTGGGAGCGATATAGAGAACTTCTACATAAATGCCCCCTACACGGATTCCCGGTGTGGACTCAAGTAACAATGTTTTACAACGCCGTCAATACACCAACAAGGATGATGCTAGATGCCTCGGTAAACGGCATACTCCTAGATAAGTCGCCGGAAGAAGCAATGCAAATTTTAAACAGGCTGGCCAAGAATGATTATCAATTCCCATCCACTAGAAGAGGAGGAGTTAGACGCCAAGCCACAATACATGAACTAGGATCATCAGATTCAATTTCGGCACAATTGGCCACTTTAACCAAGATGGTCCAGAACATGCAAAAACCAAACAACACACATGAAGTCAAGGTAATGGATTCTTTTTGTGAGTTATGTGGTGATAACCATAATTCTTCTGAATGTATGCAGAATCCGAAATTCAGCTTCTATGTGGGGAATTACAATCGGAACAACAATGTGATGTCCAATACATACAATCCAGCTTGGAAGAAGCACCCAAATTTTTCATGGAGTAATCCCAACAATGCTCTAAACCAGAACAATCAGAATGCACAAGCATCGGGATTCCAGCAGAATATGCCACGGCAACAGTTGCCACAACAACAACCGACGACATCTAGTTCTTTGGAAAATTCTCTAAATGCTTTTATAATGAAAACTGAATCTTATATGGCTGAGAATAGTAATTTCATAAAAAAAACTGATGCTTTTATTAACAGGACCGAGATGTGATTGCAAAACCAAGAGGCGGCAATCAAATCATTGGAAAATCAAGTTGGACAGTTTGCTCAAAATCTGAATACTAGACCGCAAGGAGGTTTACCTAGCGATACTGAAGTCGCAAGAGGAACTGGCCATGAGCAATGTAAGGCGATCACCACTAGAAGTGGCCAACAACTTAGAGAGGTTCAAACCCGCTCATCAAACAAAACTCCACAAAAAGATCAAGATGAACCTAGCGGCAAAGCCTTAGATGCTGAACCAGGAATTGCCGCGGCAACCTGCAATAAGCATGCCTCGGCAACCGACGATAAAGACGCCTCAGAAACTTGTGAAAAGCATGCCTCGGCAACCCCAGTTGATAACGCCTCGGCAACTCCAGTTGTCCCGGCAATGCCGTCAATCAGGTTTCAAACCAATGAAAGGATCAAAGATATCCGACTTCCACCACCATTCCCACAAAGGTTGAAGCGACAAAAGCAAGAATACCAATTCAAGAAGTTTCTTAATATCCTAAAGCAAGTCCACATCAACTTGCCATTGGTGGAAGCAATTGAACAAATGCCAAACTATGCCAAGTTTCTTAAAGACATTGTGTCCAAGAGAACAAGGCTAGGAGAGTTTGAAACAGTTGCCGCAACAGAGGGATGCATGGCAATGTTGCACAATCGTATGCCACCCAAGTTGAAGGATCCCGGAAGTTTCACAATACCCTGTTCCATTGGAAATCACTATGTCGGGAAAGCATTATGCGACCTTGGGGCTAGCATAAACTTGATGCCTAAATCGGTTTTCCAGAAACTAGGAATCGGGAAGGCAAGACTTACAACAGTTATGCTGCAGCTAGCCGACAGATCCTATGTGCATCCAGAGGGAAAATCGAGGACATACTGGTAAAAGTTGACAAATTTATTTTTCTCGCTGACTTTATTATTTTGGATTGTGAAGCAGATGAGCATGCACCCATCATTCTCGGAAGACTATTCCTAGCAACAGGGAGAACCTTGATCGATGTTGAAAAGGGGGAACTCACAATGAGGGTGAATGACCAGCAAGTTAAACTAAATGTGTTCCAAACACTAAGGCATGCCGATGATCCAGAAGAATGCCAACTTCTTCATGCCACGGCAGAGTTTAACTTCGACGAGGAATTTAGTTGCCTCGGTAACTACATTGTCGATCAAGAGGAACTTGAGGAGTATGAAGAACCGGTCGATGAGGAACAACCAGAAGAGGCAAATTGGCTAGTCAATCGACCAGGTACATACTTTGAACCACTGAATTACTCAGGTAAGGAAGGTAAGCTCGAAAAACCCTCTATTGAACAACCACCGATTCTTGAGTTGAAACAATTGCCAGAGCAACTAAAATATGCATACTTAGGAACCGATAATACATTGCCTGTAATTATTTCTTCTAAGTTACAGCCTGAGCAGGAAAAGAAGCTGATCAAGATGTTGAAGCTACACAAAAAGGCAATAGGGTGGACAATTGCCGACTTGAAGGGAATTAGCCCGACAGTGTGCATGCACAAGATCTTGTTGGAAGATGATCACAAACCATCAATTGAGGCCCAGAGAAGACTGAATCATGCCGTGAAAGGGGTTGTAATGAAAGAAATCATCAAGTGGCTTGACGCCGGCATTATATACCCTATCTCTGATTGTACATGGGTAAGTCCGATACAATGTGTTCCGAAAAAGGGAGGTATAACGGTGGTAAGTAATGAAAACAATAAACTCATTCCAACCAGGACTGTGACCGGTTGGAGGGTTTGTATGGATTATCGAAAGCTAGACAAAGCCACTAGGAAAGATCACTTCCCATTACCCTTTATTGATCAAATGCTTGACCGTCTTGCAGGTAAACCCTTTTATTGTTTTCTTGATGGTTATTCAGGGTACAATCAAATTGCCATAGCACCAGAAGGTCAAGAAAAGACAACCTTCACATGCCCATATGGTACTTATGCCTTCCGAAGGATGCCGTTCGGATTGTGTAACGCCCCGGCAACCTTCCAAAGATGCATGATGGCGCTCTTTTCAGACATGGTCGAAGACTTCCTTGAGATCTTCATGGATGATTTTTCTATTTTTGGTAATGACTTCGACAGCTATCT
This sequence comes from Hibiscus mutabilis, assembly GCA_019671005.1. Lineage (NCBI taxonomy): Eukaryota > Viridiplantae > Streptophyta > Magnoliopsida > Malvales > Malvaceae > Hibiscus > Hibiscus mutabilis. Next base: position 20,776,485 of record CM033733.1, on the reverse strand, counting down.
CGGCAATTTAGAGAGGGTGTTGGCAAGATGTGAAGAAACAGATTTAGTCCTCAATTGGGAGAAATGCCATTTTATGGTAGACGAATGAATAGTGCTCGGCCACAAGATTTCATCCAAGGGAATTGAAGCAGACAAAGCCAAGGTGGACGTGATCGAGAGATTACCCCCACCAAGTCCGGTTAAAGGAATTCGAAGTTTTCTCGGACATGCAGGTTTCTACAGGAGGTTCATTCATAATTTTTCTAAAATCACTAAACCCTTGTGTAATATGCTTGAACAGGATAAAGTCTTCGATTTTGATGATTCTTGCACCCCAAGCATTCGAAACCCTAAAGAAAAAGCTTGCCTCGGCACCCATTGTCGTTCCACCAGATTGGACGCTACCTTTTGAGCTCATGTGTGATGCAAGTGATTTCGCGATAGGAGCAGTCCTAGGCTAACGCACAGGTAAGACCTTCTATGTGATATACTACACTAGTAAAACTCTTAATAGTGCTCAAGTGAATTACACAACAACGGAGAAAGAGTTACTAGCTGTAGTTTTCGCATTTGACAAGTTTCGATCCTATTTGATTGGTACAAAGGTAATTGTTCATACGGACCATTCGGCAATCAAATGTCTATTTGCTAAAAAGGATGCCAAACCTCGTTTGATTCGTTGGATATTACTTTTACAAGAATTGGATATTGAAATTAAGGACATGAAAGGAACATAAAATCAAGTGGCCGATCACCTATCACGTTTGGAACGCAATAAGGAGGAGGACGCGGATCTAGAGATATGCGATGCATTCCAGGATAAACAACTTTTAGTTGCTTCGGCAACCATGGATGCGCATGCCTCAGCAATTTTGGGAGCAGTCGCCACGGTAGCACATGCCTCGGCAATACCCGGGTACGCGGATTTAGTTAATTTCCTTGTTTGTGGTATTTTACCTTATGGCATTACTCACCAAGGGAAGAAGCGGTTCCGCCATGATGCTAAGCATTACTTTCGGGATGAGCCTCTATTGTTTAAACAATGTACAGATCAGGTTATACGCTGATGTGTCCCTGAAGAAGAGCAACAGAATGTACTCCGACAATGCCATTCTTCACCCTATGGAGGACATTTTGGAGGAACTCGTACCGCGGCCAAAGTTTTACAATCCGGTTTGTATTGGCCAACATTGTACAAAGATGCCCAAGACTTTTACAAGCAATGTGATTGTTGCCAGAGGACGGGCAATATCTCTAGACGACATGAGATGCCGCTCCAGAACATCATCGAGGTGGAATTGTTCGATGTATGGGGGATCGATTTTATGGGACCTTTCCCATCTTCATTCGGCAACCTCTACATATTACTTGCCGTCGACTATGTGTCTAAATGGGTGGAGGCAGCTGCAGTTCCCAACAACGATTCCAAGACCGTGCAACGATTCTTGCAGAAAAACATATTTACACGGTTTGGGATGCCAAGAGCAATTATCAGTGACGAAGGCAAGCATTTTGACAACAGACTAATTGCCAAGATGTTGCAATGCTTCGGCATATCACACAAGATCGCCACGGCATATCACCCACAAACCAACAGGCAAGCAGAAATTTCCAACCGGGAGTTGAAGGGAATACTCGAGAAAGTCGTAAATCCCTCAAGGAAGGATTGGTCATTAAGACTAGATGACGCACTTTGGGCATATCGCACTGCATTCAAAACACCCTTAGGTATGTCCCCCTTCCGACTTGTCTATGGCAAAACATGCCATCTACCGGTGGAAATCGAGCACAAGGCGTACTGGGCAATCAAGACCGTGAATATAGATTGGGAAAGTGCCGGACAAAAGCGTTTGATGGATCTCAATGAGATAGAAGAATTACGTGCACTCGCCTATAACAATGCACGAATCTACAAGGAGAAAACAAAGCGATGGCACGACAAGATTGAACCACGACAATTCACGCCAGGGCAACTAGTTCTCCTATTCAATTCTCGGCTAAAACTTTTCCCGGGAAAGCTGAAATCAAGATGGTCGGGACCATTCGAAGTCGTCAAACCATTCTCCCATGGTGCTGTGATAATCAAGTCCATCTCTGACAACCATGAACTCAAAGTTAATGGACAAAGATTGAAGCACTACAATGGTGCCCATGTGGAAGGTAACAAGGAAGTGGTCAACTTAGGAGATGCATGAGCATGCTCTCCCTTTTGATATTAGTAGTTTTATTTTATTTTTTTTTATTTTTTTATTTTTATTTTCGATTAAGTATTTATTTTATTTTATTTTGAATTTTTTTATTTTTTATTTTTTTTACTATTTCCGATTATTATATATATTAGGATAGATTTTTTTAGAATCCCTTTATACATCTTTATTTATTTTCTTTTATTAATTTAATTCTAATCCTTATTTGATTTGTCTTTGAATTGTAGGAAAAAAAGTTCAGGATAAAGAGGAATTCTAATCCAAGTAGGAAAACATCTTCAACAAGGAAACTAATGGGCTGAATCTAAGGCTTATATAAAGCCTCCAATTCACCCTAACCACAACCCCTTGTCGACAACTTCTCCCTCACCCTAAACCCTTTTTTATTTTCCCCTAATCCCACCCACCTATCTTTTCTATAAAACCCATCACCCTTAACCTATTCCTACTTTCTATCTTGTAATTTTTTTAGTTTCTTTTCTTTTCTTTTCTTTGTTTTTACAAAACTCACAACCAAGATCATCCATGGCATCCAAGATTAAACTTTTAGTTCACCCAAGTTCCTCCAAAGAACCAAGATACAAGAAGTTTGCTACACTGGTGGTTCAAGAAAGATTTCAATCCAAGTTTGAAAGCCGGAAGATTCATGAAGAACAAGGCTTTGAATACTCCAACTCTCATCAAGATTTCAGCCTTGAACCATTCATCTTCGAGAGGATTGCACATCAAAAGTGGCAAATCTTTTGCCATCAACCGGAACCGGGTAACATCTCATGGGTAAGAGAATTCTATGCTCACTCACCTAACCCGGATAATCCTTATGTTTTTGTTCGTGACAAGGCCATACTCATAAGTCCCGAAAGCGTCAACACCTTTTATGGGCTTTACATTGAGAAGGATGAGCATCAAGCCTTCGTTGATCAAATCACTCCCAAGCAACTCGACAAGGTGCTTCAAGAACTCACTCAACCAGGAACTCATTGGAACGACGGTAAATACAAGGGCACGGTAAATCGCCTTCGGCTTAAACCCGAGGCAAAACTATGGAATAAGTTTGTTAAAACTTCTTTAATGCCCACCACACACAATACTACCGTTGATATACCACGTCTTTTGCTCATACATTCTATTTTGCATAATCGCATCATTAACATTGGAAAAATTATTTTTGATGAGATTTTTGTATACAGCTCAAAAGATATGGGTTCTCTTTTCTTCCCTTGCTTAATTTCTAATCTTTGCAAGGAGATGCATGTCCCAAGTGAGTCCACCGATGAAAAGGCCCTACCCAAGTCTGGTTGGAATCAAGCACTAATCTGAAAGCTAATGGGAGAGGCACCGGAAGATTCTTCAAGGCCTCCAATTGCCACGGCAACTCCTGCCGCCCCAGCAGTCCATAATGCCCAAGCACCTAATGCCCGGGCAACTCGGCCATCGACCCCGGGACACTTTGAAGCACTCTTGCACCCATTGGCAAGCCACTTAAGGCAATTTGAAGACCGGCAACTAATGTTCATGCGGTACATGAAGGAGCACAACAATGCCATCACCCAAGTCATCCTAGAAAAGTACCCGGACAATCGCGTGTCGTTCCCAATCTTTCCCGCCGAGATCCTTGCCCCGGCAACCAATACGGCAACCTCAACAGATGATGCACGGCAACCTACTTCGTGCATGCACAAGCTGAGGCCACGACAATCAACCCTGAAGATCCCACGGCAATCAAAGCTAAAGACATCCCGGCAACCACTGCAAAAGCCAATGGTAAAGCACCTATGCCCGAATCAACTCCAACAGAATCATTTTCTAATTTTTCAGATTCGGACGAGTCCTCCATTGAACCAACAAAGACCGCACCAATTGAATCCTCCAAGCGAAAAGCCAATGACATTGATGAAGAGGACGACGAGGACAACCCCGTACGAGGATCGATTCCACCACCGGCAACAAGAAAACAACCATCGTGTTCAAGCAAGAGAATCAAGACACCGACCAAAAGGAAACTAATCATCTACGATGACGAACTCTCAGAGTAAGTCCTCATATGCATTTATTTTATTTTACTATTTTATTTTTCGTTATTTTCATGCATGCATTGAGGACAATGCCTCACTCGAGTTTGGGGGGGATTGTTATTAGTAGTTACCATGTTTAGTTACATTAATCTTAAGTATTACATTTAGGATACATAAATTGCTCACAATGCCTTTAATTGAAACAAGAATTGCTTAGATTTGATGAATATCCGATGATGACTTTGCCAATGCACTTAATTGATAGAATTTTTATTCTAGGATAACCATGGAAAAACTTAGAATTTCACTATGATGCTAAATTTGATGAAACACTGTTGTGGTTTGATTGATTTAAGGAATTCTAGTGAACTTAGGTTGATAATTAACAAATTGGGGGATTAGAATAAAAATTGGATGAATGCTAGAGGTTCCCGAAATTGGCTCTAGCATGTGCTAAAAATTTATCGCTAGAGGTGCCCGAAACTGGCTCTAGTATGTGTTAAAAATAATTGATCACTAGAGGTGCCCGAAACCGGCTCTAGTCGAATAAATTAACTTAAGAAAACTAAAAACAAAACACTAGAGGTGCCCAAAACTGGCTCTAGTTAAAACTTGTTAAAAAGAACCCAATAAAGTAATTTGAAAACCTATTGTTTGCATAGAATCCGAAAAATCAACTTGCACACAACTCCGCACACACTCACAAGCATTATAGTTTGATTCCGAGTAACTCCTAAGTTTTCTGAAAAAATAAAAAGCCAATCATACTTTGTGCCCCGGTTCAGAGAATTGAAATCAAGTTCAAAGCTAAGTTTGTGAAAATTGAAGTCTTGGCAGGTAATTATGAGTTTGCATTGCTTGAGGACAAGCAATAGTTCGAGTTTGGAGGTGTGATAAGTGTTCAAAAGTACTATTTTTCTTACCCTTTTTACTCATATTATTGTTAGACTTAGGCTCATATTAGTTGAATAATTAGCCATTCATGCATTAATTCATGTTTCCTTCCAACGTTGAGCTTGATTACATAACTTGGTAGTTTTTGTGGGAAAAGATGTTGCTTTGGTGTGTTTTGTGTGTATGTGCAGGATCACTTGCCAAAGCAAGGCTAGAGCTAGTTGCCAGGGCAATACATGAAGGAGACGCCGAGCTAGTTGCCAGGGCAATACATGAAGGAGACGCCGAGCCAGTTGCCAGGGCAATTGTCGACAAGAGCAAAGGTGATATGGTAGTCGAAATTGATGACTAGATAAGCCCAAGATGACGTGGAGCAAAGCCCAAACCCAAAGGAATTTGATTTCCATGCAGAGATTAAAGAAGAATTAAATTCCAAGAAGATAGGAGAAGTTCTAGTAGGAATATAATTATAATAAATAATTATATTCTTTAAAGATAATTTAATTCCAACTTAACTTCCTCCTCAAAGAAGGACTTTGGCCTAGCCCTATAAATAAGATGGAGATTTCGACAATCCATAGAGAGCAAGAGAGGGGAATTTCGACAAGTCCAAGGAGGGCAAGAGGAGAGAATTTTCGACAAGCATCTAGGGCAAGGAGGATTTCGACAAGCCTCCTTCTTCATCTTTTTCTTTATTGTTCGATTGGGTTCATGCTAGGGATTATTTATCTTGTGTTTCCTTGGAACCTAGCCATGAACTAAATCTACTTGGCTATGGTTATTGTGTTTTGTGGTTGTGAGAAACTATTGGTTTTTGTTTAGGTAATAAGAGTTTGCACTTTTCTATTTCAAGGTTTATTCATTCTTGGTTCTTATTCTTGTTTGCGAGCGAATTGGGAGAGGATCTCGTGATTTCATCTATTTATCTAATATCGGGAGAGTTAGATTCAAGAAACGAATGAATATGATCTTTATTCAATCTATTGATGGTGAAGATTAATCTGGATTAGGAATAAGTTAAGGATTTCAACGGCTAAGAAGAGCGCAAGATTGGTTGTTGTTCACCCTTGATTCACGCAGGGATGTATTATCAAGGCATGCACAAGTAGCTAGAGTTTCGACTTAGGGATAAGAAGAAACCATTGAAGAACGCTCTGTCGAACCTTGAAGGTTGCTGCCCAGACGCCCAAGTAGTTGCCCAACTACTTGCCCAGGCAACCATCGATTAGTTGCCAAGGCAACCCCGTTGTGCAAGTTGCCACGGCAACTGAGTTGCCCATGCACTCTTTTACCAAAACGATCCAATCGGCTATCACACCTCAACTCACGATAACATGGCCTATCTCTCTCTCATTTAATCTCATATTTTCTTTTACTTTATTGCTCTCTAGTTTAGTTATTAGTTAAACTCCCATAATCCTTTATTTGTGTGTTTACTTTTTACAGTGCAAGAGACTAGATTCTTGAAGTGGCACCAATCCCTGTGGAGACGTATCTTTTATACTATAACTTGCGACGTGTATACTTGCACATTTGCGTAGCACTTATTACGCGCAACACTCTCTTATCAATAACATGAATAAATCTTGTTTGGAAGCCTTCAAAATGCATAGAAAAATTTTGTATATTTTTCCCCTTTCTCTTCTTGTATTTTCGAAAATAAAGAAGAAGATGATGAACATTTTTATTCATCTTTTATCTTATAATGCCATGTGTATTTAATTAAATGAATATTAAATTCATTTAATTACTTGATTCCAAATAACCCTCTATCTAAGTCTTATTTTCTAATTTTCCATTTTGTAAAATTCTAACTAAATCTAGTTAGAATCAAACCAACTATAATATAATATTCATAAAATAATATTTCATGAATTTTCCATGGCTTTTGGTGTAACACCCCCTACCCCGGGTTGGAAGCAAACCAGCTCGGGAGCGTTACCAAGTACAATACAAGCAATAATAGGCTAACTCATCCCTATTAGATGAGTCGTATAACTAGCAAGCAACCAAATATTCATTACTTAACATATAAGCAATCTTATTTATATACATTATAGGTTACCAAAAATTTCAATTAACATTATCATACAATCATCATTCAAGACATAATAGGTTTCCAAACAATTGATCAATCAAGGTTAATATCATCTTACAACTATCATTCAAATATCCTAAGAGCAATCATGTTTCCATTTCATTTTATTGTTCAATAACTTGATTACATTAACATTTCATGCATAACTTACTAATCATGATCCATTGCACATACCTTGATTCCAAGCAAGCATATGCCAACCTTACCATTCGGCATTTACCATTCAAGCCTATAAAAGCACTTATGACATGATATGTTCACACAAGACAATCTCATCTCAAGACATTCAAATGATGCCCTATATATATTTATCCATATGCGCTGCTAAATACACTTCCCTTGCATAGAATTTTAGTTCATTACTTAATTTACATTAACCACCAGGTTTCATTACTTAATTTACATTAACCACCAAGTTCATAACATGATAGGCCCATTCAAGACATATATACATATACAAGTAATTCAAGCTTACATATCAAGTAATTCAAGTATCAAGTAATTCAAGAATCAAGTAGTTCATGTATCAAGTAGTTCAAGAATCAAGTAATCTCAAGTATCATGTAATTCGAGTATCATGTAATTCAAGTATCAAGTAGTTCAAGTATCAAGACACTCAAGTATCATGTAAGCTTTACTCTTTAATTATTTCTCATTTGATTAGTTTAAGCCCTTGGTATTTAGTTGTCTAGGTAATCGAGTCTCCAACCAACTGTCGCCACAAGATGTACCGTAGTACGCAAGATGTACCGTAGTATTGTACCGTAGTACTGGTAAACCCTCTTACTGTCTCCAAGGACCACGCATACGTACCCTCCGTCTGTCACCAATTAGGGGCCTTAGCCCTGGACCGTAGTCCACCCTTACGCAATGAGCTCTAGACTCTAAGGCATGCCCTTCTACCTATGACCACTAACAACCAAGGCTTTGTTCAATTATGAATAACTTATTCAAGTATTACATGTTTATGTCAAGCAATAGCTTATTCAAGGATCAATTCAAGTGATACATTGCAAGATCATGTTCATATACACAGCCCTTAGGCCAATTGAGCCTTAGCTCTACACTTTGCAATTTAATCTTGTCATTCAAGCAAGCAATTAACATATGCCATCTCTTAGGCATCACGCAAGATCTTAAGTTAATGATTTATATCATGTTAACCAGTAATTAAATCATAAAAGTACATTTAAGCACTCATTCGAAATGATCACAATCAATGCATCAAGGTTCAAGCATTTGTATCAAAGAGCACTATCAAGCAAGCATTATAACAAGTCATATTCAAGGCATGGAAGCATACATTTGTTTTCACTTTTCTTTCTAATTAATTTCTCAATTTTTCATGCTATTACTTATTCACAATTTTAGCTTAGTCCATTCTTCCCTTTTATACATATTCAAGTTAAAATTGAGATTATTAACATGGCATATCAATGGTAAGAAGATAATCATGCACATTTGGTTAGGACCTAAGTCCTAACCCTATTGTAAATTACACTCACAATACTCCAAGCTTAGCTAATCTTGGATCCAAATTCCCTTATGTTTGCCACTAGCTTGGCCACTCCTTTCTTATTCCACAAGTTTTACTCCTTGCTCTATCAATTCATACAATTAAATCAAGATCAATACAAAGTTCATTCATTTATTCAAAACAAGGCAACCATACATAATTCATTCATTTCAAAACATCAAGGGTGCTACTGCTACTGCCTGGCAGCTTGTGCATTACTTACTAAAACATGCATAACTTTCATTTTGTATGTCGGAATTTCAATTGGTTTACACTGTTGTAAAGATAACTTAATTGTATTTCTAACCATATAGGCCTTGCATTTTAATTACTTACCAATTAATACAGTTTTTAACTTAAAGACATGGTAATTACAACACTGAACAGTTTGCACTCTCCCTAGTGTTTCATTTCTACAATCCATTCTACAATCCCGAATTCAATTCCGTTTTCTCCTAATGAATTTAGACATGTTAAGGCACTGTCCATTAAATTTTCGGTCTTAAATTCCATTTACACAATTTACGGTAAGTTTTCAAAGTTACTGCCCAGAACAAAGCATTCTGGGCAGATTACACTAGGCTAGATTTTTAGCTTCATGTTTTCCCTAAACAATATTCTAACATTGTAATTCAACTTATTTTCATGTTCTTACATGTCTAGATCAATTTTAATTCACTTATCTATGTGATCATAACAGGTCATTATGTCCAACCAAGCAAGTTTATACATTTCAACTAGCAATGTGATCAAAACAGTTTCATTCTATGTGACATTTAATTCATACCAATTTAGTACCAAATTTTCCATCAATCCTAGCAATTTCCAGCAAATTTCCAGAATGAACATTCAACTTTCCAGCAACATATATATTTCTTTCTTAGCAATTTGATCACAACATTCAAAATTTCAAAGAATCTTACAACTAACATCACTATAACATGCATATCTTCCATCCAATTCAAATTAAGGAACAATAACATCAAAATTCAAGATTTTAAACATGAAATTGAAGTAAGAAATCAAGCATTTACCTTCCTATCAAGCTAATTTGGTCAACAAACAACTCTCTCTCACTAATCTCTCTCAAGAATCAGCTAGGATGGTTGAAGGATGAAGAAGAGGATTCAATTTTGATTTTCTCTTTCTTTGATTCAAGCATAGCCGGCCAACAAGGAGAAGATGATATCTCCCTTGCCATGTGTAATTTTTGTTTGCCACATGTATTCCATTATAGAATAATGGTCCAATTACCATGCAAATTTGTTGTTTCACCCTTGTTTCAATTTGGTCATCTTAATTTGGTACTCTAATTTGTTGGCTATAACATTTCAGTCCTTTAATTTTGTTAGCTAATGTTCTTCCCTCAATAAATTTCTAATTATTTTAATTTGACTAACACCTAATTCAATTAGTTAATCATTTAGATAGTTGTAACTTTCCTAGGCCCGGTTTAGGGTGTTACATTTGGTACAGTCTAAAATTTTCCATTCAATCCGATATACCGGTAATTAACCCTTTACTCATAATTAAATTGTAGAATTCGTCTTGAATCAAACTAAAAAATATTCTCAACACTTGTAACGAACTTTTATAACCTTCCTTTATCATATGGTAAAATCTCATAATTTTTCTGTTTGATCCGGGTATTCGAATTCCATTTAAACTTTGACTGCGATTTCCCAACAATCGATATATCGGTTCAAACCTGAATTCCACATTCGATCCACACCCTTAGGTGATCTATCTATTTATGAAATGAAAACCCCTAACTTTTGGGAAATTACAACTTTAGTCCTTCAACTTTTCATATTTAGTCTTGTACCACACAAGTTTTGACTTCTTAACATTTTGGTCACTAAAGTTTAAACTTCAATTCCCATTCTAGTTTTCCTCAGATTTTGACCAAACTTTGCAAGTACCCTAAATAACTTGCCCTCTATCATCTGATGCTTTCAAATCTCATAAATTCCTTTTTCATAACCCATAATCAAAGAAATCCTAACTTTTGCATTTTTGTCATTTTAGTCACTAAGATAGCTTTTAAGCTATTATCTTAGTACTAAATGATCCTTAATCAACTTAGTAAAAATTCGTGGTATTACATCAAAACCGCTAGGCCCAAAACTGGGGTGTTACATTTACTCACTATTTTACAATGCATTATACAAAAGCACCACATATGCAAACCACATTGCCGAAGCAATACCACATTCCCAATTGGAATGAAAACCAATGCTCACTAGCATTTCATATTCTTTAAAACCATTGCATATGTATTCAAAACCATGCATTTACAGTAAGTAAATTAAACCATGTTTAATACCAAAACATGTAATCAACCATGCTTATATTCAATCCGATATTCAAGAGCAAAATGAGGGATACTTACTTCTGAGCTTAGATAAGTGTTTCATTCTTATCCTAAACTCTTAAAACATTTTCAAACCTTTGAAAGACTTTTAAAACCGTTTCCACTCACCGATACACCTCACCTTGCTCGCCAAAGCGAATCGAGCTCCTGGCAAGCAATGTACAACGTTATGCAACTTTGTCTCGATTGTCCCATGTTTTAACACATAAAACCAGAGGGAAAATGCATCATTATGCATCCAAATCATTGCCTACAAGCAATTAGCCGCAACTCACAAGTTGCCCACTCAAAAACCATCCGAAACGTATCGAAATCAACCTCAAACACCTTCTAATCTTAACTCAGGCACAATACAACGATTTGATACATCAAACATCATCAATTATCATCTAAAAACACCTTTACAACATCCTTTTACTTCCAGCAATGATTAAACTCCATTAACATCACAAAAACCCCTAACTATCAATCTTAAACATTACAGATTCAACTAGTTTCGGGATTACAATGTTAAAACAAAGCTATTAACATTATCAAACATTAAAATCATGATCTAATCTGACCAAGAACCCAACAAAACATAACCAATTCGAAAATCCATTAATTTCACCATTAAATCACAATTAAATCAATTTTCCATAATTAATCTATCAAAACACATTAGAAAACAATTGTAAAGGATCAATAACTCGGGAATTTCAGTAAAGAACCTTTCATTAGAGGAGAAGGACGAACATTACCTCTAATGGATGCTTTATCCCTTAATTGGATGATTTTACATGAGAAAACAAAATTAAAACAATAAGGTTTTGATAAACAATCAACAAGAAATCATTTAAAATCAAAGGATTAAAGAAAACATGATTTTACCTTAAGATTTAGAAGAAGAGAATGGTGTTTGGCTGGAGAGATTTTGAGAGAAAAAGACTTTGAAAGAAAGTTAGTTACGTGATTTTTGTTTAAAGAATTAATTATCAAATTAATTCTCTCCAACCTATTTATATTTTCCAAAACCACTTTAAAAATAGACAATTAAGGGATAAAGTCTGAGATTAGACTTTGTAAAATAGCTCCTTAAAGATTCAAAGTTTTGAACTCTTTACAAAACAGTCACGAAAATACAGTTTTCAAAGTTTACATTTTGATCACTAGTCCAAAATGTTCGATTTCCAAAACTTATTTTACAAAATTGATTTCACCACAATCATTAATATATTAAATAATTATTTTAGAACATTTTTATATATTTTATCACCTTCAAAAACATTTAGTTCGATTTAATCCTTAAACCGACTTGAATCCCAAACACCGGTCCACTTAACCCTTAAAACAACCCCAAAACATCTAGAGCCAAAACCGGGGCATTACAAAATCATATTTTTTGAATTAAAATGTTTATTTATGAGCTTTTGAAAATTATTATATAGCTTGACCTCATTATTAGAAATTTTTACTCGATTAAAATTCCAACGGGTTCACTATAAAGCCCATTTAGACATGCACGCCTTAAACCTAACAAAATTACCATAAAATAAAATTAAATCAAATTTTATGAGTTAAAATATTTGATTATGGGATTTTGAACATGAACATATATCTTAACCTCAATTTTAAAACTTTTTACTCGGTTAAAATTCCAACAGGTCCACTATAAAGGCCATTTAGACACGCACGCCTTAAACCCCAACAAAATGGCCGAAGAATAAGATTAAATCATATTTTTTACCTACAATATTTATTTATGGGCTTTTCAACATGATTATATAGCTTAACCTCATTATAAGAAATTTTTACTCGGTTAAAATTCTAACGGGTCCATTGTAAAGCCCATTTATACATGCACCCTTAAACCCCAACAAAATGGCCGAAAAATAAGATTAAATCAAATTTTATTAATTAAAATAATTATTTACGGGTTTTGAACAAGATTATATAGCTTAACCTCAATTTTAGAACTTTTTACTCGATTAAAATTCCAACGGGTCCACTGTAAAGCCCATTTAGACATGCACGCCTTAAACCCCAACAAAACGGCCAAAAAATAAGATTAAATCATATTTTATGAGTTAAAATATTTATTTAAGGGCTTTTGAACATGATTATACAACTTAACCTCACTTTCAAATATTTAGACATGCACGCCTTAAACCCAACAAAACGACCAGAAAATAAGATTAAATAAAATTTTATGAGTTAAAATATTTTATTATGGGATTTTGAATATGATTATATAGCTTAACCTCAATTTTAAAACTTTTTGCTCGGTTAAAATACCAACAGCTCCACTGTAAAGCCTATTTAGACATGCATGCCTTAAACCCAACAAAACGGCCAAAAAATAAGATTAAATCAAATTTTACAGGTTAAAATATTTTATTATGGGCTTTTGAATATGATTAAATAGCTTAGTCTCAATTTCATAACTTTTTACTCGATTAAAATTCTAAGGGGTCCACTGTAAAGCCAATTTAGACATGCACACCTTAAACCCTAACAAAATGGCCGCAAATAAGATTAAATCAAAATTTATGAATTAAAATATTTGATTATGGGCTTATGAATATGATTATATAGCTTAATCTCAATTTTATAACTTTTTAGTCGGTTAAAATTCCAAAGGGTCCACTATAAAGCTCATTTAGACATGCACGCCTTAAACCCAATAAAACGCCACAAAATAAGATTAAATCAAATTTTATGAGTTAAAATAATTGATTATGGGATTTTGAATATGATTACATATCTTAACCTCAATTTTAAAACTTTTTCTCGGTTAAAATTCCAACGGGTCCATTATAAAGCTCATTTAGACATGCACGCCTTAAACACAACAAAACGACCACAAAATAAGATTAAATCAAATTTTATGAGTTAAAATATTTGATTATGTTATTTTGACCATGATTATATAACTTAACATCATTTTTAAAATTTTTTACTCTGTTAAAATTCCAACGGATCCACTATAAAGCCTATTTATACGTGCACGCCTTAAAACCCAACAAAGCAACCAAAAAATAAGATGAAATAAATTTTTATGAGTTAAAATATTTGATTATGGGATTTTGAATATGATTATATAGCTTAGCCTCATTTTCAGAACTTTTTACTTGGTTAAAATTCCAACGGGTCAACTATAAAGCCCATTTAGACATTCACGTCTTAAACCCAACAAAACAAACAAAAAATAAGATTAAATCAAATTTTATGAGTTAAAATATTCGATTATAGGCTTTTGAATATGATTTTATAGCTTAGCCTCAATTTTAGAACTTTTTACTCGGTTACCCAACAAAACGAACAAAAAATAAGATTAAATCAAATTTTATGAGTTAAAATATTTGATTATAGGCTTTTGAATATGATTTTAAAGCTTAGCCTCAATTTTAGAGCTTTTTACTAGGTTAAAATTCCAACGGGTTCACCGTAAAGCCCATTTAGACATGCACGCTTTAAGCCCCAACAAAACGGCCAAAAATAAGACTAAATCATATTTTATGAGTTTAAATATTTAGTTATGCGATTTTGAACATGATTTTATAGCCTAACCTCATTTTCAAAAAAATTTATAACTTGGTTAAAACGGGTCTACTGTAAAGCCCATTTAGACATGCACGCCTTAAACCCAACAAAACGACAACAAAATAAGATGAAATCAATTTTTATGAGTTGAAATATTTGATTATGAGCTTTTGAATATGATTATATAGCTTAACCTCAATCTTAGAACTTTTTACTCAGTTAAAATTCCAACAGGTCCACAGTAAAGCTCATTTGGACATGAACGCCTTAAACCCAACAAAACGGCCAAAAAATAAGATTGAATCAATTTTTATGAGTTAAATTATTTTATTATGGCTTTTGAATATGATTATATAGCTTAGCCTCAATTTTAGAACTTTTTACTCTGTTAAAATTATAACGGGTTCACTGTAATGACCATTTAGACATGCACTCCTTAAACCCCAACAAAATGGCTGCAAAATAAGATTAAATCGAATTTTATGAATTAAAATATTTGATTATGGGCTTTAATTTAATTCCAAATATGCAAGCCCGTACCAATACGCCATCACCTGTATCGGTACGGCAAGGTCTGTAATGTATATTTTTATCTGGTTTAATAGTATTTTACCCATCCAAATCGTCCAAATTTAATGAAATTTTACCAGCAAGTTTATTTAGCTCAATTCTATTAGCATGCAAAGTTTCAAAGCTAAATGAATCTATTCACCACGTTTTCCCTCTTTTAGGCCTACTATGCATATTTGATCATTTTTAACCACTTTTAAAAGGTCAATCTTAGGCCTATAAACCTACACAAGTCAACCACAGTACATACATATCAAAAGGGATAAAAATTACTTGAACAACACTTATGCCACCATACTAGGAGTCTATAGGGTTGATATACTTTACTTTATCAACAAGGTGACTTGCCAAAAACCTTCACCAACCTTGATCTCGATCTCAAAATCTTCTTAACCTGAAATACATGAAAGATGAATGCATTACGCATACTTTGCCTAGTGAGGTAGTTATAAACAATGAATTAACCAAGGTGTGCATTCTAACATGCTTATATATTATCAATGACAATAGGATCATGAACATATATTTCAATGGTAAGTTTACTTAATAGCAATGACCAATGCACTACACTAATCAATGTAATAACAATATTCCGTAGCAATTCATATTGCATTTTAATAGGTTTCCTTGGATCGATGTAAGGTGCATGGATACGCGAATTCCTAAGCCGCACAAAAAACAATAGTGGTCTAGTCCCTCCGCCGCACCAATATGACCAAAACACATCATACCTCTGTTGCACCACAAAAAAGTCCGTAGCCTAAGGACCGCAGTCCACAAATACCAATAAGCTCATGAATTCTATGGCATGCCAATTTTATCCAATCCTACTCGAATCCAAGGTTCAATAACAATAGTTCGATAACAATAATTTCAATAGCAATTTGGTACAATAAGTCGATGGCATTATTTCCATGGCAATGGATCAATAGCAATAGTTCAATGTTCATGTCTTAAAGCCAATGAGCAATAACAATAGTTTAATACAATATTCAATGGCAACATTTCGTTTTCAATATTTCATTAGCAATATTCAAGGCTCAATAACCAATGATTCTACATATCAATGCTTCAATGATTTTGGTGAAAATAACAATGATGCTATGGACAATGAATCAATGAAGTACTTACCAATACAACCATTAACAACATTTTCATGCAATGTCCTTAATACACAGGTTAGCAATGGAATAATCAATATTAAAAAGGTTTACGAAAGGAACATAGCCTACTTCTGAGACTCTGACTGCACTCACCCTAACTCTCGAAGCTCTCAAGGCTCTCAGATAACGATTCTCTTGTTCCTAGCTTTTGAAGGAGATGATAGTCCTTCTTTCTCCAACACTTGAGCTAGGTAAAACAAAGGGAGATGTTAGAATCATTACTATGAATTCAAAATTAATATTTAAGATTAATAGAGCTTTTAGCCAATAAAACTTCTATAGATTCATGCTTTAAAAGCATGGGTCCAATTAAGGCCTTCAAGAACTGAATCTTGAAATTAAACTCCAATAGTCCATGGAATCGTAAAATTGTTTGGGAGCTTAATCTTACCACTTCAAGGGCTATCCAATGGTGTACAGAAATCAAGGAAAACTTGAGCAACCAAGGCAGGTGCTTGCTTGAGCTTAAGGTTGAAGATGACAATGGAGGTTCTAGCTTAATATGAAGAAAAGATGAGAAGCAAGGTAAGGATCGGGTGAAGTGTTGGTTCTATTAAACACCTTATCCCTTTCCCCTTTTGTATCAAATCCAAAATTTTGCCCCTAGTATAGGAAAGGCGGTTATCATCTTTTTCTTACTTTTAACCTCCCAAGTTAGCCAATAAAAAGGTTTCCTATCTTGGGAGGAAACTTATGTTTTATTATAAACTAAACAAAATTGTCATTATCTCAATTTGCCAATTGTCATCTTTCCTTCATTTTTCATGCTCAATTCACGTGAACAAATCAAGCAAGGAGGTGAATCAACCTCAAAATGGTATAATTACGAGGGTAGTCCCTCAACTTTCCAAACTTCCCACTTTTACCCCAAACTTTCATTTTTTACAATTTAATCACTAAGTTTTTTTCAAAGAGTTTAATTAGGTTCAAAGTCTATAAATTGGACTCAATTAGACTCCGATACGGTATAAATAATTTCAAAATTAGGGTGGGTATAATATCTAGACCTTTTCGATATAGATTTTTTTATCACTGAAACCTAATTCTGACTAGACCTGTTTTCAGGGTGTTACAGGGTACACTATAAAAGCCTATTTAGATATGCACGCCTTAAACCCAACAAAATGGCCACAAAATAAGATTAAATCAAATTTATGAGTTAGAATATATGATTATGGGCTTTTGAATATGATTATATAGCTTAACCTCAATTTTAGAACTTTTTACTTGATTAAAATTCCAACGGCTCCTCTGTAAAGCCCATTTAGACATGCATGCCTTAAACCCCAACAAAATGGACATAAAATAAGATTAAATCAAATTTTATGAATTAAAATATTTAGTTATGGGCTTTTGAACATGATTACACAACTTAACCTCAATTTTAGAACTTTTTACTCGGTTAATGTAACACCCTTACCAGTATTTATTAACCAATACTAAGATAGAGTGTCACACAAGGTTTAACCGTAATTTTTATACTAATCAAACTACGTCAAAATAGCAATTTTTTAATATCTTCATTTATCGCATAAAATCAATTACTATTTTTTAACCAGTCAAATAGCTTCTGTTTTCAGGCAGGAACTTGACAGATTGTAACTACACATTTTAATTAAGTAAACTACCTAAAAACGGCCTAAATTAAAAATGATCTTAATTACTATAAAAATTAAATTTAAAACTTTACCCGATTTTCATTACTAGTAATTTCTTTAAACTTATGTAAACCACATTATAAGGTAACCACTTATCTAGATATTGATATTACATTCCATATCTAGACTAGTTAAAGTGAGCTAGTACTATTTTATACATGCCAACTAGAGATAAACAAAATACATCAAAGATGTAAATTACCGATATAACTATTTTCCCTCGGGATGATGCTGTTGATATTCCTTACTCCAGCCCGAGATTACTACCTACGCGTGAAAACCATCACACGTTAAGCATATACTTAGTGAGGCATTCTAATTATTTAACATAAATCAACATACTTGAATTATATCAATAATAAAATAAACCTTCAATTTGATCACTATTCCTATAGTTCCCTTATGTTAATCAAATATTAATATAATAAAAGCCGGATTCATAAATCCTATTAATATCCTTGCCATTATCCGAGAGTTTATCTATTCTCTAATTTATTAACCATTTATTATCAAATAAATTATTGCCCAACATAGTTTGAGTACTTGAATACACGAGTCAAAACTGCACCGAACTGCTAATAAATCGCACCAAAGTGCTAAGAGACCGCATATAAGTGCTAAAGAACCACACCTAAGTGTTAATAAACTGCACTGAAGTGCTAAACCGCTGGACTCTATGGCATGCCAACTATACTCTATACCTCAATGACTTATTTGGCATACTTTTCAATTCCATATTTGATTCATCCATGGCAATAAAATCAAATATTGGGCAGTTCATACCCTAAATATAACATAAACATACATACCTGATATATCTGGTGATCAAATACATCATAGCTCTACCTTTGACAATTCTCAATATGTCAAATATAAATTCATGATATAATTATCAAGCAGTTATCAATAAGGTGGACTTTCCAACAAGTCTTCCAATGGATAATCATAAAATTTTCCATGCATAAAAATGTACTCACCTTGACACTTTATTCTTTGCCAATGTTCAACTAGCCTCACTAAGTTCAACATTGATCCCGTTCCTTTCCTCGATTGCTAACTCGATCTTGATTTTGTTCACAGTCTACAAGTATATTAAAAATACCATAAGTACATTCCAAATTATATGTTAGTATCTTACTAACACATAAACAATATAGGAATAATTTTCCTATAAACACCCTAATATTTTCCAAATATTAGTTTCATAACATAAGTCATTCCATCCCCAATACTTTGTATCTCTTCCAAACTTTACTCAAAGAATGATTTATAACTCATTCTAATATTTATTCTAGCATAATGCTTCCATAAAAATAAATTTTCACTATAGTCCTTATTTTCTTCCAAATTGCTGAATTGGTCCCCAATCTTTTCAAAATTTCTGAATTGGTTCCTATGATTTTACAAACTTCCAAAATGGTCCAAATGACAAAATGCCGAAATCATCCCTATACTTTTCCAAGTTTCCAAATTAGTCTGCTTAACACTTAAACATCATTTCCAAGCTTCACAATCATTCCTAACTCAAAATCAATCCAAATTCAAGTTTTCTACTAAAACCCTAACTTTGAACAATTTAGGGTTTAGCTATTTCCATGTAGTTTCAATCATCATACAAGCTTTAATATGATTCTACAACATCATATTCATCAAAAACTAACCTTAATTCATTCTAAATCAACATCCCCTTTATCCATCAATTTCCCAAATCTAAGGTTTTGAGTAAGAAAAGAATGAACCAATGGTACCAAGAGATACAGAATTTCAAGGAGATTAATTCCTTGCTTCATGCTTTCACCCAAAATCCAAAGAAATAAGCTTGAAAAATCAAAATAAAGTTTGGTCTTACCTTGAAGAAGGGTTTCGGCACTTTGGAGAAATAAGGAGAGAATTCTTGATTTTTCTTTTGATTTAATTTAGGCCATTTGTCCTCTTTAATAATCACTTTTGAATTAAAAATTCTTTTTATTACAAAATGACCATCTTGCCCTCAAATCCAGGGTTCCACAATTTGCTACTTGTCATTTTAATCATCCAATGGCCCAAATTAATCTAAGGAGTTAGTGATTACCAATTTTGCCCTTGCCATCTTCAAAAATTACCACCTTGCCATTTTTCATCCAATGGCTAAGATTAAACATGGAAAAGTAATCTTTAATCCAATGATCCATATTAGTTTCCATTAAAATAAGACATGGAAATGACCTTTTTACCTTTGCCTTATTTTAATAAAATATCTCATAAAGGATTTCTCATTTATTTGATTAAATCTGATTATCCAGATTTTTCTCGAACTTTAAAGCTTTATAGCTCTTAATACAAACTCCATATCAAAAATATGTGTATCACGAAAATGCCACTCTTGTGGGTGAACTGTTCATTTACGGGACTAATTACATACTTTTGAAAATTACAACTTAGTCCCTGAACTTTTCAAAATTTACACTTTGGCACCAAACTTTTCAAAATTTTCATTTTGGTCTCCAAACTATTCAAGTTTTTCATTTTGGTCACTAACTAACCAAAATTTTGAGGTATTACAATTCCCCCCTTAAGAATCCTCAAATTTTCCTAAGTACTAGGGCGAAAAAGATGCATATACTGCTTTTTCATTGATTCCTCAGGTTCCCAAGTAGCTTCCTCTACTTTGTGATTTCTCCATAACACTTTGACTAGAGGAATCTTTTTATTTCTTAACTGTTTTTCTCCATGAGCTAATATTCTCATAGGTTCCTCTTCGTATGTCAGATCTTGTTGAATCTCAATTTCTTCCGGTGTAATGACATGTGAAGGATATGATTGATACTTTCTCAGCTTGTACATGAAAAACATTATGGATCTTACTTATCTCAGGTGGCAATGTTAACTGACATGCCACTGGACCAACCCTTTTTAGAATCTCATAAGGGCCGATAAATCTTGGACTAAGTTTAACTTTTTATCCAAAGCGTAACATTTTTTTCCACGATGATACTTTTAAAAACACCTTATCTCCGACTTCAAACTCAATATCTTTTCTTTTAAGATCTGTGTAAGATTTTGTCTGTTGGAGGCAGCTTTGAGATTGTCCTGAATAATTTTTACCTTATCTTCCATCCTTTGAACAAGATCTGGTCTAATAACCTTTCGATCCTCAAGCTCGAACCAATTTAATGGCGTTCTGCATTTCCTCCCATATAACGCTTCATAAGGAGCCATTTTTATGCTTAATTGATAACTATTGTTATATGCAAATTCTGCCAATGAAAGATGATTTTCCCAGGAACTAGCAAAAAATATTACACACGCTCTAAGCATATCCTCCAATACTTGAATAATTCTCTCTGACTTCCTGTCCGCCTGAGGATGAAGAGCAGTACTAAAATGTAATTTAGTTCCCAATTCCTCGTGTAAAGCACTCCAAAATCTTGAAGTGAACCTAGGATCCCTGTCCGATATAATAGACATAAGAACACCATGCAATATAAAATCTCCTTGATATAAAGTTCCGCCAGCTTGTTCAAGGAATAATCTGTGCGAACTGGTATGAAGTGTGCCAATTTAGTCAATCGATCCACGATCACCCAGATTGCATCCTTTTTACTTGGTGTCAAAGGCAAGCCCGTTACAAAATCTATAATAACTCTTTCCCATTTCCATTGTGGAATAGAAATTGGGCGAAGTAATTCGGATGGTACCTAATGTTCTACTTTTACTTGTTGACAATTCAAACACTTGGAAACAAACTCTGTGATGGCTCACTTTATGCTAGGCCACCAAAAATGACTTTTCACATCTTGATACATTTTGTTACCACCTGGATGCATTGGTAAAGGGCTGTAATGGGCTTCAGAAAGTATTTGTTTCTTCAGCTCATCATCCTCAGGAACATATAAATGTCCTTTATAAGATAAGCACCCATTAGACTTTACTTCAAAGTCCTTAGATTCACCGCTTTCTATTTGTTTCATCCTCTCCAAGCACCCTTCATCTTTGGCTTTTAACTCTTTAATTCTCTCTATCAAAGTTGGCTTGAATAGAAATTCCGCCACCAATGCACCATCTTCTTGCATTTTCAACTGGGCATTCAAGGCTATCAAGGCAGAAAATGTTTTCCGTCTAAGTGCGTCTGCTACCACATTAGCCCTTCCTAGATGATAATCAATAATTACATCATAATCCTTGATTAATTCTATCCATCTTTTCTGCCTCAAATTGAGCTCCTTTTGGGATAACAAGTACTTTAAACTTTTATGGTCAGTGAAAATATAGCATTTTCACCATATAAGTAGTGTCGCCAGATTTTTAGAGCAAACACCACTACAGCCAACTCTAAATCATGAGTGGGATAGTTTCTCTCATGAGTTTTGAGTTGTTGTGAAGCATAATCTACCACCTTTCTTTGTTGCATCAACAAACATCCCAAACCATTGTGGGAGGCATCGCTATATATTACAAATTCTTTTCCAGGTTCTGATTGCACTAAAATAAGAGCTTCTGTTAAAACCTTCTTTAATTGATCAAAGCTTTTTTGACATTTTTTCATCCAAACGAACGGTACATCTTTTCTTAACAGCTTGGTTATCGGAGAAGCAATCATTGAAAAATCTTTCACAAACCGCCAATAGTAACAAGCTAATCCCAAAAAGCTTATCACTTTGGAGATATTCTTAGGAACTTTCCATTCAAGGATTGCATGAACTTTCTTAGGATCAACTCAAATTCCTTCGGCTGAAACTACATGTCTAAGGAAATTTACTTCTGATAACCAAAATTCACACTTTGATAGCTTTGCATACAACTTCTTTTCTCGTAAGATCTGGAGAACAACTCGAAGATGAGTATCATGCTCCTTCTTGGTTTTAGAGTAAACTAATATGTCATCAATAAACAATACCATGAATCGATCCAAATATGACTGGAAGATTCAATTCATTAAATCCATAAACACCGTTGGTGTATTTGTAAGTCCAAATGGCATTACTACAAACTCGTAATGCCCATATCTGGTTTTGAAAGCTGTCTTTGGGATATCTGTCTCCTTAATTTTTAACTGATGATACCCCGATCAAAGATCAATCTTAGAGAACACCATTGCTCCCTTAAGTTGATCTAAAAGATCATCAATCCTCAGTAAAGGATACTTATTCTTTATTGTCACCTTATTAAGTTGACGATAATCCACACATAGTCTCATTGATCCATCTTTCTTCTTTACAAACAAGACTGGAGCTCCCCAAGGTGATATACTAGGCCGTATAAAACCTTGGTCTGATAATTTTTCAACTGAGCATTTAACTCTCTAAGCTCGGTAGGAGCCATCCTATAAAGTGCTATTGATATTGGTGCTGTTCCACGAAGCACATCAATACCAAATTCCATCTCTCGATTAAGGGGTAGGCCTGGTAATTCAACCGTAAAAACATCTGGAAATTCCCGCACCGTTGGTATATTTTCCAGATCTATCTTTGTTTTCGATGCCCCTATCACATGAGCTAAATAAGCTTCATATTCATATGATAGTAACTTTCCAGCAGCTACAGCTACAATCTTAGGGCTCAAATAATTATGTCTTTCTCCCTTAAACACTATTTCCAAACCCTCTGGTCCTTTTAAGATTACTCTTTTAAGATTAGCAGGAAATTCTACTGCTTGAATTTTTAAAGGACATTTCCTGCATATCCTACACACTCTGGCACTTTGTCCTATTGGGTTGACGACAACTATCTCACTCGAAATTAGTTCTACTGGGATGTTTCTTTCAGGTATTACTCTAGAAATAATGTATGAATGAGTAGAGCCTGGATCAATTAAGGTAAAAATAGGTCTGCCAAAGAGTTCGATCATACCTACAATGATTTTTGCATCATTTCGATCCTAAACAATTTTGATGTTGTATACCCGAGCTTTAGCTCTACTTTCCTGATTGGGTGTTGATGTAAATGTTCCTGAATTTCCACCTTTGTTTCTCTTGCCTCTCTAAGGCACTGCAGCAAACTGATGCAGATGAAGCTCCAGACAATTTTTCTTGAAATGCCCCACTTGTCCACAATGAAAACATGATCTGATCAACCAACATTGACTAGGATGCCTTTTTCCACAATGCTCACATTTTTGTAATTGCGCGAACTCCAGAACCTCGAGTACCCATAATTTTCATCTGAGACTGCTTCGATTTTCCTCCTACATACCCCTTTTTAACTGAAGAGGCAGATGTTGCAGGATGTTGTTGTGGCATTCCTTTGCTGCGTTTAAATGCTGATGCAATAAATGAACCTCCAGACCTTTTCCCAGCCTAAAACTACTTTTCTTCCATCTTCTTGAGGTCTACTTTTTCTATTGCTTTGGCCCGAAACACAATTTCTTAAAAAGTAGTGAAATTACGGGAAACCAATATCCTCTTATATTGCGAATCCAGCCCAGCTATGAATCTATCGATTCTAGACCTTTCGGTTGTGAGAAATTCCATCGCAAATCAGCTCAATCTATTAAATTCGCATTTGTATTCATAAACCGATATGCCATGTTATTTTAGCTGTAGAAATTGTTGTCTCATATCTTCAACAAATACGTCTCCAATATACTTTTCTTTGAATTCTTGAAGAAAGAATTCCCAAGTAACCCACTCTGGAGGTACTTGTGCAGTTATCACATTCCACCATATACCGGCTTGTCCCATCAAAAGGGATACTACTCCTTCCAATTTTCCTTGATCATCACAAGGAATTCTGCTTAACATGATATTGACATTGTTTAACCAATAACTAGCATCCATCGGATTTGCATCAGTATCACCTCAGAATTCTGGTGCTTCAATTTTCCTTAGCTCCTTAGGGACTGATACTAGTGCTCGTCGATTTATAATCGCATCCAAGGATTGTAAAAATAAACCTTGATCCTACACCGGCATATTTCTTTCTTCCTACGCCTGTTGCTCTACATTCTGCTGAGCTGGTTGCTCCACATTTTGTTGAACCTGAGGTGGACTCTGATTCACCTTATTACTTCCACTTTGAGCAAGCACATCATGCTCAATAGCTTGTCGCGATTCCCGATAATCTGACATCTGTTCATGTCATGACTATCTTAATAAGTAAGGATTAATCTACCCAATATCAGGCATCGTCATAATCCTATACAATATCAGTAATTTTTGATATCCTAGTGGCATGTATATAACTCTAACTTTTTACGGAGACTCATTTACCATCCAAAACAGGCTAAACATGTAGCTATGATACCAATAAATGTAACACCCTTACCAGTATTTATTAACCAATACTGAAATAGTGTAACACCTCAGTTTTAGGGCTTAGCGGTTTAGAGGGTTTATTAGACGTTCCGGTGGACCAAAGTAGAGATTCGAATCGGTTTTGGGATCGTATATTTTTGGTGTTGGAAAAATTATGGAAAATGCTTGAAAATCATTATTAATTATGTATTTTATAATGGTGGAATCAATTTTGAAAAATTTGGAACATGGACATTTTGGTTAGTGACCAAAATGAAAGTTTTAAAAATTGTGATTTTCTAGTGACTAAAATGAAAAGGGTCAAATACTTAGAATCTTTAAGGAGATATTTTACCAATTGGTTACTGATGATTTCTTCATTGATTTAATTGATTTTAACATGTTATTTAATTAATAATTAAAGTGGATTTTGTTAAAAAGTTAGTTATCTTTTCTAAACAAAAATCATGTCATTTTCTCTCCACTTTTTCTCTCCATTCTCTCCTCAGCCAAACACTCAGTTTTTCATCAAATTTCCAGAGGTGAGGTGGATTCTAACTTGATTTTATTGCTTCAAATTGTTTTAAAAAGATTGTTTATACAAAATCTTATAATAATCTTTTGTTTTCTTAGCTTTTCACAAATCAATTGAGGGAGAAACTTCACAATAGGGGTAAGGTCAGAGATCTCCTCTATTGTATAGTTCTTTATTGAAATTCCCAAGCATTTGATCCTTGTTTTTGTGTTTCTAATATGATTTTGATGATTTTCCAATGTTTAACTGAGTTATTTGGGGAAAATGAGTTGATTCGCAAATTGGATCTGATTTCCAGTAAGTAAGGTTGATTTGATTCATATTTTGGATGTTTAATGATGTTGATAAATGATTTTTATCAATGGAATCCCGAAACTTAAGAATCTCTATTTGTTTAGGTTGTTAGTTTTGAGGTTTTGTGGTGTTTCTGTGGTTGTAGGGTTGCTGGAGGTAGTAGCTTGTTTTGGATATGTTTTTAGATGTGTTTTGATGTTGGATTTGATGCTAGGTTGATAGTTGTTGGCTGGTTTATGAATTGAAGTGTTTTGGTTATGATTTCGTTTGTTGTGGAGGGTTAATTATGGAGGTTTTGTGAGAATCCGAGAAGGATTGTGGTTGTTGTGTTTAGAATGAATTATGATGCATTAATCATATGTTGTTTTGTGGTAAAAATAGGGGAGGTTGATTCGAAAGTGATTGGAGAAGCGTTAGAGGCTTCGGATGCTTGATTTCACGTCAGCGAATCGAGGTTTCACTTATCGGTGAGGGAAAACGTGGTTTAAAGCATTTTGATGTTTTGAGAATAGAGTTTTGGGAGTTATGGTAGAGCTTGGAATGCTTACCTAGACTCAGAAGTAAGTATAAAGTGGATTTCTCTCTATCAGACGTGCTAGTTTGAAATAGTTTTATACATTTGTTTAATTTACATGCTACCTATTGTTTAAGCATGTTTTAAAGTATTTGATATACTATTTTTAAGCATGAAATGCTGAATGATGCACATGGTAAGTGATCCTTGTAAGTATGTGGTTTATAATTGTGTTTTAAAGCATGGTGGTTGCTTTGGAAATGGCATGGTTTAATGCTTATTAAAAATAGTGAGGTAAATGTTATTTGGTTAATTATATTGGCAAGTGATGTTGTTTTAAAATTGTTATCGGATATAGTTGGCCGGCCATAGGATTGAGTGCACTGTAAATAAGTCACCTTGGATGTTGAGGGGTTTATATCGTGTACCGAATACTCCATCTGAGTACCCTAACGATAGAGGGGTTTAACGGTACCGAATACTCCCGTTAGTGGGTTAAGCATCTAACCGATGAGAGAGATAGGTATCCTAGTGGGTTGTTATTGTACTGGTTGTTAATGTACCACAATTGTATCGTATTCCGGTTGAGATGGCTTGAAGTGTTGGGTTAACACTTGTTGAATCTGTGTATCCGATGAACTCTTTTGTTATTGAACTTGTTAATGATCACTTGAAAGCCAATATAATTGTTAATGTATCATTGAAATGTTAATGTTGTATAATGTGGTTTATACATGTTTCTCCTTAAGCTTTGCATTTGGTAGTAATGCATGGGAAGGCTTAAGTGGAGGGTTAGCAATGTGATTTGTTGTTGTTTAATGATACATGCAGCATATGGTTTAATATGCTGGTTTTAAACGATGTAAAGTGCATGTTTAAAAGGGGCATGATGATGATGTTTTAAGGATGATGTTATGTAAATGGTTTTAAATGCATTGATGGTGTTTGTTTTGAGCACTCCTCACTAAGCCTTGTGTGCTTACGCTCTCATTGTCCATCAATGTAGATAGTTGAGGTCTTGGAAGGCAGCAAGAAGCAAAGGGATCTTGGCAAGACTTGTTACAAACGTATGTTAAAGACTATACTATAATGAAAAAGGACAATGGGGTTTGGGAGATGTTTTGTGAAACTCCCTGTTTGAGCATGTTTCTTTAGTTGCTTTTGGGTTGTAAATTGCCTTTAAGGTTTGATTTTGGTGCTGGTTTATCTTTTGGGTATGTTGCTTGGTTGCAAGCTAGGAAGCATGCCTATAGATTTCCTTTTGAAGCATGAAGCCTTGTGGTGCTGTTAAAGTTGTGTTGTTAGTTGACTTGTTGGAGTTGTGGGTCAGGCGATCATCAGAGGCGTGATTGTCCGTTGTTGGCTCGAGGTGGGTAGGGTGCTGCACCTATTGTTGCTCCGCAACGCGGTCATGGTTGTGGTCGCGGACTGTTTCAGCGCCTAGATGGTGGACAGAGGGCTGTATCTCATATTGTTGCTATCTATCCTGAGGGACGTGGATCAGCTACGGTATATGCGCACCGTGAGGGTCGCAATGACACTGATGTGGTTGTATGTACTTTTACCCTACAATCTTTGTCGTTGTATTCGTTGGTTGATTATGGTTCCACTCATTCATACATTTTGAGTGAGCATGCTGAGCTGCTTGATATATCTGTTGAAATTCTTAATGTGGATGTTAGTGTGACTAGTTCTCTTGGAGAGATAGTCATGGTTAGGAGGTTGTATCGTAGGTGTCCGCTGACGGTCTAGGGACATGTGTTTTCCGTGGACTTGATGGAGTTACCATTCTATGGTTTTGATGTGATTTTGGGTATGGATTGGTTGACCGAACATCGGGTTGTGGTGGATTTTGAGACCAAACAGATATCTTTGAGGTTGTCGGATGATTATGAGGTGGTGGTAGTTGGCGAGAATGCCAAGTTTTTGTCTAGTGTTGTTTCAGCTTTGGAAGCAAGATGAATGTTGGATTCGGGATGTCAGGCTTATTTGGCCTACGTTATGAATCTTGGATCAAAGGAGTTGAGGGTGCAGGATGTTCGCACCGTATGTGAGTTTTTGATTGTTTTTCCGGAGGAATTGCCAGGGTTGCCACCTGACCGTGAGGTAGAGTTTTGCATCGAGGTCTTTGCGGGTACGATACCGGTATCCTTTGCTCTGTACCGCATGGCTCCGAAGGAGTTGAAGGAGCTGAAAACGCAGTTGCAAGAGTTGCTTGATCGTGGGTTCATTAGACCTAGTTTTTCATCGTGGAGATCGCCAGTGCTATTAGTTAAGAAGAAAGATGGTACGTTGCGAATGTGTATAGATTACTGGCAGCTGAATAAGTTGACAATAAAGAACAATTATCCCTTACTGTGGATAGATGACTTGTTTGAGCAATTCAGGGGAGCTTTGGTGTTTTCCAAAATAGATTTGAGGTCAAGGTACTACAGTTAAAGGTGAAAGAGGTGGATGTGCCCAAAATAGCCTTCTGTACTAGGTACGAGCATTACGAGTTTCTTATGATGTCGTTTGGATTGACCAATGCTCCAGCTACTTTTATGGACATTATGAACTATGTGTTTCATGAGTTTTTGGATCAGTTTTTGGTTGTGTTCATCGATGATATCCTTGTGTACTCTCGTACCGAGGAGGATCATGATAGATATTTGAGAATTGTGCTTCAGACGTTGTTGGCTAATCAGTTTTATGCTAAGTTAAGCAAATATGAGTTCTGGCTCAAGGAAGTTGTGTTTCTCGGACGTGTGGTGTCGGCTGAAGGAATCCATGTTGATCCGCATAAGGTTGAGGCTGTGATGAGTTGGAAGGAGCCTAAGTCTGTGACGGAGGTCAGGAGTTTCCTTGGTTTGGCGGGTTACTACCGGAGGTTTGTGGAAGGGTTCTCCAGTTTGGCAGCTCTGTTAACAAGGTTGTTGCAGAAGAATGTTCGGTTTGAGTGGGTGGAGGATAGAGAAAGGAGTTTGTTGTTTATAGTGATGCATCGTATGTTGGGCTTGGTTGTGTGTTGATGCAAGAGGGTAAGGTAGTGGCATATGCATCTAGGCAATTGAAGGTGCATGAACGTAACTACCCTACTCACGATCTTGAGCTGGCCGCTGTTGTGTTTGCCTTGAAGATTTGGAGGCATTATCTTTATGGTGAGAAATGTGTGGTTTATACAGATCATAAGAGTTTGAAATATCTAATGTCGCAGAAGGAGCTGAATCTTAGGCAACGTAGATGGGTGGAGTTGCTTAAGGATTATGATCTGACCATTGAATATCATCTGGGGAAAGCCAATGTTGTAGCGGATACTTTGAATAGGAAAGAGACTGTAGAGTTGAGAGCCATGTTTGCTATGTTGAGTGTGATGAATGACGGAGGTTTGTTGGTTGAGTTACAAGTGAAGTCGTCCTTGTCGCAGATGATAACGGAGAAGCAACCGTATGATGGGGGTTTGGTATCTCACGTGGAAGATATCAGGGATGGAAATCTTACGGATTTTCATTTCAATGATGATGGGGTGTTGTGTTTCAAAGGTTGAATAGTGGTGCCTAAGGACGAAGAGTTGAGGCGTACTATTTTGACTGAGGCACACGCTAGTCCTTTTTCTATGCATCCCGGTAGTACTAAGATGTATCGAGGGTTTTAGGAGTATTATTGGCTTGGACTGAAGAGGGATGTGGTTGATTTTGTTGCACAGTGTATGGTTTGTCAGCGGGTAAAGGCTGAGCATCAGTTCCCTTCCGGGTTGTTGCAACCGTTGAGGATACCGAAATGAAAGTGGGAAAGAATCACCATGGATTTTGTGTCTGTGCTGCCTTTGACGCCGACCAAAAAGGATTCCATCTGGGCGATTGTGGATCGGTTTACGAAGTGTGCGCATTTTGTGCCTGTGCATACTACGTATACCTTGAACAGGTTGGCTGAGTTGTACATCTTTGGAATAGTGCGTTCGCATAGAGTGCCCAAATCTATAGTTTCGGATAGGGATCCGCAGTTCACCGCAAGGTTTTGGGTGAGTTTGCATCATGCTTTGGGAACCCGGTTGAGTTTCAGTACCTCGTACAATCCTCAGTCGGATGGCCAGTCAGGGCGCGTGATTCAGGTTCTCGATGATTTGCTAAGGTGTTGTGTTATTGAGTATCAAGGAACGTGGGATAAACAATTACCGTTGGCGGAGTTTGCCTACAATAACAGTTATCATACTAGCATATAGATGGCCCCTTATGAGGTGTTGTATGACAAAAAGTGTCGTATGCTCGTGTGTTGGGCCAAAGCGGGAGAAAAGTTTGTGTCTATGCCCAATGTCTTGAAAGGCACGACCAAAATGGTAAAGTTGATATGTGAGCGCTTAAAAGCGGCTACAGATCGCCAGAAATCCTATGCAGATTTGAAGCGTAGGGATATAGAGTACGCTGTCTAGTCATCTTGGGTGATATGCCGTTGCGATCTTCTGTGATATGCCGAAGCGTTGCAACATCTTGGCAATAAGTATGTTGTCAAAATGCTTGCCTTCGTCATTGATAATTGCTCTCGGCATCCCAAACCGTGTAAATATGTTTTTCTGCAAGAATCGTTGCATATTAGTAATTTGCTTGCCAAGCCTTTAGTTGGAACAAGAATTGCCTAGATTTGATGAATATTCAATGATGACTTTGCCAATGCACTTAATTGATAGAATTTTTATTCTAGGATAACCATGGAAAAACTTAGAATTTTACTATGATGCTAAATTTGATGAAACATTGTTGTGGTTTGATTGATTTAAGGAATTCTAGTAAACTTAGGTGATAATTAAACAAATTAGGGGATTAGAATAAAAAATGGATGAATGCTAGAGGTGCCTGAAATTGGCTCTAGCATGTGCAAAAAAATTGATCGCTAGAGGTGTCCGAAACTGGCTCTAGTATGTGCTAAAAAAATTAATCGCTAGAGGTGCCCGAAACCGGCTCTAGTTGAATAAATTAATTAACTTAAGAAAACTAAAAACAAAACACTAGAGGTGCCCAAAACTGGCTCTAGCATGTGCAAAAAAATTGATCGCTAGAGGTGTCCGAAACTGGCTCTAGTATGTGCTAAAAAAATTAATCGCTAGAGGTGCCCGAAACCGGCTCTAGTTGAATAAATTAATTAACTTAAGAAAACTAAAAACAAAACACTAGAGGTGCCCAAAACTGGCTCTAGTTAAAACATGTTAAAAAGAACCCAATGAAGTAATTTGAAAACCTCTTGTTTGCATAGAATCCGAAAAATCAACTTGCACACAACTCCGCACATACTCACAAGCATTATAGTTTGATTCTGAGTAACTCCTAAGTTTTTCGAAAAATGAAAAGCAATCACACTTTGTGCCCCGGTTCTGAGAGTTGAAATCAAGTTCAAAGCTAAGTTTGTGAAAATTGAAGTCTTGGCAGGTAATTATTAGTTTGCATTGCTTGAGGACAAGCAATAGTTCGAGTTTGGGGGTGTGATAAGTGTTCAAAAGTACTATTTTTCTTACCCTTTTTACTCATATTATTGTTAGACTTAGGCTCATATTAGTTGCATAATTAGCCATTCATGCATTAATCCATGTTTCCTTCCATCGTTGAGCTTGATTACATAACTTGGTAGTTTTTGTGGGAAAAGATGCTGCTTTGGTGTGTTTTGTGTGTATGTGCAGGATCACTTGGCAAAGCAAGGCTAGAGCTAGTTGCCAGGGCAATGCATGTAGGAGATGTCGAGCTAGTTGCCAGGGCAATGCATGAAGGAGACGCCGAGCCAGTTTCCAGGGCAATTGTCGACAGAGAATAAGGTGATATAATAGTCGAAATTGATGACCAGACAAGCCCAAGATGGCGTGGAGTAAAGCTAAATCCCAAAGGAATTTGATTTCCATGAAGAAATTAAAGAAGAATTAAATTCCAAGAAGATAGGAGAAGTTCTAGAAGGAATATAATTATAATAAAGAATTATATTCTTTAAAGATAATTTAATTCCAACTTAACTTCCTCCTCAAAGAAGGACTTTGACCTAGCCCTATAAATTAGATGCCATGCCATCAACTCCAAGGGGAGAGAGAAGAGGGAATTTTCGACAAGCATCTAGTGAAAGGAGATTTCGACAAGCTTCATTCTTCATCTTTTTTCCTTGTTCAATTAGGTTCATGCTAGGGATTATTTATCTTGTATTTCTTTGGAACCTACCCATGAACTAAATCTATTTGGCTAAGGTTATTGTGTCTTGTGGTTGTGAGAAACTATTGGATTTTGTTTAGGTAATAAGAGTTTGCACTCTTCTATTCAAGGTTTATTCATTCTTGGTTCTTATTCTTGTTTGCGAGTGAATTGGGAGAGGATCTCGTAACTTCATTTATTTATCTAATATCGGGAGAGTTAGATTCAAGAAAGGAATGAATATGACCTTTATTCAATCTATTGATGGTGAAGATTTATCCGGCTTAGGAATAAGTTACAGATTTCAACGGCTAAGAGGAGCGCAAGATTGGTAGTTGTTCACCCTTGATTCATGCAGGGATGTATTATCAATGCATGCACAAGTAGCTAGAGTTCCGACTTAGGGATAAGAAGAAACCATTGAAGAACGCTCTGCCTAACCTTGAAGGTTGCTGCCCAGACGCCCAATTAGTTGCCCAACTAGTCGCCCAAGAAACCATCGATTAGTTGCCAAGGCAACCCCATTGTGCAAGTTGCCACGACAACTGAGTTGACCGTGCACTCTTTTACCAAGACGATCCAATCGGCTATCACACCTCAACTCACGATAACCTGGCCTATCTCTCTCATTTATTCTTTTACTTTATTGTCTTCTAGTTTAGTTTTTAGTTAAACTCCTATAATCTTCTATTTGTTTTTTTACTTTTTATAGTGCAAGAGACTAGATTCTTGAAGTGGCACCAATCCTTGTGTTGTCGATATCTTTTATACTATAACTTCCAACGTGTATACTTGCACAATTACGTAGCACTTATTACGCGTAACAAGTTTTTGGCACCATTGCTGGGGATTGGCAATAGCGACTTTGTTTTTATTTTCTTGCACTTTCTTTTTACTTTTCTTGTTTAAGATTCAAAGGGCTAACTAACTTTGGTTTTGCATTGGTATATGACCAGGGAGAGACCGATTACACCAGAATATCCCTTTGATCCAGAAATCGAACGAACCTTACAAAGACTTAGACGAAGGATAAGAGTAGAAATGGCTAATCAAGACAGCAATATGAATTCAGATGTTCCGGTAGGAGGAGGAGTGATTCTTGCACGAAACAGAACTATTCGAGACTATCGTGAAGAAGATCTTGATGGACTTAATCCAGGAGTTCTCGCACCTGAAATTGAAGCCGACCACTTTGAGTTGAAAACGGTAATGTTTAATATGATCAACAGAATTGGTCAATTTGGCGGCTCAGCAACTTAAGATGCACGGCAACATCTAAAATCTTTCCTCGAGATTTGCAACTCGTTCAAAATACACGGAGTCACCCCTGATGTTTTACGATTAAGATTATTCCCCTATTCACTGAGGGATCGGGCGAAAGCATGGTTGAATAGCATTCCTGCCGGATCAATAAGATCTTGAACCGATCTTTGTCCTGATTTCCTTGCTCGGTTTAATCCTACAAATTTGACTGATAAGCTTCGTAACGACATTACTTCTTTTCGGCAGGCAGATGATGAATCCATGTACGAGGCTTGGAAGCGATATAGAGAACTTCTACACAAATGCCCCCTACACGAATTCCTGGTGTGGACTCAAGTAACAATGTTTCACAATGCCGTGAATACACCAACAAGGATGATGCTAGATGCCTCGGCAAACGGCATAATCCTAGATAAGTCACCGGAGGAAGCAATGCAAATTCTAAACAGGCTGGCCAAGAATGACGATCAATTCCCCTCTACTAGAAGAGGAGGAGTTAGACGCCAAGCCACAATACATGAACTAGGATCATCAGATTCAATTTCGGCACAATTGGCCACTTTAACCAAGATGGTCCAGAACATGCAAAAACCAAACAACACATGAGGTCAAGGTAATGGATTCTTTTTGTGAGTTATGTGGTGATAACCATGATTCTTCTGACTGTATGCAGAATCCGGAATCCAGCTTCTATGTTGGGAATTACAATCAGAACAACAATGTGATGTCCAATACATACAATCCAGCTTGGAAGAAGAACCCGAATTTTTCATGGAGTAATCCCAACAATGCTCTAAACCAGAACAATCAGAATGCACAAGCATCGGGATTCCAACAGAATATGCCACGGCAACAGTTGCCGCAGCAACAACCGACAACATCTAGTTCTTTGGAAAATTCTCTAAATGCTTTTATGGTGAAAACTGAATCTTATATGGCTGAGAATAGTAACTTCATAAAAAGAACTAATGCTTTTATTAACAGGACCGAGATGAGATTGCAAAACCAAGAGGCGGTAATCAAATCATTAGAAAATCAAGTCGGACAGTTTGCTCAAAACCTGAATACTAGACCGCAAGGAGGTTTACCTAGCGATACTGAAGTCGCAAGAGGAACTGGCCATGAGCAATGTAAGGCGATCACCACTAGAAGTGGCCAACAACTTAAAGAGGCTCAAGCCCGCTCATCAAACAAAACTCTACAAAAAGATCAAGACGAATCTAGCGGCAAAGCCTCAGATGCTGAACCAGGAATTGCTGCGGCAACCGGCAATAAGCATGCCTCGGCAACCGATGATAAGGATGCTTCGGCAACTTGTGATAAGCATGCCTCGGGAACCCCAATTGATAATACCTCGGCAACTCCAGTTGTCCCGGTAATGGCGTCAATCAGGTTCCAAACCAATGAAAGGATTGAAGATATCCGACTTCCACCACCATTCCCACAAAGGTTGAAGCGACAAAAGCAAGAATATCAATTCAAGAAGTTTCTTGATATCCTAAAGCAAGTCCACATCAACTTGCCATTGGTGGAAGCAATTGAACAAATGCCGAACTATGCCAAGTTTCTTAAAGACATTGTGTCCAAGATAACAACGCTAGGAGAGTTTGAAACAGTTGCTGCAACAGAGGGATGTATGGCCATGTTGCACAATCGTATGCCACCTAAGTTGAAGGATCTCGAAAGTTTCACAATACCCTGTTCTATTGGAAACCACTATGTCAGGAAAGCATTATGCGACCTTGGGGCTAGCATAAATTTGATGCCTAAATCGGTTTTCCATAAACTAGGAATTGGGAAGGCAAGACCTACAATAGTTATGCTCCAGCTAGCCGATAGATCCTATGTGCATCTAGAGGGAAAGATAGAAGACATACTGGTAAAAGTTGATAAATTTATTTTTCCTGCTAACTTTATTGTTTTGGATTGTGAAGCAGATGGGCATGCACCTATCATTCTTGGGAGACCATTCCTAGCAACAGGGAGAACCTTGATCGATGTTGAAAATGAGAACTCACAATGAGGGTGAATGACCAGCAAGTTAAACTAAATGTGTTCCAAACACTAAGCCATGCCGATGATCCAGAAGAATGCCAACTTCTTCATGCCACGGTAGAGTTTAACTTCGACGAGGAATTTAGTTGCCTCGCAACTATATTACCGATCAAGAGGAACCTAAGGAGTATAGAGAATCGGTCGATGAGGAACAACAAGAAGAGGCAAATTGGCTAGTCAATCGACTAGGTACATACTTTGAACCAATGGATTACTCAGGTAAGGAAGGTAAACTCGAAAAGCCCTCTATTGAACAACCACCGATTCTTGAGTTGAAACAATTGTCAGAGCAACTAAAATATGCATACTTATGAACCGATAATACATTGCCTGTAATTATTTCTTCTAAGTTACAGCCTGAGCAGGAAAAGAAGCTGATCAAAATGTTGAAGCTACACAAAAAGGCAATAGGATGGACAATTGCCGACTTGAAATGAATTAGCCCGGCAGTGTGCATGTACAAGATTTTGTTGGAAGATGATCACAAACCTTCAATTGAGGCCCAGAGGAGACTGAATCATGCCATGAAAGGGGTTGTAATGAAAGAAATCATCAAGTGGTTTGACGCCGGCATTATATACCCTATCTCTGATAGTACATGGGTAAGTCTGGTACAATGTGTACCGAAAAAGGGAGGTATAACAGTGGTAAATAGTGAAAACAATGAACTCATTCCAACCAGGACTGTAACCGGTTGGAGGGTTTGTATGGATTATCGAAAGCTAAATAAAGCCACTAGGAAAGATCACTTCCCATTACCCTTTATTGATCAAATGCTTGACCGTCTTGCAGGTAAACCCTTTTATTGTTTTCTTGATGGTTATTCAGGTTACAATCAAATTGCCATAGCACCAGAAGATCAAGAAAAGACAACCTTCACATGCCCATACGGTACTTATGCTTTCCGAAGGATGCCGTTCGGATTGTGTAATACCCTGGCAACCTTCCAAAGATGCATGATGGCACTCTTTTCAGACATGGTCGAAGACTTCCTTGAGATCTTCATGGATGATTTTTCTGTTTTTGGTAATGACTTCGACAGCTGTCTCGGCAATTTAGAGAAGGTGTTGGCAAGATGTGAAGAAACTGATTTAGTCCTCAATTGGGAGAAGAGACATTTTATGGTAGATGAAGGAATAGTGCTCAGCCACAAGATTTCATCAAAGGGAATTGAAGTAGACAAATCCAAGGTGGACATGATCGAGAGATTACCCCCACCAAGTTCGGTTAAAGGAATTTGAAGCTTTCTTGGACATGCAGGTTTTTATAGGAGGTTCATTCATAATTTTTCTAAAATCACTAAGCCCTTGTGCAATTTGCTTGAACATGATAAATTCTTCGATTTTGATGATTCTTGCACCCCAAGGATTCGAAACCCTAAAGGAAAAGCTTGCCTCGGCACCCATTGTCGTTCCACCAGATTGGACGGCACCTTTTGAGCTCATGTGTGATGCAAGTGATTTCGCGGTAGGAGCAGTCCTAGGCTAGCGCACAAGTAAGACCTTCCATGTGATATACTACGCTAGTAAAACTCTTAACAGTGCTCAAGTGAATTACACAACAACGGAGAAAGAGTTACTAGCTATAGTTTTCACATTTGACAAGTTCTGATCCTATTTGATTGGTACAAAGGTAATTGTTCATAAGGACCATTCGACAATCAAATATCTATTTGCTAAAAAGGATGCCAAACCTCGTTTGATTCGTTGGATATTACTTTTACAAGAATTTGATATTGAAATTAAGGACAGGAAAGGAACAAAAAATCAAGTGGCCGATCACTTATAACGTTTAGAACGCAATAGGGAGGAGGACACGGATCTAGAGATATGCGATGCATTCCCGGATAAAAAACTTTTAGTTGCCTTGGCAACCATGGACGTGCATGCCTCGGCAACCCTCGACGCCTCGGTAACTCTCGACACCGCAGCAGCCCTTGACGCACATGCCTCGGCAATTTTAGGAGCAGTCACCACGGTAGCACATGCCTCGTGTCATGGGCCGTCAGCCGAGGCCCGAGTCATTGGCACCACGGGGTGCACACTAGGGTTCCCAAGAGGTTCAGATAGAGATCTTGGGCCCAAAGAGACCACCAGACCTAGCCCGATCCGTGGAGGATTCAAGAGGGTAATTCGGTCAAAGCATTATCTATTTAGTTAAAATATAATATGTAGATAATGTTTGTGATAATTAGAGATTTGAAATTGAGATTTGATTAGATAAGATCAATCTCGACTGTCGATGTAAATTTGTATAGACTGTCAGATTAGGGGGAACTCAACTATAAATAGAGGCCTTCCCCTCCACATTTGATGTATCCAAGTTTCCAAGGAATAAAGGCATTTACTCTAAATCCTATGAGTGTTCTTGTGTTCTTTCTTTGTTCTTGAGCGTTCTTTCGAAGTTCTTCTTCGCTCATCTCTTTTGATCCGATTCCGCGTAGAACGCTTTGCGTTTGTCGGTGCTTGGGAAGTTTGATCTTCCGAGAGGGTTGAAAAAGCTTACTTAGGCGTTTTTCTTGAGTCACATCGCCTAAGGCCACACGATGGGCTGGTTGGAACTCTAGCCACGTGACAGTTGGTATCAGAGCCTTGTTTGAGCGACGTGAGCTAGTTCGATGCACGAAGCATCGAGTTGAGATGGCACCAAAGAAGGGAGAGAATGCTGCTGCGAGCCAGAAGGGTGTGGAGACCCAGGCGGACAAAGGAAGTTGAGCAAACTCAACGGACAAGTTGTCGGCACTCGAGGAGAGGGTTACCAGGCTTGAGGGATCTATGAAGGATTTTGTGGAGCGACTCGACGTGGTGGATACACGGATCGAAGAGCTGGATGACCAGGGTGATCAGTCAAAGGGAAAGAAAGATGCTCTCGAAGCCATGTTGGAGGCATTGAGGGTGGAAATGGTGGATCTGAAGGCAGAAGTGATGGTTTATCAGGCTGCCATGCGGAACGGTGTGTTAACCACGATGACACCTAGACCGATGAAAGACATTCTGAAGCCAAGAGAGTTCAAGGGGAACCGGTCGGTGAAAGATGTTGAGAACTTCATTTGGTGCATAGAGCGGTACTTCCGGGCAATGAGCATCATAGACGATGCCGAGAAGGTAAATATTGCTGTTGTTTACTTGACTGACGTTGCTTTGTTATGGTGGCGACATAGGTGCCTTGATGAGAATATTGGGGGCACGGGCGTTGGAACATGGGAGGAGTTCCAAGTGGAGTTTAAGCAGCAGTTTTGCCCGAGTAACACGGAGAAAGAAGCTAGGACCAAGTTTAGGAGGCTTCGACACGATGGATCCATTGTGGATTACATCCAGGAGTTTAGTGAGCTACAACTCCTTATCCCCGGCTTGTGTGAGAAGGATGCGCTTTTCACGTTTATGGATGGATTGAAGCCATGGGCCAGGATCGAGTTAGAGCGGAGGGATGTGCAGGAACTTTCTAAAGCCCTAGCCATCGCGGAGTCCTTGACCGATTATAGTGCTTACAAGTCCATGGAGTCTAAGTCTTCCAAGCCCCATGGCAAGGGTATTGGTGGGAGAGACGAGGACGTGTCCGAAGATAGCAGCGATGATGGCAAGGAAAGGCCATCGACCAAGCCAGACCGGTATGCGAAACCATATGATCGGAAGGATCGAGGATCCATAAGGTGCTACCATTGTGATGGTCCACACGTAGTGAAAGACTGTCCCAAGAAGAGGAGCTGCCGCGATGCCATTGTCCAAGAGGACGACGAGTCAGATGGAGAACCCGGTAGAGTTGGTGCAATCGCTAGCATCAAAGGAGGGAAGCCGAGAGGGGAAAAAGTACATCGAAAGTGTTACCAATGTAGGGGTCGCATTTAGCGCGAGAATGCCCTGATCGAGTCAAGAAGTCCAAGGAGGATGAGCCCGAGAGTGATGAGGCTGCGAAGCTTGGCTTGATGATATTGGATTTTGTCAAGACGAGGAAGGGCCTGAAGCAGAATGGGTTGATGTTTTTCGACATCAACGTGGCGGGACGATCGAGGAGTGCTTTGGTGGACACCGGGGTAAACGATCTGTTCATGTCCAGGAAGGCTGCAGAGAAGCTTGGTCTTAAAGTTGTGAATTCAACCGGTAAGATCAAGGCGGTAAATTCAAGGGAAGTTCCAGTTGTGGGGATAGTGCGGAAGATTGAGTTGCAGATTGGGGATTGGAAGGCCAAGGAGAATTTCAAGATAATCGAGCTAGATGACTTTGATTTTATTTTGGGACTAAACTTCCTTGACCGTATTGAAGCTCTCACCATTCCGTATGCCAACGTCGTGTGCATCTTGGATCCGAGACAACGGTGCGTTGTGCCTGTGTGCCGAGACAACGGGCGAGGAACCAAGAAGCTGAAAGCCATTCAGCTTGTCGAAGATGCTCCAAGCCAAGGAGGCATCGAGTTGGCGGCGATAGTTGGGGACACTACCTTGGATGGGCGAGAGTTGCCCGAGGTAGTTGGCATGAAGGCCGTCGAGGAGCCATCCATGAGCGAGGTGGCTGACGCATCGAACTTCAATGGGAGAGAAGTGTCGATGGGATTTGCATTGTCGAGGAGCAATAGGGCATCAAACTTCAGGGACAAAGGATTGATGTGTAGAGTAAATGCCGGGAAAAGGAGTGAGGTACTTCTTGAGCACGGTGATAGTGTTTTATAGTTTGATTTGCATGATTTGTTGGGTGTAGGGCGCAGAAAACCTAACCCATCAGATGGAGTTGCCAAGACTTGGTGCGGGCCGAAACAACCGTTCAAAGTTCCGAAGGTTCGTTCAGTGTTCAACGTTAAGGCATCCAAGTTTGTGCACAAGGATCGGGAGAGTCTAGATCGGGGCAAGTCAGAACTGGTAGGAAAGAGTTCCTACGATCAAGATATACCTTAGACGGGAAATTTTGCATGGCGGTGCGAGCCAAGGCGAGCAGTCCTTATTGGGGGACATCCGAATCAGAGTCAGGTGCTCTTTATGGGGAGAGCGGTCCTTATGGGGGGACAATCAAGCCAAATTCTGAGTTGGGAGCAAGCCAAGGCACGCGGAAGGAAGCTCCAGGATCGATCTCAACTTTGTTCGAGAGGCGCGACGAGGGCGTCGCCAAGTCTGGTGGGGGAGATTGTCACGGGCCGTCAGCCGAGGCCCGAGTCATTGGCACCACGGGGTGCACACCAGGGTTCCCAAGAGGTTCAGATAGAGATCTTGGGCCCAAAGAGACCACCAGACCTAGCCCGATCCGTGGAGGATTTAGGAGGGTAATTCGGTCAAAGCATCATCTATTTATTTGAAATATAATATGTAGATAATGTTTGTGATAATTAGAGATTTGAAATTGAGATTTGATTAGATAAGATCAATCTCGACCGTCGATGTAAATTTGTATAGACTGTCGGATTAGGGGGAACTCAACTACAAATAGAGGCATTCCCCTCCTCATTTGATGTATCCAAGTTTCCAAGGAATAAAGGCATTTACTCTAAATCCTCTGAGTGTTCTTGAGCGTTCTTTCGAAGTTCTTCTTCGCTCGTCTCTTTTGATCTGATTCCGCGTACAACGCTTTGCGTTTTTCAGTGCTTGGGAAGTTTGATCTTCCGAGAGGGTTGAAAAGGCTTACTTAGGCGTTTGTCTTGAGTCACATCGCCTAAGGCCGCAGGTGGGCTGGTTGGAACTCTAGCCACGTGACACTCGGCAATACCCTAGTACTCGGATTTAGTTAATTTCCTTTTTTGTGGTATTTTACCTTATGGCATTACTCACCAAGGGAAGAAGCGGTTCCGCCA
The DNA here is from genome assembly GCA_019671005.1 of Hibiscus mutabilis. NCBI lineage: Eukaryota > Viridiplantae > Streptophyta > Magnoliopsida > Malvales > Malvaceae > Hibiscus > Hibiscus mutabilis. The sequence continues at coordinate 20,734,706 of CM033733.1, read as the reverse complement.
TGATGCTAAGCAATACTTTTGGGACGAGCCTCTTTTGTTTAAACAATGTGTAGATCATGTTATACGTCGATGTGTCCCTGAAGAAGAGCAACAGAATGTACTCCGGCAATGCCATTCTTCACCCTATGGAGGACATTTTGGAGGAACTCGTACCGCGGCCAAAGTTTTGCAATCCGGGTTGTATTGGCCAACATTGTACAAAGATGCCCAAAACTTTTACAAGCAATGTGATCGTTGCCAGAGGACGGGTAATATCTCTAGACGACATGAGATATCGCTCCAGAACATCATCGAGGTGGAATTGTTCGATGTGTGGGGGATCGATTTTATGGGACCTTTCCCATTTTCATTCGACAACCTCTACATTCTACTTGCCGTCGACTACGTGTCTAAATGGGTTGAGGCAGCTGCAGTTCCCAACAACGATTCCAAAACCATGCAACAATTCTTTCTGAAAAACATATTTACACGGTTTAGGATGTCGAGAGTAATTATCAGCAACGAAGGCAAGCATTTTGACAACAGACTTATTGGCAAGATGTTACAATGCTTCGGCATATCACACAAGATCGCCACGGCATATCACCCACAAACCAACAGGCAAGTAGAAATTTCAAACCGGGAATTGAAGGGTATACTCGAGAAAGTTGTAAATCCCTCTAGGAAGGATTGGTCATTAATACTAGATGACGCACTTTGGGCATATCGCACTACATTCAAAACACCCTTAGGTATGTCCCCCTTTTGACTTGTCTATGGCAAAACATGTCATCTACCGGTGGAAATCGAACACAAGGCATATTGGGCAATCAAGACCGTGAATATGGATTGGGAAAGTGCCAGACAAAAGTGTTTGTTGGACCTCAACGAGATAGAAGAATTCCGTGCACTCGCCTATAACAATGCACGAATCTACAAGGAGAAAACAAAGCAATGGCATGACAAGAAACTATTGCCGCGGCAATTCATGCCAGGGCAACTAGTTCTCTTATTCAATTCTCGGCTAAAACTTTTCCCAGGAAAGCTGAAATCAAGATGGTCGGGACCATTCGAAGTTGTTAAACCATTCTCCCATGGTGCCGTGATAATCAAGTCCATCGCTGAAAAAAATGAATTCAAAGTTAATGGACAAAGATTGAAGCACCACAATGGTGCCCATGTGGAACGTAACAAAGAAGTGGTCACCTTAGGAGATGCATGAGCATGCTCTCCTTTCGATATTTTATTTTTATTTTCTTTTAATTTTACTTTTATTTTTAATTTTGTCGAACTATTTAATTTTTATTTTTTTTATTTTTTAATTACTTTCGATTATTTGCCTTTTTAGGATAGATTTATTTTCTTTTGTTTTATTTTTCTTTAAGTTTAAGAATCCCTTTACACATCTTTATTTATTTTCTTTAGTTTATCTTTAGTTTTAATCCTTATTTGATTTGTCTTTGAATTGTAGGAAAAAAGTTCAAGATAAAGAGGAATTTTAATCCAAGAAGGAAAACATCTTCAACAAGGAAATTAATGGGCTGAATCTAAGGCTTATATAAAGCCTACAACTTACCCTAATTAAACCCCCTTGCCATCACCCTTCCCCTAAACTAAAACCCTATTTTTCGTCTTCCCCTAATCCCACCCACCATATTTACTACCTATCTTTTGTATAAAACCCATCACCTATTCCTACTTTTTATCTTGCAACTTTTTAGTTTATTTTATTTTCTTTTATTTGTTTTTACAAAACTCACAACCAAGATCATCTATGGCATCCAAAATTAAATTTTTAGTTCATCCAAGTTCCTCCAAAGAACCAAGATACAAGAAGTTTGCTACACCGGTGGTTCAAGAAAGATTTCACTCCAAGTTCGAAAGCCGGAAGATTTACGAAGAACAAGGCTTTGAATACTCCAACTCTCATCAAGATTTCGGCCTTGAACCATTCATCTTCGAGAGGATTACACATCAAAAGTGGCAAATCTTTTGCCATCAATCGGAACCGGGTAACATCTCATGGGTAAGAGAATTCTATGCTCACTCACCTAACCCGGATAATCCTTTTGTTTTTGTTTGTGACAAAGCCATACTCATAAGCCCCGAAAAGTCAACACCTTTTGCGGGCTCTACATTGAGAATGACGAGCATCAAGCTTTTGTTGATCAAATCACGCCCAAGCAACTCGACAAGGTGCTTCAATAACTCACTCAACCGGGAACTCATTGGAACGACGGTAAATAGAAGGGCACGGTAAATCGCCTTCAGCTTAAACCCGAGGCAAAACTATGGAATAAGTTTGTTTAAACTTCTTTAATGCCCACCACACACAATACTACCGTTGATATACCACATCTTTTGCTCATACATTCTATTTTGCATAATCGCATCATTAACATTGGAAAAATTATTTGTGATGAGATTTTTGTATGTAGCTCAAAAGATAAGGGTTCTCTTTTCTTCCCTTGCTTAATTTCTAATCTTTGCAAGGAGATGCATGTTCCAAGTGAGTCAACCGATAAAAAGGCCCTACCAAAGTCCGGTTGGAATCAAGCACAAATCCGAAAGCTAATAGGAGAGGCACCGGAAAAATCATCAAGGCCTCCAATTGCCGCGACAACTCCTGCCGCCCTGGAAATCCCTAATGCCCAAGCACCTAACGCCCGGGCAACTCGGCCATCAAACCTAGGATACTTTGAAGCACTCTTGCAACCATTGGCGAGCCACCTAAGGCAAATTGAATACCGAAAACTAATGCTCATGCGGTACATGAAGGAGTACAACAATGCCATCACCCAAGTCATCCTAGAAAAGTACCGGGACAATCGCATGTCGTTCCCAATCTTTCCTGCCGAGATCCTTGCCCCGGCAACCAATGAAGCAGTCGCCACGGCAACCGCAACAGATGATGCCGTGAAAACCTACATCGTGCCTGCACAAGCAGATGCCACGGCAACCAACCCTGAAGACGCCACGACAACCAAAGCTAAAGACATCCCGGCAACCACTGCAAAAGCCAAAGGATCGATTCCACTACCGGTAACAAGGAAACAACCATCACGTTCAAGCAAAAGAATCAAGACACCGACCAAAAGGAAACTAATCATCCACGACGACGAACTATCGGAGTAAGTCTTCATTTGCATTTTATTTTTTGTTATTTTTGTTTAATACATGCATTGAGGATAATGCCTTGCTCGAGTTTGGGGGGGATTGTTATTAGTAGTTACCATGTTTAGTTACATTCATCTTAAGTATTACATTTAGGATACATAAATTGCTTGCCATGCCTTTAGTTGGAACAATAATTGCCTAGATTTGATGAATATCCAATGATGACTTTGCCAATGCACTTAATTGATAGAATTTTTATTCTAGGATAACCATGGAAAAACTTAGAATTTTACTATGATGCTAAATTTGATGAAACACTGTTGTGGTTTGATTGATTTAAGGAATTCTAGTAAACTTAGGTTGATAATTAAACAAATTGGGGGATTAGAATAAAAATTGGATGAATGCTAGAGCTGCCCGAAATTGGCTCTAGCATGTGCAAAAAAATTGATCGCTAGAGGTGCCCGAAACCGACTCTAGTATGTGCTAAAAAAATTAATCGCTAGAGGTGCCCGAAACCGGCTCTAGCCGAATAAATTAATTAACTTAAGCAAACTAAAAACAAAACACTAGAGGTGCCCAAAACTAGCTCTAGTTAAAACATGTTAAAAAGAACCCAATGAAGTAATTTGAAAACCTCTTGTTTGCATAGAATCCAAAAAATCAACTTGCACACAACTCCAAACACACTCACAAGCATTATAGTTTGATTCCGAGTAACTCCTAAGTTTTCCGAAAAATGAAAAGCCAATCATACTTTGTGCCCCGATTCTGAGAATTGAAATCAAGTTCAAAGCTAAGTTTGTGAAAATTGAAGTCTTGGCAGGTAATTATTAGTTTGCATTGCTTGAGGACAAGCAATAGTTCGAGCTTGGGGGTGTGATAAGTGTTCAAAAGTACTATTTCTCTTACCCTTTTTACTCATATTATTGTTAGACTTAGGCTCATATTAGTTGCATAATTAGCCATTCATGCATTAATCCATGTTTCCTTCCATCGTTGAGCTTGATTACATAACTTGGTAGTTTTTGTGGGAAAAGATACTGCTTTTGTGTGTTTTGTGTGTATGTGCAGGATCACTTGGCAAAGCAAGGCTAGAGCTAGTTGCCAGGGCAATGCATGAAGGAGATGCCGAGCTAGTTGCCAGGGCAATGCATGAAGGAGATGCCGAGCTAGTTGCCAGGGCAATTGTCGACAAAGAATAAGGTGATATGGTAGTCGAAATTGATGACTAGACAAGCCCAAGATGACATGGAGCAAAGCTAAATTCCAAATGAATTTGATTTCCATGAAGAGATTAAAGAAGAATTAAATTCCAAGAAGATAGGAGAAGTTCTAGAAGGAATATAATTATAATAAAGAATTATATTCTTTAAATATAATTTAATTCCAGCTTAACTTCCTCCTCAAAGAAGGACTTTGACCTAGCCCTATAAATTAGAGGCCATGCCGTCAACTCCAAGGAGAGAGAGAAGAGAGAATTTTTGACAGGCATCTAGGGCAAGGAGATTTCGACAATCTTCATTCTTCAACTTTTTCTTCCTTGTTCAATTAGGTTCATGCTAGGGATTATTTATCTTGTGTTTCTTTGGAACCTAGCCATGAACTAAATCTATTTGGCTAAGGTTATTGTGTCTTGTGATTGTGAGAAACTATTGGATTTTGTTTATGTAATAAGAGTTTGCACTTTTCTATTCAAGGTTTATTCATTCTTGGTTCTTATTCTTGTTTGCGAGTGAATTGGGAGAAGATCTCGTAAATTCATCTATTTATCTAATATCGGGAGAGTTAGATTCAAGAAACGAATGAATATGATCTTTATTCAATCTATTGATGGTGAAGATTAATCTGTCTTAGGAATAAGTTAAGGATTTCAACGGCTAACAGGAGCGCAAGATTGGTTGTTGTTCACCCTTGATTCACGCAGGGGTGTATTATCAAGGCATGCACAAGTAGCTAGAGTTTCAACTTAGGGATAAGAAGAAACCATTGAAGAACGCACTGCCGAACCTTGAAGGTTGCTGCCCAAACGCCCAAGTAGTTGCCCAACTAGTCACCCAGGCAACCATCGATTAGTTGCCAAGGCAACCCCATTGTGCAAGTTGCCACGGCAACTGAGTTGCCCGTGCACTCTTTTACCAAGACGATCCAATCGGCTATCACACCTCAACTCACGATAACCTGGCCTATCTCTCTCATTTGATCTCATTTATTCTTTTACTTTATTACCTTCTAGTTTAGTTATTAGTTAAACTCCTATAATCTTCAATTTGTGTTTTTACTTTTTACAATGCAAGAGACTAGATTCTTGAAGTGGCACCAATCCCTGTGGAGATGATATCTTTTATACTATAACTTGCAACGTGTATACTTGCACAATTGCGTAGCACTTATTACGCGCAACAATGATTGATAACATAAAATCTATAATTGTTTTATGATATGATAAAAGTTGTATTGGGAATTACTTGCCATTTTGCAAGAAATGTATAACACTGTTAAATGACAGAGGAATGGCTTTGATAAGTTTATTTTATATGATTCTTTATATTGAAAAGGTTTAATTTAAATTATAGTTGCCTCACTAAGTGAATACTTAACGTGTGTTGTTTCACACGTAGGTTATTGGAAACTTACCAGAAGAGGAGTCAAGCATGTTAATCAAGCTGTAATCTGCCAAACATCAGTAAGACATTTTAATTTTATGATATTCTCTAGTGTGCATGTAATAATTTATTCGTTAGTTGTTTAAAGGTAAAATTTTTATATGTTGTTTATCACGTAACGATTTTAAATTCAATAAAGGGCTTAGGTTGTGTACCTAGTTTTCACCGTGAGTTACATACTTATTTTAATAACTGACTAATATGTTTTATAAACCAATTCAGGGTCGAAACTATGTGTGCCTGCTTGACATTGTTTTAAATTAGAAACCGAGAAAGGGTCAACCACTAGACTAGTTAAGCAAGATTAGTATAAAAAATTTACAAGTCAGGAAATCAGTTAAATAATTTAGTAACATCTTCAATGTGTATTTAATCATCGATTATACATTGAGGGTGTTATATATATAGCTTAACATCATTTTCAGAAATTTTTACTCAGTTAAAATTCCAACGGGTCCACTGTAAAGCTCATTTAGACATGCACGGCCTAAACCGCAACAAAATGGCCGAAAAATAAGATTACAAAATATTTTTATGAGTTATAATATTTAGTTATGGGCTTTTGAACATGATTATATAGCTTAACCTCAATTTCAAAAAATTTTACTAGGTTAAAATTCCATCGGGTCCACAGTAAAGCTGATTTAGACATGCACGCTTTAACACAACAAGATGGAAAAAAATATGATTAAATCAAATTTTATGTGTTAAAATATTTTATTATGGGCTTTTGAAAATGATTATATAGCTTAGCCTCAATTTCAGAACTTTTTACTTAGTTAAAATTCTAACTGGTCCACTATAAAGCCCATTTAGACATGCAAGCCTTAAAACCCAACAAAAAGGCCAAAAATAAGATTAAATCAAATTTTATGAATTAAAATATTTTATTATGGGCTTTTGAACATGATTATACAGCTTAACCGCAATTTTAGAACTTTTTACTTGGTTAAAATTCCAATGAGTCCAATGTAAAACTCATTTATAGATGCGCACCTTAAATACCAACAAAGCGGCCAAAAATAAGATTAAATCATACTTTATGAGTTAAAATCTTTAGTTATGGGCTTTTGAACATGATTATATATCTTAACCTCATTTTTATAAATTTTTACTAGGTTAAAATTCCAGCGGTTCACTGTAAAGCCCATTTAGACATGAACGCCTTACACAAAACAAAACAAAACCACCACAAAATAAGATTATAACTCTGTTAAAATTCTAACAAGTCCATTGTAGAGCCCATTTCGACATGCACGCCCTAAACCCAAACAAAATGGCCGCAAAATATGATTAAATCAAATTTTATGAGTTAAAATATTTGATTATGGGCTTTAGAACATGATTATATAGCTTAACCTCAATTTTATAGCTTTTTACTCTGTTAAAATTCCAAGGCGTCCACTATAAAGCCCATTTAGACATACACGCCTTAAACCCAAAAAAGGCCACAAAAATAAGATTAAATTAAATTTTATGAGTTACAGTATTTGATTATGGGCTTTTGAATATGATTATACAGCTTATCCTCAATTTTAGAACTTTTTACTAGGTTAAAATTCCAGCGGTTCACTGTAAAGACCATTTAGACATGAACGCCTTACACAAAACAAAACAAAACCACCACAAAATAAGATTAAATAAAATTTTATAACTTAAAAAATTTGATTATGGGCTTTTGAATATGATTATATTGCTTAATCTATTTTAGAACTTTTTACTCGGTTAAAATTTCAATGGGTCCACTGTAAAGCCCATTTAGACATGCACGCCTTAAACCAAACAAAAATGCCAAAAATATTATTAAATCAAATTTTATGAGTTAAAATATTTTATTATGGGCTTTTGAATATGATTATAACTCTGTTAAAATTCTAACAAGTCCATTGTAAAGCCCATTTCGACATGCACGCCCTAAACTCAAACAAAATGGTTGCAAAATATGATTAAATCAAATTTTATGAGTTAAAATATTTGATTATGGGCTTTATAACATGATTATATAGCTTAACCTCAATTTTATAGCTTTTTACTCTGTTAAAATTCCAAGGCGTCCACTATAAAGCCCATTTAGACATGCACGCCTTAAACCCAAAAAAGGCCACAAAAATAAGATTAAATTAAATTTTATGAGTTACAGTATTTGATTATGGGCTTTTGAATATGCTTATATAGCTTATCCTCAATTTTAGAACTTTTTACTCGGTTAAAATTCCAACAGGTCCACTATAAAGCCCATTTAGACATGCACGCGTTAAACCCCAATAAAACGGCCAAAAAAATTAAATCAAATTTTATGAATGAAAAGACTTAGTTAAAGGCTTTTAAACATGATTTTACAGCTTAAGCTCAATTTTAGAACTTTTTACCTGGTTAAAATTCTGACGAGTCCACTGTAAAGCTCATTCAGACATGGCACGCCTTAAACCCCAACAAAACGGCAAAAAAATAAGATTAAATCATATTTTATGAGATAGAATATTTAGTTAAGGGATTGTGAACATGATTATATAGCTTAAACTCATTTTCAAAAAATTTTACTCGGTTAAAATTCCAACGGGTCCACTGTAAAGCCCATTTAGACAAGCAGGCCTTAAACCCCCAACAAAATGTCCGCAAAATAAGATTAAATCAAATTAATGAGTTAAAATATTTGATTATGGGATTTTGAACATAATTATATAGCTTAACCTCAATTTTATAACTTTACCTCTATTAAAATTCCAACGGGTCCACAATAAAGCCCATTTAGACATGCACGCCTTAAACTCAAAAAGGCCACAAAATAATATTAAATTAAATTTTATTTCTTAAAATATTTGATTATGGGATTTTGAATATGATTATATAGTTTAACCTCGATTTTAGAACTTTTACTGTTAAAATTCCAACGGGTCCACTCTAAAGCCCATTTAGACATGCACGCCTTAAACCCAAACAAAATGGCCAAAAAATAAGATTAAATAAAATTTTATGAATTAAAATATTTATTTATGGCTATTTGAACATGATTATACAGCTTAAACTCAATTTTAGAACTTTTTACTTGGTTAAAATTCCAACGGGTCCACTATAAAGCTCATTTAGACATGCATCCTTAAACCCCAACAAAACGACCGAAAAATAAGATTAAATCATATTTTATGAGTTAAAATATTTAGTTTTGAGCTTTTGAATATGATTACATAGCTTAACCTCATCTTCAAAAATTTTTACTCGGTACAGGTCCACTGTAAAGCCCATTTAGACATGCACGCCTTAAACCAACAAAACGGCCACAAAATAAGTTTAAATAAAATTTTATGAGTTAAAATATTTAATTATGGGATTTTGAATATGTTTATATAGCTTAACCTCAATTTCAATAATTTTTACTTTGGTAAAATGCCAACGGGTCCACTGTAAAGCCTATTTAGACATGCACGTATTAAACCCAACAAAACGGCCACAAAATAAGATTATATCAAATTTTATGAATTAAAATATTTATTTAGGGCTTTTGAACATGATTATATACCTTAACCTCAATTTTAAAACTTTTTCCTCAGTTAAAATTCCAACAGGTCGACTATAAAGTCCATTTAGACATGCACGCCTTAAACACAATAAAATGGCTACAAAATAAGATTAAATCAAATTTTATGAGTTAAAATATCTGATTATGGCTTTTTAATATGATTATATAGCTTAATATCATTTTCAAAAAATTTTACTCGGTTAAAATTCAAACAGATCCACTATAAAGCCTATTTAGACATGCACGCCATAAAACCCAACAAAACAGCCAAAAAATAAGATGAAATCAAATTTTATGAGTTAAAACATTTGATTGTGGGATTTTGAATATGATTATAGCTTTGCGTCAATTTCAGAACTTTTTACTCGGTTAATATTCTAACGGGTCCACCATAAAGCCCATTTTGTCATGCACGTCTTAAACCCAACAAAACGGCCAAAATAAGATTAAATCATATTTTAGGAGTTAAAATCCTTAGTTATGGGCTTTTGAACATGATTATATAGCTTAACCTATTTTTTAGAAATTTTTACTAGGTTAAAATTCCATTGGGTTATTGTAAAGTCCATTTAGACATGAACGCCTTAAACAAAACAAAACAAAACGGCCACAAATTGAGATTAAATCAAATTTTATAAGTTAAAATATTTGATTATTGGCTTTCTAATATGATTATATAGCTTAACCAATTTTAGAACTTTTTACTCGGTTAAAATTCCAACGGGTCCACTATAAAGCCCATTTAGACATGCATGCCTTAAACCAAACAAAAATGCCAAAAAATATGATTAAATCAAATTTTATGAGTTAAAATATTTTGTTATGGGCTTTTAAATATGATTATAACTCTTTTAAAATTCTAACGAGTCCATTGTAAAGCCCATTTAGACATGCACACCTTAAACCAAAACAAAATGGCCGCAAAATAAGATTAAATCAAATTTTATGAGTTAAAATATTTGATTATTGGTTTTTGAACATGATTATATAGCTTAACCTCAATTTTATAACTTTTTACTCTGTTTAAATTCCAAGGCGTCCACTATAAAGCCCATTTAGACATGCACGCCTTAAACTAAAAAAACACGGCCACAAAATAAGATTAAATTAAATTTTATGAGTCACAATTTTTGATTTTGGGCTTGTGAGTATTATTATATAGCTTATCCTCAATTTTTGAACTTTTTACTCATTTAAAATTCCAACGGGTCTATTGTAAAGCCCATTTAGTCATGCACGCCTTAAAGCCCAACAAAACGGCCGAAAAACAATATTAAATCAAATTTTATTAATTAAAATATCTAGTTAAGGGCTTTTGAACATGATTATACAGCTTAAGCTAAATTTTAGAAATTTTTACCAGGTTAAAATTCCAACAGTTCCACTATAAAGCTCATTTAGACATGCAGCCTTAAACCCAACAAAACGGTCGAAAAATAATATTAAATCATATTTTATGAGTGAGAATATTTATTTATGGGCTTTTGAACATGATTATATAGCTTAAACTCATTTCAGAAATTTTTACTCTGTTAAAATTCCAACGAGTACACTGTAAAGCCCATTTAGACATGCAAGCCTTAAACCCAACAAAATGGCAGCAAAATAAGATTATATCAAATTTACTGAGTTAAAATATTTTAATATGGGCTTTTGAACATGATTATATAGCTTAACCTCAAATTTATAACTTTTAACACTATTAGAATTCCAGCGGATCCACTATAAAGCCCATTTAGACATGCACGCCTTAAACCCAAAAAAGGCCACAAAATAATATTGAATTAAATTTTATTTGTAAAAATATTTGATTACGGGCTTTTGAATATGATTATATAGTTTAACGTCAATTTTAGAACTTTTTACGCGGTTAAAATTCTAACGGGTCCACTATAAAGCCCATTTAGACATGCACGCCTTAAACCCCAACAAAAAGGCCAAAAAATAAGATTATAGTCATATTTTATGAGTTAAAATCTATAGTTTTGAGCTTTTGAACATGATTATATAGCTTAACCTCATTTTCATAAATTTTTACTCGGTACGGGTCCACTATAAAACTCATTTAGACATGCACGCCTTAAACCAACAAAACAGATACAAAATAAGATTAAATAAAATTTTATGAGTTAAAATATTTTATTATGGGCTTTTGAATATGATTATATATCTTAACCTCAATTTCAATAATTTTTACTTTGGTAAAATACCAACGGGTCCACTGTAAGGCCCATTTAGACACGCACGCATTAAACCCAACAAAAATGCCACAAAATAAGATTAAATCAAATTTTATGAGTTAAAATATTTAGTTATGGACTTTTGAATATGATAATATGGCTAAAACTCATTTTCAGAAAATTTTACTCGGATAAAATTCCAACGGATCCACTATAATGCCCATTTAGACATGCATGCATTAAACCCAACAAAACTGCCAAAAATAAGTTTAAATCAAATTTTATGAGTTAAAATATTTTATTATTGGTTTTGAATATGATTTTATAGCTTAGCCTCAATTTCAGAACTTTTTACTTTTTTAAAATTCTAACTGGTCCATTGTAAAGCCCTCTTAGACATGCACGCCTTAAACTCAAACAAAATGGCTAGAAAATAAGATTAAATCAAATTTATGAGTGAAAATATTTGATTATGGGCTTTTGAGCATGATTATATAGCTTAACCTCAATTTTATAACTTTTTACTCTATTAAAATTCTAAAGCGTCCACCATAAAGTCCATTTAGACATGCATGCCTTAAACCCCCAAAAAATGGCCACAAAATAAGGTTAAATTAAATTTTATGAGATACAATATTTGATTATGGCTTTTTAATATGATTATATAGCTTATCCTCAATTTTAGAACTTTTTACTTGGTTAAAATTCCAGCGGGTCCATTGTAAAGCCCATTTAGACATGCACGCCTTAAACCCCAACAAAACGTCTGAAAAATAAGATTTAATCAAAGTTAATGAATTAAAATATTTAGTTATGGACTTTTGAACATGATTATACAACTTAAGCTCAATTTTAGAACTTTTTACTCGGTTAAAATTCTGACTAGTCCACTATAAAGCTCATTTAGCATGCACGCCTGAAATCCCAACAAAACGGCCGAAAAATAAGATTAAATCTTATTTTATGAGTTAAAATCTTTATTAATGGGCTTTTGAACATGATTATATATTCTAACCTCATTTTCAGAAATTTTTACTCGGTTAAAATTCCAACTGCTCCACTATAAAGCCCGTTTAGACAAGCAGGCCTTAAAACCCTAACAAAATGGCAGCAAAATAAGATTAAATCAAATTTAATGAGTTAAAATATTTGATTATGGGATTTTGAACATGATTATATAGAGTAACCTCAATTTTATAACTTTTAACTCTATTAAAATTCTAACGGGTCCACTATAAAGCCCATTTGGACATGCATGCGTTAAACCCAAAAAAGGCCACAAAATAAGATTAAATTTAATTTAATTTGTTAAAATATTTGATTATTGGATTTTGAATATGATTACATAGTTTAACCTCAATTTTAGAACTTTTTACTCTGTTAAAATTTCAATGGGTCCACTATAAAGCCCATTTAGACATGCACGCCTTAAACCCCAACAAAATGGCCGAAAAATAAGATTAAATCAAATTTTATGAATTAAAATATTTATTTATGGCCTTATGAACATGATTATATAGCTTAAGCTCAATTTTAGAACTTTTTACTCAGTTAAAATTCCAACGAGTCCACTGTAAAAGCTAATTTAGACATGCATGCCTTAAACCCAAACAAAACGGCCGAAAAATAAGGTTAAATCATATTTTATGAGTTAAAATCTTTAGCTATGAGCTTTTGAACATGATTATATCGCTTAACCTAATTTTTAGAAAATTTTACTCGGTATAGGTCCACTGTAAAACCCATTTTGACATGCACGCCTTAAACCAACAAAACGACCACAAAATAAGATTAAATCAAATTTTATGAGTTAAAATATTTGATTATGGACTTTTGAATATGATTATATAGCTTAACCTCAATTTCAAGACGTTTTACTCGGTTAAAATACCAATGGGTCCACTGTAAAGCCCATTCAGGCATGCACGCATTAAACCCTACAAAACCGCTACAAAATAAGATTAAATAAAATTTTATGAATTAAAATATTTAGTTATGGACTTTTGAAAATGATTATATAGCTTAACCTCATTTTCAAAAATTTTTACTCGGTTAAAATTCCAACGGATCCACTGTAAAGCCCATTTAGACATGCACGCCTTAAAACCCAAGAAAGGGGCCAAAAAATAAGATGAAATCAGATTTTATGACTTAAAATATTTGAATATGAGATTTTCAATGTGATTGTATAGCTTAGCCTCAATTCTAAAACTTTTTACTCGATTAAAATTCCAACGGGTCCACTGTAAAGCCCATTTAGACATGCACACCTTAAACCCCAACAAAATGGCCGCAAAATAAGATTAAATCAAATTTTATGAATTAAAATATTTTATTATAGGCTTTTCAATATTATTATAAAGCTTAACCTCAATTTTAGATTTTTTATTCAGTTAAAATTCCAACGGCTCCACTGTAAAGCCAATTTAGACATGCAAGCCTTAAATCTAGACCTGACAAACTTGACCCGAGACCCGAAAGCTGAACCGATTTACCCGAACCGAGACCCGAAATCGACCTGAACACGATGACCCAAATTTGATCTGAAACCCAAAATAAACGGAACCGAAACCGAACCGAATTTTAGTTGAACCAAAAATGGACCCGAACCGAAAGCAACCCAAATCGAAGGCAACCCAAAATAAAAAATATATTAAAATAAATTAATAAATATGAGATTTGAATTGTCGCATAACACATCAAAAAGCCAAATATACAGGCTATATAAAGTCATATATAGGGTGGAAAAACCTAACATGGCCTGAAAACCCGATTAAAACGATCGATCTCCTATTAACCTGATATTGACCCGACCCGAAATCAACCGACCCGAAATCAACTGAACCGAAAATCAATCGAACCAAAGTCGTGACCCGATACCTGAACCGAAATCACCATAGACCCAAACTAAAACCGAACGAGACCCAAACCGAACCGAAATGAATTTAAATCGAATGTAGTCAGACCTGAAATAAATCGAACCGAAATGACCCGAACTGAAATCGAACCGAATGATCCATTTGCCACCTCTACTTAAACCCCAACAAAACGGCCAAAAAATAAGATGAAATCAAATTTAATGAGTTAAAATATTTAATTATGGGATTTTGAACATGATTATACAACCTAGCCTCAATTTTAGAACTTTTTACTCGTTTAAAATTCCAACGTGTCCATTATAAAGCCCATTTAGACATACACGCCTTAAACCCAACAAAACGACACAAAAAAAGATTAAATCAAATTTTATGAGTTAAAATATTTGATTATGGTCTTTTGAATATTTTTATATAGCTTAACCTCAATTTTAGAACTTTTTAAACGGTTACAATTCTAACAGGTCCACTGTAAAGCCCATTTAGAGATGCACGCCTTAAGCACAACAAAACAGCCACAAAATAGGATTAAATCAAATTTTATGAGTTAGAATATTTGAATATGGGCTTTTGAACATGATTATAGACCTTAACCTCAATTTTAAAACTTTTTCCTCGGTTAAAATTCCAACGGGTCGATTATAAAGTCCTTTTAGACATGCACGCACTAAACACAACAAAACAGCCACAAAATAAGATTAAATCAAATTTTATGAGTTAAAATATTTGATTATGGGCTTTTTAAAATGATTATATAGCTTAATCTCATTTTCAAAAAATTTTACTCGGTTAAAATTCCAACGGATCTACTGTAAAGCCTATTTAGACATCCATGCCTTAAAACCTAACAAAACGAAAAAAATAAGATGAAATCAAATTTTACGAGTTAAAATATTTTATTATGGGCTTTTGAATATGATTATATAACTTTGCCTCAATTTCAGAACTTTTTACTCTGTTAATATTCTAATTGGCCCATTGTAAAGCCTATTTTGACATGCACGTATTAAACCCAACAAAACAACCAAAAATAAGATTAAATCAAATTTTATGTGTTAAAATATTTTGTTATGGGCTTTTGAATATGATTATATAGCTTAGCCTCAACTTCAGAACTTTTCACTCGGTTAAAACTCTAACGGGTCCATTGTAAAGCCCATTAAGACATGCACGCCTTAAACCCCAACAAAATGGTCGCAAAATAAGATTAAATCAAATTTTATGAATTAAAATATTTGATTATGGGCTTTTGAACATGATTATATATCTTAACCCCAATTCTAGAACTTTTTACTCGGTTAAAATTTCAACGGGTCCACTATAAAGCCCATTTAGACATGTAGACCTTAAACACAGCAAAACGGGTACAAAATAAGATTAAATCATGTTTTATCATGGGCTTTTGAATATGACTATATAGCTTTAGAACTTTTTGCTCAGTTAAAATTCCAACAAGTCCACTGTAAAGACCATTTAGACATGTACGCCTTAAACCCCTACCAAATGCCAAAAAATAAGATGAAATCAAATTTTATGCGTTAAATAATTGATTATGGGCTGATGAATATGATTGCATTGCTTAGCATCAATTTTAGAACTTTTTACTTGGTTAAAATTCAAACGGGTCCACTGTAAAGCCTATTTAGACATGCACGCCTTAAACCAAACAAAACTGCCAAAAAAGAGATTAAATCAAATTTTTTGAGTTAAAATATTTGATTTTGGGCATTTCAATATGATTATATAGCTTAACCTCAATTTCAGAAGTTTTTACATAGTTAAAATTCAAACAGGTCCACTATAAAGCCCATTTAGACATGCACGCCTTAAACAAAACAAAATGGCCACAAAATATGATGAAATTAAATTTAATGAGTTAAAATATTTGATTATGGGATTTTGAACATGATTATATATCTTGACCTCAATTTTAAAACTTTTTACTCGGTTAAAATTCCAACGAGTCAACTATAAAGCCCATTTAGACATGCACGGCTTAAACACAACAAAATGACCACAAAATAAGATTAAATCAAATTTTATGAGTTAATGTAATACCCCAATGTATGGCCTTGTAAAATGTTAGAGTTGAATAAATTCCAAATATCATGATTTAATTTGTAGTTTTAGATTAAATAGAGGTTAAGGACAGATTTTAAGAGAATGAAAGAATAAGTACTTGTTTCTAAATGGACTAAATTTTAAAGCATGGATTAATAGGTGATTGCATGTAAAATTTAATATATTCTAAGGCTTGTACATATGTCATCCAATAGGGAAAACATGTGTGAAGGGGGCCGGCCATAGCAAGGGATATTCAATCCATTATCCTTTTCTTTCCCACATAGCCGAAAACTCCAAATTTGAGAGAGAAAGAGAGAGCTTGCCATGGTTAAGGAAGATTTAAGCTTATTTGGTCCAAGTTTTGAGCACTTGTTTGGATAGCTTAAGGAAGAAGGTGAATTACTCTTCCTTTATCCTTGTTCGAGTCTAATTTGTGAGAATTGGTTGTGACTTATCTTTGAATCATGTGTTGCCAGCTTGGTTTGATGTTGCTGAAAATTGTTAGGGTGTTAATTGATTGCTATAGAATTCTTGATTTGGTATTTGGTAATTGATTGCTGAATTAGATCACGTTATGATCGATTAAAGTACTTGAATTGAGGAAATTTGGTCACCTTGCTTGATGTTAATGAACTCTAAGAAATATGAGCTTGTATGACTCAATTAAGGGTTGTTTTATTAGTATAAGTTAAAGTCATGGATTGATGGAGTGGTAATTAGGATTGTTTTGAGTATGTGAAGATTGTCTTGAAACTGTTTTTGTCAAGTAAGAAACCGAAGGAGGAACTGTTTTGCAAATTCAGAGACTGTTTTAGAGGTCAAAAGAGGACTAGATTGCTTAAATAAAATATGGAATAAATTGGTATGCTTTTAGGACTGTTTTGTGAAAATAAAGGACTGTTTTGGACTGTTTTGATAAAAACAAAATGAGCAGAATCTTAATCTAAAATAGGGGACTGCTTTGGAAATAGGTAGGGGCTGTTCTGCAAATAAAACAAAGGCTGATTTGTTGATTTAAAACAGAGGATTTCTTTGAAACAAATTTGCATAGGGACTGTTTTGCAAAACACCAATTTTAGAGATTGTTTCGTGACTATACTAAATTGTTTTGTGAACCAAATTGAAGGGTTGTTTTACAATGTATATAAGGACTATTTTGCAATATTTGGGGGCTGTTTTACAAGATTAATTGAGAGCAGTTTAATGGTAAAAATGGACTGTTTTCTTGAGACAAAATAACATGTATAGATGAGATTAAAGTAGTATTGGATGATGTAGTATGTTATGAAAAAAAAAGGCACTTTGATGGATTAAGTGTATGTATATGAAATGTGTGAATGCTTGAATGAGTTGAGTCATTAAGTTCAATATTCAATAAGAAGTAATATGTACCTATTGTCTCCTCCAGAGTAAGACCCAGTGGAAGACGATAGAGCTACGAAGGATCAAAGAGGCATTATGATCAACGATCGAAACTAGACTTCAAACTGGTGAGTGTAGTTTAAAGTCTCGTGATAGGCTTGTAACCTTCCCAAGCATCCTTCATTTATTCAATTACATTGCTTTGGAAAAAGAAAAATATATATTGAGCTAAGCTATGCTTAAAAATATAGCTTGGATTCGAGGTGAGTACTTAATTAATAAGTACTTTATGATATACATTACTTGGTTAAATACATGAAATATTGAAAACTATACATGTGATTGGTATGATAAATTAAAAGCCTTACACGTTTGAGTATGTGAACTTATGTGTTTGATATGATAAGTTATAAGCCTTGTCTATTTAAGTATTTAAATATATGTGTTTGATATGATAACTGGTAAGCTTTGCTTATTTGATTATAAGAATATATGTGATTGATATTATAAGTCACAATCGTTGCTTATGTGACTACATAAATGGGGAACTAAGCCCATATGTGATATGAATAAAAAACATGTTACTTGATTATCTGAATAAGGAGCTAAGCTCAATTTTGACTCTGATATGATAAGTTTTAATTAAAGCCTTGGTTTCCAGTTAGTCATAGGTATAGTTGGCATGCCATAGAGTCCATAAAGCTCATATTTGGGGTGGACTACGGTCTTGGACGACGGTCCTTATTTGGTGACAGTCGGAGGGAAGTGTTGTGGTCACTTGGCAACAATAGGAGGGATTGACCAGTACTATGAGTACCTTTCCGTTGGCGACAGTTGATTGGGGATTCGAGTACCTACGCTGATGCTTGATTTCAAGGCTATATTAAATTCAAAATAATGAAATTTCAAAATAAATTAAAGGATTACCTTGATAACTTGTATGACAAGTAAATTCTGACTATAATATATTACGTCTAATATATGTTATATATATATATATATAATGCTATGATTATGCTATGTTTAATATCTTAGATGGCAAGTAATTATGTTTATGATATGCTAAGTTTGATACTATGATAAAGATAGATTAATGAATTGTGTAAGATAAACATATGAACTGTGTTCGATGAATCATGTGATAAATATTTATGTTATATGATATTTTGTTTAATACTTTAAGACAAGTAACTATGTCATCAGATAATAAGTTCGATAATTTGGGTTTTGAGTATTAAAGTATGTGATTTCACATGATAATTATGCTTTATGTTAAAGAACGATATGATATATTCTCTTGCATAAACATTGCTGCATATTAAAGTATGTGATTTCAAAGATGATCATGTTTTAAAAGTATCATGAAATTGTATATGTTTATTTATGTTACTTACCTTATGCCTCACTGAGTATATTCTCAACGTGTATTTCTGAATACGCGTAGGTAATCCAGAGTAGTTGGGCTGACCTTTTGCATCAAATCCTTACGAAGGAAATACGATATTGACAGGTTATTTTCAATACCTATGACATCCTAGTTTTGTATGTAAATAGTGGCATGTACGAAATAATCTGTCTATTTTGTAAAATTATTAAACCAACCTGCCTTGTAATTTTGAATCTATAAAAGTATAGGTATATTTTATGGACAGTTTTGAATGAAATACAAGAGTACATGGATTTTTGTGAATCTATAAAAGTATAGGTACATTTTATGGACAGTTTTGAATGAAATACAAGAGTAAAGGGACCGTTTTGAATCTATAAAAGTAAAGGTATATTTTATGGACAGTTTTGAATGAAATACAAGAGTAAAGGGACTGTTTTGAATCTATAAAAGTATACTGTTTTGAATCTATAAAAGTATAGGTATATTTTATGGATAGTTTTGAATGAAATACAAGAGTAAAGGGACTATTTTGAATCTATAAAAGTATAGGTATATTTTATGGATAGTTTTGAATGAAATACAAGAGTACAGGGATTGTTTTGAATCTATAAAAGTATAGATATATTTTACGGACAGTTTTGAATGAAATACAAGAAGTAAAGGGACTGTTTTGAATCTACACAAGTATAGAAATGTTTTATGGACCGTTTTGAATAAAATAAAAGAGTACAAGGACTGTTTTGAATCTACAAAAGTATAGATATATTTTATGGACAGTTTTGAATAAAATACAAGAGTACATGGACTGTTTTGAATCTATAAAAGTATAGATATGTTTTATGGACAGTTTCAAATAAAACACAAGAATACAAGGACTGATTTTAAACTATAATGTATATGTATAAGTGAAATAAGTAGACTGAATTACAAGGTTATGATAAAAGAAAGTTTTTATGACAGTAATGAGTCATGATAAAGACTTGCATAATAAGTATATGCCTTGTTGAGTATCCATGTATATAAGTATATGCCTTGTTGAGTAGCCATGTATATAAGCATGTACCTTGTTGAGTATTCATGTATATATGCTTATTCGATTACCTATGTGTGCAAATATATATGCCTTGTTAAATATCCAAATATATATGTACGTGCTATGGTTGAATACCCAAGTATGTGTGTAAATGCTTGTTCGAATGTCTTACTCTAAAATGGCTAACTTCTTGTCAAAGCTTAGAATTATGTATATGATTATAAGATTATGGTGAAAGGATCAAATATTGTTTCATGCTTTACTTTGCTTTAATGCTACCTCACTAAGCAATTGCTTACCTTATTTCCTTCATTACCTTTCAGGGAAAATTATGTCTTTGATTTTCTCTTGAGCTTGGACGTGATCACAAGAACCTTCGAGTATGATCTGATTTTATATTTTTTAGAACTCCTAAGTGGTGGCACATAGTTGATAAGCATGCATAGTGCATTTGGCTTTCATTTTGGGTATATTTTGTATATAAGTTTAATTTGAGTTTTCCAGTGATGTAAAGGGCCTTTAATTAATTCTTAGCTGCTTGCCATATGAATTATAAATGTTAGTATGTCGTGTGGTTGCTTAAATCTCTACTTTTGCTTAGGTTCTGAACCACCTTATTGATATATAAAAGTAAGCCGGTATATATATATATATATATAAGTATACACCTATTATCATGTGATAAATCCTGAGATGTTAATAAAACTAGTTTAATTAGATTATTGGTTAAATAAGAAATTGTCCGATAGCTATGGTATAAGTATGGTATGGTTATTGAAAGTTTTATGTGTTCAGATTTGATTGGTTAAATATGTTGTTTATGATACTCAAAGAATTTCTTGTTGGTTAAGTATGTTGGACATGTTAATCGAATGATTGTTTAATGGTTAGTCTAAGATAAGCATGTTACCTGAAGTCTTGTCTCTATGGATTTTTATGTATAGCTGATTATGTCATGTGATGTTTATATGGTAATCATGATAACAAATTTTGTAGGCAAATGATATAAACTGGAAGCTTCAGGATTGATAATCTGGTTTTATGTTTTATCGAATAATCTTAGACCTTAATCTATTGTTTTAAGAAAGGTTAGAAGTATGCTAATAATACACAATCTTTATTTATGAAAATAATCTTTTGTGTGAATAGATAACCTTTTTAACAAACCTTGAAATATGAAATACATAGAATATAAGGACATGTTATAAGCTAGTGATTCATGTATAATGCTTAATAAATGTATAGTTGATACATGTTGTAAAACTGAGGGTTAGATCTTTGAATTATTTAAAAAGTTTTAAATTTACCTAGAATTTTATTCGTATGCTTATTTGTAAAGTGCTAAATTGTCATATGTTTGTTTTAATGTTGCGTGTTTGTTCCTTAACACTTCCAAATTCAATTTACTCCTAAACCCATTTAATATATGTATAAGCCCATTTAATGTTGTGTGTTCGTTCCTTAACACTCCTAATTTGGACATGCACCACAAGATAAGATTAAATAAAAATTTTTGAGTTCAAACATTTGATTATGGGATTTTGAATATGATTATATAGGTTAACCTTAATTTTAGAACTTTTTACTCGATTAAAATTCCAATGAGTCCACTGTAAAGACCATTTAGACATACACGCCTTAAACCCAACGAAAAGGCCCAAAAATAAGATAAAATCAAATTTTATGAGTTAAAGTGTTTTATTATGGGCTTTTGAATATGATTATATAGCTTAGACTCAATTTCAAAACTTTTTACATAAAATTTTAGCGGGTCTACTGTAAAGCGCCTTAAACCCAACAAAATGGCCACAAAAAAATTTTAAATCAAATTTTATGAGTTAAAATATTTGATTATGGGCTTTTGAATATGATTATATATCTTAACCTCAATTTTAGAACTTTTTACACGGTTGAGATTCCAACGGGGCCTGCTATAAAGCCCATTTGGACATGCACGCCTTAAACACAACAAAACAGTCACAAAATAGGATTAAATCAAATTTTACAAGTTTAAATATTTTATTATGGGATTTTGAACATGATTATATATCTGAACATCAATTTTAAAACTTTTTCCTTGGTTAAAATACCAACGGCTGAACTATAAAGCCCATTTAGACATGCACGACTTAAACACAACAAAACGGCCACAAAATAAGATTAAATCAACTTTTATGAGTTAAAATATTTGATTATGAAATTTTGAACATGATTATATAGCTTAACCTCATTTTAATTTTTTTTAATCAGTTTAAAATTCCAATGGATCCACTGTAAAGCCCATTTAGACATGCATGCCTTAAAACCCAACAAAACGACCAAAAAATAAGACGAAATCAAATTTTATAAGATAAAATTTATTATAGGCTTTTGAATAGGATTAGATAGCTTAGCCTCAATTTTATAACTTTTTACTCTATTAATATTCTAACGAGTCCATTATAAAGCCCATTTAAACATGCACGCCTTAAACCATACAAAACGGCCAAAAATAAGATTAAATCAAATTTAATGAGTTAAATATTTTATTATGAGATTTTGAAAATGATTATATAGCTTATCCTCAATTTCAGAACATTTTAATCTGTTAAAATTCTAACAGGTCCATTGTAAAGCCCATTTAGACATGCACGCCTTAAACCCCAACAAAATGGCCGCAAAATAAGATTAAATCAAATTTTATGAATTAAAATATTTGATTATGGGCTTTTGAATATTATTATATAGCTTAACCTCAATTTTAGAACTTTTTACTCGATTAAAATTCCGTGTCCACTATAAAGCCCATTTAGACATGCACGCCTTAAACCCAACAAAACGTCCACAAAATAAGATTAAATCATATTTTATGAGTTAAAATATTCAATTATGGGATTTTTTAACATAATTATATAGCTTAACCTTAATTTTAAAACTTTTTACACGGTTAAAATTCCAACGGGTCTACTATAAAGCCCATTTAGATATGCACGCCTTAAACTCCAATAAAATGGCCGCAAAATAACATTAATTCAAATATTATGAATTAAAATATTTAGTTATGAACAATTGAACATGATTATACAGCTTAACCTCAATTTTATAACTTTTTACAAGGTTAAAATTCAAAGGGGTCCACTATAAAGCCTATTTAGACATGCACGCCTTAAACCCCAACAAAACGGCCAAAAAATATGATGAAATCAAATTTTATGAGTTAAAAATATTTGATTATGGGCTGTTGAATATGATTATATAGCTTATCCTCAGTTTCAGAACTTTTAAACGGTTAAAATTCCAACGGGTCCATCGTAAAGCGCATTTATACATGCAGGCCTTAAACCCAACAAAACGGCCACAAAAATAAGATTAAATCAAATTTTATGTGTTAAAAATTGATTATGGGCTTTTGAATATGATTATATAGCTTAACCTGAATTTTAGAACTTTTTACACAGTTAAAATTCCAACAGGTCCACTATAAAGCCCATTTAGACATGCACGTCTTAAACACAACAAAACGGCCACAAAATAGGAATAAATAAAATTTTATGTGTTAAAATATTTGATTATGGGATTTTGAACATGATTATATATCTTAACCTCATTTTTAAAACTTTTTCCTCGGTTAAAATTCCAACGTGTCAACTATAAAAACTCATTTAGACATGCATGCCTTAAACACAACAAAACGACCATAAAATAAGATTAAATCAAATTTTATGAGTTAAAATTTTTGACTATGGGCTTTTGAACAAGATTATATAGCTTAACCTCATTTTCAAACATTTTTACTCGGTTAAAATTCCAACGGGTCCACTACAAAAGACCATTTAGACATATACGCCGTAAAACCAACAAAATGACCAAAAAATAAGATGAAATCAAATTTTATGAGCTAAATATTTGATTACGGAATTTTGAATATTATTATACAGCTTATCCTCAATTTTAGAACTTTTTACTTGGATAAAATCCCAAGGGGTCCATTGTAATGCCCATTTAGACATGCACGCCTTAAACCCAATAAAACGGCCAAAAAATAAGATTAAACCAAATTTTATGGGTTAAAATATTTTATTATGGGATTTTGAATATGATTATATAGCTTAGCCTCAATTTCAGAACTTTTTACTCAGCTAAAGTTCAACGGGTCCACTGTAATGTCCATTTAGACATGCACCCCTTAAACTCCAATAAAATGGCCGCAAAATAACATTAATTCAAATATTATGAATTAAAATATTTAGTCATGGACAATTGAACATGATTATACAGCTTAACCTCAATTTTAAAACTTTTTACAAGGTTAAAATTCAAACGGGTCCACTATAAAGCCCATTTAGACATGCGCGCCTTAAACCCCAACAAAACGGCCAGAAAATAAGATTAAATTAAATTTTATGACTTCAAATATTTATTTATGGTGGGCTTTTTAAAATGATTATATAGCTTAACCTCATTTTCAAGACTATTTACTCTGTTAAAATTCCAACGAGACCACTATAAAGCATATTTAGACATGCACGCTAAAACCCCAACAAAATGGACGAAAAATAAGATTAATTCAAATTTTATGACTTAAAATATTTAGTTACGGGCTTTTGAACATGATTATATATCTTAACCTCAATTTTTGAACTTTTTACAAGTTTAAAATTCCAAAGGGTCCACTATAAAGCCAATTTAGACATGCACACCTTAAACACAACAAAACGGACACAAAATAGGAATAAATAAAATTGTATGATTTAAAATATTTGATTATGGGATTTTGAACATGATTATATATCTTAACCTAAATTTTAAAATTTTTTCCTCGGTTAAAATTCCAACGTGTCAACTATAAAAACTCATTTAGACATGCATGCCTTAAGCACAACAAAACGACCACAAAATAAGATTAAATCAAATTTTATGATTTAAAATTTTTGAATATGGGCTTTTGAACATGATTATATAGCTTAACCTCATTTTCAAACATTTTTACTCGGTTCAAATTCTAACGTGTCCACTACAAAAGACCATTTAGACATATACGCCGTAAAACCAACAAAACGACCAAAAAATAAGATGAAATCAAATTTTATGAGCTAAAATATTTGATTATGGGCTTTTGAATATTATTATACAGCTTATCCTCAATTTCAGAACTTTTTACTTGGATAATATCCCAATGGGTCCACTGTAAAGCCCATTTAGACATGCACACCTTAAACCCAATAAAACGGGCAAAAAATAAGATTAAACCAAATTTTATGGGTTAAAATAATTTATTATGGGCTTTTGAATATGAATATATAGCTTAGCCTCAATTTCAGAACTTTTTACTCGGCTAAAATTCAACGGTTCCACTGTAATGCCCATTTAGACATGCACGCCTTAAACTCCATTAAAATGGCCGCAAAATAACATTAATTCAAATATTATGAATTAAAATATTTAGTTATGGACAATTGAACATGATTATACAGCTTAACCTCAATTTTATAACTTTTTACAAGGTTAAAATTCAAAGGGGTCCACTATAAAGCCTATTTAGACATGCACGCCTTAAACCCCAACAAAACGGCCAGGAAATAAGATTAAATTAAATTTTATGACTTCAAATATTTATTTATGGTGGGCTTTTTAAAATGATTATATAGCTTAACCTCATTTTCAAGACTATTTACTTTGTTAAAATTCCAACGAGACCACTATAAAGCCTATTTACACATGCACGCTAAACCCCAACAAAATGGACGAAAAATAAGATTAATTCAAATTTTATGACTTAAAATATTTAGTTATGGGCTTTTGAACATGGTTATATATCTTAACCTCAATTTTAGAACTTTTTACAAGGTTAAAATTCCAAAGGGTCCACTGTAAAGCCCATTTAGACATGCACGCCTTAAACACAACAAAACGGCCACAAAATAGGAATAAATAAAATTGTATGAGTTAAAATATTTGATTATGGGATTTTGAACATGATTATATATCTTAACCTCAATTTTAAAACTTTTTCCTCGGTTAAAATTCCAACGTGTCAACTATAAAAACTCATTTAGACATGCATGCCTTAAACACAACAAAACAACCACAAAATAAGATTAAATCAAATTTTATGAGTTAAAATTTTTAACTGTGGGCTTTTGAAAATGATTGTATAGCTTAACCTCATTTTCAAACATTTTTACTCGGTTAAAATTCCAACGGGTCCACTACAAAAGATCATTTAGACATATACGCCGTAAAACCAACAAAACGACAAAAAAATAAGATGAAATCAAATTTTATGAGCTAAAATATTTGATTATGGGCTTTTGAATATTATTATACAGCTTATCCTCAATTTCATAACTCTTTACTTGGATAAAATTCCAACGGGTCCATTGTAAAGCCAATTTAGACATGCACACCTTAAACCCAATAAAACGGGCAAAAATAAGATTAAACCAAATTTTATGGGTTAAAATATTTTATTATGGGCTTTTGAATATGATTATATAGCTTAGCCTCAATTTCAGAACTTTTTACTCGGCTAAATTTCAACGAGTCCACTGTAATGCCGATTTAGACATGCACACCTTAAACTCCAATAAAATGGCCGCAAAATAACATTAATTCAAATATTATGAATTAAAATATAACGTTATGGAATTTTGAACATGATTATACAGCTTAACCTCAATTTTAAAACTTTTTACAAGGTTAAAATTCAAACGGGTCCACTATAAAGCCTATTTAGACATGCACGCCTTAAACCCCAACAAAATGGCTAGGAAATAAGATTAAATGAAGTTTTATGACTTCAAATATTTATTTATGGTGGGCTTTTTAAAATGATTATATAGATTAACCTTATTTTCAAGACAATTTACTCTGTTAAAATTCCAACGTGACCACTATACAGCCTATTTAGACATGCACGCTTAAACCCCAACAAAATGGACGAAAAATAAGATTAATTCAAATTTTACGACTTAAAATATTTATTTATGGGCTTTTGAACATGAATATATATATTCAACTCAATTTTAGAACTTTGTACAAGGTTAAAATTCCAAAGGGTCCACTATAAAGCCCATTTAGACATGCACGCCTTAAACACAACAAAACGGCCACAAAATAGGATTAAATAAAATTTTATGAGTTAAAATATTTGATTATGGGATTTTGAACATGATTATATACTTAACCACTATTTTAAAACTTTTTAATCAGTTAATATATCAACGGGTCCACTATAAAGCACATTTAGACATGCACGCGTTAAACCCCAACCAAACAGCTAAAAAATAAGATGAAATCAAATTTTATGAGTTAAAATATTTGATTATGGGCTTTTGAATATGATTATACAACTTAGCCTCAATTTCAGAACTTTTTACGTGGGTAAAATTCCAAAAGGTCCATTGTAAAGCCCATTTAGACATGCATGCCTTAAACCTAACAAAATGGTAAAAAAAAATAAGATTAAATCAAATTTTATAAGTTAAATTATTTTATTATGGGCTTTTGAATATGATTAGATAGCTTAGCCTCAATTTCAGAACTTTTTACTCGGTTAAAATTCCAACGGGTCCACTGAATAGTCCATTTAGACATACACACCTTAAACCCCAACAAAACAGCCACAAAATATTATTAAATTAAATTTTATGAGTTAAAATATTTAATTATGGGCTTTTAATATGATTATACAACTTAACCTCAATTTTAGAACTTTTTACTCGGTTAAAATTCCAACGGGTCCATTGTAAAGCCCATTTAGACATGCACGCCTTAAACCCCAACAAAACGGCCGAAAAATAAGATTAAATCACATTTTATAACTTAAAATATTTATTTATGGGCTTTTGAATATGATTATATAGCTTAACCTCATTTTCAAAAAATTTTACTCGGTTAAAATTTCAACTGATCCACTATAAAACCCATTTAGACATGCATGCCTTAAACTCCAACAAAATAGACAAAAAAATAAGATTAAATCACATTTTATGACTTAATATATTTAGTTATGAGCTTTTGAACATGATTAACCTCAATTTCAAGACTTTTTACTCGGCTAAAATTCCTACGGGTCCACTGTAATGCCCATTAAGACATGCACGCGTTAAACTCCAATAAAATTGCAACACATAACATTAATTCAAATTTTATGAATTAAAAAATTTAGTTATGGACTTTGGAACATGATTATACAGCTTAACCTCAATTTTAGAACTTTTTACTAGGTTCAAATTCAAACGGGTCAACTATAAAGCCCATTTATACTTGCACGCCTTAAACGCCAACTAAACAGCTAGGAAATATGATTAAATCAAATTTTGTGACTTTAAATATTTATTTATGGTCTTTTTAAAATTATTATATAGTTTAACCTCATTTTCAAGACTTTTTAGTCGGTTAAAATTCCAACGAGTCCACTATAAAGCCCATTTAGACATGCACGCTTAAAACCCAACAAAATGGATGAAAAATAATATTAATTCACATTTTAAGACTAAAAATATTTAGTTATGGGATTTTGAACATGATTATATAGCTTAACCTTATTTTCAAAAATTTTCACTTGGTTAAAATTCCAACGGGTCTACTGTAAAGCCGATTTAGACATGCATGCCTTAAACCCAACAAAATGACCACAAAATAAGATTAAATAAAATTTTATAAGTTAAAATATTTAATTATGGGAATTTTAATATGATTATATAGATTAACCTCTATATTAGAAATTTTTAATCAGTTAAAATTCCAACGGGTCCAGTATAAAAGCACATTTAGACATGCATGCGTTCAACCCCAACAAAATGGCTAGAAAATAAGATTAAATCAGATTTTATGAATTAAAATATTTATTTATGGACTTTTGAACTTGATTATACAGCTTAACCTCAATTTAGAACTTTTTACTCGGTTAAAATTCCAACGGGTCCACTGTAAAGCCCATTTAGACATGCACTCCTTAAATCAAAACAAAACGGCCAAAAAATATGATTAAATCACATTTTATGACTTAAAATATTTATTTACGGGCTTTTGAATATGATTATATAGCATAACCTCAATTTTAGAACTTTTTACTCGGTTAAAATCCCAACGAGTCCACTATAAAGCCCATTTAGACATGCACACCTTAAACCCAAACAAAACGGCCAAAAAATAAGATGAAATCAAATTTTATGAGTTAAAATATTTGATAATGGGATTTTATCTATGATTATATAGCTTAACCTCAATTTTAGAACTTTTTTACTAGGTTAAAATTCCAACGGGTCCACTATAAAAACCATTTAGACATGCACGCCTTAAACCCCAACAAAAATGGACGAAAAATAAGATTAAATCACATTTTATGACTTAAAATATTTAGTTATGGGCTTTTGAACTTGATTATATAGCTTAACCAAATTTTTAGAACTTTTTACTCGGTTAAAATACCAACGGGTCCACTTTAAAAAGCCATTTAGACATGCACGCCTTAAACCCAACAAAACAAAGAAAAAATAAGATTAAATCAAATTTTATAACTTAAAATATTTAGTTATGGGCTTTTGAACATGATTATATAGCTTAACCTCATTTTCAAAAAAAAAAATCTACTCGGTTATCTCAAACGGGTCCACTATAAAACACATTTAGACATGCACGCCTTAAACCCCAACAAAATGGATAAAAATAAAGATTAAATCAAATTTTATGACTTAAAATATTTAGTTATGGGCTTTTGAACATGATTATACAACTTAGCAATTTTTAGAACTTTTTACTGGTAAAATTCCAACAGGTCCATTGTAATGCCCATTTAGACATGCACGCCTTAAACCTAACAAAATGGCAAAAAAAAATAAGATTAAATCAAATTTTATGATTTAAAATATTTTAGTTATGGGCTTTTGAAAATGATTATATAGTTTAACCTCAATTTTAGAACTTTTTACTAGGTTAAAATTCAAACGGGTCCACTATAAAGCCCATTTAGACATGCACACCTTAAACCCAACAAAAAACAGCCAGAAATAAGATTAAATTAAATTTTATGACTTAAAATATTTATTTATGGGCTTTTTAAAATGATTATATAGCTTAACCTCATTTTTAAGACTTTTTACTATGTTAAAATTCCAACGAGTCCACTATAAAGCCCATTTAGACATGCACGCTTAAACCCCAACTAAATGGACGAAAAAATAAGATTAAATTACATTTTATGACTTAAAATATTTATTTATGGGCTTTTTCAATATGATTATATAGCTTAACCACATTTTCAAAAAAATTTTTACTTGGTTAAAATTTCAACGGGTCCACTATAAAACCCATTTAGACATGCATGCCTTAAACCCAACAAAATAGACAAAAAATAAGATTAAATAAAATTTTATGAGTTAAAATATTTAATTATGGGCTTTTGAATATGATTATATAGATTAACATCTATTTTAGAACTTTTTTAATCAGTTAAAATTCCAACGGGTCCACTATAAAGCCCATTTAGACATGCACGCGTTAAACCCCAACAAAATTGCAACAAATAAGATTAAATCAAATTTTATGAATTAAAATATTTATTTATGGACTTTTTGAACATGATTATACAGCTTAACCTCAATTTTAGAACTTTTTACTAGGTTAAAATTCAAACGGGTCCACTATAAAGCCCATTTAGACATACACTCATTAAATCACAACAAAATGGCCAAAAATATGATTAAATCAAATTTTATGACTTTAAATATTTATTTATGGGCTTTTTAAAATTATTATATAGTTTAAACTCATTTTCAAGACTTTTTACTCAGTTAAAATTCCAACGAAGTCCACTATAAAGCCCATTTAGACATGCACGCTTAAAACCCAACAAAATGGATGAAAAATAATATTAATTCACATTTTAAGACTAAAAATATTTAGTTATGGGATTTTGAACATGATTATATAGCTTAACCTTATTTTCAAAAATTTTCACTTGGTTAAAATTCCAACGGGTCTACTGTAAAGCCGATTTAGACATGCATGCCTTAAACCCAACAAAATGACCACAAAATAAGATTAAATAAAATTTTATAAGTTAAAATATTTAATTATGGGAATTTTAATATGATTATATAGATTAACCTCTATATTAGAAATTTTTAATCAGTTAAAATTCCAACGGGTCCAGTATAAAAGCACATTTAGACATGCATGCGTTCAACCCCAACAAAATGGCTAGAAAATAAGATTAAATCAGATTTTATGAATTAAAATATTTATTTATGGACTTTTGAACTTGATTATACAGCTTAACCTCAATTTAGAACTTTTTACTCGGTTAAAATTCCACGGGTCCATCCACTTATAAAAACCCATTTAGACATGCACTCCTTAAATCAAAACAAAACGGCCAAAAAATATGATTAAATCACATTTTATGACTTAAAATATTTATTTACGGGCTTTTGAATATGATTATATAGCATAACCTCAATTTTAGAACTTTTTACTCGGTTAAAATCCCAACGAGTCCACTATAAAGCCCATTTAGACATGCACACCTTAAACCCAAACAAAACGGCCAAAAAATAAGATGAAATCAAATTTTATGAGTTAAAATATTTGATAATGGGATTTTATCTATGATTATATAGCTTAGCCTCAATTTTAGAACTTTTTACTAGGTTAAAATTCCAACGGGTCCACTGTAAAGCCCATTTAGACATGCACGCCTTAAACCCCAACAAAGCGGCCGAAAAATAAGATAAAATCACATTTTATGACTTAAATATTTAGTTATGGGCTTTTGAACTTGATTATATAGCTTAACCAAGTTTTTAGAACTTTTTACTCGGTTAAAATACCAACGGGTGCACTTTAAAGCCCATTTAGACGTGCATGCCTTAAACCCCAACAAAACAGCAAAAAAATTAGATTAAATCACATTTTATAACTTAAAATATTTAGTTATGGGCTTTTGAACATGATTATATAGCTTAACCTCATTTTCAAAAAAAAAATACTCGGTTATCTCAACTGGTCCACTATAAAACACATTTAGACATGCACGCCTTAAACCACAACAAAACAGACGAAAAATAAGATTAAATCATATTTTATGACTTAAAATATTTAGTTATGGGCTTTTGAACATGATTAACCTCAATTTCAGGACTTTTTACTCGGCTAAAATTCCAACAGGTCCACTGTAATGCCCATTTAGACATGCACGCGTTAAACTCCAATAAAAGGCAGCAAAATCACATTAATTCAAATTTTATGATTTAAAATATTTAGTTATGGAATTTTGAAAATGATTATACAGTTTAACCTAAATTTTAGAACTTTTTACTAGGTTAGAATTCAAACGGGTCCACTATAAAGCCCATTTAGACATGCACACCTTAAACCCCAACAAACGGCCAGGAAATAAGATTAAATTAAATTTTATGACTTCAAATATTTATTTATGGGCTTTTTAAAATGATTATATAGCTTAACCTCATTTTCAAGACTTTTTACTATGTTAAAATTCCAACGAGTCCACTATAAAGCCCATTTAGACATGCACGCTTAAACCCTAACTAAATGGACGAAAAATAATACTAATTTACATTTTATGACTTAAAATATTTAGTTATGAGATTTTTCACATGATTATATAGCTTAACCACATTTTCAAAATTTTTTACTTGGTTAAAATTCTAACGGGTCTACTTTAAAGCCCATTTAGACATGCACGCCTTAAACCCAACAAAATGGCCACAAAATAAGATTAAATAAAATTTTATGAGTTAAAATATTTAATTATGGGCTTTTGAATATGATTATATAGCTTAACATCTATTTTAGAACATTTTAATCAGTTAAAATTCCAACGGGTCCACTATAAAGCACATTTAGACATGCACACGTTAAACCCCAACAAAATGGCCACAAAATAAGATTAAATCAAATTTTATGAATTAAAATATGTATTTATGGACTTTTGAACATGATTATACAGCTTAACCTCAATTTAGAACTTTTTACTCGGTTAAAATTCCAACGGGTCCACTATAAAGCCCATTTAGACATACACTCATTAAATCACAACAAAACGGCCGAAAAATATGATTAAATCACATTTTATGACTTAAAATATTTATTTATGGGCTTTTGAATGTGATTATTATAGCACAACCTCAATTTTAGAACTTTTTACTCGGTTAAAATTCCGACTTTTTACTCAGCTAAAATTCCTCAATTTCAAGACTTTTTACTCAGCTAAAATTCCTACGGGTCCACTGTAATGCCCATTTAGACATGCATGCGTTAAACTCCAATAAAATGGCAACAAAATAACATTAATTCAAATTTTATGAATTAAAATATTTAGTTATGGACTTTGGAACATGATTATACAGCTTAACCTCAATTTTTGAACTTTTTACTAGGTTAAAATTCAAACGGGTCCACTATAAAGCCCATTTAGACTTACACGCCTTAAACCCCAACAAAACGGCCAGGAAATAAGATTAAATCAAATTTTATGACTTCAAAAATTTATTTATGCACTTTTTAAAATGATTATATAGTTTAACCTCATTTTCAAGACTTTTTATTCGGTTAAAATTCCAACGAGTCCACTATAAAGCCCGTTTAGACATGCACGCTTAAACCCCAACAAAATGGACGAAAAATAATATTAATTCACATTTTATGACTAAAAATATTTAGTTATGTGCTTTTGAACATGATTATATAGCTTCACCTCATTTTCAGAAATTCCAACGGGTCTACTGTAAAGCCGATTTAGACATGCACGCCTTAAACCCAAGAAAAAGACCACAAAATAAGATTAAATAAAATTTTATGAGTTAAAATATTTAATTATGGGATGAAATCAAATTTTATGTGTTAAAATATTTGATTATGGGATTTTGAATATGATTATATAGCTTAGCCTCAATTTTAGAACTTTATATTTGGTTAAAACTCTAACGGGTCCAATGTAAAACTCATTTAGACATGTACGACTTAAACACAACAAAATGGATAGAAAATAAGATTAATTCATATTTTAAGAGTTATAATATTTGATTATGGGCTTTTGGACATGATTATATATCTTAACCTCAATTTTAAAACTTTTTACCATGTTAAACTTCTAACGGGTCCACTATAAAGCCCATTTAGACATGCACGCCTTAAACCCCAACAAAACGGCCAAAAAATAAGATGAAATCAAATTTTATGAGTTAAAATATTTGATTATGAGCTTTTGAATATGATTAAATAGTTTAGCCTCAATTTTAGAACTTTTTACTTCGTTAAAATTCCAACGGCCATAGTAAAGCCTATTTAGACATGCACGCCTTAAACCCAAACAAAACGGCCAAAAAATAAGATTAAATCAAATTTTTCATTTTTAAAATATTTGGTTATGGGCTTTTGAATATGATTATATAGCCTAGCCTTATTTCATAACTTTTTACTCGGTTAAAATTCCAACGGGTCCACTGTAAAGCCCAATTAGACATGCACGCCTTAAAACCCAACAAAATGGATAAACTAAGATGAAAACAAGTTTTATGAGTTAAAATATTTGATTACGGGCTTTTGAATATGATTATATAGCTTAGCCTCAACTTCAAAAATTTTTTCTCGGTTAAAATTTCAACGGGTCGACTGTAAAGACCATTAAGACATGCACGCCTTAAACCCAACAAAACAGCCAAAAAATAAGATTAAATCAAATTTTATGAGTTTAAATAATTTATTATGGGCATTTTAATATGATTATATAGCTTATTCTCAATTTCAGAACTTTTTACTCCGTTAGAATTCTAACGGGTCCACTATAAAGCTCATTTAAACATGCACACCTTAAACCCCAACAAAATGGCCGGAAAATAAGATTAAATCAAATTTTATGAATTAAAATATTTGATTATGGGATATTCAATATGATTATATAGCTTAACATCAATTTTAGAACTTTTTACTCGTTTAAAATTCTAACGGGTACATATTAAGCCCATTTAGACATGCTCGCCTTAAACCAAACAAAACATCCACAAAATAATATTAAATCAAATTTTATGAGTTAAAATATTTGATTATGGGCTTTTTAGCATGATTACATGTCTTAAACTCAATTTTAAAACTATTTACTCGGTTAAAATTCCAACGAGCCCACTATAAAACCCATTTAGACATGCACGCCTTAAACCCAACAAAACAACCACAAAATAAGATTAAAGCAATTTTTATGTGATAAAATTTTGGTTTATGGGCTTTTGAATATGATTATATATCGTAACCTCAATTTTAGATCTTTTTACTCGGTTAAAATTCCAACGGGTCCACTGTAAAGCCCATTTAGACATGCACGCCTTAAACCCAATAAATCGACCACAAAATAAGATTAAATCACATTTTATGAGTTAAAATATTTGATTATGGGATTTTGAACATGATTATATATCTTAACCTCATTTTTAAATTTTTTTACTCGATTAAAATTTCAATGGGTCCACTATAAAGCCCATTTAGACAGCACGACTTAAACACAACAAAACGGCCACAAAATAATATGAAATTGAATTTTACGAGTTAAAATATTTTAATTATGGGATTTTGAATATGATTATATAGCTTAGCACCAATTTCAGAACTTTTAACTTAGATAAAATTCCAACGGGTCCATTGTAACGCCCATTTAGACATGTATACCTTAAACCCCAACAAAACGACCGAAAAATAAGATCCAATCAAATTTAATGAGTTACAATATTTGATTATGGGATTTTGAATATGATTATATAGCTTAACCTCAACTTTAGAACTTTTTACTCAGTTAAAATTCCAAATGGTCCACTGTAAAGCCGATTTAGACATGCACACCTTAAACCCAATAAAATGGCCAAAAAATAAGATGAAATAAAATTTTATGAGTTAAAATATTTGATTATGGGCTTTTGAATATGATTATGTAGCTCAGCCTCAATTTCAGAACTTTTTACTTGGTTAAAATTCCAACGGGTCCACTGTAAAGCCCATTTAGATATCCACGCCTTAAACCCAACAAAACAGCCGAAAAATAATATTAAATCATATTTTATTACTTAAAATATTTTTATTTATAGGCTTTTAGACATGATTATATAGCTTAACCTTATTTTATAAATTTTTACTCTGTTAAAATTCTAACGCGTCCACTATAAAGCCTATTTAGACATGCACGCCTTAAACGCAACAAAATGGCTAAAAAATAAGATTTAATCAAATTTTATGAGTTAAATTTTTTATTATGAGCTTTTGAATATGATTTTATAGTTTAACCTCAATTTCATAACTTTTTACTCGGTTAAAATTCTAATGGGTCCACTGTAAAGACCATTTAGACATGCACGCCTTAAACCCAACAAAACGGCCAGAAAATAAGATTAATTCACATTTTATGAGTTAAAATATTTGATTATGGGCTTTTGAACATGATTATAAATCTTAACCTCAATTTTAAAACTTTTTACCCGGTTAAAATTCCAACGGGTCCACTATAAAGCTCATTTAGACATGCATGCCTTAAACACAACAAAACGGCCACAAAATAAGATGAAATCAAATTTTATGGGTTAAAATATTTGATTA
The DNA here is from genome assembly GCA_019671005.1 of Hibiscus mutabilis. NCBI lineage: Eukaryota > Viridiplantae > Streptophyta > Magnoliopsida > Malvales > Malvaceae > Hibiscus > Hibiscus mutabilis. The sequence goes on along the minus strand of CM033733.1, from coordinate 20,697,938 downwards.
TGTGCTTTTGAATATTATTATATAGCTTAGACTCAGTTTTAGAACTTTTTACTCGGTTGAAATTCTAACGGGTCCACTGTAAAGCCAATTTAGACATGCACGCCTTAAACCCCAACAAAATGGCCACAAAATAAGATTAAATCAAATTTTATGAGTTAAAATATTTGATTATGGGCTCTTGAATATGATTATATAGCGTTACCTCAATTTAAGAACTATTTAGTTGGTTAAAATTCCAACAGGTCCACTGTAATGCCCATTTAGACATGCACGCCTTAAATGCCAAAAAATTAGATGAAATCAAATTTTATGAGTTAAAATTTTTTATTATGGGTTTTGAATATGATTATATAGCTTAACCTCAATTTCAGAACTTTTTACTCAGTTGAAATTCCAACAGGTCTATTGTAAAGCCCATTTAGACATGCACGCCTTAAACTCAAACAAAACGGCCAAAAATAAGATGAAATCAAATTTTATGTGTTAAAATATTTGTTTATGGGCTTTTGAATATGATTATATAGCTTAGCCTCAATTTCAGAACTTTTTACTCCGTTAAAATTCTAACGGGTCCAATATAAAGCCCATTTAGACATGCACGCCTTAAACCCAACAAAACGGCCAAAAATAAGATTAATTTACATTTTATGAGTTAAAATATTTGATTATGGGCTTTTGAACATGATTATATATCTAACCTCAAATTTAAAACTTTTTACCCGACTAAAATTCCAATGGGTCCACTATAAAGCCTATTTTGACATGCACGCCTTAAACACAACGAAACGGCCACAAAATAAGATGAGATCAAATTTTATGGGTTAAAATATTTGATTATGGGCTCTAGAATATGATTATATAGCTTAGCTTCACTTTTAGAACTTTTTACTCGGTTAAAATTCTAATAGGCCCATTGTAAAGCCCATTTAGACATGCACGCCTTAAACCCCAACAAATGGCCGCAAAATAAGATTAAATAAAATTTTACGAGTTAAAATATTTGATTATGGGTTTTTGAATATGATTATATAGCTTAACCTCAATTTTAGAACTTTTTACTAGGTTAGAATTCTAACGGGTCCACTCTAAAGCCCATTTTGACAAGCACGCCTTAAACCCCAACGAAATGGCCAAAAAATAAGATGAAATCAAATTTTATGAGTTAAAATATTTGATTACGGGCTTTTGAATATGATTATATAGCTTAGCCTCAAATTTAGAACTTTTTTACTTGTTTAAAATTCCAACGGCCACTGTAAAGCCCTTTTAGACATTCACACCTTAAACCCAAACAAAACGGCCAAAAAAAGATTAAATCAAATTTTATATGTTAAAATATTTGATTATGGGCTTTTTAATATGATTATATAGCTTAGCCTCAATTTCTTAACTTTTTAGTTGGTTAAAAAGGATGAGAGAATAGAGTTGAGAGAAAGAGAGAGAATTTCGAGAGCCCACCCCCGCTACACTACCTCTTTGAAGTACCGGCCAGCAACCATGGATCTGCTCAGCACTTCACTTGTTTCTCCCCCGATAAGTGAATCACATCCATGCCGAGGAAGTTTGGATCTGAACACATATTTTGGCTATTGGACGCCCTTGGTTCTGTTGCCTCGTTTCTTCGGGTCACCATTTAGGATCTGCTATGATCCTTCATCACTGAATGGTGAGGCTTTTCGATCCCCCCGTGATCAATTTCACTCATTCCAATCGTTCTTCCATATCTGGATATTTTCTTTATTTTATTCCATTTTCTTCTTTTCTTTACACATGATGGTCTATGATTTTTTTAATATGGCTGTAGTCTATTTCGTCTTCTTTCCAACCAACATATAATTATATCATCACCTATCTATCATGTTTAATAATGTAGTCTGTAATTCTATTAGAATCTAGGTTACCACCCTTATAGATGAATCCAATATTTTATGGACTGCTACCCACTTCCTTTTACCATTCAAAAGGAGAACCTGGTCACATTTTTATGGTTTTATTGACAACTCCATAATATCTATTTTTTCACCTTTCTCCTTGCTCTTCATTTTCCCTCCCATCCTGCCAATGCTTTTCCTTATCCTTCACTTGGCAAAGGATTACAATTATTTAATATTTAAGTTCAATTCAGTTAATTTTATTACAATCTCAAATATCTTCTACAACTTTACTCTCTTGTCCCACTGTATAATTCAGGGGAAATAGTTTATAGGGTGTGATTTAACATCCATATTCATCTCCGTTGCACGGCAAATTGTCCTGGTCTTTACGACCTTGGTTGACCTTATACCACTATTTTCTCGTTACTTCCATTTTTTGAATTCTCTCTCCTTAACAGTACATTCCATGGCTACTTTAATAATCTACTACAGGTTGTATCATTTCAAATATAGCACAAATGTAACCGGAATTATTTACTTCCTTTTCATCATTTCTAAATTGCTATATTATTTCGCATCTTCTAATAAAATTCTCCAAAAGCTACAAAAATTTACAATCGTTAGTTGGACACTAGTTAAATCTACAATTTCTACCTCTCTTAAAACTCCATTGACTATTATTTGCAATCGCACTTCAAATCTCACATTAAATTTACGTTAATTCTAATATGGGGACTTCGATTAGTCCATCATTCTATTCGAATAACTTTCCATTTGCCCCTCCAACATTTGATTCGCCATCCAAATTCATTAATGGAATTATTTTCGTCTAAAAACATGATCTACCTTGACCTTAATTCTATTTATTCCCTTTTTGATCTGAAACCATCAATCACCGGTCCAATTATAATTAATATAGTCAACAACGATATTTTCTCAAAATCAATAATAGTACCATCTATAATAGTACTAAAAACTATTACCATAAATATGATTGTTTCAAAATCAATTTATGAGGTGCCGTTTTTCTTTAAATTCATTTGTATTACTACCATATCCTTTTCAAGGGGATTAAAATTTCCTTTATCTCCACTCTTTAATTTGAATATTTGCCAATCTGGAAACAAAATACATCATGAGATACTTTCTAATATTATCGATTATTACCTTCCGAATCAATTCCATTGTAGGGGCCCACGAGCCTATAACTACCCAGCTTTCATCTTTCTTAATATTATATCTAAACCTACTACCTTACACGATGTATACCAAATTTTAACAAACTTTCCATTCTTATTCTTATTGTTACTAATATTAAATTTTTGACCAAATTAATTCCTCTATGCTTGATAGTTTTGCTCCCTAAATCTACTATCAATTTCTTTCCCTACAGATCTCCATCTTTCATTCCTTTCAAATTTACATTGATTTCCTTGTCTTATGTTCTCTCCACAAAAATTAATATTTTAACTAGCTTTCCTAATTTAATAATCCAACATGTTGGACAGTCATGCATAATTACATACCAACTATTATTTCAATTACCATTAGAACTATCCTAACTATCCTTATCAATTTTTGGAAAGGAAATCTTTCCCATTTTCTTGATGCCACGTTTATGGTATCTTTGATATACAATTATAACTCCAATTTTTATTCCCTCCCTTACAGCGCCTTTTTTCGGAAATGCAATCAAATTAAACACATCTTTGATTTAATTCCCATTTCTAGAATAATATTCTTTAATCCCAATCGATACCTTTTCGTTCTATACAATATTAAATATTTTCTAATTTACCTTTCATTTATACAATTCATCCGCACTTGCTTTTCTTTCTCCAGTTCGACACTTAATATCCTGCAAGCAATGGCCTCTGAATCCTTCATCCAACAATTAGGAGATCTCAACTTCACCTCCGAAGAACAAGGAGTGATCTTCAATCCCTCCTTCAATTGGGATTCCCCTACTAAAGATGATGATTTGATACTCATAGGGAAAATTGTATCCACCAAAAATATCGATGGCCAAGCCTTAATCCGTGCTTTCCAAACTATTTGGAAAAATAATAATATTATCTCTATCTCGATGCTGAAGACCAATTTCTTTCGCATAAAGTTTTCCTCGGCTGCAAAGAGGAATGAAATTTTACAACGTGGTCGTGGACATTCAAGGAAGAATGGTTTGCTTTGACTCCTTTTGATTCAAAGCTATCCATAGATAAATACTCCTTCACTCATATAAGAATATGGGTTCGAATTCACAATCTTCCAACCATCCTAATGATGAATGATCAAGTGGCAGTCAACATCGGTAGATCTCTAGGTTCCATCATTGGAACCGTTGTTAAAATAATTACTCGATACCTTGATGGGAACATGGTGGACTACCTTCGGGTCGGGATTATCATGGATGTCACCAAACCACTGCATCGATGTGTGGCGATAAGTAGTTATGGACCATTGCCAAAACTCTGCCCACTCCAATATGAAAGATTACTAGTTCTTTGCCATGGTTGTGGCATAGTTGGCCATCCGATCTCTTCTTGCACAACTGTTAAGTTATCTTCCAATACCAAATTACAATACGGGGACTGGCTCCGTTTCGTACCTCCTAGATCGAAAGGAGGCCCTACTTAATTGAAAGAACGCATATGCTACCACGATGTAGAACCATCTCCCAAGTCGACCAAAACCATCTTGGGTACCCTATTCTTCCAAACAATTATTTTTATAATGTTATCTTTGAAGAATTAACTTCTTCAATTTTATATGTAGATAAGGGTAAAGCTATACCAATCTCTAACCCTGAAGACAATGTAGTGAATCATGGTACTATTTTTTTTAATTTCACTTAACCACCTCAATTCTATTTTGCTTGTTCTGACTACCTATTGGTTTTTAGACAAAGGAATGTCAATACCGAACCAAAATGAGGAAAACTCCATGGATGCAGAATCCTAAAACACTGCCCCTATCATTGGAGCTGCCATGGCCGGTATTAAACTAGATTCATCCACCCAAGGGGATTCCAATGTTCTGCGAATTCCCTCCCTGCTGCTTTGCTGGATCCAGCAGCACACACTGCTAAGTACAAGGCTAATATACCACATCCTACAGCCACCACCCAACCGATGCCAACTGCTTTCCCCAGCCCACTGGCCACTGGTCGTTTGATTTGGCTGATGCAACAACAAAAGAGGAGACTGCTGTTACTGTGCTAATACAAGCAGTCCCCCTTACCACCATTCCAACTGTGGATAGTGGCACTATGACAACGAGCCTGGAACATGATATGGGTAAGCCTACCAACTTTGCACCAACAATTATGCTCTCCGCCTTTGATGATTGGTTAACTAAACAACCAAAATCCACAGCTCCAAACGTCAAAGGTCCAGCAGATTTGAATCCTCGCAGTAATAAAAGACGATCTCCTCTCGTTGAAGCTATCAAGACTAAGAAGCTTCGTTCTTCACCCCCTACCAAGATTAACGAATCTGGGATGAGCAGCGGAAAAAACTCTCCGGCGGAGGTTGACGTTCAACCTCGCCGAGGAAAATAAAAATTATATGCTGGAACTGCCGGGGTCTTGGTAAAGCCCAGACAGTTCAAGACTTAGGACGAGTAGTTGCAAAATTTAATGTTGATCTTTTATTCCTAAGTGAAACTCGTCTTAACAAATTTCTTAGCGAACGTCTGCCTATCTCTCTTAGAATGAATGGTTGTATCATTGTTGATAGCAGCCCTACTTGCTCTGGAATAATTCTATTATGGAATAATAATATTAATGTCAGTTTACTTTCATACTCGGATCGTCACATTGATGCAATTATTCACTCCAATACATCTCAATTTCGTTTTTCTAGAATTTATGGATACCTTGAAACAAACCAAAAAACAAAAACTTGGGAGCTTATTGATACCTTAAGTTCCTCCTCACCCCTTCCATGGCTAATTGGGGGAGATTTGAATGAAATTTTATCTAATAATGAAAAACATGGTGGATGTCGGCGAGCACAATCTCAAATTGACAACTTTCGAGATTGCTTATCCCGTAATAATTTATTTGACTGCAAACCATCCAAATAATGGTTTACTTGGACCAAATCGGGCCCTAGAACCCCAACTATATATGAGCGCCTTGACCGTTTTATCACAACTCAGGCATGGTTCAATACCCATAATGACTATAGAGCATATTCGGAGTATCATGCAAACTCTGACTACTGCTTCATTATTATGGAAACGGGTCCTTTTATTCATGATCCTATCATGGCTCATGATGACCATTTTCATTTTGAAAACTGTTGGGTAAATAACTTTGACTGCATATCCCTTGTCCAAAACACTTGGTCCATGACACTTGGATCTGCGATAGACAAACTACTAGCTATTGGCGCCAGACTTAAGGATTGGCAGGCATATCAACGCAACAACTCTCGTGTCCGCATAGCAGCTTTGAATAAACAAATTAATAATTGTCTTCAACAACGACTTTCTACTGCTGAAGAGGAAACCTTCCTGGCAGCTAAAGTAGAACTTCACCATCTCTTCGACACCCAGGAAGCTTATTGGGCTCAATGATCTAGAATTACCTGGCTCGCTCAAGGGGATAAGAACACGTCTTTTTTCCATGCTCATGCCAACGAAAGACAAAAAAAGAATAAAATCAAGGGATTATATGACTCCTCTAATGAATGGAGAGAAACTAAGGAAGATGTCATGGGAATAGTCACGGATTACTTTTAGGGATTATTTACCACATTTGAACCATCAATCTCGCCGAGGATTCTCGAAAATATTATTCCCTCTATAATGCCGGAAATGAATGATGCCCTGATTAGGCCATTCACAGAGGTTGAAATCTTTACTGCCTTTCAGGAGATAAATCCAAAAAAAGCCCCAGGCTATGATGGACTCCAAAGCTGGTTTTACAGACAACATTGGGACACTATTGGACAAGATGTCATAAACCTTTGCCTGGCTCTACTATCCGGTGAAGAGGACATGGCTACTGTAAACCGAACTGTGTTGGTCCTTATCCCAAAGGTCAAAGACCCTACCACTTTGAGACAATTACGACCAATCAGTCTATGTACTGTTATATAGAAAATCATTTATAAAGTGTTCATCAACAGGATGAAATCAATAATTCCTTACTGCATCAGTGACAACCAGGCTGCTTTTGTTAAAGGTAGGGCCATCACCGACAATATCTTAATTGCCCACGAGTTGATTCACTCTATCAACTCTGGAGGATCAAGCCATTTTTAGGGAGCTGCTCTGAAATTGATATGGAGAAAGCCTTCGATCGTGTAGAGTGGTCTTTCCTCCAGCAGATTATGCTTAAAATGGGTTTGCTATTTCTTGGGTTGATATACTCATGAGATGTATCTCTTCTGCCTCATTTACTGCTCGGGTAAATGATTCACTCTCACTAGTTTTCTACCCACAACGAGGATTAAGACAGGGTGATCCTCTCTCCCCCTTCTTATTCCTTATTTGTACTCAAGGGCTTTCAGCTACCCTTCTTGCTGAGCAACAAGCAGGACGACTTCCGGGCCTTTGTGCTAGTCGTCATGGGCCTCGGGTAAACCACTTGTTATTTGCTGATGATAGCATGTCTTTATTCGTAAAGACATTACAAAGGTTTCCCGCTTAAAAGAAATCTTACATCTATATTCCTCTTCCTCTGGTCAAGCAATAAACTTTGACAAATCGACGATCTTTTTTAGCCCAAGAACCCCTCCTGACCTTAAGCAGACAATTCATGATATTCTTCGGGTCCAAGAAGTGGATGACCCAGGGATCTACCATGGAGTTGCACTTGTTATCCGGAAAAATAAAACTACATCGCTTGGCTTTACCAGGGATAAGGTCAATTCTCGTATGTCTAATTGGGATAAACACCTTCTCTCGTATAGTGGTAAAGAGGTCTTTTTATCATATTAGTGATTCAATCTTTGCCACAATATGTGATGTCGTGCTACCTTCTCCCACACAACATAATAGATGACATGACCAAATCTGTCTGACGTTATTGGTGGTCTGGGAAAAATGATAAACGGGGTTGGCCTATGATACCTTGAGACATTATTTCCTCACCTAAGTCTGTAGGGGGTGTTGGTTTTCTTGACATGCATCTCTTTAATATAGCCCTCCTTGGAAAGCAAATTTTGAGACTCATTACTGAACCAAACTCTCTTCTTTACTCAATTATACAGGGAAAAATACTTTCCCTCTAGGGACATTTTTGAGGCTGAGGCCAACAAGAAGGATTCATTTGCATGGAAAGGACTTACTCAGGCATTGTCGCAACTAAGTTCTGGTTTCTTTAAGGGACCGACGATGAATAGCAAAATTCATGTGCATACTGATAATTGGGGGTATTGCAGCGATCAATTTATATGGTGATTATGAAGTCAATGATGAACTTCCGGTTAGATGCCGCGACTTTATGTTATTGGAGCAACCTCGTTGGGACGAATCTAAAGTCCGTTTTCTACTTTGATAGTGTTGATGCTGACACAGTGCTCAATGTTCCTATTATTAATGATGTCATTGATACTATTCTTTGGGCGAATCATGACTCTGGCATCTATTCCGTCAAATTTGGATATTTATACTTACAACGACCACCTGCACATGTTAACAGGACCTCCTATATCTGGAGAGTACACTCCAAACTACCAGTCTTTAAAAAGATTCGTTCTTTTGGATGGAGTTTAGGCCATGATGCTCTACCAACTAGGCATAAGCTGCAGTCTGCAGGTATAGGGCCAGGGACATGCCCTTTGTGTCACCAGAGTCTGGAAACATTGATCCATGCTCTACGTGATTGTTGAGGCGCAACTGAAGCACTACGTTTGGCTTGCTTTTCGAACTCCCTCATCTTTAGTCCTTCAACCTCCATTTTAGCATGGCTTGAAGAATGGGCTACATGTCTGCCGATTCAATCATTTTCTCTCTTCCTTACAATTCTATGGAACATTTGGAATAGACAAAATGATTGGATTCATAAAAATAGACTCCAACCCCCTGGATTACTATTATCAACTCCCAGGGACTTCTTTGTGACTACGTAAAGGCCACATCAACTGGATCATCACCAAGGACGTCAGGAGAGCCGACCCTTGCTCGCCCCCAATGGTAACCTCCTAGAGAAGGAATCCTTAAGATCAACATTGATGGGGCTTTTGACCCTCTGACCAAATTTGTTGCAGTTGGAGTATAGCACGAGATGCTCGTGGCATGGTCGTCGGTGGTATTGCTCACCCTTTGTCCAATTACACAGATGCTGCGTCAGTAGAAGCACAAGGTGTAATTGCCGGCGTCTGTTTGGGTCATGATCGCGGTTGGTCTGGGGTTGTCATTGAGTCTGACTCCGCTATTGTTGTCAACAAAATCAATCGGCAGAGTTTTGATATATCTACTCTGAGTCCTCTTATTGACCAACTTGACTTCTGATTGCTGGTGTAGATGATTTTAGTGTTTGGTTTGTACCTAGGACCATGAACAATGCTGCCCATACTCTGGCATCTAGGGCTTTAAGGACTATGTCCTCTATTTCTTTCTCTTCGATCTATCCCATGTATCTGCATGATATTGTAACTAATGAGATTCATTCTCATCCAAATTAATACATATGAGTACTCTTTCCCCATAGGTGCTCACTTGGAACCTTCGGTTCACAAGTGAGTTTAGAGGGGTTTTTAATGAGGCCCACCATTTTCTCAAAAAAAAATTCCAGCGGGTCCACTGTACAGCCCATTTAGACATGCACGCCTTAAAACCCAACAAAACGGACAAAACTAAGATGAAAACAAATTTAATGATTTAAAATATTTGATTATGGGATTTTGAATATGATTATATAGCTTAGCCTCAATTTTGGAACTTTTTACTTGGTTAAAATTCTAACGGGTCCACTATAAAGCCCATTTAGACATGCACGCCTTAAACACAACCAAACGACCAAAAAATAAGATTAAATCAAATTTTATGAGTTAAAATATTTTATTATGGGCTTTTGAATATGATTATATATCTTACCCTTAATTTTCAAAAGTTTTTACTATGTTAAAATTCTAACGGGTCCACTATAAAGCCTATTTAGACAAACACACCTTAAACCCCAATAAAATGGCCGCAAAATAAGATTAAATCAAATTTTATGAATTAAAATATTTGATTATGGGCTTTTGAATATGATTATAGAGATTAACCGCAATTTTAGAACTTTTTACTTGGTTAGAATTCCAACAGGTCCACGTTTAGCCCATTTAGACATGCACCCTTAAACCTAACAAAACGACCAAAAAATATGATGAAATCAAATTTTATGAGTTAAAATATTTGATTACGGGCTTTTGAATATGATTATATAGCTTAGCCTCAATTTCAGAACTTTTTTACTTAGTTAAAATTCCAACGGCCACTGTAAAGCCCTTTTAGACATTAGCACCTTAAACCCAAACAAAACGGCCAAAAAATAAGATTAAATCAAATTTTATGTGTTAAAATATTTTATTACGGGTTTTTTAATATGATTATATACCTTAGCCTCAATTTCAGAACTTCTTACTCGGTTAAAATTCCAGCGGGTCCACTGTAAAGCCCATTTAGACATGCACGCCTTAAAACCCATCAAAACGCCCAAAACTAAGATAAAAACAAATTTAATGATTTAAAATATTTGATTATGGGCTTTTGAATATGATTATATAGCTTAGCCTCAATTTTAGAACTTTTTACTCGGTTAAAATTCCAACAGGTCCACTATAAAGCCCATTAAGACATGCACGCCTTAAGTCTAACAAAACGACCAAAAAATAAGATTAAATCAAATTTTATGAGTTAAAATATTTTATTATGGGCTTTTGAATATGATTATATAGCTTAGCCTAAATTTCAAAACTTGTTACTCTGTTAAAATTCTAACGGGTCCACTATAAAGCCCATTTAGACAAGCATGCCTTAAACCCCAACGAAATGGCCGCAAAATAAGATTAAATCAAATTTTATGAATTAAAATATTTGATTATGGGCTTTTGAATATGATTATATAGATTAACCTCAATTTTATAACTTTTTACTCGGTTAGAATTCCAACGGGTCCACGTTTAGCCCATTTAGACATGCACGCCTTAAACCCAACAAAACGGCCAAAAAATATGATGAAATCAAATTTTATGAGTTAAATTTTTTGATTACAAGCTTTTGAATATGATTATATAGCTTAGCCTCAATTTCAAAACTTTTTTACTTGGTTAAAATTTCAACGACCACTGTAAAGCCCTTTTAGACATGCACGCCTTTAACCCAAACAAAACGCCAAAAAAATAATACTAAATCAAAATTTATGTGTTAAAATATTTGATTATGGGCTTTTTAATATGATTATATAGCTTAGCCTCAATTTCATAACTTTTTACTCGGTTAAAATTCCAGAGGGTCCACGGTAAAGCCCATTTCGACATGCACGCCTTAAAACCCAACAAAACGGCCAAAACTAAGATAAAAACAAATTTAATGATTTAAAATATTTGATAATGGGCTTTTGAATATGATTATATAGCTTAGCCTCAATTTTAGAACTTTTTACTAGGTTAAAATTCCAACGGGTCCACTGTAAAGCCTATTAAGAAATGCAGGCCTTAAGTTTAACAAAATGACCAAAAATAAGATTAAATCAAATTTTATAAGTTAAAATAATTTATTATGGGATTTTGAAGATGATTATATAGCTTAGCTTAAATTTCAAAACTTTTCACTCTGTTAAAATTCTAACGGGTCCACTATAAAGGCCACTTAGACAAGCACGCCTTAAACCCCAAAGAAATAGCCACAAAATAAGATTAAGTCAAATTTTATGAATTAAAATATTTGATTATGGGCTTTTGAATATGATTATATAGCTTAACAACAATTTTAGAACTTTTTACTCGGTTAAAATTCCAACGGGTCCACGTTTAGCCCATTTAGACATGCACGCCTTAAACCCAACAAAACGACCACAAAATAAGATTAAATAACATTTTATAAGTTAAAATATTTGATTATGGGCTTTTGAACATGATTACATATCTTAACCTCAATTTTAAAACTATTTACTCGGTTAAAATGTCAACGAGTCCACTATAAAGGCCATTTCGACATTCATGCCTTAAACCCAACAAAACGACCACAAAATAAGATTAAACCAAATTTTATGCCTTAAAATTTTGGATTATGGGCTTTTGAATATGATTATATATCTTAACCTCAATTTTAAAAATTTTTATTCGTTTAAAATTCCAACGGGTGCCTTCCAACCATCCTCATGATAAATGATCAAGTAGCAGTCAACATCGGTCGATCTCTAGGCTCCATCATTGGAACCGTTGTTAAAATAGATACTCGATATCTTGATGGGAACATGGTGGGATTACCTTCGGGTTAGAATTATCATGGATGCCACCAAACCACTGCGTCGATGTGTGGTGATAAGTAGTTCTGGACCATCGCCAAAACTCTGCCCACTCCAATATGAAAGATTACCTGTTCCTTGCCATCTTTGTGGCATAGTTGGCCATCCGCTCTCTTCTTGCACCACTATTAAGTTAACTGCCACTACTAAATTACAATACATGACTGGCTCTGTTTTATACCTCCTAGATCGAAAAGAGCCATACTCAATTGAAAGGACGCATATGCTACCACGATGGTGACCCATCTCCTAAGTCAACTGAAATCATCTCGGGTGTCCTACTTTTTCAAATAATTATTTTTATTATGTTATCTTTGAAGAAATAACTTCTTCAATTTTATATGTAGATAAGGGCACAGATCTGCAATCTCTAACCCTGAAGACAATATAGTGAATCATGGTACTATTTTTTCAATTTCACTTAACCACCTCGACTCTATTTCGCTTGTTCTGACTACCTATTGGTTTTCAGACAAAGGAACACCAATATCAAACCAAAATGAGGATAACTCCATGGATGCAGAATCTTACAGCACTGCTCCTATCATTGGAGCTACCATAGCCGTTATTAACCCAGATTTAACCGTCCAAAGAGATACCGATGTTATGCGGATTCCTTCCCTAATGCTTTGCTAGATCCGGTGGCACACACTTCTAAGAACAAGGCGGATATGACAAATCCTATAGCCACCCAACCGATTCCAACTGTTGTCCCCAACCCTCTGGCCATCGGGTCGTTAGCTTTGGCTGATGCAACAGCAAAAGAGGCGACTGCTGCTACTGTACCGATTCAAGCAGTCCCTCTTTCCACCATTCCAGCTGTGGATAGTGGCACTGTGGCCACGAGCCTGGAACATGATATGGGTAAGCCTGCCAACTTTGGTTCAACAACTATGTTCTCCGCCTTTGATGATTGGTTAACTAAACAACCAAAATCCACAGCTCCAATTGTCAAAGGTCCAGCGGATTTGAATTCTCGCAACAATAAAAGACGTTCTCCACTTTTTGAAGCTATCAAGGCTAAGAAACTTCGTCCTTCACCCCCTACCAAGATTAACAAAGCTGAGATGAGCAACGAAAAAAACTCTCCGACAGAGGTTGACGTTCAACCCTACCAAGGAAAATGAAAATTATATGCTGGAACTGTCGGGGTCTTGGTAAAGCCCAGGCAGTTCAAGACTTAGGATGAGTAGTCGCTAAATTTAATGTTTATCTTTTATTCTTAAGCGAAACTCGTCTTAACAAATTTCTTAGTGAACGTATGCGTATCTCTCTTAGCATGAATGGTTGTATTACTGTTGACAGCAGCCCAACGTGTTTTGGAATAATTATCTTATGGAATAATAGTATTAATGTCAATTTATTTTCGTACTCGGATTATCATATCGATGCTATTATTCATTCTAATACATCCAAATTTCATTTTTTCTGGAATTTATGGCTACTCTGAAACAAACCAAAAAATAAAAGCTTGGGAGCTTATTGATACTTTAAGTTCCTCCTCTCCCCTTCCCTGGCTAATTGGGGGCGACTTGAATGAAATATTGTCTGATAATGAAAAACAAGGTGGCGAGCTCGATCGCATATTAATAACTTTTGGGATTGCCTATCTCGTAATAATTTATTTAACTACAAACCCTCCAAAGATTGGTTTACTTGGACCAAATCGGGGCCTAGAACGCCAACTATATATGAGAGACTAGACCACTTTGTTGAAACACAAGCATTGTTCACTACCCATAATGATTATAGGGCTTCTTCGGAATATCATGCGAACTCTGACCATTGTCTCATTATTATGGAAACGCACCTTCTTAACCATGACTATAATATAGTTCATGATGACCACTTTAGTTTTGAAAACTGTTGGGCTAATAATTCTGATTGCATATCCATAGTCCAAAATACTTGGTCCACGACTTGGAGAAATACGATTGCAAAAATTCTAGCTGTTGGTGCAAATCTTAAGGATTGGCAGGCAATTCATCGTAATAATTCTCGTGTCCGCATTGCAGATCTAAACAAACAAATAAATTACTGTCTATAACAGTGACTCTCTACGGTGGAGAAGGAAACTTTCCTGACATCCAAAGTAGAATTGTGCCATCTGCTCGACAGTTGGTTGGGGATTCGTGTACCTAGGCTACTTGATTCTCAAGGCTCTGTTAAAGATTAAATAAGATGACAAATTTCAATCCTAACAAATGAACCATCTTGACAACTTATGAAATAAATAACACATGCCTTTGATACGTTATAAGTAATGTATTATGTACCAAGTAACTCTTAAAAATGACATGTTATGTGTGATGGCTTACATGCTGAGAAATTCTTGTTATGTTATATTTATGCCGATGAATTATATGTCAAGTAACTTATGTATTGATAAGCTATGTTAAAAAGAAACCAAGTAAGTTATGGTTAAATGAATGAATCATGGCAGTGACTTGCACAATAATTAAAGTATATACCTTGAATGTTGAATGTCCTATTTTGGTAAATAGATACACTTCAAATAAATGTATTTATATGCTTGCGATTTAAGTATTGAGTGTCCTTTTGAGTGAGTAAATATGCTTGGGAATGTGAATACATGTTATTGATTAGAACGCTTAAATGGTCATGATTTGATTAAATACATACTTGTGATTTACTTGAATACTAAAATGGTTATGATTTGTTCGAATACCTTAAAACTTATATGTTTGGTACCTTATATGCTAAGTAAAGATGAAACAATGAAACTTGTGATCTAAACTAATAGATTAAGCTTGATAACTTATGTGATAAGTAAATTATGACTATGATTTGTTATGTATGATAGCTTAATTGATAAGTAAATCATGTTTATAATATGCTATGTTTAATAGCCTATAAGATAAGTAAACCATGTTTATAACATGCTAAGTTTAATAATTTATATGATAGGTAACATATGTATATGAGATGTTATGTTCGAAATGATTTGTTGACTGTTTTGAATATAAATGATCATGTCTTGGACTGTTTTGAATGTCAACTTGTTTATACATGCTTTGTGGACTGTTTTGGAAATAAATGATCATGTCTTGGACTGTTTTGAATGCCAAATTGTTTATACTTGATTCGTGGATTGTTTTGAATATAAATGATCATGTCTTGGACAGTTTTGAATGCCAAATTGTTTATACATGATTTGTGGACTGTTTTGAATATAAATGATCATGTCTTGGACAATTTTGAATGTCAAATTGTTTATACGTGATTTGTGGACTATTTTGAATATAAATGATCATGTCTTGGACCGTTTTGAATGTCAAATTGTTTATACATGATTTGTGGACTGTTTTGAATATAAATGATCATGTCTTGGACAATTTTGAATGTCAAATTGTTTATACATGATTTGTGGACTGTTTCGAATATAAATGGTCATGTCTTGGACTGTTTGAATGTCTAATTGTTTATACATGATTGGTGGACTGTTTTGGATAAGTACAAATATGTTGTGGATTGTTCTGAACATATATGTGTATGTACAAGAATCAGGACTATTTTGTATATAAACAAATATGTATTGGAGTGTTTGAACATATATAAGAATATCATGAAAATGACCTAATATGTTTATTATCTTATGCGTTAAGCAACTTGCGTGTTGAGTTGCTAATCCGATAACTTGTGAAACAAGTAACAATGTTCAGCAAATGCTATATTGGATAATTTGTGTGTGTAATCAAGTATACTTGTATATGCTTTGATTGAACATCATGCGTGTATATGTACATGTCTTATTCGAATACTATGTATAAGTATAAGTGCTATTTTGTGTGCCTTGTTCTAATATGACTAACCTCTTGTCCAAGCCTAGTATGTTTTTACAAGCATGTAAAAATGGTTGTTTAGATTTTAATGGAAGGATAAATTATTGTTTTCTTTTTTTATGTAGTCAATTTAAGCTACCTCACTAAGTCTATGCTTACTCTATCCTTCCAATGCATTTTAGGATGAGCTTACTTATGAGTACTTTTTGAGCTCGGACGAGATCACAAGTGTCAAGTTGTATGTTCGTACTCTCCTTAAGAACTCCTAGATGGTGGCACATAATTATTAAGAATGCATTGTGCATTACAATTTCCTGTTTGATTACATATGTCTATAAGCTTTTTAAGCCTTCAAAGTTTTGTAATGGGCCATTAAATTATTTCATTGTTGTTTGCTATATGAGTTATGGTAGTTAGTATGATTGTATAGTTGTTTAAATATCTATATGTTCCTTAAGTTGTTAGACTACCTTGATGTCATGCATGTAAGTAGACTTTTACGTAATCATTATCACATGATTAACCCTGACAAAGCATTATAACTCAAATAGATGGTTAAATGGCTTCAACTATTAATTAGTAGCATATCTGTGAGTATGTATATGATATTGCCATGTGAATGAGATTGGATTTGTATGAGATTAGGTGAGTGATTATATGATTGTCATGAATTTTAGTTGATTGCTCGTAAGTTTACTTATAAGGAAATCCTTGTCATGTCTAATTCAAGAATCACATAGCTTAATTAATCTCTAACGAGTCGTTTGATATAGTCTTATCTCTCTTGTCAATTCGAATGGTAATTATGAACTAGATTGACCTAAAACTTGAGTAGCTAAAATTGGATATTCGAACATTTAAGAATGATCTTAACCTTTCTTGATTTTATTTATCAGTGAGCAATGTATATTGGAAGTTTATCAGATAAGTATAAGCTAAGAGCTATTAAATGGACTATCATATATGTTGTGTAAGCATACCTGATTGAACATGAAGTAAATTGGAGATCGTGATTTTCTTTTTGAAAGTTACTAAAAAGTTTTAAATTGCCTTGATTTCTGGATGCATGCTTTGTTGAGTAAGTGCTAAGACAACATATTTTTTTTGAGATTTTTGTTCAGTAACACTTCTTAAACCGGTTTTCTTTTAGACCGGGTAAGGGGTGTTACAAGGTATGAACGCCTTAAACCCCAACAAAACGGCCGAAAAATAAGAGTAAATCATATTTTATGACTTAAAATATTTAGTTATGGGCTTTTGAACATGATTATATAGCTAAACCTCAGTATCACAAATTTTTACTCGGTTAAAATTCCAACGGGTCCACTATAAAGCCCATTTAGACAAGCACGCCTTAAACCCAATAAAATGGCCACAAAATAATATTAAATCAAATTTTACGAGTTAAAATATTTCATTATGGGCTTTTAAATATGATTATATAGCTTAACCTCAATTTTAGAACTTTTTACTTGGTTATAATTCAAACGGGTCCACTGTAAAGCCCATTTAGGCATACACATCTGAAACCCAAAAAAACGGCCACAAAATAAGATTAAATCAAATTTTATGAGTTAAAATATTTGATTATGGGCTTTTGAACATGATTATATAGCTTAGCCTCAATTTCAGAACTTTTTACTCAGTTAAAATTCCAACGGGTCCACTGTAAAGCCCATTTAGATATGCAAGCCTTAAACCCAACAAAAAAAAGATTATATCAAATTTTATGAGTTAAAATATTTTATTATGGGATTTTGAATATGATTATATAGCTTAACTACAATTTTATAACTTTTTACTCAGTTAAAATTCCAACGGGTCCACTGGAAAGCCAATTTAGACATGCACGCCTTAAACCCTAACAAAATGGCGGCAAAATAAGATTAAATCAAATTTTATGAATTAAAATAATTAGTTATGGGCTTTTGAACATGATTATACAACTTAACCTCAATTTTAGAACTTTTTACTCGATTAAAATTCCAACGTGTCCAGTGTAAAGCCTATTTAGACATGCACTCCATAAACCCCAACAAAACAACCAAAAAATAAGATTAAATCATATTTTATGAGTTAAAATATTTAGTTATGGGCTTTTGAACATGATTATATAGCTTAACTTCATTTTCAATAATTTTTACTCGGTTAAAATTCCAACGGGTCCGCTATAAAGCCCATTTAGACATGCACACCTTAAACCCAATAAAACAGCCACAAAATAAGATTGAATCAAATTTTATGAGTTAAAATATTTGATTATGGGAATTTGAATATGATTATATAGCTTAACCTCAATTTTAAACTTTTTACTAGGTTAAAATTCCAAGGGGTCCACTATAAAGCCCATTTCGACATGCACGCCTTAAACCCGAATAAAATGGTTGAAAATAAGATGAAATCAAATTTTATGAGTTAAAATATTTGATTATGGGCTTTTGATTATGATTATATTGCTTAGCCTCAATTTAAAAACTTTTTACTCGGATAAAATTTCAGTAGGTCCACTATAACACTCATTTAGACATGCACGCCTTAAACCCCAACAAAATGGCAGCAAAATAAGATTAAATCAAATTTTAAGAATTAAAATAATTAGTTATGGGATTTTGAATATGATTATACAACTTAAACTAAATGTTAGAACTTTTTACTCGATTAAAATTCTAACATGTCCACTGTAACGCCCATTTAGACATGCACTGTAATACTGCGTAGTATAGCCTAGAAGTATGTTCAACTTTAATTGTGTTTCAATTAAATTATGGATATCTTTAACATCAATGTTTGAATGAATTAAGGATCATGTTGAAAAATATGTAAGAATCGGATGACCAAATAAAAAGGACTAAATAGAAAATTATGATTAATAATCATGTTGCATGATAAACAAATAATAATTGGAGGACATATACATGTGTGAATTTCACATCTAAGCACGTGGAGAAGGGATTCTCGGTTGTGGAGAATGATAATATACTATTATCATTTTCTTCTTCCTCCCCTAAAGACTAAATCAACCATTGTTAGTGAGAGAATGAGAGGTTCCATCTAAGGCTGGAAATTCAAGCTTTATTTGATCCAAATTCTGACTTTGATTGAGTATTTTGTGAAAGGAGGTGAGGATTCTTTCTTTTTCTTTATGAATAAGTTGCTAATTGAATGTTGAGTGGTAAGAAATTCTTGATGATATGAGATTAAATTACTAGAAGGAGATCAAATTTATAACATGCATTCCTTGATGGATTCAAATATCTAGGTATATTGTTTTGTATGTATAATGACATGTTTGGACTGTTTTGTGAATGCTTGAACAAGGAATGGGCTATTTCTAATGATCAAATACATGTATAGGTGAAAATGCCCTGCTTTGCAGGTGTATGCATATATGTTAGACTGTTTCGAGTATATTGAAAGTATATTGGACTGGTTGGGTCATATATATATGTACAAAAAATTTGGGGTGATGGTCCACAAACATATAAGTGGATTGTTTTGAATAAATAAGAAAGTATGAGGACCGATTTGAACATGTATATATGTAATTATATATACGTGACTATTTTGCATTGGTGTGTTTATTAGTGGACTGTTTGGTGTAAAATTTCATGTACGCATGATCAAATGAGTAGTTTACAATGTTATGATATTCTCTAATATACATTTTCACCCTTTATTGTATTTAGACCAAGAGGAAATTGGAAGACTAAGGGCTAACAAAGGACAAACAGTGGATGAACAATAAGTGGCTTAAAGTTAACTGTGAGTGTAGTTTAAAGTCTCAAGATAGGCTCAAACCTTCCTGAGCACTCTTTATTATTATTAATAATATTGTTGTTACTAATATGCAAATGATACTTGTAAATAATGAACTGGATACAAGGTAGGTACTTGTTTTAAGCACATTGTGACATGGGTAAATGGATAAAAACTGTTTATATTAGAACTACTATATGCTATGAAAGCTACTGTACATCTTCTGTTCATGATGAGCTTTTGTGAAATCATCAAGATACTTATATTGAGGTTTATATGTGGTTCATGATAATGGAAATTTTGTTATGTTACTATTCAAATAAGGAGAATGAATTAATGAGAAATTCACTAAAGGTGAATATTTGCCACATAAGATAAGGGCAACAAGTTTGATGATATGATACCGTGATAAGGAGTTATGCTCACCTTGTTTTCAAATGAGATATGTTAACTGTGAAAGCCTTGATATCGAGTCAGTCTTATGTATATTTGGCATGCTGATACATGCATATGCATAGGAGGGATAGAATAATGCATTGCAGACAAGAAGTTGAAACTGTTTCACATGCCCGATCTTTTTCCTTTTGTTACTTCAGATTCGAGGACAAATCCTTTTGAGGAAGGAGAGGATGATACATGCATGAGCGCAGTCAAATTACTTATATGGGACAAGAAGTTGAAGTTGATCGATGCAAACAATAAAGGCCAAAACAATGCACGCATAGGAGGTCAAAACGATGCATCTTGGACAAGAAACTGAATTTGTTTGTGAAGTCTAGAAAGTCAGCCAGCTTGCGATGAGTTTTCGGATGGGATCCAGGCATTTCTGGTCGAGTTTCTTTTAACAAATTGTCCGTCATTCAGTTATCTTTCCAAAAGCATCTTGAAACGCGTCAATCGGACATCGGGAACTCAAGATACGTCCAATTTACTGAAGATTGCGCATGCAGAAAACTAGATACGAGATTATTACGGGATTTTGTAAAATTCAACCCAAAAGCTAACATATAAGGCTTTGGACGAAGTAAACTTAATCCAACCTAATTATTAACATTTAAATTATGTTTTTAGGGTTTTATATACTTTAGGAACCAGCCACCCTTCTTGTAATACCCCAACATTTGGTTAGTGACTAAATTGCAAAGTTTTAAAAGTTGGTGGTTTTAGTTCAGTGACTAAAATGTAAAAATTCAAAGTTAAAGGGTAAAAGGTTGGGAAAAGTTTAGTTACCAACATGGTAATTTTTCCAATAAATATTTTTATGGCAAAAATGAATAATTCATCCCGGTATAACAATTTTGGTGGGAATCAGATTTTTTGTACGGGATTTGTGTAAAAAGCTATAAAAGGAAAAAGTTCTGGGAATTAATTCGGATGAGCATTCGAACTCAAAAAATTATAAAATTTTGATGGGAGTCTTAGACAGACTAAAGGAACATGATACTAAAATTTGGAATTTTTCTGAATCGATTTGGATTCAATTCTAGGCAGTATTCTAAAATAGTGCATAATGGCATTTTGTAGATACATGGATTCATTAATGGCATTTTTGACCTTTTGCCCTTACATTTTAAATAAAATTGATTGTTTTAGATAAGAATGGACAAGTGTCACTACATGATTGGTCATAACTAAGGGCTAAAGTAGTCAATTTGCTATTAAATAAGATTTTTTAAATTAGGAATTAATGAATATAATGTCATTTGTATCTTAATTAAACAAAGAAAAAAAGGCTAGAATTTTCTTCACTCTCTCTCCTCCATTTTGAATGCAACAAGAAAGGTAAGAACAAGTTTTCAATTCAATTTTTCATGAGATTCAATTGGTTTTCAGATTATGACATCAAATAAAGAATTGATCTACATGAAATTCTCTTTCATTTGATATAAGTTTTGAAGAGTTTCCATGTTTTTGTTGGGAGATTTGAAGTTAGGGTTTGTGAAGAATGTTGGAGAATTATGTTTCATGAGTTATTTTGATTGACTATGATGTTGTGAAGTTGTTTCAAGCATGAAAATGATGAAAATTCCATGATTTTGTCTTTAGGTTGATTTTGGAAAAGTTGAACAATTAGGGGAAACTCTTGCAAATTTTTCACTTGATGTGGAAATGATGTAGGAAGCTTGAATATAATGTTCTAAGGTTGAATTCATGCTTGAATCAAGTTGAAAAAATTTGTTCAAAGTGACATTTGGAATTCGACTACTTGAAGAATATTAAGGGAAAATTATGGAAAAAATTTCCTAAGGTTGGAAAGTGTGTTAGAACGATTTTGTAAGCTTTTGGAAGTTATTTGGATTAATTTGTAAGTATTTGAAATGTTAAGGACCAAGTTGAAAATTTTGGAAAGTTTAAAGAATTGGTTGTTAAGCTTGTTTTTTAAGTGTATTGTGTTAGAAAATCAAGTTAAGTGATGAAAATGATGACTTTGAAGTTTATGTGAACTTGGGGGACTAAATTGTAAATTTGAAAAATCCAAGGACTTTTTTGTAAATTTTTAAAGTTTAGGTTCTCAAGTGTAAAGAATGAAGAATGTATGGTTTAGAGTTGAAAATGATGGTTGGGAGCTTAAAAGGAGTCTTTTAGGACTAAAGTGAATATTTTTGGAAAGTTATAGAATTATTAGGAATATTTTCCTAATATATATATATATATATAAATTAATGTTAGTAAGATACTAACATTACTTTGAAATGGTATTTGTTGTTGAAATGTGGTGTAGATCGTATTCATGATCACAATCAAGGTTCGAACAAGTCGTTAGATAAAGGAAAAGCTCCAGAGTAAAGTAATAGTACAATATAGCTAGTGAGGCAAAGGTGAGTGCATTTTTATTTATTTATTATTATGCTATGAGATAGACTTATGATAATTCAATCTCGAAGGTTAAAGGTAAAAGATTTGAATTATCTGAAATGTTTGAATGGTTTATAAATGATTTAGGGTATGAACTGTCCAATGCAAACTTCTATATATGAAAGTGATTTATTATGATTTATTGGTATTATTGATAAAAAGGAAAGTTCATATTATTGAAATGTTGAATGCCCATTTTATGTCTTTTGAGAGTGTTGGTATATTGGCATGCCAAAGTGTCAGAGTATATTGGTTTAATACTGCTACTAAGCAGGCGATACATTTAATACTGCTACGGCAGGCAATACGGTGAGTTGTGTTTTACAACTATGATCCAATGAAGGTTATTAATGTCGTTAAGTTACGGTAGTGTTTATAGTGATACACTAGCATTGATCTATTGACCCAAACACAACTGATTAGTTGTTGCGGGCACATGTGCATTACTCATCATTAAACTCGCATACCTTGCATTCTCATATATAGTACATTGGGCTATGCTACATTATCATTGGAATTGAAAGTGGAATAGTTTGGTAAATCAGATTCGTGATTTTCAAATCCTTTTTTAATATTTTTATTGCACTTTAAATATTTTTATTAAACTTATAGTGAAATGTTTTTTTTCAATTATTATATATATTGCCTCACTAAGTGTATACTTAGCGTGTGATTGTTTCACGCATAGGTTATAAGGAGCTTAAGAAGTAAAGAGCAGCTGCAAACATCATCACATTTTGAGAATGGTACATCAAATCAGTATGACATCTTAAATGTTGTCTTTTGATAGTTCTAGTTGGCATGTATAATATAAATGTTTAACTGCTCTGGTATAACTATGTTTAATAGAATATGAGTTTAAACGCATTTTATTTGCTATCTAGATGATTTTTAAATTAGGCAGTTTTTAAACAGTTTTATTAATTAGATGTTTAAGAAGTAAATTGCCTAGTTGCTGCTTAATCTAGATTTAAAATGAACTCAAAAAAATTAGATTTTTTTAAATTCTATACGATTAACTATTACTTTAGTTTAAAAATGGTTTGATATATTATTAGGAAATTTTATTTTAACGAAATTTGATATAAAAATTATTATACTTTTATTTTGTGACATCTCTGGCTTGTATTCAGTAATGAATAAGGGAAAGGGGTGTTACATTTATTGGTACTAAAGCTAAAGGTTTAGCCGATTCTAGGCCGAAATGCAAATTGTTTTTGTTGAAAAATATGTACATGCCACTAGGATGTCAATATTACTGATCTGATGTTGATATAATTGATGATGTTGCTTCTTAACAATGTAGTAGTTGTGTGGTTATAGATGGCTGAATCAAGAGACTCTCGACGAGTAATTGAACAAGTAGCTTCGGAAGAAGCCGGTAGTGGAAATACTGAGGTTAATAACAACCCTCCGGCTTAAGCTAAACTGGAATGAGTACCAGCACAGCATGGAATGCCTATGCAGGACCAGGGGACATTTTTTCAGGCACTGCAAACAATTTTGACACGTTTTCAGCCACCTCCAGCTCCCCCTACTTCTCGGGTGTCAATTGCAAAGGAATTAAAGAGTTTGGGAGCACCTGAGTTTAGAGGAGAAGTTGATGAAGGTCCCGTGGTCGCAGATATTGGTTGAATGATTTAAAGATCATGTTAGAGGGATTTCACTACTCAGAAACTGAAAAGCTAGATGGAGCTGTTTCACTACTTCGAGGTCAAGCTCGATTTTGGTGGACAACTGATACGATGCACGTTCCTCCTGAACGAGTTACCTGTCCATTTTTCTTGGAAGAATTCAAGAATAAGTACATTGGAGATCATTTTTATCAGAGAAATGAAATAGCAATTCCCCATTTTGAAGCAACACAACCGGACTATTTATGAATACGAGTGTGAATTCAATAAGTTGAGCCAGTTTGCAACGGAGCTGATCCCAACTGAAAGGAGTCGGTGTGAGTATTTTATTAAAGGCCTGAACAAGGAACCAAAGAAATTTCTGGTGGCATTGAATCTGCCTATCTTTCAAGAGGTAGTGAATCGGGCCAAGGCGATGGAATGCGTGGATCCAGAAGGTATGTCAGAGCAGATTTCACAGTCAAACAAAAGATCAGGAACATTTCAGTTTCTTTTGCTTCAAAGTGGAATAAAGTTGGTTTTGGGAATAAGAATAAATTTGGATATGCTTGGAAAGGAGGCAATACAGGAGGAAATAGATAGACTGATAATTCTGGTGCTGGTTCGTCATTCCAGTTCAGAACTGAGTGTGACGTTTGTGGTAAATGCCATTTTGGAAAAATGGATCATTTTGCGAGAGACTGTCCTAAATAGCAAGGTGAACGATCTGTTCAGATAGAGAGGTCTGTTGCATTGCCACAAAGAGGTAGAGGCAAAGGTGGACCCGGAAGACCATCTGAATCTGTTTCACAGCAAGAAATGCGTGCACCAGCCTGAGTTTTTCACATCCAGACATAGAGATTGTATGATCCAAAAGTTATTACAGGTACATTCTTTCTTTATGATGAGCTTGTGTTTGTTTTGATTGATCCTGGTTCTACGCACTCATATATTAGCACTAAGCTGATTGAGGAAATAAGTATTCCATTAGAGTCTATCTCTAGTGACATTATAGCTACCAATCTATTGGGTCAGAGTGCAATAGTGAGTCGAATATGTAGAAATTGCCCAATAAAGGTGCAAGGAATAGAGTTCCTGGTAGATTTAATGGAGTTACCTTTTGAAGAATTTGAGATAATTTTGGTAATAAATTGGTTATCTATTTATCATGCCATGGTAGATTGTCGTTTAGAATTACTAATATTGAGGGAATCGAAAGGTGCTGAGATAAGGTAGTGGGTGAAAGGATGAATCCACTATCTAATGTGATTTCAGTTGTTTATGCAAAGAAATTGATATTGGAAGGTTGTCAAGCCTTTCTAGCTAATGTCATGGATACTCGAACTTCTAGAGTTAAGTTGGAAGATATTCCCACTGTTCGAGATTATCCAGATGTGTTTCCAGATGAATTACCGGGATTACCTCCAGATCATGAGGTAGAGTTTAAAATAGAAGTATTACCTGGTACTGCACCTATATCAATGGCTCCATATAGAATGGCTCCGACAGAGCTTCAGGAATTAAAAGCGCAGTAAGCAAGCATCTCAAGCTAGCACCTCGCCAGTAGTCATAATTCTCTGAATCACCCTAATGATGTGTCTATCCATTGTCCTTGCATAACACCTGTAAATACGAGAAATATGATCAGAAATAAAGTGAGGTAATATGATGCATGCTAAATATAATAAATATATGGCATATGATTCAACAAACTCTACTGCTGTAAAATAAACAATAAACAACATGATAGAAAACATGCGCATACTAAAACTATAATAATCAAATGGATCATATGCATCAGAAATAAACATGCAACCCATTGCATGGACTCCCTTTCACGTTGCATGAATCTTCCACGTTTCAGGGCTTGATTCAACTTCGGCAGCTTCAATAATCTTCCATGCATGATTGCACTTGTTGCTGACTGCATCTCTAAATTTCCTTTCCCTTGCACGAGTAATAGGGCCGAAGGGAAATTCCTCCGGTTCCAATGGTGGTGGTGATGCCATGATCTCATCATCCTCCCCTTCTTGAGAGCGATTTGCCCTCAAATCGTTACCTTGCTCAAAAAGAGATAAGTCTGAAACGTTAAAAGTAGCACTGGCACCAAACTCTCATGAAAGATCTATCTTGTAGGCATTATCATTGATCTTCTCCAATACTTGAAATTGCCCATCCCCTCTAGGCGAGAGCTTAGATTTCCTTTGTGCTGGAAATCATTCCTTCCTAAAGTGCACCGAAAGCCAATCACCAAGTTCAAAGTTGACTCACTTTCGCCCTTTATTTGCTTGTTGTTCATATTGCTTTGTTCTTTTCTCAATGTTTTCACGAAAGCTTTTTTCACAAATTCAGCCTTGTTTTTCTCGTCCAGGTTTAATGCTTGATCAAGGGCAAAGGTAACAAGGATTAAACCCATATAAAACCTCAAATGGTTTGAATTTGGTGGCGGAATGAACTGATATGTTGTAACAAAATTCCACATGTGGCAAGCCATCTTCCCACGATTTTGGATTCATGCTAATCAAAGACCGCAACAAAGTTGAAAGTACTCGATTTACCACTTCGGTTTGGCCATCAGTTTGAGGATGACAAGTTGTAGAGAACAATAACTTTGTCCCAATCCAGCTCCATAAAGACCTCCAAAAATGACTCAAAAACTTCGTGTCTCGATCTGAAACGATTGTCCTCAGAGTAGGGAAAATTCGAATAAAGAGAAAAACAAAACAAACCAAAATAAATATCAAATCTAAAAATTCAGATTTGCTTATTGTGGTGGCGTCAATGGAGGAAGCTTGAATATGTTGAGATGGCGTGATGAATTGATAGTTGTCCTCGGCACCCTCTTAGACACAATTATCTAAGCAAGCAACCTCAAGCGGCTCTAACCCACCCTCCCAAACACTTTTGTATGGGAAGCAGGAGTGTGAAGATCCTCAACAACGAATCCCAGAGAACTTGAAAATCGATTTGCTTCTAAAACACAAGATAATGTTCTTGCAAGTTGGAACTCAAAAGACAATTTTATTTAATCATTCAAATATGAATTACAATGTGGGTGAAGCCTCCTTTATATAGGCCATGGAGAAGTTTTAATCCTACTAAACTTAGGAATTAAATACAATAAATAAATGCTAAAATCTAATCTCCTAACTAGATAAGTAACTTCTAATAATAAATAAATGCTAAAAATAAAATCCTAATTAAATAAATCTGATCCTAATAGATATTGCAGAATCCTATATTGATTTAAATTACAAATAATCAAATAAAATCTTGAAAAATCGTAATTATCCAAAAATCCCGTATAGGAATTTCTGCATGCGCTATCTTCGTTAAAATAGACGTATCTTGAGATCCAGATGTCTGATTGAGGCGCTCCAAGATGTGTTGGAAAGCTAACTTGCAGCCGGACAAGTTTTAAGAAGACATGTTGACCCATAATGCATGTATCCCATCAAAAAATGCTTCGCAAGTTGACTGATGTTTCGGACTTGCAAAGCAGTTTCAACTTCTTTTCCAAGATGACTATTTTGACCCCTCTCATGTTCATATCAGCAAGGGTAGGTGATGATTCAGCTTGAATGGTGTCTCTCTCCAATCAAGTGCCATCCATTTTCCATCCAAAAGTGGCGCCAAGCAAGTTGCCTCCAAGGCTGGTCCGTTGTGTCCCTTGGGGAGGAGACATGTCCCTTCAAGGTTGAGCTGGAGGTAGTAGCTTGAGCTGAGATGAGCTGATCGAGCTAGGAGTGAACTGGCTTGAACTAGCTGAGTGAGCTGATCGAGCTAGGAGTGAACTGGCTGAGTGAGCTTCACTTAGTTTTTGAGCTTGTTTAAGCTGCTACGAGCTGCCTTAGCTAGAAGAGCTTATCCTCTAGTGTCCTTGAGCTTGCCTCGAGCTATTGGAGCTGAATTGGAGCTAAAAGTAGCTTGCATTCCTTTAGCAAAAATGAGTGAGCTGTGAGGAGCTAATTTGAGTTAGTTGAGCTAACCATGACCTACACGATCAAAGATGAGCTTGCCCTTTAATGTATACCTTGTACCTTGAGCCGTGATGACCTATAAACAAAGTAAACAAACAAATATAAGTAATTCTTATAATAACTAAGATAATATTCAAAGTAACGATGTGGCTGTACCTAATATGCATGCATGAAACATTACTTATATGCCAATTATAGAGTATGATGTAAGGAAAGATGTTATGATACCTGAATACACTAAGCATTGTATTAGGCATAAACATGAGGTAAACATGAATGGTAAGTATAAGTGCATGCATGATTAGAAGTACTACATAGTTATAATAGATGTGAAGAAAGTAAGTAAAAACTCCCTTGACTTTCATCCATGTTAAACAAGTTGAAAGTATAGTGAAAATGAGTATAGTGTGGAATAGGATCGCATCATCCCCCTTCTTTTAGGTGATTTGTCCTCAAATCGAAGCCTCTCATCTTTGTACAACCTTTTTCATTGGGATAATTGAATCCTTGTATACATCCTTCTCCGGTTTTCTTCCTTTACTACTAACCTAAAAATCAGAAGAAAACAATTTTTCTTGTGGAGGGTTAGAAAAATCTGTCTTGATCAAAGGACATGGCAAAAGACATTCCCTAATCATCCTTTGTCGGTGTATGCATTATTCTTCTTTGGTTCCTCCTCTTTTGGTTTGTTTTTGACCCGTTCATTCTTCCAAGCTTCTATGCTTTTTTCATCAGATTCTGGTCATTTACACTTGTTTTCGTGTTAATGGTGCAAGAACAACCTTCTTTCCTTCGTGCTTAAAAGAGTAGTGATTGGTATAACAATCATGAATGATCGTCTTATCATATTGCCATGGCCTTCCAAAGAGAATGTGGCTGGCATGCATAGGCACAATGTCGCACATAACTTCATCTTTATAATTTCCAATTGAGAAGGGAATTAGAACATGTTTGCTGACTTTTAACTCGCCTCCATCATTCAGCCACTGAAGCTTGTATGGTGTAGGATGCTTCAACGTTTTGAAGCCCAGTTTTTCCACCATGATTGTACTTGCCATGTTCGTGCAACTTCCACCATCTATGATCATGAAACATACTTTGTTATGCGCATGACATCGGGTATGGAAAATGTTCCCCCTTTGCTGTTCTTCCTCTGCCATTTGTCCATTCAGGAACCGTTTAACCAATAGTAGCATAATGTTGCGGTTTGGATAGTGATTAGCTATATGGCATTGTCCTAAACATTTGAAGCATTTAATGTCACTGGTGAGTTCTTTGTTCTCCACTTGCTTGCCTTGGCCTGTTTCCATCACGATTGGCTTTGGTTTTGGAGTCTTGAATGGTTCTCAGATCTGCACAGGTGTAGCCTTCTGAGTGTTGGTTTGGTTCCACTTGGACTATTGGTATTAGTTTCCCTTGCAATGATCTTTCTCCGTTGTTGCCGTTCAACCTTCATGGCCATGTGTACCTCTCATCAATCTCAATGTAGTGTTGTAGCTACACCACATCGGTAATTTCTCTATTGAGCCCCGCTAAGAATCCGACCATGGTTACTTCTCTATCCTCATCAATATTGGCTCGGATCATTGCAACCTCCATTTCTTTGTAATAATCTTCTACACTCTGGTTGCCTTGCTTTAGAGTTTGCAACTTGTGATAAAGGTCCCGATGATAATGGGTTGAAATGAACCTTCTTCGCATGTTGGTTTTCGTGTCATGTCAAGTTGTAATTGGCCTTTCCCCATTACGTCTCCTAGACAAGGTTAATTGGTCCTACAAAATAAGAGCATAATCTATGAATTCTATGGCATCTAATCATACCTTTTTCTATTTCGAGTAATTTTGGCATTCAAAAACATGATCCACTTTGCTTTCCCATTCCAGATACGTCTCCGAATCAATTTTGCCTTGGAATGGTGGAATAGTGACTCAGATGTTGTTGAGATTGTCATCAGTTTGGGCACACTCTGCTTGATATCTCGGAGCTTGTTCAACTTCTTCCTCATTATCTTCCACAAACTTGTTTAATTGTTGATGCCTCCTCAAACATTGCCTTATGACTCCTCCAACTGATCCATCCTTTCATGAATGGGTTCAAGTTCGGCATGCAACAACCTTTGCATTTCTTGAATTAATGCTAGAGTTTGGAGGTTTTGGGGTTGTTGCCTTCCTCCTCGGTTTGAAGTTTCAGAATGCTGTGACATGATTAGTAAAAAAATAAAGAAATTAAGAACTTAAAAATCCTCACCAAAGAAAGAAACCTCTCAGTCACTCCAAGAAAGTTGATGTCACTCCATCAAACACTCGTGTTTCACTCTTGGGAATATGGTTTTTACTTCCCCTTTTGTGCTCACAACTCTCTTGCCTTTTACTGCTCAATTCTCTCATCACAAGTTCTTGCAAGAACTTACTCAGACCTGTCAAACTTTAACTATATGGCGTTTGGGCTGCAAATAAAGTTAGGCTAGAAAAAGAAATGAATAAAGGAAATAAAAATAAAGGAAAAGAAAGAAAGATGAAAATGTAGGTTATGATAAAAATAGAAATGAAATGAAATAGAAGAAAGTAAAAGAAACATACCACAAAACTCACTTACAGCTCGAACGAGAAACAAACAATCTTGATGTCTTCTTCGAGCTTATTGTTTGTTTGCTTTGCTTTGCCTTCACCACCTTTGTGTTTCACTATTCATTTTTATACTATTTAAATTCCTTAAGAATGATTAAAAGGAATTTTGATTTTGCTTTTCTTTTTTTGTACTTTCTTTTTTTATCACAAAAATAAAATCACAAAAGTCAGGAGCTTACTTGATTCTTCCAAAAGCTCTGATACCATATGATACGCTCCAACTCTCCAATTGATGTTGTTGAGAGAAGCTTTGGTTGTTCCCGGCCGTGAATGCAAGTAAACCTTGTAATTCGAATGCTTTGAAATGAAATGAAGTAGGGAATATGATGATAGTTGAAGGTGCGGAAGTGTTTGATGCATGGTGTGTAAGGAAATGGGTGAAAGGAAGTGGTTAAATGTAGGGTAGGATATGGTGAAGGAAATGGAAAAGAAAGATAGTGAAATGGAATGAAAAGGGTGACAATATTCAAAGGCTTCAAAAAAAGAAACTATACTAAAAAGTATAATCTCATTTCTTAAGAGAATGCCTTTGAGGGTGGTAAGGGACTTGGACCCGTAGGATAGATGAACCTAGAACCCGAAGTATAAGTGGAAGTATAGGAGACGCCACAAGAAAAGCTTGGTAAGTTGATAAAGTTATTAAAATAACAAGTTTGAGAGAAAACCTCACAAAAATATAGAATATATTTCAAGAAAGTTGTGTGTTACAAAATGCAAAATGAACCCCTATTTATAGTTTTTCAAGGGGTTGTTCGAATGGGAATGTACAAGTTTGAATAGGTGGCCGAATGGGTATGTAGGGGCCTTGTGTTGGTTCGACATGGGCAGGTGATGATTCAGCTTGAATGGTGTCTCCCTCCAGCAAGTGCCGTTCATTTTCCCTCCAAAAACTGGCGCCATGCAAGTTCCCTCCAAGGCTGGTTGGTTGTGTCCCTTGGGGAGGAGACATGTCCCTCCGAGGTTGAGTTGAAGGTAGTAGCTTGAGCTGAGATGAGTTGGTCGAGCTAGGAGTGAGCTGGCTTGAGATGAGCTAGCTAGCTGAGTGAGCTTCACTTAGTTTTTGAGCTTGTTTGAGCTACTACGAGCTGCCCTTAGGTAGGTGAGCTTATCCTCTAGTGTCCTTGAGCTTTCCTCGAGCTATTGGAGCTAAATTGGAGCTAAAAATAGCTTGCATTCCTTTAGCTAAAATGAGTGAGTTGTGAGGAGCTAATTTGAGCTAACCATGAGCTACACGATCAGAGATGAGCTTGCCCTTTAATGTATCCCTTGTACCTTGAGCTGTGATGACTTATAAACAAAGTAAACAAACAAATATAAGTAATGCTTATAATAACTAAGATAATATTCAAAGTAACGATGTGGTTCTACTTAATGTGCATGCATGGAACATTACTTAATATGCCAAGTGTAGAGTATGATGTAAGGAAAGATGTTATGATACCCGAATACACTGAGCATTGTATTAAGCATAAACATGAGGTAAACATGAATGGTGAGTATAAGTGCATGCATGATTAGAAGTAAGATGTAGTTATAATAGATGTGAAGAAAGTAAGTAAAAACTCCTTTGACTTTTATCCTTGTAAAACAAGTTGAAAGTATAGTGAAAATGAGTATGGTGTGAAATAGGATCGCATCAAAATCCTTTCTGCCATCCCTTAAGGATTGGGGTTATGCTCTTTATGGCATAGTTTATTCCTTGAGTTCTTAAGATACTATCTTCATCATTTCCAACCATTTCCAACACCATTTCCTTACACCTATCTTACCATCTTCCACAGCCACCACCAAACTATCTTTTATTTTACCTTGACCATTCTATTTGAGCCTATCTTGCTTGCAGGTTTCGTTCTTCCTTCCTAGATCTAGTAATCAAAGAACCCGTCTCCAATAACATTAAGAACGGCCAAGAGAATGCAAGCTTTTAACAACTCCAAACAGCTTAAAACTAGCTCAGAATTCCTTCTCATCTTCTTAAGGAATTTGAAATAGTACAAAAAAAGAAAAAAATATATAGTGAAAACAAAGGTGGTGAAGGCAAAGCAAAACAAACAAGCAACTAGGCTTGAAGAAGTACATCAAGATTGATTGTTTCTCAATCGAGTTGTAAGTAAGTTTTGTGGTACATTTGTTTTACTTTCTTCTACTTCATTTTCATTTTCTTTCCACTACTTATTTTATTTCCTTTATTCCTTTTTTTCTAGCCTAACCTTATTTGCAGCCCAAATGCCATATAGTTTAAAGTTTTGACAGGTTTTGAGTAAGTTCTTTTAAAGAGCTTAGTGTGATAGATTGAGTGGTAAAAGGCAAGAGCGTTGTGAGTTTAAAAGATGACGTGTAAAAGCCATTAAAGTCCTGAGTGCAAACACGAGTGAACGAGTGTCATTAATTTTTTTGGAGCGAATAGTAAGGTTTTTGTGAGATCATTCTAGTGATGACCTTCTATACATTTCTTTCAATTCTCATTTTATAACCATGTTGCAAGAATCGTTGCCTTCTACTTCCTACAGCGCTCTTGTTGTCAAGAGAAGTTCATCCAATCCTATGAAGATGAACAACGAGAAAACATCTTCCATACAAGATGTCATGTTAATGGCAAAGTATGTTTGATGATAATTGATGGGGGAAGTTGTACGAATATAGAAAGCACTTTGATGGTGGAAAAGTTGGGCCTAAAGACAACCAAGCACCCCAATCCATATAAATTGCAATGGTTGAATGATGGGAATGAATTAAAGGTCACCAAGCAAGTACTTGTTCCATTCTCAATAGGCAAGTACAAGGATGAAGTGATGTGCGACGTTGTGCCTATGAATGAAAGTCATCTTCTATTTGGACGTCCTTGGCAGTTTGATAAGAAGGCCACCCATGACGGATTTACCAATCGGTTCTCCTTTACATATGAAGGCAAGAAGATTATCTTGGTACCCCTTAGTCCAAAACAAGTACATGAAGACCAAATGCACTTGAAAAGAAGATTTGAAGCCATGAAGGACAAAATCAAAGAGAATGCAATGGAGGAAGGACGTTTTGAAGAAAAACTAACTAATGAATTTGAAAAAGGAACAGTTGAAAGTGGGAGTGTGGATGTAAGACAAGTTGAAGATAAAAATGCACAAGTTAAAGAATATGAGGATGAATGTGGAGATAAAACGAATAAAGAATGACAGATTCTATCTAACTAATATATTTCTCCTATTCTTAATTTATCAGTATTGCAAGATGATGAGAAGGCTTCAAAGAACGGTCCAGTCACATTGCCATTCATGAAGATTATCAAACGGCATCCATGTTTTGATGCTATTGACAAAGGAGTTTCAAATCTAATGATGATTTCCATCATCAAGATATTAAACGACCACCACCATTCTTACACATTGATGAGTTTGTTTTCTCTACTCTTTTAAGTTCGATTTTATGATATGCTCCAACTCACCAATTGTTGTTGCAGAGAGAAGCTTTGATTGTCTGGACCATGAATACAAGTAAGCCTTGTAATCTAAATGCTTTGAAGATGAAATGTTGAAGGAAAGTGAAGAATAGAAAGGGGTGCGGAAGTTTGGATGCATGGTGTTTAAGCAAATTATGAAAGGGATGACAAGAATGGTGTGTGGTATGTGAAGGCTCGAGTAATGAAAGAAATGATATGGAAAGAAAGGAATGAGAATGATATGGCAAAGGTTATGGATATGGATGAAAATGGGTGGTAGTATTCAAAGGATTCAAAGAAATAAACTATACTAAAAAGTATAATCTCGTTTTTTAAGAGAACGACTTTGAGGGTGGTAAAGGGACTTGGACTAATAGGTTAGATGATCCTGGAACTCAAAGTATAGGATGAAAAGGGAAGACGCCACAATTTGATGCGCTCCAACTTCCAACTGATGTTGTTGAGAGAAGCTTGATTGTTCCTGACCGTGAATGCAAGTAAGCCTTGTAATCTGAATGCTTTGAAGATGAAAGAAAGATGGAAAGATGTTGAAGTGTTGGTTACGAAAGCTAGGATATGTGGTGTTTAAGGGAATGGATGAAATGATGAAAAGAAAGGGTTAAGTGTTTAGGGTACGAATATGGTGAAGGGAATGGAAAAGAAAGTTAGTGAAATGAAATTGAAAGGGTGATTGTATTCAAAGGATTCA
The DNA here is from genome assembly GCA_019671005.1 of Hibiscus mutabilis. Lineage (NCBI taxonomy): Eukaryota > Viridiplantae > Streptophyta > Magnoliopsida > Malvales > Malvaceae > Hibiscus > Hibiscus mutabilis. The sequence continues at coordinate 20,662,824 of CM033733.1, read as the reverse complement.
AAGAAAGAAACTACACTAAAAAGTATAATCCTGTTTCTTAAAAGAATGACTTTGAGGGTGGTTGATAGGACTTGGACCCTTTGTTTATATGAACCGAGAACCCGGAGTATGGGATGGAAGGATAGGAGACGCCACAAGCAAAGCTTGATAAGTCAATAAAGTTCTTAAAAGAACAAGTTTGAGAGAAAACCTCACAAAATAAAATATATTGAAAGAAAATTGTGAATAAGTTGTGTTACAAGGGTGGCCGAATGGCCTTATTTATAGTCTACAAATGGGTATGGCCGAAAGGCCATGTGCCTACTCAGCTAGGGAGAAATCTCCCTCTAAATGTCATTCGTGTCTCCCTCCACAAGCCAAGCAACCATTCGGCCGAATAGTGCTTCCCTCTATCCACTTTTGATACGTTCTAATACGCTTCAAGTCTCCAATTGATGTTGTTGAGAGAAGCTTGATTATTCCCGACCGTGAATGCAAGTAAGCCTTGTAATTTGAATGCTTTAAGATGATGAATATGATGGAAAGCTAATGATAGTTTAGGGTACAGAAGCGTTTGATGCGTGGTGTGTAAGGAAATGGATGAAAGAAAGGAAATGGTTAAGTGAAGTGTAGGTTCGGATATGTGAATGGAAATGGAAAGGAAGGATGGTGAAATGGAGTGAAAAAGGATGGTAGTATTCAAAGGATTCAAAGAAAGATCCATGACTTGATCACATCTTTGAAGATTCTCAAGGGGGATGATGCGATCCTAATCAGCACCTACTTTATCCATGACCTGATCACGTCATTGAAGATATAAGGGAGTTTGATAGAGTATTCGAATAAAGAGAAAAAACAAACCAAAATAAAGAACAAACCTAAAAATTCAGATTTGCTTATGGTGGTGGCGTCAATGGAGGAAGCTTGAATATGTGGAGATGGCGTGAGGAATTGATAGTTGTTGTTTTGTCCTCGGCACCCTCTTAGACGCAATTATCTAAGCAAGCAACCTCAAGCGGGTCTAACCCACCCTCCTAGATGCAATTACCTAGGCAAGCAAGAGTGTGAAGATGATCTCCCTCACAAGAACTCGATGATCTTATGTTGAAGATGGCTTCTAGACAAGTTTACCGAACACTTGCAAACTCAAAGAATACTAAAATGTCCAAAGAGAACTTTTTATTAATCAATGAAATCTGAATTACAATGTGGGTGAAGCCTCCTTTATATAGGCCATGGAGAAGTTTTAATCCTACTAAACTTAGGAATTAAATACAATAAATAAATGCTAAAATCTAATGTCCTAATTAGATAAGTAACTTCTAAAAATAAATAAATGCTAAAAATAAAATCCTAATTAAATAAATCTGATCCTAATAGATATTGCAGAATCCTATGTTGATTTAAATTACAAATAATCAAATAAAATCTTGAAAATTCGTAATTATCCAAAAATCCCGTATTAATCCCGTATAGAAATTTCTGCATGCGCTATCTTCGCTAAAATAGACGTATCTTGAGATCCAGATGTCCGATTGAGGCGTTTCAAGATGCGTTAGAAAGATAATTTGCAGCCGGACATGTTTTAAGAAGACATGTTGACCCATAAATGTCTGGATCACATCCAAAAATGCTTCGCAAGTTGACTAATGTTTATGACTTGCAAAGCAGTTTCAACTTCTTTTCCAAGATGATTATTTTGACCGCTCTCATGGTCGTATCATTCCCCCACTCCTCAAAAGGATTCGACCTAGAATCTAGATCGGTAAATGGAGGAAGTTCATCAAAGTACCATAGAAGAGAAGACGTCTTGAAGGATCCTTTTGCAGAGTCTCTTTTTGCAATGTAATTTACAAGTTCCTTCTCATTGGGATCATCACGATTGTTCTTTTGGTCGCAAAGTAACTCATTATCATATTCAAAATTTTTATTAATGCTAAAAGAGGAATAAGCATAAATAGAATTTTGAAAACATTCAATGATACCTTTTGATTGTAAGGTACCTTCGTCGGTGTTTGCCGTTTGATGATCATCTTGAATCGTAATAGTAGGTTCGTCACTGGAAACAAACACACTACTTATAATTTCTTCCTCGTCAATAGGCAAGGTTAAACTCTCGATGGTATCATCTTCCTCATGTTCTTTAGAAGAACAAATTTCTTGATCATGCTCCGGATCACAGTTTTCAATATCATTAGAAGACATGAATTCAGACAATATATCTCTCAAAATTTTTTCTTGAAAATAAAACTTATCTGGACAATCATACCCTGAATGATCTAGTCGACAACAATAATGACATCGAGTCCCCAAAAGGGTAAAATCCAATACGTTGATCAATAACAACCTCAAGAACGACCTGAATCCGATACCAAATGATAGAGTAGCGCAAATTCGAATAAAGAGAAAATCAAAACAAACCAAAATAAAGAACAAATCTTAAAATTCAGATTTGCTTATGGTGGTGGCGTCAATGGAGGAAGCTTGAATATGTGGAGATGGCGTGATGAATTGATAGTTGTTGTTTTGTCCTCGGCACCCTCTTAGACGCAATTATCTAAGCAAGCAACCTCAAGCGGCTCTAACCCACCCTCCTAGATGCAATTACCTAGGCAAGCAAGAGTGTGAAGATGATCTCCCTCACAAGAACTCGATGATCTTATGTTGAAGATGGCTTCTAGACAAGTTTACCGAACACTTGAAAACTCAAAGAATACTAAAATTTCCAAAGAGAACTTTTTATTAATCAATGAAATCTGAATTACAATGTGGGTGAAGCCTCTTTTATATAGGCCATGAAGAAGTTTTAATCCTACTAAAGTTAGGAATTAAATACAATAAATAAATGCTAAAATCTAATCTCCTAATTAGATAAGTAACTTCTAATAATAAATAAATGCTAAAAATAAAATCCTAATTAAATAAATCTGATCCTAATATATATTGCAGAATCCTATGTTGATTTAAATTATAAATAATCAAATAAAATCTTGAAAATTCGTAATTATCCAAAAATCCTGTATTAATCCCGTATAGGAATTTCTGCATGGATTGTCTTCGCTAAAATAGACGTATCTTGATATCCAGACGTCCGATTGAGGTGTTTCAAGATGCTTAGAAAGCTAATTTGCAGCCGGACAAGTTTTAAGAAGACACGTTAACCCATAAATGCCTGGATCCCATCCAAAAATGGTTCGCAAGCTGATTAATGTTTCTGACTTGCAAAGCAATTTCAACTTATTTTCCAAGATTATTATTTTGGCCCCTCTCATGCTCGTATCAGAGTTCTTCCTTACTTCGTTTTATATTACCTTATTTATGATGTCATAAGAATGCATTTATATATTAGGATATTGATATGCTCTAACTCTCCAAATGGCTTTGTTGAGAGAAGCTTTGATTGTCCCGATCTTGAATGCAAGCAAGCCTTGTAATTTGTATGCTTTAGGATGAAATGATGAAGGAAAGATAGCGGATAGGTAGGGTGTGGAATAGTTTAGGGTGGTGTAAGAAGGGAAAATGATAAGAAAGGAAATGGAAGTGTTTAAGGGCATATTCAAATATGGTGATGGAATTGGTGAAAGAAAGTGATGGAATGAAATGGAAGATGATGATAGTATTCAAATGATTCAAAAGAAGAACCTATGTTATAAGAACATAGACCCAATCTTTAGGAGAATATCTTTGAGGGTGGTAGATGACTTAGACCCATTGGTTATAGAGAACCAAGAACCTGAAGTATGGTGGAAAGGAAGTGACGCCACAAGCAATGAAGCTTGATAAGTTGGATAGTTCTAAAAAGAACAAGTTTGAGAGATAAACTCACAAAGATAATTTTATATAATTCAAATGTGTGTTTACAAATGAAATAATCAGCCCTATTTATAGTTTTCTAAGGGCTGGCAAATGGGCACAATACAATGATGACAAGTTGGCTGAAAAGGCATGTATAGGGGTGGTGTTGGTTCGGTTAGGGCTGGTGATGCTTCGGCTGGGTTTGTGCCTTCCTCCAAGCAATTGCGGCCCATTCTTCCCTCCAAATGTTGGCGCCAAGCATGTTCCCCCTAAGGCTGGTCAGTTGTGTCCCTTGGGGAGGGACATGTCCCTTCAAGTGTTGAGCTGAGAGTGGTAGGTTGAGTTGAGATGAGCTCATCGAGCTAGGCATGAGCTGACTTGAGCTAAGCTAGCTAGTTAGTTGAGCTAGACTTAGTTTATGAGCTGAATTGAGATGCTTTGAGATATCCTTAGCTAGGTGAGCTTGTCTTTTAGGAGTCCTTGAGCTATCTTGAATCAATTAGAACCATTAACAGCTGATTGGAGCTGTTTATGAGCTAGTTTCCCTCGGCCAAATTTGAGTGAACTGTTTGAGCTATTTTGGAGCTAAACGAGCTAAAGATGAGCTGCCATTGCATCCCTTTACTTGTGTGGATCATATGACCTACAAGAAGTACACAATAATATTAGTAGATGCAATTAAATATGTTAATGATTACCAATGATAAATAAGTGACTTAAAACTTAAGTAACAATATGGTGTGATCTAATGTATTACACGTCAACATGTAATACATTACACAATTTATTTTCTAGGATCACTTGATGACCTCCAAAGGTTGAAATACATTTATGAGAAAATAGTTCCCTGAGTTGTTTAGCCTTTGAACGGGTAATAGGTCCTGGTGGCATGACTTCTAGAGGCGTGCTCACAACATCCCTCATTCTTTAAGGTAATTTGTCCCCAAATCGTCATTGTCTTCAAATGGAGAGAGGCCTGAAACATTAAAGGTTGCATGCACGCTATATTCTCTTGGTATGACAAATTTGTAGGCGTTGTCATTTACTTTCTCAACCACTTGGAAAAGACCGTCTACTCTTGGTAGTAACTTGGATTTCCTTTGATTTGGAAATCTCTCCTTTCAAAAATAAACCCAAACCCAGTCTCCAAATTTAAAGGTAAGGTGCTTACGTTCCTTGTTATACTTTTGTTTATACTGGCAAGTCTTCTCTCTATATTCTCCCAGACCTGTTGATGTAGCTTCTTTACAAACTCTGCCTTAGCCTTGCCATCTTTGTTCACAACCTGTTCATGAGGCAAAGGTAAAAGATCCAAAGGAGTTAGGGGATTAAAACCATATACCACTTCAAATGGCGAGCATTTTGTTGCTGAATGAAATGGTCGATTATAGACAACTTCACATGTGGTAAAAATTCCTCCCATGTTTTGATGTCTTCTAGACAATGGACCTCAATAGGGTGGATAACACTCGGTTTACTACTTCTATTTATCCATTGGTTTGAGGATGACATGTGGTGGAGAAGAGTAATTTCGTACTAATTTTGTTCCAAAGTGTTCTCCAAAAATGACTTAAGAATTTGACATCTTGATCTGAAATGATAGTTCTTGGAATTCCATGTAGTCTCACTACCTCTTTGAAGAATAAGTTGGCTACATGTTTTGCATCGTCTGTCTTATGGATGGAATGAAATGGGCCATCTTGGAGAATCGATCCTCTATCACAAAAATAGAGTCTCGTCTTATCTTGGCCTTTGGTAATCCAAGCACAAAATCCATCAAAATGTCCACCCACGGTTCAGTTGGAATAGGTAGAGGCATGTACAATCCATGAAGCATGACTCTTGATTTTTCCTTTTTGCAAACAATGCATTGTTTACACATTCTTTCAACGTCAAGTTTCATCTTTGGCCAGAAGAATTGTTCCTTCAAGGTGCTCAATGTTTTGCTTATTCCGAAATGCCCCATCAACCTCCTTCATGTGCTTCTTTCATTAATACCCTCCGAATGGATCCTTGGGGAATGCATATTTGTTCTTCCTTCAAGAGGTATCCGTCTTGCTTGTAGTACTTTCCAACTACAAACTTGTCACAAGATTCATACCTTTCTCGAAAATCATGATCAGTAACGTAGAGATCCTTGATGAATGAAAAACCAAGAATTATGGAACTTAACGAGCTAAGAAGTACATACCTTCTTGATAAAGCATGAGTTACGGCGTTATCTTTACCTTTCTTATAATGAATAACATAAGGCAAAGATTCAAGAAATTCCACCCACTTTGCATGTCGCTTGTTAAGCTTATGCTGTCCTCTGATATATTTCAAGGCCTCGTGATCGGTATGGATAACAAACTCCTTAGGCCATAAGTAATGTTGCCATGTTTCAAGTGCTCAGATAAGTGCATGCATTTCTTTATCATAGGTTGGATAATTTAAAGTAGCACCACTGAGTTTTTCGCTGAAATAGGCATTAGGGCGCCCTTCTTGAGTCAAAACAGCACATATCCCAATTCCGAACGCATCACACTCCACTTCAAAAGTTTTATCAAAGTTTGGTAATGCTAATAGGGGTGCTTCAGTTAAACATCTCTTTACTTCCACAAATGCCACTTCTTGTTCTTTACCCCATTCAGAGTTGCAATTCTTTTTAATGATCCCTGTTAAGGGAGAGGTAATAGAACTGAAATTGGCCACGAACCGCCTATAAAAACTTGCAAATCCATATAAGCTTCTTACTTGACTGACATTGGTGGGTCTCGGCCATTCTTGTATTGCCTTGATTTTCTCGGGATCTACCTGCAAACCTTGTGAACTTACAATAAATCCTAAGAAAGAAAGTTTGTTAGTGCAGAAAATGCATTTCTTAAGATTGTCATACAATTGCTCATCTCTTAAGGTTTTAAGAACAGACCTGAGATGGTGGTCATGATCTTCCATGGTGAGACTGTAAATTAAGATATCATCAAAATAAACAACGCAGAACTTATCGATATAGGGGAGTAAGACTTGGTTCATCAACCTCATGAATGCGCTAAGTGCATTGATTAAACCGAATGGCATAACCATCCACTCGTAAAAACCTTGTTTTGACTTGAATACTATTTTCCACTCGTCCTCTTCTCTCATACGAATTTGGTGATACTCACTCCGGAGATCAATTTTTGAGAAAATGTTGGCTCTACTGAGTTCATCTAGCATATCATAAAGTCGTGGTATAGGATGCCTGTATTTGATGGTGATTTGATTTATGTCACGACAATTTACACACATCCTCCACATTCCATCCTTCTTTGGAACAAACAAAATTGTTACTGCACATGGACTCAAACTTTCCTGAATGTATCCTTTCTCCATAAGTTCTTCAATCTGCCTTTGAAGTTCCTTTGTCTCTTTTGGGTTGCTCTTGTAGGCTAGTTGATTAGGAATGATTACTCCTGGCATGAAATCAATCTAGTGTTCAATCCCTCTAATTGGTGGTAACCACTAGGAATTTCTTCCAGAAAAACATCTTTAAAATCCTACAAAAGAATGGAAATGGAGGAAGGCAAGCCTTCAAATAGATTAGTGTTAAAATAACTCTCCTTGTACATGAGTACAAGTAAAGTTGGTTGTGCGGGTAGGTGTTTTCTGAGATCTCTTTCACGAGCATAAATGTTCATTTTTTTGGCATTTATTTTGTTGGATTCTTCCTTAATGATTTCCATGCTTTTATCTAATGCAACTTGGTCTACTTTCACTTGGCTTGGTGTAAGAGGTGCCAAGATCATGTTCTTGACGTCACAAACAAAGAAGTATCGGTTTGTGAAACCATCATGGGTGACCCTTTTGTTGAACTACCACAGACGGCCAAACAATAGGTGACTTGCATTCATGGGAACCACATCGCATAACACTTCATCTTTGTATCGTCCTATGGTGAATAGAACTCGAACTTGCTTTGTGACTTTCATTTCTTCTCCATCATTTATCTATTAATCTTGTAGGTATTCAGGTGTTTTGAAGTCTTGAATCCAAGCTTTTTGATCATTAAGGTGCTGGCTACATTTGTGCAACTTCCTCCATCAATGATCACACTACGAACTTTACCATTTACACGGCAACGAGTGTGAAAGATGTTCTCATGCTGGTTGTCTTCTATTGACTGAATGTTTAAGGTCCTTTTAACTATGAGAACCTGCCCTGAAGTAGATAGAATATCACAAGAAACTAGTGACATTGTTAGAAAGAAAACAAAAGTAAATTAAACTTCACCAAACACACACAAAGCCTCACGGTCTTTCCAAGGAAAATTAGATGTCACTCAATCACTCGACATTCATGTTTCACTCTTGGGAATATGTTTTTGGCTTTGTAATTCCCCTTCTGATCTCACACACTCTTTATGCCTTTTTCCGTTCGAATCTCTCGACACAGATTTTTAATAAAACTAATCAAACCTATCAAAACTTCAAATACTTGTTGGCGTTTGGGCTGAAAATTAAGGTTAGGCTAAGAAATAGAGAGAAATGAAGGAAATGAAACGAAAAGAAAGGAAGAAATGGTAAGAAAGTTGGAATGGAATGAAATAAGAAAAAGTAAAACAACGTACTACAAGAAATTACTCACAAACTGATCGTGAACAATCAAACTTGAGCAACTTCTCGGAGTTGGACGTTTGCTGATTTGTTTGTTCCACCATCTTTGTGTTTCGTTTCTGATTTTTATTTCTCTTCTTTTTTGTACTATTTGAATTCTTTAAGAAATGGAGAATGAATTCTTTTTGCTTTTCTATCCATTTTTTATCAGAATAATAAACGAAATGAATCACAAATGGTAGCCTTACTTGATTCTCCCTTTACTCTGTTTACCGTATGATACGCTCCAACTCTCCAAATGGCTTTGTTGAGAGAATATTTGATTGTCCCGACCTTGAATGCAAGAAAGCCTTGTAATCCGTATGCTTTATGATGTTTAAGGGGAGATTCGGATATGGTGATGAAATTGGTGAAAGAAAGTGATGGAATGAAATGGAAAATGATGATATTATTAAGGATTCAAAAGAAGAGAACCTATATTATAAGAACATAGACCCAATCTTTAGGAGAATATCTTTGAGGGTGGTAGATGACTTAGACCTATTGGTTATAGAGAACCAAGAACCTGAAGTATGGTGGAAAGGAAGTGACGCCACAAGCAATGAAGCTTGATAAGTCGGATAGTTCTAAAAGGAACAAGTTTGAGAGATAAACTCACAAAGATAATTTTATATAACTCATAGGTGTGTTTACAAATGAAATAATCAGCCCCATTTACAGTTTTCTAAGGGCTGGCCGAATGGCCACAATACACTGATGAAAAGTTGGTCAAAAAGGCATTTACAGGGATGATGTTGGTTCAATTAGGGGCTGATGATGCTTCGGCTAGGTTTGTACCTCCCTCCAAGCAATTGCCGCCCATGCTTCCCTCCAAATGTCGGTGCCAAGAATGTTCCCTCCAAGGCTGGTTGGTTATGTCCCTTGGGGAAGGACATGTCCCTCCAAGTGTTGAGCTGGGAGTGGTAGCTTGAGCTTAGATGAGCTCCTCGAGCTAAGCATGAGCTGACTTGAGCTAAGCTAGCTAGTTAGTTGAGCTACACTTAGTTTAGGAGCTGAATTGAGCTACTTTGAGATATCCTTAGCTAGGTGAGCATGTCTTTTAGGAGTCCTTGAGATATCTCGAATCAATTGGAACTGTTAAGAGCTAATTGGAGCTGTTTATGAGCTAGTTTCCCTCAGCTGAATTTGAGTGAGTTGTTTGAGCTGTTTTGGAGCTGAACGAGCTAAAGATGAGCTGTCATTCCATCCCTTTACTTGTGTGGATTATATGTCCTATAAGAAGCACAAAATAATATAAGTAGATGCAATTAAATATGTGAATGATTACTAATGATAAATAAATGACTTAAGTAACAATCTGGTGTGATCTAATGTATTACACGTCAATATGTAATACATTACACAATTTCTTTTCTAGGATCATTTGACCTCCAAAGGCTGAAATACATTTATGAGAAAATACTTCCCTGAGTTGTTTATCCTTTGAACGGGTAATAGGTCCCGGTGGCATGACTTTTGGATCTTTTGGAGGCATGCTCATTTCAGATATGATCATATGTCCCATTTATCATGTAATATTAATTTATTATTCATGCATAGCATATGACCTACATTCTTACATAGTTATTTCTTATTTTCTACTATATGCATACTTATGTGTGTTTGCAACATTTGTCGGACATACCAGCCACATAAACGAAGGGGAGATTGAAAGGTAGTTCACCTAAAGCTCAATCAGCTTAAAACAAGCTCAATTCAAGCTTATTCTTTCGGTTCAGCTCATTTCAGCTCCTATTAGCTCCATTCAGATCCAATGAGCTCAAGATAGCTTAAGGACACTCATGAAGAAGCTCACCTAGCTAAAGGGCAGCTCACAAAGCTCATTCAAGTCCAAGCAAACTCTTTCACTCGAGCAAGCACAAGTAAGCTCATAAATAGCTCCATTTAACTCCAGAACATGAAAGGAAGCTCAAGGACACTAGAAAAGGCGTTCACCTAGCTAAGGGTAGCTTATAATAGCTTAAATTAGCTCAAATACTAGCTACAGCTCCTCCGACTCAAAGCTCAGCTTACATCTAGCACCCCCAGCTCACTTCAACTCAAGCTACCTATGTCATCTCACCAACCCAAGGTCACCACTTCAAGGGACATGTCCCCTCATAGAAACACATCCTAGACCTTAGGAGGGAAACCAAAATGGCGGCAAAGTAATGGAGGGAAAGCTAAATGGTGCCAAAACCATTGGAGGGAGACACCAACCATTGCCGAATGGACACAAGCAATTTGGAGGGAGATTTGGGCGGCAAAACCAAGCTTGGAGGGAGATTTGGGCATCACATTTTGGAGGAAAACCTTTGAATGAGGCATGACTTAAACTGAATGGTTATTTGAATAGATAGAGGACTTTTTGGCCATGCCCCTTTGTAAACTATAAATATGGTCATTCGACCACCCTTGTAAACAACTAATTCACAACATTTCTTTGAAATATATTTATCTTTTGTGAGGTTTTCTCTCAAACTTGTTCTTTTAAGAACTTTATCGACTTATCAAGCTTTGCTTATGGCGTCTCCTATCCTTCCATTTATACTTTGGGTTTTAGGTTCATCTAACCTACGGGTCCAAGTCCCTTACCACCCTCAAAGTCATTCTCTTAAGAAACAAGATTATACTTTTTAGTATAGTTTCTTTCTTTGAATCCTTTGAATACTATCACCTTTTTCATTTCATTTCACTATCTTTCTTTTCCATTTCCTTCACCATATCCTACCCTAAATACTTAACTATTTCCTTTCTTTCTTCCCTTCCCTTAAAACCACGCATCACTTCAACATCTTTCCATCTTCAAAGCATTCAACTACAAGGCTTACTTGCATTCACAGTCAGAAACACTAAAGCTTCTCTCAACAACATCAATTAGAGAGTTAGATCATATCATATGGTAATCAGAGCTTTTGGAAGAATCAAGTAAGCCCCTATTTTTTGTGATTTCATTTTATGATAAAAAAGTACAAAAAAAAGAAGTAAAAATCAGAATTCCTTCATACATCTAAGGAATTCAAGTTAGTACAAAAAAAGAATAGTGAAATACAAAGGTGGTAAATGCAAAACAAAGCAAACAAACAACAAGCTCGAAGAAGTACATCAAGATTGATTGTTTCTCAGTCGAGTTGTAAGTGAGTTTTGTGGTACGTTTATTTTACTTTCTTTTATTTCATTTCATTTTTATTATCCTACCCTTTCATTCATTTCTTTCATTTCTTTTCATTATTCCTTTCTTTTCTAGCCTAACCTTATTGTAGCCCAAACACCATATAGTTAAAGTTTGACAGGTCTTGAGTAAGTTCTTTCAAGAACTTGTGACGAAAGAATCGAGCGGTAAAAGGAAAGAGAGTTGTGAGCACAGAAGGGGAAGTAAAAGCCTAATTCCCAAGAGTGAAACACAAGTGCTGAGTGATTGAATGACATCTAACTTTTTCCTTAGAGTGACTGTGAGGTTTTATGTGTGTTTGGTGAGGTCCAATTTATTTATTTATTTATTATTTTCACTAACCTTGTCACAGGGTTTTTTAAACAATCCATCAACCTCAAGAGGAGAAAATGAGACCCAAGACGTGCTAGATGATCAACAATGATCAAACATCTTTCAGACATGTTTCCATGTCCAAGGCAAAATGTGCTTCGTGATCATAAATGGTAGAAGCTGTACCAATATTGCTAGCACTTTGATGGCAAGAAACTTGGTTTGACAACAACAAAGCATCCAAGTCCATACAAGATTCAGTGGCTTAATGATGATGAAGAAATCACTATCACAAAACAAGTTGACATTTCCTTTTCCATTGGAAGATACAAGGATGAATTTGTGATATGGCACCCACGCATACCAACCATCTATTATTAGGGAGGCCGTGGTAATTTGATAAAAGAGCAGACAATGATGGATTCACCAACCGATACTCTTTCCCATATGAAGGCAAGAAGATTACCTTAGCACCTTTAACACTTAGCCAAGTGAAGGAGGATCAATTTCACTTGAAAAAAAGCCTCGAGGCCATGGAGAAAATTGAGAAAGTTGAAGAAAAAGAAAAAGAAGTTGATATTGGAAAAGAAACACAAAAAGAAAGTGGAATTGAAAATGAGTGTGCTGGAGAAAAGGAGAAAGAAAAATATTTTATCTAACAATTCTTTTCCTTCTATTCTTGATTTTTCATTGTTGTAGGATGTTAAAAAGAAGGCCTCAAAAGACATTCCATGAGCAATTCCAATCATGACGATGATCCAGCAACATTCATGTTTTGATGAATCAATAATGCTTCTCATGGAGTACATCAAACATTAACCACCATCCATGAACATTGTTGGGTTTGTTTCCTCTATGCTTGTCAATCTAATTTTTCTTTCTACTAATCTGGTTATGATTATAGGAAATAAAAGAAAACATAAGTTAAAAAATGAACTATATCGGAAGATGTGAGGAAACAAAAGAGAGGTTCGACTAGATGAAGTTTCAAAAGTGATCATATCATTTGACATTGCAGCATTACACAAACATTTTTGGAGTTGCGCATGGAAAGAAGTATATTCAAGGTTGTTTCAAATCAAGGATATCCCAAAGAACATACCTCTTCAAGATGATGATCCAAGAAAAATGACTTTTGGAGGACCAATAGATGCGTTCTTTCACATTCCAAAAGAAATGTTCCTTGACTCGTCAAAAGTTGTCTCTTAAAGATGCATATCTAAAAGACATGTATCTTGAAGATGGTTATTCAAAAGGAGGTAATTCTTGAAAGTGGTTGTCCATTAACAAGGAAGAAGGAGGATTCGGCCATTCAAACATCTTCCTACTGCTGTTTCAAACCAATTGATGATTTGGGGACAAATCGCCTTAAAGAAGGGGGATGATGCGATCCTAATCAGCACCAACATTATCCATGACTTGATCACGTCATTGAAGATCATCAAGGTTGATTCTAAGGGAGTTCTTCCTTACTTCATTTTCTATTACCTTATTTATGATGTCATAAGCATGCATTTATATCTTTGGATACGCTTATCATATGTCCCATTTATCATGTCCTACTAATTTATTATTCATGCATAGAATATGACCCACATCCTTAGTTATTTCTTATTTTCTATTATATGCATACTTATGTGTGTTTGCAACATTTGAAGGACATACCAGCCGCATAAATGAAGGGGAGTTCTGCCTTACTTTATCTTTTATTATATTCTTTATGCATTATATAATGTTATAAGCATTCTTTTATATAGTAGGATTATCATATGCTATCATTCATTTGCATAGTATATGATATTCATGTATAGCCTATGATCCACATCTTTAAATTATGCTTATACCTTAGTTAGTCATGTTTCACATTCATATTCCTGTGTTATCATTGCATTTGCATAATTAGCATAAGCATACATATTCCTTAAGAACCTAGCTTTAGCTTAGCTTTTTTTCTTTATTACATTTATAGGCATTCACTTATGTTTACTTGCATTGTCTATAGCAAAGGTTCCAACGAAGGGCAACTCATTCTAGCTCAACTATTCGGATCAAGATTAAGCAAGCTCGAGCCAGCTCCAATTAGCTCAAGGCATTAAAGGGAAGCTCGCCTAGCTCAAGGGCAGCTCATGGAAGCTCAATGAAGGGGTGCAAGATTCAATCAGCTCAATTCAGCTCATTTTAGCTCAAGGCTAGATTGACCAGCTCATCTCAACTCAAGCTTCCAACAATAGCTTAACACCTCAAGGGGCATGTTCCCTCCCAAGAGACATGTCTACCACCCTTGGAGGGAACACAAAAGTGACGCCATTTCCTTGGAGGGAAGCTTGAATTTGGGAGGCAAATCTGCCTTGGAGGGAGGCACCATCACTATTCGGCCAACCTTGAAGAATCATGCCTTTGTGAACCAATTTTTGCCCTTAGCCGAATAGACACACACCATTTCGGCCAACCCTTTCATTTCCTATAAATAGGAAAGCATTTTGTCATTTGTAAACATCTCATTCAAATTATAGAATTTCCTTTTGTGAGAATTTCTCTCTTTTAGTTCTTTTAAAACTTTATCAACTTATCAAGTACTTGTACTTGTGGCGTCAACCTTTCTATCCACCTTGATACTTTGGGTTCTTGGTTCTTCATAACCAACGTGTCCAATCCTTTCTACCATCCCTTAAAGACATCTATAAGGTTCTGGGTTAGGCTCTCTATAGCCTAGTTTCTTCCTTGATTCTTTAAGATACTATCTTCACCCTTTCCATCCCTAAATACCACCATATCCGAAACATCCCTTACCTTTACATTCCTTCCATTACCATCACCATTCTCATTCACCAAACTTACCATCTTCCGTAGCCACCATTAAAATACCTTTCATTCTTTTAAGCCTATCTTACTTGCAGGTTTCTTGCTTCCTTCCTAGATCCAACAATCAAAGAAACCACCTCCAACAACATCAAGGACGGAGTATATCATTTGGGAATCAGAGCTTTTGGTGGAAGAAACAAGTGCATCAATTGAAGCCCAACTCAAGCAACGAAAGAAATTGTAAGTTACTATCCTTTGTCATTTTAATTTGTTCAAAAAAAAGAAAAAGAGATTTGAAAAGTAGAAAAAAAAAGAAAAGAAGTTTCGAATAGCACAAGTTGAAGGGTGAAAAAGCACAACAACATCATCTTCAACATCAAGCCTAATGCCATATTCTTCAAGACTTTGATTGTTGGTCAAGAAAGGTTGTGTGTTTCTTGCCAAGTAAGTAACCCTTTTCTTCCTTTTCTTTTTCAAACTAACATTTCAACGACGCACAAGATACAATACTTGCCTAAGTATTGAGTAAGTTCCTTAGAAAAACTTTACAAGAGAGAAAGGAGTGGAAAAAGGTAAATTGAGAGTGTGAGATCAGAAGGGGATAATAAAAGCCAAATAACATCACAAAATGGAAACACAAGTGTTGAGTTGAGTGAAATTTCCTTGGAGTGAATTTGTGAGGTTTTTTTGTTGAGTGTAAATCTGGTAAGGTCTTTTCATTTTCTTATTTCATCAGTAACAAATGCACAACATTCTTTTCCATCTACTTCCAACAGGGTTCTTGTTGTTAAAAGAACACCAAGTCTACAAGCTAAGGATGATGACTAGCAAAGGGAGAACATCTTCTACACCCGATGCCACGTGAATGACAAAATATGCTCCTTGATCATCGATGGAGGAAGTTGCACCAACGTGGCTAGTACTATGATGATGGAATGACTTGGCTTAAAGACAACCAAACATCCAAGTGCCTACAAATTACAATGGTTGAACGAGGGAGGCGAACTAAAGGCCAACAAGCAAGTACGGATTCGACTTTCAATTGGAAATTACAAGGATGAAGTCTTGTGTGATGTAGTGCCCATGAGTACGAGTCACCTCTTGTTAAGGTGACCATGGCAGTTTGATAAAAGAGCTACCCATGACAGATTCACTAATCCCTGCTCTTTCATGTTCAAAGGAAATAAGTTCATTTTGACACCGTTAAACCCAAGCCAAGTGCATCATGATCGGATCCAATTAAGCAAGAGGATTGCAGCTTGGAATGAGAGCAAAAAGGAGGAAGAAATCAAAGAGAAATGAATAGGAAAAGAACATTTTGAAGAACAATTGGAGATTGAGATTATGGATAAAAATTAGTTAAAGATGAAAATGAAAAGAAGGAAGGTGGAGAAGAAAAAGAGAATGAGAAGCAGATTTTATCTAACACTTCTTTTCCTTCAATTCTTGATTTTTCATTTTTATAGGTTGGTGAAAGGATAACTCCAAAGGATGTCCCGAATACATTGCCAATCATAAAGACAATCCAGCATCATCAATGTGTTAATATGTTGCTATTGATGAGAAAATCCCAAAAGATGTGTCAAAAAAGTCCCTCATCATCGAGCAACCCTCGCCCATCAAGATTGTCAAACATCATCCATGATTCGCAATTTCTTTCCATTTTGTTATAAGTTTCTCTTTCTCTAACCTTGGCTTGTTTTGCAGAAAAATGATTCACCTATATGGAGTAATGCTATCAATTGGCGATGACAAGTTTCTTTAACATTTTGAGATTCGTTGGAGTGTCAAATTCAAGACTAACCTTCAATCATTCATTCTGCCAAAGAAAGATCAACTCAAGGATGGAAAGGAGGAACTATCCACATATTCTAGAGAAATCATTCGAAGAGGTACAAGAGCAAGAAAAGTTGGCATAAATCATAAGGATCTTGATAAAGTAGCGCAATCTTGGATTTGGAAGCCTTCAATCAAGTTGTTGCAAGAACTAGGAGCTCTAGACTCAATCAAGAAAGCTTTCGGCAGATCTGAAAATTCAGGATGAAAAGAGAAGGCTTTTCTTGAAAATTTCAGATTTAATGCTGGAAATTCAAGAAACGAAGATAAGAGGGAAGATAAGATGATGATTAATAAGAATAAAAACAAAAGATTGAAAAAGACTAAGATAAGGAGATAGGTAAAACAAATCTGAAAATTCCAGCTTTGTTTATGGAATTATGGAAGGTGGTGTGAAGGTTGAAGATGAAGATGGCTTGTGAATTGTTGTTGTTGTTTTGTCCTCGGCACCCTCTTAGACGCAATTATCTAAGCAAGCAACCTCAAGCGGCTCTAACCCACCCTCCTAGATGCAATTACCTAGGCAAGCAAGAGTGTGAAGATGATCTCCCTCACAAGAACTCGATGATCTTATGTTGAAGATGGCTTCTAGACAAGTTTACTGAACACTTGCAAACTCAAAGAATACTAAAGAGAACTTTTTATTAATCAATGAAATCTTCTCAAACCTTCATCATTTTATAGATGAATGATGACTTTAACCTAAAGCTAAGAATGAATAAAATAAACAAACAAATCTTGTCCATTAAATTGGACTTGATCTAACGGCTTGGGAGAAGGATGGCTGGTTCCTAAAGTATATAAAACCCTAAAAACATAATTTAAATGTTAATAATTAGGTTGGGTTAAGTTTAATTCGTCCAAAGCCTTATATGTTAGCTTTTGGGCTGAATTTTAAAAAATCTCGTAATAATCCCGTATCCAGTTTTCTGCATGCATAATCTTCAGTAAATTGGACGTATCTTGAGTTCCCGATGTCCGATTGATGCGTTTCAAGATGCGTTAGAAAGGTAACTGAATGACGGACAATTTTTTAGGAGACAACTCGAACCAAAAATGCCTGGATCCCATCCGAAAATTCGTCGCAAGTTAGCTGACTTTCTAGACTTCACAAATAGATTCAGTTTCTTGTCCAAGATGCATCATTTTTGACATCCTATGCGTGCATTGTTTTGGCCATTATTGTTTGCATCGAACAAATTCAGATTCTTGTCCAATATGAGTAATTTAACCCTGCTCATGCATGTATAATTCCACCACTCCTCAAAAAGGATTCGTCCTCGAATCTAAATCGGCAATGAGAGAACAATCATCAACTTCAATTGAAAAGGCTTCTTTGTTGTATGTGGAGTGATCTAATTGAACTCCTCTCAATTGTTCAACAAAATCCTGAAAAAATAAGAAAATACTACTTGAACATTTGTAATGATTAGTCAAAACAAAATCACTCGTCACATTCTTTTTCTTTTGGGCTTTGTGTGACTTTTACCTCATATGTATTTTCACTCACCAAATTTGGGCCATTAATTTGACTTTTTTCACTCTCGGCCTCTTTACTCTCAATCTTTTGTATCTCACATCCCATATCCCTCTCACAAAATTTATCAGCAATGTACAATTTCTGTAGATGAGAAAGTGTTTCTAATGGAATGATAGGACAAGAATCAAATGAAAGGTTAGAATTACACTTACTTTCTTCGTGGGGAGGTGATGAGAGTATAGCAAGTGGACCTACTACTTCACATGAGGGATTAGAATCATTGTCATCTTGCCTAATGTGTTCACTATCACTATCCTTTTTTTTGGGAGATGGTTCTTCTCTAATATCAACATTTGCACAAATGCTAGAAGTAGAAGTACGAAGAGAATGATGTGTTCCTTCTGGTTTTGGGATGTCTTCATGGTTGGTTGCCTTTGTGTGGTTAATTGATTCAGCCTTTTGTGCTTCCAATCTTTTTCGTTTTATCCTCTCACACTTTTTTTTGCTTTCGCTATTTCTTCATCTACTTTTTCCGACTCTATTGTAGCAAACGAGAACTTCTGGCCTTGGTGCACAACCGAGTATCCATTTTGTATTAATTTGATGGACAGCACCACGATCATTTTTCCAAGGTCTTCCTAATAGCAAGTGGGTGACTTCCATAGGAACCACGTCACACCATACATCATCACAATAGCTTCCAAGAGTAAAAGAGATTAAACAACATTCGGTTACCTTCATATCTGGTCCGCTATTAAACCCTTAAAGATGACACAGCTTAGGGTGTTCTTGGCATGGTAGATTGAGTGCATGAACAATGAAGCTACTCACTAAGTTTACACGACTGTCACCATCAATAATTAAAGAACATAGATTACCTTGTATCTTACATCATGACCAAAAAATATTTATTGGTATACGATAACGAGTGTTGAAAAGAGAATAAAACATCCTAATTGCTTTAAGAATCCAAAGAAAAGGTTAGACACTAATAGAATTATAGTTGCAAGGAGAAAGAAGAGTATGCAACTTTTAGTCCTACTAACACAAGGAAACAAGAAGGTGTTAGAAGATGTGTAAGAAGCAATAAATTCTAAAACAAACGAAAACTAATGGCTAAGATTGAAAGAAAATTAGAAAAACCCTGAAAACTCGGGAATTTTGCAGCAAATTGATGTACTTCGTTCGAGGTGTTCCTGATGTCAAATAATTCTGAAATATTTTGTGGTGACTCCTCAAAAGGTGTAGATATGATATGGAAATTTTCAGCTCAAAATTCGCTCGTTTGAATTTGACGAATTTTCCCTAATTTTCGAGTTTTTCACCCAAAAATGCCAAAATTCTTGTCAAGAATCGTCCCAAATCTGATACCAAATGATAGATTAGTGCAATCTTGGATTTGGAAGCCTTCAATCAAGTTGTTTCAAAGAACTAGGAGCTCTAGACTCAATCAAGAAAGCTTTGGGCAGATCTGAAAATTCAAGATGAAAAGAGAAGGCTTTTCTTGAAAATTTTAGATTTAATGCTGGAAATTCAAGAAACGAAGATAATAGGGAAGATAAGATGATGATTAATAAGAATAAAAACAAAAGATTGAAAAAGACTAAGATAAGGAGATAGGTAAAACAAATCTGAAAATTCCAGCTTTGTTTATGGAATTATGGAAGATGGTGTGAAGGTTGAAGATGAAGATGGCTTGCGAATCGTTGTTGTTGTTTTGTCCTCGGCACCCTCTTAGACGCAATTATCTAAGAAAGCAACCTCAAGCGGCTCTAACCCACCCTCCTAGATGCAATTATCTAGGCAAGCAAGAGTGTGAAGATGATCTCCCTCACAAGAACTCGATGATCTTATGTTGAAGATGGCTTCTAGACAAGTTTACTGAACACTTGCAAACTCAAAGAATACTAAAGAGAACTTTTTATTAATCAATGAAATGTTCTCAAACAAATAAGAAAGCATCATCCTTTTATAGATGAAGGATGAATTTAACCTAAAGCTAAGAATGAATAAAATAAACAAACAAATCTGGTCCATTAAATTGGACTTGATTAACAGCTTGGGGGAAGGGTGGCTGGTTCCTAAAGTATATAAAACCCTAAAAACATAATTTAAATGTTAATAATTAGGTTGGGTTAAGTTTAATTCATCCAAAGCCTTATACGTTAGCTTTTGGGCTGAATTTTACAAAATTTCGTAATAATCCCGTATCCAATTTTCTGCATGCGCAGTCTTCAGTAAATTGGATGTATCTTGAGTTCCCGATGTCCGATTGACGCATTTCAAGATGCGTTGAAAAGGTAACTGAATGATGGACAATTTGCTAGGAGACAACTCGACCCAGGAATGTCTGGATCCCATCCGAGAACTCATCACAAGTTAGCTGACTTTCCAGACTTCACAAACAGATTTAGTTTCTTGTCCAAGATGTATCGTTTTTGACCTCCTATGGGTGCATTGTTTTGGCCATTATTGTTTGCATCGAACAAATTTAGCTTCTTATCCAATATGAGTAATTTAACCCCGCTCATGCATGTATCAAATATGTTCATGAAAAGATTTGAAGCAATGACGAAAGATCGTGATTTTACCAACCATCATGATGGACCAAAGAGAGAAATTGAAAAGATACGTATCTTCACTAAAGGCCATGATGTTTCGGACCAATGAATGATTCAAAGGATAATTTTTTTACCCAATAGGCATGACATTCAGAGAAAGATGAGCCAAGAAGATTAAACATTTCATTTGGGAGAAGAAGTAAGGATTCGTCCACCCCTAAAGTAAGGAGGTGTCTATTGAAGAACACATTTGATTTGAGGACAAATCGCCAAAAAAGGGAGGATAATACAATCCTAATCAACACCAACTTTCTTCATGACTTGATCACACCATTGAAGATCATCAAGGCTAATTCGAAGAGATTTCTACCTTACTTTATCTTTTATTATCTTCTTTATGCATTATATAATGTTATAAGCATGCTTTTACATATTAGAATTATCATATGCTATCATTCATTTGCATAATATATGATATTCATGTATAGCCTATGATCCACATCTTTACATTATGCTTATACCTTAATTAGTCATGTTTCACATTCATATTCCTATGTTATCATTGCATTTGCATAAGCATGCTTCATGCATTCCTTAAGAACCTAGCTTTAGCTTAGCTTTTTTTCTTTATTTCATTTATGTTTACTTGCATTGTCTATAGGTTAATATCAGCTCATACAAGCAAAGAGACCAATGAAGGGCAACTCATTCTATCTCAACCATTCGGATCAAGTTTAAACAAGCTCGAGTCAGCTCCAGTTAGCTCAAGCCAGCTCGAAGGCATTAAAGGAAAGATCACCTAGCTCAAGAAGCTCAATGAAGGAGTGCAAGATTCAGTCAGCTTATACCAGCTCAAGGCTAGCTCAACCAGCTCATCTCAGCTTAAGCTTCCAACAACAACTCAACACCTCAAGGGGCATGTTCCCTCCTAAGAGACATGTCTACTACCCTTGGAGGGAACACAAAAGTGGAGCCATTTCCTTGGAGGGAAGCTTGAATTTGGGCGGCAAATCAGCCTTGGAGGGAGGCATCATCACTATTCGTCCAGCCTTGAAGAATCATGCCTTTGTGAACCAATTTTTGCCCTTAGCCGAATAGACACACACCATTTCGGACAACCTTTTCATTTCCTATAAATAGGAAAGCACTTTGTCATTTGTAAACATCTCATTCATATTATAAAATTTCCTTTTGTGAGAATTTCTCTCTTTTTAGTTCTTTTTAAAACTTTATTGACTTATCAAGTACTTGTACTTGTGGCGTCAACCTTTCTATCCACATTGATACTTTGAGTTCTTGGTTCTTTATAACCAACGCGTCCAAGTCTTTTCTACCACCCCTTAAAGACATCTATAAGGTTCGGGGTTAGGCTCTCTATAGCCTAGTTTCTTCCTTGATTCTTTAAGATACTATCTTCACCTTTTCCATCCCGAAACACCAACATATCCGAAACATCCCTTACCTTTACATTCCTTCCATTTCCATCACCATTCCCATTCACCAAACTTACCATCTTCCGCAGCCACCATTAAAATACCTTTCATTCTTTTAATCATTTCTTGCTTGCTGGTTTCTTGCTTCCTTCCTAGATCCAACGATCAAAGAAGCCATCTCCAACAACATTAAGGACGGAGTATATCATAAGCTCAATTCAAGCTCATTCTTTCGATTCAGCAAATTTCAGCTCCTATTAGCTTCATTTAGCTCCAATAAGCTCAAAATAGCTTAAGGACACTCATGAAGAAGCTCACCTAGCTAAAGGGAAGCTCACAAAGCTCATTCAAGTCCAAACAAGCTCTTTCACTCAAGCAAGCACAAGTAAGCTCCATTCAGCTCCAGAACATGCAAGAAAGCTCAAGGACACTAGAAGAGGAGTTCACCTTGCTAAGGGTAGCTTATAATAGCTAACATCAGCTCAAACACTAACTGCAGCTCGTCCAGCTTAAAGCTCAGCTCAACTCAGCTCACATCTAGCTCCCCCATCTCACTTTAGCTCAAGCTACCTATGTCAGCTCACCACCCCAAGGTCACCACTTCAAGGGCATGTCCCCTCATAAGAAACACACCCTTAGACCTTTCGAGGGAAAACAGAATGGCGAAAAAGAAATGGAGGGAAAGCTATATGGTGCCAAAACCATTAGAGGGAGACACCAACTATTGTCGAACAAACACAAGCAATTTGGAGGGAGATTTGGGTGGAAAAACCAGACTTGGAGGGAGATTTGGGCGTCACATTTTGGAGGGAAACCTTTGAAGGGAGGCATGACTTAAACCAAGTGGTTATTTGAATAGATAGAGGCCTTTTCAGCCATGCCCCTTTCTAAACTATAAATAGGGTCATTCGGCCACCCTTGTAAACAACTCATTCACAACATTTCTTTGAAATATATTTATCCTTTGTGAGGTTTTCTCTCAAACTTGTTCTTTTAAGAACTTTATCGACTAATCAAGCTTTGCTTGTGTCGTCTTCTATCCTTCCATTTATACTTTGGGTTCTAGGTTCATCTAACCTACGGGTCCAAGTCCCTTACCACCCTCAAAGTCATTATCTTAAGAAACAAGATTATACTTTATAGTATAGTTTCTTTCTTTGAATCCTTTGAATATTATCACCCTTTTCATTCTATTTCACTATCTTTCTTTTCCATTTCCTTCACCGTATCCTACCCTAAACACTTAACCATTTCCTTTCTTTATTCCCTTCCTTTAAACACCACGCATCCAAGCTTCCGCAACCATCACTTCAACATCATTCCATCTTCAAAGCATTCAGACTACAAGGCTTACCTGCATTCACGGTTAGGAACAATCAAGCTTCTCTCAACAACATCAATTGGAGAGTTGGAGCGTATCACATTCACCTATCCGAACCTACCTTTCACTTAACCATTTCCTTTCTTTCATCCATTTCTTTATACACCAGGCATCAAACGCTTCCGCACCCTAAACTATCATCAGCTTTCCATCAGATTCATCATCTTAAAGCATTTGAATTACAAGGCTTACTTACATTCAAGGTCGAGAACAATCAAGCTTCTCTCCACAACATCAATTGGAAAGTTGAAGTGCATTGGAATGTGTTATATGGTAATCAAAGCTTTGGAAGAATCAAGTAAGCCCCTATCTTTTGTGATTTCATTTTTGTGATCAAAAGAAAGTAAGTGCAAAAAAAAGAAAAAGCAAAATCAGAATTCCTTTTCATCTTCTTAAGGAATTCGAATAGTACAAAAAGAAAGAATAGTGAAACACAAAGGTGGTGAAGGCAAAGCAAAGCAAACAAACAACAAGCTCGAAGAAGACATCAAGATTGATTGTTTCTCGATCAAGTTGTAAGTGAGTTTTGTGGTACGTTTGTTTTACTTTCTTCTATTTCATTTTCATTTCTATTCTTCCTATAACCTACCTTTTTCATTTTTTTCTTTCCATTCCTTATTTCATTTCCTTTATTCCTTCTTTTCTAGCCTAACCTTATTTGCAGCCCAAACACCATATAGTTTAAAGTTCTGACAGGTTTTGAGGAAGTTCTTTTAAGAACTTGTGACGAGAGAATCGAGCGGTAAAAGGTAAGATAGCGGTGAGTTCAGAAGGGGAAGTAAAAGCCTAATTCCCAAGAGTGAAACACAAGTGCTGAGTGATTGTGTGACATCTACTTTTCCTTAGAGTGACCGAGAGGTTTCTTTATTTGGTGAGGTTTTTTGTTAATTACTTTATTATTTTTACTAACCATGTCACAACATTCTGAATGTTCAAACCGAGGAGAAAGACAACAACCTCCAAACCTCTAAACTCAAGCATTGATTCAAGAAATGCAAATGCTATTGCATGCAAAGCTTTAACCTATTCATGAGAGGATGGATCGGTTGGAAGAATCACAAGGCAATGTTCGAGGCATTAGGAGACAACATCAACAAGCAAATGAGTTTGTGGACGATAATGAGGAGGAAGAGGTTGAGCAAGCATCATAAAGAATTGATCCAATATATCAAGGAGGGCGTGCCCAAATTCATGACAACCTCAGCAACATCCGAGTTACAATGCCACAATTTCAAGGCAAAACCAATCCGAAGGCATATCTAGATTGGGAGAGCAAAGTGGAACATATTTTTGAATGCCATAACTACTCAGAACAGAAAAAGGTTCGATTAGCCGCCATGGAGTTCATTGACTATGCTTTGGTGTGGTGGGATCAGCTGACAAGCACAAGAAGACGCAATGGAGAAAGGCCAATCAACACTTGGCATGAAATGAAAGGTATCATGAGAAGAAGATTCATACATGTTCATTATCACCATGATTTGTTTCAAAAGTTGCAAAATCTTAAGCAAGGCAACCAGAGTGTAGAAGATTATTACAAAGAAATGGAGGTTGTAATGATTTGAGCCAATGTTGATGAAGATAGAGAAGCAACCATGGCCAGATTCTTAGCAGGACTCAATATAAAAATTGCCAATGTGGTGGAGTTACAACACTACATTGAGATTGATGAGATGGTACACACGGCTATGAAGGTTGAGCAGGAAGAACGGAGAACAAGTGGAGAACAAGGAAACGGGCCATATAGCCTATGATGTTAAATGCCGAGGCAAGTCGTGGTGGAAATAGGTCTAGGCAAGCAAGTGGAGAACAAGAATAAGAAAACAAGTTGAGACTCCAAAACCCAAGCCAGTCGTCGTGGAAACAAGCAGAGGCAAGCAAGTGGAGAACAAAGAATGCACTAGTGATATTAAATGCTTCAAATGTATGGGACGAGGCCATATAGCTAATCAATGTCCAAATCTGATGCGATCTCGTCTTGGAATTTACCGAGATGCTTGAATTGCCCGATCGTAAATGAAGTAACTTTGTGTTGTAATACTTGCAACGATTTTCAGATGGCTTAAAGGGTGATTGATGTGAGCACATCTACTTCTGATATGGAGATCTTGCCAACGGGACCAATCACTCGTTCTAAGGCTAAGTTATTCAGGGAAGTTCTTTTCACTTAAATGCTTTCAAGCTTCCCATTCATTTCTTAATGTTTCAGCCTTAGACAATAAGCTATATACTGTTTTACATGCTGATATCTGACATAATATATAACTTAAACTTAGTTTATATATATAAGTATTGAATATGCTAAGTTAAAGTGTGTTTGCTTGTGTGTTTATTTGTTTTTTTAGGAAATAACAAGTGTGGGCAACTTAAGGAAGCTAAGGCCAGCTCAAATGCAGCTCAACAATGAGTGTGCAGCTCAGAGCAGCTCAACACATTGTAAAAGTAAAAAAACAAATAAAGGATTATAGAAGTTTAACTAATAACTAATCTAGAAAGCAAATAAAGTAAAAGAAAAGATGAATTCAAATGAGAGAGAGATAGGCCAGGTTATCGTGAGTTGAGGTGTGATAGCCGATTGGATCGTTTTGGTAAAAGAGTGCACGGGCAACTCAGTTGCCGTGGCAACTTGCACAACGGGGTTGCCTTGGCAACTAATCGATGGTTGCCTGGGCGACTAGTTGGGCAACTACTTGGGCTTCTGCGCAGCAACCTTCAAGGTTCGGCAGAGCGTTCTTCAATGGTTTCTTCTTGTCCCTAAGTCGAAACTCTAGCTACTTGTGCATGCCTTGATAATTCATCCCTGCGTGAATCAAGGGTGAACAACAACTAATCTTGCGCTCCTCTTAGCCGTTGAAATCCTTAACTTATTCCTAAGCCGGATTAATCTTCACCATCAATAGATTGAATAAAGATCATATTCATTCGTTTCTTGAATCTAACTCTCCCGATATTAGATAAATAGATGAAATCACGAGATCCTCTCCCAATTCACTCGCAAACAAGAATAAGAACCAAGAATGAATAAACCTTGAAATAGAAAAGTGCAAACTCTTATTACCTAAACAAAAACCAATAGTTTCTCACAACCACAAAACACAATAACCATAGCCAAGTAGATTTAGTTCATGACTAGGTTCCAAAGAAACACAAGATAAATAATCCCTAGCATGAACCCAATCGAACAAGGAAGAAAAGATGAAGCTTGTCGAAAATCCCTTGCCCTAGATGCTTGTCAAAAATTCCCCTTGCTTTCTCCCTTGGACTTGTCAAAATTTCCCCTAATGCTCTCTCTCCAAGTTGTCGAAATCTCCTTGTTATTTATAGGGCTAGGCCAAAGTCCTTCTTTGAGGAGGAGTTTGAGTTGGAATTAAATTATCTTTAAAGAATATAATTCTTTATTATAATTTTATTCCTATTAGAACTTCTCCTATCTTCTTGGAATTTAATTCTTCTTTAATCTATGCATGGCAATCAAATTCCTTTGGGCTTGGGCCTTGCTCCATGTCATCTTGGGCTTGTAAAGTCATTAATTTCGACATCCCTATTGCATTTTCTCTTTGTAGACAATTGCCATGGCAATTGGCTCGGCGTCTCCTACATGCATTGCCCTGGCAACTAGCTCGGCATATCCTTCATGCATTGCCCTGGCAACTAGCTCGGCATTGCTTTGGCAAGTGATCCTGCACATACACACACAAAGCACACCAAAGCAGCATCTTTTCCACAAAAACTACCAAGTTATTTAATCAAGCTCAACGATGGAAGGAAACATGGACTAATGCATGAATGGCTAACTATGCAACTAATATGAGCCTAAGTCTAACAATAATATGAGTAAAAAGGGTAAGAAAAATAGTACTTTTGAACACTTATCACACCCCCAAACTCGAACTATTGCTTGTCCTCAAGCAATGCAAACTCATAATTACCTGCCAAGACTTCAATTTTCACAAACTTAGCTTTGAACTTGATTTTAATTCTCTGAACCGGGGCACAAAGTATGATTGGCTTTTTATTTTTCAGAAAACTGAGGAGTTACTCGGAATCAAACTATAATGCTTGTGAGTGTGTGCAGAGTTGTGTGCAAGTTGATTTTTCGGATCCTATGCAAACAATAGGTTTTCAAATTACTTTATTGGGTTCTTTTTAACATGTTTTAACTAGAGCCAGTTTTGGGCACCTCTAGTGTTTTGTTTTTTGTTTTATTAAGTTAATTTAATCGACTAGAGCCGGTTTCGGGCACCTCTAGTTAAAATTTTTTTAGCACATGCTAGAGCCAATTTCGGGCACCTCTAGCATTCATCCAATTTTTATTCTAATCCCCCAATTTGTTAATTATCAACCTAAGTTCACTAGAATTCCTTAAATCAATCAAACCGCAACAGTGTTTTATCAAATTTAGCATCATAGTAAAATTCTAAGTTTTTCCATGGTTATCCTAGAATAAAAATTCTATCAATTAAGTGCATTGGCAATGTCATCATCGAATATTCATCAAATCTAAGCAATTCTTATTCCAATTAAAGGCATGGCAAGCAATTTATGTATCCTAAATGTAATACTTAAGATGAATGTAACTAAACATGGTAACTACTAATAACAATTCCCCCTAAACTCGAGTGAGGCATTGTCCTCAATGCATGCATAAAAATAACGAAAAGAAAAGAAAAAAAAGAAAAAAGAAAAATAAAAATAAAAATGCATACGAGGACTTACTCCGAGAGTTCATCATCGTAGATTATTAGTTTCCTTCTAGTCGGTGTCTTGATTCTCTTGCTTGAACGCGATGGTTGTTTTCTTGTTGCCGGGATGTCTTTAGCTTTGGTTGCCGTGGCATCTTCAGGGTTGGTTGCCGTGGCATCAGCTTGTGCAGGCACGATGTAGGTTGCCGCGACATCTTCTTCATTGGTTGCCGGGGCAGGGATCTCGGCAGTAAATTTCCTTAGCATAGTAGTTGTGAGTCTTGTTGTGAAAAAGAAAATAAAGAAAACCTGAAAACTAAAGATAATGAAGAAAAATAAAACATCTCCTAAAAATAAAAATGAAAAGAAAAAGAAAAAGAAAAAGAAAAAGGAAATATTGAAAGGAGAGCATGCTCATGCATCTCCTAAGTTGACCACTTCTTTGTTACGTTCCACATGGGCACCATTGTAGTGCTTCAATCTTTGTCCATTAACTTTGAATTCATGATTGTCAGAGATGGACTTGACTATCACAGCACCATGGGAGAATGGTTTGACGACTTCGAATGGTCCCGACCATCTTGATTTCAGCTTTCCCGGGAAAAGTTTTAGCCGAGAATTGAATAGGAGAACTAGTTGCCCTGGCGTGAATTGTCGTGGCAATAGTTTCTTGTCGTGCCATCGCTTTGTTTTCTCCTTGTAGATTCGTGCATTGTTATAGGCGAGTGCACGAAATTCTTCTATCTCATTGAGATCCATCAAGCGCTTTTGTCCGGCACTTTCCCAATCCATATTCACAGTCTTGATTGCCCAGTACGCCTTGTGCTCGATTTCCACCGGTAGATGGCATGTTTTGCCATAGACAAGTCGGAAGTGGGACATACCTAAGGGTGTTTTGAATGCAGTGCGATATGCCCAAAGTGCGTCATCTAGTCTTAATGACCAATCCTTTCTTGAGGGATTTACAACTTTCTCGAGTATTCCCTTCAACTCCCGGTTGGAAATTTCTGCTTGCCCGTTGGTTTGTGGGTGATATGCCGTGGCGATCTTGTGTGATATGCCGAAGCGTTGCAACATCTTGGCAATTAGTCTGTTGTCAAAGTGCTTGCCTTCGTCGCTGATAATTGCTCTCGGCATCCAAACCGTATAAATATGTTTTTCTGTAGGAATCGTTGCACGGTCTTGGAATCGTTGTTGGGAACTGTAGCTGCCTCCACCCATTTAGATACATAGTCGACGACAAGTAAGATGTAGAGGTTACCGAATGAAGATGGGAAAGGTCCCATAAAATCGATCCCCCATACATCGAACAATTCCACCTCAATGATGTTCTGGAGTGGCATCTCATGTCGTCTAGAGATATTGCCCGTCCTCTGGAAACGATCACATTGCTTGTAAAAGTCTTGGGCATCTTTGTACAATGTTGGCCAATACAACCCGGATTGCAAAACTTTGGCCGCGGTACGAGTTCCTCCAAAATGTCCTCCATAGGGTGAAGAATGGCATTGCCGGAGTACATTCTGTTGCTCTTCTTCAGGGACACATCGGCGTATAACCTGATCTGCACATTGTTTAAAAAAAAAAGGCTCGTCCCAAAAGTAATGCTTAGCATCATGGCGGAACCGCTTCTTCCCTTGGTGAGTAATGCCATAAGGAAAAATACCACAAACAAGGAAATTAACTAAATCCGTGTACCAGGGTATTACCGTGGCGACTGCTCCCAAAATTGCCGAGGCGTGCGCATCAAAGGCTGCTGCGGCGTCGAGGGTTGCCGAGGCGTGCACATCCATGGTTGCCGAGGTGTCAAGGGTTGCCGAGGTAACTAAAATTTGTTCATCCGGGAATGCATCGCATATCTCTAGATCCGCGTCCTCCTCCCTATTGCGTTCCAAACGTGATAAGTGATCGGCCACTTGATTTTCTGTTCCTTTCCTGTCCTTAATTTCAATATCAAATTCTTGTAAAAGTAATATCCAACGAATCAAACGAGGTTTAGCATCCTTTTTAGCAAATAAGTATTTGATTGCTAAATGGTCCGTATGAACAATTACCTTTGTACCAATTAAATAGGATCAGAACTTGTCAAATGCGAAAACTACAGCTAGTAACTCTTACTTGAGCACTATTAAGAGTTTTACTAGCGTAGTATATCACATGGAAGGTCTTACCTGTACGTTGGCCTAGGACTGCTCCTACCGCGAAATCACTTGCATCACACATGAGCTCAAAAGGTAGTGTCCAATCTGGTGGAACGACAATGGGTGCCGAGGCAAGCTTTTTCTTTAGGGTTCCGAATGCTTGTGTGCAAGAGTCATCAAAATTGAAGACTTTATCCTGTTCAAGCAGATTACACAAGGGTTTAGTGATTTTAGAAAAATTATGAATGAACCTCCTGTAAAAACCTGCATGTCCGAGAAAACTTCGAATTCCTTTAACCGAACTTGGTGGAGGTAATCTCTCGATCACGTCAACCTTGGCTTTGTCTACTTCAATTCCTTTGGATGAAATCTTGTGGCCGAGCACTATTCCTTCATCTACCATAAAATGGCATTTCTCCCAATTGAGGACTAAATCCGTTTCTTCGCATCTTGCTAACACCCTCTCTAAATTGCCGAGACAGCCGTCGAAGTCATTACCAAAAACTGAAAAATCATCCATGAAGATCTCAAGGAAGTCTTCGACCATGTCTGAAAAGAGTGTCATCATGTATCTTTGGAAGGTTGTCGGGGCGTTACACAATCTGAACGGCATCCTTCGGAAGGAATAAGTACCGTATGGCATGTGAAGGTTGTCTTTTCTTGATCTTCTGGTGCTATGGCAATCTAATTGTAACCTGAATAACCATCAAGAAAACAATAAAAGGGTTTACCTGCAAGACGGTCAAGCATTTGATCAATAAAGGGTAATAGGAAGTGATCTTTCCTAGTGGCTTTGTTTAGCTTTCGATAGTCCATACAAACCCTCCAACCGGTCACAGTCTTGGTTGGGATAAGTTCATTATTTTCATTGCTTACCACTGTTATACCTCCCTTTTTCGGTACACATTGTACCAGACTTACCCACGTACTATCAGAGATAGGGTATATAATGCCGGCGTCAAGCCACTTGATGATTTCTTTCATTACAACCCCTTTCATGGCATGATTCAGTCTCCTCTGGGCCTCAATTGAAAGTTTGTGATCATCTTCCAACAAGATCTTGTGCATGCACACCGCCGGGCTAATTCCCTTCAAGTCGGCAATTGTCCACCCTATTTCCTTTTTGTGTAGCTTCAACAACTTGATCAGCTTCTTTTCCTGCTCAGGCTGTAACTTAGAAGAAATAATTACAGGCAATGTATTATCGGTCCCTAAGTATACATATTTTAGTTGCTCTGGCAATTGTTTCAACTCAAAAATTGGTGGTTGTTCAATAGAGGGTTTTTCGAGCTTACCTTCCTTACCTGAGTAGTCCAGTGGTTCAAAGTATGTACCTGGTCGATTGACTAGCCAATTTGCCTCTTCTTGTTGTTCCTCATCGACCAGTTCTTCATACTCCTCAGGTTCCTCTTGATCGGCAATGTAGTTGCCGAGGCAACTAAATTCCTCATCGAAGTTAAACTCTGCCGTGGCATGAAGTAGTTGGAATTCTTCTGGATCATCGGCATGCCTTAGTGTTTGGAACACATTTAGTTTGACCTGCTGGTCATTCACCCTCATTGTGAGTTCTCCCTTTTCAACGTCGATCAAGGTTCTCCCTGTTGCTAGGAATGGTCTCCCGAGAAAGATAGGTGCATGCTCATCTGCTTCAAAATCCAAAACAATAAAGTCAGCGGGAAAAATAAATTTATCAACTTTTACCAGTATGTCCTCGATTTTTCCCTCTGGATGCACATAGGATCTGTCGGCTAGCTGCAACATAATTGTTTTAGGTCTTGCCTTCCCGATTCCTAATTTCTAGAAAACCGATTTAGGCATCAAGTTTATGCTAGCCCCAAGGTCGCATAATGCTTTCCCGACATAGTGATTTCCAATGGAACAAGGTATTGTGAAACTTTTGGGATCCTTCAACTTGGGTGGCATACGATTGTGCAACATTGCCATGCATCCCTCCGTCGCGGCAACTGTTTCAAACTCTCCTAGCCTTGTTCTTTTGGACACAATGTCTTTAAGAAACTTGATATAGTTTGGCATTTGTTCAATTGCTTCCACCAATGGCAAGTTGATGTGGACTTGCTTTAGGATATCAAGAAACTTCTTGAATTGGTATTCTTGCTTTTGTCGCTTCAACCTTTGTGGGAATGGTGGTGGAAGTCAGATATCTTCGATCCTTTCATTGGTTTGAAACCTAATTGACGGCATTGTCGGGACATCTGGAGTTGCCGAGGCATTATCAACTGGGGTTGTCGAGGCATGCTTATCGCAAGTTGCCGAGGCGTCTTTATCGTCGGTTGTCGAGGCATGCTTATTGCCAATTGCCGCGGCAATTCCTGGTTCAGCATCTGAGGCTTTGCTGCTAGGTTTGACCTGATCTTTTTGTGGAGTTTTGTTTGATGAGCGGGTTTGAGCCTCTCTAAGTTGTTGGCCACTTCTAGTGGTGATCGCCTTACATTGCTCATGGCCAGTTCCTCTTGCGACTTCAGTATCGCTGGGTAAACCTCCTTGTGGTCTAGTATTTAGATTTTGAGCAAACTGTCCGACTTGATTTTCCAATGATTTGATTGCCGCCTCTTGGTTTTGCAATCTCATCTCGGTCCTGTTAATAAAAGCATCAGTTCTTTTTATGAAATTACTATCCTCAGCCATATAATATTCAGTTTTCATCATAAAAGCATTTAGAGAATTTTCCAAAGAACTAGATGTTGTCGGTTGTTGCTGCGGCATCTGTTGCTGTGGCATATTCTGCTGGAATCCCGATGCTTGTGCATTCTGATTGTTCTGGTTTAGAGCATTGTTGGGATTACTCCATGAAAAATTCGGGTGCTTCTTCCAAGCTGGATTGTATGTATTGGACATCACGTTGTTGCTCCGATTGTAATTCCCCACATAAAAGCTGGATTCCGGGTTCTGCATACATTCAGAAGAATTATGGTTATCACCACATAACTCAAAAAAAGAATCCATTACCTTGACTTCATATGTGTTGTTTGGTTTTTGCATGTTCTGGACCATCTTGATTAAAGCGGCTAATTGTGCCAAAATTGAATCTGATGATCCTAGTTCATGTATTGTGGCTTGGCGTCTAACTCCTCCTCTTCTAGTAGATGGGAATTGATAGTCATTCTTGGCCAGCCTGTTTAAAATTTGCATCGCTTCCTCCGGCGACTTATCTAGGAGTATGCCGTTTGCCGAGGCATCTAGCATTATCCTTGTTGGTGTATTCACAGCGTTGTAAAACATTGTTACTTGAGTCTACACCGGGAATCCGTGTAAAGGGCATTTGTGTAGAAGTTCTCTATATCGTTCCCAAGCCTCGTACATGGATTCATCATCTGCCTGCCGAAAAGAAGTAATGTCATTACGAAGCTTATCAGTCAAATTTGTAGGATTAAATCTAGCAAGGAAATCACGACAAAGATCAGTCCAAGATGCTATGGATCCGGCAGGAATGCTATTCAACCATGCTTTCGCCTATCCCTCAGTGAATAGGGGAATAATCTTAATCGTAAGACATCGGGGGTGACTCCGTGTATCTTGAACGAGTTGCAAATCTCGAGGAAAGATTTCAGATGTTGTCGTGCATCTTCAGTTGTTGAACCGCCAAATTGACCTTGTGTTGATCATATTAAACATTACCGGTTTCAACTCAAAGTGGTCGGCTTCAATTTCAGGTGCGACAACTCCTGGGTTAAGTCCATCAAGATCTTCTTCAAGATAGTCTCGAATAGTTCTGTTTCGTGCAAGAATCACTCCTCCTCTTGCTCGAACATCTTGATTCATATTGCCGTCTTGATTTGCCATTGCTTCTCTTATCCTTCGTCTAAGACTTTGTAAGGTTCGTTCGATTTCTGGATCAAAGGGATATTCTGGTGAAGTCCGTCTCGCCCTGGTCATATACCAATGCAAAACCAAAGTTTGTTAGCCCTTTGAATTTTAAACAAGATAAGTAAAAAGAAAGTGCAAGAAAATAAAAACAAAGTCGCTATTGCCAATCCCCGGCAACGGCGCCAAAAACTTGTTGCGCGTAATAAGTGCTACGCAAATGTGCAAGTATACACGTCGCAAGTTATAGTATAAAAGATATCGTCTCCACAGGGATTAGTGCTACTTCAAGATTCTAGTCTCTTGCACTGTAAAAGTAAAAACACAAATAAAGGATTATAGAAGTTTAACTAATAACTAATCTAGAATGCAAATAAAGTAAAAGAAAAGATGAATTCAAATGAAAGAGAGATAGGCCAGGTTATCGTGAGTTGAGGTGTGATAGCCGATTGGATCGTTTTGGTAAAAGAGTGCACGGGCAACTCAGTTGCCGTGGCAACTTGCACAACGGGGTTGCCTTGGCAACTAATCGATGGTTGCCTGGGCGACTAGTTGGGCAACTACTTGGGCTTATGGGCAGCAACCTTCAAGGTTCGGCAGAGCGTTCTTCAATGGTTTCTTCTTATCCCTAAGTCGAAAATCTAGCTACTTGTGCATGCCTTGATAATACATCCCTGCGTGAATCAAGGGTGAACAGCAATTAATCTTGCGCTCCTCTTAGCCGTTGAAATCCTTAACTTATTCCTAAGCCGGATTAATCTTCAGCATCAATAGATTGAATAAAGATCATATTCATTCGTTTCTTGAATCTAACTCTCCTGATATTAGATAAATAGATGAAATCACGAGATCCTCTCCCAATTCACTCGCAAACAAGAATAGGAACCAAGAATGAATAAACCTTGAAATAGAAAAGTGCAAACTCTTAAAACACAATAACCATAGCCAAGTAGATTTAGTTCATGGCTAGGTTCCAAAGAAACACAAGATAAATAATCCCTAGCATGAACCCAATCGAACAAGGAAGAAAAGATGAAGCTTGTCGAAAATCCCTTGCCCTAGATGCTTGTCGAAAATTCCCCTTGCTTTCTCCCTTGGACTTGTTGAAATTTCCCCTAATGCTCTCTCTCCAAGTTGTCGAAATCTCCTTGCTATTTATAGGGCTAGGCCAAAGTCCTTCTTTGAGGAGGAGTTTGAGTTGGAATTAAATTATCTTTAAAGAATATAATTCTTTATTATAATTTTATTCCTATTAGAACTTCTCCTATCTTCTTGGAATTTAATTCTTCTTTAATCTCTGCATGGCAATCAAATTCCTTTGGGCTTGGGCCTTGCTCCATGTCATCTTGGGCTTGTAAAGTTATTAATTTCGACATCCCTACTGCATTTTCTCTTTGTCGACAATTGCCATGGCAACTGGCTCGGCGTCTCCTTCATGCATTGCCCTGGCAACTAGCTCGACATATCCTTCATGCATTGCCCTGACAACTAGCTCGGCATTGCTTTGGCAAGTGATCCTGCACATACACACACAAAGCACACCAAAGCAGCATCTTTTCCACAAAAACTACCAAGTTATGTAATCAAGCTCAACGATGGAAGGAAACATGGATTAATGCATGAATGGCTAACTATGCAACTAATATGAGCCTAAGTCTAACAATAATATGAGTAAAAAGGGTAAGAAAAATAGTACTTTTGAACACTTATCACTAGACTGCAAGGAGGTTTACCTAGCGATACTGAAGTCGCAAGAGGAACTGGCCATGAGCAATGTAAGGCAATCACCACTAGAAGTGGCCAACAACTTAGCGAGGTTCAAACCCGCTCATCAAACAAAACTCCACAAAAAGATCAAGATGAACCTAGCGGCAAAGCCTCAGATGCTGAACCAGGTATTGCCTCGGCAACCGGCAATAAGCATGCCTCAGCAACCGACGATAAAGATGCCTCGGCAACTTGTGATAAGCATGCCTCGGCAACCCCAGTTGATAATGCCTCGACAACTCTAGTTGTCCCGGTAATACCGCCAATCAGGTTCCAAACCAATGAAAGGATCGAAGATATCCGACTTCCACCACCTTTCCCACAAAGGTTGAAGCGACACAAGCAAGAATACCAATTCAAGAAGTTTCTTGATATCCTAAAGCAAGTCCACATCAACTTGCCATTGGTGGAAGCAATTGAGCAAATGCCAAACTATGCCAAGTTTCTTAAAGACATTGTGTCCAAGAGAACAAGGCTAGGAGAGTTTGAAACAGTTGCCGCAACAGAGGGATGCATGGCAATGTTGTACAATCGTATGCCACCCAAGTTAAAGGATCCCGAAAGTTTCACAATACCCTGTTCTATTGGAAATCACTATGTCGAGAAAGCATTATGCGACCTTGGGGCTAGCATAAACTTGATGCCTAAATCGGTTTTCCAGAAATTAGGAATCGGGAAGGCAAGGCCTACAATAGTTATGCTATAGCTAGCCGACAGATCTATGTGCATCCAGATGGAAAAATCAAGGACATACTAGTAAAAGTTGATAAATTTATTTTTCCCGCTGACTTTATTGTTTTGGATTGTGAAGCAGATGAGCATGCACCCATCATTCTTGAGAGACCATTCCTAGCAACAGGGAGAACCTTCATCGATGTTGAAAAGGGAGAACTCACAATGAGGGTGAATGACCAGCAAGTTCAACTAAATGTGTTCCAAACACTAAGGCATGCCGATGATCCAGAAGAATGCCAACTTCTTCATGCCACGGCAGAGTTTAACTTCGACGAGGAATTTAGTTGCCTCGGCAACTACATTACCGATCAAGAAGAACTTGAGGATCATGAAAAACCGGTCGATGAAGAACAACAAGAAGAGGCAAATTGGCTATTCAATCGACCAGGTACATACTTTGAACCACTGGATTACTCAGGTAAGGAAGGTAAACTCGAAAAACCCTCTATCGAACAACCACCAATTCTTGAGTTGAAACAATTACCAGAGCAACTAAAATATGCATACTTAGGAACCGATAATACATTGCCTGTAATTATTTCTTCTAAGTTACAGCCTGAGTAGGAAAAGAAGCTGATCAAGATGTTGAAGCTACACAAAAAGGCAATAGGGTGGACAATTGTCGACTTGAAGGGAATTAGCCCGGCAGTGTGCATGCAGAAGATTTTGTTGGAAGATGATCACAAACCTTCAATTGAGGCCCAGAGAAGACTGAATCATGCCATGAAAGGGGTTGTAATGAGAGAAATCATCAAGTGGCTTGACGCCGACATTATATACCCTATCTCTAATAGTACATGGGTAAGTCTGGTACAATGTGTACCGAAAAAGGGAGGTATAACAGTGGTAAGTAATGAAAATAATGAACTCATTCCAACCATGACTGTAACCGGTTGGAGGGTTTGTATGGATTATCGAAAGCTAAACAAAGCCACTAGGAAAGATCACTTCCCATTACCCTTTATTGATCAAATGCTTGACCGTCTTGTAGGTAAACCCTTTTATTGTTTTCTTGATGGTTATTCAGGTTACAATCAAATTGCCATAGCACCAGAAGATCAAGAAAAGGCAACCTTCACATGCCCATACGGTACTTATGCTTTTCGAAGGATGCCGTTCGGATTGTGTAACGCCCTGACAACCTTCCAAAGATGCATGATGGAACTCTTTTCAGACATGGTCAAAGACTTCCTTGAGATCTTCATGGATGATTTTTCTGTTTTTGGTAAAGACTTCGACAGCTGTCTTGGCAATCTAGAGAGGGTGTTGGCAAGATGTGAAGAAACTAATTTAGTACTCAATTGGGAGAAATGCCATTTTATGGTAGATGAAGGAATAGTGCTCGGCCACAAGATTTCATCCAAGGGAATTGAAGTAGACAAAGCCAAGGTGGACGTGATCGAGAGATTACCCCCACCAAGTTTGGTTAAAGGAATTCGAAGTTTTCTCGGACATGCAGGTTTTTACAGGAGGTTCATTCATAATTTTTCTAAAATCACTAAACCCTTGTGTAATTTGCTTGAACAGGATAAAGTCTTCGATTTTGATGATTCTTGCACCCAAGCATTCGAAACCCTAAAGAAAAAGCTTGCCTCGGCACCCATTGTCGTTCCACCCAGTTGGACGCTACCTTTGAGCTCATGTGTGATGCAAGTGATTTCGCGGTAGGAGCAGTCCTAGGCCAACGCCGCAGTAAGACCTTCCATGTGATATACTACGCTAGTAAAACTCTTAATAGTGCTCAAGTGAATTACACAACAACGGAGAAAGAGTTACTAGCTGTAGTTTTCGCATTTGACAAGTTTCGGTCCTATTTGATTGGTACAAAGGTAATTGTTCATACGGACCATTCGGCAATCAAATACCTATTTGCTAAAAAGGATGCTAAACCTCGTTTGATCCGTTGGATATTACTTTTACAAGAATTTGATATTGAAATTAAGGACAGGAAAGGAACAGAAAATCAAGTGGCCGATCACTTATCACGTTTGGAACGCAATAGGGAAGAGGACGCGGATCTAGAGATATGCGATGCATTCCCGGATGAACAACTTTTAGTTGCCTCAGCAACCATGGACGCGCATGCCTCAGCAACCCTCGACGCCTCGGCAACCATGGACGCGCATGCCTCGACAACCCTCGACGCCTCGGCAACCATGGATGCAGCTAGTGTCTAAATGGGTTGAGGCAGCTGCAGTTCCCAACAACGATTCCAAGACCGTGCAACGATTCTTGCAGAAAAACATATTTACACGGTTTGGGATGCCGAGAGCAATTATCATTGACGAAGACAAGCATTTTGACAACAGACTAATTGCCAAGATGTTGCAACGCTTCGGCATATCACACAAGATCGCCACGGCATATCACCCACAAACCAACGGGCAAGCAGAAATTTCCAACCGGGAATTGAAGGGTATACTCGAGAAAGTTGTAAATCCCTCTAGGATGGATTGGTCATTAAGACTAGATGACGCACTTTGGGAATATCACACTGCATTCAAAACACCCTTAGGTATGTCCCCCTTCCGACTTGTTTATGGCAAAACATGCCATCTACCGGTGGAAATCGAACACAAGGCATACTAGGCAATCAAGACCGTGAATATGGATTGGGAAAGTGCCGGACAAAAGCGTTTGTTGGACCTCAATGAGATAGAAGAATTACGTGCACTCGCCTATAACAATGCACGAATCTACAAGGAGAAAACAAAGCGATGGGACGACAAGAAACTATTGCCGCGACAATTCATGCCAGGGCAACTAGTTCTCTTATTCAATTCTCGGCTAAAACTTTTCCCGGGAAAGCTGAAATCAAGATGGTCGGGACCATTCGAAGTCGTCAAACCATTCTCCCATGGTGCTGTGATAATCAAGTCCATCTCTGACAACCATGAATTCAAAGTTAATGGACAAAGATTGAAGCACTATAATGGTGCCCATGTGGAACGTAACAAGGAAGTGGTCAACTTAGGAGATGCATGAGCGTGCTCTCCCTTTTGATATTAGTAGTTTTATTTATTTATTTATTTTTATTTTTATTTATTTATTTTTATTTTCGATTAAGTATTTATTTTATTTTATTTTTATTTATTTTTTATTTTCGATTAAGTATTTATTTATTTTATTTTTTTTCGATTTTTTTTATTTTTTTTACTATTTTCGATTATTATATATATATATATTTTTAGGATAGATTTTTTTTAGAATCCCTTTATACATCTTTATTTATTTTCTTTTATTAGTTTAATTTTAATCCTTATTTGATTTGTCTTTGAATTGTAGGAAAAAAAATTCAAGATAAAGAGGAATTCTAATCCAAGTAGGAAAACATCTTCAACAAGGAAACTAATGGGCTGAATCTAAGGCTTATATAAAGCCTCCAATTCACCCTAATCACAACCCCTTGTCGTCAACTTCTCCCTCACCCTAAACCTTTTTTTGTTTTCCCCTAATCCCACCCACCTATCTTTTCTATAAAACCCATCACCATTAACCTATTCCTACTTCTATCTTGCAACTTTTTAGTTTCTTTTCTTTTCATTGTTTTTACAAAACTCACAACCAAGATCATCCATGGCATCCAAGATTAAATTTTTAGTTCATCCAAGTTCCTCCAAAGAACCAAGATACAAGAAGTTTGCTACACCGGTGGTTCAAGAAAGATTTCAATCCAAGTTTGAAAGCCAGAAGATTCATGAAGAACAAGGCTTTGAATACTCCAACTCTCATCAAGATTTCGGCCTTGAACCATTCATCTTCGAGAGGATTGCACATCAAAAGTGGCAAATCTTTTGCCATAAACCGGAACCGGGTAACATCTCATGGGTAAGAGAATTCTATGCTCACTCACCTAACCCAGATAATCCTTATGTTTTTGTTCGTGACAAGGCCATACTCATAAGTCCCGAAAACGTCAACACCTTTTACGGACTTTACATTGAGAAGGACGAGCATCAAGCCTTCGTTGATTAAATCACTCCCAAGCAACTCGACAAGGTGCTTCAAGAACTCACTCAACCGGGAACTCATTGGAACGACGGTAAATACAAGGGCACGGTAAATCGCCTTCGGCTTAAACCCGAGGCAAAACTATGGAATAAGTTTGTTAAAACTTCCTTAATGCCCACCACACACAATACTACCGTTCATATACCACGTCTTTTGCTCATACATTCTATTTTGCATAATCGCATCATTAACATTGGAAAAATTATTTGTGATGAGATTTTTGTATGCAGCTCAAAAGATAAGGTTTCTCTTTTCTTCCCTTGCTTAATTTCTAATCTTTGCAAGGAGATGCATGTCCCAAGTGAGTCCACAAATGAAAAGGCCCTACCCAAGTCTGGTTGGAATCAAGCACTAATCCGAAAGCTAATGGGAGAGCCACCGGGAAAATCTTCAAGGCCTCCAATTATCGCGGCAACTCCTGCCGTCCAGGCAATCCCTAATGCCCAAGGACCTAACACCGGGGTAACTCGGCCATTAACACCGGGACACTTTGAAGCACTCTTGCACCCATTGGCAAGCCACCTAAGGCAAATTGAAGACCGGAAACTAATGTTCATGCGGTACATGAAGGAGCACAACAATGCCATCACCCAAGTCATCCTAGAAAAGTACCCGAACAATCGTGTGCCGTTCCCAATCTTTCTCGCTGAGATCCTTGCCCCGGCAACCAATGAAGCAATCGCCACGGCAACCACAAAAGATGACGCCACGGCAACCAACCCTAAAGATGCCACGGCAACCAAAGCTAAAGACATCCCGGCAACCACTGCAAAAGCCAAAGGTAAATCAGCTATGCCCGAATCAACTCCTACGGAATCATTGTCTGATTTTTCAAATTCGAACGAGTCCTCCATTACACCAACAAAGACCGCACCAATTGAATCCTCCAAGCGAAAAACCAATGACATTGATGAAGAGGACGATGAGGACAACCCCGTACGAGGATCGATTCCACCACCGGCAACAAGAAAACAACCAACGCGTTCAAGCAAGAGAATCAAGACACCGACCAAAAGGAAACTAATCATCTATGATGACGAACTCTCGGAGTAAGTCCTCGTATGCATTTTATTTTTTGTTATTTTTATTTTTCTTTAATGCATGCATTGAGGATAATGCCTCACTCGAGTTTGGGGGGGATTGTTATTAGTAGTTACCATGTTTAGTTACATTCATCTGAAATATTACATTTATGATACATAAATTGCTTGCCATGCCTTTAATTGGAACAAGAATTGCTTAGATTTGATGAATATTCGATGATGACTTTGCCAATGCACTTAATTGATAGAATTTTTATTCTAGGATAACCATGGAAAAACTTAGAATTTTACTATGATACTAATTTTGATGAAACATTGTTGTGGTTTGATTGATTTAAGGAATTCTAGTGAACTTAGGTTGATAATTAACAAATTGGGGGATTAGAATAAAAATTGGATGAATGCTAGAGGTGCCCGAAATTGGCTCTAGCATGTGCTAAAAAAATTGACCACTGAGGTGCCCGAAACTGGCTCTAGTATGTGTTAAAAAAAATTGATAGCTAGAGGTGCCCGGAACTGGCTCTAGTCGAATAAATTAACTTAAAAAACTAAAAACAAAACACTAGAGGTGCCCAAAACTGACTCTAGTTAAAACAAGTTAAAAATAACCCAATGAAGTAATTTGAAAACCTATTGTTTGCATAGAATCTGAAAAATCAACCTGCACACAACTCCGCGCACACTCACAAGCATTATAGTTTGATTCCGAGTAATTCCTAAGTTTTTCGAAAAAATAAATAGCCAATCATACTTTGTGCCCCGGTTCAGAGAATTGAAATCAAGTTCAAAGCTAAGTTTGTGAAAATTGAAGTCTTGGCAGGTAATTATGAGTTTGCATTGCTTGAGGACAAGCAATGGTTCGAGTTTGGGGGTGTGATAAGTGTTCAAAAGTACTATGTTTCTTACCCTTTTTACTCATATTATTGTTAGACTTAGGCTCATATTAGTTGTATAATTAGCCATTCATGCATTAATTCATGTTTCCTTCCATCGTTGAGCTTGATTACATAACTTGGTAGTTTTTGTGGGAAAAGATGCTGCTTTGGTGTGTTTTGTGTGTATGTGCAGGATCACTTGCCAAAGCAAGGCTAGAGCTAGTTGCCAGGGCAATACATGAAGGAGACGCCGAGCCAGTTGCCAGGGCAACACATGAAGGAGACGCCGAGCCAGTTGCCATGGCAATTGTCGACAAGAGCAAAGGTGACATGGTAGTCAAAATTGATGACTAGACAACCCCAAGATGACGTGAAGCAAAGCCCAAACCAAAAGGAATTTGATTTCCATGCAGAGATTAAAGAAGAATTAAATTCCAAGAAGATAGGAGAAGTTCTAGTAGGAATATAATTATAATAAAGAATTATATTCTTTAAAGATAATTTAATTCCAACTTAACTTCCTCCTCAAAGAAGGACTTTGGCCTAGCCCTATAAATAAGATGGAGATTTCGACAAATCATAGAGAGCAAGAGAGGGGAATTTTGACAAGTCCAAGGAGGGCAAGATGAGAGAATTTTCGACAAGCATCAAGGGCAAGGAGGATTTCAACAAGCCTCCTTCTTCATCCTTTTCTTTCTTGTTCGATTGGGTTCATGCTAGGGATTATTTATCTAGTGCTTCTTTGGAACCTAGCCATGAACTAAATCTATTTGGCTATGGTTATTGTGTTTTGTGGCTGTGAGAAACTATTGGTTTTTGTTTGGGTAATAAGAGTTTGTACTTTTCTATTCAAGGTTTATTCATTCTTGGTTCTTAGTCTTGTTTGCGAGTGAATTGGGAGAGGATCTCGTAACTTTATCTATTTATCTAATATCGGGAGAGTTAGATTCAAGAAACGAATGAATATGATCTTTATTCAATCTATTGATGGTGAAGATTAATCTAGCTTAGGAATAAGTTAACGATTTCAATGGCTAAGAGGAGCGCAAGATTGGTTGTTGTTCACCCTTGATTCACGCAGGGATGTATTATCAAGGCATGTACAAGTAGCTAGAGTTTTGACTTAGGGATAAGAAGAAACCATTGAAGAATGCTCTGCCGAACCTTGAAGGTTGCTGCCCAGACACCCAAGTAGTTGCCCAACTAGTTGCCCAGGCAACCATCCATTAGTTGCCAAGGCAACCCCGTTGTGCAAGTTGCCACGGCAACTGAGTTGCCACGGCAACTGAGTTGCCCGTGCACTCTTTCACCAAGAGAATCCAATCGGCTATCACACCTCAATTCACAATAACCTGGCCTATCTCTCTCTCATTTGATCTCATATTTTCTTTTACTTTATTGCTTTCTAGTTTAGTTATTAGTTAAAACTCCTATAATCCTTTATTTGTGTTTTTACTTTTTACAGTGCAAGAGACTAGATTCTTGAAGTGGCACCAATCCCTGTGGAGACGATATCTTTTATACTATAACTTGCGATGTGTATACTTGCACATTTGTGTAGCACTTATTACGCGCAACAATAAGTTCGACGAGTTCTTGTGAGGGAGATCATCTTCACACTCTTGCTTGCCTAGATAATC
Source organism: Hibiscus mutabilis (assembly GCA_019671005.1). Taxonomy (NCBI): domain Eukaryota; kingdom Viridiplantae; phylum Streptophyta; class Magnoliopsida; order Malvales; family Malvaceae; genus Hibiscus; species Hibiscus mutabilis. Next base: position 20,618,747 of record CM033733.1, on the reverse strand, counting down.
GCGTCTAGGAGGATGGGTTAGAGCCGCTTGAGGTTGCTTGCTTAGATAATTGAGTCTAAGAGGGTGCCGAGGACAAAACAACATCAAGAATTCACAAGCCATCTCCATCTTCAACCTTCACACCATCTTCCATAATTCCATAAAACAAAGCTGGAATTTTCAGATTTGTTTTACTTATCTCTTTCTCAATCTTTTTAATCTTCTTTTTATATTCTTATTTCTTATCATAAAATCCTTCATCTTATCTTTCTTTAAATTTCTAGCCTTGAATCTGAAAAATTCAAGAAAATCCCTTCTCTTTTCTCTTGAATTTTCAGATCTGCCCAAACTTCCTTGATTGAGTCTAGAGCTCCTAGTTCTTGCAACAACTTGATTGAAGGCTTCCAAATCCAAGATTGCGCTACTCTATCACTTACTTCTATGCAGGAATTCTTACTTCTATCCTAGATCTGAAACAATAAAATGAAGCCTTCATCAACGGGCAGCCTACTATCATATGGTAATCAGAGCATTGGTTTGAATTAAAGTAAGAACAACATCCTTTGTGTGTGCAAAAGACAAAAACAAAACGAAAAAAATCAGAAAAAAATATTACAAAACAAAAATTCCAGATTTAAATATTCAATAACACATTTCCAGAATTGAGAAACATGAAAAGAGATGGCAATGGCAATGCTCACTGCAACATCAAGCATTACAACATCAACCGAGCCCGAAGAACTTTGATTGCTCGGTGAGGAAAGTTGTAAGCATTTCTATGTAGTAAGTAATCCACTTTTCTACTTTTCTTTCTAATTCTAAGCCTACCTTTACCTTATTTTCTTTTGTTTACTAACCGTTGTTGTTATTTAGCTGACACACTTGAATAGGTTTGACAAAGTCTTAAGTTAGTTCCTTAAATAACTAAACGCGAGAGAATGAGTGGAAAAAGGCATATTGAGCGTGTGAGAACAGAAGGGGAAAGTAAAAGCCATATTTCCCAAGTGAAACACGAACGTAGAGTGGAGTGCCATATCTACTTTCTTTGGAAAGAATTGTGAGGCTTTTGTGAGTGTGCAAATGAGGTTTTAATTTTATTTTGCTAACAATGACATGTTCTAGCGAAATGAATCAAGATGGAGGACAACCGAATATGCAAATGCATGCCATGATTCGAGAATTGCAGAAAATGTTAAGGGCTGAACTTGAGCCATTACATGGAAGATTAGACATACTTGAAGGGTCACAAGGGCCAATCACAACATGGCTTGAAATGAAAAGAATCATGCGGAGGAGATTTGTACCGTCTCACTACCATCGAGACTTGTTCCAAAAATTGCAGAATTTAAAACAAGGCAATAGAAGCACTGAAGATTATTTTAAAGAAATGGAGATGGCCATGATCTGTGCCAACATTGAAAAAGATCGAGGAGAAACAATGGCACGTTTCTTAGCCGGTCTTAACCAAGAGATTGCCAATGTTGCAGAATTACAACATTATGTTGAATTGGAGGAGATGGTGCATATGGCGGTCAAAGTTGAACGTCAACAAAGGAAGAAGTCTACTTCCCAAGGTAATAATACTTTCAGTAATGTTTCTAACCCTCATTTCAATCAACACAGTTTCAAAAAGTCTACGCCTCTTCAAATTAAAGAGAAGGCTCAATCCAGCAAAACGAAGCAACCCATTGTGGAAATTGGCAAAGGAAAGCAAGCGGTCACTCATGAGTGCACGAGGGACATCAAATGTTTCAAGTGCCTTGGAAGAGGTCACATAGAGAGTCAATTCCCAAACCAAAACACGATGCTTCTGTTAGATAATGGTGAGATAGAATCGGATCACGGAGAAGACGAACTAGAACTTTGTGAGGAAGAAGAAAAGGAGATTGAAATGCCAGTGGATGGTGAGATCCTTGTTGTCAAACGAAGCCTAAATGTCCAAATGACACAAGACGATCAGCAACGTAAAAACATCTTTCATACGAGATGTCATGTGAATGATAAGGTATGTGTTATTATAATTGATGGTGGTAGTTGCGCTAATGTTGCAAGTACTCTTATGGTTTACAGATTAGGTTTGAAAATGACGAAGCACCCCAATCCTTACAAATTACAGTGGTTGAATGATGGAGGAGAATTAAAAGTCACCAAACAAGTGATTATTCCATTCTCTATTGGAAAATAGAAGGATGGGGTCCTTTGTGATGTGGTGCCCATGGATGCAAGTCATTTGTTACTTAGAACGACCGTGGTAGTTCAATAAGCGAGTGATACATGATGGATATACCAACTAAAACTCTTTCTTGCATGGAGGTAGAAAGATCACTTTGGCACATTTGCCACTAAGCCAAGTGAATGAAGATTAGGCTTGTTTGAAGACGAATATAGAAGCAATGAAGGGGAAGAACAAAATGGAGGAGGATACACCGAAAGAGAAGAAAAAGATGAACATATTTGCTAGTGGAAAAGAAATCAGGAAGCATCTTTTATCTCAGCAAACTTTACTTATTTTAATGTATAAAGAGAACTTGCTTATGACTAACCCTCTCGAAGACTTACCGGCTTCTATTTCTACTCTTTTGCAGGATTTTGAAGACATCCGGAAGAAACACCAAGTGGGTTGCCACCAATTCGTGGCATTGAACACCAAATTGACTTTATTCCGGGAGCAACCATTCCAAATCGACCAGACTATAGAAGTAACCCTAAAGAGACAAAGGAAATTCAAAAGCAAATCAGTGAGTTGTTGGAGAAGGGTTACATCCGAGAAAGTTTAAATCATTGTGTCGTACTAGTCTTGTTAGTGCCTAAAAAGGATGGAAGTTGGAGAATATGCTTTGATTGTCGAGCAGTGAACAAGATCACTATCAAGTACCGACATCCCATTCCTCGCCTCGATGACATGTTGGATGAGTTGTGTGGTGCTAGTATTTTCTCCAAAGTTGAATTAAAGAGTGGTTATCATCAGATCTGAATGAAGGAAGGAGACAAGTGGAAGACAACATTTAAAACTAAACAAGGTTTATACAAATGGTTGGTAATGCCTTTTGGCTTAACCAATGCTCCTAGTACATTCATGAGATTGATGAATCACGTGCTTCGACCCTACATTTGTAAGTATTGTGTGGTTTATTTTGATGAGGTTTTAATTTACAGCAAGACGTTGGAAGAACATGAACAACATCTGAGAAATGTTCTTGGTACTTTGAGAAAAGAATGACTTTTCGGTAATCTAAAGAAATGTGTTTTTTGTAATAACAAGCTTACTTTCTTAGGCTTTATTGTTAGTTCACAGGGATTGGAAGTCGATCCTGAAAAGTTTAAGGCAATTCAAGAATGGCTATGATCGACATCCATAAGCCAAGTGAGAAGTTTCCATGGGCTTGCAAGTTTTTATCGACTGTTTGTGTTGAACTTCAGTTCCATTACCGCCCCTTAAATGGGATTATTAAGAAGAATTCCATCTTCAATTAGGGTAAGGAACAAGAAGATGTCTTTCTCGAGATTAATGAATGTTTGACCAAGGCACCTTTGTTAGCCTTGCCAAATTTTGACAAGATGTTAAAGGTTGAGTGTGATGCATCAGGCATTGGAATTGGGGCTGTTTTAACACAAGAAAAGTGACCAATTGCATACTTCAGTGATAAGTTAAGTGGTGCTACGTTGAATTATCCGACATACGATAAAGAAATGTATGCACTTATTTGAGCCCTTGAGACATGGCAGCACTACCTTTTACCAAATGAGTTTATCATCCACACCGACCATGATACATTGAAACATATTACCGGCCAACATAAGTTGAATAGGCGACATGCCAAGTGGGTAGAGTTTCTGGAATCCTTTTATTATGTTATACGTTACAAGAAAGGCAAGGATAACATCGTGGTTAATTCTTTGTCCCGAAGGTATGTACTTCTTAATTCTTTGGATTCACAATTGATTGGGTTTTCTTTTATTAAAGACCTTTATGCCACTGACCATGACTTTAGCGAGAAGTTTAGTTTGTGTGAAAAAGGTATAGATGAGCAGTATTACCGACATATGGGTACCTTTTCAAGGAAGGACGAATCTACATTCCTCAAGGATCCATTTAAGAAGTTCTTGTTAGAGAAGCACGATAAGGTGGACTTATAGGACATTTTGGGGTCACCAAGACCTTGCATATTCTGAAGGAACATCTCTTTTGGCCTAAGATGAGAAGGGATGTTGAATGGATATGTGAAAGTTGTGTTACTTACAAGAAAGCTAAGTCCAAAGTTCTGCCACATGGTATGTATATACCATTGCCTATTCCGAGTGAACCATAGGTAGATATTTCTATGGATTTTGTGCTAGGCCTTCCAAGGATGAAGACCGAGCGAGATAGCATATTTGTTGTTGTGGATAGGTTTTCCAAGATGGCATGTTTCATTGCTTGCCACAAGACGGACGATGCAACCAATATGGCCAATTTGTTTTTCAAGGAAGTGGTTAGACTACATGGAGTTCCAAGGACGATTGTTTCTGATCGAGATGTTAAGATTCTAAGCCACTTTGGGATGACTCTTTGGGGCAAGATAGGAACGAAGCTGATGTTTTCTACAACTTGCCATCCACAAACTGATGGCCAAACAGAAGTTGTGAACCGTGTTCTGTCCACACTACTAAGATCCATTATCAACAAGAACATCAAGACTTGGGAAGAATGTTTGCCTCACGTCGAATTTTCCTACAATCATTTTGTCTATTCGGCAACCAAGCATTCACCATTTGAAGTGGTATATGGATTTAATCCCTTGACTCCTATTGATCTTTTGTCTTTACCTCTTGAACAGGTTGTGAATACAGACGGCAAAAACAAGGCTGAATTCATAAACCGACTTCATCAGCGAGTCAAGGAGAACATTGAGAAGAGAACCCAACAATATGAACAGCAAGCCAATAAGGGACGCAAACGTGTTACCTTTGAAGTTGGATATTGCGTTTGGGTTTATTTCAAGAAGGAAAGATTTTCGACGCAACAGAGGTCTAAGCTGTTACCACGAGGAGATGGTCCATTTTAGGTTTTGGAGAAAGTGAATGACAATGCTTACAAGTTGGATTTACCGGGTGAATATAATGTAAGTGCTACATTCAATGTTTCTGATCTTTCCCCGTTTGAAGATAGTGCCGATTTGAGGATAAGTTGCTTAAAAAAAGGGGGATGATGTGAGCACATCTACTTCTGATCCGGAGGTCTTGCGGATGGGACCAATCACTCGTTCTAAGGCTAAGTTATTCAGGGAAGTTCTTTCACTTAAATGCATTCAAGCTTCCCATTCATTTCTTAATGTTTTAGCCTTAGACAATAAGCTATATACTATATTACTTGTTGATATGTGACATAATATATAACTTATACTTTGTTTATATATATAAGTATTGAATATGCTAAGTTAAAGTGTGTTTACTTGTGTGTTTATTTGTTTTTCAGGAAAAACAAGTGTGGACAACTTAAGGAAGCTAAGGCCAACTCAAATGCAGCTCAACAATGAGTGTATAGCTCAGAGCAGCTCAACACATTATTACTCAGCTCATTTCAGCTCAAGCAATCCCGATTTAGCTCCATCCATCTCACCTTTAGCTCACTCAGCTCACCTTTAGCTCATGTAGCTCAACGTCAGCTCACGAGTCCAAATGCAGCTCAAAGGTTCTGGGACATGTGCCTACACCTAAGGGAGTGTCTTACACTATGCGTGCAGCTAGCTCAAGCTCCAAATCAGATTGCATAGGCGGCAGGAAGCAATAAAGCTACAAGGCAGATTTTAATTCAAATTTCCCACTCTTCCACCTGCATGGGCATCATTGCATATAAGGAAGAGAAGTTATGCATTTGAATTCAAATAATTCATCATGTGAAAAACATGCATGGCGCCATTTGCATATGGATAAGAAGAAGGAGTTTCTTTCTTTTGAATTTTAAATTATTCTCATGTGCAAAATACTTCACAAATCAGATTTCCCATGTGATTTAAACACCCATGGAATCATAATAGATAAGGTTGAAAAGAAGTTTGAATTTGAATTATTTTTGCATATGCAAATTAATTCAAAATCTAAATTCTTTACGTGACTTTGTATTTTTCTTATATATCCTTCTATGTCAAAGTAAAAACGAGTTTTTGATGAATAAAATTTACTTTGTGAGAATTTCTCTCAACTTCATGATACATGCATGAGCGGGGTTAAATTAATCATATTGGACAAGAAGCTGAATTTTTTTGATGCAAACAATAATGACCAAAACAATCCAGGCATAGGATGTCAAAAACGATGCATCTTGGACAGGAAACTGAATCTGTTTGTGAAGTCTGGAAAGTCAGCTAACTTACGACGAGTTTTCAGATGGGATCCAGGAATTTCTGGGTCGAGTTGTCTCCTAAGAAATTGTCCTTCATTCAGTTACCTTTCCAACGCATCTTAAAACGCATCAATCGGACATTGGGAACTCAAGATACGTCCAATTTACTGAAGACTGCGCATGCAGAAAACTAGATACGGGATTTTGTAAAATTCAGCCCAAAAGCTAACATATAAGGCTTTTGACGAATTAAACTTAGCCCAATATATTTATTATCATTTAAATTGATGATTTTAGGGTTTTATATACTTTAGAAACTAGCCACCTAGCTCTTATCAGCTTATCACTTGCCTTATCACCCTATTCCTTGCCACACAATCACAAGGAGTTTAAAGACTGTTATTTTTTATTATTTTTAATTATATTAGGTTTTCCTTGTTTTAGTAGAAGTTAAATTACTTTTTCTATCCTTCACCTATAAAAGGATGAAGCCTCCATCATTGTAAGGGAGATTTTCTTTGATTTATGAAATATTTAGTGAGTTTCCTTTTGCAAGTGCTGATTACTTGTGCCTTCGAAGTCTTCTTCAACATAAGTTCGACGAGTTCTTCTGAGGGAAATCATCTTCACACTCTTGCTTGCCTAGATAATCGCTTCTAGGAGGGTGGGTTAGAGCCGCTTGAGGTTGCTTGCTTAGATAATTGAGTCTAAGAGGGTGCCGAGGACAAAACAACATCAACAATTCGCAAGCCATCTTCATCTTCAACCTTCACACCATCTTCCATAATTCCATAAACAAAGCTGGAATTTTCAGATTTGTTTTACCTATCTTCTTCTTAATCTTTTTTCATCTTTTTATTTATATTCTTATTTCTTATCATCTAATCCTTCATCTTGTCTTTCTTTCTTTAATTTTCCACCCTCGAATATGTAATTTTCAAGAAAAGCCCTTCTCTTTTCTCTTGAATTTTCAGATCTGCCCATACTTTTCTTGATTGAGTCTAGAGCTCCTAGTTCTTGCTACAACATTATTGAAGGCTTCCAAATCGAAGTTTGCGCTACTCTATCGTTTGGTATCGGATTTGGGATTATTGGCAAGAATTTTGGCGTTTTTGGAAGAAAAAAAACTCGAAAATTAGGGAAAATTCGTAAAACCAAATAAATGAATTTTGAGCTGAAAATTTCAAGATCAGATCTATACCATTGGTGGAGTCACCACACAAAATTTCAGAAGTTTTGGAATTTGGGAACACCACGAACGAAATGGATAAATTTTTAGCCAAATTAGGGTTTTCCCCCTACTTTAACCCTATTTTCTTCAATTTTTGTTATTTTCAGTTTATTTACCTTGTAAAAATAAAAAAAGAGAGAAAAATTAAAAAAAAAGAAAAGAAAGAAAAGTGAAGAAAAGTGAGAAAGCTCATACCTAGCCACCAACCACCATCAAGAATCATCAAGATCACCATCATCAACCACCACAAGCATCACATTGAAGTGGATTCAACATTGGATTTCTTCCTTCAAGTTGTTTCTGGGTTTTGGGTTATCATCTTTCTCTACTAATTTTTTTCTACTCTTAGTTTCTTAAGTTCCTTTGTTTTGCTTTTTCTTTCTTCTATTACGCAATTTAACACCTTCTCTTTTCTGGTGTGAGTAGGACTAAAAGTTGCATTCCAATCTTTCTTTCTTGCATCTATATTCAATTGGTGTCAAGCTTTTTCATTGGACTTCTAGTACAATTAGGACTTATTGTTAGGATTAAACTCCGATTGTAACTTGTTAACTTGTGGCAGGAAGGTCTTTCAAGAGCACGAGATCAGTTTACTTGCCTCGTGATACATGCATGAGCGGGGTTAAATTACTAATATTGGACAAGAAGCTGAGTTTGTTTGATGCAAACAATAAAAGACAAAATAGTACACGCGTAGGAGGTCAAAAATGATGCATCTTGGACAAGAAATTGAATATGTTTGTAAAGTTTGGAAAGTCAGCCAACTTGCGACGAGTTTTTGGATGGGATCTGGGATTTCTGAGTCAAGTTGTCTTCTAACAAATTTTCTATCATTCAGTTACCTTTCCAACACATCTTGAAACGCGTGAATCGGACAATAGAAACTCAAGATACGTCCAATTTACTAAAGATTGCGCATGCAGAAAACTAGATACGGGATTTTGTAAAATTCAGCCCAAAAGCTAACTATAATGCTTTGAACTAATTAAACTTAGCCCAATATATTTATTATCATTTAAATTGATGTTTTTAGGGTTTTATATACTTTAGAACCAGCCACCCAACCCTTATCATCTTATCGCTTGCCTTATCACCCTATTCCTTGCCACACAAGCACAAGGAGTTTAAAGGCTATTATTTTTTATTATTTTTAATTAGATTAGGTTTTCCTTGTTTTAGTAGAAGTTAAAGTACTTTGTCTATCCTTCACCTATAAAAGGATGAAGCCTCCATCATTCTAAGGGAGATTTTCTTTGATTTATGAAATATTTAGTGAGTTTGCTTTTGCAAGTGTTGATTACTTGCTATTGTGAAGGTAATTGAACGTTGTTTAATCTCTTTTACTATTGAAAGCCATTGTGATGATGTATGGTGTGACGTGGTTCCTATGGAAGTCACCCACATGCTATTAGGAAGACCTTGGAAAAATGATCGTGGCGCTATCCATCGAATCAATACAAATGGATACTCGGTTGTGCACCAAGGCCAGAAGCTCTCGTTTGCTACAATAGAGCCGGAAAAAGTAGATGAAGAAATAGCGAAAGCAAAAAAACAGTGTGAGAGGATAAAACGAAAAAGTTTGGAAGCACAAAAGGCTGAATCAATTGACCACACAAAGGCAACCAACCATGAAGACATCCCAAAACCAGAAGGCACACATGATTCTCTTCGTACTTCTACTTCTAGCATTTGTGCAAATGTTGATATTGGAGAAGAACCATCTCCCAAACAAAAGGATAGTGATAGTGAACACATTAGACAAGATGACACTGCTTCTAATCCCTCATGTAAAGTAGTAGGTCCACTTGCTATACTCTCATCACCTCCCTACGAAGAAAGTAAGTGTAATTCTAACCCTTCATTTGATTCTTGTCCTATCATTCCGTTAGAAACACTTTCTCCTCTACAGAAATTGTACATTAATGATAAATTTTGTGAGAGGGATATGGGATGTGAGATACAAAAAACTGAGAGTAAAGAGGCCGAGAGTGAAAAAAGTCAAATTAACGGCCCAAATTTGGTGAGTGAAAATACATATGAGGTAAAAGTCACACAAAGCTCAAAAGAAAAAGACAAGAAAAAGAACGCGACGAGTGATTTTGTTTTGACAAATCATTACAAATGTTTGAGTAGTGTTGTCTTATTTTTTTAGGATTTTGTTGAACCATTGAGAGGAGCTCAATTAGATCACTCCACATACAACAAAGAAGCCTTTTCAATTAAAGTTGATGATTGTTCTCTCATTGCCGATTTATATTCGAGGACGAATCCTTTTGAGGAGTGGGGGAATGATACATGCATGAGCGGGGTTAAATTACTAACATTGAACAAGAAGCTGAATTTGTTTTATGCAAACAATAAAAGCCAAAACAGTACACGCATAGGAGGTCAAAAATGATGCATCTTGGACAAGAAATTGAATCTATTTGTAAAGTCTAGAAAGTCAGCAAACTTGCGACGAGTTTTTGGATGGGATCCGGGAATTTCTGCGTCCCATTGTCTTCTAACAAATTGTCCGTCAATCAGTTACCTTTCCAACGCATCTTGAAACCCGTCAATCGGACATCAGAAACTCAAGATACGTCCAATTTACTGAAGATTGTGCATGCAGAAAACTGGATACGGGATTATTACGGGATTTTGTAAAATTCAGCCCAAAAGCTAACATATAAGGCTTTGGACGAATTAAACTTAGCCCAATATATTTATTATCGTCTAAATTGATGTTTTTAGGGTTTTATATACTTTAGGAACCAGCCACCCAGCCCTTATCATCTTATCACTTGCCTTATCACCCTATTCCTTGCCACACAAGCACAAGGAGTTTAAAGGCTGTTATTTTTTTATTATTTTTAATTAGATTAGGTTTTCCTTCTTTTGTTAGAAGTTAAATTACTTTGTCTATCCTTCACCTATAAAAGGACGAAGCCTCCATCATTGTAAGGTAGATTTTCTTTGATTTATGAAATATTTAGTGTGCTTGCTTTTGCAAGTGCTGATTACATGTGCCTTTGAAGTCTTCTTCAACATAAGTTCGACAAGTTCTTGTGAGGGAGATCGTCTTCACACTCTTGATTGCCTAGATAATCGCACCTAGGAGGGTGGATTAGAGCCGCTTGAGGTTGCTTGCTTAGATAATTGAGTCTAAAAGGGTGTCGAGGACAAAACAACATCAACAATTCGCAAGCCATCTTCATCTTCAACCTTCACCCCGCCTTCCATAATTCCATAAACAAAGCTGGAATTTTCAGATTTGTTTTACTTATCTCTTTCTCAATCTTTTTTAATATTCTTTTTATATTCTTATTTCTTATCATATAATCCTTCATCTTATCTTTCTTTCTTTAAATTTCCAGCCTTGAATCTGAAAATTTCAAGAAATCCCTTCTCTTTTCTCTTGAATTTTCAGATCTGCCCAAACTTCCTTGATTGAGTCTAGAGCTCCTAGTTCTTGCAACAACTTGATTGAAGGCTTTCAAATCCAAGATTACGCTACTCTATCACCTCGCTAAATATTTATTCTTGGAGTGTTTAGTGAGATTTCTAGTTTTCTTTTGCTTTTTACCTTTTAAATCTAAGTGTTTCAGGATGTCAGAAACGAGTAACGACGAAGAACCACATGAGGTGATTCTTCAAGAAGTTTCAGATACTCTTAATAAACTTGAACGGACTGTAACCTCATTGGCAACCAAGCTTGAGCACACCGATACAGTCGTAACCGCAATCACTCAAACCATTGGGAGATTAGAAACCACTGCTATTGCAAGCGATACGGAAGAGCCTAGGCGTCCAAATCTTGTTCCCATTCAGAATAGACGCCAAAACCCCTACATAGGCATAATCCTCGCATAGAGCCCAGACGAACAACAAACACCTTAGCTGAACCAAAGAACACTGTACCACCTTTTCAAGAAAGGTATGACCCTGATGCTTATTGTGACTGGGAAAATCGAGTTGAGAGCATTATCAATGTCCCAAATTGGATCAAGTTCCACTGTTGACTCTCAAATTCACTGAATATGCATCCATTTGGTGGTCCCAATTGGTCCGCAATCGGCATCTCAATGGAGAAGCCAAGATAACCTCATGGGGAGAACTTAAAAAAAGTCATGTGAGAACAATTCGTTCCCCCATTATATCAACGGGAGATCAAACAAAAGTTACAAAGTATATGACAAGGCTACAGAACTGTTGATGAGTATCTCAAAGAGATGGAATCATTGATGCAAAGAGCCGGCATACAAGAGGATGCAGAGGATACATTGACTAGGTTTGTTATCGGACTCAATGACAACATTCTTGAGGTACTTGAACTCAAAACCTACTACACCCTTCAAGAGGCATTCCAAATCACCATGGCAATCGAAAAGCGCATCAAAGATCGACAAAGATATTGATAGAAGAATTATCACTGTGACAGAGGTACCATTCAACATTTATCTCATTCTAATTCTTCTAAACCTTTGCTCGACTCAAGTAGACCAAAGCAGAAGATTGAAACATCCAAGTCACTGGACAAAAGCAAGACAAAAATCCCCATGTTGACGGAAAACACACAAACACTCAAACAAGAGGATAGCAATAATGAACATATTAGACAAGATGACAATGCTTCTAATCCCTCATGTGAAGTAGTAGGTCCACTTGCTATACTCTCATCACCTACCCACAAAGAAAGTAAGTGTAATTCTAACCCTTCATTTGATTCTTGTCCTATCATTCCGTTAGAAACACTTTCTCCTCTACAGAAATTGTACATTGATGATAATTTTTGTGAGAGGGATATGGGATGTGAGATACAAAAGACTGAGAGTAAAGAGGCCGAGAGTGAAAAAAGTCAAATTAACGGCCCAAATTTGGTGAGTGAAAATACATATGAGATAAAAGTCACACAAAGCCCAAAAGAAAAAGACAAGAAAAAGAACACGACGAGTGATTTTGTTTTGACTAATCCTTACAAATGTTCGAGGGGTGCTGTCTTATTATTTCAGGATTTTGTTGAACCAGTGAGAGGAGCTTAATTAGATCACTCCACATACAACAAAGAAGCATTTTCAATTGAAGTTGATGATTGTTCTCTCATTGCCGATTTAGATTCGAGGATGACTCCTTTTGAGGAGTGGGGGAATGATACATGCATGAGCGGGTTTAAATTTCTCATATTGGACAAGAAGCTGAATTTGTTCGATGCAAACAATAATGACCAAAACAATGCACGCATAGGATGTCAAAAACGATGCATCTTAGACAAGAAACTAAATCTGTTTGTGAAGTCTAGGAAGTCAGCTAACTTTCGACGAGTTTTCGGATGGGATCCATGCGTTTCTGGGTAGAGTTGTCTCCTAACAAATTGTCCTTCATTCAGTTACCTTTCCATTTCATCTTAAAACGCATCAATCGGACATCGGGAACTCAAGATATGTCCAATTTACTGAAGACTGTGCATGCAGAAAACTAGATACGGGATTATTACGGGATTTTGTAAAATTCAGCCCAAAAGCTAACATATAAGCCTTTGGACGAATTAAAATTAGCCCAATATATTTATTAGCATTTAAATTGACGTTTTTAGGGTTTTATATACTTTAGGAACCAGTCACCCTACCCTTATCAGCTTATCACTTGCCTTATCACCCTATTCCTTGCCACACAAGCACAAGGAGTTTAAAGGCTGTTATTTTTTTTAATTAGGTTAGGTTTTCGTTGTTTTAGTAGAAGTTAAATTACTTTGTCTATCCTTCACCTATTAAAGGATGAAGCCTCCATCATTGTAAGGGAGATTTTCTTTGGTTTATGAAATATTTAGAGAGTTTCCTTTTGCAAGTGCTGATTACTTGTGCCTTTGAAGTCTTCTTCAACATAAGTTCGACGAGTTCTTGTGAGGGAGATCATCTTCACACTCTTGCTTGCCTAGATAATCGCATTTAGGAGGGTGTGTTAGAGCCGCTTGAGGTTGCTTGCTTAGATAATTGAGTCTAAGAGGGTGCCGAGGACAAAACAACATCAACAATTCGCAAGCCATCTTCATCTTTGACCTTCAACCCATCTTCCAAAATTCCATAAACAAAGCTGGAATTTTCAGATTTGTTTTACTTATCTCTTTCTCAATTTTTTAATCTTCTTTTTATATTCTTATTTCTTATCATATAATCCTTCATCTTATCTTTCTTTCTTTAAATTTCTAGCCTTGAATCTGGAAATTTCAAGAAAATCCCTTCTCTTTTCTCTTGAATTTTCAGATCTGCCCAAACTTCCTTGATTGAGTCTAGAGCTCCTAGTTCTTGCAACATCTTTATTGAAGGCTTCCAAATCCAAGATTGCACTACTCTATCACCTCGCTAAATATTTATTCTTGGAGTGTTTAGTGAGATTTATAGTTTTCTTTTGTTTTTTACCTTTTAAATCTGAATGTTTCAGGATGTCAGAAACGAGTAACGATGAAGAACCACATGAGGTGACTCTTCAAGAAGTTTCAGATACTCTCAATAAACTTGAACGGACTGTAACCTCATTGGCAACCAAGCTTGAGCACACCGATACAGTTGTAACCGTAATCACTCAAACCATTGGGAGATTAGAAACCACTGCTATTGCAAGCGATACTGAAGAGCCTAGGCGTCCAAATCTTGTTCTGATTCAGAATAGACGCCAAAACCCCCTACATAGGCATAATCCTCGCACAGAGCCGAGACGAGCAACAAACACCTTAGCCAAACCAAAGATCACTGTACCACATTTTCAAGGAAGGTATGACGCTGATGCTTATTGTGACTAGGAAAATCGAGTTGAGAGCATTATCAATGTCCCAATGAGGATCAAGTTCCACTATTGACTCTCGAATTCACTGAATATGCATCCATTTGGTGGTCCCAATTGGTCCGTAATCGGTGTCTCAATGGAGAAGCCAAGATAACCTCATGGGGAGAACTTAAAAAGTCATACGAGAACGATTCGTTCCCCGATTATATCAACGGGAGATCAAACAAAAGATACAAAGGATCCGACAAGGCTACAGAACTGTTGATGAGTATCTCAAAGAGTTAGAATCATTGATTCAAAGAGCTGACATACAAGAGGATGTAGAGGATACAATGACTAGGTTTGTTATCGGACTCAATGACAACATTCTTGACGTACTTGAACTCAAAACCTACTACACCCTTCAATAGGCATTCCAATTCGCCATGGCAATCGAAAAGTGCATCAAAGATCGACAAAGATATCAATAGATGAATTATCACTATGACATAGGTACCATTCGACCTTTATCTCATTCTAATTCTTCTAAACTTTTGCTCGACTCAAGTAGACCAAAGCAGAAAATTGAAACATCCAAGTCACTAGACAAAACCAAGACAAAAATCCTCATGTTGACGGAAAGCACACAAACACTCAAACAAGAGGATAGCGATAATGAACACATTAGACAAGATGACAATGCTTCTAATCACTCATGTGAAGTAGTAGGTCCACTTGCTATACTCTCATCACCTACCCACAAAGAAAGTAAGTGTAATTCTAACCCTTCATTTGATTCTTGTCCTATCATTCTGTTAGAAACACTTTCTCCTCTACAGAAATTGTACATTGATGATAATTTTTGTGAGAGGAATATGGGATCTGAGATTCAAAAGACTGAGAGTAAAGAGACCCAGTGTGAAAAAAGTCAAATTAACGGCCCAAATTTGGTGAGTGAAAATACATATGAGATAAAAGTCACACAAAGCCCAAAAGAAAAAGAACGCGACGAGTGATTTTGTTCTGACTAATCCTTACAAATGTTCGAGTGGTGTTGTCTTATTTTTTCAGGATTTTGTTGAACCAGTGAGAGGAGCTCAATTAGATCACTCCACATACAACAAAGAAGCCTTTTCAATTGAAGTTGATGATTGTTCTCTCATTGCCGATTTAGATTCGAGGACGAATCCTTTTGAGGAGTAGGGGAATGATACATGCATGAGCGGGTTTAAATTACTCATATTGAACAAGAAGCTGAATTTGTTCGATGCAAACAATAATGACCAAAACAATACACGCATAGGATGTTAAAAACGATGCATCTTGGACAAGAAACTAAATCTGTTTGTGAAGTCTGGAAAGTCAGCTAACTTGCGACGAGTTTTTAGATGGAATCCATGCATTTCTGGGTCGAGTTGTCTCCTAACAAATTGTCCGTTGTAATCACTCATTTTCACTTGTAAATACATATTAGTATTGCATGTATATTTATTATATTATATGCATGAGTGTTACTAATATATATAAGGTGTGGTGTGTGCATGTATATTATAAGCTATGTATGTATACGTATTAATGGTGTATGTGTGTCGCGTATGCATCTATATTTAGTACGAGCGTATTTGTTTTTATGGTTAATTATGTATATAATTATATATATATATGTGTATACTGGTGATTAATGTTTGCATAGGTATATACGTATATATTGTTGTATGTGTACTGCTGTTATAATTATACTATTGGGCTAATATAAAATGAAAATCCAAAAATATATATTAAACCCAAATAAAAATTACAGTCCAAGTCCAATTACAAATCTAATGTTATTACAAGGCCCGGTAGGCCCAAACCCAAACCCTATTTAATTACAATTATTGTGTGCAGGTGACTGTGGGCCGTTGGATCAAGATCTGATCCAACGGCCACAATCCAACCAAGAAGCCAAAATATCTGCCAGCCGCGTGTTCCATACATATGGACCGTTTGAGTGCCACGCGCGCCTGTGGTCCACGCGCGGACGCTTGGATATCCCACGCGCGTGTGAGCCCCACGTGCTCTGACTCCTCGACTGCGAAGCTCCACGTGGCAAGATCTGGAGCTGTTTCACCAAATCGAGGCTTCATCCAGGCCGTTCGTCCCTCAAGCCATCTCGACCGTTAGATCAGATCTGATCTAACAGCCGAGAACGCGTCTGGCCGCTGGCAGAACACCCACACCGCCACCATGCCGATCTTTAACCACCGTGCTCAGAACATACCAAATACAACAACCAATAAGTTTGTCAGTCCAGATCTGAAAAAGCAAGTAATATACAACTTGTACCAAAAAAAGACGGGGATATGAAGCGAAATATTTTGTAAGGGGGGGGTTAACAGAGATCTTGTAACAAAAAAAACTGAAAGTTGTAACCAGTCAAGTGATAATCGAAAGTCAGTCCAGTGGTAAATACTTGTTTCCTTTTCTTATTTGTTTTTTTGCATGCATATACAAAGAGATAAACAAAAAAAAAAGAGAAGAGGTCTTACCGTCGCCGTCCGTGGGTATCCCTTCCTCAGTGACAAGCCTTTTGGCTTCTCCAAGCCAGAGACGGTGAACTAAAGGAAGGGGAAGGCCCCTTGTCGTTTCGTTTTTGGGTTTAAAAATGGTTTTTTGTTTCGTATTTCCTAGATCTAGGGTCAGTAGAGGCTTATCCTCTGAATCCAACCTCGGATTCATGTCGAGGGTGAAACGGGGGTTATTTTGGTGTGTTTTGGAGGCTCGCCGGCACCGGTTAGCGGCGGCCGGCGGCGGAGAACACGACGGCCGGCCGCCGGATTCTAGGTTTCATGGGGATATTTAAGAGAAAATGAAGAACGGCAGGTTATTATAAAACGAAAAAATGAAACGAAATGAGGGAAATTTGAGCCGGGCAAAAAAAAAAGCGTTTTATAGGTGTTATTATTTTTTGAAATGGGTAAATCACACACTTAATCCCCCCGCATTTCCAATATTTTCATTTTTGTCTTGCCGCATGGTATATTTACAACTCAGGTCCTTCTTGTATTTCAAAATCTTGCAATCCAGTCCCTAAATTACACCAAATCAGTTTTTAAATGGTAAAATTACGCCTTTAGCCATCCCTCGTTTTTGAATTTTTCATTTTGGGTCTGCCCCTTGGTCCAATTACAATTTTGATCCTTCTAGGTTCTGTTTACTTCGCATTTTAGTCCTTAAATTACCTATTATTATTCTTTAATTTCTGCCACTGACTTTTATTTTTCTTTCATTTCAGTCCTGTTTCTTTGTAAATACTCATGTTCGTATTATAATCGTATATGTTAATGTATTCTTTTGTCTAATTTTATATCCCTCCTATATGCCTCGTATTTTATGTTTAAATGTATATGTGTATTAAGCTTACGATAGTTATGTATCTTTTTATCCGGTTATTCGTATTAAAGTATGTTATGTTCTAGTTGGTTCGTATACATCATGTTTTATATATTTTTATATGTGTATGTTCTCTTGGTTTTTTTTAGGTTAGATGTTAGTGTATTTTTTTTGTATGATATATTGTCCCATATATGTTGAAATATGTTTTATTACTAGTATGCATGTCTTTTTGAAATATTTGTTCGTCTATATGTATTTATTCTTATCTTGTTATTGTGGCATGTTGAGTTTGCTTTTATCTGATATTAAGCTTGGTATGTATATGTGTATTTTAATTGCGTATTTCATTTATGTTAGATTAGTATTCTGATATGTGAATATTTACTGTTTTTAAATCATCTGCTATGTCTTCTATTTTTGTCATTAAGATTGCATATGGTATATAAATTGTTAATGCGATGCCTTTTTATCCGAGCGTAAACGGGGCCAGTATCAGGCGTAGTGATAGTGGTTGGACGTTTATCCTCGGATAACGGGGCCCTTAAAATTTATTCGCAATTATGACCGAATTTTAAAATAATCGTCACTTTAATCCGAAAAATCCAATATTAATAAAGCGGTAATTATTAAGGTACCAATTTTGGGCGGTGTGGGGGTGCTAATCCTTCCCCATCCGTAACCGACTCCCCACCCAATCTTTTTGAATCTCTGGTTTTATGGTGTCCGGCCTACCTAAGTGGCCGGTGGCGACTCCATTTTCTTTTAAAATGCAGTTTTTTTTAAAACCCCACGGAATAAATATTTTATATCCAAAGAATCACGAACACCTTTCAAAAACACTTCGAAAACTTTCATTTTTTAGCGATTTAAAAAGGGACATCGCTACAGATGGCGACTCCGCTAGGGAATTTTGTTTTTCAAAAACAAATGAGAGTCAAGCTTTTAAAATAATTACCGCTTTACTAATATTGGAAGTTTCGGATTAAAGTGACTATTAAATTAACATTCGGTTATAATTGCGCGTTTATTTTAACGCATTTAAAATACGTCATATAAAAGTGGGGGGAAAACGCTAATGCTTTCGTGGAGATATCGTTCTCCCGTATGGGCCTAGCAAGTACCTTCGGGGCTCGAGTACCTTATGCTTTCGTAAGGATATCGTTCCTTCGTACGGGCATAAGCGAATGGGTCCCCCTGAATTGAACCCGGTTGAAAGGAGCCTATAATGGGTGATGATCGGGGGCCTTGCTACTCTTAGTAGAGGACAACAAGGACAATTCGGGTACCTCCTAGAACCAACACTGCATGTAGGGAACATAGAAACCTACCCTGTTAGAGCCATGCGGATAACCTTAGGTGTTTTAGACGGGATAAATAGGTTGTTTTGTGTGTTTATTCTGTTTAATTTTGTCCTTTTATTTATGTATTTATTAATTTTATCTGGTACTGACTTGTTTTCTTTTCGCTTTTGTTTTTTCTCATACATCATGCATTTGCATCACATAAAGGTACTGGATCAAGTGGTTTGCCTGATCAGAAAGTCTTTCACCATGGAAAAAAGGTGTCTTAGGAAAGAAGAGCTTAATTTGTCAATCAGACATTGGTCAGAGGTCAACCAGAAAATCCAAGGGGACAGTTTACCGAACGAACGCGTAATAGCAGGGTACACCTATGTGAGTCTCCAACAGAACGACTTATGGGATCTTCAAAGCATTTGGGAAAGATGGGACCGAAGACTACAAGACTTGTTCTGCGATAGTTATGGCGACATTGCACAATTGTTATATGTTCGGGTTAACCAACCCCTACTCCGAGCTATAGTCCAGTTCTGGAATTCGGCTTTTTGCTGCTTCACCTTCAATGGGCAGGACATGATGCCTACGATAGAAGAATACACTGCTTTACTTAACCAGAAAAATATTCAGGAAGATTGGATCTACGCGAAGCCTCCGAGAAATCAGAATTACACTGCGAAACTAAAAACCTTTGCGGGAATGAGTGACGATTGGGTTAATGGCCTCCTTCAGATCCGAGGAGACAATACAGTCTTTGCATGGGAAAGTATTCGGGACATCATACCGACACATCCGCATTTAGGCAAAGAAAATGGACTTGTTCACCTTAGGAATATATGGCTTGGTGATCTTCCCAAGAGTACTCGGGAACATTGACATAGCCATTCTGGATTTGTTTGAGCGGGTGAAACGGAAAGCAAACCCAGTACCAGCAATCTTGGTCGAGACTTTCATTTCCTTAAATGCTAGCCGGAAACATGAAGAAGGACATTTTCGAGGATGCGCACAGCTGTTACAAGTATGGATTCAGAGTCACATGTGGAAAACACCGACGAGGGTCCTGCCAGGGATATCCTTCCAAGGTTTTTCGCCTCTACGGGAGTACTTAGCAAAGGAATGGCGAGAGGATTTGAAAACAAAAATGTGGACCAGTTTCTTCAGGAACATTCAAGATGAAGACATAGCATGGAGGACCCCATGGCTCGGTAAAGTTAATTATTTTCTATACAGTTGTGGTGACTTCAACTGGCTGATGATGTTGGGATTGCATGGAGGGATCGCCTGTGCTCCGCTTTTAGTGTCTCGACAGTTCGGATCACGACAGTTCATTCCCAATACCGCCGAATTAAGCCAAACTGAATTTCTTTTCAAAGGGGAGTTCAAAGGAAAAATTCAGACCATCATGAGGGCCTGGGACCATTGCTACCGGATCAGGGTGGAATGAGATATCGAGCACATGACTACCCCGAATTACGATCTTTGGAGACGTTTGAGGGTTAATAATGTGATTCTCGAATCTGATCAAGGACCAGTAGTGTCACTCGAAGAGCTTACAAGGGTGGTACCGTCTGAAGCTGACATCTTAAGGAATGAACTTGAAGAAGTTAGAAGGAAAATGGACATCGAACAGACTCAACATGCGAGCGAGCTCTATAAGGCATGCTTAGAGGTTGACGAGCGGGACGGGATCATTAGGCAGTTGAAGAAATTAAATGCAGATTTGAGTGACAAGAACACTCTTTATCAAAAAGACGCCCTTCTACTACAAGCAAAAATACAGAAGGCCAGCCGGAGTCAATTCATAGCCGTGGAAAGAGAAAAGATGAACGACATCCGTTTGGTGGAAGAAGAATGAGAAATCAGCAAGAGGACAATCGAGAAAGAGATAGAAAGCTGCCGGTTGGCTATGGAAGAAGAAAAAACGGTCCTCCAAGAAGGCCATTGATCAGGAAAAGGAAAGACTCGGGCAAGAAATCAGCAAGGGAAAACAAGCTGTCCATCATGAGAAAGAAAGAGTCGCCGTATGGAAAAGAAAGTCCATGAGTAGCCAAAATAGACTGTTAGAGATGCAAAAACTGTACGATGATACTATTCAAAGTCTGGAGCAAAGCCAAAGTCAGAATGGCAAGTTAAAAGGAAAGGTGGCGGAAGTTGAACACTCACTTCGAATGTACTGCCGCAGGAATAGCTTCGCTGAGCTGCAAGAAAGAGAGCGCGAAGTGGGTGTGTTACGAGCACAAATTGAGTCCCTCGAAGCAACTGTTGAGGATTACAACGAAAGAATTAGTGTGTTTGAGGAGGCTGCAACCGGAGGGGACACCTATTGGCAGAAGAGACTACGCGACGCTGCCCGAATGGTACAGGACAGTGACCAGTATTACGCAAACCTAATGGTGGATATACAACGAGTCACCAGGCATGTGAATGATTTAGCTGTCGAGGCTGAGACACTCCGACCTTTCATAGCCCCGGGAATGGAAGAAGCTCCCAGGTTCCTCAAGCTGCTCAGGGCAATTGGAAAATTAGGAGATAGAGCTAGAGCCTATCTATAGGACTTCGTGTTGTAATTAGATCTTTTGTATTAGGGATCTTTATTTTGTAACATAAACTTTGTTGTAATCTAGACCCTTTAATTCCCGTGGAAGTAGTTCAAAAGGGTGATTACCAACGGAATCAGTACCTTATCTGCATACATTCTTGCATTTGCATCATAACATTCGCATCATTATACATGCATTTATTTCTTGCAACCATATTAACATTATGAATATTGTGGCGTTGTGTGTAGTTAACCCGCAATCATTCATCACCCATACTTTACCCGGTTACAAAGAAAGCTCATGGAAGAAAGGATAATCAGTCTAGAAAGGGGGCAAAAAGAGCTCGAGACAAGGCTTGAAGAGGCCCAGAGAAGCCTCAGTGATCAGATTGCGCAGTCGTAAGCATCTATAGTATCCGACATAACCGCATTATTGGCTAAGAGTCTGGGAAAAAGAGTCGAAGGAGAAACCATTCAAGAGCCAGAGGGTACCCCAGCTCACTACAAGGTTCAACCAACTGCACCAAACCCGGTTAGGAAGGTGTATATTGACCCTGCATGAATGTCTTCTAGTTTTCAAATAGGGGTACCTGAGACTCAACCCCTCGATGCTGAAGCACTCTATGAAGAAGAAGTGCCGGACCTGAACATGGTTGAAAAAATCAGGAATGAGGTAGAGAAAAAGTGGGAGGAAAGATTTCGCCTCATGGAGGAAAAATTTAAAGCGTTACAATCAAATGAAGAATCAGGAAATGACGCTAGCGACTTAAGTCTGGTGTACGATCTTGTCTTACCGCCAAAATTTAAAACGCCAGAGTTCGATAAATACGATGGAACCACATGTCCTTCTGCACATATAACAATGTACTGTAGAAAGATGGCGGCCTACCATAAGGACGAAAAGCTACTGATCCATTGTTTCCAAGACAGCCTAACTGGAGCGGCGTTACGGTGGTACACCCAGTTGAGCAAAGCAAATGTTAAGACGTGGAAAGATCAGTCAAAAGCATTTACTGAGCAATACAAGCATGTAACAGACATGACCCCCAGCAGAATTATGTTAGAAAATATGGGGCAGAAGTCCAACGAAAGCCTGCGGCAATACGCCCAAAGGTGGAGAGAAGTGGCCGCCCAAATTCAGCCACCCATCCCCGAGCATGAAATCACGCCATTATTTGTCAATACTCTGAAAGGGGCACTCTTTGATCGCCTCATTAATAACACAACGCAGTGCTTTGCTGACTTAATCAGGACTGGGGAGTCCCTCGATCTGGCAATTAAGAGTGGTACAATAGATGGCGGGAAAGGGTCTCGGAAGTACAACAAGAGAAATGAAGTAAACACTACCAACACCTATACCGCCCCAAAGAACTTCACAGTCTCACAGCCACAAGCACCTGTGGGAAAAACACAAAACTCGAATCAAAGAGATGAAAGAATCTCCAGAAAAGAGAAAGAGAGAAGAACTTTCACTCCCTTGCCTGTTTCGTACTCAGAACTTTATTCCCAGTTGTATGAAGCAGGCCTAGTTCGTCCATACATCGTTACTCCTGTCAATCCGCCCTTCCCGTCTTGGTATAATCCGAACACGCATTGCGACTATCACGACGGTACCCCTGGACATCCTACCGAGAACTGCCTTGCCTTCAAAAAGCTTGTGCAGAACTTAATCGATTCTGGGATATTGAAGTTTGAAGAGCCGAGTGTAGCCAACAACCCGCTGCCTAATCATGGGAGCAGAGAGGTAAATGTTATTGAAGAATACTTTACCAGGAGGATAAAGGATGATGTGTCAGAAATCAAGTCTCATTTACGGTGTGTATTTCAACAGTTATGCATGGCTCGTGTGATCGACAAAAGCATGATAACAAGGCAGAAGGAATGTGGAAAGTATTGCAAATTCCACCAGACTGAAGGGCATGATATCCAAGAATGTGATGAGTTCAAGAAATTGGTGCAGCAATTGATGAATGAAAAGCAAATAAAATTCTTCGAGGAGCCCATGGGGAAGAGGGGGTCGGACGTACACATGACGGATAGCCCCAAAACTAAATACGGGAAGGATAGACCCTTTATCATCTCTCCCAGGCCAGGAAATGCAGGTGTCTCTCAAGGAAAAACCAGCAAGATAAGTCCCAAGATCATCATTTCAGCACCATCTCCGTTCCCATTCAAAGATATGCGACAAACCCCCTGGAATTATGCTGTAAATGTGACCACGCCAGAAAAACCAGAACATGGTCAGGTAAAAGAGCCTACACTGAAAAACCAACAAAGCCAGAACGATGTGAACGTTGGTGAGGCAGGCCATTTCACAAGGAGCGGCCGATGTTATTCCTCCGAGGCTTTGAAAGCGGCTGAAAAAGATAAGGGGAAGAGTACAGCAGTTAGCCCTACGCAGATATTTGGAGAAGAACCTCCCCCAAAGATAAATGAGCCGGTAACTGAGGCCCAGGCCAAAGAATTTCTAAAGTTCTTGAGACATAGCGAGTACAGCGTAGTGGAACAACTACGAAAGCAACCAGCCATGATCACAGTGCTGGAATTACTCTTGAGTTCAGAGAAGCATCAGGAGACACTATTGAAAGTGCTGAATCAAACTTTTGTGCCCCAGGACATATCTGTATCAAACCTGGACATGATAGTGGGGCATATCACTGCCTATAATCATATCACGTTCAGTGATGATGAGATCCCGGAGGGAGGAATGGGGTCTACCAAAGCCCTTAACATCACTACCCACTGCAAAGGGTATGTATTACCCGGCGTACTGATCGACAACGGGTAAGCATTGAATGTCTTGCCTATGGTGACCCTGCAAAAATTGCCAATAGATGGTTCGCACCTAAAGCCCTGCCACAACTCGGTAAGAGCCTTTGATGGTACGCAAAGAGGAACAATGGGGAAAATTGAGGTGCCCCTATTGACCGGACCAACTGAATATGTGATCGATTTTGTTGTGATGGACATAAAACCATCTTACAGCTGCTTGTTGGGAAGACCATGGATCCACTCTGCAGGAGTTGTCCCCTCATCATTGCATCAGAAATTAAAATTTGTAGTCAAGGAAAATTGGTCACAATAGAAGCAGAGCAGGAGTTTGTTGCTTCAGTGACCTCAGACGCCCCCTACATTCAAAATGATGAAGATGTTGCGGAATGCTCGTTCCGAGCATTGGAACTAGTAAATGCCACATTCGTTTCGGAGGGAAGTCGGATCCCATACCCCAGGTTATCCAATTGTACCAAGATGACCATCGCAGAAACTTTGGGCCGAGGAGCCAAAGTAGGAAAAGGGCTCGGGAAGAAATTACAAGGAAACCTAAGACCCAAGAATATGATAACCAAGAAGGATCGTTTCGGGCTGGGTTACCAACCAAGTGTCCAACAGAAGAAAGAGGAATATAAGAGGAAGGAAGAGCAAAGAAAAGCCAGATCTAAAGGAGAAGACATTCCATGGAGACCGATGTCCTTTCCTAGTTTGAAAACCACTTTTGTCTCTGGAGGGTTCTACCAGCCAGGTCAAGATGTTGGAGAGGCAATGAAGAAAAATGAGGAACTCAACCAGGAGGAGATACTCAGTGAATCATTTGAAGGGATGTACATCAACATGATAGCTGAAAAGGACCGAGGCAACAAAATGTTGACCAACATCCGCCCTTGTCGTCTCGGGGAAACACTCGATAACTGGAGCTGCATTGATCTACCTGTAGTTTTTAGGAATAGATCAGAGTAATGCTCCGAATCAACCTTTTGTTTTTGCCCGTAAACAATGGGGATCTCTTGTACGGGGCACCTATGTTAACTTTTTGATTGAAATGAAAATATCCCCACTTTCCTAAAATGACCAAAGTTTCATTTATTTCATTCATACATTCTTCATGTTCATTCCCTTCATATAAAACCGTCTATTTCCCAATACAATTCCTTCTCATTTAATGCAGGTCGCTCATGATTGACAATATGAATGATACCGTATCCAATCCTGGAGTGAATTTCGAATGCCCTGAGGTCTCGGAGGGAATTGAGGAAGGATATGATGAGATAGAGAGTGAGGTCCCAGAAGAGTTAAAGAGAATGGTGGATAACGAAGAAAGGCAGATCATGCCCCATCAAGAAGAAACAGAAGTTGTAAACTTGGGGACTGAAGAAGAGAGAAAAGAAATAAAAGTAGGAATGGCGATTTCCTCAAAAACCAAGCATGAACTGATAGCCCTACTTCAGGAATTCAAGGATGTCTTCGCCTGGACTTATCAAGATATGCCAGGGTTGAATACCAACATAGTGGTGCACAAACTGCCAACAAAATCGGAGTGCAAACCAATACAGCAAAAACTTCAGAGAATGAGACCAGATATGTTGTTAAAGATCCGAGAGGAAGTGAAAAAGCAGTTTGATGCTAGATTCTTGGAGGTAGCCAAATACCCTGAATGGGTTGCAAACATTGTACCAGTACCAAAGAAAGACGGGAAAGTCCGTATGTGTGTAGATTATAGGGATCTGAACCGAGCCAGCCCTAAAGACAACTTCCCTTTACCACATATTGACACACTGGTTGACAACACCGCAGGACATTCATGGTTTTCCTTCATGGACGGCTTCTCAGGGTACAACCAGATAAAGATGGACCCTAACGACATGGAGAAGACCATATTCATAACCATGTGGGGCACTTTTTGTTATCGAGTGATGCCGTTTGGACTAAAGAACGCAGGGGCAACATACCAAAGAGCAATGGTGACTCTTTTCTATGACATGATGCACACAGAAATAGAAGTGTACGTGGACGATATGATTGCCAAGTCCCGAACAGAGGAAGAGCACCTACAAAACCTGAGAAAACTATTCCAAAGACTACGGAAGTACCAACTAAGGCTCAATCCTGCCAAGTGTACCTTCGCCGTTACTTCTGGAAAACTCCTAGGGTTCGTGGTAAGCAGAAGAGGGATTGGGATTGATCCAGATAAAGTGAAAGCCATCCAGGATCTCTCACCACCCCGCATTCAGAAGGAAGTTCGCGGTTTCCTGGGGAGGCTGAATTATATCTCTCGTTTCATTTCCCAATTAACTGACCAATGTGACCCGGTCTTCAGACTTCTTAGAAAGAATAATCCTGGCGTGTGGGATGAAGAATGTCAAAGAGCCCTAGAAAAGATCAAAAAGTACCTGATAAATGCTCCAATTTTAGTCGCACCAGTACTTGGTCGACCACTAATTCTCTACTTGACAGTTTTTGAGAATTCAATGGGATGCGTACTGGGGCAACATAATGAGTCAAGAAAAAAGAAGCAAGCCATCTATTACTTAAGCAGGAAATTCAATGATTGCGAAACGCGGTACCCGCCAGTGCAGAAGCTGTGTTGTGCTCTAGTTTGGGCTACCAAGAGGCTTAGACAGTACATGTTGTACCATACTACCTGGTTGATATCCAAACTAGATCCATTGAAGTTCCTAATGGAAGCGCCAGCACTAACGGGAAGGATGGCCCGATGGCAGACGCTTTTATTCGAATTCGACATCGTATACGTTAACCAGAAAGCTGTAAAGGGGAGTGCCGTAGTAGATTTCCTAGCTAGTCGTGCTTCGGATGACTATGAGGCATTGAACTTTAATTTCCCAGACGAAGACTTGATGTGCATTACAACCGAATAAGAGGTTTCAGATGATAAATCATGGAAGCTTTACTTCGATGGAGCCTCTAACGCCCTAGGACATGGGATAGGAGCAGTGCTAATTTTTCCTGAGGACGTCCATTATCCTTTCACCAGCAGATTGGAATTCTTCTGCACAAACAATATAGCTGAATACGAAGCTTGCGTCGTGGGACTGAACTCAGCCATCGAGATAATGGTTAAGGAACTTCGAGTGTTCGGAGATTCGTCCTTAGTCATTTACCAACTGCGCGGAGAATGGGAAACCAGGGACCCGAAGTTGGTCAAATATTATGAATTGATCCAAGAGCTCACCAAAAAGTTCAAAAAGGTCAGCTTCAATTACCTGCCCCGAGAAGAAAATCAGATGGCAGATGCATTGGCAACCTTAGCATCCATGTTTAAAACAAACACCGGGGCAGAAATGAAGCCCATTGAGATGCAGACGTTTGAAAAGCCTGCTCATTGTTGTAATGTACAGGAAGAGATTGACGGAAACCCATGGTACTATGACATCTTGCAATATGTCAAGCTTCGGAAGTATCCAGAAGGGGCAAACGACAATGACAGAAAAACGCTCAGAAAAATGGCTACAAAATATGTCCTAGATGGGGAGATCCTATATAGGAGGAGTCATGATCAGACATTGCTGAGATGTGTGGATGCCCGGGAAGTGAAGGAGATTTTAGCCGAAGTACATGACGGGCTCTGTGGAACGCACGCCAACGGGCTGTCTATAGCCCAGAAAATTATGAGATATGGTTATTTCTGGCTGACCATGGAGGGAGATTGCATCGATTACGCCAGAAAATGCCACAAATGCCAAATTTACGCTGATAAAATTCACGCACCCCCATCGCCTTTACACACCATGAATTCTCCGTGGCCTTTCGCAGCATGGGGTATGGACGTCATCGGGCAGATTCATCCGAAAGCTTCCAATGGACACTGTTTCATTTTTGTCGCCATAAACTACTTCACTAAATGGGTAGAGGCAGCGTCTTACGCCAACATCACAAGGACTACAGTATGTAAGTTTTTAAAGAAGGAGATTATTTGTCGATACGGATTGTCGGAAAGGGTCATCACCGACAACGCTTCCAATCTGAATAACAAAATGATGACGGACGTGTGCACTCAATTCAAGATAACACACGACAATTCCACAGTCTATCGTCCTAAAATGAATGGAGCAGTGGAAGCAGCAAACAAGAACATAAAGAAGATCATAGCGAAAACTACGGATACCTACAGGGATTGGCATGAGAAGTTTCCATTTGCCCTTTTCGCCTATAGGACGTCCATTCGCACGTCAACAGGGGCAACACCCTACTCCTTGTTGTATGGTACCGAAGCAGTACTTCCCATCGAGGTAGAGATCCTGTCTCTCCAGGTCTTAAACGAAGTAAAATTGGAAGAAGCTGAATGGGTGCAGGCCAGACTTGACCAGCTAAATCTCATTGACGAAAAGAGACTAAAGGCCATTTGTCATGGTCAGATGTACCAAAAGCGGATGGTGCAGGCATACAACAAAAAAGTGCGCCCAAGAGAATTCAAAGAAGGGGATCTGGTACTCAAGAAAATATTCCCTATCCAGAAAGATTCTCGAGGAAAGTGGATGCCCAACTGGGAATGACCGTACGTCGTAAAAAAGGCCTTCTCAGGAAGAGCCCTAATCCTAACAGAAATGGATGGGGACGAGCTGAAAAATCTCGTAAATTTTGATGCCGTCAAGAAATACTATCTTTGAATTAAATAAAAAAAATGAAAAAGAGAACAAAAATGGAGAGTTTAGGGCGAAAACCCGAAACTGGGCGTCTTGAAGCAAAAGGAGGACCCGAGTTGAAAACCCGTAAAGGGCGGCTCGGGTAAATTGAAAAGTCGAATATCCAAAGAGAAGAGTATCCCCATGAACATCATGAAGAGGAGGCTTCAAGCAAAAAATTCTACGCCGGTCGACAGGATCATGTATCATTCATATCGAAGATAATGAGTTATCTTGTATTTCATACTTAACTTTTCTTTTTTCTCATGTGTGTCATACCTTTCTTTTAAGATATCCCAAGCCCTTAATCGTAATAAAACCGTGTTTTTGAGCATCCATTCCTTGCCTTCTTGTTAATTTCAGTCAGATAAGTTAACATAGGCTTATAGTGAAACAAGAGATTTCGGAGCATTACTGTGATTTAACCTTAAAAATGCAGGTGATCAAAGAAAATGATGTTAAATCCGTCTTCTAGTTCCCTACATGATGGCTATTGATAGGGAAGGCGAAAAGCTTCAAACAACCGGATAGGATGACCAATAGCATACATCCTATCTATTCAAGGAAGGCATGCGAGATAACAAGAGAGATCTCTTGGGTGAAAACCCAGAAGGGCACCCCTAAAAAAAATCTCTCTAAAGTGAAAACCCGAAAGGGCACTATAGAATTCCAAGTCGTAATTGGAGAAAAAGAAAGGTTTAGATGGTTGAACCTGACAGTGAAGCGGGGTATCGATGCCCGTAAGAAAGGAGAAAGCGAACATCAAGATCAAATAAGGACCAAAACAAGCCCACAAAGATATTGACACTCATGCATCATGAATAGTCAGACATCACTAGGATTAGGAGCATGTCAATTCATTTATCATAGCATTTTGTTTTTATCTCAGACAGGTATCTGCAGATCCAAAGAGACATCGATGGCCATCGTGGTGTGAATACCAAATGAGAAGACAATGTTTTACATACAAAAGACATATGTTTTCAAGCTCTAGAGAGGGGTTCTATATAGGAAGAATCCTCCGCTCGGAGGCATCAGAAGCTGAAAGTTCTATATAGGAAGGACTGACAGCTCCAGGGTGAAGACTAGCAATTCTATATAGGAAGGACTTCCAGTCGAAGGAATTCACCCATGACACGCAAGATTATATAGGAAATCCTGCTGTGTCGAAAGCGAAGAGTTCTATATAGGAAGGGCTCCGAGCTTTAATGTCTTAGAGTAAAAGATTCTATATAGGAAGAATTCGTAACTCCAAGATTTTAGACGCCGAAAAGTTCTATATAGGAAGGACCGACGGCTCCGAGGTGAAGACTCGCAGTTCTATATAGGAAGAACTCCCAGTCAAAGGAATTCACCTATGACACACAAGGTTATATAGGAAACCTGTTGTGTCGAAAGCGAAGAGTCTTATATAGGAAAGACTCCGAGCTTCACTGTCTTAGAGTGAAAGGTTCTATATAGGAAGAACCTGTAGCTCTGAGATTTCAGATGCCAAAAGTTCTATATAGGAATGACTGACGGCTCCAGGGTTTGAAGACTAGCAGTTCTATATAGGAGGAACTCCCAGTCGGAAGAATCCATCAGTGGCGCAAAAGGTTTTATATAGGAGAAACCAGCGTTGAAGGCGAAGAGTTCTATATAGGAAGGACTTCAAGCTTTACAGTCTCGAAGTGAAAGGTTCTATATAGGAGAGACTCATAACTCGAGGTTTCAGAGTGAAGGGTTCTATATAGGAAGAGCCTGTAGCTCTAAGATCGGAAGGTGACGAAGCTCTATATAGGAAGAACTTACGAGCCTGAAGATTCAGCCAAGGAAGAGCGGAGATGTCCAAAAGAACACGTTTTTCCAAAGCTACAAACAGGGAAGTTTGATAAAAATGAGTGCTTATGAATCTTTGCTTTGTTTCCCATTCCATGAGAACAAGCAAAGAGGGGCAACTGTAATCACTCATTTTCACTTGTAAATACATATTAGTATTGCATGTATATTTATTATATTATATGCATGAGTGTTACTAATATATATATAAGGTGTGGTGTGTGCATGTATATTATAAGCTATGTATGTATACGTATTAATGGTGTATGTGTGTAGCGTATGCATCTATATTTAGTACGAGTGTATTTGTTTTTATGGTTAATTATGTATATAATTATATATATGTGTGTATACTGGTGATTAATGTTTGCATAGGTATATATGTATGTATTGTTGTATGTGTACTGCTGTTATAATTATACTATTGGGCTAATATAAAATGAAAATCCAAAAATATATATTAAACCCAAATAAAAATTATAGTCCAAGTCCAATTACAAATCTAATAATATTACAAGGCTGGGTAGGCCCAAACCCAAACACTATTTAATTACAATTATTGTGTGCAGGTGACTGTGGGCCGTTGGATCAAGATCTGATCCAACGGCCACAATCCAACTAAGAAGCCAAAATATCTGCCAGCCGCGTGTTCCACACGTATGGACCGTTCGAGTGCCACGCGCGCGTGTGGTCCACGCGCGGACGCTTGGATATCCCACGCGCGCGTGAGCCCCACGCGCTCTGACTCCTCGACTGCGAAGCTCCACGTGGCAAGATCTGAAGCTGTTTCACCAAATCGAGGCTTCATCCAGGCCGTTCGTCCCTCAAGCCATCTCGACCGTTAGATCAGATCTGATCTAACGGCCGAGAACGCGTATGGCCGCTGGCAGAACACCCACACCGCCACCATGCCGATCTTCAACCACCGTGCTCAGAACATGCCAAATACAACAAGCAATAAGTTTGTCAGTCCAGATCTGAAAAAGCAAGTAATATACAACTTGTACCAAAAAAAGACGGGGATATGAAGCGAAATATTTTGTAAAATGGGGGGTAACAGAGATCTTGTAACAAAAAAAACTGAAAGTTGTAACCAGTCAAGTGATAATCGAAAGTCAGTCCAGTGGTAAATACTTGTTTCCTTTTCTTATTTGTTTTTTTGCATGCATATACAAAGAGATAAACAAAAAAAGGAGAGAGAAGAGGTCTTGCCGTCGCCGTCCGTGGGTATCCCTTCCTCAGTGACAAGCCTTTCGGCTTCTCCAAGCCAGAGACGGTGAACTGAAGGAAGGGGAAGGCCCCTTGTCGTTTCCTTTTTGGGTTTAAAAATGGTTTTTTTTGTTTCGTATTTCCTAGATCTAGGGTCAGTAGAGGCTTATCCTCTGAATCCAACCTCAGATTCATGTCGAGGGTGAAACGGGGGTTATTTTGGTGTGTTTTGGAGGCTCGCCGGTGCCGGTTAGCGACGGCCAGCGACGGAGAACACGGCGGTCGGTCGCCTGATTCTGGGTTTCACGGGGATATTTGAGAGAAAATGAAGAACGGCAGATTATTATAAAATGAAAAAATGAAACGAAATGAGGGAAATTTGAGCCGGGCCAAAAAAAAGCGTTTTATAGGTGTTATTATTTTTTGAAATGGGTAAATCACACACTTAATCCCCCCGCGTTTCCAATATTTTCATTTTTGTCTTGCCGCATGGTATATTTACAACTCTGGTCCTTCTTGTATTTCAAAATCTTGCAATCCAGTCCCTAGATTACACCGAATCAGTTTTTAAATGGTAAAATTACGCCTTTAGCCATCCCACATTTTTGAACTTTTCATTTTGGGTTTGCCCCTTGGTCCAATTACAATTTTGATCCTTCTAGGTTCTGTTTACTTCGCATTTTAGTCCTTAAATTACCTATTATTATTCTTTAATTTCTGCCACTGACTTTTATTTTTCTTTCATTTCAGTCCTCTTTCTTTGTAAATACTCATGTTCGTATTATAATTGTATATGTTAATGTATTATTTTATATCCCTCCTATATGCCTCGTATTTTATGTTTAAATGTATATGTGTATTAAGCTTACGATAGTTATGTATCTCTTTATCCGGTTGTTGGTATTAAAGTATGTTATGTTCTAGTTGGTTCGTATACAACATGTTTTATATATTTTTATATGTGTATGTTTTCTTGGGTTTTTTTTAGGTTACATGTTAGTGTATTTTTTTGTATGATATATTGTCCCATATATGTTGAAATACGTTTTTTTACTAGTATGCATGTCTTTTTGAAATATTTGTTCGTCTATATGTATTTATTATTATCTTGTTATTGTGGCATGTTGAGTTTGCTTTTATCTGATATTAAGCTTGGTATGTATATGTGTATTTTAATTGCGTATTTCATTTATGTTAGATTAGTATTCTGATATGTGAATATTTACTGTTTTTAAATCATCTGCTATGTCTTCTATTTTTGTCATTAAGATTGCATATGGTATATAAATTGTTAATGCGGTGCCTTTTTATCCGAGCGTAAACGGGGCCAGTATCAGGCGTAGTGATAGTGGTTGGACGTTTATCCTCGGATAACGGGGCCCTTAAAATTTATTCGCAATTATGACCGAATTTTAAAATAATCGTCACTTTAATCCAGAAAATCCAATATTAATAAAGCAGTAATTATTAAGGTACCAATTTTGGGCGGTGTGGGGGTGTTAATCCTTCCCCATCCGTAACTGACTCCCGCACCCAATCTTTTTGAATCTCTGGTTTTATGGTGTCCGGCCTACCTAAGTGGCCGGTGGCGACTCCATTTTCTTTTAAAATGCGGTTTTTTTTAAAACCCCACGGAATAAATATTTTATATCCAAAGAATCACGAACACCTTTTAAAAACACTTCGAAAACTTTCGTTTTTTAGCGATTTAAAAAGGGACATCGCTACATCCGTCATTCAGTTACTTTTCCATTTCATCTTAAAACGCATCAATCGGACATTGGGAACTCATGATACGTCCAATTTACTGAAGACCGTGCATGCAAAAAATTGGATACGGGATTATTATGGGATTTTGTAAAATTCATCCCAAAAGCTAACATATAAGGCTTTGGACGAATTAAACTTAGCCCAATATATTTATTATCATTTAAATTAATGTTTTTTAGGGTTTTATATACTTTAGGAACTAGCCACCCAGCCCTTATCAGCTTATCACCCTATTCCTTGCCACACAAGCACAAAGAGTTTAAAGGCTGATATTTTTTTATTTTTTTAATTAGAGTAGATTTTACTTGTTTTAGTAGAAGTTAAATTACTTTGTCTATCCTTCACCTATAAAAGGATGAAGCCTCCATCATTGTATGACAGATTTCTTTGATTTATGAAATATTTAGTGGGTTTGTTTTTGCAAGTGCTGATTACTTGTGCCTTTGAAGTCTTCTTCAATATAAGTTCGACGAGTTCTTGTGAGGGAGATCATCTTCACACTCTTGCTTGCCTAGATAATCGCGTCTAGTAGGGTGGGTTAGAGCCGCTTGAGGTTGCCTGCTTAGATAATTGAGTCTAAGAGGATTCCGAGGACAAAACAACATCAACAATTCGCAAGCCATCTTCATCTTCAACCTTCACACGATCTTCCATAATTCCATAAACAAAGCTGGAATTTTCAGATTTGTTTTACCTATCTTTTTCTTAATCTTTTTTCATCTTTTTATTTATATTCTTATTTCTTATCATCTAATGCTTCATCTTGTCTTTCTTTCTTTAATTTTTCAGCCTCGAATCTGAAATTTTCAAGAAAAGTCCTTCTATTTTCTCTTGAATTTTCAGATCTGCCCGTACTTTTCTTGATTGAGTCTAGAGCTCCTAGTTCTTGCTACAACTTGATTGAAGGCTTCCAAATCCAAGATTGTGCTACTCTATCATTTGGCGTGTCTCTTGTTGTGTTTGTGTTGTCCCTTGATGTGTTTCAATGACTCATGGTCCTTATGTACAACAAATTCCTTTGACCATAGGTAATGTTGCCATTTTTCCAAGGCCCTAATCAAAGCATACATTTCCTTGTCGTATGTTGGATAGTTCAAGGTTGCTTCATTTAGTTTCTCGCTAAAATATGCAACTGGACGTCCCTCTGATAAAATAGCATTGATTCCTACACCTGTAGCATCACACTCGATCTCAAATGTTTTATCAAAGTTTGTTAAGAAAAGCAATGGTGCCTTTGTTAAGCACTCCTTAATTTGATTAAAAGACTGTTCTTGCTCAATATTCCAAAAGAAACTTGTATTCTTTTTAATCAGTTAGTTAAAGGAGCAGCAATGGTACTAAAATTAGGAATGAACCTTCGATAGAAAGTGGTCAATCCATGAAAGCTCCTTACATGGCTAATGCTTGTAGGAGTCGGCCACTCTTCAATTGCTTTTACCGTCTCATGATCAACCTCCAAGCCTTCAGAACTCGCTACTAACCCTAGAAACACAAGTTTGCTTGTACAAAAAACACATTTTTTAAGTTAACATACAATTTCTCCTTTCGAAGTGTTTTCAAAACAAACCTGAGATGTATTTCATGGTCCTCCAAAAAATGAATGTATATGAGAATGTCGTCAAAATAAACAACATAAAACTTACCAATATAATGTCGTAGGACGTGATTCATCAATCTCATAAATATGCTAGGTGCATTTGTTAAACCGAAAGGCATTATAGTCCACTCATACAAACCTTGTTTTGTTTTGAACGTTGTCTTCCATTCATCACCTTCTCTCATCATGATTTGGTGATATCCGTTTTTAAGATCGATCTTTGAAAACACACTGGAACCATTCAATTCATCAAACATATCATCTAGGCGTGGTATAGGATGTCGATATTTGATTGTGATCTGATTGATTGCTCGTCAATCCACACACATGCGCCATGACTCATCTTTCTTGGGTACCAACAGTATAAGAACGGCACATGGGCTTAAGCTCTCTTGAATATAGCCTTTTTCAATCAATTCTTGTACTTGTCGTTGTAACTATTTTGTTTCCTCGGGGTTACTCCTATATGTTGGTCGATTAGGTAATGTAGCACCAGACACAATCGATTTGATGTTCTATGCCACAAATATGATGTGATCTCGTCTTGGAATTTACTGAGATGTTTGATTTGCCTGGTCGTAAATAAAGTAACTTTGTGTTGTAAGACTTGCAACAGTTTTGGATGGTTTAAAAGGTGATGGTGTTTAACGATATAGAAAATGATGAGAATAAAGATTGTGGAATTTTGGAAGGTTAATGTGTTTGATAGTGGTGGTAGAATTGGATGATGGAAGATGGAAAGTAGTTTAGGACTTGAGAATTGAACCAACACTAAAAAGTGTGATCCAAACCCTATAACGGTCTCTAAACAAAATAAGGATCTTGAACCACTAGTTAAGTAGAACTAGGAACCAAAGATATCAACGGTTTTGATTTAACAAGCATAAATTGAAGGATCGATAAAGTTCTCAAAAGAACAAAAGCGAAAAAACTCTCAATTTTTCTTGAAATCAAAGTGTGCCTTACAATTGAAAAACCAGCCTCTATTTATAGGCTTTACAAAGTGAAGTGATCAGCCAAATTCCTAGGAAGGTGTGAAAATTAAAAAAAAGAAACCTTAAAATGTGTGCCTTTGCTGCCCAATGTAATCATAAGCTAGCATGTCAATTTCCATGTGAATGTATGCAAGCATGTCAATTTGCATGTGAATGTAAGCAAGCACCTTTCTAGAATTGCCATCTATTCTGAATGTAAGCAAGCATGTTAATTTCCATGTGAATGTAAGCAAGCACCTCTCTAGAATTGCCGTCCATTATGAACATAAGCAAGCATGTCAATTTCCAAGTGAATGTAAGCAAGCACCTCCAAAACCAAGCAAGTATCTCAAGCAGGCATGATAGAGTAGCGCAAATCCGAATAAAGAGAAAAACAAAACAAACCAAAATAAAGAACAAATATGAAAATTCAGATTTGCTTATGGTGGTGGCGTCAATGGAGGAAGCTTGATTATGTGGAGATGGCGTGATAAATTTATAGTTGTCCTCGGCACCCTCTTAGATGCAATTATCTAAGCAAGCAACCTCAAGCGGCTCTAACCCACCCTCCCAAACGCGATTGTATGGGCAAGCAGGAGTGTGAAGATCCTCAACAACAAATCCCGGAGAACTTGAAAATTGATTTGCTTCTAAAACACAAGATAATGTTCTTGCAAGTTGAAACTCAAAAGAGAATTTTATTTAATCATTCAAACCTGAAGTACAATGTGGGTGAAGCCTCCTTTATATAGGCCATGGAGAAGTTCTAATCCTACTAAACTTAGAAATTAAATACAATTAATAAATGCTAAAATCTAATCTCCTAATTAGATAAGTAACTTCTAATAATAAATAAATGCTAAAAATAAAATCCTAATTAAATAAATCTAACCCTAATAGATATTGCAGAATTCTATATTGATTTAAATTACAAATAATCAAATAAAATCTTGAAAATTCGTAATTATCCAAAAATCCTGTATTAATCCCGTATAGGAATTTCTGCATGTGTTGTCTTCGCTAAAATAGACGTATCTTGAGATCCAAATGTCTGATTAAGGCGTTTCAAGATGCGTTGGAAAGATAATTGACAGCCGGACATGTTTTAAGAGACATGTTGACCCATAAATGTCTGGATCCCATCCAAAAATGCTTCGCAAGTTGACTGATGTCTCTGACTTGCAAAGCAATTTCGACTTCTTTTCCAAGATGATTATTTTGACCCCTCTCATGCTCGTATCATCCTATGTGATGTTGTACCCATGCACGCCAGCCACTTACTTTTAGGGAGGCCTTGGCAGTTCGATCGAAGAGTGGATCATGATGGATATAGCAATTGATACTCATTCACTTTTGAAGGAAAGAAACACACGCTAACCCCTTTATCACCGCAACAAGTACATGATGATCAAATGCATTTGAGAAAGAGTTTCCATGGATTAAAAGAAAAAGAAACAGAAAATGAGAGGAAATATGAGTGAGAGAATGAGAGAAAAACACTAAGTACTTGTAAAAAGGGAAGGGAAAGAGTGAAATTGAAAGCGGGGGAGAGATGCTTAAAATGAGTGTATATACGAGGGGTAGTGAAATTAGAAAATGTGTTTTGGCGAGGCAAACACTTCTTGTGCTTTTGTACAAGGAAAATTTTTTAAACACTAACGAACTCGATGCAACATTGCCTTCTTCTATTGTTTCTCTTTTTGTAGGATTTTTAAAATGTTTTACCCGATGAGATTCCTGGAGGTTTACCACCTATTCTGATGAGATCATGGCATCACCACCACCATTGGACCTAGAGAAATTTCCCTTAGGCCCCATTACTCGTGCAAGGGCAAGGAAATTTAGAGATGCGATTAGCAGCAAGTGCAATCATGCATGGAAGATTATTGAAGCTGCCAAAGTTGAATCAATGCCCTGCAACATGGAAGATTCATGCAACGTGAAAAGGAGCCATGCAACATATTGCATGTTTATTTCTGATGCATATGTTCATTTGATTATTATAGTTTTAGTATGCACATATTTTCTATTATGTTGTTTATTGTTTATTTTACATAACTAGAGTTCGTTGAATCATATACCATATATTTATTATATTTAGCATGCATCATATTACCTTGCTTTATTTCTGATCATATTTCTCGTATTTACATGTGTTATGCAAGGACAATGAATAGACACATACTTAGGGTGATTCAGAGAATTATGACTATTGGAGAGGTGCCTTGATACGAGAATGATAGGGGTCAAAATAATCATCTTGGAAAGGATGTTGAAACTACTTTGCAAGTCAGAAACATCAGTCAACTTGCAAAGCATTTTTGGATGGGATCCAGGCATTTACGGGTCAACATGTCTTCTTAAAACATGTCCAGATGTCAATTAGCTTTCCAACGCATCTTGAAACGGCTCAATCGGACTTCTGGATCTCAAGATACGTCTATTTTAGCGAAGACAACACATGCAGAAATTCCTATACGGGATTAATACAGGATTTTTGGATAATTACGAATTTTCAAGATTTTATTTGTAATTTAAATCAATATAGAATATTGTAATATCTATTAGGATCAGATTTATTTGATTAGGATTTTATTTTTAGCATTTATTTATTATTAGAAGTTACTTATCTAATTAGGAGATTAGATTTTAGCATTTATTAATTATATTTAATTCCTAAGTTTAGTAGGATTATAACTTCTCCATGGCCTATATAAAGGAGGCTTCACCCACATTGTAATTCAGATTTGAATGATTAAATAAAATTCTCTTTTGAGTTTCAACTTGCAAGAACATTATCTTGTGTTTTAGAAGCAAATCAATTTTCAAGTTCTCCGGGATTTGTTGTTGAGGATCTTCACACTCCTGCTTGCCAATACAATCGCGTTTGGGAGGATGGGTTAGAGCCCCTTGAGGTTGCTTGCTTAGATAATTGCTTCTAAGAGGGTGCCAGGACAACTATCAATTCATCACGCCATCTCCACATATTCAAGCTTCCTCCTTTGATGCCACCACCATAAGCAAATCTGAATTTTCAAATTTTTTCTTTATTTTAGTTTGTTTTATTTTTCTCTTTATTTGGATTTGTGCTACTCTATCATTTGTCCGATTGAGGAGTTTCAAGATGTGTTGGAAAGCTAAGTGACAGTCGGACAAGTTTTTAGAAGACATGTTGACCCATAAATGCCTGGATCCCATCTAAAAAATGCTTCACAAGTTGATTGATGTTTCTGACTTGCGAAACAGTTTTAACTTCTTTTCCAAGATGATTATTTTGACCCCTCTCATGCTCGTATCATAGGACCTCGTCCTTGTATCTACTGATGGAAAGCTTGGTCACCTTCAATTCCCCACCATCATTAAGCCATTGAAGCTACGAGTGTGGGTGTTTTCGTTGTCACCAATCCAAGTTTGTCAACAATTAAATTGCTGGCAACATTAGTAGAACTTCCTCCATCGATAATCACAAAACATACCTTCCCGTTGATATGGCAGCGTGTATGAAAGATATTCTCTCATTGTTGGTTACCTTGCACCATTTGTGTATTTAGACTCCTCTTCACAACGAGCACTTCTCCTTCAATGGGAGGGTCTAAGTCTTCATCATATTCACTTATGGCATCAACTTCTTCTTTTTCTGATTCATATTCAATCTCGCCACTTCCTCGAATCACCATAGTATGCCTATTTGGGCACTAACTAGCTACATGTTCCCTTCCAAGACATTTGAAGCATTGAATATCCCTGGATTGATTTGGTGTAGCTTGTAGCTTTCTTTTGTTCTCATCAACAACCTTGTTGGGTTTTGAAGTCCCAACATTTTCCTTGAACTAATTTGGTTTGTATGGCACTTTTGGAGCAATCTGTCCACATTTAGAATTCTGACTCCATTTAGAAGTAGAAGAGTTGTTTCGGGACGTACCTTCACATTTAAATTGTTGTTCCACCTTTATAGCCAAGTGAATCAATTCTTCTAAGTCCACATAGTATTGCAAATCCACGATGTTGGCTATGTCTTGATTTAGACCCGAAATGAACCATGCCATGGCAGATTCAGTGCCTTCCTCCATGTTTGCTCGTATCATTGCCATCTTCATCTCTTTAAAATAATCTTTCACGCTCATATTGCCTTGTTGGAGGTTCTGGAGTTTCCGTATTAATTCTCGATGATAGTAGGCTGGTATAAATCTCTTCCTTATTATGCCTTTCATTTCCTCCCACATGGACACCGGATGTTCTCTATTTCGTCGTCTGTTCACGGTTAACTGGTTCCACCAAACTATTTCATAATTAGTGAATTCAATGGATGCTATTTTAACCTTATTTTGCTCGGAGTAACTATGAAAATCGAAGATGTGTTCGATCTTCGGCTCCTACTCAAGATAAGCCTCCGGATCTGTTTTCCCTTGAAATGACAAAATGTTCATCTTTATATTCGCAAGGTTATCATCAAACCTTTCTTGATCCTCCGATGTAGGCGTTGGTTTTGTACAATGGCAGGCCGTTCTTTTTCGTCCACAATCTGCTCAATCTCCTATTCCTGGACACCTTGTCTTTGGTTATCTTGTGCTAGAACGGTTGTGGTTCCCATAGATTTCTCTTCAAGGCCATCAATATGCTCATGTATGGACTCGAGTTTCTGATCCATATGTTGTACCAATTCTTGGATGAGTGCTTGAAACTGTAATCTCGAGATTCCTCCTATTTGTCCTTCATTCAACTCCCCTATATTCGTATCTGCATTCAACTCTCTCGTGCCTTTTATCGCACTTTTTTATCTCAAAAGTTCTTGAATCGAACTTACTCAAAATCCTCCAAAATACTTGCTGAATCGGCTGCAAAATAAATGTTAAGGTTTGAAAAGATATGGTGTATAAGGTAGGCTTAGAAGAAAAGGCGTACGGTTCAAAGTTAGAATATTGAAACGAAGAAATAACAGTTCTTAAACAAGGAAAAAATGTTCAACCCTTGTTATTGATTTGCTTTCTTTTTTTTAATCTCTTTTTTCACGATAATTCTTTTCTTTTCTTTTTTTTTTGTTTTTTTAACAGCAAAACACAAAGGCTTACTTGATTTAGCCTAAGCTCTGATACTATCTGATGCGATCTCGTCTTGGAATTTACCGAGATGCTTGCATTTCCCGATCATAAATGAAGTAACTTTATGTTGTAAGATTTGCAATGGATTTTGAATAGTTTAAAGGGTGATGGTGTGTAACGATATAGAAAGTGATGAGAATAAGATTCTGAAATTTTAAAAGGTTAATATGTTCGACGGTGGTGATAGAATTGGATGATGGAAGATGGTAGGTAGTTTAGGACTTGAGGATTGAACCAACACTAAAAAGTGCGACCCGAACCCTATAACGGCCTCTAAACAAAATAAGGATCTTGACCCACTAGTTAAGTAAAACTAGGAACCAAAGATATCAAGGTTTGATTTTAAAAGCAGAACTTGAAGGATCGATAAAGTTCTCAAAAGAAAGAAAGCGATAAAACTCTCAATTTTCTTGAAATCAAAGTGTGTCCTACAATTGAGAAACCAGCCTCTATTTATAGGCTTTACAAAATGAAGTGATCAGCCAACATTCCTAAGGAGGTGTGAAGGGATAATAAATAAAAAAAGAAGCCTTGAAATGTGTGTCTTTGCCGTCAATCATAAGCTAGCATGTCAATTTTCATGTGAATGTAAGCAAGCACCTCTCCAATAGTCATAATTC
The DNA here is from genome assembly GCA_019671005.1 of Hibiscus mutabilis. Lineage (NCBI taxonomy): Eukaryota > Viridiplantae > Streptophyta > Magnoliopsida > Malvales > Malvaceae > Hibiscus > Hibiscus mutabilis. The sequence goes on along the minus strand of CM033733.1, from coordinate 20,576,766 downwards.
TTCGAATCATGCTAATGATGTGTCTATTCATTGTCCTTGCATAACACCTGTAAATACGAGAATATGATCAGAAATAACGCAAGGTAATATGATGCATGCTAAATATAATAAATATATGGTATATGATTCAACGAACTCTAGTACTATAAAATAAACAATAAACAGCATAATAGAAAACATGTGCATACTAAAACTATAGTAATCAAATGGAACATATGCATCAGAAATAAACATGCAACACGTCACATGGACTCCCTTTCACGTTGCATGAATCTTCCACATTGCAAGGCATTGATTCAACTTCGGCAGCTTCAATAATCTTTCATGCGTGATTGAATTTGTTGCTGACTGCATCTCTAAATTTCCTTGCCCTTGAACGAGTAATGGGGCCTAAGGGAAACTCCTCTGGGTCCAATAGTGGTGGTGATGCCATGATCTCATCGAAATTGCAATACTATGATGCTTTTTGATAATGGTGACATCACATCCACCATGAAGATGAAGTTCAGGAGGAATCTAAGCCCGAGGAAGAAGAAATTAAACCAGCCATTGATGGAGAACTTCTAGTGATTAAACAGCTTCTGAATGCACAAATGGCTGAGAAAGAACAGCAACGAGAGATTATTTTCACACAAATTGCCATGTGAATAGCAAGGTTTGTTTCATGATCATAGAAGGTGGAAGTTGCACGAACTTGGCAAGTACAATCATGGTGGAAAAGCTGATACATGCATGAGTGGGGTCAAATTACTCATATTGGACAAGAAGTTGAAGTTGTTTGATGCAAACAATAAAAGGCCAAAACAATGCACGCATAGAAGGTCAAAAACGACGCATCTTGGACAAGAAACTGAATATGTTTGTGAAGTCTAGAAAGTCAGCCAACTTGCAACTAGTTTTTGGATGGGATCTAGGCATTTCTGGGTCGAGTTGTCTTCTAACAAATTGTCCGTCACTCAGTTACCTTTTCAACGCATCTTGAAACGCTTCAACCAGACATAGGGAACTCAAGATACGTCCAATTTACTGAAGACTGTGCATGTAGAAAACTGGATACGGGATTTTGTAAAATTCAGCCCAAAAGCTAACATATAAGGCTTTGGACGAATTAAACTTAACTCAATCTAATTATTAACATTTAAATTATGTTTTTAGGGTTTTATATACTTTAGGAACCAGCCACCCTTCTCCCAAGCCGTTAGATCAAGTCCAATTTAATGTACCAGATTTCTTTGTTTATTTTATTTATTTACCTTTAGGTTAAAGCCATCCTTCATCTATAAAAGGATGATGCTTTCTTCTTTGTTAAACAAATTTCTTTGATTTATGAAATATTTAGTTAGTTTGTTTTTGCAAGGATGGTGCATTAGGAGACAACATCAACAAGCAAATGAGTTTGTGGATGATAATGAGGAGGAAGAGGTTGAGCAAGCATCATAAAGAACTGCTCTAAGATATCAAGGAGGGCGTGCCCAAATTGATGACAACCTCAGCAACATCTGAGTTACAATTCCACCTTTTCAAGGCAAAACCAATCTGGAGGCATATCTAGGTTGGGAGAGCAAAGTCGAACATATTTTTGAATGCCACAACTACACAGAATAGAAAAAGGTTCGATTAGCCACCATGGAGTTCATTGACTACGCTTTGATGTAGTGGGATCAACTAAAAAGCACAAGAAGACGCAATGGAGAAAGGCCAATCAACACTTGAGATGAAATGAAAGGTATCATGAGAAGAAGATTCATACCTGTTCATTATCACCGTAATTTGTTTCAAAAGTTGCAGAATCTTAAGCAAGGCAACCAGAGTTTAGAAGATTATTACAAAGAAACAGAGGTTGCAATGATCCGAGCCAATGTTGATGAGATAGAGAAGCAATTATAGCCAGATTCTTAGCATGACTCAATAGAGAAATTGTCGATGTGGTGGAGTTACAACACTACTTTGAGATTGATGAGATGGTGCACATGGCCATGAAGGTTGATGGGCAATAACGGAGAAAGGTCACTGCAAGGGCTACTAATACCACTGCCCTCAAATGGAACCAAGCCAACACTCGGAAGGCTACACCTTTACAGATCCAAGAACCAGTCGAGACTCCAAAACCCAAGCCAGCCGTGGTGGAAAACAGGCTGAGGCAAGCAAGTGGAGAACAAGGAATGCACCAGTGATATCAAATGCTTCAAATGTTTAGGACGAGGCCATATAGCTAATCAATGTCCAAATCACAATACTATGTTGCTTTTGGATAATGGCGACGTCACATCAGACCATGAAGATGAAGTTTAGGAGGAATCTGAGCCTGAGGAAGAAGAAACTGAATCAGCCATTGATGGAGAACTTCTAGTAATTAAATGGCTTCTGAATGCATAAATGGCTGAGGAAGAATAACAACAAGAGAATATATTTCACACACGTTGCCATGTGAACAAAAAGGTTTGTTTCATGATCATAGATGGTGGAAGTTGCATGAACGTGGCAAGTACAATCATGGTGGAGAAGCTAGGATTGAAAACATTTAAACGTCCTACACCATGCAAGCTTCAATGGTTGAATGATGGAGGCGAATTAAAAGTCACCAACAGGTTCTAATTCCCTTCTCAATTGGCAGTTATAAAGATAAAGTTATGTGCAATGTTGTACCAAAGCATGCCAGCCATATACTCCTTGGAAGGCCGTGGAATATGACAAGGGACCATTAATGATTGTTTCACCAATTGCTACTCTTTCAAGCACGAAGGAAAGAAGGTTGTTCATGCTCCATTAATGCCAAAACAAGTACAAAATGATCAAAATCTGATGAAGAAGAGCATAGAAGCTTGGAAGAATGAACAAGCCAAAACAAACCAAAAGAGGATGAACCAAAGAAGACTAGTGCATACACCGACAAAAAGATGATTAGGGAATGTCTTTTGACACGCCCTATGATTGAGGCTAATTTTTCTAACACCCACAAGAATTTTCCTTCTTTTATTGTGCAGGATCAAGGACCTAAAGGCAAACCGTCAAGAGAAGAAAACAAGGATTCGGTTGTCCTAACAACAAATGATTGTCCAAAGATAAGAAGCTTCAATTTGAGGACAAATCACTTTAAAGAAGGGGGATGATGCGATCCTATTTCACACAATACTTATTTTCAATATACTTTCAACTTGTTTTACGATGATGAAACTCAAGGGAGATTTTACTTACCGTTTTCACATTACTTTTAGTTATATAATTTTGATTCTACTAGTTATGATCTATGTTTGCAATTCATTTATGTATAATATCATGCTTAGTGTTTTAGGGTACCATGACATCTTTCCATACATTATACCCTACACTTTACACATTAAGTAGTATTATCATACATGCATATTAAGTATAACCACATCTTTACTTTAAGCTTAATATAATATAAGCTCACTTAAGTATAACCACATCATGCTTAGTATTATCACGCATGCAGCTCACTTAAAGCTCGAACCAGCTCATGCAATTCTGCCCAAGGTTACACAAGCACATTCAGCTCCAAATAGCTCGATAGCTTAAGGACACTTAAGGACAAGCTCACTTAGCTAAGGACAACTCGTAGCAGCTCAATTCAGCTCAAACACTAAGTGTGGCTCACTCAGCTAGCTATCTCAGCTCAAACCAACTCACCCTTAGCTTGATAAGCTAAACTCAAATCAAGATACTACCTTCAGCTCAACACCCAAAGGGCATGACCCCTTCCAAAAGACATGTTCGGCCACCATTGGATGGAACATGAATTTGGCTCCACAAAGTTGGAGGGAAACACATGGAGGGAGACACCATTAGGCCGAATGGTTGCAAGGCTTCTGGAATGAGATACGAATAAATTTGGAGGGAGTTTTCATCCTAGGCGAATAGGCACCTACCCTTTCGGCCACACTGATACACTCTAACTCTCCAATTGATGTTGTTGACATGAGCTTGATTATTCCTGATCGTGAATGCAAGTAAGCCTTTTAGTTCGAATACTTTAAAGATGAAAAGATGTTGAAGTGATGGTTGCGGGAGCTAGGAAGCGTGGTGTTTAAGAGATGGGAAGAAAGAGAGGAAATGGTTAAGAGTTTAGGGTAAGATATGGTGAAGGAAATGGAAAAGAAAGATAGTGAAATGGAATGAAAAGGGTGATAATATTCAAAGGATTCAAAGAAAGAAACTATACTAAAGAGTGTAATCTTGTTTCTTAAGAGAATGACTTTGAGGTTGGTAAGGGACTTGGACTCGTAGGTTAGATGAACCTAGAACCCGGAGTATAAATAGAAGGATAGGAGACGCCACAAGCAAAGCTTGATAAGTCGATAAATTTCTTAAAAGAACAAGTTTGAGAGAAAACCTCACAAAGGATAAATATATTTCAAAGAAATATTGTGAATGAGTTGTTTACAAGGGTGGCCGAATGAGCCTATTTATAGTTTAGAAAGGGGCATGGACGAAAAGGCCTCTATCTATTCAGATAACCATTTGGTTTAAGTCATGCCTCCCTTTAAAGGTTTCCCTCTAAAATGTGATGCCCAAATCTCCCTCCAAATTGTTTGTCTTAGTTCGACAATGGTTGTTGTCTCCCTCCAATGGTTTTGGCATCATTTAGCTTTCCCTCCATTGCTTTGCCGCCATTTTGGTTTCCCTCTAAAGGTCTAGGGGTGTATTTCTTATAAGGGGACATGTCCCTTGAAGTGGTGACCTTGGGTGGTGAGATGAGTTGAGCTGATCTTTGAGTTGGATGAGCTGCAGTTAGTGTTTAAGCTAATTTGAGCTATTATAAGCTGCCCTTAGCTATGTGAACTCCTCTTCTAGTGTTCTTGAGCTTCCTTGCATGTTCTGGAGCTGAATGGTGCTAATAGGAGTTGAAATGAACTGAACCGAATGAATGAGCTTGAATTGAGCTTGTTTTAAGCTGACTGAGCTTTAGGTGAGCTTGCCTTTCAATCTCCCCTTCGTTTATGTGGCTGGTATGTCCTACAAATGTTGCAAACACACATAAGTATGCATATAATAGAAAATAAGAAATAACTAAGCAAGGATATGGGTCATATGCTATGCATGAATAATAAATTAATAGGACATGATAAATGGGACATAGGATAAGCATATCCTAAGATATAAATGCATGTTTATGACATCATAAATAAGGTAATAGAAAATGAAGTAAGGAAGAACTCCCTTAGAATTAGCCATGAGGATCTTCAATGACGTGATCAAGTCATGGATAAAGTTGGTGCTGATTAGGATCGCATCATAATGGAAATGGAAAGGAAGGATGGTGAAATGGATTGAAAAGGGATTGTAGTATTCAAAGGATTCAAAGAAAGAAACTATACTAAAAAGTATAATCTCGTTTCTTAGGAGAATAACTTTGAGGGTGGTAGATAGGACTTGGACCCTTTAGTTATATGAACCAAGAACCCGAAGTATAGGATAGAAGATAGGATACGCCACAAGCAAAGCTTGATAAGTCGATAAAGTTCTTAAAAGAACAAGTTTGAGAGAAAACCTCACAAAGGATAAAATATATTCAAATAAATGTTGTGAATGAGTTGATTATACAGGGGTGGTCGAATGTCCTTATTTATAGTTTACAAAGGGGTGTGGCCAAAAGGGTAGGTGCCTATTCGGCTAGGGTGAAAACTTCCTCCAAATATGTTATGTCTCCCTCCACAAGCCTTGCAACCATTCGGCCCAATGCTATCTCCCTCCATATGTTTCACTCCAACTTTGTGGTGCCAAATTCATGTTCCCTACAGTGGTGTTCGGACATGTCTCTTGGGAGGGGTCGTGCCCTTTGGGTGTGAGCTGAAGGTAACAGCTTGAGCTGAGTTGAGATAATCGAGCTAGGAGTGAGCTATACATAGTGTTTGAGCTGAATTGAGCTGCTACTAGCTATCCTTAGCTAAATGAGCTTGTCCTTAAGTGTCCTTGAGCTATCTCGAGCTATTTAGAGCTTGTTTAGAGCTGAATGTGCTTGTGTAAGCTTGAGCCAAATTGCATGAGTTGTTTCGAGCTTGAATTGAGCTGATTGAACTTTAAGTGAGTTGCCCTTCAATCCCCCCTTTGTATGTGTTTGAAAATCTGATGAATAAGAAAAAGAAAAACACATAAGGAATACTTATATTCTAAAGTAATATTAAGCTTAAAGTAAAGATGTGGTTATACATAATATTCATGCATGATAATACTACTTTATGGGCAAAGTGTAGGGTATAATGTATGGAAAGATGTCTTGGTACCCTAAAACACTAAGCGTGATGTTAGACATAAATGAAATGCAAACATAGATGATAACTATATGTGCATGCATAACTAGTAGCATCAAAATTATATAACTAAGAATAATGTGAAAAAGGTAAGTAAAATCTCCCTTGACTTTCATCCTCGTAAAACAAGTTGAAAGTATAGTGAAAATGAGTATTGTGTGAAATAGAATCGCATCAGTTTCCCTCCAAATTTGTGGTGCCCAAACTCATGTTCCCTCCAAGGTGGCTGAACATTCTCTTGGGAGGGGTCATGCCTTTTAGGTGTTGAGCTGAAGGTGATAGCTTGAGTTAAGTTGAGCTGATCGAGCTAGGAGTGAGTTGGCTTAAGTTGAGCTAGCTAGCTAAGTGAGCTTCGCTTATTGCCTGAGCTGAATTGAGCTGCTATGAGTTGTCCTTAGCTAACTGAGCTTGTCCTTAAGTGTCATTGGGCTATCTCAAGCTAAATTGGAGCTTGTTTGGAGTTGAATGTGCTGGTGTAAGTTTGATCCGAATTGCATGAGCTGGTTTGAGCTTGAATTGAGCTGAATGAGCCTTAGGTGAGCTGCCCTTCAATCCACCCCTTTGTATGTGGTTGACAAGTCCTGTGAATAAGAAGAAGAAAATACATAATGGATACTTGTATTATAAAGTAATATTAAGATTGAAGTAAAGATGTGGTTATACTTAATATGCTTGCATGAAAACACTACTTAATAAGCAAAGTATAGGGCATAATGTATGGAAATATGTCATGGTACCTGAAAATACTAAGCATATTGTTAAACATAAATGGAATGCAAGCATAGATGATAAATGTATGTGCATGCATAACTAGTAGTATCATAATTATATAACTAGGATTAAGGTGAAAAAGGTAAGTAAAAATTCCCTTGACTTTCATTCTTGTAAATCAAGTTGAAAGCATAGTGAAAATGAGTATTGTGTGAAATAGGATTGCATCATCCCCCTTCTTTAAAGTGATTTTTCCTCAAATCGAAGCTTCTCTTCTTTGGACAATTCTTTGTTGTTTGGACAACCAAATCCTTGTTTGCATCTCTCCACCTTTATGTTGTTTTTGTTTGCTTTGCTTTGCCTTCACCACCTTTATGTTACACTATTCTCTTTTATACTAATTCGAATTCCTTAAGAAGATGAGAAGGAATTTTGATCTTTCTTTTTTTTATAACAAAAATAAAATCACAAAAAATAGGGGCTTACTTGATTCTTCCAAAGCTCTAATACCATATGATGCTCTCCAATTGATGTTGTTGAGAGAAGCTTGATTGTTCCCGACCGTGAATGTAAATAAGCCTTGTAATCCTAACGCTTTGAAGATGAAAGAAATATGGAAAGATGTTGAAGTGTTGGTTGCAGAAGCTAGAATGCGTGGTGTTTAAGGGAATGGGTGAAAGGATGAAAAAGAAAGGGTTAAGTGTTTAGGTTACGAATATGGTGAAGGGAATAGAAAGGATAGTTGGTGAAATGAAATGGAAAGGGTGATAGTATTCAAAAGATTGAAAGAAAGAAACTATACTAAAAAGTATAATCTTGTTTCTTAAAAGAATGATTTTGAGGGTGGTAGATAGGACTTGGTCCCTTTGGTTATATGAACCAAGAACCCGAAGTGTAGGATGGAAGGATAGGAGACGCCACAAGCAAAGCTTGATAAGTCGATAAAGTTCTTAAAAGAACAAGTTTAAGAGAAAACCTCACAAAAAGAACATATGTTGAAAGAAAATTGTGAATGAGTTGTGTTACAAGGGCGGCCGAATGGCCTTCTTTATAGTTTACAAAAGGGTATGGCCGAAAGGCCATGTGCCTATTCGGCTAGGGAGAAATCTCTCTCCAAATGCCATTCGTGTCTCCCTCCACAAGCCAAGCAACCATTTAACCGAATGATGCCTCCCTCCATGCGTTTCCCTCCAAATTTGTGGCGCCCAAACTTGTGTTCCCTCCAAGGTGGCTGGACATGTCTCTTGGGAGGGGTCTTTAGATGTTGAGCTGAAGGTGATAGCTTGAGCTGAGTTGAGGTAATCGAGCTAGGAGTGAGCTGGCTTGAGCTGAGCTAGCTAGCTGAGTGAGCTTCACTTAGTGTCTGAACTAAATTGAGTTGTTACAAGCTATCCTTAGCTAAGTGAGTTTGTCCTTAAGTGTCCTTGAGCTATATCAAGCTAATTTAGAGCTTGTTTGGAGCTGAATGTACTGGTGTAAGCTTGAACCAAATTGCATGAGCTGATTTGAGCTTGAATTGAGCTGAATGAGCTTTAGGTGAGCTGCCCTTCAATCCTCCCCTTTGTATGTGGTTGATAAGTCCTATGAATAAGAAGAAGAAAACACATAATGAATACTTATATTATAAAGTAATATTAAGCTTAAAGTAAATATGTGGTTATTCTTAATATGCATACATGAAAACACTACTTAATGTGCAAAGTGTAGGGTATAATGCATGGAAAGATGTCATGGTACCCGAAAACACTAAGCATGTTGTTAAACATAAATGGAATGCAAACATAGATGATAAATATATGTGCATGCATAACTAGTAGTATCATAATTATATAACTAAGATTAAGTGAAAAAGGTAAGTAAAAACTCCCTTGACTTTCATTCTTGTAAAACAAGTTGAAAGTATAGTGAAAATGAGTATTGTGTGAAACAAGATCACATCCCAAGTATAAAATACTTGATAAGTCGATAAAGTTCTTGAAAAGAAAAAAGATTGAGAGAAACCTCACAATGAACAAAATATATTAATCTGAGTTGTGTGTTACAAGGGTGGTCGAATAGCCCTATTTATAGCTTACACAAGGGTTCGGCCAAAGGGACTTGTCTCTATTCAAATATCTATTCAGTTGGGTTCATGCCTCCCTCCAAAAATGGTTCACCTATTTGGTCATGTGGTGTCTCCCTCCAAAAGGTGATTGCCGCCCATTTCTCCCTCCAAATGTTGGATCCAAGCATATTCCTTCCAAGGTCGATCGGTTATGTCCCTTTGGGAGGGACATATCCTTTCGGGGGTTGAGCTAGAGGTGATAACTTTAGCTGAGATGAGCTCCTTGAGCTGAGCATGAGCTGGTTTGAGCTAATCGTTGAGCTGGACGAGCTTCACTAAGTGTTGGAGTTGATTTGAGCTAATAGGAGCTTCCCTTAGCTAGGTGAACTTATCCTTAGGTTACCTTGAGATATTTGGAGTTGTTAGGAGCTGTCTATAGCTTGCATTATCTTGAGGCATTAGTCAAACTGGTTTGAGTTGGAAATGATCTAAATGAGCTAATAATGAGCTGCCCTTCAATGCATCCCTTGTTCCTTTAGCCGTGTGATCTACAATCAAAGTAAACAAATATAAGTAACTCTTATAATAAGAATTAAGATAATATGCTAAGTAACGAAGTGGTTATACTAGTATGCATGCATGAAAACCTTACTTAATATGCCAAGCATAGGGTATGATGTACAGAAAGGTGTTATGGTACCCGAATACACTAAGTATTATATTAAACATAAACATGATGTAAACATAAATGGTAAGTATAAGTGCATGCATGACTAGAAGTATTATAAGTATATAGTAAAAATAAATGTGCAGAAGGCAAGTAAAAACTCCCTTGACTTTTATCCTTATAACACAAGTTGAATGTATAGTGAAAATGAGTATTGAGTAAAGTAGGATCACATCATCCCCTCCTTCTTTTAGGCGATTTGTCCTCAAATCGAAGTCTCTCTTTTTTGGACAATCCTTTGCTGTTGGCATTACCGAATCCTTGTATACACCCTTCCCTGGTTTGTTTCCTTCATTGCTAATCTGAAAATCAAAAGAAAATTTTTTTTCTTGTGGATGGTTAGAGAAGTCTGCCTCGATCATAGGGCGTGTCAAAAGACATTCCCTTTTTATTTAAATGCTAGTATAAACACTGATCTTCTTTGTTTCCTCCTCCTTAGGTTTTGCTTTGGCATGTTGATTCTTCCAAGCTTTCACACTCTTTTTCATCAGATTCTGATCATTTTACACTTGTTTTGGAGTAAGTGGTGTAAGAACAATTTTCCTTACCTCATGCTTGAAAGAATAATGATTGGTGAAACAGTCGTGTATGGTCTTCTTATCATATTACCAAGGCCTCCCAAGTAGAATATGACTGACATGCATCGGTACAACATCACACATAACTTCATCTTTATAATTGCCAATTGGGAAGGAAATTAGAACATGCTTGGTGACTTTTAATTCGCCTCCATCATTTAACCATTAAAGCTTGTACGGTGTAGGATGTTTCAATGTTTTCAAACCCAGTTTCTCCACCATGATTGTATTTGCCACATTCGTGCAACTTCCACCATATATGATCGTAAAACACACCTTGTTATTCACATGGCAACGAGTGTGAAATATGTTCTCTCTTTGTTGATCTTTCTCGACCATTTGTGTATTTAGAAGCCTTTTAATCACTAGGAGTTCTCCATCAACGTTCGGTTCTATTTCTTCTTCCTCGAACTTGGTTTCTTCCTCAATCTCATCTTCATGGTCTGATGTGACATCACCATTATCCAAAAGTAGCATAGTATTGCGATTTGGACATTGATTAGCTACATGGCCTCGTCCCAAGCATTTGAAGCACTTAATATCACTTGTACGTTCCTTGTTCTCCGCTTTCTCGCCTCGGCCTGTTTCCACCACGGTTGGCTTTGGTTTTGGAGTCTCAGCTGGTTCTCGGATCTGATATATGCATGAGCGGGTTTAAATTACTCATATTGGACAAGACGTTGAATTTTTTCGATGCAAACAATAATGGCCAAAACAATGCACGCATAGGAGGTCAAAAATGATGCATCTTGGACAAGAAACTGAATCTGCTTGTGAAGTCTGGAAAGTCACCTAACTTGCGACGAGATTTCGGATGGGATCCAGGCATTTATGGGTCTAGTTGTCTCCTAACAAATTGTCCTTCATTCAGTTACCTTTCCAACGCATCTTGAAACGCGTCAATCGGACATCGGGAACTCAAGATATGTCTAATTTACTGAAGACTGTGCATGCAGAAAACTGGTTATGTGATTATTACGAGATTTTGTAAAATTCAGCCCAAAAGCTAACATATAAGGCTTTGGACGAATTAAACTTAACCCAACCTAATTATTAACATTTAAATAATGTTTTTAGGGTTTTATATACTTTAGGAACCAGCCACCCAGCCCTTATCACTTGCCTTATCACCCTATTCCTTGCCACACAAGCACAAGGAATTTAAAGGCTGTTATTTTTTTTATTATTTTTAATTAGATTAGGTTTTCCTTGTTTTAGTAGAAGTTAAATTACTTTGTCTATCATTCACCTATAAAAGGATGAAGCCTCCATCATTGTAAGGGAGTTTTTCTTTGATTTATGAAATATTTAGTGAGTTTGTTTTTGCAAGTGCTGATTATTTGTGCCTTCAAAGTCTTCTTCAACATAAGTTCGACGAGTTCTTGTGAGGGAGATCATCTTCACACTCTTTCTTGCCTAGATAATCGCGTCTAGGAGGGTGGGTTAGAGCCTCTTGAGGTTTCTTGCTTAGATAATTGAGTCTAAGAGGGTTCCGAGGATAAAACAATAGCAACAATTCGCAAGCCATCTCCATCTTCAACCTTCACACAATCTTCCATAATTTCATAAACAAAGCTGGAAATTTCAGATTTGTTTTATCTATCCTCATCTTAATCTTTTTCAATCTCTTTACTTTTGTTCTTATTAACCATCTTCTAATTTTCCTTCTTATCTTTGTTTCTTTGAATTTCCAACCTTGAATCTGAAATTTTCAAGAAAAGTCATTCTCTTTTCTCTTGAATTTTCAGATCTGCCCATAACTTTCTTGAATGAGTCTAGAGCTCCTAGTTCTTGCAACAACTTGATTGAAAGCTTCCAAATCCAAGATTGCGCTACTCTATCAAGATCCGTAAAGTTGTTGATAGAGTAGCGCAAATTCGAATAAAGAAAAAAACAAAACAAACCAAAATAAAGAACAAATCTAAAAATTCAGATTTGCTTATGGCGGTGGCGTCAATGGAGGAAGCTTGAATTTGTGGAGATGGTGTGATGAATTGATAGTTGTCCTCGGCACCCTCTTAGACACAATTATCTAAGCAAACAACCTCAAACGGCTTTAACCCACCCTCCCAAACGCTTTTGTATGGGCAACCATGAGTGTGAAGATCCTCAACAACAAATCCCGGAGAACTTGAAAATCGATTTGCTTCTAAAACACAAGATAATGTTCTTGCAAGTTGGAACTCAAAAGAGAATTTTATTTAATCATTCAAATCTGAATTACAATGTGGGTGAAGCCTCCTTTATACATGCCATGTAGAAGTTCTAATCCTACTAAACTTAGGAATTAAATACAATAAATAAATGCTAAAATATAATCTCCTAATTAGATAAGTAACTTCTAATAATAAATAAATGCTAAAAATAAAATCCTAATTAAATAAATCTGATCCTAATAGATATTGCAGAATCCTATATTGATTTAAATTACAAATAATCAAATAAAATCTTGAAAATTCGTAATTATCCAAAAATCCCGTAATAATCTCGTATCCAGTTTTCTGCATGCTAAGTTGGCTGACTTTCCAGAGTTCACAAACAGATTCAATTTCTTGTCCAAGATGCATCATTTTTCACCTCCTATGCGTGCATTGTTTTGTCTTTTATTATTTGAATCGAACAAATTCATCTTCTTGTCCAAGATTAGTAATTTGACCCCGCTCATGCATGTATCATTCGAATAAAGAGAAAACAAAACAAACAAAATAAAGAACAAATCTAAGGCACAAGTAATAAGCACCTGGAAAAACAAACTCACTAAATATTTCATAAATCAAAGAAAATCTCCCTTACAATGATAGAGGCTTCATCCTTTTATAGGTGAAGGATAGACAAAGTAATTTAACTTCTACTAAAACAAGGAAAACCCAATCTAATTAAAAATAATAAAAAATAACAGCCTTTAAACTCCTTGTGCTTGTGTGACAAGGAATAGGGTGATAAGGCAAGTGATAAGCTGATAAGGGCTGGGTGGCTGGTTCTTAAAGTATATAAAACCCTAAAAACATCAATTTAAATGATAATAAATATATTGGGCTAAGTTTAATTCGTCCAAAGCCTTATATGTTAGCTTTTGGGCTGAATTTTACAAAATCCCGTAATAATCTCGTATCCAGTTTTCTGCATGCTCAGTCTTCAGTAAATTTGGACATATCTTGAGTTCCTGATGTCCGATTGACGCGTTTCAAGATGCGTTGGAAAGGTAACTGAATGACGGACAATTTATTAGAGACAACATGACTCAGAAATGGCCGGATCCCATCCGAAAACGTGTTGCAAGTTGGCTAACTTTCCAGACTTCACAAATAGATTCAGTTTCTTGTCCAAGATGCATCATTTTTGACCTCCTATGCGTGCATTGTTTTGGCTTTTATTGTTTGCATCGAACCAATTCAGCTTCTTGTCCGATATTAGTAATTTGACCCCGCTCATGCATGTATCAATTGTAGCCTTCCAAGTGTTGCTTTGGTTCCATTTAGGGGTAGCGGTGTTGTTGCTTCTTGCCACAGTTCTTCTATGTTGTTGCTGCTCAACTTTCATGGCCATGTGCATCATATCTTCAATCTCAACATAGTGCTGCAATTCTACAACATCGACAATCCCTCAATTCAATCTGGTAAGAAATCTAGCCATAGTTGCTTCTCGGTCCTCGTCTATGTTGGCACGGATCATAGCAACTTCCATCTCCTTATAGTAGTGATGCAATTTAGACCCTTCTTGATGTTGTTGAAGTCGGCCCTTTGATTGTTGGATCTAGGAAGGAAGGAAGAAACATGCAGGCAAGATAAGCTCAAAAGAATGAAAGTTAGTTTGGTGGTGGCTGCGGAAGAAGGTAAGATAGGTGTAAGGAAATGGTGATGGAAATGGATGGAAATGGTGAAGGTAGTATCCTAAGAACTCAAGGAAGAAACTATGCTATAAAGAGCATAACCCCGAACCTTATATGATTTCTTAAGGGATGGTAGAAAGGACTTTGACCCAATATCTATAAAGAGATAGGAACCGAAAGTATCAATGTGAATAGAAGGGTTACGCCACAAGTACAAGTACTTGATAAGTCGATAAACTTCTAAAAGAACTAAAAAGAGAGAAAATTCTCACAAAGGAAATTTTATAATAAAAAATGAGTGTGTTTACAAATGAAAATCTCAATCCTATTTATAGGGATGAAAGAGCATGGCCAAATAGGCCTTACAACTTTTTGGCAAGGGCAAAAATCCCTTCATAAAGTCATGATCTTTCTAAATTTGAAATTAATATTTTTTTTATATTCAATATACATATTTTTATATTAAACTAATAAAAATCTTAAATTTCTTATATTTTTATTTTTAATAAATACATATTTTTATATTAAACTAATAAAAACATATTTTTATATTTTATATCAAAATAATAAAATAGTTTTATATTTAAAAAATTATATTTTTATATTTGGGTACCCAAATACCCGAATTTTCAGGCACCCGTAACTTTCGAGTACCCAACTAACGAGTATCGTCAAAACCTGGGTCGGGATGAACTACCCGATAATCCGAGTACCCGGTACTTTGGGTACCCGAATACCCGGGTACCCGAATTTGAACACCCATAATCGGTATGCCCTTTAGCTACTGGAATTCCTTGTTTTTGATATTGAACTATTGGTATTGGTACGCTGTAATCACTAATTTTGTCCGGGCTTTTTTTTCCAATTTTATAACTTGGGCTTCTTCGCATGTTATCTTATTTTTGCTATCAATACTAATATATAACATTATTATGTTGTTAGTTATTATCTAGTTATCATATTATATATACTTTTAATGATTGTTATTACGTAGTATGTATTATTGCATTATTATATGATATATTGTATTATTATTATCTATTTTAGTATTATTAGTATACTATTTGTGTTATTATTATTTGCTATCATTATTATTATTATTTAAAATTATTATTAACTATCATTATTACTATTATTATTTTATTTTATTATTATCATTATATTATTTGTAAAAACCCTAAAACTTTACTACTATTATTATTTGTTTTATTTCATCATTAAGTATCTTTGTTTTCGATTGCAAGTTATTATTAGTATTTGTTATTTTTGTTAGTATTACATATTAGTATTATTAATTATTATTTATATTATTATTACTATTATTATTTCAATTTATTATTATTTTTGTTTTATTATTACATTATTATTATATTATTTAATTATTCTTATTAAACAGAAATAGAAAACAAACAAAAAAATTAAATAATATTAGATAAAAATAATAACAGCCCAATATTTATTATCAAAGCCCATTTACAATTATAAACTCATGTAAATAAATATTAAGTTAAATAGTCCAATTATATTTTAAAAGCCCAAAAACTATATTGTCCTAATAGTACACCTGGCCTGGTATCAGCCCCAACCCTAAAATCAAATAACATCAAAAAATCATAATCTAATTTTTGTTCCTATGCAGTCGCTTCTCCACAGCCGTTAGATCTAAACTAGATCTGACGGTCTAGATCACAGCAAGGATAGCTGGCCTTCTGCCCGATCTACGCGTGAAACCCACACACTCGGCTTTATAGAACTCCCATACGCGCGTGGAATCCACCGTCCGACCTCTTTGCCTTTTAGCTTCCGGCGTGAGGTCCACTCCTGCTGCGCCCGACCAAACCCCATGTGCCAGTCGAACAAACCAACAACCAAAGCTGCCGGTTCTCCCTTTCTTTAGCCTTCTCCCACTCTTACGATAGCCACGCCACATGCAAACAAAAGGAGCATATGAGAGACAATGGATGAGAGTCCACATGAATAAAAACAAAAACAGCAGAAATTCAAAGATCACAAACCAAAAAATTTTAGTTTTTTAAATCAATGTAATTCTGGTTATAAAAAGGGGAAACCCTAACTCTTGTAAGGGGATTTTTTCAACATCAATGAAAAGAACAGGAAATATCTAAGGTATTTTCCAGTGCATGCATCTCATAACACAAAAAAAATAGAAAATATAGTAATAAGAAGGTTGGGGTTTTTACCTTCGAAGCATGGACGCGACGGTTGATCTTCTTCGGCCCAGCGACATACCCTAACCTTCGGGTCATTGTGGTGAACCGGCCGAAAGAAGATCTTAAGGGCATTTTTCAAACGAATGGGGGGCTAAGGTTTTTTTAAAAAAACTTTTGGGGTTTCGATTCTTTTTTATTGTTTTAAAGGAGGTAAAAGGTTCATGTTTTGAAAATCTATGGCTAAATCTAGTTTTGGAGGGAGAAAACAGTGATCTTGGGTTCGGTTTGGGGCAATTACCGACGCCGGCACGGTAGTTGATGCGATAGATGTGGCCGAATTCTGGGTTCATGATGAACCCAGATGGTTTCGAATGAACTGTTGGGAGAGAGAATAGCTAGTTATCTCTTTTAGGAAAGGGGTAAAATGTTTTTAAAAAATTTAGCTTATATATTTTGTACGGCGAAAAATGGATTAATTGCCTTTTTTAAACCCCCTCCGTGTTGTGTTATTTACGCGTGTTAAGTCACTTTGCATTTCAAAATTCCACCCGAGGTCCCTCTAAGTTTTTCGATCTTCTTAATTCACCCCCGATTTCATTCGGATTGAGGTTTTAAAAAAGGGGATTTATTCCCCTTAAGCCACCCTGCGTGGGTAAATAAGTTTTATGGCCCTCCCGCATCTTAAAATTACCTCTGTCATCCCTAGAGTCTTAAAATCGTTTTCAATCTCACCCTTAATTCGAATTTAATTCATTTTAAGTGGGTAAATGCTTCTTGTGGCCCTTTAAAGTTTTAGTTTTGTTTCATTCTGGTCCTCAAATCAGTGGTTTAATACCTTAATCGGTCCCCGAGGCTCCCTCTCAGTTTCGATTTGGTCCAAAATCCAGTGTGAAATTTCCCCTGTTTCCCTTCTTTTTTGTTTTGTTTTGTTTTCATTCTAGTCCCCTACATGGCATGTTTAATTTTTGCCTCACATTTCATTTCCTTTATATTCCAGTCCCTTCATTTTATATTCAATTGTTGTCTTTAATTTGTTTTTGTATATCATACTTTTATTGTGGAATTGTTGGTTATATGATGTGGTAATTTATAAATCTAGATGTTTTGACATATGTGTAAATGTGTAGTTTTATTTGCTAAAACCATATTATATATAGGTTGTATGTATTTGTGCTCATTTTATATTGTTGAAAGTACTTAGGTTACATACTATTATTTTGTAATGTTCATCTTTTGTTAAATGTACATATATATGTTGCTTTGTTTTAAAAAATATATTATATCGTTTTTATCGTTTTCTTTCTTACATAATATATGTATAAAATGTATAATATGTGGTACTCCGATACGTAGGTGATAAATGTATATGTTAGGTAAGATAATATAATATATTATATCACTGTAGCGATGTTCTTTTCGCTAAAAAAACGTGTTTTCGATGTGTTTGTGTTTTTTCGGGTATTAAAATATTTATTCCGTGGGGTTTTGAAAATATCGTATTTTTTTTAAAGAAAGGGAGTCGCCACCGGCCACTGAGGTAGGCCGGACACCATAAAACCAGAGATTCAAAAAAACTTTGAGTTCGGGAGTCGGTTACGGATGGGGAAGAATTAGCACCCCCACACCGCCCAAAATTGGTACTTTAATAATTACCGCTTTATTAATATTGGATTTTCCGGGTTAAAGTGACGATTAGTTTAAAATTCGGTTATAATTGCGAATAAATTTTAAAGGCCCCGTTATCCGAGAGTAAACGCCCAACCACTATCACTACGCCTGATACTAGCCCCATTTACGCTCGGATAAAAGGGCACCGCATTGACATTATATATTCCATTATGCAAACTTAGTGAGCAGAATATAAAACATGGCAAATAATTTAAATACAATAAATATTAACATAATAGAATACTAATCGAACATAAATAAAATACTAATCTAAAACATATATACATACAGATTACTCCTACTCGTAAATAAAAACAAATTTAACATATCACAATAACAAGGCATGAGTAAATACATGTGAGAACAAAAACACATATTACAAGAAGATATACATATTAAAGTAAAACACATTGTAACATATGAAGAACATGGTATTATACATGACAAAGAAAATATACTAGCACGTAACCTAAAAGCAAAGAGAACATACAATACATGCTAAAATACAAAACATGTTGTGTACGAGCCAACTAAAATATCAATCTAATATATGTGATACGAATGACCGAACAAATGCATAAAAATACATAATCACCGTAAACTTAACACATATATACATATAAACATGAAAATACAAAGCATGTACAAGAGACATGTGAGAAGGCAAAAAGGCTACATCAACATATACGATCATAATAAACGAACATGAATATTTAAATATGGAACAAGACTGAAATGAAAAGAAATAAACATAAGAAACAGAAATTAAAAGGCAATAATATGCGATTTAGGGACGAAATTACAAACTGAACAGAACCTAAAAGGACTAAAACTATAATTGGACCAAGGGGCAGGCTTGAAGTGAAAATTTCAAAAACACGGTGGGACTGGTGAGGTAATTTGGCCATTTAAAAATTGATTCAATTTAATCAAGGGGTTGGATTGCAAGATTTTAGAATATAAGGGGGACGGGGTTGTAAATATCCCATGCGGCAAGACAGAAATGTAAATATCGAAAACGCGGGGGGATTTATTTCAGAATTTTACCATTTCACAAAATAAAATGCCTATAAAATCCCCTTTTTTAGCCCGATATCAAATTTTCCTCATTTGTTTCCTTAACCAGTTTTATAATAACCTCCATTTCTCTCATTTTCTCTTAACTCATCCTCCCAAACCTTTGATGAACCCAGAAATGGGAGTTACCACTGAAACTTTGTGCTTCTTTCTTATTTTTCTGTAACTGATTACAACTGGACTCCTTACAATTACTTGTTTCATACATATATCCCTCTTTTTTTTGGTTTGGCAGCAAGTACTGTAAAACATTTTTTAGATATGAAATGATACTGACATCGCCTCTTTTTTTGTGTTTTTTTGATATATCTGAACGCGGTGGTTGGAGGCCGGCCTGGTGGAAGCATGGTGGCGGTGTGGGGGAGATGTCTTCGGCCATAGGCATTCTCAACCGTTGGATCAGATTCGATCTAACGGTCGGGATAGCTTGAAGAATGCGCAGTCCAGATGAAACCTCGATCGGTGGAACGGCTCCAGATCGTGACACGTGGGGCTCAGCAGTCGAGGAGTTATAGCGCGTGGGATTCACGCCCGCGTGGGATATCGAAGGGTCCGCGCCTGGATCCAACGCGCGCGTGGCATTCGAACAGTCCGAGCGTGTAATACACGCGGCCAGCTGGATATTTTTCCCTCCTTGATCGTGGCCGTTGGATCAACATTTTGATCCAACGGCTCCTAGTTGGCTGCGCAAATACAAAATAAATAGGGTTAGATATCTGATAGGTATTAGGGTCCTGTTAGGGTTTTGGGTTTGGGCTGATCGAGCCTTTTATTTTATGGGTTTTGTAATAATCTGGACATTTAATTTAATTGGGTTTTTTATTTTCAGATTTGTCTATATATATTAATATATTAATATAATAGTAAATGCATACACATACATACTTACGTACACATACATACGATTGTAATGAAATACATTCACACATAAATACACTTAATAATAATACTTACAATTCATGCAACACTCATTTGTATACATTCAATAATAACAAGGACATTAATAATATATACATGCAAACATATATAAACATATTCATAAATGCACATATACCAACATATATTATATGATACCCCTAACATAATAACCACATCACACACATATTAATAGGACGTAATACACAACATAAATATATGCACCATGCATACATTCACACATTACACATATATCATATATGTAATATTAATAACATATACACGCACACACATATATGTAATCATGCACTAATATATTAATATGATACTTAGAGACTAGATAAAAATGACTGATTACAGTTGCCCCTCTTTGCTTGTTCTCATGGAATAGGAACAAAGCAAAGATTCATAAGCACTCATTTTTATCCGACTTCCCTATTTGTAGCTTTGGAAACACGTGCTCTTCTGGAACTCTCTGCTTTTCCTCGGCTGAATCTTTGGGCTCGTAAGTCCTTTCTATATAACTTCTTCCCCCTCCGATCTTGGAGCTACAGGCTCTTTCTATATAGAACCCTTCGCTGTGAAGCCTCAAGTTATGAGTCCCTCCTATATAGAATGTTTCATCTTGAGGCGGTAAGGCTCGAAGTCCTTCCTATATAAAACTCTTTGCCTTCAACGCGGTTGGTTTTTTCTATATAAAACCTTTTTTTTGCGCCGCTGGTGGATTCTTCCGACTAGGAGTTCCTCCTGTATAGAACTGCTAGTCTTCAAACCTTGGAGCCGTCAGTCCTTCCTATATAGAACTTTTAGCTTCTGAAATCTCAGAGCTACGGATTCTTCCTATATAGAACCTTTCACTCTAAGACAGTAAAGCTCAGAGCCTTTCCTATATGGGACTCTTCGCTTTCAACACAATAGGTTTTCCCTATATAAAACCTTGTGTATCATGGGTGAATTCCTTCGGCTGGGAGTTCTTCCTATATAGAACTGCTAGTCTTGACCCTGGAGTTGCAAGCCCTTCCTATATAAAACTTTCAGCTTCTGAAATCTCAGAGCTACGGGTTCTTCCTATATAGAATCTTTCACTCTAAGACAGTAAATCTCAGAGCCCTTCCTATATAAGACTCTTCGCTTTCAACACAACAGGTTTTCCCTATATAAAACCTTGTATGTCATGGGTGAATTCCTTCGGCTGAGAGTTCTTCCTATATAGAACTGCTAGTCTTCACCCTGGAGCTGCAAGCCCTTTCTATATAAAACATTCAGCTCCTGAAGCCTCGGAGCGGCGGATTCTTCCTACATAGAACCTCTCTCTGTAGGCGCTTGGAAACATAGGCCTTTCGTATATAGAACCTTCATCTTCACATTTGGGATTCACACCACGATGGCTACCGGTGTCTCTTTGAATCTATAGATACCTGTCTAAGATAAGACAAAATGCTATGACAAATGAATTGACATGCTCCTAATCCTAGTGATGTCTAACTATTCATGATGCATGAGTGTCAATATCTTGGTGGGCCTGCTTTAGTCCTCAGTCAATCTCGACTTTACGTTGTTCACTTTCTCCCTTTTTTGGCGGCGATATCCTATTTCACACTCGGGTTCAACCATTCCAACCTTTCTTTTCTGAATTTCCAATTTGGGGTTCTAAAGTGCCCTTTCAGGTTTTCGCTTTAGAGGTTTTTTTTTCTTTTTTTGTTGTTTTTTTTCATTTTTTCTTTTCCAAGGGGTGCCCTTCTGGGTTTTCACCTGGGAGATCTCTCTTGTTATCTCGCATGCTTTCTCTTGAACAAGCAGGGCGTGCGCCATTGGTCATCCTATCTTGTTGCTTGAAGCCTTCCGCCTTCCGCCTTCCCTGTCAACGGCTGTTATGTAGGGAGCTAGAGGGCAAAGTTAACATCGTTTTCTAATCACCTGCATCTTTAAGATTAGATCACAGTAATGCTCAGAAATCTCTTGTTTATCGTAAGCCTATGTTAGCTTATTTGCATGATATTAACAAGAAGGCAAGGAATGTATGCTCAAAAACATGATTTTATTACGATTAAGGGTTTGGGATACTTTGAGAGTTATGACACACATGAGGAAGAGGAAAAGCTAAATATGAAATACAAGATCCCTCATTATCTTTGGTATGAATGATACATGATCCTATCAACCGGCATATAATCTTTTACCTGAAGCTCCCTCTTCACAGGGTTCATGGGTTTGACCATTCTCTTTGGATATCCAACCTTTCAACTTATTCGAGCCGCCCTTTACGGGTTTTCGACTCGGGTCCTCCCTTTTGCTTCAAGACGCCCTATTTCGGGTTTTCACCCTGAACTCTCCATTTTTGTTCTTTTTTCTTTTTTTCTTTTTTCTTTTTTCTTTTTTCTTTTCTCTTTTTTTTCTTTCAAACGTAGTATTTCTTAACAGCATCAGAATTTACAGGGCTTTTCAGCTCGTCTAAATCCATTTCAGTTAAGATTAGGGCTCCTCCTGCGAAGGCCTTTTTTACCACGTACGGCCCTTCCCAGTTGGGTATCCACTTTCCTCGAGAATCTTTCTGAATCGGGAGGATTTTCTTGAGCACTAGATCCCCTCTCTGAACTCTCTTGGGCGCACCTTTTTGTTGTATGCCCGCATCATCCGCTTTTGGTACATCTGACCATGACAAATGGCCTTTAGTCTCTTTTCTTCAATGAGATTTAGCTGGTCGAGTCTGGCTTGCACCCATTCAGATTCTTCCTATTTTACTTCATTTAAGACTCGGAGTGACGGGATCTCTACCTCAATGGGGAGTACTACTTCGGTACCATACACCAAGGAGTAGGGTGTTGCCCCTGTTGATGTGCGAATGGACGTCCTATAGGCGAAAAGGGCAAATGGCAGCTTCTCATGCCAATCCCTGTAGGTATCTGTCGTCTTTGCTATGATCTTCTTTATGTTCTTGTTTGCTGCTTCCACTGCCCCATTCATTTTAGGACGATAGACTGTGGAATTATGGTGTGTTATCTTGATTTGATTGCACACGTCCGTTATCATTTTATTATTCAGATTGGAAGCGTTGTCGGTGATGACCCTTTCTGGCAAACCGTATCGACAAATAATCTCCTTCTTTAGGAACTTACATACTGTACTCCTTGTGATGTTGGCGTAAGATGCTGCCTCTACCGATTTAGTGAAATAGTCTATAGCGACCAAAATGAAACGGTGTCCGTTGGAAGCCTTCGGGTGAATCTGCCCGATGACGTCCATGCCCCACGCCGCAAAAGGCCACGGAGAATTCATGGTGTGTAAAGGCGATGGGGGTGCATGAATCTTGTCAGCATAAATTTGGCATTTGTGGCATTTCCTGGCGTAATCGATACAATCTCCCTCCATGGTCAACCAGAAATAGCCATATCTCATAATTTTCTGGCGTAATCGATACAATGCCCCACTTAGCCCATCGTGTACCTCGGCTAAAATCTCCTTCACCTCCCGGGCATCCACATATCTCAGCAATGTCTGATCATGACTTCTCTTGTATAGGATCTCCCCATCTAGGACATATCCTGTTGCCATTTTTCTGAGTGTTTTTCTGTCATTGTCATTTGCCCCTTCGGGATACTTTCGAAGCTTGACATATTGCAAGATGTCATAGTACCATGGGTTTCCTTCAATCTCTTCCTGCACATTACAACAATGAGCAGGCCTTTCAAATGTCTACATCTTAATGGGCTTCATTTCTGCCCAGTGTTTGTTTTAAACATGGATGCCAGGGTCGCCAAGGCGTCTGCCATCTGATTTTCTTCTCGGGGAAGGTAATTGAAGCTGACCCTTTCGAACTCCTTGGTGAGCCCTTGAATCAATTCATAATATTTGACCAACTTCGGGTCCCTGGTTTCCCATTCCCCAAGCAATTGGTAAATTACTAAGGATGAATCTCCGAGTACTCGAAGTTCCTTAATCTTTCTTTCAATAGCTGAGTTTAGTCACATAACGCAGGCTTCGTATTCAGCTATGTTGTTGGTGCAGAAGAATTCTAATCTGCTGGTGAAGGGATAATAGACATTCTCAGGGGAAATTAGCACGGCTCCTATCCTATGTCCGAGGGCGTTAGAGGCTCTATCGAAGTAAAGCTTCCATGATTTATTATCTGAAACCTCTTCCTCGGTTGTAATGCACATCAAGTCTTCATCCGGGAAATTAAAGTTCAACGCCTCATAGTCGTCCGAAGCGCGACTAGCTAGGAAATCTGCTACGGCACTCCCCTTTACGGCTTTCTGGCTCACGTATACAATATCGAATTCGGATAAGAGCATATGCCAGCGGGCCATCCTTCCCGTTAGTGCTGACGCTTCCATTAAGAACTTCAATGGGTCTAGCTTGGATATCAACCAAGTAGTATGGTACAGCATATACTGCCTAAGCCGCTTGGTAGCCCAAACTAGAGCACAACATAGCTTCTGAACTGGCGGGTACCGCATTTCGCAATCATTGAACTTTATGCTTAGGTAATAGATGGCTTGCTCTCTTTTCCCTGACTCATCGTGTTACCCCAATACGCATCCCATTAAATTCTCAAAGACTGTCAGGTAGAGGATAAAGGTCGGTCTGGTACTGGCGTGACTAAAATCGGAGCATTTGTCAGGTACCTTTTGATCTTTTCTAGGGCCCCTTGACTTTCCTCATCCCACACACCAGGATTATTCTTTCTAAGAAGTCTGAAGACCGGGTCACATCGATCGGTTAATTAGGAAATGAAACGAGAGATATAATTCAACCTCCCCAGGAAACCACGAACTTCCTTCTGAGTGTGGGGTGGTGAGAGATCCTGGATGGCTTTCACTTTATCTGGATCGATCTCAATCCCTCTTCTGCTTACCACGAACCCTAGGAGTTTTCCAGAAGTAACGGCAAAGGTACACTTGGCAGGATTAAGCCTCAGCTGGTATTTCCGTAGTCTTTGGAATAGTTTTCTCAAGTTCTGTAGGTGCTCCTCCTCTGTTCGGGACTTGGCAATCATGTCGTCCACGTATACTTCTATTTCTTTGTGTATCATGTCATGGAAAAGAGTCACCATTGCTCATTGGTACTTTGCCCCTGCATTCTTGAGCCCAAAAGGCATCACCCGATAACAAAAAGTGCCCCACATGGTTATGAACGTAGTTTTCTCATGTCGTTAGAGTCCATCTTTATCTGGTTGTACCCTGAAAAGCCGTCCATGAATGAAAACCATGAATGTCCCGCGGTATTGTCAACCAGCGTGTCAATATGTGGTAAGGGGAAGTTGTCTTTAGGGCTGGCTCGATTTAGATCCCTATAATCTACACACATACAAACTTTCCCGTCCTTCTTTGGTATTGGTATGATGTTTGCAACCCATTCGGGGTATTTGGCTACCTCCAAGAAACCAACGTCAAACTATTTTTTACCTCTTCTCTGATCTTTAACAACATGTCTGGTCTCATTCTTCGAAGTTTTTGCTGTATTGGTTTGCACTCCGGCTTTGTTGGCAATTTGTGCACCACTATGTCAGTATTCAATCCTGGCATATCTTGATAGGTCCAGGCGAAAACATCCTTAAATTCTCGAAGTAGGGTTATCAGTTCGTGCTTGGTTTTCGAGGAAAATGTCGTCCCTATTTTCACTTCTTTTCTCTCTTCTTCAGTCCCCAAATTTACAACTTCAGTTTCTTCTTGGTGGGGCATGATCTGCCTTTCTTCGTTGGCCACCATTCTCCTCAACTCTACCGGGACCTCACATTCTATCTCATCATCTTCTTCCTCAATTCCTTCTGAGATCTCAGGGCATTCAAAATTCACTCCGGGATTGGATCCGGTATCATTCATATAGTCAATCATGAGCGACCTGCATTAAATGAGAATGAATTGAATTGGGAAGATGATGGCTTTATATAAAGTGAATGAACATGAAGAATGCATGAATGAAATAACTTGAATGTTTGTCATTCAAGAAAACGGGGGGATATTTTCATTTCAACAAAAAGTTAACATATGTGCCCTATACAAAAGATCCCCATTGTTTATGGGCAAAAACAAAAGGTTGATTCGGAGCATTACTTCGATCTATTCCTAAAAACCCCATGTAGATCAATGCAGCTCCAGTTATCAAGTGTTTCCCCGGGACGGCAGGGGCGGATGTTGGTCAACATTTTGCTGCCTTGGCCCTTTCCAGCTACCATGTTGATGTACATCCCTTCAAGTGATTCATTGAATATCTCCTCCTTGTTGAGTACGTCATTTTCCTTAATTGCCTCTTCAACTTCTTGACCTGGTTGGTAGAATCCTCCGGAGACAAAAGTGGTTTTCAAACTAGGGAAGGACATTGGTCTACACGGAATGTCTTCTCCTTTAACTCTGGCTTTTCTTTGCTCTTCTTTTCTCTTGTATTCCTCTTTTCTTTGTTCGACACTTGGTTTGTAACCCAGCCCAAAATGGTCCTTCTTGGTTATCATACCTTTGGCTCTTAGGCTCCCTTGTAATCTCTTCCCCAACCCTCTTCCTACTTTGGCTCCTCGGCCCAAAGTTTTTGCGATGGTCATCTTGGTACAATTAGATAACCTGGGATAGGGGATCCGACTTCCCTCCGCGACGAATGTGGCATTCACTAGCTCTAATGCTCGAAAAGAGAATTCTGCAGCATCCTCGTCATTTTGAATATAGGGGGTATCTGATGTCACTGAAGCAACAATTTCCTGCTCGGCCTCTACTGTGACCAATTTGCCTTCGACTACGAATTTTAATTTCTGATGCAATGATGAGGAGACAACTCCTGCGGAGTGGATCCATGGCCTTCCTAATAAGCAGTTGTAAGATGGTTTTATGTCCATTACCACAAAATCAATCACATACTCAGTTGACCCGATCAATAGAGGCACCTCAATTTTTCACATTGTTCTTCTTTGTGTACCGTCAAAGGCTTTTATAGAGTTATGGCAGGGCTTTAGGTGAGAACCATCTATTGGTATTTTCTACAAGGTCACCATAGGCAACACGTTCAATGCTGACCCGTTGTCAATCAGCACCCCAGGTACTACATACCCTTTGCAGTGGATTGTGATGTTAAGGGCTTTGGTGGACCCCATTCTGCAATCGGGGATCTCGTCATCACTGAATGTTATATGATTATAGGCAGTGATATGCCCCACTATCCTATCCAGTTTTGTCACAGAAATGTCCTGGGGCACAAAAGTTTGATTCAGTACTTTTAATAGTGCCTCACGGCGTCTTTCTGAACTCAAAAGCAACTCCAGCACTGTGATCCTAGCCGGTTGCTTTCGTAGTTGTTCCACTACGATGTACTCGCTATGTCTCAGGAACTTCAGAAATTCTTTGGCCTGGGCCTCAGTTACCAGCTCATTCATCTTTGGGAGAGGTTCTTCACCGAATATCTGTGTGGGGTTAACCGTTGTATTCTTTCCCTTATCTTTGACCGCTTTAGCTGCTCTCAAAGCCTCAGAGGAATAACATCTGTCGCTCCTCGTGAAATGGCCTGTCTCACCGACATTCACATCGCTCTTTCTTTGTTCGTCTTTTAGCGTAGGCTCTTTTACCTAACCATATTCCGGCTTTTCTGGTGTGGTCACATTTATAGCATAGTTCCAAGGAGTTTGCCGCATATCCTTGAATGGGAAGGGGGATGGTGCTGAAATGATGATCTTGGGATTTATCTTAGTGGTTTCTCCTTGGGAGGCACCTGCATTCCCTGATCTGGAAGAGATGATAAAAGGTCTATCCCTCCCATATTTAGCGTTGGGGCTATCCATCATATGTACGTCCGACCCCTTCTTTCCCGTGGGCTCTTCGAAGAATTCTATTTGCTTTTCCATTCATCAATTGTTGTACCAATCTCTTGAACTCGTCGCACTTTTGGATGTCATGCCCTTCATCCTGATGGAATTTGCAATACACTTCACATCCCTTCTGCCTTATTACTATGCCTTTGTCGATCACATGGGCCATGCATAATTGTTGAAATACCCACAACAAAGAAGATTTGATTTCTGACACATCATCCTTAATCTTCCTTGTAAAGCATTCTTCAATAAGATTTACTCCTCTGTTCCCATGATTGGGTAACGGGTTAGTAGCTACACTTGGTTCTTCGAACTTCAATATCCCAGAATCAATTAAGTTCTGCACAAGTTTTTTGAAGGCAAGGCAGTTCTCGGTAGGATGTCCAGGGGCACCGCCGTGATAGTCGCAATACGCGTTCGGGTTATACCAAGACGAGAATGGCGGTTTGAAAGGAGTAACATAATATGGACGAACCAGGTCTGCTTCATACAACTGGGAGTAAAGCTCTGAGTACGGAACGGGTAGGGGAGTAAAAGTTTTCCTCTCTTTCTCTTTTCTCGAGGTTCTCTCCTCTTTTTGATTCAAGTTTTGCGCTTTTCCCACAGGTGCTTGTGGTTGTGAGACTGTAAAATTCTTGGGAGCGGTGTAAGTACCAGTGGCATTTACTTCATTCTTCTTGCTGTATTTCCGAGATCCTTCCCGCTATCAATTCTACCACTCTTAATGCCAATTCAAGGGACTCCCCAGTCCTAATCAGATCAGCAAAACTCTATGTTGTGTTATTAATGAGGCGATCGAAAAGTGCCTCTTTCAAAGTATTAACGAATAATGGCGTAATTTCATGTTCCGGGAGGGGTGGCTGAATTTGGGCGGCCACTTCCCGCCACCTTTGAGCATATTGTCGTAGACTTTCGTTGGACTTCTGTCCCATATTTTCCAGCATAATCCTACTGGGGGTCATATCTGTTACAAGCTTATATTGCTCAATGAATGCTCTTGACAGATCTTTCCATGTCTTGACATTTACCTTGCTCAACTGGGTGTACCACCGTAATGCCGCTCCAGTTAGGCTGTCTTGGAAACAGTGAATCAGTAGCTTCTCATCCTTAAGGTAGGCCGCCATCTTCCGGCAGTACATTGTTATGTGCGCGAAAGGACACATGGTTCCATCGTATTTGTCGAACTCTGGTGTTTTAAATTTTGGAGGTAGGACAAGATCGGATACCAGACTTAAGTCACTAGCATCATTTCCTGACTCTTCTATAGCTTGTAAAGTTTTAAATTTTTCCTCCATGAGGCGAAACCTTTCCTCCCACTTTTTCTCTACTTCTGTCCTGATCCTTTCGACCAAATTCAGGTCTGGCACCTCCTCTTCATAGAGTGCTTCAGTGTCGAGGGGTTGAGTTTCAGATGCCCCTACCTGAAGATTAGCTGACATTCCTGCAGGGTCGATATACACCCTTCTAGTCAGATTTAGCGCAGCTGGTTGAACCTTATTGTGAACTGGGGTACCCTCTGGTTCTTGAACAATTTCTCCTTCAACTCTCTTTCCAAGACTTTTAGCCAATAATGCGGTTATGTCGGATACTATCGATGCTTGCGACTGAGCAATCTGGTCACTGAGGCTTCTTTGAGCCTCTTCAAACCTTGCTTCGAGCTCTCTTTGCCCCTTTTCTAGACTGTGTATCCTGTCTTCCATGAGCTTGCTTTGTAATCGGGTAAAGTATGGATGATGAATGATTGCGGGTTAACTCCTATTTTCACACACTGCCACAATATTCATAACATTAATATGATTGCAAGAAAAATAAATGATGTAATATGATGTGAATGTCATGATATAATGCAAGAATGTATGTAGATAAGGTATTGATTCCGCTGGTAATCACCCTTTTGAACTACTTCCACGGGAATTAAAGGGTCTAAATTACAACAGAGTTCATATTACAAAATGAAGATCCCTAATACAAAAGAGTACTAATTACAACACAGAGCCCTATAGATAAGCCCTAGCTCTATCTCATAATTTTCCAATTGCCCTGAGCAACTTGATGAACCTGGGAGCTTCTTCCATTTCTGGGACTACGAAAGGTCGGAGTGTTTCATCCTCGACGGCCAAATCATTCACATGCCTGGCGACTCGCTGTATGTCCACCATCAGGTTGGCGTAGTATTGGTCCATATCCTGTACCATTCGGGCAGCGTCACGCAGTCTCCTTTGCCAATAAGTGTTCCCTCCGGATGTAGCCTCTTCGAATACACTAATTCTTTCCTTATAATCTTCGACAGTTGCTTCAATGGACTTAATTCGAGTTCGTAACATGCCTACTTCGCGCTCTCTTTCTTGTAGCTTAGTGAAGCTATTCCTCTGACAGTACGTTCGAAAGGAGTGTTCTACTTCAGCCACCTTTTCTCTCAACTCGACATTCTGACTTCGGCTTTGATCCAGACTTTGGATAGTGTCATCGTACAACTTTTGCATCGCTAACAGTCTATTCCGGCTACTCACGTGGTTGACTGCTTGTTTTCCTTTGCTAATTTCTTGCCTAGTTCTTTCCTTTTCTTGGTCAATGGCCTTCTGGAAGGACTGTCTTTCTTCCTCAGTAGCCAACCGGCAGCTTTCTATCTCCCTCTCGATCGCTCTCTTGCTGATTTCTCGTTCTTCTTCGACCAAATGGAGACCATTCATTCTTTCTTTTTCCATGGCTATGAACTGGCTTCGGCCGGCCTTCTGTATTTTTGTTTTAGTAGAAGGGTATCCTTTTGGTAAAGAGCGTTCTTGTCACTCAAATCCGCATTTAATTTCTTCAACTGTCTAATGATCACATCCCGTTCGTCTACCTTTAAGCTTGCCTTATAGAGCTCACTCGCATATTGAGTCTGTTGGGTGTCCATTTTCCTCTTAATTTCTTCGAGTTCATTTCGTAAGATATCAGTTTCAGACGGTACCAACCTTGTAAGCTCCTCAAGCGACACCACTGGTCCTTGATCAGATTCAAGAATCACATTGTTAACCCTCAAACGTCTCCAAAGATCGTAGTCTGGGGTGGTCATGTGCTCGGTGTCTCCTTCCACCCTGATCCGGTAACAATGGTCCCAAGCCCTCATGATAGTCTGAACTTTTCCTTTGAACTCGCCTTTGAAAAGAAATTCAGTTCGGCTTAACCCGGCGGTATTGGGAATGAACTGTCGTGATCTGAACTGTCGAGACACCAAAAGCAGAGCACAAGCAATCCCTCTGTTCAATCCCAACATCATCAGCCAGTTGAAATTGCCGAAACTGTATAAAAAGTAATTAACTTTGCCGAGCCATAGGACCCTCCATGCTATGTCTTCGTCTTGAATGTTCCTAAAGAAACTAGTCTATTTTTTTTGTTTTCAAGTCTTCTCGCCATTCTTTTGCTAAGTACTCCCGTAACGGTGAAAAACCTTGGAAGGATATCCCTAGCAGGACCCTCGTCGGCGTCTTCCACATGTGACTCTGAATCCACACCTGTAACAGCTGTGCACATCCTCGAAAACGTCCTTCTTCATGCTTCCGACTATCATTTAAAGAAATGAAGGTCTCGGCCAAGATTGCTAGTACTGGGTTCGCTCTTCGTTTCACACGCTCAAACAAGTCCAGAATGGCTATGTCATTGTTCCCAAGTACTCTCGGAAAGATCACCAAGCCATATATTCCTAAGGTGAATAGGTCCATCTTCTTTGCCTCGTCTGGATGTGTCGGTATGATGTCTCGAATACTTTCCCACGCAAAAACTGTATTGTCTCCTCGAAGCTGAATCGGGCCATTAACGCAATCGTCACTCATTCCTGCAAAGGTTTTGAGCTTCGAAGTGTAATTCTGATTCCTCGAAGGCTTCGCGTAGATCCAATCTTCCTGAATGTTCTTCTGGTTAAGTAAAGCAGTGTATTCTTCTATTGTAGGCATCATGTCCTGCCCATTGAAGGTGAAGCAGCAAAAGGCAGGATTCCATAACTGAAAAATAGCTCGGAGCAGGGGCTGGTTAACTCGAACATATAACAGTTGTGCAATGTCGCCATAACTATCGCTGAACAAGTCTTGTAGTCTTCAGTCCCATCTTTCCCAAATGCTTTGAAGATCCCATAAGTTGTTCTGTTGGAGACTCACATAGGTGTACCCTGCTATTACGCGTTCGTTCGGCGAACTGTCCCCTTGGGCTTTCTGGTTGACCTCTGACCAATGTCTGACTGACAAATTAAGCTCTTCTTTCCTAAGACACTTTTTTCCATGGTGAAAGACTTTCTAATCGGGCAAACCACTTGATCCAGTACCTTTATGTGATGCAAATGTATGATGTATTAAAAAAACAAAAGCGAAAAAGAAAACAAGTCAGTGCCAGATAAAATTAATAAATATATAAATAAAAGGACAAATTAAACAGAATAAACACATAAAACAACCCTATTTATCCCGTCTAAAACCTAAGGTTATCCGCATGGCTCTAAAGGGGTAGGTTTCTATGTATTCTCTACATGCAGTCTTGGTTCTAGGAGGTACCCGAATTGTCCTTGTTGTCCTCTACTAAGAGTAGCAAGGCCCCCGATCATCACCCATTATAGGCTCCTTTCAACCGGGTTCAATTCAGGGGACCCATTCGCTTATGCCCGTACGAAGGAACGATATCCTTACGAAAGCATAAGGTACTCGAGCCCCGAAGGTACTTGCTAGGCCCATACGGGAGAATGATATCTCCACGAAAGCATTAGCGTTTTCCCCCCACTTAAAAAATGGGTTTATATGCCATATTTTAAATGCGTTAAAATAAACGCGCAATTATAACCGAATGTTAATTTAATAGTCACTTTAACCCAGAATTTCTAATATTAGTAAAGCGGTAATTATTTTAAAAGCTTGACTCTCATTTTGTTTTCGAAAAACAAAACAATATCCCCAGCGGAGTCGCCATCTGTTGCGATGTCCTTTTCGCTAAAAAACGTGTTTTCGATGTGTTTGTGGTTTTTCGGGTATTAAAATATTTATTTCGTGGGGTTCTAAAAATATCGTATTTTTTTTAAAGAAAGGGAGTCGCCACCGGCCACTGAGGTAGGCCGGACACCATAAAACCAGAGATTCAAAAAAACTTTGAGTTCGGGAGTCGGTTACTGATGGGGAAGGATTAGCACCCCCACAACGCCCAAAATTGGTACTTTAATAATTACCGCTTTATTAATATTGGGTTTTCCGGGTTAAAGTGACAATTAGTTTAAAATTCAGTTATAATTGCGAATAAATTTTAAAGGCCCCGTTATCCGAGAGTAAACGGCCAACCACTATCACTACGCCTGAACTGGCCCCGTTTACGCTCGGATAAAAGGGCACCACATTGACATTATATATTCCATTATGCAAACTTAGTGAGCAGAATATAAAACATGGCA
The DNA here is from genome assembly GCA_019671005.1 of Hibiscus mutabilis. NCBI lineage: Eukaryota > Viridiplantae > Streptophyta > Magnoliopsida > Malvales > Malvaceae > Hibiscus > Hibiscus mutabilis. Next base: position 20,543,584 of record CM033733.1, on the reverse strand, counting down.
AATAATTTAAATACAATAAATATTAACATAATAGAATACTAATCGAACATAAATAAAATACTAATCTAAAACATACATACATACAGATTACTCCTACTCGTAAATAAAAACAAATTTAACATATCACAATAACAAGGCATGAGTAAATACATGTGGGAACAAAAACACATATTACAAGAAGATGTACATATTAAAATAAAACACATTGTAACATATGTAGAACATGGTATTATACATGACAAAGAAAATATACTAACACGTAACCTAAAAGCAAAGAGAACATACAATACATGCTAAAATACAAAACATGTTGTGTACGAGCCAACTAAAATATCAATCTAATATGTGTGATACGAATGACCGAACAAATGCATAAAAATACATAATCACCGTAAACTTAACACATATATACATATAAACATGAAAATACAAAGCATGTACGAGAGACATGTGAGAAGGCAAAAAGGCTACATCAACATATACGATCATAATAAACGAACATGAATATTTAAATATGGAACAGGACTGAAATGAAAAGAAATAAACATAAGAAACGGAAATTAAAAGGCAATAATATGCGATTTAGGGACGAAATTGCAAACTGAACAGAACCTAAAAGGACTAAAACTATAATTGGACCAAGGGGCAGGCTTGAAGTGAAAATTTCAAAAACACGGTGGGACTGGTGAGGTAATTTCGCCATTTAAAAATTGATTCAATTTAATCCAGGGGTTGGATTGCAAGATTTTAGAATATAAGGGGGACGGGGGTTGTAAATATCCCATGCGACAAGACAGAAATATAAATATCGAAAACGCGGGGGGATTTATTTTAGAATTTTACCATTTCACAAAATAAAATGCCTATAAAATCCCCTTTTTTAGCCCTATATCAAATTTTCCTCATTTTTTCCTTAACCAGTTTTATAATAACCTCCCTCTCTCTCATTTTCTCTCAACTCATCCTCCCAAACCTTTGATGAACCCAGAAACCGGTGACTCTCCGCCGTTCTTTCCGTCGTCGGCCGCCGCTAGCAGACGCCGGTGAACCAAAAGAAACACCCAAAACCAAACTCTTTTCAAACCGAACCCAAATCTGAACTTAGATTTACACTAAGACTCACCCTTTTGTCTAGATCTAAGCAAATACGAAATGAAAAAAAAGTTTTTTGTTTATGTTTAGCCGAAATGAAACCAAAAGGGACCTCCCTCTCCCTTCAGTTCACCATGTTCAGCTTTGGAAAGCTGAAGAGGCTTTTCACTGGTGAGGGGAGATCCGTTGACGACGAAGGTAACAAATCTACATCCCTCTCTTTTTGTTATTACTTCGTATCTTTTTTTTTTGTACATGCATGCAAAGAAGTAAGAAAAAGAAATGGGAGTTACCACTGAAACTTTGTGCTTCTTTCTTATTTTTCTGTAACTGATTACAACTGGACTCCTTACAATTACTTGTTTCATACATATATCCCTCTTTTTTTTGGTTTGGCAGCAAGTACTGTAAAACATTTTTTAGATATGAAATGATACTGACATCGCCTCTTTTTTTGTGTTTTTTTGATATATCTGAACGCGGTGGTTGGAGGCCGGCCTGGTGGAAGCATGGTGGCGGTGTGGGGGAGATGTCTTCGGCCATAGGCATTCTCGACCGTTGGATCAGATTCGATCTAACGGTCGGAATAGCTTGAAGAATGCGCAGTCCAGATGAAACCTCGATCGGTGGAACGGCTCCAGATCGTGACACGTGGGGCTCAGCAGTCGAGGAGTTATAGCGCGTGGGATTCACGCCCGCGTGGGATATCGAAGGGTCCGCGCGTTCGATCCACGCGCGCGTGGCATTCGAACAGTCCGAGCGTGTAATACACGCGGCCAGCTGGATATTTTTCCCTCCTTGATCGTGGCCGTTGGATCAACATTTTGATCCAACGGCTCCTGGTTGGCTGCGCAAATACAAAATAAATAGGGTTAGATATTTGATAGGTATTAGGGTCCTGTTAGGGTTTTGGGTTTGGGCCGATCGAGCCTTTTATTTTATGGGTTTTGTAATAATCTGGACATTTAATTTAATTGGGTTTTTTATTTTCAGATTTGTCTATATATATTAATATATTAATATAATAGTAAATGCATACACATACATACTTACGTACACATACATACGATTGTAATGAAATACATTCACACATGAATACACTTAATAATAATACTTACAATTCATGCAACACTCATTTGTATACATTCAATAATAACAAGGACATTAATAATATATACATGCAAACATATATAAACATATTCATAAATGCACATATACCAACATATATTATATGATACCCCTAACATAATAACCACATCACACACATATTAATAGGTACGTAATACACAACATAAATATATGCACCATGCATACATTCACACATTACACATATATCATATATGTAATATTAATAACATATACACGCACACACATATATGTAATCATGCACTAATATATTAATATGATACTTAGAGACTAGATAAAAATGAGTGATTACAATCACATATATGTTTTTGGTACTTAAGGATTAATATATGTATATTATTATGTGGTAAGTAAATGTATAGGTATAATACGTTCGATAGGCATTTGTTTAATTATTGTACGGTCATTTCTTGTTTGAATTTGATGCGTTAGGTTGCATATTCGGAATATAAACTGTCAATGCGGTGCCTTGTTACTCGGAAGTAAACGTGGCCAGTACCAAACGTAGTGGTGGTGGTTTTTTCGGTTTACTCCCAAATAACGAGACCTTTGAAATTTACTTGCACTTATAACAAAATTTTAATTTATTTGTTACTTTAATTCAGAAAATTTAATATTAACAAAGTGGTAATTACGTTTTTCTTTGGGTACCAATTTTTGGTCTGTATGGGGGTGCCAAAACCTTCCTCATCCGTAACCGACTCCCGAACCTGCTTTCAAACGAATCTCTGGGTTTTTATGGTGTCCGGCCTCCTCAGTGGCAGGTGGCGACTCCGAGTTTTATTGTTTTCAAAATATAAATTTTTAAAGAAACTCACCATTTTCAAAAGGATTTTCCTTACAAAAATTAATTAACCAAAGGAAATCCACTACTCTTTTTTAGCGATCATTTCTAAATTTTGAATTTTGGGAAAAAATTTAGGTCGCTATAGCTGGCAACTGGTTTTGATTTTTCGAAACAAAAGTGAGTCAGGCTGTTTTCTTTAAAAACAAAAATATGATTACCGCTTTATTAATATCGAAAGTTGTGAATTAAAGTGACGATTAAATTAATATTTGTTTATAAATATGAGTTTATTTGAACGCATTTAAAATTTGGCATTCAAACCTGCTCTTTAAGTGGGGGGAAATGCTAGTGCTTTCGTGTGGATATTGTTCCTCCGTATGGGCCTAGTAAGTACCTTCGGGGCTCGGGTACCCTATGTTTGCATGGGAATATTGTTTCCCCGTATGGGCATAGCGAATGGGTCCCCCTAAATTGAACTCAGTTGAGAGGGCTTATAATAGGTGATGATCGGGGGCCTTGCTACCCTTAGGAGGGGACAACGAGGACAGTTTGGGTACATTTTAGCACCAAAACTGCATATAGAGAACATAGAAAGCCCACCATTTTAGAGCCATGCGGCTAACCTAGGTTTTTAGAAAGAATAGATAGGGTTGTTTCATTCGATGTTTTAATTTATTCTACATTCTTTGATTTTATCTAGTACTAACCTTTTTCTCTTTGCGTTACCTTGGTCTGCACATATTTTTTACATCTACATTACATGACATAAAGGTGTTGATTCGAGTGGTTTACCGAATGTGAGAACTTTCATTATGGATGAGATGTGTCTAAAGAAAAAGGATACCAGCCCAACAGTATGATAGTGGTCCAAAATCAACCGAAGGGCTTGAGGTGACAGTTTGCCAGTTAAGCTCATAATAACGGAGTATACCCAAGTAGGCCTACAGCAAGATGACATGTGGGATTTGGAAGAAGTACGAGAGCGTCAATCAATTTTTCCAAAAATGTCGTAATCGCAATAGATTCCTTGAGCTTCAGGCCAGTTAGCATTAGAAAGTGATATTTCAAGTTCCGATCGAGACTTGAAGTTATAGTTTATTCACGCGTCTTCATGATGCTAGCTGATTTATTCAAGACCTAGACCGGTACAACATATTTTTGACAATTTAGGTGCAAGGGATAGATCAGCATGTAAAGACATCAGCCACGAAAGCCGAAGCACTTTATTTCTTTCATGTCACCGAGATGGACAAGATATCAAGATCCTTTCGGCTACTCAGAGCCATTAAAGAATTAGAAGTTAGGCTCGAGACTTATTGTGGAAGATTTTTCTGTCTCCTTTGCATCGAGAACCTTTTTCAATCCAATGAGAGTTTCTCTAGAGAGACCATCTAGGGAATCAATGCCTTTATTTGCATAAATCCATGCATTTTATTTGTTCCATTCATTGCATAAAGCATGTATCATGCATTAAGTAATTAAACAACAAGATTAATGGTGGTTTTGTGACAGTAATTAAAGATTCTACATTCATACTTTGCTCGAACCTAGAAAAAGTAAATGAGAGACAGTTCTACTAAAGTGGAAGCCAATTTGAGGAGAGCATTCGCCTAAGAAAATAGAAAGAATGAAGGAATAACTTCTAACCAGTACAGCTTCGGAAGCATGAATGACCTAGTGGCTAGGGTCGATAAGCTTGACGAGCTCCAAGAACTTTTGGCTGGGAATCAAGAGGAAATGATGGCATATGTGAATAAGTCTAAGAGGAAACTAGGGGGCAAATCAATGAATTGATGAGCATGATGGCTACCATGACTAAAGGAAAGGGTTTTGCAGAAGACTCGTTTGTGCAAAAAAAGATCAGGAAAATTAGTGAGAGTTGGGATTGCGACTCCATCGCGGAAAAGGCCCTGTCTGATGAAGACCAAGCCATCGTCAACCGGTATGAGATAGTCCATACTACTTTCGAATATCCCATCAAATTGGTGTAGGATAAGATAGAAGATTCTCTCTTGAAAATCATGTCTTCATAAATGGATAAAGAACCAACTCGAGAGCAATTTAAGAAAACGGATCAAAAGGTTAACAACGCGGGCACCCACAACACCCTTAAGAAGTTGATGGTCTCCACACCCCAGGCCGTATCCCAGAATGCACAAGGCTCGAATAGAAAGGATACTAGGGGTCCCAAAGAGGAGATGAAGAAAAGGTCTTTCAACCCTCTACCAATTTCATACACAGAGTTATTCTCGTAACTATACAAGGCCAATTTGGGTTGACCATATTTTGTTGCTCCCTTTCAACCACCTTACCCATCATGGTACGATGCCAATGCACAATGTGAGTACCGTGCCAGAGTGGTGGGACACACGATAGAGAATTGCACGTTATTCAAGAAAATGGTGCAAAGTATGTTAAAAGTTGGGGTCTTGAAGTGTAAAGGACCTAATGTGGCAATTAAACCACTGCCAAGCCACGGTGGTCAAGGTATGAATGCTCTCGAAGAGGTAGGTAAAAAGAGGGTGAAGACAAATGTGTCAGAAATTAGATCCCCTCTAAGTTGGGTTTTCGAACAGCTTTCCATGGTGGGCTTGGTCGAGCATGGTACAAAGAATGCATAAGAAGGACATATGGTACTCTATGATACCATCAGAAGGAAGGGCATGAAATTCAGTGTTGTCCGAAATTCAAGCAGTTGGTGCAGAAGATGGTGGACAACAAAGAAATTGAACTCTTTGAGAAAGTTTGAAGAATTGAAGGGTCGGGATGAATGACCAATGTTGTGATGGTCAAGGATTTCTAGTGCATCCTATCCATGTTTTTAGGTCTTGTCGTTTTCTTGCATTTTCTTGTTTTCTTTATTGTGTGTAATCAACTTTGCTACTGTTTGCCCGGAAGTAGAAAATACCTTTTTAAGGGCTTATGTTATGTTTACCTTTTCCATTTCAATGAAAGGATACTTTTTTAATTAAATATATGTGTATATTCTTCCTTACCCTCATAGATCCCCAGATATCGCGTGCATGATATGACATTGATTCTAATAAAAAGATCAATTGAATGTTGTGATCACGATGAATTAGGGTTTCTTGCATAGTACGCTCTGGTCAGTAAAGCGCGAGACGTAAGATTACTACTCCTTCAATAATGTTCGATGATAAGAAAATCTCCTAGGAAAGACCAATGGAGTTGTTTAAACTTGAGAATTCCTCTAATGTAAAAAAAACAAACAAAAAATCTGTCAAGAAATTAACAATTGATGGAGCTGTTGGGAGAACAAATCTAATAAGGAACTACATTCCACCTGTTCAATACCCCATCATCAGGGATAAATCTCTAAAATCAATGAATAATTGAATAAGTCTCAGAGCATCCTGATAGAGCTGTGAGGGGAGAACGAATCTAATAAAGAGAAACGTTCCACTAGTTCAATTTCCTAGCGTCAGAGATGACTCTTTAAAGGCATTGATAGGACATTAATCACAATTGGAAGAATACACTTGTACTAAGAATTCCCATATTGATATTTTCACACTCTATGTGTTAAGCAAATTCAAAAACCGTAAATATATTTTGGCGAAAAACAATGAGAACTAGATGTAGTAGTTTTCGAATGGATCAAGCAAATACCATAATTATGAGGATGAATCGAGTAATATGGGAGGAATTTCACAACTTCAAATATCGCCACAACATTCAAAGGCAAGCTATTGATCACCGGGGGATTGAATCTAAGACGCTCTTGCGTTTGATATCCGGGGTATTCTATATTTGTTCTAATGGTTTTGATTTTGTATATTAACCTAAAAAGCATCCTATAATGCCCCGGTTTTGGACCTAGGATTTTTCCTAGTGGTTTAGACGGTCTAGTGGATCGGGATTAGAGATTCGAGTCTGATTCGAGATTAAAATTGAAACAAATAATTTTGGTGTGAGAAAAATACGGGAAAAATATCTAAAATTCATTATTTAATATATGGACATTTTTGGTAAAGTCAATTTTGGAAATTGGACATTTTGGCTAGTGACCAAAATGTAAAGATTGAAAATATTTTAGTGACTATTTTGAAAAAGGATCAAAACTTAAAATCTTTAAGGATCTATTTGACCTAAATGTTTTTACCAGAATTTTCTCTCAATTTGGTTTATTTTAATGAGTTTTAATTAAGAATTAAAGGGATTTAATTAATAGAAGGGTAGTTGTTTTTCTAAACACCACCTTTGATGTAACTTTCTTTCTGTCAAATCTTCTTTAGCCAAATCCTCACTTTTTCATCAAAGATTGAAGGTAATGCTTTTGATTTAATTAACTATTGATTTCTAATAGATACTTCAATCTTGTTTTCCAAAAATCTCATTGATTTTCCTTTGTATTCAAGAGTAAAACATCCAATTGTGAGGAAATTCATCCATTAGAGGTAAGGTTCGTTCTACTCCTCTAATGATTGGTTCTTTAGTGAAATTCCCAAGTATTTGATCCTTGTTTAATGTTTTCTAATGAGTTTTGATGAGTTAATTATGGAAAGTTAGTAAATCAAGGTTTAATTGATGAGATTGAGTGATTTCTGTTTTGGATCTATTTTGCTGGGTTTTTGATGAGTTATAATTATAATTTTGATGTTTTATGATGTTGATAAGTTGGTTTTAATATTGGAATCCCGAAGCTATATGAATCTCTAATTTTCTAGGTTGCTAGCTTTGTGTTTTTGAGGAGTTGTTGTGGTTAATTGAATGCTGAAGATATGAGGATGTTTGAAAAGTGTTTTTAGATGTTAATTAATGATTATTGAAGTGTCGAAACGTTTGACTATGGCTGGGTTAAGTTTAGAAGAGGTTTGTTGTTAATTTTTGAGAGTTGTGGAGTGGATTTGGGTTAGGGATGTTGAGGTTTTGAGTTGTTGTGATGTTGATTGCATTTTGATGCAATGTACCTCTATTTTTGTGTGATTAAAATCATAGGAGTCTGAACCTCAAGCTTGAACGTGAGTTCCGAAAGCTTTGGAGGTGTGTTTGTTGCATCGGCAAGCAAGGCGTTACGAGTCTGTGAGTGGAAAAGTGTTTTCAACTTTGCAAAGGTTTGAAAGTTGTGTTTGGGGGTATAGATTGAGCTGGAAATGCTTATCTAAGCTCGAAAGTAAGTAAAGGATGAATTCTCTCTCGAACTCGGTTTTAGAGATAGTTGATGCACTTGTTTTACATGTTTTGAGTACTCACTGTTTATGCATATAACGAGCATAGTTTAATGCTAGAAATCGGTTTTGAAATGATGATAATGCAGTTAGGAATAATGCATGATTTGTTAATGTTCATAAACATTGTTTAACGCAAAGGCTAATGAATTGGTTTAATGGTTTGGTAGATGCATATGAAAACAATGAGTTGATATGTTAAAATGAATTATATTGGTTTGAAAATGAAATAGGATATAGTTGGCCAGCCATAGGATTGATAGTGTACCGAATACTCCATCCAAGTGCCATAATGGTTGAGGGGTTGTACGGTACCATAAACTCCCGTTAGTGGGTTAAATATCGTACCAATGAGTGGTGTTGAGAGGTTTATGAGTACCGAATACTCCACCACGGTGTCACAATGGTAGAGGGGTTTATATGTACCGAATACTCTCGTGTGTGAACCTTGGGTTACCGGTATATTATTTGTTAAGTGTTGAGGGAACACTTGTTGAATCCGTGTATCTGATGTTATGTTTTGGTAAATGGAACTTGGTAAATGATCACTTGGAAGCCAATATAATTATTTATGTATCATGAGATGGATTATGTTGTTTAATGTGATTTAAACATGTTTTACTCTTTAAGCCTTGCATTGGTAGTATGCATGAGAAAGCTTAAATTGAGGGTAGCAAATAGGATTTTGCTGTGAGATCAATGATACATGTTGCATATGGTTTAATATGTTGTTTTGAAATGTCAACTGCATGGTTTTGATAAGGCATGATAATGTGATGAAGATTTAAAAGGGCTTTGAAAAGTATTTTACAAATGTATTGAGAGATGGTTTCAAAATACATTGATGATGGTTGTTATTTGAGCATTCCTCACTAAGCCTAGTGAGCTTGCGCTCTCTTTTCCATCAATGCAGAAAACTAAGGGTTGAGGCAGCCAAGAAGCAAGGAGGATAACCCAAAGACTTAAACTCAAAGTATGGTTTAGATATTAAAGAATAGTAATAATGGCAATGTGTCGATTGAGGTTTTGGGAGGGTTTTTGAAGAACTATCTGATGTTGCAAGTATTAATTTATGTTTTGGACTTGTAATGTGATTTAAGTGTTTGAGACATGGATGGTTTGATGATTTGAATGTGGTCTAGGAAGCATGCCTCTAGTTTTAGTGTTTTGAGTATGCTAGTTGAGCTAGGTTGGCCTATATGATTGATATGTTAATGCTCAAGCATGTTATTGATGTTATCTGATGTTTAGATAAGTGTTAATGTTGTTTGGAGTGAGCCAAAGTGTCATATGTTGGACGTAGAGGTCATTACAAGTCGCCTCGTACCGGTAAAGGCCCTCAGGTTTCGGTATACGGGGACTCGTCCAGGCTCAAAGTGTCTAAAATATCCTAGGCGTACCAATATGCCTGGTAAACGTATCGGTACGCACAGAGAGAAAACAGTGCTCGTTCTGGTACATGGGTTACCGTATCGATACAATGTTTAACTACTAGAATCCTAATTTTTAAATTATACAAAACCGTACTGATACGCCTAGGGATCATATCGGTACTCTTTTGTCTTTTGTTCCGTATGGAAACGTTTATGACCCGTACCAGTACGTAGACTGTTATTTCAGTTATACAAGCATCTGTAGTTTAAAATCCTTGCAATCTGGTCCCTATTTCTTGAATATGCAATTAAATGTGTATGAATGATGATTTTGGGTTGAGGTTTAACATGAAGGCATATAACATGACTAATTTGGGATTGGTAACTTCAAATTCATGAAAGTCCTTATAAATTGGAAATTATGCTTTAGTCCCTACAATGGGTTTCCGAGCAATTGGATGTCAAATAGACGCCCGACTGAGTTGTAATTTAAACCATGATTCGTATGAACACCTTAGGACCTAATAATGCATTTAGAAAAGATTAAAAAAATGGACCGTTTTAGAATAATATTTTCAAGGTTTATTTCGGTAAACCCTAATGTAACTAGCTCAATTCAATCTTTAGGCTAGGCCGGGCTAAGGGGTTACACATCCTTTGTTGAAATGATAGTCAGCAAGCTAACATATAGATGAAAAGAAAGAAAAAATAGAAGAAAGAAAAAGAAAAAGAAAATAAAGAAAGAGAGATTGAAAGAATAAGGTTTCTCTATATTGTTGTAAGAATAAAGTTTAGAATGCAAGGTCAAGGATGCACATGATCGACCTAAATACAAAACCTGTCAGTAATTCTGAAGAGAATAATGGCAAAACTTAGTATGTACACAGTCCGAGGGCTAGAAGTAAGTGTATGCCATAATACCTTAGTTGGATCAGGAAAATAAAGATTGAGTATGATTGAAGAAATGAAATTTTGGAGACTTAGGGGGCATGTTTTAACCCACCGTCAGAAATAAGAAAGATTATCCCGATGGACCAGGGGCAAGAATGACAGTTAAACCTAAAGGTGAGACGGGGAACTACCAAGATCAAGAAAAAGAAGAATGTTTCTCTACATCGCTTTGTAAATGGAGTTTTAGGTTGGGGAAATACATGGGCGACATAGCATAAAAGAGTAATTTATTATTAATTACGAAGAGAATAATAGCCAGATTTCATATGCCAGACAGCTTAGAGATTTGAAATAGGTTTCTGCCATAATATTTTGTATGGTTTAGAATAATGAAGATTTGGGGACCTTATTGAAATAAAGGAAAATTTGGGAACTTGGGAACATGGTGTTCATCCCAATGTTGAAATAGAAGAAGGCTCATTGTGAAGAGTCGTGGAAGAGGTAACAGTTGAGCCCAAGTTGACTGAGGGCAATGTTACAAAAATGGAATTTTAGGAAATTATAGATTTTGTATGACTAGTGTAAGGCAGCATTTGCCTTTCAGGATTACACAAAAATGAAGATTCGGTAAAGACAAAAGAAATGCTTTGTTTGGTTCAGGAAATTAAAAATTGGACCTTATCGAAGTATGAAAAACTTGAAGACTTGGTGGGGTATATGTTCATCCCAATGTTAAAATAAAAGAAGGCTCATTGTGAAGAGCCGTGGAAGAGGTGACAGTTGAGCCCGAGTTGAGTGAGGGAATTGTTACAAAATGACAGATTCTGTATGACCAGTGTAAGGCAGCAACTGCTTTTCAGAATAAGACAAAAGATGAAGATTCGGTAAAGACAGAATAAAAGCTTTGTTTGGTTCATGAAATTATAAACTAGGCCTTATCAAAGTATGAAAAGCACAGAGATTTGGGGGGTATATGTTCACCCTAATTGTGAGATTGAATAAGACTCGTCATGAAGGGTCATTGAAGAGATAACATTTAAGCCCAGGTGAAGTGGGGGCAATGATCCAGAGTTGAATTTCAGGAAGAGACAGATTGGGCTCCAACCAATGCAAGTTAGCAACACCCTTTCAGGAAGGGATAAAAGATGAAGATTCTGCAAAGACAAAGGGCCCATAGAAGCTAAGGGTGATCGACCAGAAAGCAAGGGTTTTTCCTTAACAATTCTAAAAATAACTCTATTCATGCATCATTTGTAGTTAACGTCCTTATGTTAGGCGCATACTAACTCATACCATCATAGCATTTTGTTTATTCAAAACAGGTATTCAAGATTGATGAAAGGTTGGGTCTACAACTTCACGAGAGGAGAAGTAGATCTCAGAAAAGAATCAAGATCCATTCGACTTGCATAATTAGGATTTCTAAAGGTCTTCCAATCTTTGGTTATTCGAGAGTGGTGAACATCTTTTTATGCCAGGACAATCTAAAGTTGGGGCATTCAGTCGAGGTATTCTGGTGATCTCTAAGTGAGACGCCTCATTCTCTAAGATATTTGAGGATTACCAGGGATTTGGTCTGTAGCTTCATGTTGAAGAGGTAGATCTTCTTGAAGATTTCTGATGGGTAGCCAACTTGGCGTGAATCCCGTTATTCGGTCTGTAGCTTCATGTTGAAGGAGTGGATCTTATTGAAGATTTCTGATGGGTAGCCATCTTGGCGTGAATCCTGTTATTCGGTCTACAACTTCATGTTAAAGGGGGAGATCTTATTGAAGATTTCTGATAGGTAGCCATGTTGGCGTGAATCCTATTATTTGGTTTACTGCTTCATGTTGAAGGGGTGAATCTTATTGAAGATTTACGATAGGTAGCCGTGTTGTCGTGAATCCTATTATTTGGTCTGAAACTTCAGGGTGAAAGGTTCTATATAGGAGGGACCCGTAGCTCAAGGACTCCAAGTGAGGAGTTTTATATAGGAGAAAATTTGAGCTTCAGGATTTTGAGGTGAAAGGTTCTATATAGGAGGACTCGTAGCTTCAAAACTTTGGGTGAAAGTTTCTATATAGGAGAGACCCATAGCTCAAGGACTTTGAGTGACGAGTTTTATATAGGAGAAACTTCAAGCTTCAAGATTTCGAGGTGAAAAGTTCTATATAGGAGGGACTTGTAGCTTCAAAACTTTAGGGTGAAAGGTTCTATATAGGAGGGACCCGTAGCTCAAGGACTTCGAGTGAGGAGTTTTATATAGGAGAAACTCTGAGCTTCAAGATTTCGAGGTGAAATGTTCTATATAAGAGGGACTCGTAGCTTCAAAACTTCAGGGTGAAAGGTTATATGTAAGAGGGACCCGTAGCTCAAGGACTTCCAGTGAGGAGTTTTATATAGGAGAATTTCCAAGCTTCAAGATTTCGAGGTGAAAGGTTCTATATAGGAGGGACCCGTAGCTTCAAAATTTTAAGGTGAGGGGTTTTATATAAGAGGGACTCGTAGCTTTAAAACTTCAGGATGAAAGGTTCTATATAGGAGGGACCCATAGCTCGAAGACTTCAAGGCGAAGAGTTTTATATAGGAAAAGCTCCTAGCTCTAGGATTTCAAGGCGATAAGTTCAGTATAGAATAAACTTGTGGGTTGAAGGATCCACCTCAGGACAAGCTAAAGGTTCTATATAGGAAGAACTAGAAGCTCTAGGATTTTAGGAAGACGGAGGGTGAACAGTTCTAGATAGGAGGAACGCGTAGCTCAGGAAGACGGAGTGGATTTGTGTTAAGGGTGTTGAGGTTTTAAGTTGCTTTGATGTTGATTGCATTTTGATGCAATGAACCACTATTTTTGTGTGATTAAAAGCATAGGAGTCTGAACCTCAAGCTTGAACATGAGTTTTGAAAGCTTTGAAGGTGTGTTTGTCGCATCAGCAAGCAAGGCGTTACGAGTCTTTGAGTGGAAAAGTGTTTTTAACTTTGCAAAGGTTTGAAAGTTGTGTTTGGGGGTTTAGATTGAGTTTGAAATGCTTATCTAAGCTCGAAAGTAAGTAAAGGATGAATTATCTCTCGAACTCGGTGTTAGCGATAGTTGGTGCACTTGTTTTACATGTTTTGAGTACTCACTGTTTATGTATATAATAAGCATAGTTTAATGCTGGAAATTGTTTTTGAAATGATGATAATGCATTTAGGAATAATGCATGATTTGTTAATGTTCATAAACATTGTTTAATTCAAAGGCTAATGAATTGGTTTAATGGTTTGGTAGATGCATATGAAAACAATGAGTTGATGATGTTAAAATGAATTATATTGGCAAGTGATGTTATAAAATGGTTTAAAAATGAAATCGGATATAGTTGGCCGGCCATAGGATTGATAGTGTACCGAATACTCCATCCAAGTGCCCTAATGGTTGAAGGGTTGTACGGTACCGTAAACTCCCGTTAGTGGGTTAAATATCGTACCGATGAGTGGTGTTGAGGGGTTTATGAGTACCAAATACTCCACCACGGTGTCACAATGGTGGAGGGGTTTATATGTACCGAATACTTTCGTGTGTGAACCTTGGGTTACCGGTATATTATTTGTTAAGTGTTGAGGGAACACTTGTTGAATCCGTGTATCTGATGTTATGTTTTGGTAAATGGAACTTGGTAAATGATCACTTGGAAGCCAATATAATTATTTATGTATCATGAGATGGATTATGTTGTTTAATGTGATTTAAACATGTTTTACTCTTTAAGCCTTGCATTGGTAGTATGCATGGGAAAGCTTAAATTGAGGGTAGCAAATAGGATTTTGCTGTGAGATCAATGATACACGTTGCATATGGTTTAATATGCTGTTTTGAAATGTCAACTGCATGGTTTTGATAAGGCATGATAATGTGATGAAGATTTAAAAGGGCTTTGAAAAGTATTTTACAAATATATTGAGAGATGGTTTCAAAATACAATGATGATGGTTGTTATTTGAGCATTCCTCACTAAGCCTAGTGAGCTTGCGCTCTCTTTTCCATCAATGCAGAAAACTAAGGGTTGAGGCAGCCAAGAAGCAAGAAGGATAACCCCAAGACTTGAACTCAAAGTATGGTTTAGATATTAAAGAATAATAATAATAATGGCAATGTGTCGATTGAAGTTTTGGGAGGGTTTTTGAAGAACTATCTGATGTTGCAAGTATTAATTCATGTTTTGGACTTGTAATGTGATTTAAGTGTTTGAGACATGGATGGTTTGATGATTTGAATGTGGTCTAGGAAGCATGCCTCTAGTTTTGGTGTTTGAGTATGCTAGTTGAGCTAGGTTGGCCTATATGATTGATATGTTAATGCTTAAGCATGTTATTGATGTTATCTGATGTTTAGATAAGTGTTAATGTTGTTTGGAGTGAGCCAAAGTGTCATATGTTGGACGTGGAGGTCATTACAGGTCCCTCGTACCAGTAAAGGCCCTCAGGTTTCGGTACACGGGGACTCATCCAGGCTCAAAGTGTCTAAAATATCCTAGGCATACCAATACGCCTGGTAACCGTATTGGTACGCACAGAGAGAAAACAATGCTCGTTTCGGTACATGGGTTACCGTATCGATACAATGTTTAACTACTGGAATCCTAATTTTTAAATTATACAAACACGTACCGATACGCCTAGGGATCGTATCAGTACTCCTTTGACTTTTGTGCCATATGGAAACCTTTATGACCCGTACCAGTACGCAGACTGTTATTTCAGTTATACAACCATCTGTAGTTTGAAATCCTTGCAATCTGGTCCCTATATCTTGAATGTGCAATTAAATGTGTATGAATGATGGTTCTGGGTTGAGGTTTAGCATGAAGGCATGTAACATGACTAATTGGGGATTGGTAACTTCAAATTCATGAAAGTCCTTATAAATTGGAAATTATGCTTTAGTCCATGTAATGGGTTTTCGAGCAATTAGATGTCAAAATGACGCCCGATTGAGTTGTAATTTAAACCATGATTCGTATGAACACCTTAGGACCTAATAATGCATTTAGAAAAGATAAAAAATGGACCGTTTTAGTATAATCTTTTTAGGGTTTATTTCGGTAAACCCTAATGTAGCTAGCTCAGTTCGATCTTTTGGCTAGGACGGGCTAAGGGGTTACACATCCTTTGTTGAAATGATAGTAAGCAAACTAACATATAGATGAAAAGAAAGAAAAGAAAAAGAAAGAAAAAATAGAAGAAAGAAAAATAAAAAGAAAAAAAAGAAAGAGAGATTGAAAGAATAAGGCTTCTCTATATTGTTGTAAGAATAAAGTTTAGAATGCAAGGTCAAGGATGTACATGATCGACCTAAATACAAAACATGTCAGTAATTCTGAAAAGAATAATGGCAAAACTTAGTATGCTACATAGTCCGAGGGCTAGAAGTAAGTGTATGCCATAATACCTTAGTTGGATCAAGAAAATAAAGATTGAGTCTGATTGAAGAAATGAAATTTTGGAGACTTAGGGGGCATGTTTTAAACCACCGTTAGAAATAAGAAAGATTACCTCGATGGACCAGGGGCAAAAATGACAGTTAAACCTAAAGGTGAGATGGGGAACTACCAAGATCAAGAAAAATAAGAATGTTTCTCTACATGGCTTCGTAAATGGAGTTTTAGGTTCGGGAAACACATGGTCGACATAGCATAAAAGAGTAATTTATTAGTAATTACGAAGAGAATAATAGCCAGATTTCATATGCCAGACAGCTTAAAGAGGTATATGTTCATCCCAATGTTAAAATAAAAGAAGGCTCATTGTGAAGAGTCGTGGATGAGGTGACAGTTGAGCCCGAGTTGAATGAGGGAATTGTTACAAAACGACAGATTCTGTATGACTAGTGTAAGGCAACAAATGCTTTTCAGAATGAGACAAAAGATGAAGATTCGATAAAGATATAATAAAAGCTTTGTTTGGTTCATGAAATTAAAAATTGGACCTCATCGAAGTATGAAAAGCACAGAGATTTGGGGTATATGTTCACCCTAATTTTTAGATTGAATAAGACTAGTCATGAAGGGTCATTGAAGAGATAACATTTAAGCCCAAGTGAAGTGGGGGCAATGATCCAGAGTTGAACTTCAGGAAGAGACAGATTGGGTTCCAACCAATGCAAGTTAGCAACACCCTTTCAAGAAGGGATAAAAAATGAAGTTCTGCAAAGACAAAAGGCTCATAGAAGCTACAGGTTGCCATGTCCTCTGCGCAGACTGCCACGATGGTCACCATCATGCTATCTCCCCAATCAGTATTGGCCACGTCCGCAACAAATCCACGTCGGATGGTTCCCTTCCCCTCATACGATAGCCAAAACAACTTGCAAATACAATCTGGCAGTTTCTGGTGTCGGACATGAAAACAAACAAGAGCATGATTTCATAAAGCAACCCAACAAATTTAGAGACAATTCCAGATGTGCACATGAATACATCCAAATTGAAAAGAGTAACCAATGGCAGTTTTTTCCTTTTATTTTCAATTATGTAAATCTATGTAATTGTCGGTGTATAAAGTCAGAAAACCCTAGCATTTGTAAGGAGTTTTTGAGGACTTTCAGAGATCAATAGAGAAAAAACCTCAAGCTTTTCGGAGGTAAAAAAAATTTCTCTACTGCTTTGTTATTCGATTAAAAAACAAAAAAACAAAGGGCAAAAAAGGTTAGGGTTTACCTTTGGATCTGCTGGGCGTTCGTCCTTCGTTTGACTTGTATTCCGCCGGTGATAAGCCCCTGACCTCCTTCGAGGTCAAGCATGGTGAGCCGGTGAGAAGGCAATTTTAAAAATAATTTTTGATTAGATTTTTTGAAGATTTAAAGGGAGGGGGTTTTATTTGGAAAAACCAGTTTCGGATTCGTTCTTAGAAGAGGGAAAGGATTTTTTTGAAGTTTTTTGGGCCTGTCGACGTCGGCGAGCTGCAGCCGATGAGCAGAGGGACGCCAGATTCTAGGTTGCTGTTTGGGTTCTAAGAACCCTAGCAGAGCGTTGTTAAGAAAGGGGCTGTTCGAATTCTTTTTAGAACAAAAATAAAATTTGTTAAGATTTTTGAGTTTTATACCCTTGTTTTAAAACGGGCTATTAGCATTTTAAAACCCTCCGCCCCGTTTTAATCTCCTACGAAGCTATTCCGTCTTTTTAATTTACATCCTCAATCCCTTAGGTTTAATTTTCTTTGCAATTTCGTCCCACTTTAGAGTCAATTAGTTTTTTAAATGGTTTTATCGCTCCTAGGTCCTTTCGCGTTTTTGATAACCTTTTTTAATTCTTCCTCATTTCAAAATTCGGCCCGTGGTGCCTAATAGTTTTAAATGGTTTTAATCTAGTCCCCATTTTCGTTTCAATCAGTTTTTCAACGGGCAAATATCATTTTAGGTCCCCAAAATTCCGTTCCATTTTAATTTGGTCATTTCCAGTGGTGTAATCCTCCTCTATACCCCTTGTGTTTTGTTTTGATTTTAATTTTCCTCCTGTTTTTGCATACATATTTAATTTTCAGCCTTGTTTTTTATTTCTTTAAATTTCAGTCTTGTATTTATTTATTCGTTTATATGCTTGCTTGGTTCGAATGCTTATATCGATCTTATATGTATACTCGTGTATGATGTTTATTAAATGTGTACATATTGTGTCATGTGAATATATAGGTAAATATGTATGCTATTTCCATCCTTATATGTATAATGTATATTTTACTTTTTACCGTTATTTATAATTGTCTACCATATTATATGCTTTATTTCGATATATATATATATATATATATATATATATATTATATGCGGTCTGTTTTTCTTCCTTTTTGTTTATTTAGCATGTATATTGTATAGTATATAATATATATATTACGTATGTACTAAATATATATATGTATAGTATAAAGTTTTTTAATAGTGATATAGTTTTTAAAAGGGCAATTATTACATATATATTATTTTTTTGGTTTTTTTTAAATGTAGGCTACCTTTTTATATAATGTGGTATATGTTATTACTACATTTTTATGTACATTTATCTCTATACTATGTATTTTATATACATATATCTGTTGTATAATATATTTTATATATTATCATTTTTGTATAGTGTATATATGTATTTGTTTCATGTTTTTTCGGATTCATGCTTCTATCATGTTGCCTATATTTTTGCAATATCTTATGTTGCATACTGATATGTACTCTATTAATGCGGTGCCTCTTTATTCGAGAGTAAATGTGGCTAGTATCAAGCGTAGTGGTGGTAGTTTTTCGTTTATTCTAGAATAGCGGGACCCTTAAAATTTACTCGCATGTATAATCAAATTTTGATTTAAATGTCACTTTGATTTGGAAAATCTAGTGTTAAAAAGCGGTAATTTTTTTGGTACCAATTTTGGGCGAAGTGAGGGTGCTAATCCTTCCCCATCCGTAACCGACTCTCAGACCCGTTTTTATATATGGTTTCATTTTCGGTGTCCGTTCTACCCCTTTTAAAATGACCGATGGCGACTCCATTTTATTTTCAAAAATATTATAGAATTCCCCATTTTCAATTTTTTAAATATTATATATTTTCCTCATTTTTTAAAATCAATTTTTTGCAAACCTCGAATTTTATCGAATTCTAATTCTTTTAACTCTCTTTTAAAAAACAAAAGGGGTCGCTATAGCTGGCGACTCCGCTGGGGACCTGTTTTAATCTTTAAAACAAAGAGAGTCGGGCCTTGTAAAATAAATTACCGCTTACTAACATCGAAAGTTGTGAATAAAAGTGACAATTAAATTAATATTTGTTTATAAATGCGAGTTTATTTTGACGCATTTAAAATTTGGCATTTAAACTTGTTTCTTTAAGTAGGGGGAAACGCTAGTGCTTTCGTGAGGATATTGTTCCTTCGTATGGGCCTAGTAAGTACCTTCAGGGCTCGAGTACCCTATGTTTTCGTGGGAATATTGTTTCCCCGTATGGACATAGCGAATGGGTCCCCTTGAATTGAACTCGATTGAAAGGAGCCTATATTGGGTGATGATCGGGGGCCTTGTTACCCTTAGAAGGGGACAGCGAGGACAATTCGAGTACCTTTTTAGCACCAAAACAGCACGTAGAGAACATAGTAAGCACACCCCTTTTAGAGCCATGTGGATAACCTAGGTGTTTTAGATCGGGTAAATAGGTTTGTTATGCTTTATTTTTCGTTTTATTTCTTTATTAGGTACTAATTATTTTCTTTTTTGTTTCATTTTACGCATATTTTTCTTGTATTAACATTGCATGACATAAAGGTGTTGGTTCAAGTGGCTTTCCCAATTAGAGATCTTTCGTTAGAGATGGGAGTTTTCTCAAAAAGGAGGAGACTAGCTCAAGAGTTCGACATTGCTCTAAAGTCAGCCAAATGATTCGAGATGATCGTTTTCCAAATGACCATTAGAGCATACCTAGGTGAGCCTACAACAAAAGGACCTTCGGGATTTGAAAGTGGTACGAGAAAGTTATATCAGTCTTTCTAAGAAGACCGTAATCATATTGGATTTCTCATGTTTGAAGCCAGTCAAAATCAGATTTGAAGCTACAGTTCAAGATCATTTAGGTGCCTTCATGATGTTAGCCAACTTATTCAAGATCAAGATTAGTACAACTCATTTTAGATAGTTCAGGTGCAAGAGATAACCCGACATGTGAAGACTCTATCTGTGGAAGCCGAATTACTTCATCCTTTTATTGCCTCATAAATGAATAAGGCATCAAACTCCTCTTAGCTACTCGGAGCTCTCAAAGAATTAGAAGATAGGGTCGAGGCTTGTTTGTGGAAGATCTTCTACCTCCTGTGTAACGAGAATATTTTCCAATCCAATGAGAGTTGCTCAAGGGTGACCACCAAAGGAATCAACACTTCTATTTGCATACATCCTTGCATTTTATTCCATGCATCTCATAGTATATATTTTGCATGAATTAATTAAACTGTGGGATTAATTGTGGGAATCTCATGGCAATAAGTTCAAATCACAACCATTCTGCACTCGTACGGCACACGTTCTCATATCAGAATTATGGAAGATAGGTTGGCTAATGTTGAGAGGTCATAATGGGACATCGAGAAATGCTTGAATACTATCGAGTCAAGGATCGAAAAATCTCAATAGGAGATCATATCCTGCGTCACTGCTCTGCTATAAATAAGGGATGTTGGAAATGCCCATATTGTCGATGAAAATTCTAATATGGGGGACATAGGTGGAAACATATCTCACACGAAGGTTCAACAGGAAGTATCAGTTTTGAAAAATGTCCACATAGCAGGGGCATCTGCTAACAATCTAGTCGACGTAGGGTATAGTTTCAAGAATGACGTTGATGCGGAAATCTCGAACTTGAATTTGATGAATGAGATAGAGACAAGACTAAAAAGTGAGTTTAAAAAGAAGTTTGAGGAGAAACTCCTCCAAATGGAAGAAAGAGTCAGCTCGATACAAGTAACCAATGACTACGGAATTGATGCTTATGAATTGAGCTTGGTATCTGATTTGGTCATCCCGCCCAAGTTCAAGGAGCCGGATTTCGAGAAGTATGATGGGAATACTTGCCCCTCAGCTCATTTGACCATGTATTGTCGTAAGATGGTGGAACACTTGAAGAATGAAAAACTTCTTATTCATTGATTCCAAGATAGCTTAACCGGGATAGCTGCCCGTTGGTATGCACAGCTCAGCTGGACTAATGTGAAATCAAGGAAGGATCTACCAAGAATCTTCATTGAGCAATACAAGCACGTGAAGGACAAGGTCCCGAATAGGACATTGCTTCAAGGGTTGACCCAGGGGCAAAATGAGAATATTATACAATATGCCCAAAGATGGAGAGACATCACGGTGCAAGTCCAACCGCCTGTCATGGAAAGTGAAATAACCCGCTTGTTCATGGACACACTGCAAGGTCCACTCTATGAAAAAATGATCAGCAAAATACAGCACCCCCTGGACTCCGATCATCAAATTCAAGTCGAAAATATCATAAAACAAATACAATGTTGACAATGACCTTTTTCAAAAATACTATAAAATTTAAAACCGTAAAAAATATTTATATTGAGTTAAAACACAAATTCGGAGCTCATTTACCTTTCAAAAATAACAAAATAGCTATTCAATAAATAATAGACTCTGAACTAAAATACACAATTTCATTACATTTATACATGCCACTAAAATTAATTAAAAACCTCAAGTAGGATGTCATTATTGTGGTAGCTTGATGAAATTCTTTGAACTTGATGCAACGCCTTGCTTACTCCAATATCTCAAACCACCTACGTGTGAACAATCAAACACACGCTAAGTACGAACTTAGTGAGGCAATAATCAAGATTAAAAACAACTAAATAGGCTTATTCAATTTCATGACTTATTAAACCTCAAGACTGCATATATATATATACTAACCTTTATATTGCATTGGTAATGATTTACTACATGCCAATGCCATCAAACTTTCACATTGCATTAGTAATGATTTACTATATGTCAATGTCATAAGACTTTCATGCTTGTGCATTTGTCATAATATGACATATATGCATAAATGCATTATGATAACTAGATATGTATTACCATCATGTTAATCTTATATTAACATAATATAAACCAAATATAAATTTCTTACCAACATAATTGCCGTTTATTCCAAAATCTCGTAAGCTTATTCACATTTTTATCTTTTATTAACCAAAAACCATAGCCCAAATATAAGCCTATGAGAACCCTGGGTACACGAGTCAAATATGCACCGAAGTGCTAATACACACAAGGTCGTGTCCACCATATGCACTAAGTGTCCTTTATATACACTATAGTGCTAAACTGAGTATGCAACGTGATGTTGGACTCTATGGCTTGCCAACTATACCCTGTGCCTCAATGCATACATGGCATATATTCCATATTTATTTCATCTATGGCAATGTATATCAACATAATTTAAAATTGGCCACTTAATACAATGCCTCACTAAGTCCTAGTTCGATCCTTTCTTTCATAGTACCTCGAACCTTCTTTGATTCGGACTTGACTTCATTAATCACATGAATAAAATAAAATATTTGTTAGATTCAAATCTAACAATACCTTAAACATGATGTCTAATATAATCATTCGAATATAAAATTTCCAAATATTTTTCTTTCTTCCTTGTACTGTTCAAAAACTCATTATGGTCCTTAGTGACCAATTTGAACTTCCATTAATTCTTCCGAGCTTGTTGACTAACATTTAAATACAAAATGTTTAAATTCTATTTTCTGACAGCTTGTGCTACCTTCAAAGATTTATTTCTATAAAATAATCTACAACTCGGAATTTGATTCTGTTTGTTCTAAAAAAAACTAGATTCGATAATCTTTTCAACCATATAAACTAATAGCCCAAATTTAACCCATACGATTTATGACAAATTTTCAAAGTCAAATTCCAGTGCTGAATTTTAGAGTAGACTGCTACTCTGTTTTCTAACCTTTCATCACATAAAAATTCATATCTTTTGATATACAAATCGAAATCAGTCACCATTTGTTCCAAACGAAACTACACTGAACCACGAATACAATGATATAAGGATCACTTTCTAATTATTTTTTTAGAATTTATGGTGAATTCCCAAACTCACTGTCAATGACTAAAATTCTGGCTAGATTCCTAATTTACATCTTTAGCATCCTTTAACTATTCCAACACCTCAAATTAACCTTCAATTACATAATCAAGCGTAAAGGACATCATTCAAACTATTTCCTTCTCTAAATTAATTTTTACAATATTTCCCCCTCAATTTTTCGATATAACCGAATGGTCCCTATACCATATACCATAGGATTTTCATCACTTTAAGCATTGAAACAACATCACAACAACATTTCTAACATGATTGAACCTTCAAAAATAAAATTCCAACATGTTCTTTATCAACCCTAATCACCAACTTCAACTTAGAAGCAAGAAAACCATGTGAAAATTATATCAAATGAAAGAGAATTTAAAGGAGAACAATTTTGCATCCAATGAACTAACCTTGAATCCAACTCTAAATGCTTGAAATCAAGCTTTAAAATTTCTTTTCTTCTCCCCAAATATCCCACGGCAGCAAAGTGGTACAAAGACCAGATTTTCTTTCTTTATTTTGCTTTTATTTTATGCCAAAGGTCATAATTTTCACTTATTTAACATAAAATATCTCTTAAATAAAAAAATGACCATTTTACCCTCTTGATGCAAGGCTCCAAAGCTTGAAACTTGTCAAAGTATTCATCCAATGGTGAAAAATAAACCAATAACTTAGTAGTTACCAACTTTGCCCTTATAATTTTCCAAAATTACGATCTTGCCATTTTTCATCCAACGGCTCATATTGAACATGGAAAATCAACTTAAATCCAAGGGTTCATACTCTTCCAACACAAATGAAATATCTTAGACATGTAAAATGACATAATTAACCTTGCCTTATCATCCTTCAAAATATCTTGGATATTCGATTCGATCCGATTATCCGAATATTTTCATAAACTTTATCGCTTTATAGCCATTAATACAAACTCCATACAAAAAATCTGGATAACACGAAAACATTATTCTTGGGGGTAAACTATTCATTTACGGGGTTAAAATACATAACTTTTGAAAATTACACTTTGGTCCCTGAACTTTTCCAAAGTTTTTAGCCACAAAACTTTCAAAATTTACATTTTGGTCACTAGACAAAAATTGGGATATTACAATTCTCCCCCTTTTTTTCCAAACCATAACACCTTCTTCCAAGGTGAAACTTTTAAGGAATACTTTATCCTTAACTTCATACTCCCTCCGTCCCAAGAAAAGTGTCCCTTATTGACTTTTTTTAGTAAAAAAATTTAAACTTTGACTCGTGATTATTTAAAATTTATTATTGATAAAAATATGAAAAAATATTTTTTAAAAACCTCTAATCAAGTATATTTTAATTATATATTTTAGAAAATTTAATTATTTAAAATATTTAATATAATTATAGTCAAAGTTTAAAAATTTTGACTTTGAAAAAGTCAATAAGAGACAATATTTGTGGGACGGGGGGAGTATTAAATATCTTTTCTTTCAAGATCAACGTATAATTTCCATCATTCTAAAGTATTTCTAAGATTGCTTTGAACCATTCTTACTTAACTCTTTGCATCCCTAACTAAATCAAATCCAATCACCTTTCAGTTCTCTTTTTAACTCATCATCATCGGGGATATAAATTACCCCTCGATAATATGAAAATTCTTTAGTCTTAACATCAAAATCATTAATTTTCCCTTTTTACCTTACTGAATTCTTTCCAAACATATCTTATCTTTCATCTGTAAATCTTTGATCCGATTTGTCAAAGTAGACTTGAGCTGAAGATGTGTAATCAATACACTATTTTCCTCCAAAGATAATTGGGCATTTAGTTCTTATAAGGCAAAGAATAACTTTTGGCTAAATACATCAACTACTACTTTAGCCTTATTACATCAATACACATCCCAACCTATTATACGGCGTATCATTAAATAACATGGAATCCTTATTAACTTCAGACTGTAGTAATACTAGTGCTACCATCTTAACTTTCTTAGGATATACTCAGATTCTCTTTGTTGAGACAATGTGACATGGAGATGCAACTTGAATTAATCAAATTCACATTGGGGTAACTTTGCATACAATTACCTTTCCCACAAGGCTTGTAGCACTATTCGTAAATGTTTATCATAATCTTCTTTCATACTACACTTTTGATAAAGCCATCTTTATACTCGATTGATAGCTATTACTGTAAGAAATTTCATCGAACCATTTTTCTTTTTTTCACAAGAAATATTGTAACTCCCCAAGGTAATATACTAAGTCGTACAAAACCTCAATCCAATAGTTCACATAACTAAACCTTTAACTCTCTTATCTCTATAAGAGCCATTTTGTATAATAGCCTTTGATATAAATTTAGTGCCAGAGAAAACCTAAATCCTGAATTTCACTTTACGGTCAGATGGTAACTCTCGCAGTTCATGAAGTAACTCATCCTGATATTCATTGGCAGTTGGGATACTTCCAAGTTCACCTTGAATACTTGTATGTTTTCAACATAAGCTAGAAAGTTCTTACATCCTTATGATAGCAGTTTCATTAAAAATACTACTGAATCACATTGATCAGAAAAATCTGATTTTCCCTCATCATTACAATCTACGAACTTTCTAGTTCTTTTCAAATTTATTCATTTCGAGCATAAATTCATAATGACATAATAGGCCCATAATCATTCCGTGCCTAGAGAAATCATAATTCATAAAGAGGCAACTCTATTAAGTCTTACTAAAAGTTTGATTTTGTTGAATTACTATCGAGTAATTCTTATAAATTTGACTTACCCTTGTGCTATATCCCAAATGATAAGTTACTATCATATCGAGCTTTTCCTGATCACCACAACGAAGCCCTTCTAGCATCCTCTTTATATTTGTTAAACCAATAGTCTATCGACATTGGTTTCCCATCAATATCCTACCTGAAGTCTAACACTTCAAGACTTCCCATCTCTCTAGTAATAAAAGTCTAAGGAACTTGGGGTTGAATTCCTCTAAAATCATATCCAGGGTTCGAAATAATAAACCTTGGTTTAATTAGGCATTTCCAACTTCACCAGTACTTTAACATCACATTGAGCGAAAAACGATTAATGATTAACCTTGTTGCTACTTTTATAGGCCTCATTCTTACCCAACTGTTCGATCGCTCTATACGATTTCTCAACTTCGGACATCTATAACTTTATTCAATCAATTCAATAAGCAGTTGCATTGTGTCACACAAGCATCTAAACAGTAATTATGACATCCTAGTGGCATGTATACACTTACTGACTGACAACAAGCTCGGTTTGAATCTAGAACCAGCTAAACATGTTGCTCTAATACCAATAAATGTAACACCCCCTTCTCCACTCCGATCATTAGAGCAAGTCAAAAATGTCACAAAACAAATACAATGTTGACAATGACCTTTTTCAAAATACTATAAAATTTAAAGCCGTAAAAAATATTTATACTAACTTAAAACACAAATTCGAAGCTCATTTACCTTTCAAAAATAACAAAATACCTATTCAATAAATCATAGACTCTGAACTAAAATAGACAATTTTATTACATTTATACATGCCACTAAAATTAATTAAAAACCTCAAGTAGGATGTCATTACTATGGTAGCTTGATGAAATTCTCTGAACTTGATGCAATGTCTTGCTTACTCCAATATCTCGAACTACCTACGTGTGCACAATCAAACACACGCTAAGTACGAACTTAGTTAGGAAATAATCAAGATTAAAAACAACTAAATAGGCTTATTCAATTTTTTGACTTATTAAACCTCAAGGCTGCATATATATAACATGCCATATGCCAATATACTAACCTTTATATTGCATTGGTAATGATTTACTACATGCCAATGCCATCAAACTTTCACATTGCATTAGTAATGATTTACTATATATCAATATCATAACACTTTCATGCTTGTGCATTTGTCATAATATGCCATATATGCATAAATGCATCATGAACACTATATAAATATTACCATCATGTTAATCATATATTAACATAATATAAACCGGATATAAATTTCTTACCAATATACTTGTCATTTATTCTAAAAGCTCATAAGCTTATTCACATGTTTATCTTTTATTAACCAATAAACCATAGCCCAAATATAAGCCTATGAGGACCCTAGGTACACGAGTCAAATATAAAATTTCCAAATATTTTCCTTTCTTTCCTTATATTGTTCAATTACTCATTATGGTCCTTAGTTACCAATTTGAACTTCCATTAATTCTTCAGAGCTTGCTGACTAACATTTAAATACAAAATGTTTCAAATTCCATTTTCTAACAGCTTACACTACCTTCAAAGATTTATTTCTATAAAATAATCTACAACTCGGAATTCGATTCTGTTTGTTCTGAAAGAAACTAGATTCAATAATCTTTTCAACCATATAAACTATTAGCCTAAATTTAAATAGTACGATTTATGACGAATTTTCAAAGTCAAATTCTAGTGCTGAATTTCGGAGTAGACTGCTACTCTATTTTCTGACCTTTCATCACTTAAAAATCCATATCTTTTGATATACAAATCAAAATCAATCACCATTTGTTCCAAACAAAAATAGACTGAACCACGAATACAATGATATAAGGTTCACTTTCTAATTATTTTTGTAGAATTTATGGTGAATTTCGAAACTCGCTGTCAATGACTAAAATTCTGAGCAGATTCCTAATTCACATCTTTAGCATCCTTTAACTATTCCAACACGTCAAGTTCACCTTCAATTACATAATCAAGCATAAAGGACATCATTCAAACTATTTCCTTCTCTAAAATAATTTTTACAATATTTCCCCTCAATTTTTCTATATAACCGAATGGTCCCTATACCATATACCATAGGATTTTCATCAATTTAAGCATTGAAACAACATCACAACAACATTTCCAACATGATTGAACCTTGAAACATAAAATTCCAACATGTTCTTCATCAACCCTAATCACCATCTTCAACTTAGAAGCAAGAAAACCATGATAAATTATATCAAATGAAAGAGAATTTAAATGAGAACAATTTTGCATCTAATGAACTAACCTTGAATCCAACTCTAAATGCTTGAAATCAAGCTTGAAAATTTATTTTCTTCTCCCCAAATATCCCACGGCAGCAAAGTGGTACAAAGAGCAGATTTTCTTTCTTTATTTTGCTTTTATTTTATGCCAAATGTCTTAATTTTCACTTATTTAACTTAAAGTATCTCTTAAATAGAAAAATGACACCATTTTACCCTTTTGATCCAAGGCTCCAAAGCCTAACACTTATCAAATTATTCATCCAATGGTCAAAAATAAACCAATAACTTAGTAGTTACCAACTTTGCCCTTATAATTTTCCAAAATTATGATCTTGCCATTTTTCATCTGACGGCTCATATTTAACATGGAAAATCAACTTAAATCCAAGGGTTCATATTCTTCCAACATAAAGAAAATATCTTAGACATGTAAAATGACATAATTAACCTTGCCTTATCATCCTTCAAAATATCCTGGATATTCGATTCAATTCGATTATCCGAATATTTTTTTGAACTTTATTGCTTTATAGCCATTAATACAAACCCCGTACAAAAAATTCAGATAACACGAAAAAGTTATTCTTGGGGGTGAGCATTTCATTTACGGGGTTAAAATACATATTTTTTGAAAATTACAATTTGGTCCCTAAACTTTTCCAAAGTTTATACTTTAGCCATAAAACTTTCAAAATTTACATTTTGGTCAGTAGACAAAGATTGGGATATTACACAACATATCCTTAGGATTTGCCAAATTTGTGAACATGACAGAATCCATTGAGGCTACTTTCAAGAGTGACAAGCTCAAGACCGGGGAAATATGCAAACGTACCTGAAGAAAAGAGACAACGAAGTGAGCAATGTGAGTACCTGTGGCCCGAGTAACGTTGTGATTTCACCAAAGCCAACAGCGACAAGTTCACAAGGACCCGGTTGAAGGGAACCCAGAAAGGAAGAATTTTTCACTCCTCTACCCATGACTTATAGTGAGTTGTATCCCAAGTTGTTCGAGGCACACTTTATTCGTCCTTATCACCTTACTCTGATGCAACCTCCTTATCCATCATGGTTTGACCCTAAGGCTAAATGCATATATCATGCGGGAATCACTAGCCACCACATTAACAATTGCAAAGCATTTAAGAGGGTTGTTCAGAACTTGATCAATATTGGAGTTCTACAGTTTGACACGCCAGATGTGGCAACCAATCCTTTGTCAGTGGCCGCTAAGGAATCATGTTAAAGGATCGAGGAGTCAAAACCAGGCCCAAGTCGCCAGAAGCTTTAAATGCATCTTATCTTTGTCTCTTTCCTTAGATGATAATTTGCATGAATGTTCTTGCATTTTTTAGTTTTACTTTTTCTGTTTTAAATCAATTTTGCTACTTTTGGCCCGAAGGTAGAAATGATATTTTGTAAAGGGCACCTATCCTGTTTGCGAACCTTTATTTCAATGAAAAGATGTATTTTGTTAAAACATGAGTATATATGTATATCCTATCTTACCCTTGAAGGTTCTTGGATATCACATGCCTGTTGTGATATTGATTCGAATGCAAAAATCAATCGAATGTTGTGATCATGATGAAGTATGATTTCTTGCTCAGCCCGAGAAGTAAGACTACTACTCTTTTAATAATATTTGATGATAAGAAAATCTCCTACGAAAGGCTGATAGAGTCGCTTAAATTTGAGAATTCCTTTAATGCTAAAAAAAGCTTTCAAGAAATGAACAATTGATGGAGTTGTAGGAAAGAACAAATCTAATAACGAACTAGATTCCACTTGTTCAATACCCCAGCATCAGAGATGAATCTTTAAAATCAAGAAACAATTGAATAAGTCTTAGAACATCCTGATGGAGCTGTGGGGGGAGAACAAATCTAATAAGGAACTAAATTCCGCCTCTTCAATACCCTAGAGTCAGAGATGAATCTTTGAAGACACTGACACAATCATAATTGTAATTAATTTTCAATTTAAACCTCGAATTCTCAAAAAGATGATTATAAGAGGAGAAAAAGTGTTGAGAACTAGAAGGAGTAGTTTTCTAACGGATCAAGCAAATACCATAATCATGAGGATTAACTTGGCAATTTGAGAAGAATTTCACAACTTCAAATATCACCGCAATATTCAAAGGCAAACCATTGATCATCAGGGTGAATCTAAGACACTCTCGCATTTGATATCCAAGTAATCCTATTCTTTTTCTTTTCTTTTTTTAAATTTTGGGTTTCCAAGCCCTGTATATTAATTTTAAAAAATGCATCATTCATTAAAGTATCAGTTAGCAAATTGACTTTTTTTTGAAGAAACAAAAGGATTCTTTTATTCAAAATTTGATTTCAAACTGCATGGTTTTCGATGCAAATGATCATCTTAGGGTGACAAATCTTGATAAAGCTCAAACATGAAGGAACAATATGTGGCATGAGGTGATGAGATGTCCCTCGAAGAATATAGGGCAACTCTGTCTGTAAGATAACAAGATCTTTCACACTTGAGAGTTCGATTCAGAAAGAACAAAAGAGAACCTTTTTGAGTCGGTTATTTTTACAAAGAAGCCAAAAGTTGCTAGCAACGAGAGAACAAGAGTAAGAAACAAAATTTTTGGGGTAAAAATTTTGTTGGGGTATAAAGATGAGAAATCAGTCGAGATCCTTCCAAGACAAAGTAAAGAAATAAGACCATGATTTTTCAGTAAACTTCCTTAAAGAAGAAGACTCTCTCAACTGGTCCTCATTTGGCATCCATACATCATACATAGCTAGACATCCCTACTTTATGGAGCATGCTAACACATACATCAAATCATTTTATCCTTTCTTTGACAAGTATTCAAATATTCAAAAGGATTGTAATCTACAACTACATGGTGGAATAAGTAGATTCCAACAAGATCTCAGTTCACACCTTCGTGAAACCAAGCAAAGATTTCGGTCCATAACTTCACAAAAAGTGGATCACAGTAAAGGATCAAGAGTTTCTAATGAGAAGAACTCATCCAACAAAGATTTTGATCTATAATTCTACATGTGGAAGGATAGGATCCCAGCAAAATTAAGGGTTCCCATTGAGAAGAGCCTATCCAGCAAAAATTCCATATGTTATTTCAAGATTTCTACCAAAGCCTACAGTGCATGGTTTCATTTCTGAGCTGTCAACCTTGTGTTAGATGTTCAATCTATCAATGGCCTCTAGTGCTCGACCTTCATTTTCCAGCAATCAGTAAACCTTCAGTGTTTGGTGAGACAGACCATCAGTAAGACCTTCAGTAAGACCTTCAGTGCCTGACTTTTTAATCTTCCGGGAATTAGTAAGACCTCCAGTGCATGGTGAGCCGGACTGTCAGTAAACCCTTCAGTGTTTGACTTTATTTTCTAGCCATCAGTAAGACCTCTAGTGCATTGTGAGCCAGACTGTCAGTAAACCCTTCAGTGTTTGACTTTATTTTCTAGCCATTAGTAGCGAGCTAGGTTGTTCGCAAATCCTTTAGTGTTAGACTTTTATTTTTTGGCCATCAATAAGACCTCCAGTGCATGGTGAGTCGAACCGTCAGTAAGACCTTCAGTGCATGATGATTTGGGTTATCTATTAAGCCACATGTGCTCGATCTTTGACCTTCAAAACCCTCGATAATATTTTAGTGTTTGAAGATTCGGATCGTAGTGAGACCTTCAGTGCAAGTTATCAGTAAGACCTTCAGTGCGTGGTGATTTGGGTTGCCATCAAAGCCTTTAGTGCATGATCGTTAATCTTTTGAACCATCAATAAGACCTTTAGTGCATGATGATTTGAACTCCAAATAGGGAATTGAGAAAAAAATTAGTGATTTTAGTCTTCGCTCTAACACAAGAATGAGCAAAGAGGGGCAGCTGTAATCACTAATTTTTTCTGGGCATAATTTTTCAATTTTATAACTTGGGCTTCTTCGCGTGTTATCTTATTTTTGCTATCAATACTAATATATAACATTATTATGTTGTTAGTTATTATCTAATTATCATATTATATATACTTTTAATGATTGTTATTAACTAGTATGTATTATTGCTTTATTATATGATATATTATATTATTATTATCCATTTTAGTATTATTATTATTATTATACTATTTTTGTTATTATTATTTATTATCATTATTATTATTAAAATCACTATTAACTATCATTATTTCTTTTATTATTATCATTATATTGTTATTATTATTAAACAAAAACAAAAAAAATAATATACAATAAAATAAAAGCTCAAATGTATTAATTAAAAGTCCAAATTACAAATCCAAAAAATATACAATAGGGCCCAATAAGGCCCGAGAGGATTTAACCCTAAAAGCCCTAATATTATATCCCTTTTTTTCCTGGCACAACCAAAGGGTGACCGTTAGATCAAATCTGATCTAACAGCCCAAGTGGGAGCAAGAGTAGCCTCACCAGCTACCTCACTCGCTCGTAGGAGTCACGCAATCTGACCCTTCCTTCCCCTCTGGTTCGCACGCCCTCCAGAGACCTTTCGATTGCCATGTCCTCTGTGCAGACTGCCACGATGATCACCATCGAGCCATCTCCCTAATTGGTATTGGCCATGTCCGCAATAAATCCATGTCAGATGGTCTCCTCTCCCTCGTACGATAGCCAAAAAAACATGAAAAAGACAATCCGACAGTGTCAGGGGTTGGACATGAATACAAACAAGAGCAAAATTATAGAAAGCATCCCAACAAATTCAGAGACAATTCCAGAAGTGCACATGAATACATCCAAATTGAAAAGAGCAACTAATGGCAGCTTTTTTCCTTTCATTTTCATTTATGTAAATCTATGTAATTATCAGGGTATAAAGTCAGAAAACCCTAGCATTTGTAAGGAGTTTTTTTAGGACATTCAGAGATCAATAGAGAAAAAAAACCTCAAGCTTTTCGGAGGTAAAAAAAAATTCTCTACTACTTTGCTATTCGATTCAAAAAAAAACAAAGGGCAAAAAAGGTTAGGATTTACCTTCAGATCTGCGGGGCGTTCGTCCTTCGCTTGAGTTGTATTCTGCCGGTGATAAGCCCTTGACCTCCTTTGAGGTCATGCATGTTGAGGCGGTGAGAAGGCAAGTTTAAAAATGATTTTTGATTCGGTTTTTTGAAGATTTAAGGGGAATAGATTTTTATTTGGAAAAACTAGTTTCGAATCTGTTCTTAGAAGAGGGAAAGAGTTCTTTTGAAGTTTTTGGGCCTGCCGACACCGTCGAGCAGCGATCGATGCGGCGGAGGGACGCCAAATTCTGGGTTGTTGTTTGGGTTCCAAGAACTCTAGCAGAGCGTTGTTTAAAAAAGCTTGTTCGGATTTTTTTGAACAAAAATGAAATCTGTTAGGAGTTTTGGGTTTTATACCTTTTTTAAAACGGGCTATTAGCATTTTAAAACCCTCCGCCCCATTTTAATCATCATCGAAGCCATTTTGTTTTTTTTAATTTATATCTTCAATCCCTTAGGTTTTAATTTTATTTTCAATTTCATCCCCTTTCGAGTCAATTAGGTTTTTTAAATGATTTTATCGCTCCTAGTTCCTTTTGCATTTTTTATAACCTTTTTGAATCCTTCTACATTTCAAAATTCAGCCCGTGGTGCCTGAAAGTTTTAAATGGTTTTAATCTAGTCCCCATTTTTGTTTCAATCAGTTTTTCAACGGCTAAATATCATTTTAGGTCCCCAAAATTCTATTCCGTTTTAATTTGGTCATTTCCAGTGGTGTAATCCTCCTCTTTAGCCCTTGTGTTTTGTTTCAATTTTAATTTTACCTCTTGTGTTTGCATGCGTATTTAATTTTCAGCCTTGTTTTTTTATTTCTTTAAATTTTAGTCTTGTATTTGTTTATTCGTTTATATGCTTGCTTGGTTCGAATGCTTATATCGATCTTATATGCATACTCGTGTATGATGTTTATTAAATGTGTACATATTGTGTCATGTGAATATATAGGTAAATATGTTTTTTATTTCCATCCTTATATGTATAATGTATATTTTACTTTTTACCGTTATTTATAACTGTGTACCATGTTATATGCTTTATTTTGATATATATGTTTTTTATATACGGTCTGTTTTTCTTCCTTTTTTGTTTATTTAGCATGTATATTGTATAGTATATAACATATATATATTATATGTACTAAATATATATGTATAGTATATAGTTTTTTAATAGTGATATAGTTTTTAAAAGGCGAACTGTTACAGATATATATATATATATTTAATGTAGGCTACCTTTTATATAATGTGGTATATGTTATTACTACATTTTTATGTATATATATCTCTATACTATGTATTATATATATATATATTGTATAATATATTTTATATGTTATTATTTTATAGTGTATAGTGTATATATGTATTTGTTTCACGTTTTTTCGGATTCATGCTTCTATTATGTTGCCTATATTTTTGTCATGTCTTATGTTGCATACTGATATGAAAATTGTTAATGTGATGCCTCTTTATTCGAGAGTAAATGTGGCTAGTACCAAGCGTAGTGGTGGTTTTTCGTTTATTCTCAAATAATGGAGCCTTAAAATTTACTCTCATGTATAATCAAATTTTGATTTAAATGTCTCTTTAATTTGTAAAATCTAGTATTAAAAAACGATAATTTTTTGTACTAAATTTGGGTGGAGTGAGGGTGCTAATCTTTTCTCATCCGTAACTGACTCCCGGACATGTTTTTATCTCTGGTTTCATTTTCAGTGTCTGATTTTACCCCTTTTAAAATGACCGGTGGTGACCCCATCATTTTATTTTCAGAATTATGATAGAATTCCCCATTTTCAAATACTTTCAAATATTTTTAAATATTATATATTTTCCTATTTTTTAAATCAATTTTTTTAAAACCTCAAATTTTATCGAATTCTAATTCTTTTAACTCCCTTTTTTAAATCCTCGAATCTCCTCGAATTTTTTTCAACTTATATTTTAAAAAAGTTTAAAGTCTTTTCAAAAAAACAAAAGGGGTGGCTACAACGCCTGAGGACCGTACCGATACCCTTTGCAAAATGTACCTATATCGACACGGGCAAGGGGTGTATCGGTACGTTGTCTGTTATTTTTGGTAATATGCTTTGCTGAAGTTTGAATCTTTTCAGTTTAGTCCGTATTTCTTGATCATGCAATTAAATGAGTTTGGATGATTATTTTAAGTTCAAATTTTACCAGGTTGCATGTAACCTAATTAATTATGGTTTGGTAACTTCGGATTTAAGTAAGTCTGTTCAATTTTCCAAAATTACAATTTGGTCCCTAAAGTGCAGTCTCGACCAATTGGATGTCAAATTAACGCCCGATTTAATTGTGAATTTTACCGCTGCCAGCATGATCACCTTAGGACTTAATTATGTATTTAGATAAGATAAAAATGGATCATTTTCTAAGTAAATCGTTTAGGTTTGTCTCAGCAAACCCAATATAGCTCGCTCGGTTCGGTCTGGCTTCTATGCCGGGCCAAAGGGGTTACATTACCCGACCTGGATTTTATCCATCAACAACATGACCTGACCTGAAGTCCATCTGAACTTGAATTAACCCGTTAATTAATAGATTTAGACCCGACTCGTTTTGGCCTGAACTAAGACTAAAATGACCTGAAATTAACCCAACTCGAACTAGAACTCCACCTAATTCGAAATCAACCTGGAAATGACTGAATCTGAGTAGACCCGGACCTGACCTGACTCGAGTTGAACCATTAAATTGACCTAACATAACTCATACCGATTTGACCTAACCTGACATTACTTGACTGAAACTTGTCCGATTACCTAATTTCACATTCCTGCACACAAGCTGATCGCTTCATCTTGGAGTTTCAAAAATGATTTCGTGATAAGTCTAATATTTTCATATTTTTCACATATATATTCCTATATTTTAGTATTCTAATCCAACTATAAATCTATGTTTTAACAAGTATTTGATTTTTGTAGGGATTTTGACAACTAAAGGATAATACATGCTTAAAAGAGAAGTTTCAGTTGGATTTGGATTCTAAGGAGCACTTAACATAAGAAGAGGAATTCTACTTCAAGTTGAAATTTCACTTTTATATTATATTTGGAGTAGGATATAGTTTTAAATTAAATCTTATTGTAATTCCTTCTCCTAGTTGATGTAAATGACCTCTATTATAAATAGGGTCATGAGGAGAAGAGAAATCATTGATCATCATAATTCCCCATAATTCTCTTTTCTTCTCCATCAGTATATAAACTCTTTCTAGTTACGGTTTGATTCAAGGTTATTAATACAAGTTCTTAGTTAGGTTTTCTTGTTCTTCATCATCTTTATCCATTTCAAGTATTTTTATATCTTCCGAGTTTACTCAGTATATATCAATTTATAAGCTTTGCATGCTATTCTTCGGTTTATTCATCTTTATATGCAACAACCAATCAAGACATTCTTGGCAAGTGATAAGTAACCTAAGCAACGGGTTTTGAAGGTATGGATTCATATTCTTATTAAGTTTACGGATTAGTGCTTAATAGTTTATGTGCTTGGGTCTCTTAAATCAAAAAAGCTATTTGATAGGTTTTAATTCTTATATGCAATTCTCTAAGGGTTTTACTCTTGAAAATGAGGGTAGAAATCATTCATGCAGTTCTTAGTGATTATCTACTAATTAAGAGAGATTAGGTTATACATGTGCTTTTCTCTGGTAACCTATAACTAAGCTATTTGAAATTGATGTAGAATTATCTTTTGTGAAGATCGATGAATTAAGTCTTGAATTAATACGCCGAGATCAACCTTGACTAGTATCCATCTCATTATCTCATTCTTCTTTATTTTAATAGTTCTCTTATTTTCTTAATTCTACTCAAACACAAATCCCCCCTTTTATTTTAATTACTTGTTTTATATAAAATTATCATCTTACTATTCCCTATGGATTTGACCCTACTTACCGCTTCTACAAGTTATTTTGAGTAGGTTTATTTTTTATGGCTTTGAAAATCGTATAAAAAATGGCATTGTTGCCGGGGAATGTTGTCAAGAAGGTTAAGTTTAGTTTAGTTTAGTTTTCTTTTTCTACTTTTATGTTTCGTTCTTCTTGTGCAGATAAAAATTGTGTGTTCAATCTTGAAATCAAGAAGTCGACGCAATGGCTTAGAAAATTTTACGCGAGTTGGCCCTACCGGATATCGAACAACAACCTTTTTGCATGATTACCAAGATCTAGAGGTACCATTCGAACTCAAGTTCGGACTAATTCATCTTCTTCCAAATTTTAGGGGACTTGGGAATGAGAATCCACACAAACATCTGAAGGAATTTCAAATGAAGCTGAGAGCATTCTCATTCACCTTGGTCAACAACGCAAATGATTGGTTATTCTACAAACCATCTAGATCAGTTGAGACATGGACAGGCATGGCGAGACTCTTTCTTGAGAAGTACTTTCCCGCTTCAAGAGCCACCAATATTAGAAAAGAAATATGTGGAATTCGATAAAGAAACTCAGAGTTGATGCATGACTATTGGGAAAGACTCAAGCAACTTTGTGCCAACTGTCCACAACATGGGATATCCGATCAACTTCTCATCCAATAATTTTACGAAGGTTTTCTACATATAAAGAGACAAATGTTAGATGTAGCAAGTGGGGGATCCATATTGATCAATGTCATGGCAGGCAATTCTAAACAATTTGGCTCGATTCAAGACAACTCTTCTAGGAGGGTTAATGAGGTAAGTATTTCCAATATTGAAAATCAAGTTTCTACACTTACCTCTCTTGTTCAACAAATGTCTATACGTAATACAAATCAAGTCAAAGCTTATGGTGTTTGCGTAAGTACCAAACATCCCACCAGCATGTGTCTCACACTCCAAGGGAACACTAGTAATGCACCACAGTCTTTGGAGGATTTTATTGTCAAAGAAAGTACAATTCATACTCAAACACTTACAATCCAGAGTGGAGAAATCATCCTAATTTGAATTATGACAACAAGACATATCTGGATCAACAAGGTACTTTCCGCGAGCCGCAACCTTCATCATCGACAAAACCTCATTTAGAAGATATTGTGTACAAGCTTACCCACAAATTGGAACAATTTCAAAAAGAGACAAGGTCAAGTATTAAAAACCTCGAAACCCAGGTAAGTCAAATCACCCCGTCTCTTAGTCAATCTGAATCTCAATGTAAGTTACCATCACAAACCATTATAAATACTAAAGAAAATATGAGTTCCATTACTTTGAGATGTGGAAAGAACTTGCAAGATCCAACCCCCTCTGAACCGAATAAAGACGAAAGAAAAGAAGGAAGTTCATCAAAACCCACGAGACGATTCAATTTTTGGAACACTCCCTTCCTAATGAAAGTAACAAAATTTCAAGAAGTAATCGAGAAGAAAGTTGAAGACAAACCAAAAATCAATCCGATAATGATCTCACCTCCATTCTTTCAAAGGTTTGCAAAGACAAAGAATGATGAACAAGAAAGAGAAACGTTTGATATATTCTTTGAAGTCAAGGGCACCTCCAAGACATCTAAAGAAAAAACCAACTGGGATCCAGGAATCAATCCAACCAACGCTGAGCCTCTCGATAAAACTTTTTGGAGTCCACATGGAAAAAAGAAGTGTCTAAATCAATCAAAGAAAACCTCCCGGCGAACATCTTCTAACTTTTCATGATATGAAATAAAAGGGAGTCACGTCTAGCCAAAGACGTTAAACAAAAGCGCTTCGTGGGAAGCAACACATGATTTTATTTTTTATTTTTTTCTATTTTTTATGAATTTTACATTTTTTTTATTTCTTAAGTACAAGGAGTAGCACTCTTGGAAAAAGATACAGCCGCACCTCATGTTCTGCAAGCAAAACAAAAGCAATTCATGATTTAGACGTGCCCATGCTTCCTTTCCCATCTACACCATGAACCATCACATGCCGAATGAGGGAGCATTCTTTTCTCTACAAACTTTTATTGTTTTATTTTATGCATGGTGATTTTAGAAAATTAGGGACAATGTTCAATTTAAGTGTGGGTGTGGAGCCTTTTGGTTGAAAATTTTTGTTGGAATCTTGCTTAGTTTTGCCGAAGATAATAGGAAGAAAATATGTGAAATTCATGCGAATTGATGACTTAGAAAAATATCTTTCACATTGAAAATTTTTCTTCGAATCAGCATGTTGAAAATTTTGAGGTTTGGGATCCCAAAGTAAAAATGAGACTGATATGGGAAGTAAATTAGGATTGATAATAACTTTTTAGCCTTGCAAATCGTTGCTTGATTAATTGATTCGATAGTTGGATGGATAAAATTAGACACGACATAAGCCACTTTTGTGAGATTTGAGCCTAATAAGCATATATCTTTTATGCTTCATATTTTTCTTTCTTTGAGTGATAGTCAAGCATGATTAGTTTCTTATAGAACTTGCAATGTTATAACATGTTGAGACCTCATAGGATCGAATTACTTGAGATGATTAAGGCACTTAGGTATGAACCTTGAGCCAAAAAGCCTACCTTGGTAAATATGACCATTAGAGAACCACTTTTGAGCTAAGCCTATTGTTTGGAAATTAACCATATTAAAAGCCATATCCTTTTTGTTGATTTCCCCAATTTGAACCCGAATTTGAAGAACTACACACTACACTTACTTAGAGAAAATTCAAGCAAACTAAAAAAAAGAAAAGGGAGAAAATCTTGAAAAAATGAGGAAAAAGAAAAAAGAAAATTGTCTTGTCTGTTCGAAAAGTAAAATAAAAACAAAAGACAAAAAATGTGAAAAATATTGAATCCTTGTTGTCTCAAATATCATAAAGCTTGAACAAAACAAAAAAGTGTGAGTTCTTCAATTCAAAAAGCCCAAAAGTCTTTCTTATCACACCTTGTCCCTAGCCCCGTTACAACCAAATTTGAAGACCTTTTGATCTTGTAATTCGGCCCAACTTAGTGGTGGAGATGTGATATATTTGCAAGCCTATGGTAAGATTCTTTTACATGCTTTGACTTGAGTGTTGTTGTCCCTTAAACACCTTGAGCGAAATTTAGTGAATCCTTTGTGAGTGTGTTTAATTTGATTCCATCTTTGACTTCATGATAGCTAATTGGATGATTATTTGCTTGTGCTAAATTGCAATCATGGACTTATTACTTCTCTTATCCTTTCTATTTACCAAAAGGACCCTGAATTTTGAATTTCAATATGCTTGAAGAAAAGAATAATCTAAGTGTGGGGGTATATGACAAGTCTAATATTTGCATATTTTTCACATATGCATCTATATTTTAGTGTTCTAATCCAACTATAAATCCATGTTTTAACAAGTATTTGATCTTTGTACAGATTTTAACAACTAAAGATAATACATGCTTAAAAGAGAAGTTTCAATTGGATTTGGATTCTAAGGAGCACTTAACATAAGAAGGGGAATTCTACTTCAAGGTGAACTTTCACTTTTATATTATATTTGGAGTATGATAGAGTTTTAAATTAAATCTTATTGTAATTCCTTCTCCTAGTTGATGTAAATGACCTCTATTATAAATAGGGTCATGAGGAGACGAGAAATCATATATGCTCATAATTCCCTATTATTCTTTTTTCTTCTCCATGAGTAGCTAAACTCTTTCTAGTTAAGGTTTGATTCAAGGTTATTAATACAAGTTCTTAGTGAGGTTTTCTTATTCTTCATCATCTTCATCTATTTCAAGTATTTTTATATCTTCTGAGATTACTCAGAAAGTATATATTGGTTTATAAGCTTCGCATGTTGTTCTTCGGTTTATTCATCTTTATATGCAACAACCAACCAAGACATTCTTGGTAAATGGTAAGTAACCTAAGCAACGGTTTTTGAAGGTATGGATTCATATTCTTATTAAGTTAACGGATTAGTGCTTAATAATTTATGTGCTTGGGTCCCTTGTACCCAACTTGTATATTTTATTGTAATATTTTATTTCAAGTTTGGGGTTGAGTGTTCTTGTAATTTGGGCAAATATTCGCCTTGTGAGGACATTATCCATTTGCGATTTTTCTTTCTTGTAAAAGAGTGATCCTTGATCAAGCTTTGGGTAGAAAGCTTTGATCGATTGTAATGGTTGCCTCCTTAGCCTAGAAAAGGGGAAGAATTCTATAGTGAATTGGTTGAGATCCTTAGTAGAAAGCTAAGGTAGTGGGCGTAGACCTTGTTAGAAGGTTGAACCACTATAAATCCTTGTGACCCATTGTCTATCTCTTTCCATTTGCTTCTAAAAATTTTAAAGAAATTTACGCAAATCCATTTGGTTGTAAGTGTTTTGTTTTGAACAATGGAAAAGATAATTTACGCAAATTTGATGCTAAAAGTGATGAAGCTATTTTCTTAGGATATTCTTCAAACTCTAAAGCCTATCATGTATTTAATAAAATAACTTTAGTTGTTGAAGAGTCAATACATGTGGTTTTCGATGATAACCTCCTTCCGAGGAAGGATTCTTGTGATGGTGATGGTCTAGGGATTTTTTAAGGCAATGATGGTGGGCAATCATCAAAGGTGAATAAAGTTCCAACCAAAGAAGAGGAAACACAAGATCCACCTCTAGAAGCCTTGAAGGACATGAATCTAGAGGAAAAGGAAGTAAGCTACCCAAGAGAGTTCAACTATGTCAAAGGTGGTGAGATTTTAGGTGATCCATCCAAAGGGGTAACCACTAGACTTTCTCTTAAGAATGCATGTAATGTAGCATTTATCTCATGCATAAAGCCAATAAATATCAAAGAAGCATTAAACGATGATTATTGGATAATGGTTATGCAAGAGGAATTAAACTAATTTGAGAGAAGTCAAGTTTGGACATTAGTTGATGGGCCTAGTAATAATTCTACTATAGGAACTAAATGGGTTTATAGAAACAAACTAGATGAGAGTGGTAACATAGTGAGAAACAAGGCTAAACATGTTGCTCATGGTTACACTCAAGAAGAGGGAATCGATTTTGATGAAAACTATGCACCCGTAGCTAGAATGGAAGCTATTAGGATGCTTCTTGCATTTGCATGTTATAATGAATTCAAGCTTTTTCAAATGGATGTTAAAAGTGCATTTTTAAATGGTTTTATAAATGAAGAAGTGTATGTAGAACAACCACCCAGTTTTGAAGATCCAAAATACCCAAACCATGTTTTTAAACTTTCAAAAGCTTTATATAGTTTTAAGCAAGCTACTAGAGCTTGGTATGAAAGGTTGTAAAGTTTTCTAGTTGAAAAAGGTTTTGAAAAAGGGAAGGTGGATACTACACTCTTCATAAAAAGAAATGACAAGGACATATTAGTAGTTCAAATTTATGTTGATGATATTATTTTCGGTTCTACTAATGAATTTCTTTGTCAAGAGTTTGCTAAGTTGATGCAAGGTGAATTTGAGATAAGCATGACGGGGGAGCTTTCCTACTTCTTGGGGCTCCAAATTAAACAAATGAATGATGGCATCTTCATCAATCAAGCTAAATATATAAAGGACATGCTCAAGTTTGGCTTGGAGAACACAAAGCCTCAAGCCACACTAATGAGTTCTTCTACAAGGCTTGATAAGGATAAAGGAGGTAAGTGTGTGGATTTAAAGCTTTATAGATCAATGTTAGGATCTTTGCTTTATCTTACCGCAAGTAGACCGGATATCTTGTTTTGTGTTTGCTTGTATGCTAGATTTCAAGCTTGTCCTAGAGAATCCCACCTTATAGCCGTTAAGAGGATCTTTAGATACCTTAGAGATACACCTTGTTTAGGTCTTTGGTATCCTAGAGACTTTTCCTTTAGTTTATATGCCTTCTCGGATGCGGATTATGGGAGTTGTAAAATAGATAGAAAAAGTACCTCCGACACATGTTAATTCCTAGGTAGTATGCTCATATCTTGGTTTTCTAAGAAACAAAATAGTGTAGCATTATCTACCACTGAAGCTGAATATGTATCCTTAGGAAGTTGTTGTGCTCAAGTCCTTTAGATGAAGCAACAACTCTTAGATTATAGAATTGATGTAGGTACCATCCCCATTAGGTGTGACAATACTAGGGCCATTGGTCTCGCTAAGAATCTCATCTAACACTCTAGAACCAAACACATAGAAATAAGACATCATTTCGTTAGAGATCATTCTTAAAAAATGATATAGTTCTAGAATATGTAGACACCTCAAATCAATTAGCGGATATCTTCAACAAACCACTAGACAAAGAGCATTTTTGGTCTCTTAGGAGAGAGTTAAGTTTAACCAGCCTTCCTTGACCCTTAGAGACTCTTTTGGTCTTAAAAACATGTTTGAATTTATTTGATTACATTGCTTTTGTGATTTTGCTCCTATATGCATCTATGCTTGTTGCTAGGGGAGTATGCATCTATTTTTGTTCATACATGATGATCTCATATCATTTTCATGCATTTCGATTCTATTCAAATCGAATTTTTAAGAAACTTGCAGCCAAAAATGTTAATTCTTGCACAGGCGTATCGATACGGTGTTCTGCGTATTGATACGGGTTATTGCAATGTGTTTTGGTACAGATTAAGATGTACCGGTATAGGGTCGCGTATCGAAACATGTTACAACAGTTTCGGTACAGGCGTTTCGGTACGCCACTGGGCAGTTTAAAGGGTATTAAAAGAGGTTTTCCTATTTTAAATGAAACACATCTTTTTTCTTTCAAAACTCTAGCACGAAAATCCTCCAAATCCCTTATATTTTTTCACACAACTCTTCAAAATCTTTGAGGTCTTTTGGTTTTTACATCAAACCCACGCAAAAATCATCAAGTTTGTGCATCAATATCTCTTCATTCATCCTAAATCCCAACTCAAGGTATAAAACCCTAACCTTTTCTTTTTACTTTTCGTACATATTTTTATACTGATTTTGTATTATAATCATAGATTTAGAACATGTATAGTATAGTTTCAATATTTTTGTAAAAACATTTCAAAATCTAAAATTTTTTTATTCGAATATAAAATTATATCGTATATTTTTCTAACATTGTTTTTGAAGTTTTCTTTTTCCAAAAATTAGTTTTATACTTGTATATGTTTTAAACTATATTTTATATATTTTAAACAATACCTTGAACATTAGATTAGTTTTTGGATCGAATGTGTTGATTTATGCATACATAGTTTTTGGTT
This sequence comes from Hibiscus mutabilis, assembly GCA_019671005.1. Lineage (NCBI taxonomy): Eukaryota > Viridiplantae > Streptophyta > Magnoliopsida > Malvales > Malvaceae > Hibiscus > Hibiscus mutabilis. The sequence goes on along the minus strand of CM033733.1, from coordinate 20,499,242 downwards.
TGATTTGTTTTCAGATTATGGCCCCAAAGAAACGTGCAAGAAAAGAAATCGCCTCAAGTTCCAATCCTTCTAGTCAAAATCCTGACCATAATGGTAATCGACCAAATCTTACCTATATTTATCAAAATTGTTTTCATGGACCGCAATTTCCACTTGCCATGGATCGTTTCAAAAGTATAGAAGTTATAAAATTTACCGAGAGCGTGTTACTTCCATCCCTTTTATATCATCAGAAAGATTTCAATTTAAATATCTTAATTTGATGGAAGAATGGAAATTTATGCCTTTTTTGAGTATTCCCGGGATATTATACTGAAACCTTATTTTGATTTTTAATTCCAATGCCCGATTTATTTTCAATGAAAATCGATCCTTGGTTATTGCAATTGAATCTTATTTAATGGGTAAGAAATTTCGCATTGATTCAACCGTTTAGCAAACTATTTGGGTTTTAAGGATACGAGAATTGATGATGAGGATTCCTAGGGACATACTCTTGGAGGCTCCGTGACCGTACTAGATGCCTATGACCGTATTCTACACCTCATGATCACTTGGTGGTTCTGTCCATCCTGTAGGAAGTTCTTTACGATCTGACAAGTCGATGACTTTGGATCTGTTGTTTTCGTGAGGGTAAGCGCCGTAACCTTGCTCAAATTATGTTCGCAGAGATCATCTTCCTTGTGCAACATCATCATACCTCTATGGTTACATCTTTTACATATGGCACCGGATTAAGCTACATCTTTCGCAAGATGGGTATTAATTGCTCCTATGACTTTGTGGAACCTCTCACTGATCCTATTGATAAGCGTTCTCTCTATCGCACAAAGTTCACATACTTCAATGGAGAATGGGTTCAGAACAGCAATCTTCCAGGAGGTGTTTAACCCGAACCGGTGGCGGTTCCTCAAGAGGCTCCCATTCCACAAGCTCCGGTGGCTCAACCAAATCTTGATGCTCTTATGGCTTATCTCAATGGGCAATTCACCAACTTGAGCACCAACATTGCTTCTTTGCAAACAACCATGGATTCTGGGTTTGTCGCGATCGACACATGCTTTGTATCCTTGGAGGAAAGAGTGACATCTATTGAAAATTCGCCAAAACTCCATGGATTTATCTCTTACCGCATTTCATGGTGAATGGCGTCACTCCTTTGGGACTCAAGCCAACAATGATGATGAGGATGAAGATGACGAAGATGAAGATGAAGACGATGGAGACGATGGGATGAATTCTTAGGTATATTGCATATCATATTATATTAGGACTAGTTTATGCACCTATGTTCTTATGTTTTTATGAACTCCTATGCTTTATTATTGCTTTGTTATTTGGATTACGTTTTTAGGTTTTAAGTTGGATTGGATTTGATTATGCTTGAACTTATGCTTTATATTTAAATGATTATGATGCTTATTTAATTGCTTGGAGTTATTGTTGTTTACTTGTTATACCCTATTGAATTGATTTTGATCTACAAAAGGGGAGAAAAGTTAGCCAAAATTTTTCAAACTTTTTCAGTCTTAAATTAAGGGAAGTAATTTTCAAAGTTTTCTAAAGATACTTAAAAATTTTCACTTTGGTTTTGTTATATCAAAAAGGGGGAGATTGTAAAACCTATATTTGATTTTAATATAACAAATTGTTTAAGGACCAAATTGTAAAAGAATATAAATTTTTAAGTAATCAATAGTCTCACATAATGACAAGGAAAATTTCTTATAAGTTCAAACCTTAAACCCAAAGCTTTTATAAGTGTTTTCAAGCTAAAATACACAAATAAGCCTAGGCGTATCGATACACCCCTTGGTGTTTCGCTACGGATTTTAGCTACTGGAATTCGATTTTGCAAAATGTTCAGAAACGGCTTAGCCCATTTCAATACGGCCTTAAACTTAGCCTGCATTTTAAACGATGTGTATCGATACGGACTCACCCATTTTGATACGACATTCATCTGGGCAAATGGTTTTGTAAAGTGTTTCGATACGGCTTACGTTGTTTCGATGCGATCTGATATCTGAGTTTAGGGCATTTTTAATCGTACCGATACGATCCCATCCATTTCGATACGGTTTGTCGAGATCTTTGCATTAAATGTTTTCGACCATTACCTTGTCAGTTATTGGAATCAACAAACTTTTAATTTTCCGTTAGCCGAACCGATACGCCCCTAGGTGTACCGATGCATTTTTCTTCTCAGATTCCAGTAAGCAAAAAACATACCGATATGGCCTTGCCATTTTGATACATCCCTTATTTTACAGTATGATCGTTTCGATACGCCCTCCCGTGTATAGATACGCCTATGCACAACGGCTATATTTTTCTTGTAACATGTATCGATATGGCCATTCGTGTACCGATACGGTTGGTTGGTAGACAGCATTTATTGTGAGAAAGAAGCCCTTCAATGGCTATATTCAATACTACAACCACCCAAACGGCTAGAAATCAATGAGATGGTATAAATACAAGACTCCAATGCAGCTGCAACAACTATTGAACATTCATTGAACAACATTCAAGCAATCAAGCAAAATCCAACCCTTTAAGCTTTTAGAGTCAAACCCTTGTACCCAACTTGTGTATTTCATTGTAATCTTTTATTTCAAGTTTGGGGTTGAGTGTTCTTGTAATTTGGGCAAATATTCGCCTTGTGAGGACATTTTGCCATTTTTCTTTCTTGTAAAAGAGTGATCCTTAATCCAGCTTTGGGTAGAAAGCTTTGATCGATTGTAACGGTTGCCTCCTTAGCCTATAAAAGGGGAAGAATTCTATAGTGAATTGGTTGAAATCCTTAGTAGGAAGCTAAGGTAGTGGACGTAGACCTTGTTAGAAGGTTGAACCACTATAAATCCTTGTGTCCCATTGTCTATCTCTTTCCATTTGCTTCCATTGCCAATCACCCCCTCTTGGCCACCATCTCAATTGATTGATTATCCTAACATTAGGTTATACATGTTTTTTTCTCTGGTAACTTATAACTAAGCTATTTGAAATTGATGCAAAATTATCTTTTGTGAAGATCGATGAACTAAGTCTTGAATTAATACGCTGAGATCAACCTTGAATAGGATTCATCTCATTATCGCTTTCTTCTTTATTTTAATAGTTTTCTTATTTTCTTAATTCTACTCAAAAACAAATCTCCTTTTTTATTTTAATTACTTGTTTTATATAAAATTAGCCTTTCTTTATTTTAATAATTTTCTTATTTTCTTAATTCTACTCAAACACAAATCCCCTTTTATTTTAATTACTTGTTTTATATAAAATTAACCTCTTACCATTCCATGTGGATTCGACCATGCTTACCGCTTCTATAAGTTGTTTTAAGCATGTTTATTTTTTACGACTTCGACAATCGTTATCACTTCGTCTCAGAGTTTCGGCAACAGTCAACCTAAATGGCTCAAAACCATCATCCAACTTCTCTCATCAACGGTATTATCAAAAGGCCAGGTATTGCAAACCCATAATTCACTAATATATACAATCACAAACACTAGGGTATGGTCTTAAACATTTCCATCGGCATTTGTATATGTTGTATAGATTCGAGCAGCACACACTCAAGTGTTCATCATGCAAACAAGCTTACACATCATTACAAACATGGAAAAAGATCTTAATCGGTGCAACTGTTGCATTCACCACATCAGCCGGCATCCCATCAGATTTCCAGCACCGAGTTGTTTTAGCAGTGCTTGCGGTGGTTTCTGCTGGTTTGGCCATTTCATTACATGAACTCAAAAAGAACTTTATTTTTGTGGACAACGTACATACGAAAATCAATTAAAGTAAATGTGAATTGTGTTTTGGAGCATTAAACGTTAACTAGAAGCAGAAATTTCCAGTGTATTGTATACAGATCATATTTAGAAAATATCTGTAGTAACCCATTGTGGTCTGGGTCAGACTCAACTTTATTAAATCCATTACAAACCGGGCTCAATGCCTAAAATCAAAATCTAATCCGGTTACAAAAGCTCATACCCAAAAATAATACCTAACCCATTTCAATAAACCCATTTCAAATACCCAATCAGACCCAATTTTAATACATATTAATTAAAAATAACTCAAACTTAAATTACCCTACTACCCCTAACCCTAATCCTATCTCACTTGCTCTGCAACAGCCGCACCTTTGCTCTTTCATCTCCCCGCGCGTGGCCGCCACGCGCAACACCATTGGCCACGTGCACCGGCCACCAACCACTTGCCTGACTCCATCGCCCATCACCGTCCAAGCCAAATCTAAAAAAGCAAACAAGTTGAATTTTTTAATATTTATATGTAAAAAAATGGGTATTTAAACCCGAAGCATGTAATAGAAAGGGGGATCGTTAAAAAATAAATAAAAAGGGTTTGATTCTGGAAAAAATCACTAGACTTTGCATGTTTCTTTCCTTCGCATATTCGAATCAAAAAAGAAAATAAAAAGGCATAAATCAAAATAAAATACGAAAATACGTATCTTGCTTTCTTTCTTTCTTTCAGATCTACGCATATAGGGTCTTCTTTGTGAAAATACGACTTCGAATTCGAGTTCTTGGTGTTGCAAAGCGCCAAAAAAGGGCAAGCTTAGAATTTTCAGCGATCGTAGACGGTGGTTTTGGCAAAATTCCAACTTTTTTTAATTATCAGACCCAAATGAATTTTTTGGCAAAATTAGGTATTTAAGGGGTTCACAAAACAGCGTAGTTTTGGTGCTGGTTTTTAGGCCCAAAACGACGTCGTTTAACCCTCTCGACCAGCGTATGCGACCTGACCCGGTCAGGATCCGTGCACTTTTGAAGAAGAGGAAAATTGCGCCCGTAGTCCCTCTATTTCTGTATCCTTCACTCTCTCACCTTCCAGTTTTCATTTTATTTTGTTTTAGTCACTCTTTTCATTATTATTATTATTTTCATTATTATGCTTACAATATTATTAGTATTGTAAAGATTATTATTATTTTATTGTTAAATATGTATATTATGTTTATTTTCCTTTTACTTGTAAAGTTTCATTTAAATAATGTATGTGTGGCATGTAAATATATTATTATTATTATGTAATATAGTTATGTATATATTATTATTATTTATATATACATAAATATATTACTATGTAATATATTTATGTAAATATTATTACTATGTATATATGTAATATGTATTTGTATGTATCTATATAATATATGTATAGTATATATTTATATGTATATAGTACATATATATAATACGTGTGTATATTTATATGTATATATATATGAGATAAATGTAATGTATGTGTATATATATATAATATTTATATGATTCTTTGCATTTTATATATATGTATTATTCTATCTATATTATTTTTCACGCCATTTATTAATTATTTATATATAATATCACATATAGTTTTTTTGGTCTTATTGTTCCGGTATTTCTATAGGGAGTGTCACCCCGGTCAACCGGTGTCATCTCCTTTGAATGCAGTGAATATCAGGGCAACTTTGATTTTGTACATTTAATTGTCTCGTATCTATATTGTTTATCTTGTATTAATTTTTGTGGCCTTATTATTCTAGTATTTCTATTGGGAGTGTCATCTCGGTCTTCGGGTGTCATCCTTTGAACGTCGTAGATATCAAGGTGGATTTTAATTTGTATGCACGCATTTTGGAAATTAAATTTTAAATTAAATCAAATTTTCATTTTCCTTAATAAATATAATGCGAACCTTTAAGTGCCAATTTTGGGCGTAGTGGGGGTGTTAATCCTTCCTCATTCGTAACCAACTCTCGAACCCATCTCTGGTTGACTTTTCAGTGTCTGACCTACATTATCCAAGTGGTCGGTGGAGACTCTATTTTTTTATTTTTTATGATTTTAAATACACGAGGCATTGCTCGCAGAGTACGATATCGGTGTGCTCAGTGGGCAAGTATATTGAGTCTGCTTTTATGTTAGAGTCTGTAATACGATTAAGGTCTAAATGCTTTTATGAATGGCTTTGTGAATAAAATTCTATTCTACTGTTTTTCTTAAATGTATTAAAAAAATAAATTTCTTGGGTTTTTACTGTGGGTCGCTCTTGTGACCCTAATATGACCTCCTAAAACTAGGTGTAATTCACTATAGCTGTAACGACCCAGATTTTTGAATCAACAATTGGCGTTGACCTAGGTCTTGGACCGACAAGTTGATTTGGGTGTTCAGAATTTTTCAGACCTAGATATTGGGTCGTGTTGGGTTCTATAAGAGTTCAGTGGGCATTCATGTGATGTTGGGTTTGGATATTGGATTGAGTTTGGGTGAGGAAGATTTTAATAGAGGGCAGGGGAGTAATTTCTCTAAAAATTGGACAAAGGCTGGTGCCTTTTATTTCTCCTACAAAAAGGGAAGTAGGTGAAGTCATGTTTGTTCCCCCCATAGCTTCTTATCTTCTTCACCTTCAAACAACCACTCAACTCAAAGGATAAAGTTGGAATCTTGGAGTTTATTGAGTAGAATCTCATATTTGTTATCAATGGAAGTTTATTCAGCAAGGAATGATCTATCATTCAAGGTGAATATCCCCAAAGTTGGTGGAGGTTGAAATTGAAGAGCAAAGAAAAGAGGTGAGAAAAGCTTGAGGAGAACTTCAGTCCGGGAATTGTTGCTTTAAGGTCAGTATATTTCTAACTCTTTCATTTCATGAGGGTCCTAAAATGATTGCTTTGTTTGATTTATGATTTTGGGTTGCAAAGTTTGGAGTTTAGAAGCTTTAAACCCCCTTTAATGGTAGATCAAGAATCAAGTGTGGTTAATATGTAAAATTGGTAGTAAACCACCTAATATACCTTAAATAACATGTAAGAACGTTTTGGGGCTTAACCATTTAGGTTAAGGGTTGGGATTGTGAAATCTCGAGCTTTAGATTTTGAAATATGGGCTCATGTATCGGTACGGGGTGGCCCGTATAGGTTCGCCTTTGTATGAAAGATGGGTGTTATGTGAGAGGAGTACTAGTACGGCTGGTCGTATATCAGTACCTCATGCTTGATAAGGATTTTAATGACATTTTCACGTATCGGTACACTAGGGGCGAATCAGTACTACTATTCTATTACTTGAGGAAGGCCTTCATGTATCGGTACGTATTTGGAGGAGTACCAATACAGTATAGGGATCGGTACGGGGCTTTGCGCGTACCGGTATTGGGTACCGATAGAGAGGTTGGCGTACTAGTATGGGATGTGATCAGAATTCTTTCAAACCTAAATTGAGTATCGATACTCGGGGAGAATTATTGGTACCTAATGGGGCATACCAATACTCATATAGAAGTATCGGTACTCGCAGGGCAAACTGCCTAAGAATTTTGAAATTGCATTCAAGGGGTCTATAATTCGAGGTATAGGGCCCAATGGGTGTCTAAGGGTATAAAATGAATTCTAAACCTATGAAATCAAGGTTTGTAACCCACATGTGGAATAAATGTCTAATGTCTTGGTTATTGTTGAGTTGATTGCTCGTATTAATAATCCATAAGGATCCATGGTGGATCAGTTGATGTTGTGTGGAGATTGGGGTCCTTGTTGTGTGCTAAGGGATGCCCATATGGACTAGTTGTTGTGAATAATGAGATGATCTAATGAGTATGTCGTGAATGAGCATAAAAGACATATATTAATTATTATAACAAATGAAATATGCCTTGGGGAATTTGTAACGGTTGGCTTGATGCTTCTTATCTCTTGGTGAGATGTATGAATGCTCAGAGAGCATATGTTATCTTATGTGTCTTGATTAGGAATTCGAATATCCTAGAGTCAGTGCAAGGGCACTTATATAAGGTGATGTGTACTTTGGGTTGTGTGATCGAGTACATCCGATGTATCCACGGGCTATGTGATCTGGATGCAGTTAGAAATCTATCTGTGGCTATGGTGAACCGGATAAAGAAACATAACTCGATGGGTTGTGTGAGCTCGAGTAACTCGATGGGCTATATGAACTCGAGTAACCTGATTGGTTGAGTGACCTTAAGTAAATACTGTTTGTGGCTATTGTGATCCAAGTATGTCTAGGACGTATCTATGGCTATAGAGATCCAGATATAGTCTATTAACCCGACGGCTATGTGATCACAGGTAACCCAACGACTGTGTACGCAAGTGTAATGTAAGGCTTCGTTAACCATTGTTTGTGTGGATAATTGATGTTGGCTATTTTACCCTTGGGCTATGTGATCAGGGTATGGAATGCACAACTCGGTGGGCTATATGAGCTCAAGTAACTCGATGGGTTGTGTGACCTCGAGTATGGTAAGCTTGGGAATGGCATTTGAGACTTCGTATATTTTAATGGTGCCTTGATACAAATATTGTGGACTCTAGCTAGGGTAGGCTAAAGATGATCCTTAATATTAAGAAGTCTTTTTGTGCACTCTTGATTATATTATCATGCATGCTTGTTTTATGATATTCATGAATTGCGGTAGAGTAGAAATGTACCACTGAGCTTTGTTAGCTTAGCGTGCGAAATTGTGGTTTTTTCGTTCGTAGGTTGACAGGTTTTCTTTTGGAGAAGCACATCAAAGAGGACTTCCCAACACCAAACCAGCTTTAAAGTACAGTACTTGATGTTTTAGTTTGGACTGATTGTATTCATAGGACCTTACCATAGTTTAGTTTGTAACTTTATTTGATTTACTATCAATTAGTCAAACGATGTATTTTAATTGGAGCTTCTATTTTGTAAACTCGTTCAGTGAGGAAAATATGGATAAGATGAGGGATCAGTTCCTGTATTTGGTTTAAGGAGATCAAATGGTGCTTTGCTTATGAACAAGAGTTTTTGCGTTTGAGCCGTTATGCCCTATAGTTAATTGTAACAGAAGAGTTAAGGTACAAGAGGTTCAAACAAGGCTTGAGGGTTAAGCTTCAGGTGCACGTGACAGTGGTTCCACTTGGGATACTTTCGAAACTAGCCAATAGTGCAAAAGCACTAAAGCGGATTTAGGATACGACACCTGGTAGGACAGAGGATGCTAGGAGCCATGATGTGGAGACCCAGGATATCATAGGTTCTTCCTAAGTTTCGCTAGGAATGTTGCGTGCTTCAAAGGGTTCAAATAGAGTTGCTTCAGACCAGATATCGAGAGTTGGTTCAGGATCTAGATCGAGGGTTCGTAGGGGCTCTTTGATTTCTAATCTAGAAGGGAGTACTGATGGTTCTGTTGGAGTGTCGCATCCACCAGCATGTGAGCATTACAGTCGACATCACCTTGGAGTGTGCTTTTTGCTTCGGAGGGTTTGCTATAGGTGTCGGACACTAGGACATATGGCAAATGAGAGTTATGGATGAGGATACACTAGCTCAGTCTTAAAGGTTGGCTACTTCCTGACATGATTAGAGTTTTGCTAGAGGCGAAGCTAGGACATCGTCAGGATATCGAGGTAAGCGTTCTATGAGATCTACCACTAGGGTTGATGTACGAAGTTTTGCTACACGGTTTGTTGCTCAGACTGGGGATGACAGCATTATGGTCAAGGATATGTCATGTAATTAAGTTCTGTTTCGGTTCCAGTTGTTATTTGATAGTCATTTAAATCTTCAGATGTGTAATGGATGGTCCTTGTGTATTTATATCTTGGTAACCTTGGGTTTGTTATTGCTTTAGATGGTAATTAGAATTGCATCTTCTGCTAGATAAGTTTTTACCATAGATGATTGTTGAGAGTGTAAAGTATGTTGTGAGTTGCGTGCAAGAAGTCTTAAAGTTTTATATTATTTTGAATCGGGTTATTGGTAATAGAGGTGTAGGTTTTTAGCTCTAGAAAGATTATGTTGTTGAGAGAAGTTTGTTGCGCGTAATAAGTGCTACGCAAATGTGCAAGTATACACGTCGCAAGTTATAGTATAAAAGATATCGTCTCCACAGGGATTGGTGCCACTTCAAGAGTCTAGTCTCTTGCACTGTGAAAAGTAAAAACACAAGTAAAGGATTATAGGAGTTTATCTAATAACTAAACTAGAAGGCAATAAAGTAAAAGAAAAGATGAATTCAAATGAGAGAGAGATAGGCCAGGTTATCGTGAGTTGAGGTGTGATAGCCGATTGGATTGTTTTGGTAAAAGAGTGCACGGGCAACTCAGTTGTCGTGGCAACTTGCACAACGGGGTTGCCTTGGCAACTAATCGATGGTTGCCTGGCAACTAGTTGGCCAACTACTTGGGCGTCTGGGCAGCAACCTTCAAGGTTCGGCAGAGCGTTCTTCAATGGTTTCTTCTTATCCCTAAGTCGAAACTCTAGCTACTTGTACATGCCTTGATAATACATCCCTGCGTGAATCAAGGGTGAACAACAACCAATCTTGCGCTCCTCTTAGCTGTTGAAATCCTTAACTTATTCCTAAGCCGGATTAATCTTCACCGTCATTGGATTGAATAAAGATCATATTCATTCGTTTCTTGAATCTAACTCTCCCGATATTAGATAAATAGATGAAATCACGAGATCCTCTCCCAATTCACTCGCAAACAAGAATAAGAACCAAGAATGAATAAACCTTAAAATAGAAAAGTGCAAACTCTTATTACCTAAACAAAAACCAATAGTTTCTCACAACCACAAAACACAATAACCATAGCCAAATAGATTTAGTTCATGGCTAGGTTCCAAAGAAACACAAGATAAACAATCCCTATCATGAACCCAATCGAACAAGAAAGAAAAGGATGAAGGAGGAGGCTTGTCGAAATCCTCCTTGCCCTTGATGCTTGTCGAAAATTCTCTCCTCTTGCCCTACTTGGACTTGTCGAAATTTCCCTCTTGCTCTCTCTCTGGACTTGTCGAAATCTCCTTGCTATTTATAGGGCTAGGTCAAAGTCCTTCTTTGAGGAGGAGTTTAAGTTTGAATTAAATTATCTTTAAAGAATATAATTCTTTATTATAATTGTATTCCTACTAGAACTTCTCCTATCTTCTTGGAATTTAATTCTTCTTTAATCTCTGCATGGAAATCAAATTCCTTTGGGTTTGGGCTTTGCTCCACGTCATCTTGGGCTTGTCTAGTTATCAATTTCGACTACCATATCACCTTTGCTCTTGTCGACAATTGCCATGGCAACTGGCTCTGCGTCTCCTTCATGCATTGCCCTGGCAACTAGCTCGACATTGCTTTGGCAAGTGATCCTGCACATACACACACAAAGCACACCAAAGCAGCATCTTTTCCACAAAAACTACCAAGTTATGTAATCAAGCTCAACGATTGAAGGAAACATGGATTAATGCATGAATAGCTAATTATGCAACTAATATGAGCCTAAGTCTAACAATAATATGAGTAAAAAGGGTAAGAAAAATAGTACTTTTGAACACTTATCACACCCCCAAACTCGAACTATTGCTTGTCCTCAAGCAATGCAAACTCATAATTACCTGCCAAGACTTCAATTTTCACAAACTTAGCTTTGAAATTGATTTCAATTCTCTGAACCGGGGCACAAAGTATGATTGGCTTTTTATTTTTTCAAAAAACTTAGGAATTACTCGGAATCAGACTATAATGCTTGTGAGTGTGTGCAGAGTTGTGTGCAAGTTGATTTTTTCGGATTCTATGCAAACAAGAGGTTTTCAAATTACATCATTGGGTTCTTTTTAACATGTTTTAATTAGAGCCAGTTTTGGGCACCTCTAGTGTTTTGTTTTTAGTTTTCTTAAGTTAATTTAATCGACTAGCGCCGGTTTCGGGCACCTCTAGTTAAAATTTTTTAACACATCCTAAAGCCAGTTTCGGGCACCTCTAGTGATCAATTTTTTTAGCACATGCTAGAGCCAATTTCGGGCACCTCTAGCATTCATCCAATTTTTATTCTAATCCCCCAATTTGTTAATTATCAACCTAAGTTCACTAGAATTCCTTAAATCAATCAAACCACAACAGTGTTTCATCATATTTAGCATCATAGTAAAATTCTAAGTTTTTCCATGGTTATCCTAGAGTAAAAATTCTATCAATTAAGTGCCTTGGCAAAGTCATCATCGAATATTCATCAAATCTAAGCAATTCGTGTTCCAATTAAAGGCATGGCAAGAAATTTATGCATCCTAAATGTAATACTTAAGATGAATGTAACTAAACATGGTAACTACTAATAACAATCCCCCCCAAACTCGAGTGAGGCATTGTCCTCAATGCATGCATAAAAATAACGAAAAATAAAAATAAAAATGCATACTAGGACTTACTCCGAGAGTTCGTCATCGTAGATAGTTAGCTTCCTTCTAGTCGGTGTCTTGATTCTCTTTCTTGAACGCGATGGTTGTTTTCTTGTTGCCGATGGTGGAATCGATCCTCGTACGGGGTTGTCCTCATCGTCCTCTTCATCAATGTCAATGGCTTTTCGCTTGGAGGATTCAATTGGTGCGGTCTTTATTGGTTCAATGGAGGATTCGTCTGAATCTGAAAAATTAGAAAATGATTCTGTAGGAGTTGATTCGGGCATAGGTGCTTTACCTTTGGCTTTTGCAGTGGTTGCCGGGATGTCTTTAGCTTTGGTTGCCGTGGCATCATCTGTTGAGGTTGCCGTGGCGTCTGTTTCATTGGTTGTCGGGGCAAGGATCTCGGCGGGGAAGATTGGGAACGGCACGTGATTGTCCGGGTACTTCTCTAGGATGACTTGGGTGATGGCATTGTTGTGCTCTTTCATGTACCGCATGAACATTAGTTGCCGGTCTTCAATTTGCCTTAGGTGGCTTGCCAATGGGTGCAAAAGTGCTTCAAAGTGTCCCGGGGTTGGTGGCCGAGTTGCCCTGGCGTTAGGTGCTTGGGCATTAGGGATTGTCGTGGCGGCAGGAGTTGTCGCGGCAATTGGAGGCCTTGAAGAATCTCCCGGTGCCTCTCCCATTAGCTTTCGGATTAGTGCTTGATTCCAACCAGACTTGGGTAGGGCCTTTTCATCGGTGGACTCACTTGGGACATGCATCTCCTTGCAAAGATTAGAAATTAAGCAAGGGAAGAAAAGAGAACCCTTATCTTTTGAGCTGCATACAAAAATCTCATCACAAATAATTTTTCCAATGTTAATGATGCGATTATGCAAAATAGAATGTATGAGCAAAAGACGTGGTATATCAACGGTAGTATTGTGTGTGATGGGCATTAAAGAAATTTTAACAAACTTATTCCATAGTTTTGCCTTGGGTTTAAGCCGAAGGCAATTTACCTTGCCCTTGTATTTACCGTCGTTCCAATGAGTTCCCGGTTGAGTGAGTTCTTGAAGCACCTTGTCGAGTTGCTTGGGATTGATTTGGTCAACGAAGGCTTGATGCTCGTACTTCTCAATGTAAAGTCCGTAAAAGGGGTTGATGCTTTCGGGACTTATAAGTATGGCCTTGTCACGAACAAAAACATAAGGATTATCCGGGTTAGGTGAGTGAGCATAGAATTCTCTTACCCATGAGATGTTACCCGGTTCCGGTTGATGGCAAAAGATTTGCCACTTTGGAGGTGCAATCCTCTCGAAGATGAATGGTTCAAGGCCGAAATCTTGATGAGAGTTGGAGTATTCAAAGCCTTGTTCTTCATGAATTTTCCGGCTTTCAAACTTGGATCGAAATCTTTCTTGAACCACCGGTGTAGCAAACTTCTTGTATCTTGGTTCTTTGGAGGAACTTGGATGAACTAAAAGTTTAATCTTGGATGCCATGGATGATCTTGGTTGTGAGTAAAAACAAAGAAAAGAAAAGAAACTACAAAGTTGCAAGATAGAAAGTAGGAATAGGTTAAGGGTGATGGGTTTTATAGAAAAGATAGGTGGGTGGGATTAGGGGAAAACGAAAAAGGGTTTAGGGTTTTGTAGAAGTTGTCGACAAGGGGATTTTGGTTAGGATGAATTGGAGGCTTTATATAAGCCTTAGATTCAGCCCATTAGTTTCCTTGTTGAAGATGTTTTCCTACTTGGTTTAGAATTCCTTCTTTATCTTTAACTTATTTTCCTACAATTCAAAGACAAATCAAATAAGGATTAAAATTAAAGATAAACTAATAAAGAAAATAAATAAAGATGTGTAATAGGATTCTTAAACTTGAATAAAAAACAATCTATCCTAAAACTACTAATAATCGAAAAAATAAAATAAAATAAAATAAAATAATTAATTAATCGAAAAATAAAAATAAAAATAAAAAAATAAAAAAATAAAAAAATAAAAATATCAAAAGGGAGAGCATGCTCATGCATCTCCTAAGTTGACCACTTCCTTGTTACGTTCCACATGGGCACCATTGTAGTGCTTCAATCTTTGTCTATTAACTTTGAATTCATGGTTGTCAGAGATGGACTTGATTATCACGGCGCCATGGGAAATGGTTTGACGACTTCAAATGGTCTTGACCATCTTGATTTCAGCTTTCCCAGGAAAAGTTTTAGCCGAGAATTGAATAGGAGAACTAGTTGCCCTGGCGTGAATTGCCGTGGCAATAGTTTCTTGTCATGCCATCACTTTGTTTTCTCCTTGTAGATTCGTGCATTGTTATAGGCGAGTGCACGGAATTCTTCTATCTCGTTGAGATCCATCAAACGCTTTTGTCCGGCACTTTCCCAATCCATATTCACGGTCTTGATTGCCCAATATGCCTTGTGCTCGATTTCCACCGGTAGATGACATGTTTTACCATAGACAAGTCGGAAGGGGGACATACCTAAGGGTGTTTTGAATGCAGTGCGATATGCCCAAAGTGCGTCATCTAGTCTTAATGACTAATCCTTCCTTGAGGGATTTACAACTTTCTCGAGTATTCCCTTCAACTCCCGGTTGGAAATTTCTGCTTGCCCGTTGGTTTGTGGGTGATATGCCGTGGCGATCTTGTGTGATATGCCGAAGCGTTACAACATCTTGGCAATTAGTCTGTTGTCAAAATGCTTGCCTTCGTCGCTGATAATTGCTCTCGGCATCCCAAACCGTGTAAATATGTTTTTCTGCAAGAATCTTTGCACGGTCTTGGAATCGTTGTTGGGAACTGCAGCTGCCTCAACCCATTTAGACACGTAGTCGACGGCAAGTAGAATGTAGAGGTTGCCGAATGAAGATGGGAAAGGTCCCATAAAGTTGATCCCCCATACATCGAACAGTTCCACCTTGATGATGTTCTGGAGTGGCATCTCATGTCGTCTAGAGATATTGCCCGTCCTCTGGCAACGATCACATTGCTTGTAAAAGTCTTGGGCATCTTTGTACAATGTTGGCCAATACAAACCGGATTGCAAAACTTTGGCCGCGGTACGAGTTCCTCCAAAATATCCTCCATAGGGTGAAGAATGGCATTGCCGGAGTATATTCTGTTGCTCTTCTTCAGGGACACATGGCGTATAACCTGATCTGCACATTGTTTGAACAAAAGAGGCTCGTCCCAAAAGTAATGCTTAGCATCATGGCGGAACCGCTTCTTCCCTTGGTGAGTAATGCCATAAGGAAAAATACCACAAACAAGGAAGTTAACTAAATCCGCGTACCAGGGTATTGCCGAGGCATGTGCTGTCGTGGCGACTGCTCCCAAGATTACCGAGGCGTGTACGTCAAAGACTGTTGCAGCGTCGAGAGTTTCCGAGGCGTCTAGGGTTGCCGAGGCAACTAAAATTTGTTCATCCGGGAATGCATCGCATATCTCTAGATCTGCGTCCTCCTTCCTATTGTGTTCCAAACGTGATAAGTGATCGGCCACTTGATTTTCTGTTCCTTTCCTGTCCTTAATTTCAATATCAAATTCTTGTAAAAGTAATATCCAACGAATCAAACGAGGTTTAGCATCCTTTTTAGCAAATAAGTATTTGATTGCCGAATGGTCCGTATGAACAATTACCTTTGTACCAATTAAATAGGATCGGAACTTGTCAAATGCAAAAACTACAGCTAGTAATTCTTTCTCCGTTGTTGTGTAATTCACTTGAGCACCATTAAGAGTTTTACTAGCGTAGTATATCACATGGAAGGTCTTACCTGTGCGTTGGCCTAGGACTGCTCCTACCGCGAAATCACTTGCATCACACATGAGCTCAAAAGGTAGCGTCCAATCTGGTGGAACGACAATGGGTGCCGAGGCAAGCTTTTTCTTTAGGGTTTCGAATGCTTTGGTGCAAGAATCATCAAAATCGAAGACTTTATCCTGTTCAAGCAGATTATACAAGGGTTTAGTAATTTTAGAAAAATTATGAATGAACCTCCTGTAAAAACCTGCATGTCCGAGAAAACTTCGAATTCCTTTAGCCGAACTTGGTGGGGGTAATCTCTTGATCACGTCCACCTTGGCTTTGTCTACTTCAATTCCCTTGGATGAAATCTTGTGGCCGAGCACTATTCCTTCATCTACCATAAAGTGGCATTTCTCCCAATTGAGGACTAAATCCGTTTCTTCGCATCTTGCTAACACCCTCTCTAAATTGCCGAGACAGCCGTCGAAGTCATTACCAAAAACCGAAAAATCATCCATGAAGATCTCAAGGAAGTCTTCGACCATGTCTGAAAAGAGTGCCATCATGCATCTTTGGAAGGTTGTCGGGGCGTTACACAATCCGAACGGCATCCTTCGGAAGGCATAAGTACTGTATGGGCATGTGAAGGTTGTCTTTTCTTGCTCTTCTGGTGCTATGGCAATCTGATTGTAACCTGAATAACCATCAAGAAAACAATAAAAGGGTTTACCTGCAAGACGGTCAAGCATTTGATCAATAAAGGGTAATCGGAAGTGATCTTTCCTAGTAGCTTTGTTTAGCTTTCGATAGTCCATACAAACCCTCCAACCGGTCACAATCCTGGTTGGGATAAGTTCATTATTTTCATTGCTTACCACTGTTATACCTCCCGTTTTCGGTACACATTGTACCGGACTTACCCACGTACTATCAGAGATAGGTATATAATGCCAGCGTCAAGCCACTTGATGATTTCTTTCATTACAACCCTTTTCATGGCATGATTCAGTCTCCTCTGGGCCTCAATTGAAGGTTTGTGATCATCTTTCAATAAGATCTTGTGCATGCACACTGCCGGGCTAATTCCCTTCAAGTCGGCAATTGTCTACCCTATTGCCTTTTTGTGTAGCTTCAACATCTTGATCAGCTTCTTTTCCTGCTCAGGCTGTAACTTAGAAGAAATAATTACAGGCAATGTATTATCGGTCCCTAAGTATACATATTTTAGTTGCTCTGGCAATTGTTTCAACTCAAGAATTGGTGGTTGTTTAATAGAGGGTTTTTCGAGCTTACCTTCCTTACCTGAGTAACCCAGTGGTTCAAAGTATGTACCTGGTCGATTGACTAGCCAATTTGCCTCTTCTGGTTGTTCCTCATCGACCGGTTCTTCATACTCCTCAGGTTCCTCTTGGTCGGCAATGTAGTTGCCGAGGCAACTAAATTCCTCATTGAAGTTAAACTCTGCCGTGGCATGAAGAAGTTGGCATTCTTCTGGATCATCGGCATGCCTTAGTGTTTGGAACACATTTAGTTTAACTTGCTGGTCATTCACCCTCATTGTGAGTTCTCCTTTTTCAACATCGATCAAGGTTCTCCATGTTGCTAGGAATGGTCTCCCGAGAATGATAGGTGCATGCTCATCTGTTTCACAATCCAAAACAATAAAGTCAGCGGGAAAAATAAATTTATCAACTTTTACCAGTATGTCCTCGATTTTTCCCTCTGGATGCACATAGGATATGTCGGCTAGCTGTAGCATAACTGTTGTAGGTCTTGCCTTCCCGATTCCTAGTTTCTGGAAAACCGATTTAGGCATCAAGTTTATGCTAGCCCGAAGGTCGCATAATGCTTTTCTGACATAGTGATTTCCAATGGAACAGGGTATTGTGAAACTTTCGGGATCCTTCAACTTGGGTGGCATACAATTGTGCAACATTGCCATGCATCCCTCTGTTGCGTAAACTGTTTCAAACTCTCCTAGCCTTGTTCTCTTGGACAGAATGTCTTTAAGAAACTTGGCATAGTTTGGCATTTGTTCAATTGCTTCCACCAATGTCAAGTTGATGTGGACTTGCTTTAGGATATCAAGAAACTTCTTGAATTGATACTCTTGCTTTTGTCGCTTCAACCTTTGTGGGAATGGTGGTGGAAGTCGGATATCTTCAATCCTTTCATTGGTTTGAAATCTGATTGACGGCATTGCCGGGACATCTGGAGTTGCCGAGGCGTTATCAATTGGGGTTGCCGAGGCATGCTTATCGCAAGTTGTCGAGGCATCTTTATCGTCGGTTGCCGAGGCATGCTTATTGCTGGTTGCCGTGGCAATTCCTGGTTCAACATCTGAGGCTTTGCCGCTAGGTTCGTCTTGATCTTTTTGTGGAGTTTTGTTTGACGAGCGGGTTTGAACCTCTCTAAGTTGTTGGCCACTTCTAGTGGTGATCGCCTTACATTGCTCATGGCCAGTTCCTCTTGCGACTTCAGTATCGCTAGGTAAACCTCCTTGTGGTCTGGTATTCAGATTTTGAGCAAACTGTCCGACTTGATTTTCCAATGATTTGATTGCCGCCTCTTGGTTTTGCAATCTCATCTCGGTCCTGTTAATAAAAGCATCAGTTCTTTTTATGAAATTACTATTCTCAGCCATATAAGATTCAGTTTTCATCATAAAAGCATTTAGAGAATTTTCCAAAGAACTAGATGTTGTCGGTTGTTGCCGCGGCATCATTGTCGTGGCATATTCTCTTTGGAATCCCGATGCTTGTGTATTCTGATTGTTCGGTTTAGAGCATTGTTGGGATTACTCCATGAAAAATTCGGTGCTTCTTCCAAGCTGGATTGTATGTATTGGACATCACATTGTTGTTTCGATTGTAATTCCCCACATAGAAGCTGGATTCGGATTCTCGCATACATTCGTAAGAATTATTGTTATCACCACATAACTCACAAAAAGAATCCATTACCTTGACTTCATGTGTGTTGTTTGGTTTTTGCATGTTCGACCATCTTGGTTAAAGCGCCAATTGTGCCGAAATTGAATCGATGATCCTAGTTCATGTATTGTGGCTTGGCGCCTAACTCCTCCTCTTCTAGTAGATGGGAATTGATAATCATTCTTGGCCAGCCTGTTTAAAATTTGCATTGCTTCTTTCGGCGACTTATCTAGGAGTATGCCGTTTGCCGAGGCATCTAGCATCATCCTTGTTGGTGTATTCACGGCGTTGTAAAACATTGTTACTTGAGTCCACACCGAACTCGTGTAAAGGGCATTTGTGTAGAAGTTCTCTATATCGCTCCCAAGCTTCATACATGGATTCATCATCCGCTGCCGAGAAGAAGTAATGTCGCTACGGCTTATCACCAAATTTGTAGGATTAAATCTAGCAAGAAAATCACGACAAAGATCAGTCCAAGATGCTATAGATCCGCAGAATGCTATTCAACCATGCTTTCGCCCTATCCTCGGTGAATAGGGAATAATCTTAATCGTAATACATCGTGGGTGACTCCGTGTATCTTGAACAAGTTGCAAATCTCGAGGAAAGATTTCAGATGTTGCCGTGCATCTTCGATTCTTTGAGCCGCCAAATTGACCTATTGTGTTGATCATATTAAACATTATCGGTTTCAACTCAAAGTGGTCGGCTTCAATTTCAGGTGCTACAACTCCTGGGTTAATTCCATCAAGGTCTTCTTCAAGATAGTCTCGAATAGTTCTGTTTCGTGCAAGAATCACTCCTCCTCCTGCTCGAACAACTTGATTCATATTGCCGTCTTGATTTGCCATTGCTTCTCTTATCCTTCATCTAAGTCTTTGTAAGGTTCGTTCGATTTCTGGATCAAAGGGATATTCTGGTGAAGTCGGTCTCGCCCTGCTCATATACCAATGCAAAACCAAAGTTTGTTAGCCCTTTGAATTTTAACAAGAAAAATAAAAAGAAAGTGCAAGAAAATAAAAACAAAGTCGCTATTGCCATTCCCCGGCAACGGCGCCAAAAACTTGTTGCGCGTAATAAGTGCTACGCAAATATGCAAGTATACACGTCGCAAGTTATAGTATAAAAGATATCGTCTCCACAGGGATTGGTGCCACTTCAAGAATCTAGTCTATTGCACTGTGAAAAGTAAAAACACAAGTAAAGGATTATAGGAGTTTATCTAATAACTAAACTAGAAGGCAATAAAGTAAAAGAAAAGATGAATTCAAATGAGAGAGAGATAGGCCAGGTTATCGTGAGTTGAGGTGTGATAGCCGATTGGATTGTTTTGGTAAAAGAGTGCACGGGCAACTCAGTTGTCGTGGCAACTTGCACAACGGGGTTGCCTTGGCAACTAATCGATAGTTGCCTGGGCAACTACTTGGGCGTCTGGGCAGCAACCTTCAAGGTTTGGCAGAGCGTTCTTCAATGGTTTCTTCTTATCCCTAAGTCGAAACTCTAGCTACTTGTGCATGCCTTGATAATACATCCCTGCGTGAATCAAGGGTGAACAACAACCAATCTTGCGCTCCTCTTAGCCGTTGAAATCCTTAACTTATTCCTAAGCCGGATTAATCTTCACCATCATTGGATTGAATAAAGATCATATTCATTCGTTTCTTGAATCTAACTCTCCCGATATTAGATAAATAGATGAAATCACGAGATCCTCTCCCAATTCACTCGCAAACAAGAATAAGAACCAAGAATGAATAAACCTTGAAATAGAAAAGTGCAAACTCTTATTACCTAAACAAAAACCAATAGTTTCTCACAACCACAAAACACAATAACCATAGCCAAATAGATTTAGTTCATGGCTAGGTTCCAAAGAAACACAAGATAAACAATCCCTAGCATGAACCCAATCGAACAAGAAAGAAAAGGATGAATGAGGAGGCTTGTCAAAAATTCTCTCCTCTTGCCCTACTTGGACTTGTCGAAATTTCCCTCTTGCTCTCTCTCTGGACTTGTCGAAATCTCCTTGCTATTTATAGGGCTAGGCCAAAGTCCTTCTTTGAGGAGGAGTTTAAGTTGGAATTAAATTATCTTTAAAGAATATAATTCTTTATTATAATTGTATTCCTACTAGAACTTCTCCTATCTTCTTGGAATTTAATTCTTCTTTAATCTCTGCATGGAAATCAAATTCCTTTGGGTTTAGACTTTGCTCCACGTCATCTTGGGCTTGTCTAGTTATCAATTTCGACTACCATATCACCTTTGCTCTTGTCGACAATTGCCATGGCAACTGGCTCGGCGTCTCCTTCATACATTGCCCTGACAACTAGCTCGGCGTCTCCTTCATGCATTGCCCTGGCAACTAGCTCGGCATTGCTTTGGCAAGTGATCCTGCACATACACACACAAAGCACACCAAAGCAGCATCTTTTCCACAAAAACTACCAAGTTATGTAATCAAGCTCAACGATTGAAGGAAACATGGATTAATGCATGAATAGCTAATTATGCAACTAATATGAGCCTAAGTCTAACAATAATATGAGTAAAAAGGGTAATAAAAATAGTACTTTTGAACACTTATCAATGTTCTTAGCTTATGTTGTAGAAGCGAGGGTTCAGAATTATAGGCCTTAGAGTTGTAGACGTTTAGAGGATATGGAAGTACTCCTGGTGAGTGGGTAATTTTACTGTCGAATAGTGGGTTAGAACCACGATAAGGGTAAGGTTGAGTTCGTTGTTTGTGTCCATTGCTTTGTGGTATGGGACCTTACGAACTCCTTGTTGGGGAATCACTTGTACAAGCGACCATGAGGGTGTCATTGCCAAGTGTTCCGCCTTAGGATGCCATCGCGTTAGATTGGCTTAGGTGGTGGCTTTGGATATGTTGAGCCGTGGTGTAACAGTGGATGATCATTGTCTATTTCTTGAGATCGGTGATCTCGCAATTAGATGTAGAGTAATGAGGGTCCCGTGTGTTTGTTTAAAGTAAAGGTACCATGTGAAGGTAAATGAAGGTTATGATAAGCACGGTGGAGTCGTTGGATGGAGACTTAAGGGAAAGTCGTAAAGACATCTAGTCTAGCAAGTACACCTTTCGATCTAGATTCTATAGAGTTGAGGGTGCTCTACCTAGCGTAGGGTGAGTTGCCTTTAGGTAAGGCAAGCAGTGTGAAAGTTATCAGAGTAGCGCAATAGAAATATGGAATCAATAGCCGTGTTGTGGGTAACTGGATGGTTGTGTTGCAAAGAAATATTATTGGAGGAACCAGTTGGAAATCCCTGAGACCAGTTAGATGGTTTCTCACGTTTGATAGTTGGGACCAAGTGAGGGGTTGGAAGAAGATGTTTAGACCTTAAAAAGGATAGATTGGTTAGTTTTGGTTGCTTGTGTGAGTTTGTAAGTGACAATGGTCATTTCTCAAAATCAAGTAGTTGAATGGTAGAATCTCATGAATCATAAGTAGTTTTCGTTCGTGTGGGAGGCAAGTTTGGATAAAGTGAAGTTTTAAGTCTCGTCTTGGTGGGTCAAGTTTGGAGAAAAGAGCCGTTAGTTCAAGGTAGATTGATGATAAGGTTTGGTTGTCAAGGTTTTGCATGTCCTTTAATGTTGACTGGGTATGGTTGTTAGATATGATGTGTTCCTCACAATGTATTGTCGAAGTCGTGCAGCGTTTTAGATATAGATGACGTTTAAGTTTAGGGTTTCGAATAGCAGATGCTAGTAGAAAGAATTGTTATCCGAGGTAGAATTCATCAGAGTTGAGTTCCTTAGATTGGTGTTTGGATAGTATAGCTTGAGGTTGGTTTGTTGCCCTACTTTAAAGTTTGTTGTAAGTGCTAATGGTTGTGGTGACTAGGTCGTTAGAATTTTTGGGAGAGGTGTTGAGAACAAGTGGTTCAGTGTTATGGTTTCGATTAAGGTAGGTTTAGAGAAAACTCTCCCTAATCAAGGTGATTTTGTTTGAATGGTGAAATGATTGGATCTATTTTGGATTTATCTCCTTCATCCGTTTAAATTTTGAGGACAAAATTTCTTAAAGGAGGGGAGAGTTGTAACGACCTGGATTTTTGAGTCAACAATGGGCGTTGACTTGGGTTTTATGCCTAATGTGCACGTCTAATCTAAATGCATGATAACTCGTATGCATGATGCATGCACTTGATGTTAAATGATCTCAATGAATGTGAATGTGTTTTTACCCCTTAAAGGGATGCCCTTGACTCTGTTGGTTGGATTGAGTTCTCAGTCGTGTTTTGCAAGATGCCCTCGATCTTCCTTGGCTTTGGTCATCTTTCTATGGAATTATTTTTTCGTGTGTATGCCCCAAAATTATTTTCATAAAACTTTGTCTAGAATGAAGTGAATTTGAAGCTTGGAGTATGTTTTCGCATTTTCTTTGAAGGACTTCCATTGTTTTCATGAACGTGTTATGTTGCCCCCTAGTCGGGTCTATGTGTTGGTTCATGACAGCTTATTACTTTCTGCTCTGACAAAATTCTACATACGATAATTTATGTAGTCATATAGGGTACAGAAGTCTGACTCGGCATCGGATGCTCGCTTTTAGAACTCGTCGGGAAATGCCCCCTAGACATGATGCCTTGCAGAGGCATGGTATACGTGTAAACGCGAAGGTCATTCTTAAAAAATGCCCCTGGACCTGGCTTTTGCATAGGTTTGGTAAAGTGCTAGATCAGTCAACTTTCTGGTATTACTGGCACAGGGCATCCTGGGGACCAATTTTAAAATCATGAAATGTATGTATGTAAATGCGAGGTGTATGTCCTAGATGCGAAGGTACTGATTCAAAAATGGTTCTCATGGCACAAATCTCTGAACTCACGGGTTCATTCGCAACTTTGAGTGTTGCATTGACATCTAGAGTACTAGATTTTCTCCTGATGATAAATCTTTTTCAAATTGAGAATCAGTCATGAATCAGTACTTCATGCTGGTGAAATGCAAAAAATTGAAATGATGGTGTCATGCAATTAATGCAAAATGTATAAATTTAATATGATGCAATAAAAAGGAAACGAGGTTAGTCCAGATTAAAATAATCAAATGAATAAATTAATAAGGTAAAAATTAAAATGGATAAAAAGCTGCACATAAAAAACAAAAGGCATCAAAGCCTATAAAGGGTGATCGATTCGGGGGAATATGACCCTTATACTATTCGGGGTGAAAACTCCAAGGATTATAAAGACTGGACTCTAGAAGCACATTATAACACTATACGGAGGTGAAAACCCCACAAAGCGAAGTAATCTCTCCCACCTAAGGGTCCTAGACTAATAGTGATGCCAGTTCATAAATAAACAAATTTTAGAAATTAAAAATTAAATTAAATCGAATCTAGGTTTTCCTTAATAATTACATGCGAACCCAACTAAGTCCTAACTCCTCATTTTTGTTTTCAAAAACAAAAATTACTCCCCAGCGGAGTCGCCAAGCTGTAGCGACCTGCAGATCTGGGGGTTCCTCGGAAAACCCATTTTTGGAGTGAGAGCTCGTGTATTTAAAATCATAAAAAATGGGAAAAATGGAGTCGCCATCGGCCACTTGGATAAGGTAGGCCGGACACTGAAAAGTCAACTAGAGATGGGTTCGGGAGTTGGTTACGAATGGGGAAGAATTAGCACTCCTACTACGCCCAAAATTGATATCTAAAGGTTCGTATTATATTTATTAAGGAAAATGAAAATTTGATTTAATTTAAAATTTAATTTCCAAAATGCATGTATATAAATTAAAATCTGCCTTGATATCCACGACGTTCAAAGGACATGACATTCGAAGACCGAGATGACACTCCCAATAGAAATACTGGAATAATAAGGGTGCAGAAATTAATACAAGATAAACAATATAGATACGAGACAATTAAATGTACAAAATCAAAATTGCCCTGATATTCACGGCATTCAAAGGAGACGACACCCAAAGACGACACTCCCTATAGAAATACCGGAACAATAAAGCCAAAAAACTATATGTGATATTATATATAAATAATTAATAAATAGCGTGAAAATAATATAAATAAAATAATACATATACATAAAATGCAAATAATCATATAAATAATATACTAAATATATATACAGATACATTACATTTATCATATATATATACACACATATAAATATACTTACGTATTAAATATATATATTTACTATATAATATAAATATATACTATACATATATTATATGGATACATACTAATACACTATATACATATTACATATATAATAATAATAATAATAATAATAATAATAATTACATAAATATATTACATAATAATATTTATATATATAAATAATAAGAATAATATATACATAACTATATTACATAATAATAATAATATATTTACATGCCACATACATTATTTAAATGAAACTTTACAAGTAAAAGGAAAATACACATAATATACATATTTAACAATAAAATAATAATAGATAAAATAAAAAATAATAATAGTAGTAATATTTACAAAAATAATAATAATATTGTAAGCAAAATAATGAAAAGAGTGACTAAAACGAAATAAGACGAAAAGTGGAAGGCGAGAAAGTGAAGGATATAGAAATGGAGGGACTACAGGTGTAATTTTCCCCTTTTTACAAGTACGCAGATCCTGGCCAGGTCGAGTAGCATACGCGGGTCGAAAGGGTTAAACGGCGTCGGTTTGGGCCTAAAAATCGGCACCAAAATGACATCATTTTGTGAACCCCTTAAATACCCAATTTTGCCAAAAAAATATTTAGGTCTAATAATTTTAAAAAAAAAAGTTGAAATTCTCTCAAGCCACTATGCCCGGGAGCTGGTCGGCGTCCGTGCGCCATCGCATTTCGTCGATGGCCGCCATCACTGGCGACGACGACCACCGTCTACAATCGTCGAAAAATTCCAAGCTTGCCTTTTTCGGCTCTTTGCAACACCCCGGACTCGAATCCAGAGTCAGATTTTACAAAGAAGACCTTATATGTGTAGATCTAAAAGAAAGAAAGCAAGATACGTTTTTTCGTATTTTATTTTGATTTCTACCTTTTTATTTTTATTTTTTTATTCGAAATTTGTGAAGGAAAAAAACATACAAAGTTTGGTGATCTTTTTCTAGAATCGAACCCTTTTTATTTTATTTTTTGAACAATCCTCCCTTTTCATTACATGCTTCGGGTTTAAATACCCATTTTTTATATATAAATATTAAAAAAAGTTCAACTTGTTCACTTTTTTAGATCTGGCTTAGACGGCGATGGGTGGTGGAGTCAGACAAGTGGCATGTGGGTAGCGCGCGTGGCCAATGATATGCGTGACAGCCACGTGCGAGAAAATGAAAGGGCAAAAGGTGCAACAACTGCAAAGCTAGTGGGATAGGATTAGGATTTTGGTAATTAAAGTTAGAGATACTCCTCTGTCTCAAGAATATTATCCCTTATTAACTCTTTTTTGGTCAAAAATTTTAAACTTTGACTCGTGATTATTTAAAATTTATTATTGGTAAAAATATGAAAAAATATATATGTATTAAAAACCTTTAATCAAATAGATTTTAATTATATATTTTATAAAATTTAATTATTTAAAATATTTAATATAATTATAATCAAAATTTAAAAATTGACTTTAAAAAAATCAGTAAAGAACAATATTTGTGGGACAAAAAAAGTATTAAAATAATTTAGTTTTGAGTTATTTTTATTTAATAAGTATTATTATTAGGTCTGATTAGGTATTTGAAATGGATTTATTGTAATGGGTTAGGTATTTATATTTAAGTATGGCCTTTTGTAACCAAATTGGATTTTAACTTTATGTATTGGACCTGGTTTGTAATGGATTTAATACAATTAAGTCTGACCCAAACCAAAATAGGTTACTACAAGATCTAATTACATTTTCAAATCTCATTTTAAAACAGATTATCACAATTTGCTGGATCTTTATGTAATTAAAGAACAAATGCAAGTCATTAACAATAAATTTCTACACATCGGAAGACCTAAAACCATAAGTAAACCTTTAGAAGGATCAAAGCAAAGAACTATCCAGATCAAAAGATGATAAAATTTCCATTAAAGTTCAGCAAATTACAGAAAGACCCACAAAATAAAACATCCTTAAACACTACCGATTTTTACAACAAAAACCATATTTCGCTAATCGCTTTTCATTCTAGAAAATCTGAAACTAAGAACTGGTGAACTTTGTAACAGCTTTAGTCCCTTCCGACACAGCGTGCTTGGCCAACTCCCCGGGCAGAACCAATCTGACGGCCGTCTGAATCTCCCGGGAGGTAATGGTCGGCTTCTTGTTGTAACGCGCAAGCCTCGAAGATTCTTGAGCCAGCTTCTCAAAGATGTCGTTGATGAAGCTGTTCATAATACCCATTGCCTTACTCGAAATACCAATGTCGGGGTGGACTTGCTTCAGGACCTTGAAGATGTAGATCTTGTAGGTTTCAACGCTCTTCTTGGATTTCTTCTTCTTCTTGTCGCCGGCTTCTTTGGGGAGCTTCTTCTCGGCTCTTGGCTTTTTCTCAGCTGGGGCCTTCTCGGCTTTCTTCTCCTCGACTGGCTTCTTCTCGGCGAGCTTCTTCTCGGCTTTTGGTGCCATCGGAAATTTTGATTTTAGAGCAAAATAAGAAGAGATTTGTGATGCAATGGTGAAGGTAAGAGGCGGGAGGTGAATAAATATATAGGGGAGAGGGGTGACATTTGGTTGGTTGGTTTTCGTATGCGAGGATCAATGACGTGGTAAGCGTGCGCCGTTAGATTTGAGAATATGGGACTGGACGGAGAGAATCGGTTCTTGTTCGCCTTTATATGTTTTAAGGATTAATTTAAAGGCGGGATTTTGCAAAGTTTCATTTTCCCGAATCTTATGTTTCGCGGGTGAACTCTTCGGTATCAAAATTTAAGCCGATATTATTAGAAGTTAGTGCTATGAAATTGACGCACAATAATCTTTATTTGTACATATATTTTTTTAAAGGATACATATTTAAATTAATATATTTGATTATTTTAAATTTAATTTTTTTCGTTAATAGTTTTAGAATATTTAAAATATATGTAGTTAAAGTTTAAAATATTTGATAAAAAATTAATAAAAACAATTATAATAGAACGAAGAGAGGAGGATTCATTACATTTTAGTCTAAAGGTGATTAAAAGATAGTATTTGTTCATACATTTTATCTAGTTAAATTATATAAATTATGGAGAATTACATTAACATTTTTACAAAAATTAGATATGTTCAATTCTTTGGCATTCCTATCAACTTCTAGCCTGCAATTAAGTAACAAAACTTAGAAGCTAATCATCCAGATAGAGATATAGTTACTCAATTTTTGGGACGTTTTTATTTTAGTTATAAAAATCTTTTAATTAATTAATATTGTTAGAGAAATTGTTTATTTTAATCATTCAAGTGTTAAATATCTAACATCATTAATGTTAAATTACTCAATTGCTCACCTAACTTTTATAACGTTTTTATTTTTTTTATCATAAAAGACGTTCATTACCATTGAAAAACACGTACAAACATATCATGGCAAAAGCCTGAGAATGAGCAACCCAAGTGACTGAGACAAAAATGACACATAAAGCCCAAAAAGAAACCCTAAACTAAAATGGGAAAACACACTGTAAACGGCAAAAGAAAAAGGAGGCCACCACAAGCCAAAGAGTTGACATAAAAAGCTTTGGGAGCATGGGATTCTGGATCGGGAGAGCTCCTTGGTTGGACATGACTTCGTAAACCTTTGGGTTAATAGTTTGCATCACTAAAAGATCACCAACATAAACCACAAAAACAGCCGAAATGGGAGACTATAATGGCCTGAATTTTGGAGACAACGATTTGGGCATTGACCCAGGTTACAGACCTTCGTGTTGGTTGGAGTAATTGGACCCATTGGGCCAAGTTTGAGCTTTATTGGATGAGTATTGAGCTTTGCGGGTTTGGAAAGTGAACATTGTGTGACAAGGGAGAAAATATAGGGTTTTATGGGGTAATTATACCCTTTTAAAGGAGAAAGGTTGATTTCCCTCACCTTATTTTGGTCTTCACGTGAGAAGAGGGAGACAACATTACATCATCTTCCCCATCCTTTTTCTCTCTTCTATCCTCCCATCTTTCTTCCAAGATACCTTATTTTCAAAGTTTAAAGATCCAAACTTTATTCATCAATCCTTTCATCCGAGATTCAAGATTAAGATATGTTAATTCCCTCTTCATGAGCTTCATGAAAAGCATAATTTTGTGTTGGAAAGGTAAGGGTTGTGATTATGTGTTTTGGAAGGTTTAAGCTTTTGGAGCTTTTCCCATGTTTTTAAGGTTGATAATCTGTAGCCAAACCTTTCTTTAGTATTTGGGTTAAGCCTTGATTCATTTACTTGTTTGTATGGTGGAAAGGAGGTGATTGAGAGTTCTTCCATGCTTGAGTCAAAGAAAGAAAGTTGAAGGGTTTTGCTTGGAAGCTTGATTTCAGGATTTCTAGCTAAAAGTCAGTACATCTCTGACTCCTACTCTTCTTGAGGATCATAAAGTGAATGCCTTGTTTGATTTTGTGGTTTAAGATTGCTAAACTTGGTGTTTTGGTAGTTTAAAGCTTTGTAAATGGTAAATCCTCGATTAAATGCTAGTAAGGTGTAAAAATGGTACCAAACCACCCTAAATGACTTCCATAAGATGTATGATCGATTTAATGGGTTCAAGGTTGGGTTTTGAGGGCTTGGGAAGTGATTTCCGGAGCCTAAGAAACTATTTCTAGGCTTTGGTATCGGTACGTAGAGAGGCAGTACCGATACCCTAGTGTCTGGGTTTAAGAACGCTTGTTGCGCGTAATAAGTGCTACGCAATTGTGCAAGTATACACGTCGCAAGTTATAGTATAAAAGATATCGTCTCCACAGGGATTGGTGCCACTTCCAGGATCTAATCTCTTGCACTGTAAAAAGTAAAAACACAAGTAAAGGATTATAGGAGTTTAACTAATGACTAATCTAGAAAGCAATAAAGTAAAAGAAAAGATGAATTCAAATGAGAGAGAGATAGGCCAGGTTATCGTGAGTTGAGGTGTGATAGCCGATTGGATCGTTTTGGTAAAAGAGTGCACGGGCAACTCAGTTGCCGTGGCAACTTGCACAACGGGGTTGCCTTGGCAACTAATCGATGGTTGCCTGGGCAACTAGTTAGGCAACTACTTGGGCGTCTGGGCAACAACCTTCAAGGTTTGGCAGAGCGTTCTTCAATGGTTTCTTCTTATCCCTAAGTCGAAACTCTAGCTACTTGTGCATGCTTTGATAATACATCCCTGCGTGAATCAAGGGTGAACAACAACCAATCTTGCGCTCCTCTTAGCCGTTGAAATCCTTAACTTATTCCTAAGCTGGATTAATCTTCACCATCATTAGATTGAATAAAGATCATATTCATTCGTTTCTTGAATCTAACTCTCCCGATATTAGATAAATAGATGAAATCACGAGATCCTCTCCCAATTCACTCGCAAACAAGAATAAGAACCAAGAATGAATAAACCTTGAAATAGAAAAGTGCAAACTCTTATTACCTAAACAAAAACCAATAGTTTCTCACAACCACAAAACACAATAACCATAGCCAAGTAAATTTAGTTCATGGCTAGGTTCCAAAGAAACACAAGATAAACAATCCCTAGCATGAACCCAATCGAACAAGAAAGAAAATGATGAAGGAGGAGGCTTGTCGAAATCCTCCTTGCCCTTGATACTTGTCGAAAATTCTCTTCTCTTGCCCTACTTGGACTTGTCGAAATTTCCCTATTGCTCTCTCTCCTGGATTGTCGAAATCTCCTTGCTATTTATAGGGCTAGGCCAAAGTCCTTCTTTGAGGAGGAGTTTAAGTTGGAATTAAATTATCTTTAAAGAATATAATTCTTTATTATAATTGTATTCCTACTAGAACTTCTCATATCTTCTTGGAATTTAATTCTTCTTTAATCTCTGCATGGAAATCAAATTCCTTTGGGTTTGGGCTTTGCTCCACGTCATCTTGGGCTTGTTTAGTCATCAATTTCGACTACCGTATCACCTTTACTCTTGTCGACAATTGCCATGGCAACTGGCTCGGCGTCTCCTTCATGCATTGCCCTGGCAACTAGCTTGGCGTCTCCTTCATGCATTGCACTGGCAACTAGCTCGGCATTGCTTTGGCAAGTGATCCTGCATATACACACACAAAGCACACCAAAGCAGCATCTTTTCCACAAAAACTACCAAGTTATGTAATCAAGCTCAACGATTGAAGGAAACATGGATTAATGCATGAATAGCTAATTATGCAACTAATATGAGCCTAAGTCTAGCAATAATATGAGTAAAAAGGGTAAGAAAAAATAGTACTTTTGAACACTTATCACACCCCCAAACTCGAACTATTGCTTGTCCTCAAGCAATGTAAACTCATAATTACCTGCCAAGACTTCAACTTTCACAAACTTAGCTTTGAACTTGATTTCAATTCTCTAAACCGGGCACAAAGTATGATTGGCTTTTTATTTTTCGGAAAACTGAGGAGTTACTCGGAATCAAACTATAATGCTTGTGAGTGTGTGCGGAGTTGTTTTTAACATGTTTTAACTAGAGCCAGTTTTGGGCACCTCTAGTTAAATTTTTTTAACACATCCTAGAGCCAGTTTCGGGCACCTCTAGTGAATAATTTTTTTAGCACATGCTAGAGCCAATTTCGGGCACCTCTAGCATTCATCCAATTTTTATTCTAATCCCCCAATTTGTTAATTGTCAACCTAAGTTCACTAGAATTCCTTAAATCAATCAAACCACAACAGTGTTTCATCAAATTTAGCATCATAGTAAAATTCTAAGTTTTTTTTCATGGTTATCCTAGAATAAAAATTCTATCAATTAAGTGCATTGGCATAGTCATCATCGAATATTCATCAAATCTAAGAAATTCTTGTTCCAATTAAAGGCATGGCAAGCAATTTATGTATCCTTAAGATGAATATAACTAAACATGGTAACTACTAATAACAATTCCCCCCCCAAACTCGAGTGAGGCATTGTCCTCAATGCATGCATAAAATAACGAGAAAAATAAAAATAAAAATAAAAATGTATACAAGGACTTACTTCGAGAGTTCGTCATCGTAGATGATTAGTTTCCTTCTAGTCGGTGTCTTGATTCTCTTGCTTGAACGCGATGGTTGTTTTCTTGTTGCCGGTGGTGGAATCGATCCTCGTACGGGGTTGTCCTCATCGTCCTCTTCATCAATGTCAATGGCTTTTCGCTTGGAGGATTCAATTGGTGCAGTCTTTGTTGGTTCAATGGAGGACTCGTCCGAATCTGAAAAATCAGAAAATGATTCCGTAGGAGTTGATTCGGGCATAGGTGCTTTACCTTTGGCTTTTGCAGTGGTTGCCGGGATGCCTTTAGCTTTGGTTGCCGTGGCATCTTCAGGGTTGATTGACGTGGCGTCAGCTTGTGCATGCACGAAGTAGGTTGCCGTGGCATCATCTGTTGAGGTTGCCATGGCGTCTGCTTCATTGGTTGCCGGGGCAAGGATCTCGGCGGGGAAGATTGAGAATAGCACATGATTGTCCGGGTACTTCTCTAGAATGACTTGGGTGATGGCATTGTTGTGCTCCTTCATGTACCGCATGAACATTAGTTGCCGGACTTCAATTTGCCTTCGGTGGCTTGCCAATGGGTGCAAAAGTGCTTCAAAGTGTCCCGGGGTTGGTGGCCGAGTTGCCCTGGCGTTAGGTGCTTGGGCATTAGAGATTGTCGCGGCGGCAGGAGTTGCTGTGACAATTGGAGGCCTTGAAGAATCTCCCGGTGCCTCTCCTATTAGCTTTCGGATTAGTGCTTGATTCTAACCAGACTTGGGTAGGGCCTTTTCATCGGTGGACTCACTCGGGACATGCATCTCCTTGCAAAGGTTAGAAATTAAGCACGGGAAGAAAAGAGAACCTTTATCTTTTGAGCTGCATACAAAAATCTCATCACAAATAATTTTTCCAATGTTAATGATGCGATTATGCAAAATAGAATGTATGAGCAAAAGACGTGGTATATCAACGGTAGTATTGTGTGTGGTAGGCATTAAAGAAGTTTTAACAAACTTATTCCATAGTTTTGCTTCGGGTTTAAGCCGGAGGCGATTTACCGTGCCCTTGTATTTACCTTCGTTCCAATGAGTTCCCGGTTGAGTGAGTTCTTGAAGCACCTTGTCGAGTTGCTTGGGATTGATTTGGTCAACGAAGGCTTGATGCTCATCCTTCTCAATGTAAAGTCCGTACAAGGTGTTGATGCTTTCGGGACTTATAAGTATGGCCTTGTCACGAACAAAATCATAAGAATTATCCGGGTTAGATGAGTGAGCATAGAATTCTCTTACCCATGAGATGTTCCCCGGTTCTGGTTGATGGCAAAAGATTTGCCACTTTTGATGTGCAATCCTCTTGAAGATGAATGGTTCAAGGCCGAAATCTTGATGAGACTTGGAGTATTCAAAGCCTTGTTCTTCATGAATTTTCCGGGTTTCAAACTTGGATCGAAATCTTTCTTGAACCACCGGTGTAGCAAACTTCTTGTATCTTGGTTCTTTGGAGGAACTTGGATGAACTAAAAGTTTAATCTTGGATGCCATGGATGATCTTGGTTGTGAGTAAAAACAAAGAAAAGAAAAGAAACTAAAAAGTTGCAAGATAGGAAGTAGGAATAGGTTAAGGGTGATGGGTTTTATAGAAAAGATAGGTGGGTGGGATTAGGGGAAAACGAAAAAGGGTTTAGGGTTTGGTAGAAATTTTCGACAAAGGGGTTTTTGGTTAGGATGAATTGGAGGCTTTATATAAGCCTTAGATTCAGCCCCTTAGTTTCCTTGTTGAAGATGTTTTCCTACTTGGTTTAGAATTCCTTCTTTATCTTGAACTTCTTTTCCTACAATTCAAAGACAAATCAAATAAGGATTAAAATTAAATATAAACTAATAGAGAAAATAAATAAAGATGTGTAATAGGATTCTTAAACTTAAATAATAAAGAAAATCTATCCTAAAAACTACTAATAATCGAAAAGGAAGAAAAATAAAGAAAATAAAAAAAATCGACAAAAATATAATAATAACTAATTAATCGAAAAAATAAAAATAAAAATAAAAAAATAAAAATAAAAATATCAAAAGGGAGAGCATGCTCATGCATCTCCTAAGTTGACCACTTCCTTGTTACGTTCCACATGGGCACCATTGTAGTGCTTCAATCTTTGTCCATTAACTTTGAATTCATGGTTGTCAGAGATGGACTTGATTATCACGACACCATGGGAGAATGGATTGACGACTTCGAATGGTCCTGACCATCTTGATTTCAACTTTCTCGGGAAAAGTTTTAGCCGAGAATTGAATAGGAGAACTAGTTGCCCTGGCGTGAATTGCCGTGGCAATAGTTTCTTGTCATGCCATCGCTTTGTTTTCTCCTTGTAGATTCGTGCATTGTTATAGGCGAGTGCACGGAATTCTTCTATCTCGTTGAGATCCATCAAACGCTTTTGTCCGGCACTTTCCCAATCCATATTCACGGTCTTGATTGCCCAATATGCCTTGTGCTCGATTTCCACCGGTAGATGACATGTTTTACCATAGACAAGTCAGAAGGGGGACATACCTAAGGGTGTTTTGAATGCAGTGCGATATGCCCAAAGTGCGTCATCTAGTCTTAATGACCAATCCTTCCTTGAGGGATTTACAACTTTCTCGAGTATTCCCTTCAACTCCCGGTTGGAAATTTCCGCTTGCCCGTTGGTTTGTGGGTGATATGCCGTGGCGATCTTGTGTGATATGCCGAAGCGTTGCAACATCTTGGCAATTAGTCTGTTGTCAAAATGCTTGCCTTCGTCGCTGATAATTGCTCTCGGCATCCCAAACCGTGTAAATATGTTTTTCTGTAGGAATTGTTGCACGGTCTTGGAATCGTTGTTGGGAACTGCAGCTGCCTCAACCCATTTAGACACGTAGTCGACAGCAAGTAGAATGTAAAGGTTGCCGAATGAAGATGGGAAAGGTCCCATAAAATCGATCCCCTACACATCGAACAGTTCCACCTCGATGATGTTCTGGAGCGGCATCTCATGTCGTCTAGAGATATTGCCCGTCCTCTGGCAACGATCACATTGCTTGTAAAAGTCTTGGGCATCTTTGTACAATGTTGGCCAATACAAACCCGATTACAAAACTTTGGCCGCGGTACGAGTTCCTCCAAAATGTCCTCCATAGGGTGAAGAATGGCATTGCCAGAGTACATTTTGTTGCTCTTCTTCTGGGACACATCGGCGTATAACCTGATCTGCACATTGTTTAAACAAAAGAGGCTCGTCCCAAAAGTAATGCTTAGCATCATGGCGGAACCGCTTCTTCCCTTGGTGAGTAATGCCATAAGGAAAAATACCACAAACAAGGAAGTTAACTATATCCGCGTACCAAGGTATTGCCGAGGCATGTGCTGCCGTGGCGACTACTCCCAAGATTGCCGAGGCGTGCGCGTCAAAGACTGCTGCGGCGTCGAGAGTTGCTGAGGCGTGTGCATCCATGGTTGCCGAGGCGTCGTGGGTTACCGAGGCGTGCGCATCCATGGTTGCCGAGGCAACTAAACTTTGTTCATCCGGGAATACATCGCATATCTCTAAATTCGCGTCCTCCTCCCTATTGTCTTCTTGTGTAGCATCAACATTTTGATCAGCTTCTTTTCCTGGTCGATTTACTAGCCAATTTGCCTTTTCTTGTTGTTCCCCATTGACCGGTTCTTCATACTCCTCAGGTTCCTCTTGTTTGGCAATGTAGTTGCCGAGGCAACTAAATTTCTCGTCGAAAAGTTAAACTCTGTCGTGGCATGAAGAAGTTGGCATTCTTCTGGATCATCGGCATGCCTTAGTGTTTGGAACACATTTAGTTTAACTTGTTGGTCATTCACTCTCATTGTGAGTTCTCCCTTTTCAACATCGATCAAGGTTCTCCCTGTTGCTAGGAATGGTCTCCTGAGAATGATGGGTGCATGCTCATCTGCTTCACAATCCAAAACAATAAAGTCAGCGGGAAAAATAAATTTATCAACTTTTACCAGTATGTCCTCGATTTTTTCCCTCTGGATGCACATAGGATCTGTCGGCTAGCTGTAGCGTAACTGTTGTAGGTCTTGCCTTCCCGATTCCTAGTTTCTGGAAAACCGATTTAGGCATCAAGTTTATGCTAGCCCCAAGGTCGCATAATGCTTTCCCGACATAGTGATTTCCAATGGAACAGGGTATTGTGAAACTTCCGGGATCCTTCAACTTGGGTGGCATACGCTTGTGCAAATTGCCATGCATCCCTCTGTCGCAACAACTGTTTCGAACTCTCCTAGCCTTGTTCTCTTGGACACAATGTCTTTAAGAAACTTGGCATAGTTTGGCATTTGTTCAATTGCTTCCACCAGTGGCAAGTTGATGTGGACTTGCTTTAGGATATCAAGAAACTTCTTGAATTGGTATTCTTGCTTTTGTCGCTTCAATCTTTGTGGGAATGGTGGTGGAAGTCGGATATCTTCGATCCTTTCATTGGTTTGAAACCTGATTGACGGCATTGCTGGGACATCTGGAGTTGCCGAGGCATTATCAACTGGGGTTGCCGAGGCATGCTTATCGCAAGTTTCTGAGGCGTCTTTATTGTCGGTTGCCGAGGCATGCTTATTGCCGGTTGCCACTGCAATTCCTGGTTCATCATCTGAGGCTTTGCTGCTAGGTTCGTCTTGATCTTTTTGTAGAGTTTTGTTTGATGAGCGGGTTTGAGCCTCTCTAAGTTGTTGGCCACTTCTGGTGGTGATTGCCTTACATTGCTCATGGCCAGTTCCTCTTGCGACTTCAGTATCGCTACGTAAACCTCCTTGTGGTCTAGTATTCAGATTTTGAGCAACTGTCCGACTTGATTTTCCAATGATTTGATTGCCGCCTCTTGGTTTTGCAATCTCATCTCGGTCCTGTTAATAAAAGCATCAGTTCTTTTTATGAAATTACTATTCTCAGCCATATAAGATTCAGTTTTCATCATAAAAGCATTTAGAGAATTTTCCAAAGAACTAGATGTCGTCGGTTATTGCTGCGGCATCTGTTGCCGTGGCATATTCTGATTGTTCTGGTTTAGAGCATTGTTGGGATTACTCCATGAAAAATTCGGGTGCTTCTTCCAAGCTGGATTGTATGTATTGGACATCACATTATTGTTTCGATTGTAATTCCCCACATAAAAGCTGGATTCCGGATTCTGCATACATTCAGGAGAATTATGGTTATCACCACATAACTCACAAAAAGAATCCATTACCTTGACTTCATGTGTGTTGTTTGGTTTTTGCATGTTCTGGACCATCTTGGTTAAAGCGGCCAATTGTACCGAAATTGAATCTGATGATCCTAGTTCATGTATTGTGGCTTGGCGTCTAACTCCTCCTTTTCTAGTAGATGGGAATTGATAATCATTCTTGGCCAGCCTGTTTAAAATTTGCATTGCTTCCTCCAGCGACTTATCTAAAAGTATGCCGTTTGCCGAGGCATCTAGCATCATCCTTGTTGGTGTATTCACGGCGTTGTAAAACATTGTTACTTGAGTCCACACCGGGAATCCGTGTAAAGGGCATTTGTGTAGAAGTTCTCTATATCGCTCCCAAGCCTCGTACATGGATTCATCATCTGCCTGCCGAAAAGAAGTAATGTCATTACGAAGCTTATCAGTCAAATTTGTAGGATTAAATCTAGCAAGGAAATCACGACAAAGATCAGTCCAAGATGCTATGGATCCGGCAGGAATGCTATTCAACCATGCTTTCGCCCTATCCCTCAGTGAATAGGGGAATAATCTTAATCGTAATACATCGGGGGTGACTCCGTGTATCTTGAACGAGTTGCAAATCTCGAGGAAAGATTTCAGATGTTGTCGTGCATCTTCAGTTGCTGAGCCACCAAATTGACCTATTGTGTTGATCATATTAAACATTATCGGTTTCAACTCAAAGTGGTCGGCTTCAATTTCAGGTGCGACAACTCCTGGGTTAAGTCCATCAAGATATTCTTCAAGATAGTCTCAAATAGTTCTGTTTCGTGCAAGAATCACTCCTCTTCCTGCTCGAACATCTTGATTCATATTGCCGTCTTGATTTGCCATTGCTTCTCTTATCCTTCGTCTAAGTCTTTGTAAGATTCGTTCGATTTCTGGATCAAAGGAATATTCTGGTGAAGTCGGTCTCGCCCTGGTCATATACCAATGCAAAACCAAAGTTTGTTAGCCCTTTGAATTTTAAACAAGAAAAATAAAAAGAAAGTGCAAGAAAATAAAAACAAAGTCGCTATTGCCAATCCCCGGCAACGGCGCCAAAAACTTGTTGCGCGTAATAAGTGCTACTCAATTGTGCAAGTATACACGTCGCAAGCTATAGTATAAAAGATATCGTCTCCACAGGGATTGGTGCCACTTCCAGGATCTAATCTCTTGCACTGTAAAAAGTAAAAACACAAGTAAAGGATTATAGGAGTTTAACTAATGACTAATCTAGAAAGCAATAAAGTAAAAGAAAAGATGAATTCAAATGAGAGAGAGATAGGCCAGGTTATAATGAGTTGAGATGTGATAGCCGATTGGATCATTTTGGTAAAAGAGTGCACTGGCAACTCAGTTGTCGTGGCAACTTGCACAACGGGGTTGCCTTGGCAACTAATCGATGGTTGCCTGGGCAACTAGTTGGGCAACTACTTGGGCCGTCGGGCAGCAACCTTCAAGGTTCGGCAGAGCGTTCTTCAATGGTTTCTTCTTATCCCTAAGTAAAAACTCTAGCTACTTGTGCATGCCTTGATAATACATCCCTGCGTGAATCAAGGGTGAACAACAACCAATCTTGCGCTCCTCTTAGCCGTTGAAATCCTTAACTTATTCCTAAGCCGGATTAATCTTCACCATCATTAGATTGAATAAAGATCATTTTCATTCATTTCTTGAATCTAACTCTCCCGATATTAGATAAATAGATGAAATCACGAGATCCTCTCCCAATTCACTCGCAAACAAGAATAAGAACCAAGAATGAATAAACCTTGAAATAGAAAAGTGCAAACTCTTATTACCTAAACAAAAACCAATAGTTTCTCACATCCACAAAACACAATAACCATAGCCAAGTAAATTTAGTTCATGGCTAGGTTCTAAAGAAACACAAGATAAACAATCCCTAGCATGAACCCAATCGAACAAGAAAGAAAATGATGAAGGAGGAGGCTTGTCGAAATCATCCTTGCCCTTGATGCTTGTCGAAAATTCTCTCCTCTTGCCCTACTTGGACTTGTCAAAATTTCCCTATTGCTCTCTCTCCTGGATTATCGAAATCTCCTTGCTATTTATAGGGCTAGGCCAAATTCCTTCTTTGAGGAGGAGTTTAAGTTGGAATTAAATTATCTTTAAAGAATATAATTCTTTATTATAATTGTATTCCTACTAGAACTTCTCCTATCTTCTTGGAATTTAATTCTTCTTTAATCTCTGTATGGAAATCAAATTCCTTTGGGTTTGGGCTTTGCTCCACGTCATCTTGGGCTTGTTTAGTCATCAATTTCGACTACCATATCACCTTTACTCTTGTCGACAATTGCCATGGCAACTGGCTCGGCGTCTCCTTCATGCATTGCCCTGGCAACTAGCTCGGCATTGCTTTGGCAAGTGATCCTGCACATACACACACAAAGCACACCAAAGCAGCATCTTTTCCACAAAAACTACCAAGTTATGTAATCAAGCTCAACGATTGAAGGAAACATGGATTAGTGCATGAATAGCTAATTATGCAACTAATATGAGCCTAAGTCTAGCAATAATATGAGTAAAAAGGGTAAGAAAAAATAGTACTTTTGAACACTTATCAACGCTATTCATCGTGGATGAACTATTAGTAGTGTATCAGTATCTTGTCCAACCGGTATCGATATGCCCTTCAAGTGACTAAGGGTACAGGTCAATCCGTACTGATACGCCTAAGCTTTATAAAATTCCAGTAAGCCATTTTAGTATCGGTACGTGGGTGAGTACCGATACCCAAGGCAGGATCTAGTATCGGTACCAATAGCCTTTGGGGAATTCCAGTGAGCTCAATTTGTATCGATACTCACTAGGGATTCTGCTCGAGAATTACGTTTTGGGTTTGAGAGACCTATAATTCGAGATATATAGCTCGATGGGCTTCTAATATGACTAAATAAATTGTAAAACTAAGAAACTGAGATTTAACCCTCATGTATGAGCATAACATGTAATAGCTTGGTGGTGATCAATTGTAAAGTGAACCATGTTAGTTGGTGTTATGCCTTGGGGCAATTGTATGATAGCTCGGCTTGGTGACACTAACCTTTTGGTGAGGTGTATAAATGCTTAGGGAGCATGTATTATCTTATGATTATTGTAAAGGAATCCAAATGTCCTAGAGTCAGTACTACGGTACTTATATAAGGGGATGTGTACTTTAGGATGAGTGAACAAATACATCCGACGTACCCACGGGATGAGTGATCTGGGTGCGGTTAGAAACTTATCCGTGGCTATGGTGATCCGAATAAGGTAATTAACTCGATGGGCTGAGTGAGCTCGAGTAACCTGATAGGCTGAGTGACCTCAGGTAAGGACTACTTGTGGCTAATGTGATCAAAGTATGTCTAAGACGTATCCGTGGCTATGGTCCATTTAACCCAACGGCTATGTGAACACAAGTAAAGTAGGGCTTCGTTGCCTATTACGTAGATGATGTATGGATTTATTTATGTAAGTTATGTAGATTTTATGGATGATAGTTTATGAATGAATTAAATCGATAGACAATGTGACCTCGAGTAAGGAAAAACTTTGTGAAACATGTAAGATTTCTTTTAGACTTATGATCCCTTGAGGTATGTGATCTTAGAACTCTAGTTGTGTAGGCTAGAAGATGACTCATAGATAGTAAAGCCTTATCTATGATCTCTAAACTATATTTATCATGCATGCTTATTGTATGATAATCTCGAATTATGGTAGAGTAGATATATACCATAGAGCTTTGTAAGCTCAGTGTTCAAAATCGTTGTTTCCGTTCGCAAGTTAGTTGGTTGATCGCGACTGAAGAGCACATCAAGAAGGGATTTCCAACATCGCTTCAGAGTACAATGTTTAGTATTTAGTATTGGGCTTATGTATTCATAAGACCTTACAAATGTTGAGTTTGTAAACTCTATTCGTTTTACTATTTTGATATATGATGTTTTAAACTTTGTTATACCTGAATTTTGACCGGGCTAGTATATAAATATAATATAAATAAATAAATAAACATCCAAATATCCAATAAATGTCCATTACAAGTTGAAAGCCCAAATTACATTAGATACAAGCCCAATCTGGTTTTGTTACATCATTTCCCGCCTAAACTAAGACACGTGGTAGGCACCCATTGGCTCAGACCAGTTTCACTTGGATCCTAGTTTTACTGATGTCACCATCCACCCACCTATAAATAGATAAGAGAGAGAGTTTGGAAATAATTAATACTTATTATTATTATAATAATAATAAACTCATAAATAATGATAAATAAATGTAATCATGAGGAGAGAGAGTTTACCCTCGGCAACTGAACCATTTTGGGACCCGTACCGTTGCCAGGAAGTCGCATAGTCGCCGAGAAAGTTGCGCCGTCTTCGGGAACAACACCGGTCACTGTAATGGAGGTATATTCTCCTCGCCTTTTAGATTTCCTGCAAAATAAATGAAAATATTAGTTCATTTATTCATAAAAACCAAAAGCAAGCTGGAAATATAGGGTGAATCGGATAAAGTTTCATGGTTACCGGAGTAGATCTATACGGCGGAGTTGAAGAGGGTTGATTCGGGTAGTTTTAGGCTCAGTTTGGTCGAAGGTGGGTGTTTCTGATGAAACGGGTTAGATCTAGGGTATGAGGATTCAAAATCAGGAATTTTGGAGTGATTTAGGGTTCGACAATGACGGAGGTACCACGGCCGAAAATTGCCTCACGATGGCCGGCCGAAGTGAGGCAATTACTAGAGATCATGCACGGTGGCCGGGGAACGAGTGAAGTTGGTCGGAAAGGGGCGGTGGAAGATCTGGAGGCGGAGTTGAGGGCGGTTAGCGGGCAGAGAGTTTGATGTTCATCTGTTTTGGATGAACACGGATGAATCTTCATCCTAAAAGGGTGGATTTCAATCCGTTTTAGGTGTATGTTTATGGGTTTTTGTATTTAAGAGAGAGGATTTGAGAGAGAATAAACCAGAGGAGAGAGAGGGAAATGGGCACAAATGAGCGAGTCAGCTCATTATTGAGCTTTTATGGGTGAGTCAGAACAGTGCCGTTTTGGCACCGGGTTAAGAGAGGGAACCGCATTTTTTTCACGGGTCGGGTTTAACCCGCGTTCTTTAATCCGAGTAGGCTTTGGTTTTTTCCCAATTTTTTACCTTACATTCAATTTGGTCCTATTTCCTTTTGGATCGAGCCTCATATTTTGTAACTTTCTCAGTTTAGTCCCCATTTCCCATAAATGTATCCCTTAGTTTTGAATTGTTTCAATTTGGTCACCTCAGGCTTTGTAATTGGGCATTTAATTTTGTAATTTGTTCCATTTTAGTACCTATATAATAAAAATCAGCATTAAATTTTCAATTTGTTTTTTTAATTATTTGTTTTATTTAATTAAATGCTATTAATTTATATGTGTGATGCATGCTTTAAATATAGCATATAGTATTTTATTTAGAGAATTAAATACACTTAGATTTAATAATTGCTTAGAGCCTTTAAGTGTAGGTTCTCTAATTAGGATTTCAATAATTAAATAGGAAAGATAATTTAGTAATTAGATGTATTAAATATAAGATTTAAAATCCTAATTTGGACGGTGTTCCATTGTTTACAATGAGTTGTTATATCAACATGGATTTTAATGAATATATTTAATATATAAATCACACTTAAAATTGATTATTAATTTAGTTTTTAAT
This sequence comes from Hibiscus mutabilis, assembly GCA_019671005.1. Taxonomy (NCBI): domain Eukaryota; kingdom Viridiplantae; phylum Streptophyta; class Magnoliopsida; order Malvales; family Malvaceae; genus Hibiscus; species Hibiscus mutabilis. The sequence goes on along the minus strand of CM033733.1, from coordinate 20,456,287 downwards.
TAAACAATTAATTAAGATACATTGTAGTTAATTAAATGTATATCAAATAGAATCTTTGAGGTTCAAATCTGGATGGTGTTCCATTGTTAACAATGGGGTGTTATCTCAGCCTTGGCATAAAGGTGTATATTCGATATACATTTTCATTTATAATTAAATAATAAATTGCTAGAGCCTTAATTAGGACTAGAACTTTAATTAATTAGAGGAATTAATCAATTAGGAATATGATTAATTTAAGGGCTTAGATATATGGAAGATGTTCAAGTAATTGACATTTTCACATAAAAGCCATTAAATTAATTAATATTCATAGTTTTAAATAACTAATTGATTAGAGCCTTTTTAGGATTAAAACTTAAAATTGACAAGACAATAAAATATCATTCAATAAAAACCTTTTATGTTTGGAAATTCATTTTTAAAATACGAATGGGGGTGCCACCTAACGGGGTGCTTTTAATCTCGTATTCGAACAAAATGAATTTCCTTATAAAAGGATATCTACATTCAGAATTTAAATTCAATTAATAATTATGGGATAAATTAAATTCAAATTATTATTCGAAATGCCAAAATGCCACGTAAAATTAAAGGTACCGATAACAGGCGTTCGTAGGGGGTGCTAATACTTCCCTACACGTAACCGACTCTCGAACTCAATTTTTAAAGATAGAATCTCTGATTTGTTTTTCGGTGTCCGGTCTACCTCGAAGTGATTGGTGGCGACTCCAAAATGTTTTTCAAGGATAAATAAAGGAAAATTTGATTTAATATGGAAAACCCTAAATTTTCAAGATTAAATTAAAATGGGCAGAAAACCCTAATTTTCTAAAAGATCGATCGTCAGGCTATTTTCGCACGTCTCGATTTTCCAAAAAAAAGGCCGCGATAGCTTGGCGACTCCGCTGGGGAATTTTAGAAACTTAGAGTCGGGCCTAATTAATTTTGCGTGGCATTTTGGACAGTAATTTGAATTTAATTTTTCCTATAATTATTGGATGAATTTTATGGAAAAATGCAGGTTGCTTTTTCTTGTGTGATATAAATTGTCATTCATGCATAAGCCTTATACCCGGGCTTTTCACCCTTAAGTGGGAGTGAGGCATGATCTTACGTGAGTTATTCAGCTCCGTGATCGGGTTTTGTCCTCCTTCCGGTATACCAACCTTATACACCATGAGGTTACGCCTCCACTATAAGGGGTCGTATACTCCTGAATTGATGTCTTACTAGTCCGGTAATGACAGTTCGGGTACCTAGAGTCTAGATCAAAACCCACATTCTATAATAAAAGCCTACCCCACTAGAGCCAGACAAGGACCTAGGACAGGGTGCTGCTGATTTAAATTTATTTCTCTGGTTATTTTTGTGTGCAAAATAAACTGTTATTTGGTTAATTTTACGCAATATAAATTGTTTTTCCTGTAATAATTATTTTTGCTTACAGTATTACTTCACCATACTGACACAGTTTTTTTGTTTTTTTTTATTTTTCTATGTTTTTTTACATTGCATTCATGAGAGGTATAGTTCGAGAATTAGTCGAGTAGGCAGTGGTCATAAGAACTAAAGGGTCCAATAGACAAGTGGGGGACAATATGTCACTAAGGACTGAATTCGAGAATACTCAATACAAGCACGAAGACAATATCCATGGAGGCCAGATGTCATCAATGTGAGGTTGTACCAAATTTTTTTGAATATGATGAAGATTTTTCAGAATTTAATTAATTGGAGAACCATAGATGGGAATACGAAGAGTCATTTCCAATAAAATTTCAGAATTATAGTGTTGCTTTCAGACAATCAAATGGATCGATAGTTGTTTAAGGCTGTCACCTGTGTATGAAGCCTGGTATAATTGTTCACCTTTTAGAAGGATACATGTAACACTAACAATAGAGAAATACGAGGCATTGCTACACTACTCTGATGGTCAAAAGGACAAAGTTTATACAAGGTTCAATAAGAGTTTAGGGTTCAAGATAACTGTAGTGGCAGTTATAGAGAAAAAAAGGCGCGGTATTCGAAGAATTGTGATAACCAGAAAGGATAGATGACGAATAAATTAAAGGGGCATTCAAGACGAGTAAATTGAAGGGGCATTCAAGGGTTGTTGCTGACAAATAAGAACTCGAGGAAGAACAAAAAAGCTTTGAACTCAGAGGCGATATCCAGGATTCATAAATGATGAAATTTACCGAAGGATACCATAATTAAGAAAAATGCTGATAAAAATGATAAGCTGAGAAAAGTGTCAGAATCAGGAAACGCAATACAACAATTGAAAGATCGGCTCGATAGTTTCGAAGAGGTACTGCAATGAGGGATAAAACAACTGAAAATCAAGCTGGGGCAGTAATCTAAATTATCCAAAAATAAAGTGGCAAAATGATTAACTTTAAGAGCCAAGTGCAGGAAGTCATTTGACATGCGCAGATTTTGTTCGATGAAGTTGAGAAACTGCAACAACATTATGATATCGACACCGAGCCAATATAGATGATTATTCAGAGGCTAAACAAAGTGATCAACCAAAGGAGCTGGAGTTAGTGAACATATTGCCTTTGCTCTGTATTCGACCTTTTAGTTAGATGGGTGTTGTTCTAATGACTAGTTCTTGAAACCGATACCTTGTGCATTCATGCATTATAACATTTAAAATATTATGTAAAATAAAAAATATTACACTTTGTTTAAAGCATTGCATTTTGATTAAAATATTGTATCTTGTTTAAAAAGTAACATTACATTAGTTAAAATTTTGGTTCAAAAAGCACGGGCAACAGATTTATTAAGGTTGAACAGTTACAAAGGCTGATAAGGACCACTTAGATCGAATGAAGGAAAAGGTTGATCAGTCTGAGAACAAGATGGAAACACGAGCTACCACATTGCTTGGAGTTAGATAAGTTGAGAAAAGAAATATTCTAGACAAAATAGCAACATTGATGATCAAGGAGAAAACTTATCTCACATAAAGGTTCAGTCTGAAAGGACTTTGTATGCAAAAAAAGAGGTAAAAAAGCAAAAAAAAAAGAGCAAAAAAGAGGAAAAAAGTCAAAAAAGCAAAAGAAAAAGAGAGAAAGAGATGGAAATAAAAGCCAAATAAAAAGAAGAGGAAGTTCATACCAATATAGCCAGGGGCATTTGCACAGAATTTAGAAGACCCGAGTTTGGATCATGAAGAGAACACTGGAATGCTTGACTTAGATGCACTGTTGGATGTTGAAAATGTTAAAATGAATGAAGCTTAGTGGACATCCATAGAAACTGAATGAATTCAAATCTTGGAGCTAGCAGAAGGTATTGACGATAGATGGTTCAACAGCAGTCAGAGGATATAATGATCCTAACAGAGACAAGAGAGGCAGAAGAGTCTCTCTCTAAAGTGATGAATGCCAAATGTCATATGAAGATTGAAGTTTGCCTGCAAAAAAATTGATTGCAAGAGGAGCAGAATACAGATACAAGACAAAAAGAAAGAAGAGTTCAGTCAGAAGAGGGAGTCAAATTCCTATCTAATGTCATATTCAGATTTGTGGCTCTGCTCTATTCAAAAGCACTCTCAGATAATGGTCTCATGGAAGTTTTTGGTCTCATCAGGGTTGGGTATTTATGTTCTGAAAGTAAGGAGTCTGGTTCAATTATGGGCTATCATTTGCTAAAGTAGTTGAGATAAAAGAGAAAGAATAGAAGCTGTGATGAACTTTTGTGAATAACCCGTTGTAGTCCGGGGTTTATTAGAGTCAGAGTAATATTTTGGTATCTTTTCTACAATATTTTCTTTGCCAAAGAATTGTTCCAAGAGCATATGCTCAAGATGCTCCTGTTAGTGGAAAGTCAAAATCTAAATTGGATCTCATTCATGTTTTTATTGAGAGATATATTTCAAACTGCTTGAAGCTTCGCCGTATCACAAGAAATTATCATAGCCCCATCAATTTAGTTGTTACAATTTCAAGACTGTTGTGAGTCGTGATTGAGATATTGAAGATTGCTACATTTTCAAGCTGAAAATTCAAAACTTTCTGAAGAAGGAGGTCTTGGAAGTTGACATTGAAGGTTAGTTCATTAAGATATGTAACTTAAAAAGTAGTCCCCTAATGGGAAGAAATGCAACTGAATTGCTCAGAAGACAAGTTCTGAAAATGTCAAATGAAAAAGAGAAAGGAGTAAATGAAAGCAAGGATCAGACTTCCTGAGGTCGTAAGAGAAACAGGTCAACTGACTCACCAGGTCTATCATGGAAGATTCCTTGGACAAATGCAAATTCTGACATATTTGGAAGCCCATTTCAGATTTATTTTCTTACCTTACCAAAGGTCAATCTCTTATCCATGGACCGGTGAAGAAGATGTTAAGCCTATTTGCATGTAGTTATGATCCCGATAGTATTTGCAAATTTTATATGGGACACCAGGATAAGCTACTAAGAAGCGTAGGCCCTTAATGGAAGAAATCAAGAAGTTGGTTAGTTAGAGATCCAGAATGAATGCTTCCAAAATTGTCTGGAGTTTTGAAGTCTGTCTCGTTCATGTATGTATATCAAGGGAGTGCAGCTTGCAAGAATTATCTCTGAAGTAGTATATGAAGTCAACTTTATTACTTCCAACCCAAAAATTATCTCGTGTTGCTTCATAGATGATTTCAAAATATAAGTCAATGGTTGTAAATGTTCGACCACTCGCGGGGAGGATATGACTGAGTATGGGGCAATCATCTTCAGTTGGTATTTCTTTATTCAGGAAAATCGCTTATCAGAGGATGTGGTAATGATGAAATACATATATCAGCCAATTTAGGGGCTTAGCAAGTTTTCCCACAGTGTTCTGTTGGTTCTATAAAATTAAAGATGAACTTGTAAATGTTCAAGGACTTGGAGCATTTGTTCGCCCTAAATAATAAAGGTGGGGCAAACTTAATATGGCAAGAGACCGGTGGAGCGACATAGAAGAATTTGATCACTGGAGAATAAAAATCTGTTCAAGAAGAATATAGCATTAGAGCATGAACAAGAATGGACATGTCTTTGTAATGGTGAATGAAAATAAAGAATTGACGGTAGAAGCGGAGTGACCAAAGTTCACCCAAGCTTTCCTTGATTAATTGTCAATAGTAAACCACGGGAGATCCGTCTGCAATTTTGGGACCGTTGCGGAGTAATACCCTGAATCATCTCAATCACTTTTGCCCGCGAGCATTGGGGGTCCTTTGTAAATGAGGCTACTTCAATTTATCTGTTTATGATACTTGTTTCCTAGATATGTTTCTCAAATGGAAAACATTTTACATTCTTTGATTCTTTTAGTATTTCATTATTTCTTTGTTATGGGTTAGTTTTTGTTCTCTCATACATATATGTATATATCTTCAGTAACATTTTTTCTCAAGTTCTCGGATATTAATGTAAGAGTGACCTTGAATCAAATTTAGAGATCAACTTCAAAATGTGACTTTCTTCTACTTTATTTAGGCCAATGGGAAGACATTAATGAGTGTTCAGGAATCATGGGAAAATCCCAAATACAAATTTTGAGTGAATTTCCTCTCAAGCATTGTTGGCTAAGGTCTTTGAATGAAGTGATAACCCAAAACATCTTCCACCTGAAGACGGCGTTTCTTCGAAGATATCCAAGTATGAGAGGACATTTGGCATTCCTTCATTTCCCTTCACAAAGAAATAAAATAAGAAAAATATCATTTGTTGTCCCCTTTGAGCCTGAAGATTTTCTTTCGATTTAACCCAAACCAAAGATCACCCCTACACTGGGGGAAAAGAGGATGAAAGTTCGTTTGCAAGTGAAAGTGTGCGATTTTGATCATCCTATGATAGTAATGCCTTGAGAATCATGGGCAAAAGAAACAAAAGTGAATATATCAAGCACAAAGTCAGAAAGGTAGGATGAATGAAAAAGAATGCTCTGAATTCAGTAAAAAAGAAGCAGAAGAGAAAAAATAGAAGAAAAAGGAAATAGTGGAAGTTTGTGTTCAAAAAGTCAACTGAATCAAGCTGAAGCAAAAAACACTAAAGTTGAAAAGTGCAAGAGAAAAGAAATACATATATGTGAGATCTTTTATTCAAACAAGTCCCTATCCAAAGGAGTAGTGGAAGATTGATTTCAAGGAAAGGAAATGAACTCTAGGGTGAAAACAAAAAATAGGCAGTCTAGAGTGATCTGCAAAAAAAGGAAAAAAAAGAAAAGAAAAAAATGAGCATTTTATCCGAACATATTCAGATCAATGCAAAAATGATATTTCACTTGAAAGAAATGATCATTGGTTTCATCACCCTTAAGTATTTATTTGAGCCTATATATCTTTTCTTTGGCAGCCGTAAACGATAGCCTACATTACAAGCCTCAAAAGACCATTTTGACCATATACGGGTATTGGAGCAAGATGAGCTTGTCTTCCGAATACATCCCGCTTATCAGGGTTAACCTTTCTTCAAGGACTTCCAGACTTCTAATGCTTGATCGAGATCAAAAAAGAGGGAAGGATTGGGCATGGTGAGTTAGTGAGGTAAAGAGTACCACCTCAAATAGGATAGAATTAAGTACACGGGAAATGTTTCTCTCAGAAGCCTAATGACTTAGAAGGGGTCACATTAGAGTTGATTTTTGCAATTTGATTCGAAGGCTCTGTTGCACTTGATATTTAGAGGGCCTAATCTTGATTTTTGTTCCCATGTTTGCCATGACTTATCAAACTATTCCAGTCTCTCAAAATCTAGTAAATAATATTATGAGCCTTTCACTTATCTTTTCAACAAGCATCTTGCAGATAAATTGATTAGATACAAGAAAAGCAAAGGATTTCGTGGGTATTATTATGATGTACTAATCCTTTAAGTGCAGGCAGAATAGGAGGCGACCTTGATACTTTTTTAATGATAGAAAGTATGACGAGGAAAAGACATGATTCTGAGTGCCAGAAATATCCAAACAAAAGCTGCAAGAAATGACAAAAGTGATTATGGGGCAAAAAGAGAGAGCAAGAGCTATTTTTCGAGAGCAAAGATGCGGCCAGATCAATCCGTTGAAGGTTTTTGCTATTCAAAAACAAGGAAACAAGGCGAATGTAAGTAGAGATAGCAGTTAAAATCAGGCCTGAATGGGACAAAATTGCAAAAAGAACCTTGCAGAACATCACATGCTGGTAAACAAGATTTGCAAGCTAAAACAGTAGTGAATCATGATCTCTTTGAGCTATGAGAAAGACTTTTGTCAAAGAAGCTAAATGAAGATGTGGCAATAGCGGCTTTCTAAGAAAAGAGTGATCCCCGGTATTCAAATTGTGAGAAATACATGGTAAAATGCGGAAAAAAGGGTACGTGTGCTTAATCCATAAAGGCAAGAAAAGCTCTGTCAGAATGAACAAAGGAAAACATTGTTACAAAAAAAAGAAAGAAAAAAGAAAAGAAAAAGAAAGAAAAACTGAGGTGAAAAACTACAAGGGTGCCTTGGGAAGAAAAAAGAAAAAAGAAAATTTAAGGTGAAAACCTGAAAAGGCGCTTTAGAGAAAAGATGCAGAGATCTTGAAGATTGAACCTGAGTGTGAGATGGGTTATGTTGTCAGTAGAAGAAGTTTCAATGAAAGACAAAGCGAAGAAATTTGATGCTCCCCAGCAGATGAAAGTTTATCCAAGTGGTCCTTAAGTGACAACATTCATGCATCATACAGTTAGGCATCCACAAGAAAGAGCATGCTAATTCATACATTCAGGGCATTTTTGCATATTTTGGCAGGAATTTGCAGATTCAATCAAGGGAAGGCGAAGATTAATTTATAGCTTTGAGTTTTGGAAGAGAATATCCAAGCAAGAATAAGCAGAGATTTTAGGAAAGATCCAGTTAAGAAAGAACAAAGATCTTGAAAATGTTGATCCAAGCAAGAACGAGCAAAGATCTTGGAGGAAATATCCGGTTGAGGGTGAATAAAGATCTCAAAGAGGAAGATCCAGCAAAAAATGAACAGAAATATCAGAGGAGAAAATTTAACAATGAGCGAGCATAGATATTTGAGAAATGGATCTAGCAAAAATTACAGTTGTGTTTATGAGAAAGTAAATATATTAATTCATGATTTTCTATTTGCAGATACAGATTAGCAAGAATGTTCCGTTTACAGAGGTGGACTTTTTCAAAATATCCTATTGGCAGAGGCGAATAGCAATATATTCCGGATGCAAAGGCAGATTTCTTCACACAAAAAAACTTCGTTTGCAGTGGCAGATTTCAAGATATCATGCTTACAGAGCTAGATCTCAAGATGTTCTGTTTACAGAGCTAGATCTCAAGATGTTCCATTTATAGAGACGGATCTCAAGATATTCCATTTGCAAAGACGAATCTCAACAAATATCCTGCTTATAGAGGTGGATTTCTGCAAGACATTTTGTTTGTGGAGGCAGACGTTAACGAATGGCTCCATTTGTATAGGCAGATTCCCATAAATATCCCGCTTACAGTAGCAGATTTCAACAAGAGGTTTTGTTTTCAAAAAATGAATTTCAGCAATATTCTGCTACAGAAGTGGATTTCAGCAAAACATTTTGAGCGGATTTCAGCAGGAAGCTCTATTTATAGAGACGGATTCCAACAAGTATTTTGCTTAAGAGAAGCAGGTTTCAATAAGACATACTGTTTGAAGAGCCGTATTCGTCAAGATGTGAAGAGTAGATTTCAGTAAAAGCTTCGCGATCCTAAACTCTTTGGGTCATCAACAAGTTTTGGAGGCAAGATGTTAAGACCTTTGGATTGATACCTCCAAAAAATGATGAGAACTTTCCGAATATTATCGCAATAAGATGGTGGGGCATGATATCAATAGAAATATTAATCCTTCGAGCCCTCGGTTTCAAAAAATAAAGAAAAATAAAAAAGAGAAAAAGGAAAAAAAGAAAAAGAAGAGAGGAAAAGAGAAAGAAAAACAAAAAAACAAAAAACAAAAAAGAGAGAAAAACAAAAAAATAGAAAAAAGAAAAGAGAAAAGGAAAAAGAACGAGGAAAATAAAAAAATGAGAGAAAAAGAATAAAAAGTGAAAAGACAAATGGCAAAAAAGGGAGAAAAAATAAAGAAGAAAAGAAAATAAGAAGAAAAAAGAAAAAGGAAAAGAAATTGAGGAAAAAGAAAGAAAAAAACAAAAAAGAGAGAATGAAAAAGAGGAAGAAAAAGAAAAAGGGAAGAAAAAGAAAAAGAAGAAGAAGAAAAAGAAAGACAAAAATGGTTCAAGTTGACGGATTGAAAAGTAAGAAAGACCAATTTCGGGCTCGAACGAAGAAGATTCGCAGTTTCAACAATTAATGTTGGAAGGAAAATGATAAATTTGACTTTTGCAGATACATAAGAAATTGATCAACAGAGAAAGAAAAATAGGAGATGAGATTCCATATGAGCTTCAGATAGAAAGATCAAGATATCTTAGGTAGAATAAGCAATGACATCAAAGCACTCAGTACTTCAAACGAGAAATTGAAAATCTTTCATGGTGTTTCAGATTGAATTTGAATTAATTGATGATGTTTTTGTTTGCAGGATCAATTGTTCCCTAGAGGAGAGAAAAATCAGCACTTCCAATAAAGAATCCAGAGTGCTCAGTAAGAAGAGCTCAACTAGCAAAGAATTCAGAGTTCATAATAAGAACTCGCCAGCAAAGAATTCAGAGTTCATAATAAGAAGAACTCGTCGGCAAAGAATGAAGAACTCAAAATAAGAAGAGTTAACCCTTTTGAAGAATGTGGAGGTTCATAATAAGAAGAGCTTGCTTATTCGACGCCTTTACAGAGAGGCAAACCAATGTTTGAAGAATTTCATAATAAGAAGAACAGCTTCAAACCTCAGAAGATGAAGAATTTCATAATAAGAAGAACAACTTCAGATTCCACATTTTGACAGGGGAATGGAGAATTTCATAATAAGAAGAACAGCTTCAAACCTTGAAAGATGAATAATTTCATAATAAGAAGAACTGCTTCAGATTCCACATTTTGGCAGATGTTTGAAGAATTTCATAATAAGAAGAATAGCTTCAGATTCCATATTTTGGCAGAAGATTGAAGAATTTCATAATAAGAAGAACAACTTCAAACTTCATCATTGTTTGTAAAGAAAGATCAACCTTTCAGAGGATGACCAAGAGGTCTGGATAAAATTTGTGTATTTTTAGTCTTTGCTCTATCCCTGTTCCACAACAATGAGCAAAGAGGGGCAGCTGTTATACCTGAATTTTGACCGGGCTAGTATATAAATATAAATAAATAAATAAACATCCAAATATCCAATAAATGTCCAGTTACATGCCCAAATGTCCATTACAAGTTGAAAGCCCAAATTACATTAGATACAAGCCCAATATGGTTTTGTTACATCATTTCCATCCCATTTTCAATTATAACTCACCAAAGAAACACAAATCTGATAAAAGCCCATTTTCCCGCCCAATTACAGCTCATTCACAACCCATTACCAGCCCAAACAAACACAAAATGCCCCAATTATCAGTTTTTCCCGCCTAAACTAGGACACGTGGTAGGCACCCATTGGCTCGACCAGTTTCACTTGGATCCTAGTTTTGCTAATGTCACCATCCACCCACCTATAAATAGATAAGAGAGAGTGTCAGGAAATAATTTATACTCATTATTATAATAATAATAATAAACTTATAAATAATAATAAATAAATGTAATCATGAGGAGAGAGAGTTGACCCTCGGCAACCGAACCATTTTGGGACCCGTACCATTGCCGAAAAGTCACATGGTCGCTGGGGAAGTTGCACTGTCGTCGAGAACAACACCAGTCACCGTAACAAAGGTATATTCTCCTCGTCTTTTAGATTTCCTACAAAATAAATGAAAATATTAGTTCATTTATTCATAAAAACCGAAAGCAAACTGGAAATATAGGGTGAATCAGATAAAGTTTCATGGTTGCTGGAGTAGATCTATACGACAGAGTTGAAGAGGGTTGATTCGAGTAGTTTTAGGCTTAGTTTGGTCAAATATGGGTGCTTCTGATGATACGGGTTAGATCTAGGGCATTAGGATTCAAAATCAAGAATTTTGGAGTGATTTAGGGTTTGATAATGGCGGAGGTACGGTGGCTGAAAATTGCCTCATGGCGGCCAGCCGAAGTGAGGTGGTTACCGAAGATCAGGCACGGTGGCCGGTGAACGACTGAAGTTGGTCAGAGAGGGGAGGTGGAAGATCTGAGGGTGGAGTTGAGGGCGGTTAGTGGCCGGACAGTTTGATGTTCATCCGTTTTGGATGAACACGGATGAATCTTCATCCTAAAAGGGTGGATTTCAATCCGTTGGTTTTTGTATTTAAGAGAGAGGATTTGAGAGAGAATAAACCAGAGGAGAGAGAGGGAAATGGGCACAAATGAGAGAGTCAGCTCATTATTGAGCTTTTATGGGTGAGTCAGAACGGTGTCGTTTTGGCACCAAGTTAAGAGAGGGATCCACATTTTTTTCACGGCTCAGGTTTAACCCACGTTCTTTAATCTGGGTAGGTTTTGGTTTTTTCCCAAAGTTTTGCCTTACATTCAATTTGGTCTTATTTCCTTTTGGATCGAGTCTCATATTTTGTAACTTTCTCAGTTTAGTCCCCATTTCCCATAAATGTATCCCTTAGTTTTGAATTGTTTCAATTTGGTCACCTCAGGCTTTGTAATTGGGCATTTAATTTTGTAATTCCCCAAAATTTACTAATTTGTAATTGGGCATTTAATTTTGTAATTCCCCAGAATTTACTAAGTTGATTAAGGGTCATTTAGTACTAAGATAATAGCTTAAAAGCTAACTTAGTGACTAAAATGACAAAAATGCAAAAGTTAGGATTTCTTTAATTATGGGTTTTGTAAAGGAAATTTCCAAGGTTTAAAGGTATCATGTGATAGATAGTGAATTGAATAATGTATTCTTAAAGTTTGGTTGAATACCAAGGAAAATTGGAATGGTAATTGAAGTTTAAAAGTTTAGTGACCAAAATGTAAATTTTGAAAATTTTATTGCTAAAGTATAAACTTTGGAAAAGTTTGGGGACTAAAGTTGTAATTTCCTAAAAGTTAAGGGTTTTTATTTCATAAATAAATAGATCACCTAAGGGTGTGAATCGAATGCTGACTTTTTGGTTTGATCTGATACTTCGATTATTGGGAAAATCGTAGTTAAAGTTTAAGTAGAATTCGGATACCCGGATCGAACTGAAAATTTTTGAAGTTTTATCATATGATAGAGAAAGGTTATAAAAGTCATTTCCAAGTGTTGGAAATATTTTTAGTTTGATTCAAGATGAATCCTATAGTTTATTTCTAAGTAAAGGATTATTTATCGGTATATTGGATCGAATGGAAATTTTGCAGACTGATCCAAAAGATATGGAAAAATTCATAAAATATTACTTTATGAATATTTTATTATAGTTGGTTGGATTCCAACTAGATTTAGTTGATTTTTTACAAGAATGGCAAACTAGTACATAAAAACTAGTTGGAGGGCAAATTGGTCATTTGGCCCCAATGGCAATTTTGAAATATTTAAAAAGTTATAAGGGCAATTTTGGAAAGAGGAAATGGAATATTAAATCTTGGCCCTTGATTGATGATAAAATCAATCTCAACCATTGGATAAAAGGGCAAAATTGTAATTTCACTATTAAATGAATTTAATATTCATTTAATAGACATATGTGTAAAATAATGGTTAAATGTTCATCCTTTCCAGCCAAAAACGTGAGGGCTAGGGAAAGAAAGAGAAAAAATTTTCCAAGCTCGATTCAAGCCTCGAAACTCGGTTTTCAGGTAATCTCTTCAACTACAAAGTTGTTCTACTCTTCAAGCTCTATCTTTTGAAATCAATAATTCATGGAATCCATGCTTGATTGATGAGAATTTACATGAGAAATAAATTAGGGTTTATGGATCAAATTGGGGCTTTTTGAGATTTTATGATTCCATGATTGAATTTAAGTTGAGATCAAGCTAGTATGATGTTAAAATCATGATATTGAGTTGGGATTTAAGTTTTACATGTTTTGATTATTTTGAAGATGATTAGGGTTTATGGATTCAAGTTTAATTTAGGGTTTGTGATGTTGAAATAATGATCTAGTAAGCTTGAATTGTTGTTTGGAAGCAAAACCCTAAGTTAAATTATGTGAGGACCATTTCGGCAAATTGAAAAGTTGAAGGACCAAATCTGAATTTTTAGAATTTGGAGTGTATTTATGTTATTAATGATGTTAGAGATAAGAAAATTAAGTTATAATGCCAAATTGATGTTGAATTGAATTAGAGACCATTTTGACAATTTGTCAAAGTTAAGTGACCAAATCGAAATGGAAGTTTTGTATGGGGGCTAAATCTGATTTTTAGTTGTAATGATGGAATTAAGGTAGTAATGTTGAATTGAGGACTAATTTGCAAAGTTAAGAAGCTTGAATCCTTATCATTGCATTTTAATGACTATTTCGGTAAAGAAGGAAAATTAAGGAGAATTATTGTGAATAATTATTTGATGAAGAATGTCATAAAATGATGGTTTACAGCAAGTAATTGGACTAAATTGAAAAGTAGAGAAGTAAGTATAAAAGTTGAAGTTGTTTATGGAAGTTGTGTAGAAAAAACTGGTTTATGGTAGTAACTTTGAAAATTCACCATAAATTCTACAAAAATGGTTAGAAGGTGAATTTTATACCGATTTAAATATTTGTTCATCTAGTTTCGTGTCCAACAAATGGAAACCGATTTTGAGTTCCGAGTAAAAGAATATGAATTTTTAAGTGGTGAAAGGTCAGAAAACAGTATAACAGGCTGTTTCGAAATTCAATACTGGAAATTGACTTTGAAAATTCGCCATAAATCGTACAAGTTGAATTTGGGCTATTAATTTATATGGTTGAAAATCTTATTGAATCTAGTTTCTTTCAGAACAAACGAAATCGAATTCCGAGTTGTAGATTATTTTATAGAAATATTTCTTTGGAGGTATTGTTAATGAAAGTTCAAATTGGTCACTAAGGACCATAATGAGTTTTTGAACAATACAAGGAAGAAAATAAAAATGTTTGGAGATTTTGTATTCAAATGATTATATTGGACAATATGTCTAAGATATTGTTAGATTGGGATCTAACAAATATTTTACTTATTTGAATTATGAAGTTAAGTTCGAATCAAGGGAGGTTCGAGGTACAATGAAGGAAAGGATCAAAGAGGACTTAGTGAGGCATATTAATACATGGCCCAAGTGAGTGCAATGCATACATAACATGATACATGGATGTTTTATACATCACCGGTAGGACTTGCGGTGAGTTTACCTGATTTATATATTGTCATGATACTTATGTCATTGATCATATATTTGACATATTTTAAATATGTCAAAGGTTGAAAATTAATGCATTGATCACTAGTTATTGATGATGGTATACTATGAATGTTGTTTCGGGTATGAACTGCTTAATGTTAATATAAATTGATATACGTTGCCATTGATGATATAAATGATGAAATAAAGCCCAATGTATGATATAAAGGTTCAATGGTATAGTTGGATATCCATAGGGTCATAAACAGCTGTATAAATATTCTAAGCACTTCGGTGCAATATTCATAAATACTCATTGAGGGTATATTCATGCAAGGTTTGGGTATACGGAAACACTTAGGGTGTTAAGCACTACGGTGCAAATTTTATTAATACTCAATAAGGGTATACTCATGCAAGGTTTGGGTATACGGAAGCACTTAGGGTGTTAAGCACTACGGTGCAAATAATATACATACTCAAGAAAGGTTGGGCATAGGGGGGTGACTCGTGTACATAGAATCTATTAATTCGATACCTTGGGCTAAGTAAACTGAATTGAAATCAAAAAAATAGAATGATAAGCTTGAAAGCTTGCAGACAGTTGGAAAAAAGTATTGGTAAGCATTGAAAGCTTACGAATGGAAATGTCATCGATATTGGTAAGATCTAATCTTATCACTTTGATATAGATATATGCTATTACCTATTTAATTATGTTAATGAGCATGTAATGGTAAGGTGATCATATGCATTATTAATAATTAATAATTAATAATTAATATTGAGATTGATATTATGACAATTGCACTTAAATTTGAATTACTGCCTCACTAAGTAAATACTTAGCGTGTAACTGTTTTACACGTAGGAAAGAAGAAATGGTTGGAGTAAGGAGCTTACACAAACATCATCAATCAATAACAGGTACATCAGTATCAGTAAGATATCTTTTGATACTGTTTGATATTTACTAGTTGGCATGTATATTAAAAGGGTATGCCTGCTCTGATAGAATTTGTATTTTATTTGGTATCTGGATGAATTTTAAATCATGCAATTTTAGGCAGTTTTATTAATTATATCAAGACAAATTAAATTGATAAGTTGCTGCCTGAAAATAAAATCGATTTAAAGATGAAAATATTATTTTTAAACTTTACGCGAATAACTAGATTTGTAAATAAAAACTAAAAACATTGTAACATTTTTAAAGAAATAAAATTTTAACGAGTTACAAATGTAGAGGGTTTTACAAATGTTTTGTGATATCTCTGACTCGTATTCAGCTATGAATACGGGAAAGGGGTATTACAAATCTGTTCCATTTTAGTCCCTATATAATAAAAATCAGTATTAAATGTTCAATTTGTTTTTTAATTATTTTTTTATTTAATTAAGTGCTATTAATTTATATGTGTGATGCATGCTTTAAATATAGCATATAGTATTTTATTTAGATAATTAAATACACTTAGATTTAATAATTGCTTGGAGCCTTTAAGTGTAGGTTCTCTAATTAGGATTTCAATAATTAAATAGGAAATATAATTTAGTAATTAGATGTATTAAATATAAGATTTAAAATCCTAATTTGGATGGTGTTCCATTGTTTACAATGGGGTGTTATCTCAACATGGATTTTAATGAATATATTTAATTTATAAATCACACTTAAAATTGATTATTAATTTAGCTTTTAATTAAACAATTAATTAAGATACATTGTAGTTAATTAAATGTATATCGAATAGAATCTTTGAGGTTCAAATCTGGATGGTGTTCCATTATTTACAATGAGGTGTTATCTCAGCTTTGGTCATAAAGGTGTATATTCGATATACATTTTCACTTATAATTAAATAATAAATTGCTAGAGCCTTAATTAGGACTAGAACTTTAATAATTAGAGGAATTAATTAATTAGGAATATGATTAATTTAAGGGCTTTAAATATATGGAAGGTGTTCAAGTAATTGGCATTTTCACATAAAAGCTATTAAATTAATTAATATTCATAGTTTTAAATAACTAATTAATTAGAGCTTTTTAGGATTAAAACTTAAATTGACAAGACAATAAAATATCATTCATTAAAAACCTTTTATGTTTGGAAATTAATTTTTAAAATATGAATGGGGTGCCACCTAATAGGGTGCTTTTAATCTCGTATTCGAACAAAATGAATTTCCTTATAAAAGGATATCTGCATTCAGAATTTAAATTCAATTAAAAATTATGGGATAAATTAAATTCAAATTATTATTCGAAATTCCAAAATGCCACGTAAAATTAAAGGTACCGATAACGGGCGTTCGTAGGGGTACTAATCCTTCCCTACACGTAACTGACTCCCGAACCCAATTTTTAAAGACATAATCTCTGGTTTGTTTTTCGGTGTCTGGTCTACCTCGAAGTGATCGATGGCGAATCCAAAATGTTTTTCCAAGATAAATAAAGGAAAATTCGATTTAATATGGAAAACCTAAATTTTCAAGATTAAATTAAAATGGCTAGAAAACCCTAATTTTCTAAAAGATCAATCGTCAGGCTATTTTCACACGTTCTAATTTTCCAAAAAATGGTCGCGACAAACTTGGAGCTCCTGTTTTGTAAACTCAATCAAAATGCTTATTTAATTTCTTAGAATTGTGGATTATTTAATGCTTTGAAAATTGCTAAATCTAAGGTTTTAAATGTGAAAATTTTGATGGGTCATATTTGGGTGACCGAATATAGCCCTTCGGATTTAGTGCGGGATTAGAGTGTTACATTTAGTGGCATTAGAGCCTAGGTTTAGCGGTTCTAGGAAACCCCGGGGTGGTATAGAGGTCATGGTAAGGTGTCTAGAAAATACAAGCCTATAAATTTAAGTTGTACTCTTCCAAGACTGGGAATCCTAATGCTGCTACCTTATTTCCTTATGATTTTAGAAAAATCGATGGTTGGTGATGTCGGAAATGACTAGGAAAGTCGTGCCGAGAGTCATATCTCTCAAGCGAAAGACTTCAATAATGAGTCTATCTCAGATGTTAGGGATATGAGTCTTTTGAGAGGTACCAAAAACGGATGGGTGAACCACCTCTATGATCTTACATCTGCTCTCTTGCATGTGGTGCAAGCTATCCCGAGGCAATTTGATACGCCTCGCAAGACCCCTGTAGAGAGACTTTATCGTTTTAGGCCTAAAAATTTTGAAGGTTTGGGTGAGGATAACCCGATCAAGGCTGACCAATGGTTAAGAGGCACTCAGAATATTTTGAGTCAGACGAGAGGGTGTCCAGAAGTTAACCTCGATTGTATTGTCTCCCTTTTTAAGGGAAATGCACATGAGTGGTGGAAAACTGTTGTATTAGGATTGCAGCCTGTACTTCTAACTTGGGATGTCTTTTTGGACGAGTTTAGGAATAAGTACATTAGTGAGGCTCACATGGATGAGATGAAAGATCAGTTCCTACATCTAGTTAAGGGGGTTGAATAGTGTTTGAGTATGAGTAAGATTTTCTACGGTTGAGCCGATATGCTCCGGAGTTAGTTGCCGCTGAAGAGTTGAGGTACAAGAGGTTTAGGCATAGATTGAATATCGACGTCTAGATGCATGTGATAGTGGGTCCACTTGGGATATTTTTAGAGTTAGCCAATAGTACAAAGGTACTCAAACGACTCTAGGTTTGACACCAAGTTAGATAGAGGACTTTAGGGGACATGTTGGGGGGACCCAAGACATCATAAGTCCTTTTTAGGCTTCGTCGAGGAGGTTCCATGCTCTGAGGGGTTTAAAGAAAGTTGTTTTAGATCAGCTACCGAGAGTCAGTCAGAGGTCTAGATCAAGGGTTCGTAGGGGCTCCTTGATTTTTTCTCTTGAGGGAAGTTTTGATGGTTCAGCCAGAATGTCACACCCACCAGTTTGTGAGCATTATTGTCGACATTATCTTAAAGTGTGCTTATTGCTTTGGAGGGTTTGCTATAGGTGTCGAGCACTGGTTACATGGTGAAAGACTATCCAGTTATAGATAATGGTACTCCAGTTCAGTCTTAGAGGTTGACTCCTTCTCGCATGGTCAAGAGTTTTGCTAGATATGGTACTAGGGCATTGTCTGGACACCAGGGTAAAGGTACCGTGAGACTGTAATACCCCAATCTTTGCTTAGTGACCAAATTGTAAAGAATTAAAAGTTGGTGGTTTTAGTTTAGTGACTAAAACATAAAATTTTAAAGTTTGGTGGTTAAAGTGAAAAGTTGAGAAAACTTCAAGGAACAACATGGTAATTTTCCCAATAATTATTTTTTTCTATAATTAAATAGATCACCTAAGGGTGTGGATCGAATATAAAAATTATGGTTTGATCTGATGTATCTATTATTGGGAAATTACGTTAAAGTTTAAATGGAATTCGGGTAATCGTATAAGCTCGAAATGTTATAGAATTTTGAAGGGAGTCTTAAAAAGACTCGAGGAATATGAAATTATGGTATTGAATTGTTTTTAATCATTTTAGATTCGATTTTTACTCAGTATTTTGTATAGGTGATGGAATGACAATTTTGAAGATAAGTTATTTCATAAATGGCATTATAGTTATTTCACCTATACTTTTAATACAAATTAATTATGGAAAAGGATAAAATATAGGTGTGGACTTGTGATTGGTTATAACTCAAGGGTAAAATGGTCATTTGACTATTTTAAAGATTTTTATTATTAATTAGCCAAATTGAAGACAATTTGCATCAAATTAAATCAAAAGAAAGTTTGAGAAATTTCTCAATTTCTCTTCAAAGTGCCAAAATCCCTAGCAAGGTAAGAACAAAATTTTCAATTCAATTTTTGGCTTGATTTGTTTGGTTTTTGGCTTGAGACATGAAACAATAAATTTATCTCCATGGAATTCTCTTTCATTTGACATAAGTTTTGCATAATTTCCATGTCTCTAAGTTGAGATTGGTGATTAGAGTGGATGAAGAACATGTTGGTTTTTCATGTTTTAAGGTTCAAACATGTTGAAATTGGTGTTATGGTGTTGATTCTATGCTTGAAATGATCAAAACTTCATGGAAAATCTATAGGGACCAATTCGGCAATTTAGAGAAATTTAGGGGAAATTATTGCAAAAATTATTTTGATGCTGGAAATGATAGGAATAATGTTTGGCATGTTTAATTTTGTGATTTGAATGAAAATCCCTAATTAGATTATATTAGGGACCAAAGTGTAAACTTTGTAAAGTTTAGGGATTTGATTTTTGAGCTTGTAGTTATGGAATATTATATTGGAGAATTAATTGAAGTGGTTCAAATATTGATTATGAAGCGCAAATCAATAATTGGGATCAAAATGATCATTCGGCTACCTTGGGGACCAAAGTGAATTTTTTTAAAGTTTGGGTCCTAAAGTGTAAAGGATGGAAAATGTAAGGACTAGACTTGAAAATTATGGTTGGAAGCTTAAAATAGTCCATAGGGACTAAAATAGGTATTTTAGGTAAAAAGTTAAAGATTTGGAGAAAATATGAGAAAATGTGATTCAAATCTAGATAGTTTTATCGGACCAATTTGCGTATAATGGATAGTTATTTTAATTACTTTCCATTATGGATCGAATATGTATTAACATATGCTTGGAATGGTATATGTTATTTTTATGTAGATTTTGATATAAACCGAGATCGTCCCAATAAAAAAAGAAAAGAAAAGGATCGGGAGTAAAATCAAATAGCGAGGTTAATTATCAAGGCTAAGGTGAGTGCATACATGTATTTAAAAGCATGTTTATTAACATACATATTATAGGGAGACTTGTGATAAGTCAACCTAAAAGGTAAAGATTTTTATATGGCATAACATGTTTTGCATGATACATTATTTTACCGATTTAAAGATCGTGCCATATCTTTATGCTTACAAATGGTTTATAGCATGATATATATGACAAGCTACTTTATATAGTTTTTAAATGACATGTATACCATGAATTATATAGAACACATTGGAGTATGAACTGCTCCAGTATGAATATGTTTTACAGGATATAAATTGTTATTGGGTTGCTTGCCATTTTGCAGGAATTATTTTAAGTTGCCTTTGGTAGTATAATATTAAGTTTGACAATAAAGTGGTATACCATTAGAGTCCTACAGTTATTTGACACGTGTCCTATAGTTATTTGACATTTCATTATGTCCTACAATCATCTGACACTTTATAGTGTCCTACAGTTATTTGACACTTCATTGTGTCCTACAGTTACCTGGCACTTAAATCTGTCCACAGTTTACAAAAAAGAATAGTACTTTTAAAGTACACGACTTGTTTATTAGTCACTTGATATTTACCTTGGGCTATATGATTTTCACAAGATAATTATATGTTCTTGCATAAATATTCCTGCATTACAGATTATGTGATTTAAAGATTATCATGCTTATGAAAAATATCATGCATTATAAGGTAATTTATATATGTTACTCATCTTATGCCTCACTGAGAAATACTCAGCGTGTATTATTGTTATACACATAGGTAAAAGGAGTTAGGATCGACAGCTTTTGCATCGTCTTCTACTATGGAAGTACCAAATCAACAGGTTAATTTGAGTGCTTATGACATCCTTGTTTTGTGTATTTAATGGTGGCATGTATTTAATAAACCTGTCTTTTGTTAAAATACTGTATTCGAATATGTAATAGTTTTATAAATCTTTTGTAGATGTTAATTATTATTATTATTATATGTTTTGATATGATTATATTATTTACGTAAAAAGTTTTACTATCGAATATTAAATTATATTTTTATTTCTAAATTAGACAAAGTTAAGCGTGCTTGAACTAGAGAAATTTAAAGATGGGTGACCACTAGGAAATTATTTAAAAAAAATTAAATTTCCCCAGTTTTTAGATTAAAGATATTTTAAAAGTCTATAACATCTTTGACTCGTGTTCGGTGTACGAATACGGTAAAGGAGTGTTATAGAGACCCACTGTTAGAGTCGATGCTCGAGTCGTTGTTAGCCAATCTACCGTTCATGATAGAAATGAAAGCCTTGCCACCAATGATATGTTAGATACCTATGTTTTGTTTTTGTTTCAGTTGTTGCATTGATGAAAATTTGATTTCTCGTTCATAAAATGGTTTTAATTCTTATTGAATAAGTGTTGTGGTAAGATCTAGAGGTTGATGATTGGATTGATTAATTTTTTAGATTTGTAAGTGTTTGTAGGTAGGGTTTTTACCGTGGATGGTGAGTGAGGATTGAGAGTAACGGTCTCCGTAATTTGTTAGATTTACTCTGACACTAGGTAGTGAATGTTACCCTTAGTATTGGTTGGTCATATGAGCATGACATGTTTTGTAGTTTTTGAGTAAGAGTCTTGAAGCTTTGTGGTTCTAGGTGAACCCATTTGTTGGAAATGGTCGTGATAAACCATTACCTTCCTAGCATGATTGTTATGTTTTAGTGATATTAGTTCAAGAGCAGTTTTGTAAGTTATGAGACATCCCCAACCCACGTGATGGATACAAGGGTTGAGAGAGTCTAAAGCTTTAGAGCTTACGGAAGTTTAAGGGGTTGTTGAGGTGTTTTTCAAATAATGAGCGGGCTTGTCTCTTGATTATGGGTTAGAACCCATGATAGAGGTAATGTCGAGTTTGGTGTTAGTGTCCATCACCTTGTGGTATGGCACCGGCTTAACTTTTAGTGTGGTGACTCATTTGTAAAGATAAGTGAATACGGGTGTCATCGCCAAGTGGTTCACCTTGGGATATGCCTATGTTAGTATGATGAGGAGTGGTGGCATTGGATATGGTGAGCTGGTATGTAATGGTGGAGGATTATTACCCGTTCTTGGAGGTCGGTGACCTTGCAAGTAGTTGTTGAGTTTCGAGGTTTTTGTATGATGATTTAAATTTGAGTATCATAAATTGAAGGTTATAAAGAAGTCATAATAAGATTGCATTCGATGTGGTGATTGGACTCTAAGGACAAATCGTGATATAGTTCGGACTCTGAGTGTGTCGGTTTAATCATGAGGCGCGATGAATTGAGTGTTTGCTCTACCATGTTTTTGGATAGATTGTCTACCTTTTTGGTAAAACAACAAGAAGATTATCAGAGTAGTGCAACGAAAATGTGATTTATCGACTATGGTTATGTGGGACTAGAATTTTTAAATGGGGGCAAATCTTGTTGGAAGAACCTTTTGAAAGTTTTTGAGGGCTTGATAGAGTTTTAACACAATGGTTCATTAGAATTAAGTGGTTGGTTTGGAAGAGAATATTAGAACCTTCGATAGTAGTTGGATGAGTTTTGATCTCTAAAAGAGTTCGTAAGCGGCAACGATTTCTTTTTGGAATCAAGTGGCTCAATTGTGGAGTTGCATGATCGTAAGTTAGCTTCCATTAGATCGAGTTGAGTACAAGTAAAGTGAAGTGCTAGGTCTTGTCTTGTTAGCCAAGTTGGAGAAGAAGAACTGATAAATCAAGATAGATTGATGGCAGAGTTTGATTGTCAGAGTTTGCTTGTTCTTGATATGGTTGGCCATGGTGTTAATAATAAATGAAGAAGTGTCCATTGTAGTATACCTTTGGGGAAGTGTCGCGTTCTGGACGTAGATGAGGTTTGAGTTCTAGGGTGTTGAACCGTGGAAGATGGTAGTGAGGATGGTTAATTGAGATAAAACTCATTCGTAGTGAGTTCCTTGGGTTGATGCTTGGACAATATCATTGAGTCCATCCCATGTTATTATGTTAAGGAGTTCGATTTAGGTGTTGTTCGATGGTTGAGAATGAATCGTTGGGGGCTTATGGGAGAGGTATTACGGAGTTCGGTGCTGTAAGTTTTAGCTAAGGAAGTTTTGTAGAGGAATTTTAGAATCAAGGTAAATGTTTGCGAGCTGGGTAATGGTTGGATCATAGATAATTGTATCTTATTTCTTTGATTAAATTTCAAGGACAAATTTTCCTTTTATGAGGAGAGCTAAATTTTTGAGTCAATGATTTGGGCGTTGACCCGGGTTATGGACCTTCATGTTGGTTGGAGTAATTGGACTCATTGGGCCAAGTTTGGGCTTTGTTGGATGAGTATTGAGCTTTATGGGTGTGGAAAGTGACCATTGTGTGACAAGGGAGAAAGTGGAGGTTTATATGGGGTCATTATACCCTTTTAAAGGAGAAATGCTGATTTCTCTCACCTTATTTTGGTTTTCACGTGAAAAAGGGGGAGACTACATTACATCATCTTCCTCATCCCTTTTCTTTCTTCCATCCTCTTCATCTTTCTTCCAAGACACCTTATTTTCAAACTTTAAAGATCCAAACTTTCTTTACTAATCCTTTTATCCGAGATTCAAGGTTGAGATATGTTAATCCCCTCTTCATGAGCTTCATGAAAAGCATAATTTTGTGGTGGAAAGGTAAGGGTTGTGATTATGTGTTTTTGGAAGGTTTAAGCTTTTGGAGCTTTTCCCATGTTTTTAAGGTTGATAATCTGTACCCAAACCTTTCTTTAGTATTTGGGTTAAGTCTTGATTCATTTCCTTGTATGTGTGGTGGAAAGGAGGTGATTAGGAGTTCTTCCATGCTTGAGTCAAAGAAAAAAAGTTGAAGGTTTTGCTTGGAAGATTGATTTCGGGATTTCTATCTAAAAGTCAGTACATCTCTGACTCTTACTCTTCTTCAGGATCATAAAGTGAACGCCTTGCTTGATTTTGTGATTTAAGATTGCTAGAATTGATGTTTTGGTAGTTTAAAGCTTTGTAAATGGTAAATCTCGGATTAAATGCTAGTAAGGTGTAAAAATGGTAGCAAAGCACCCTAAATGACTTCCATTAAATGCTAGTAAGGGGTTGTTGAGTTTAAAGCCTAGGAAGCCATTTCTAGGCTTCATTATCGGTACACGGGGAGGCAGTACCGATACATTTGTGTTATGAGTTTAAGAACATTATTCATTGAGGATGAACTATTAGTGGGGTATCGATATCGTGTCCAACTGATATTGGTATACCCTTCAAGCGAATATTGGTATGGGTGACCCATACCGATACGTCTAAGTTTGTGAAATTCTTGTAAGCTATTTTAGTATCGGTACGTGGGTGAGTATCGATACCCAATGCCCAAGTACCTATATGGTCGATCCAGTATCGGTACCAAGAGCATTTGGGGAATTTCAGTAAGCTCGATTTGTATTGGTACACATATGAGTATTGATACCCATAGGGTACCGTACTGGTACGTGAGGGCCTGTATCGATACCCACTAGGCATTTTGCCCGAGAATTACATTTTGGGTTTGAGGGACATATAATTCGAGATATATGGCCCGATAGGCTTCTAATGTGACAAAAAAATTGTAAAACTAAGAAACGGAGATTTAACCCTCATGTATGAGCATAATGTGTAATAGCATAGTGGTGATAAATTGTGAAGTGAACAATGTTAGTTGGTGTTGTGCTTTGGGGCAATTGTATGATAGATTGGCTTGGTGCAACTTACCTCTTGGTGAGGTGTATGAATGCTCGGAGAGCATGTATTATCTTATGATTTTTGTAAAGGAATCTGGATGTCCTAGAGTGAGTACTACGGTACTTATATAAGAGGATGCGTACTTCGGACTGATTGAACAAGTACATTCAATGTACCCATGGGCTGAGTGATATGGGTGTGGTTAAAAACTTATCTGTGGCTATGTTGATTCGGATAAGGTAATTAACTCGATAGGCTGAGTGAGCTCGAGTAACCTGATAGGCAGAGTGACCTTATGTAAGGACCACTTGTGGCTAATGTGATCCAAGTATGTCTAAGATGTATCAGTGGCTATGGTGATTCGAATATGGTCTATTTAACTCGACGGTTGTGTGAACACGAGTAACCCGACGACTATGTGAGCACGGGTAAAGTAGGGCTTTGTTGGCCATTTTGTAGATGATGTATGGATTAATTTATGTATGTTGTGTGGATGCTATGGATGATGGCCTATGAATGAATTGACTTGATAGGCTATGTGACCTCGAGTATGGAAAAGCTTTGTAAAACATGTAAGATTTCTTGTAGACTTATGATGCCATTAGATAGGTGACCTAAGAACTCTAGTTGTGTAGTCTAGAAGATGACTCATATATAGTAAAGCCTTATCTATTCTCTCTAAACTATAGTTATCTCGTATGCTTATTTCATGATAATCACGAATTATGGTAGAGTAGATATGTACCACTGAGCTTTGTAAGCTCAGCGTTCGGAATCATTGTTTCCATTCGCAGGTTAGTAGGTTGATCGTGGCCAATGAGCACATCAAGAAGGGATTTCCAGCATCGCATCGCTTTAAAGTACAATGATTAGTATTTAGTCTTGGGCTTATGTATTCATAGGACCTTACAAATATTGAGTCTGTAAACTCTATTTATTTTGCTATTTTTTATATACGATGTTTTAAACTTGGAGCTTATGTTTTGTAAACTCAATTAAAAATGCTTATTTAATTTCATAGAATTGTGGATGATCTAATGCTTTGAAAATGGCTAAATCTAAGGTTTTAAATGTGAAAATTTTGATGGGTCGTATTTGGGTGACCCAAATGTAGCGCTTCGGATCTGGTGCGAGATCGAGGTGTTATTGAGACAGCAACACTCGTTGAATCGGCAAACAAAGCCATCGAACAACAATAGATGAACAAACAACATCAACCACCAAGAGAGAGCGAGGGCCACAACAGAGGAAAACATCTGAGCAACCTTCATTCTCTTTCAACGGCCACTATCTGTGAGAACCGACACAAGAACAAGACATGTATGAGAAAACAAGAAAAAAACCAGCAAGAGAAACAAGTAGGGACAAAACCCAAAGAAAAACTAGAGAAGAGAGCATAAAGGGCAAGAACCAGAAGCCTTATGTTGTCTCCTTTGAACATGTCATCGATTAACGACAATGCCTAACTCCCGACACCCTTTGACACCTAACGATTCACCAAAAGACGTCGAAAGAGAAAGTCTCCATCGAACGATAAAAAAAACTTATGAAGAAGTCAAAATCAAGAGTCGAGAAAGAAAAGGCAAAAAAAACAAAT
The DNA here is from genome assembly GCA_019671005.1 of Hibiscus mutabilis. NCBI lineage: Eukaryota > Viridiplantae > Streptophyta > Magnoliopsida > Malvales > Malvaceae > Hibiscus > Hibiscus mutabilis. Next base: position 20,429,911 of record CM033733.1, on the reverse strand, counting down.
TGAGAGCTAAATGAAGAGAAAGGTGGGAAGGGTGGTTGCCACTTCTATCGAAGCAAGCGGCGTCACCCCAAGAAAACTCTAAAGTAAAGAAACCTAATACCGATAGAGAGAAGACAAAGAAATTTTTTTAGAGAGAAGCGTTGTATGTTTTATTTACTTTCTTTAATTAGCTGTCTGCCTGTCTCTAAGGTACAATTCCTCAAAGGCTTTTTGGAAACTAAATCCTAGGTAACAAATCAAGGCTAAGGAGGAGAGCAAGTTTGATAAACCCTGGTGATGAACTTGGGCATTTCTTAATCCTCCGTTTTGAGCCGCTTTACTTCACACAGCCTTAACTCACACTCAAGGAACACTCATTTTATCTTGCTTAGTGAAAAGTGTATTTGAATTATTACGTTTTATCGGCTTAGCCACCTACGGTCGAGGATTCCTTTTCTAAGGTGATTCATTCGAGGGTTTCCAGACCCTTTACTCGCCCAGGCAGAACACGAGCTACATCTTACGAAGACCTAACCACATTAGTCGACTATCGTCGAGGTATCTCCTCTCGCTTTGTGATTATTGGGGTGCTTGCTATAATGTTCGAGAAAGGTCTGCCAGTCTCGACTGAAAAGAAAGAGAAGAGACATCATCATCCTCTTTTAGGGTGTTTTCATTTTTGGCCACACAAAGTAAAAACTTGAAATTTTAATCACTCAAATGTTAAATCTCGTAAGAGATGTTGATGTGACATCTAACCAAATTAAAATCACTTTTACGTATCTTCAACATTTTTCATCAATCAACCCCCTTCTACCACAATTTTTATCAAGTCACTACATTATTCGGACTACCGCACCTATCCATCTTTGTCTCTAACCCACTCCATCAACTATTGATATAACACTATCGATGGGATTCAATAATTATATTTTTTCAATAATTTTTAGCATATATAATTAACTATGGTGGTATTCTTTAGTTCTCATTGTTCTGGTACTTGATTTGGCTAGTTTTGTTAGTTTTATTATATATATATATTTGAGTAAATATATGTATATTCTGCTTTGTAAGTTTTTGGTATTTGAATCTCAAACCTTTCATGGATTTGATTTTAAAATCCGCTAGTTTTCTTAGTTTTATTATGTTTTGTTTTCTCATATATTTGAAGGAAAATAATTATTTAAATTATATAGATAAAAAATTTAATTTTAAAAATATAATTTTTAAAAATGGAATAATAAAATGAGCCTATGGGATGGATTTTTTGGGACAAAACCTATCTAATCCTAATCCTACTTAGAGGAGAGGGGAGGAAAGACTCTAGGAGAAGAAAATGAGTGCTCCTATTGAGTCTAGGGAAAGGAAGGGGTGCTCCTATTTGAATAGCAAGAATTTAAATTTATCAACATAAATTACCTACAAGTAAGATTTTGTTTGTATCCTACCGTTCAACATGCTTTTCTTCTTTTAATTCTTTTTTTTCCCAACATTCAAATGCACTTCGGAAAAGCTCATAATCAAGATTCAAAATTAATTATGGCTGACTAAACTTCATCCGACAATATGAAACCACTAATATAAAAACGCAAGGAAAATAATAGGGTAAATTATAAATTTCACTACTCAACTTTCTTCTCTATCCTATTTTATTCATTGAAATTTAAAAAATTTCAGAATTTAATCACACTCCCATTTGCACCTATTTTAGTCACTCGGGCATTAAATCATAAATGGAATCACGTTTTTGCTGACATGGTAGCCACATGTCATCCATGTCATTTTCTCTTTTTTCTTTGTTTTTTTATTTTATCTTTTTTCCCAAAGATGAATGTTTTACACTTTCGTTCCTGTTTCATGTTGACGTTGGAATCATTGTTCTTCGATGTCTTTTCTTACAACTCGAGACACCAATGAACTCATATCATCATCTTCTACCAATCTACCAGTTTAGATTTCCCCAAAATCACTTTAAAACTAAGAAACTTCAATTCAAAACCAAAAACTCGCAAAACACCAAATCACTATGATCCACAATATCCACTATCCGATCAGTGTGGAACCAAGATACACATTTAGCTTCCTCCTTCTCCACCTCACCACGGTTGGGAGTTAGGAAAAAAAATCCCCATCATTGAGAAATAAAAGGTAATCAGAGACCATGGGTTTTCACAAAGAATGAGGAAAGTTTTGGGGCCATTTCATATTTTTAAAAGATATATGTCCAACCATAACTCCATTAAGTACTTAATGGCATAATGATCAAAATAGAAGCAAATAAAAAATTCAGTGATTGAATTAAAAAATTTAAAACTTTAGTGATCAAAATATGAGTAAAGATAAAGTTGAGTGATGAAATTTGTAATTTATCTAAAATAATACCATGCATTCAGTTAACCATAAAAATATGAAAAATAATTATATTAGGGGTATTAAAATACAATTAATATTGTAATAAAAAATTTTGATAAGAAAGGGGTACTACTATAGGTCTCGTTAAAAACCTCCATACGCCTAAATGGAGGAAAAAAGTACCCATAGCAGTATGTTACAGAATTATCGAGATAGACTCGAACAAAAAAACTAGAAACAACAATACAAGAGAAATACTAGAACTAAAAAAGCCAAAAGCAAAACGATTTAACTCGTGTCCTCCTCCTTCCTGATCATGTCAGCGAGATCCAAGGGTTTATGTTGCAATTCAATGACATCAATAGGGGCGCCACAGCTTAAGGCTACAATCTTATCAGTTATCATATTCTTCACCCGATTAATGTGTCGAACCTCTACATTCCAATTTCGAGACAGGATCGCATGGATCACTTCCAAAAAGCACATCCTTTGAGAGCATCAGATTGATGCTGTAAAACTTTGGCCACCTCACTATTATCCATTTCCAATTGAACAAGCCCAAGTAACCTAAACCGGCTATCCTAGAAAAGCTAACCCTAATTTCTTAACACACCAAACCCTAGCCTCCAGCCGCCAACCCTTCAGCTGTCACCCCTTCATCTCCTTCCAGAAGCTTCCCAAACTGGCCACATCGGCAGCCACATCATCATCAACGACCATGGCAGTAGCACCACTACCACGTCAAAGCCACGATAATGCCACGCAGGCCTGGTCCCCTCTTTGCTGCTCCCTCTCTCCTTACATTCGACCAAAAATGCCAGGTCTGGTCCCCTCATACGAGCACCTGCAATAGCCTCCAACAAACAAGCAATAGTGCATGCAACAAAATCAGAACACAGAGTACAATTGGGCAGTCTTTTTTATTTTCTTTTTTTTTAAAATCAGTGTAATTTGGCTATATAAAGCCAGAATCAAAATGATGTAAGGTGAGTTTTTTTATATCAATAGAAGCAATTTTTTTTCCAAAGGTATTCTTTTTTATCTTTATTTTGCATCTCAAACATAAAAAAATAAAAAGTAAAGGCTGGGGTTTTATACCTTCTTCGTCAAGCGTTGCCGTGGTCTTTTCTTTTTTACTCCTAAACTCATTGAACCTAGTATCACGAAAGGATTTTTTTTAAATCGTTTCGTTTTTTAAATAAAAAAGGATTTGGGTTTTTTTTGTTAAATAAAAAAAGAGTTATTTTTTTAGAAAATAGTTTTAGATTTGAGTATAAAAAATAAAGAAAAGGTTTTTTTGCCGTCAGCCACCTCTAGCGGTGGCCGAGACGACATCGGATGGTGGTTTAGCCTACCGATTTCTGAAAACAAAAGGGCTAGGGTTTATTCTTTTCTGAGTGTTTTTGAAGGGTTTTTTTTTCATTTTTGCTTTTGAAACCAAAATGAAGTTAGAGGCAAAATTTTTGCCCTGAGTTTTGGAATATATACGCGAGGTGACTCGGATTCGGGAGAAGGATCCGCGCGTTTTGGTCTTTGGGTAAATTTTCCTCTTGGTCCTCGAAGTTTCTTCTCGTTTTCAAACAGGACATGGGTTAATACCCTTTTCAGTCCCTTCCCTTTATTTTTAAAACCGGTTTCGGCCTTTTGGAATTCTGTTTTTGTTTTGATTTAGCCCCTTATTTATGTTTTTCTTCAATTTCAGTCCTAAATTCTTACGTATTATATTTATATATCATATTATCTTATATATCAAATGCTATATAATATTATATATATTATACTATGTTACGTATATATATACCATATTATATTATATAGTGTTTATATATTATTTATTATCATATATATTATATATTATATATTATACTACATATTGTACATATTATAATATTTTTCATTATATATTTTATTGTTTACATAATTTATATTCGAATCGGTCTTACGGTGACTCGTAAAGGGGAATGACCCGTTTAGTGTAGTCTTTAAATTCTCGCACATATTTTCTCGCATCTAAATTCTAACTTTTAATTTCTCGCATTTTATTTTTTTGCAATTTAAATTACCTCATTTAATTTCCCCTCTTTACTTTTTCGCATTTTATCTTTTGTTCAATTCGGTCCTTTTTTCGGACTATTTAATTCCCACCTTTTATTTATGCTCTTATTTTATATATATTTGCTTTGATTTATTTCCTCGCATTCGACTTATTAATTGTTAATGCAACGCCCTTTTATTCAATAGTAAATATGGTCAGTATCAGTCATAGTGGTAGTGGTTCTTTTATTTATTCTCGAATAACGGGGCATTTAAAATTTACTCGCATTTTTTAAACGGATCTTAAATTAATTTAAAATTTGAACTCGCAAATTTCCAATTAAGGCAAATTGTATTCGACTAGGTACCAATTTTTGGACGGTGTAAGGGTGCTAATCCTTCCCCATCCGTAACCGACTCCCAGACTCGTTTTCAAAAGAATCTTTAGTTTCATTTTTGGTGTCCGGTCTGCTTTTAAAAATGATCGGTGGTGACTCCAGTCTTTTATTTTTTAAAATCGATTTTTCAAAACAAAAATCCCCAATTCTTTCAATCTTCAATATTCCCTAATTTTCAAAACTTTTCAAAAATATCCCTAAAAATTTCAAAGTTCATAAAAATCCCCCAAATTTCAAAAATTTCAAAACAAAAAAAATGCCTAATTATTTCTTTTTTAGCGATTTTTAAAGGAGATCGCTACACATTACATACACTGGTATTGCCTAAAGAACAAGCTTAGCTAGAGTGATTCGCCCAGCTAACGACAAAGTCTTCGCTGCCCAACCGAAGAGCCTAGAAGCCATCTTGTCAAGAAGATAAGAAAAAGTAGCCTTCGTGACTCTTTTATGAAGGAGAGGAACTCTTAGATATTTTTCAAGATCAAACATAACTTCAAATCGCAACACATGAGCCAAGGCACTGCGATAATTCAAAGGACAATTTTTGGAGAAGTGAATTTGCGTCTTAGCAACAATGCCCTAGTGTCCCGAATTTCTACAGAAGCCTTTCATAACATCCCTAGCAACCAACAACTAGTCCATGTTCGCTTCAACAAATAAAATTAGATCATCCGCTAAGAAAAGGTGGGACAGCCCTAGGCCATTGCGAGCAAGCTTAATTGGTTTCCACTCGCCCAAATCCAGACTTTCCTTAATGGCTTGCGATATTCTTTCCATGCACAAAACAAACAAATATGGTGACATGGGATCGCCTTGACGAATTCCTCTTGCAGGCGTGAAGCGATAAATAACCTCCCCATTTTAAAGAATTTGGGTAGATACCGATCGAACACGTGTCATAATGAGAGCTATAAATCTAACAGGAAGGCCAACTGCATACAACTTCTCTTCAATAAAGTCTCACTCTAAACGATCATAAGTCTTCTCTAAGTCCACCTTAATAGCAATCTAATTCTTTTTTCCAATTTTTTCCCCATCGAATGCATAACCTCTTGCGCAAGAATGATGTTATCAGTGATTTGTCAACTTGGAACAAAACTCGACTATGTATCATCCACCCACTTCTCAAGCAAAGGCTTCATACGGCTCACCAAAAATTTTGTAACAATTTTCTAAAGGACAGTACATAAGCTAATTGGTCGCAACTGATTAATGAGCTCAGGACTAGCAACCTTCGAAATCAAAACAAATAACGTCTGATTAGCCCAATCTGACAAAGCGAAAGACAGATGAACCCACTATCTCTCAATTCTTCTGATAGAACGCCACATGTATGCCATCAACCCTTGGTGATTTTAAAGGAGCCATGTCAAAAACATGTCTATGCACTTCCTCCATGGTCACTTCCGCAAGGAGAGGTCAAAGCACTACTTCACTATACCGATGGAAGCCGCACGCAATATCCACCATAGGAGTATATCGCGGTTCGCTTGTGAACAAATTCTTGAAAAAATCCACCGTGTGATTTTGAGCACGTTAGGGTCAGCACTCCAAGTACCATCTGACAATATCAATCTCCAAATTAAATTGCTTTTTCACCTAACTATCGTGACAATGTGAAAATAAGCAGTGTTTCTGTCCCTATTTTCAATCCAAATAGCGCGCAACTTCTGATGCCACAAACTTTCTTCTTGAGCCAAGACTAAATCGAGCTCAGTTTTAAGGTCCATTTCTAACTGCACATGGCAGGGAGCACTCGATCTCTCCAAAGCTTTCTCAACACCCCTTATATGAGCAAGAAAACGGGCTTTACGTCGGCCAATATGCCCAAATACTTCAGAATTCCACACACGACTTTTGCCTTGGAACTCTACAATATTATCATGAATTGGTCTACCCTCATGCCAAGCATCTTCCAAGATATTATGAAAATCCGGGTGGTTATTCCCTGCCGTAATATATTGATAAGGCCGAGATTGATTCCCAAACCATTTAAAACCCGTGTCCAAAAGCACCTGTCGATGATCCGACCACAGCTACTAGAGGTGCACAACCTTAGAGAGCAAAAACATCATACCAAACAGAGTTACATAGGCAACGATCCAATCTTTGCGACAAAAAGCCATGCTTCCATGTAAACTGAGGACTAGAGAAACCCATATCAATCAAGCTTGACTCAAACATAAAATCGTAAAAACGCTGACAACCCCCAACCTCCTGTTAAAACCTCCATGTCATTTCGTAGTACTACTAATGACATTAAGTTCACCACCAACAACCCATGACCAACCCAGCTCTGGTTCTAAAGTTTTGAGATGATCGTATAGAACTCTCCTTTGACCAACATTCGGACTAGCATAAGTGAAGGTCACAGAATTTTTCCTCCCTTGAAGACAGTGAAAAATTCTGTGAACAAATTGCCTAGAAACAATGAGGACATCAAAATGTACTGTATTCTGCCACAAAATCCAAATACCCCCTAAAACCCCAAATGCTTCTACCTTGTAAGAGAACTCAAACCCAGACCGCCGAATGAAATTATCTGCATTTTTGCCACTCACTTTCGATTCAAAAAGAGCAAGCATATCAGGCTTCTAATTCCTTACCAGTAGCTTAAAATATTTATGAAAACCTGGGGCAAGAGTCCTTGTATATTCCAAAAGATTAGTTTAACCATAAAATAAAGAGGGAAAAAAGAAAGACACTAGAATTTGACCTGTATATCATCACTGATCTACTTATCAAAAGCTATGTTCTCGCACCACTATACATGCGTATCTGCCTCCTCATTCGGCACCAGAGTATCCCCCAATGCATAAGCCTCAGCTGCTTTAGCCTGGTCCAGCTCCGAAATAAGTGAAAAGGTGTAGCCTGGTCCACTAGGCTTCTGCTTCTCCCAAATTCCAGGAACTCCTTTCGATGCCCCCTTACTCATTGTACCACGGATCGATTTAGGAAAAACACGAAATTTTTTTCATGGAGCACTAAGCTCTTTCCATTTCCCCTACCTGAACTGCAGAGTGCTTGTCTTTTTTTATGGTAAAAAAACTGAAACTACCCTCTCTGCCGAGGCTACATGCGCAACAACCTTCATTGTGGTCCCACCCTGACTCTTCGCTGAATCTTTCCCAGTATCAATATTCTTTCCCTATTGTGAGATCCCCTTATTCGCACTATTCGCAGCCTTGCCAGACCCACTAAGTTCCTTGTTTTTGCTTAACTCAGCATGCGCAGACATGCTTGTTTGCCGGGTATCCAACACACCCGTTTCATAGCCCCCACTAGTGTGAGCCGTCAATGTCCCAACTTGTATCACTTGCTCAATCATCCTTTCCTCATCGGGGGTCACAGCCAAGGAATCAAATCTTAACCCTATTTATGTCCTGCAGGTGGGATATTTGGTGTGCTAGCAGCCTCTTTACGGTTCACAAACTGTCTTTTTTTCTGCTCACAGCCTGCATTCAAGGCCCATAGAGCTCATCAGGTTTCCTTGGTTTTCGGTTATCCACAGGCAAAGTGGTGTCATTATTTATATCCTTTCCACACACCTCCTTAGCATGCTCAAACTTCCCACAACCATAGCAAATCGTCGGTAAGCCCTCGTATTCAATGTCCTGACGCTGCCCATCAATGATAATCCCCGACTTTAAAAGTTTATTCAAATCTACAATAATTGTTAGTTGTGCAAAATAGCCCCTCTTCCCCTTTCGTTGTATTGTGCAAACAGCCTGCCCAATATGTCACGCCTGAGAAGAGGCGGGATCATTAATCTCACATCGGAAAAAAAAAGGAGGTCTTGGATATAAATACGGTAGCGCTGCACATCCTATCAGACATGTCTTTTGGGAAGAGGGTAATGGCCCCGTGACAAGTGGTATCAGAGCGACCCTTTGACTGCCCGATTTCACGCCGAGCATCCATGAGTGGGGTAGGCAGGGTGGACAACTGTGACAAGGTGGCCCATCACGAGAGCGGAAGCTCGTGACGAGGGCGTCACGAGGTTGAGTGGGGAGAATGTCACTCCTGAAAAGAGGCGGGGTCATTAATCCCACATCGGAAAGGAAAAGGGAGGTCTTGGGATATAAATACGGTGGTGCTGCACATCCTATCAGACATGTCTTTTGGGAAGAGGGTAATGGCCCCGTGACAAATAGCACTGACAATATAACGGAAGAGACTTTTCATATAGTAGCGGTATTGTAGTTTAGGAAGACGGACCCAAGCCATGATCTTCGACGGGTGATCAGCCGAAGTTGAGAAACTTCTACTCCACGGTTGCACAATTAAATAGGAACCATAGATCACCCATGGTCCGCCAGTAGGAACCTTGGAAAAATCTTCCTCTTGTGCAGAGCGAACAAGAAAATATTCATTATCAAGATCAATAAGACTCATCTCCCTACTCGGATTCCAAAGTGCCTGAATTTGATTAAGGAGAGCTCTATAGCCTATAGTCTTTCCCAATAACCGGATAATAATAGAATGCGCAAGCTTCGCATCAATCGCGTCATGAACACGGTCCAAAAATGATCTCCGGCAACACCCCATCACCCACTAAAATGCACATCTGCCTCGGTAACCTCCATATCTAATTCACTAAGGCTCCGAGTTGGAATATTAGTCGTACTATCTCCGACCAGCATATCGAGAAAAAAAGGCGTCGTGTTAGAGATTCTTGAGGCAATTTCAGAAACTGTATCCTTTGGATTGGATCCATTAAAATCAGCCTTGATTTTCGTTCCACCATCCAGCACAACCACATGTGATCCTCCTTCAACAACATCACCCATAGTAGTGTCAGTACTCACGCCCTCAATTGGGACGATAGCCTCCTTTAGGCCATTAGGGCTTTCCATATTATGCCATTTCTTAACATTCCGTTGCATATCTTCGAGCAGGGGGGATCTCGGTCTTTCTAGGGTCGATGAACCCTCGAGCAAAATCTTTTGGGGGTCTGCCGCTTAGAGCCCTGATTGGCGTTGGCCCTACAGTAGTCGCCGTCAGAGAACTAGAGTTTTTCATTGTGATTTTTGAATATAGTAATAAAAAATTTAATTGATATGGATTCATAATTTAGTTTTATTTTTTCCTACAAACATTTTATGAAAATAAAATTAGAGTTCAAGTTCAATATTTGTAATTTTTCCTAAAGATGAGTCTAGAGCGGGCGACGCATACCGCTGCACATTATTAATGTAACATACTGCTGTTTACTATTAAATTTTTAATGACTTTCAAATTATGATTAAAAATTTTAAGGATTCAACTAGTAATTAAAGTTATTTTAAAAAAAAATTGAATTTAATAAACCTAAAAAATAACGGTACAGAAAGTAAACGAAAAAACGGAGAAAAATGACAGCAAATCAATATAATTCAAAATTTCCATCATCGTGAATTAAAGATTTGGTATCAATACAAAATTTGATCTATTCAGGAAGAAGACACAATCACCACTTTCTGCAAAAACTTAAATTTAAGACAATATTGGATGAAATCGAAAATTGCAACTCAACTCAAAATATCGTTTCCTCTCTTGTTCATTGATGATCCCTCAAGCAGTGAAAACATTTTCATAGCTTAGCGAACTCCGACCAACTCTACATCAATAAAAAACTGTTACCCACGTTAAGCATACATACCCCCATTGCTGGTGGAATTATGAGTTTTGGGATTAGAGAAAGGTTTTAATTTTGAAATTAGAGTTCTAATTTTAAAATTAGGATTTGTGGATCATGGAGGATTTGATTCTAATATTTTAATTAAAATAGTATAAAACAAATATGAATAATTTATTTAATCAAATTTCTAATTTTGTTTTAAAATAATTTTAATTACATGTTCAATCCTTGAGATTTTTAATAATAATTTAAGAGTAATTAAAAACTTAATGGTGTGCAGCGGTGTGTTGCGTTAGTGATGTGCAACAGTGTGCACGGAGGAGGATCTTTAAGGGATTAGTGGGGGCCACAACCCCCAAAATTTTGAGAAATTTGAATTTTATCCCTAAAATTTTTAAAAATTTTAATTTGGCCCCTCATAATTTTTAAAAATTCATATTAAGCTTCGAAATTTTGAATATTTTTAATTAAATTCCCTCTCAAAATTTTTAATTTTTTTGTTAAATCTCTATTAAAAATTTTAGTTAACCTCTCAATTTTTTTGAAAAATTTTGTTTCAGCCTCTAATTTTTTTAAAAACTTAAGTCGACTCCTTCAAACTTTTACTCCAAATTTCGCCATTGAGTGTACATCGTCCGTTCTAGAATTTTCTATAAATATATCACTGTTTTTATTTAGAGAGAAGCAACTTCAATTTCATTAATAAAAGGAGTTTATACAGCCAGCATAAAACAACAAATGAACCGCCAACAAATGGATTAGCAAAATTAGGAACCTCTTCAATCCAAAACTCGTAGCAGTCAAAATATAATGCCGCTCATGTGCCACCGATTACCGGTTGCCCAACGTGCTGAAAAGTGCAGCTGCTGAAGTTCAATGCCAACCGTTTCGCATCTTCCGCAATTAAGCCTGGCCCTTGTTATAAATATTAAATTGGTTAAATAACAACTTGACCCCTATAAAAATAAATGTTTGAATTAAAAATATAAGATATGTTAGAATTTGACTCAAATTCTAATTGGTAATTAAGTTAAATTTTATTGTAATTCTAGTGACTGAAAATTATTTAGTAATTAAGGTTAATTTTAATAAGAAAATATCTATGTTAGGTAAGATATTTTATTGAATAAGGTTTCTTGATTACCAAGTGTTTGGGTATATAAATATAGACTATGTTTAACCTTTTGAATTATGAGAGAAAAAGAGAGAATTACTCTGAATAGGGGTGTGCAAAAAAATCCGATCCGACCGATCTGATCTGTTTTTCCGTTGATTCAATCTGAAATTTTGGATATCCGATTCGAATTCGATCCAAAATTTTAGATATCCGATCCATTTTTTATTTTTCAGATAGTTCGGATCAGATATCTAAAAATTTTGGATCGGATACGAATAGTTATTTCACATTCAGATTGGATATCCAATTATCCGAAATCTGAAAATTCAAAAAAATTTATAGATATGAATCTTGTTATATTCGATATTTTTACTTGTTATATATGAAAATTTGAAATTTTCATGGATACAAATATTGCTATATTCAATAATTTATTGATTATTATATTCAAAAACTCAAAATTTCATGGATAGGACCATCAAATTAAAAAAATACTTAAATCAAGTCATAAATTCGAATATTCGGACATCCGATTATCAGATCCGAATATTCGATATTTGAAATTTTTAATATTTGTTTTTTCGGATTGGATACGGATCGCTAAATTGCTGATCCAAAAATTTCGGATATCCGAAATTTTGGATTGGATCGGATATCCGAAATGCACACACCTAACTCTGGAGAGATATAACCGCTTTTAGGATCTCTACAACAATTGTGCCTACGTTGGGTATTGTAGAGATATGTACATAGTATTTTCAGATACATGGAATATCATGTATTTGTATTCTTCGTGTTCTTACGTTGATAGTGGATTGTTCGTTTCTCTTGTCCGTGGAGGTAGACTATGCTGAACCACATTAAATCTCGTCTCTTGCGCATGTCTTGGTATGTGTTGTTATTGGTTTGTTTATTTTGCCGCATACCAAATTCCTAACAAATGGTATCATGAGTTATGGTTCAAGCTGGTCATTTTTGGAGGAATTTTTGTTGTAGATATTGTGGAGCGATGTTGGAGATATGCAAGAGGAGTTTTACTGCAACGAGCTTTCAGTTGCAGGGGGAATAATTCTCAATCGATTCAACGGTGCATTCTCTATCAATTTAACGGTGTTTCAATGGATATTTGGCTTACGCAAGAATTGAAGTTGTTGGAGATTTGAAGACCAATGCTCGGATGGAATTTGTGTAAGGGGGATTTGTTATATTTGAACTCAAATCGATGCTATCTTGTTTTATCGATTATATCCGAGAAATCAAAAAATTGAAAATTGAAATAAAATTCATGAATATCATTTTGATGCGAACTCTATCCCAACCATCTTAAACTATAAGAATAAATCTTAAAATTTATTGCTACTCTAATGCAAGGTTCATCCTACTGAAAATATGCTCATCTACAGTTACAACTTTTTTATTGAAGTATTCAATTTTTTAATACTTTATAAATATTTTTTATTTTAAAATAATTTATAATTTATCATTTTATAACTTCTAATAATTTTAAATTTTCACTTAAAATTTTAGCATTTTAATAGTACTATAGCTTTAGTATGTTTTAATATTTAATTTTTAAATATTTTAATAATTTCTTTTTTTCTATATTTTAAATATTTTAAAATTTCAAGTTCTTAATTTCTGTTAAAATATTACAGAAATTAAACTTTCAAAAAATTAAGTAAGCCTTCAATCTTCCTAAAAACTCAATGTTGTCCCTCTGTCACATCATCATTCACATGTAAATTGTCACATCAACACAATGGACCATATCAGTACCATTAACGACCATGTTAGTACAATAATGATCAAAATTGGTCAAATGGCAAAATTAGTGTAATTCACGAGTTCGACAAACCTAATTAAGTGTATTTTTTGTAGAGAGACTAAATTAATTATTTGGTGTGAGTTCGAGTACAAAACTATTCCTAAACCTTAAAATATTAATTACCCAAATATTGTTTTTCTTTGAATTCTTTATTAACTTAATTTTTAATTTCTCATTTACCAAATGCAAATATTTAAAAGACACAAATAATTTACATATAATGTTCTTTTCCTTGGATGCGAGAAATTATTAGATGAATTCGGCTCCCCACGTTATCTGCGGTCTCAACCAATAAAATTTGTTGATTGTCAAAATGAACTGGGGCCAGAGACGGTGGTCCGATGCTGGTTGTCCTTAGTCGGAGCTCGATTGTGTCGTTCTCAATGTAGAATATGATGTCTCTTGTTTTGTCCCTCTTTCTTTCCCTTGTTTGCATGTTCATTTTATATTGCTTGGGCATGTGTCATGGCCAGGTTATCATGGCACACTAATGGGATTGGCTATTACTTGATGTCCTAGGTTTGTGTTGTTATCCATAACGATCGTATGACCACTCACGCGATCGCATGATACGATGCCATTCACAATCGTGTTTCGTTTGCTATAGGTTACGAAGGACCTTGCACAGGCCGTAGGTACTTGCGTGCGTTGTTATCCGCGACAATCACGTGCGTCTCATGTGATCGCGGGATATTCGTTTGCTGTGGGCTGCCTGTTCATACTTGCAGGCTATGCAATATTGACATGTGGCAGTAGGTATTTGTGGATACTAACAATTGCCCCCATATGAGGGAAGGTTATAAAGTGACCTTAGCGAACCTGAGAAGTTTAAAGAAAGCTCATAGGGTGGAAATTTTAAGACGAAACAATGTTGAAATTTTAAGGATAAAGTGATATGTAAAGGTTTTAAAGGGTGTATATGATGGGTCACGTAATAAGGTTCCGTGACGAACTGACTGGTTTTTCTTTAAGGTAAACAATTATATGTGAAACGTCACATAATGAACCTCTTTATTAGCAAAGCGTGTTAAGGACGACATAACTCTTTGGTTATAAATAGGTTTTGTTTTCTAAATTTTATTTTGGTTATCCCGTCGGCCGCTCTGCGTTGGTTCTTGAAGAAAAGGCTAGGAAGCATGCCTATAGATTTCCTTTTGAAGCATGAAGCCTTGTGGTGTTGCTAAAGTTGTGTTGTTAGTTGACTTGCGATATGTCTTGCATGTTGGTATTGTGTTTAAAGCATGCTGGATTGTTTAGAGTATACTATTAGGATGAAAAATAGCAAAAATGTGGCATTACAGGCCCAGACGTATCGATACGCGGGGGACCGTATCGATACGGCTAGGCAAATTTAGGCTTGAGGGATCGGTACAAGTACTGTGTGTTTCGATACGCCTAGGAAAATTTGGCCAGGCGTACCGATATGGGTATGGGTGTTTCGGTACGAGTTTTAGCCTCTGGAATTCATTTTTTCAATCCGAACCCGCGTATCGAAACACCTAAGGAGCCGTATCTGTATGGTTTGTAACATTTCAAAAGTTAGGTAATATTGTTAGGCGTATCGATACGTCAAGGTGGTGTACCGGAACGAGGTGTTTTAAACCGTATCGATACAGTTAAACCATATCGATACGGGCTTACCTGTATCGATACGAAAAGCTAATTTTCTGTAAATGTCTTTCGAGTAGTTTGGGCGTTATTGTAATTTAGTCCCTGAATCTTGCCAATGCAAATGAATGTGGTAAAATGATCGGATTGAGCTAAAATTTGAGATGAAGGTTTGGAATCTGACTAATTAAAGAATGATAACTTAAAAACAAGTTTTAATACTAAAATTTTCTATATTTGCAATTTGGTCCCTATTTTGCAAATGCGATCAATTGGATGTCAAATTGATGCCCGATTGGGTTGGGTTGCACTTGTTGCCTATATGAACATGTAGGGTTAGTAATTGGCATCTAGATAAGATAAAAGAAAAAAATGGACTGGGTTTGGTTGAATCTCTTCAGTTTGCTATGGCAAACCTAATGTAGCCTTCTTGGTTCGGTTGGGCGTCTAGGTCGGGACAAGGGGGTTACATCCCCAATGATTTTCTGTATTTTATCATCTTGCATCCAAGACTAGCAAATTTTGTTCACTCATACAGTGTCAAAATTGCTTATAGACATCAATTGGCTTGTGGAATATTGAGGATTCTTTGAGAAAGTGTCAGACACTGTATTATGCACTCCCCTTCTAAAATCACTTCATAGTCATAGCCCATCATCTTAGCTACCCAAATCTGTTGAGCTAGATTTGTAGCTTTGTTTGTAGACAAAAACTTCAAACTCTGGTGGTCAATCCTTATCTTGAAATTCCTCCCCATAAGATAGGAAGACTATTTTTTACTGCTAATAACACAACCAACATTTCTTTCTCATAGATGGACATATGTTGATGTTTCACACCTAATCCCTTGGAGAAAAAAATGGTTTACCATTTTGCATCAATACAACACCAATTTCACGAGCAAAAGCATTAGTTAATTATAAATTATTGCTAGAAGTTAGGAAGAGCAAGTACATGAGCTGAAGTGATTGCTAACTTCATTTTTTGCATTGCTTCTTCAGCTTCTTTACTCCACCCCAAGCATTCTTCTTAAGCAACTCAGTAAGGGGTTTTGTTATTCCTTCATAGCCTCTCACAAATCTCTTCTAATAACCAAACAACCTTAAAAATCCTCTTAATTTCTTGATGCTGGTGGGTGTTGGCCACTCTAAGACACATCTTACTTTCTCCTTGTCCATTGATATATGGCCATTTGAGATAGTGTGCCCCAAATAGTCCATTCAATGGCCCCAAAAGTACATTTAGACCTATTGGCATACAAATGATTCACCTTAAGCAACTCTAACACCTCTCTCAAATGTTTCAAATGATCATCTCAATTTTTCGAGTATACTAGGATGTCATCAAAAAACACCAAAACTGTCTTCCTCAATAGAGTCTTGAACACATAATTCATTAAGTCTTGGAAGGTTGGTGGGGCGTTTATAAGTCCAAAGGCCATCAATAAGAATTCATAGTGACCCTTATGTGTCCTAAAAACAATTTTAGGGGTATCTTCTTTACATATTTGAATCTGATGGTACCCTAACCTTAGATCTAACTTAGAAAATAATCTGGCTGTACTCAATTATTCTAACAATTCTTCAATTATGGGTATTGGGAATTTATCCTTCATGGTTAGCTAGTTGAGTTGTCTGTAATCTACACAGAGCCTTCAAAATTCATTTTTTTCGTAACCATGACAATGAGAATTGCAAAAGAGCTTACAATATCCCTAATAACCCCAACCTGTAACATTTCCTAAATTAATTTATCTATCTTATCTTTTTGCACTTCAGGGTATCTATAGGGCCTGATTTTCATCAATGCCTTTTCATCTTGTAAAGTAATCTTATGCTCATGTCCTATACTGGGAGGTAATCCTTTAGGTTCATGAAAAACCTCATTAAATTTAGTCAAAAGTTGTTGTAATTCGAAAGTTATTCCTCTTTTTTTCAGTTGAACCTCCACTTGTGAGTCCATAGTGAGTAAAGATATCTCAGGTGTTATTTTGGCGTCTTTCAAAACTATGAATCTTTTACTATCTTCCCAAATTTGAGCTGGTCTAGGAACCAATCCCTTCCAACAAATGTCCTGGCCACCCACTGCAAAATTCATAGTCAACTTAGAAAAATCCCATTGAATTTTCCCTAAAAAAACCAACCACTAAACACCTAAAACCATATCACATCCTTTCAAGGGTAAGACAAAAAAAACCGTACAAAAAGGACGTCTCTGTGAAGACCATTCAAAATCTCTACAAAGCCCTTGAGTGTGTAGTACCCCACCATCAGCAATAGTGACTTTCAATTGATATTATTGATATTTCTGTTCCACAACCAATCCAGCAATATTCACAACCCCAAAGCACAAGAAATTATGGGTACTCCATGTATCAATCAAAGCTATCAGATTCAATTTCCTAATGGTCACCATAACCCTCATTGTTTCTCCCTCAATGGATCCCCACATTGCTTGGAAAGAAAAAACATGAATATCAGAAGTAACACCCTCAAGAAGCTCATGCTCAAGTTTTTCCTCACAATCCATAAATTCTTCTTGCTCAACACCAGCTTCAGTGCCTTCCATCAACAACTGGTATAATTGGGACCGAGTGCATTTATGTCCAGAAACAAATTTTGCAGGGCACCAAAAACAAAGTCCCTTGCACCTTCTCTTATCCATTTCTATAGAAGATAACTTCCCTAAACCATTGCTAGTTACAGAAATCCCCTTCTTAGGGACAACCTATATGAGTACTGGGAACCGAGCTTATAGGAGAAAGAGGTGGAGTGGTTGCCCCACCAGAGCTCTTGAAAGTAGAAGAAGAACCTGCTCTACTATACGTGGAAGGTGAAACAGGGGTAAAAGGAAAGTTGAGTAATTGTGCTCAAACTAAAGAAGCAAAATTCTTTCGAGGATTACCAACAATTATTTGCTCAAAGTGGAAAACCAATCTAAATGCATCCAATAAATTCTTGGGTTGAAAAACTTTGATATACTAACCCACTTCCTATTTCAGATTTCTAATGAAAATACTCAAAGTATAATTATCTCAGAGTTGCATTTGGTTCAGGAGACTTACAAACTCAGCATAATACTGGTCTACCGAAGATGTTTGCTTGAGAGCTATCAACTCCCCCATTAGATCTTCAAACCCTTCAGGTGCAAACCGGTCCCTCATAAACTTTAAATAAGGTTCCCAAGTGAGATTGTTAAGGCCACCATGATTCCTCACCACAAAATGATGCCACCAGAGTGCCTTACTTCGAGATTCAACATGACCAACTTCACTTTTGCATTGCCAAGGACATATTCAACAAAAAGGAACTGCTCAACCTTCGACCACCAATCCCTAAAATTGGACCCGTCAAAAAATAGGACATTTGAGCTTGTACAAATGTGGATTAGAATCACCCAAAATTACAATGTCATCATATTTTTGGCCCTCACAATCAATAGGTGTTGCTAAATCCAACTGCAATCCATCAGACGGTGTTGCCCCCAAAAGACCTTTCGAAGTGTTCGTCTGGCCCAACAGTTTTTCCAATATAGTCTACAATTCACGAACTTCAATACGAACTCTACTGACCTCAGAGTGAATATATTGAACTTTCTCAGTCAAGGTTTGCTCAATTTTTTCTTCCAACCGTTTTTCCAAATCCTTGAAATCCAATTGCATTTTTGCCCGTTCCTGTTGTGATTGTGTCTGTACGCCATCGACCATTGCCAAGAAGGGAGGCTCTGATACCTTTAATGTCGATCAAATACTCAAACCAGAAAGAAACAAAAAATGGAGATTAAGACACAAAATTTTGGAGAAGAAAAGAGGATAAGATCATTCGAAGAAAAAAGGATAAGACCAGAGAAAATCCCAATCACAAGCATGCCATTGCTCGAATAGAATTTTTCCTTTTAAAGCTCTCTAAACGATAGCGTATTACTTATCCAACTTGTAACAGAAATAATAAACTTAAAGTAACCAAAACGATCACGTTTTGCAAAGTAAAAATATAAAAGCTGATAATAGATTTTAAATGGAGAAACGAGATTAGGGCTCAAGAATGCAATTGGAGATTTGGGTTCAACTAGGAGTTATCATGCTGATAATGGCAAGAAGGGAATAACGGAAAAACACAACACAAAGATTAATGGAAAGAGCGGGTCAAAACATAACGTTGCAACTAAAAACTTTATTGGACTAAGTGTTGTTGGATCATATGTTAAATCGGGGACATTCAAACAGTGAAGAATGAAAGAAACAAAATAAAGAGAAGCCCAATGCCAGGACCATAAGTAAAGGAGCCTTAGGAGGATTTGAATAAACAGTTATTAGTATTACAGCTGTCAACTAGATATTAGCTAGTACAATCTTTATATGTAAAAAGTTATTGTACTGAAAACCCTATCAAAATGTTTAATGAAAATTCTTTATTCTCTATATTCTTCATTTCTCTGAAACCCTTTCCTCTTCAATCTTCTGAAATATTTTTTTTTTCTTTTTTAACCTAAATTCTATCTCAGGTCATTATAGTTGGTATCAAAGCCAGATTTTGAATTGGTCCATTAGCAAGCAATGTCAACCGCTATTCAACAAAAGAAAAAAATAGGTGTCATGTTAAATAGATTGGAAGCAAAAATTGCTTAAAATACAAATTATTTGAAGACAATATTAAAGTTGCCGTCCAAGTAGGGTGAACTAGAATCATAAAGGGCTTACTATGAAACATTGAAAAACTAGAAAAAACAACCCGATAGAAATGAAGAATACAAGTTGGAGTCATGGGAAGAACATGCACAGAACAACACTAAACGTAGTCAGCACGAAGCAAATGAGGTACACAATACTATTCCTACAAAGCCTGAAGGAAAGAAACCAAACAATGAATCTTTCATAGCTAAGGGCCCTTATCTGTTTGAAAAAAATACCCAACACCATTTTACTGATAGTTTAAGGGAATTTAGCCCTCGCTTCAATATTGAACTTAAGATGTTTGATGGAAATACTCAAAGAGGATGCGTAGAAAATTGCCAAGGGTACTGCTCTATAATTGTTATACTGGAAAATCAGAAGTTAGAGATGACTCCCATGTATTTGATGAGAAAAACAGAGATATAGTTTGATAGATATATAATGCAAAAGCATAAGGCCGCTTGGCATGAAGTTGCCATTGATTTGCGTCATAAGTTTTGTGATAAAACTCATATAGAGGTCATCAAAGAGTTTAATAAGGGTGCAATAAGTAATTCTTTAAAAGTAGAAGCAAGTAAGAAATGGCTAGTATTTAAAAACCTCAAGTATTTGTTGGGACATAAGCTTAACGCTACTAGTCAGAAGAAAATGTTGAACCATGTGACTCAATATAGAAAAGGCAGATTAAATGTGGGTGGAGATGCATTATCCAAGAAAAATGGGGAGACATCTGAGTTATCAGAAATGGCAGCTACTACCATTTTACAAGAGTTGGTACATGAGATAAAAAGAAGTTATACGCATGATATTCTTGCAAAGGAGTTGGGAGGAATGGTTCCTAAGTATTCTATCTCCACAGCATGTGCTATTAAAAACTTTTGTACCTTGAATACATCAAAACACATGATTAGGACAGAAACTGATATGAGACTTTTTGGTGAATCGAATGCAACAATTATACTCATTGGTTTGGTAGGAATTGTGGCTAGTAGAGCACTATCTCAAAGGAACAATGACCCAATCAAAGCTTCACAGCCTTGGAATGCTAATTGTGAAGGAATTGTCATGAAAAAATATGCAGACGTTCTGTTTTTAGAAGACTTAGAGCATGATAAGAGGAGTGGTTATGAAGCTGAATATGAGTTTCTTACTATGGCTGCAGTGGTGATTACTTCTAAATGGATGCAAGATACTGACAACGAATATGTGTTGGATAAAATGGCTCAAAAATTAACACCTATGACCATTAACACAGAGAGTGCAGAATGGGGGCCATATACAAAGGGAGTGCAAACTATGATGCAGCAGAAACACCAAATCAACTTAATACTACAAATGAATCTATTAGAAGCCCAATAGAGAATGAAATCATATACAGATTTGAAAAGACCAACAAGCAATTCCAAGCGGGAGAAGATGTAACACCTCGATTCCGATCCTGATCCGAAGTACTACATTTGAGTCATCCAAAACTGACACATCAAATTTCCAATTTACAAACATAAGTTTAGCTATTTTCAAAATATCAAATCATTCATAAATCTATGTAATTAAGTAAGCATTTAAATAAGTTTACAAAATAAGAGCTTCAAGTTTAAAACACTGCTTAACAAAACAACATTTTAAATAGAGTTACAAACTCACAATGTGTAGTGACCTTTCGAAATCGCTAAAAAGGAAAAATATTTAATTAATTTTGTTTTGAAATTTTTGTGAAAATTGGGGATTTTGGAATTGGGGAATATTTGAAAATTAAAGTTTAGGGGATTTTTATTTTAAAAGTTCAGTTTTTTTTGAAAAATAAAGACTGAAGTCGTCACCGGCCACTTTGGTAGGCCGGACACCATTAAAACCAGAGATTCTTTTGAACAATGGGTCCGGAAGTCAGTTACGGATGGGAAAAGATTAGCACCCACATCACCCAAAATTGGTACCTAGTCGAATACAATACGCCTTAATTGAAATTTGTGAGTTCAAATTTTAATTTAATTTAATATCTGTTTAAAAATGTGAATAAATTTTAAAAGTTCCGTTATTCGAGAATAAACGAAAAAACCACCACCACTATGCTTGGTACTAGCCATGTTTACTATCGAATAAAAGGACATCACATTAACAGTTAATATAGGTTGAATGCAAAGAAATAAAACAAAACAAATATGTATATACGAAATAAAAACATAAATAAAGGCGGAAATAAAAAAAAATCCAAAAAAAGACCGGATCAAACAAAAGATAAAAGGCGTAAAATAAATAGCGAAAATTAAATGCGATAATTTAAAGTGCAAAAAATTAAGCGAGGGAAAAATAAAGGTTAGATACTGAAATTAAATGTTAGATGTTAGGAGTTGAATGTTAGTTAAATTAAACGTGCCATGAATAATACAGATCATACCCCGTTGAAGGTCACCGTAAGGCCGAAGATAAAACGTGATTGAACAATAATTAAATACAATAAATAAATGCATAAACAAATAAGGGCTGAAATTAGATAAAATAAAAACAGTATTGAAATGTAAATAACAGGAATTAAAGTGCTGGAATTTAAATAACAGGAAATAAAATAATTTTTTGAAAAGGACCAGATTGTATAAAAAAAAAACTGAAATGCAAGGGATTGAAAACATGTAAGCTACCACCCTTGAATTAACCCACGAAGAAAGGAAATACATACTGAAGAGACAAAAGACGCGTTTTATATTAATGAAAAATAAAGGAAATAATGATGAAAAGACTAATTAATAAATATGCCTTGAAATAAAAAAGGTAAAAAAGGGGTTAACACTTTAAACACGGCAGTCATCTGTTTTCAATCAACTTCACAAAGCCAAAGGGTTTACAATGCAAAACAACACACTTCTCCCATTTCGCCGAACCAAAACTAACCTTGCCATGGTCGTTCATCGACGATCACCTCGCGGTGCTCCCGGAGTCTATAGCGAAGGACGAAAAGTCAATGGCTTAAAACACCGGTAAATAAAAAAAACTATTATTTTATTATTTTTAAAATGGTTTTACTTTAGGATTTGAGTTAAAAAAACAAAGATCGAGAAAGAAAATCAAACCCCTTTGTTGATTCTGAAAATCGTTTTGCTTTGATTTCGAAAAAAACTGAGAATCTCTTTTGTTTTTGATTTTAAAACAGGATTTTATTCGAGAAGTTTGAAAACCCCTTTGATTTTAAACTGAAATTTTGAAGATTGAAGAATAAAAGCCCTTAACGGGTTTGAACCAAAAAAGAAAAGGGAAAACCCTAAAAATCTTAAGCAAATGAAGAAAAAGAAGAAGAAACCTAGAGAAATCTCTGTTCTTTTTTGTATTTCAAATTGTAGAAAAAAGCTCTCCCTTTACATTGTTTTGATTTCGGCTTTATAGCCAAGTTTATAGAATTGAAAAAAATAGAAAAAGATCCTAAAATTCTATTGGTTGCTGTCATTTGTGTTTGTTGTTTCCTTGTGCAGGTGGTACGGTTGTTGGAGGAGGAAATGCCAAAGAGTGGGCACCAGGGGCTGTCGGTTGTAAAGCTGGGTTATTTCGTCAGGGTGCAGCTGAGGCACAAGCAGGTTCAGTGTAGGTGCTACAGTGTGCACCTAGGGGTGCATGGGGCTCTGTTGGGATTGGGGTTATTTTAATAACCGGGTAGGGTAAACGGGTCTAGATTTAGGTTCGGGTCATGGGTAGTAGATCTGGGTCGGTTGGGTTACAAAACGTGATGGGTAATGGGTGATGGTTTAAGGGAAGTAAAATGGATCGGGTTTGTGACAGGGTAATTGGGTAAAGGGTTTGGGTAATAATTTGGGCATTTGGGTGTAACGGATATTGTAATTGGACATTGGATATAAGGATTTTTGGGATTTTTTGGTATAATGATTTGAATTTATGGTATTCAAATGAAAAAGGTTGGACGAAAATGGTTATTACAGTTGTCCCTTTTGCTCATTGTTGTGAAATGGCAATGAGCAAAGACTAAAAGATAATCATTTTTGTTCGGTCGAATTGGATCACCCTTTCTGGCACGACCTTTCTTTTAAACTTTAACTAGTACATCTTCTAACTTTTAGAGATATAAAAGTCATCTATTGATTCACTACACTACTGTCAGAGAGTCAGGATCTAGTCGAATCATTTACTCCATCTTTCTTTCAGAGAAATGGAACCTACAAGAATAAAAGGAAATGGTTTCTGAGATTCCACTTGTTTTTATTTAAAATTGTAAAATTAAAAGGATTGGGTAAAGATGAGTTTGAATAAGGGTGATCCATTACGTCGATAATGACGAAATAAGATAGGGAGATTGGATTGGATTAAGTTGCGACTCCGATAGAGAGGCATGATTTGAGAGTTAGAGGCGAACAAGCTGCGACTCTGATGAAGAGACATGATCTTAGGAGTTAGTGGCGATCAGGCTACGACTCTGACAAAGAGACATGATTTGAGAAGTTAGTGGTTGCGATTAATCTATGACTCTAACAAAGAGGTATGATCTAAGGAGTTAGAGGTGATCACGCTACGACTTTGACGAAGAGGCATGATCTGAAGAGTTAGCTGATGGTGATCAAGCTACGACTTTGACGAAGAGGCATGATCTGAGGAGTTAGAGGCGATCAAGCTATGACTCTAACGAAGATGCATGATTTGAAGAGTTTGATCCGTCACACCACTGAAAACGAGTCAAGATATGAAGAAAAAGGTTTGATCAAGCTATAACTCTGACGAAGAGGCATGATCTGAAAAGATTGGTTGATCTGCTACACCACTGACGGATAAAATCAAGATCTAAAGAAAAAGATTTGATCAAGATACAACTTTGAGGAAGAAGCATGATCTGAAAAGATTGGTTGATCCGTTACACCACTAACAGAGAGTCAAGATCTAAAGAATAGAGGTTGATCCGCTACACCACTGATGATGAGTCAAGAACTGAAGAATACAAGTTTCTTGCTCCACTACACTACCGGCGGTGGGTCGACATCAGAGAGTAAGTGTGATAGATCTGCTACACCACTGACGATGGGTCAAGACCTAAAAAATAGAAGTAGACAACAATTAGTAAGTGTCCACTTAGGGTTTGAGTTTAGGTTTGGCTTCCTTTGCTTTGAGGGTTTGCCATTTCATGTTAGGTGTCGCTATCCTCCATCTCGAGGTTTCAACCTCTTTGTTGGTTCGGCTTCCCTTTGTGGCTAAGAGCTTGCCAATTTGTCATTATCCTCCATGATTGAGGCTTCTTATCTTGAACCTGTTTGTTTTATGTATAAGTGAAGTAAATGCACTTAGCATGAATGCATCTAAATTGATGTGTAATATATGCATTTAATGCGAATGTGTTGCGCGTAATAAGTGCTCCGCAATTGTGCAAGTGTACATGTCACAAGTTATAGTATAAAAGATATCGTCTCCATAGGGATTGGTGCCACTTCAAGAATCTAATCTCTTGCATTGTAAAAAGTAAAAGAACACAAGTAGAAGATTGTAGGAGTTTAACTAACAACTAAACTAGAAAGCAATAAGGTAAAAGAAGATGTAATCAAATAAGAGAGAATAGGCCAGGTTATCGTGAGTTGATGAGTGATAGCGAATTGGATCGTCTTGGTAAAAGATTGCAAGGGCAACTCAGTTGCCGTGGCAACTTGGGCAGCGGGGTTTCCTTGGAAACTAATCGACGGTTGCCTGGGCAACTGGGCAACAACTTCAAGGTTTGGCGGAACGTTCTTCAATGGTTTCTTCTTATCCTTAAGTCGAAACTCTAGCTAATTGTGCATGCCTTGATAATACATCCCTGCGTGAGTCAAGGGTGAACAACCAATCTTGTGCTCCTCTTAGCCGTTGAAATCCTTAACTTATTCCTAAGCCAAATTAATCTTCACCATCAATAGATTGAATAAAAACCATACTCATTCGTTTCTTGAATTTAACTCTCCCGATATTAGATAAATAGATGAAGTTACGAGATCCTTTCCCAATTCACTCGCAAACAAGAATAAAAACCAAGAATGAGCAAACCTTGAATTGAAAGTGCAAACTCTTATTACCTAAACAAAATCCAATTGTTTCTCACAACCACAAAACACAATAACCTTAGCCAAATAGATTTAGTTCATGGCTAGGTTCCAAAGAAACACAAAACAAAGAATCCCTAACATAAACCTAATTGAACAAGAAAGAAAAAGATGAAGAATGGTTGAAGCCTTTGTCGAAATCTCTCCCCTTTCCTCTCCCTTGTCGAAATCTCTCCCTTGCTCTCTTGGAGTTGACGGCTTGGTCTCATTTAAATAGGAGATGGCTAGGTCAAAGTCTCTCTTGAGGAAGAAGTTAAGTTGGAATTAAATACTTTTAAAAGAATATAATTCTTTATTATATTTAAATTTCTTCTAGATCTTCTTCTGTCTTTTTGGGATTTAATTTCTCTTTGACCTCTTCATGGAAATTAAACTCCTTTGGGATTTAACTTTGCTCCACGTCATCTTGGGCTTATCTAGTCATCAATTTCGATTGCCATATCATCTTATCCCTTATCGACAATTGCCCTGGCAACTAGCTCAGCATCTCCTTCATGCACTGCCTTGGCAACTGCGTCGGCATCTCCTTCATGCACTGCCCTAACAACTGGTTCCAGCCTTGTTTAGGCAAGTGATTCTACACACACACAAAAACAACTATCGGCAACACTATTTTTCCACAAAATTAAGCAAAATATGAAATCAAGCTTGTCCACCAAGGAAACAATGCAAACATGCATGAATGGCTAATAATGCAACTAATATGAGCCTAAGTCTAGCAATAATGTGAATAAAAAGGGTGAATAAAATAGTACTTTTAGACACTTAACAGAATGCATGATGAGTTAAATGACATGCAATGATATGAATGGCATGCTATGCAATTGACCATGATGTAGACTTCAAAGGGGATGCCCCATGACTTTCTGGTTCGGTCTTGTTTTTGCTAAAATTCTATCTTGTAGACATGATGGGTTGTTGCCTTGTGTGACAGCGCATGCCCCAAACTCTTTTGGGTTTCACCATCTTCTTCTGAAATGTTACCTTTCTAGGTGAAGGTCAACTAGTGAATACTTTCTTGAGCTGAAGCATCGACCTGAGGGCACCTTTGTTGTTGGTCCCTATGCTTTTGAACTTCTCTGTAAGTAATGCAAAGAAAACTTTTTGTTTCAAATTTTAGACCACATGTTCTAATTTCAATGTGAGATGCTTATTGAGAAAATTGGGTTTTTCTTTTCATATTGTGAATATATCAATCTAGATTGAATGCCCCGAATATCAAGTGCACGAACAACGCGACAACGACTTACCAAGGATTAACCCAAACAAATCTTGTGTCTAGGAGACCTTGAAAGCTGAATTGACGTTTAAAGATGTGAAGTGCATTTTAAGCTACTTTGGTGCTTGACCAACTGTTAACTCCTCAAAAGTACTAAATCTTATGCTTATTTCACATCGTATTTGCTTGCCTTTAAGTACATTTAGTTGCATTTGGCTTTAAAATTCATGCATTTGCATAAGGAGTTAGGAATTGTGTTATGCCAGTGTAAAGGGTTGCTTTGTTGGCATTATTGCAGGCATGGCAGCGTAGAAAGGGAGGAATGCCAGAGAGAATACCGAGTTGCAATTGCCAGCGATGAACCAAAAATTGCCGAAACACCCGTTGGCAGTGAAGAGGAGTTTGATGCCCGGCCAAGTAGCTGTTGGACCGTGATGACGTCAGCCCTAGAATTCAAATATAGGATAAGATGATCACACCCCTTATCCCTTGAGCATTCAAAATTCAAATTTCAAGGCTTATCCTAGGTTATCCTTGCACGCTTATTTAAAGAACTCAAGCAAGCACATAAGGGAGATGATCCAATCATCAACGATCAGCTTGGAGAGGCTGCACCAAGGAGACATCGTTCGACCAGCTTGAACGAGAGCTTGGATCGTGAAGGGCTGCATCGACGGACCACCTTCTAGCCAGTTCTCTTTGTCTTGTTATTCGTATTTTTAAATGATGATATTGTTAGAAACGATGAAGGATTTTGGTTTGATACCCTCACCATGAACTAATTTAATAGTTGGTGGGGGATGTTTGCGTTAAACGCTGTTTTCATGTTTTGTTTTTAATAATTAAAAATGCCTTAGCATTGTTTCCCCTATCTATCATGTTCTTCAATCTTCTAAATTCTTTGCCAAGCGACCGCTGGAATTGTTTGCTTATTGCACCTTAATATCTTAACAGACTTAGGGGGCAACGATCCATTGCCAGATACTAAGGTGAGATGCTTCGACAGAAGATGTTCAAGTAGATGAACTTACTTCGGGAGTGAGTCTACCCCTTAGGAGTATAGATTGGGACTTAATCAAATTGATTTATGAAAAACTTCATTATGGAGATATAAGGGTTTTTACATGGTTAATTTCGGGCATTGCCATCGACAGAGGCAATGCCAACGTTGAATCTGCTTGACAATAAGATCAAGGCAGAAACTTATTAAAGGCTAGCATGAAAAGCGTGAAAAACAGGCATCCCTTGCCAACGCTCATCACTCATTTAAACTCTCATTGTGCCAACGTTGTCTTCCTTTTTTTTTTCTTTTAAACTGTTTTCAAAACCCACTTCAAATCAACAACTATTTCCCTTTGACAAGTAAACAAGCAAGGCAAACAAACTCTTGGCCAATCCATATGGGATCGATAACCAGCTTACTGCTGTATTACTTGCAGACTGTGTATACTTGCACGCAAAAGACTTAGTCTTGGCACTATTTTCATACATTTCCAATACATATTTCCACCCTTTTACCAAGCACTCGCACAGTCGAACAAGTTTTTGGCGCCGTTGCCAGGGATTGCAACAGAGTTTGTTGTTTTTAATTTTTACTTATCTTTTTTATTTTTGTTCTTTATTTTATTTCTTTGTTTTGACTGGTGTATGACCAGAAACCGCCCTATGGTGGAAGATTGGCTATACGATCCAGAAGTCGAAAGAACCCTGTGATGGTTAAAGAAAAAGATTCGAGAGATGGCTCAACAAGGCAATGGACGAAATGGTGTGTTAAACAATGAGGAAAATCCACCCAATAACAATGGAATATCAGCAGCTCCTGTTGGCCCAGCTGTTAATGTGGAGGAAGAAAGGCCCATTAGAGAACATTCGGCACCAAATAGTGACAATTTGGTGCCAGGACTAATTTGTCCTGAGGTAAATACACCCAATTTTGAACTCAAATCGATAATGATACAAACACTTTTGAATGTAGGACAATTTGATGGAGCACCTACTGGTGATCCAAGGCAACACTTGAAGCAGTTCATGGAAGTTTGCTATAAATTTCAGCAGCCTGGAGTATTGGAGGATACAATGAAGCAAAAGTTGTTTACATTTTCCCTGAAAGATAGAGCAAAAGCGTGGCTAAGTTATTTGCCACCTGGTTCTGTCACCTCATGGGGAGATTTATCCTAGAATTTTTTGTTACAATTCCAGCCAAATAAACTCACTGCCAAGTGAGGGGGTGAGATCATCACATTTAGGCAGGCTGAAGATGAGACCCTATGTGATGCCTAGGAGAGATATAAAGATCTGTTGAGGAGATGTCCCATGCATGGATTCCCGAAATGGACTCAAATGGAGAACTTCTACAATGGACATAATGCACAAACCAGAACAATTGTTGATTCATCGGTAAATGGCTCACTGCTTGTCAAAAACTATACAGAGGCAATTAGAATCCTTGAGAGGATTTCAATCAACGATTTTGAATATCTCAGTGCCAGACTTGGGGTCGACACTAAAACTGGTGGGAAATTACAGATAGATGAGCTTACATCCATCCATGCTGAAATTTCCAATCTTACTAGCATGGTGAGAACTTTACAAAAGAGTCATGAGGCCCAAGAAGTTAAGGCATTAGCCTCATTCTGTACAATATGTGGAGAGGATCATCACACTAAAGATTGCCCTGCGAACCCTGAGTCGATTAATTTCGTTGGCAATTTTAATCGTAATTATAATCCAAATTCCAATACTTATAATGCAGGATGGAGGCCAAAATTTAGCTTGGGGGAATCAAGGAGACAACCAATATAATGCCCAACACCAGAACAACAATGCCCAACATCAATACAATGCCAAGCCAGGGGTCAACCAGAATGCCATGCCACAAAGGGCACAAAACAATTTTTTATGCAGGGCAAATGATCAATCAGGGGACTTTGACAGAATACAGGGAGAGGAATGATGAAACTGTCCAGAGTTTAGCAGCATCGATGCGAAACTTGGAGGTACAAATTGGGCAGATTACCAATGCACTCAGCAATCGACCCAGGGAGCTCTACCAAGCGATACATTAGATGCCAGGCAAAACTGCCAGATCTCAGTCGGATGCCAGCAAAACCTTGGCAAAGCCAATAGAACTAGCATATGTTTACCCACCTCCACCGTTTCCACAAAGACTACAAAAGCACAAGCAGGATCAGCAATTTAAGCGTTTCTTGGAAGTACTTAAACAATTGCAAATCAATTTACCATTGGTGGAAGATCTCGAACAAATGCCCAACTATGTCAAATTCATGAAGGACATCTTGTCCAAAAAGAGGAAGCTGGGTGATTTCGAAATTGTAGCTCTCATTGAGGGATGTAGTACAATGATACTCAATTGGTAGCCGCCAAAACTGGAAGATCTGGGAAATTTTACTATTCCCTGTACCAGTGGCAAAAGATTCACAGGTAAGACAGTGTGTGACTTGGGAGCCAACATCAATTTGATGCCAATGTCTGTTTTCAGGAAGCTTGTCATAGAAGTAAGGCCTACAAAATGACACTTCAGTTGGCGGACAGTTCCTTTACACATCCTAAGGGTAAGATTGAGTGTAACCCCCTCGACCCGGCCTAGTCGCAAGACCGAACTGAGCAAGCTATATTAGGTTTACTAAGGTAAACTGGGAAGATTAAACCTAAAACGTGTCCATTTTTTTTTATTTTATCTTTTGTAGATGCATTAATGCCTTCTTACATGATCATACTATTCACAGGTGAGCACTCATCTCAATCGGGCATTGTAACGATATCCAATTGATCCTAAACACGAATTAGGGACCAAAATGTAATTTTAGCACAATTAAAGGACTTTTCTAATTTTTAAGTTACCAACCTTTAATTAAGTACATTTCATGCTTATATGTCAAAAATTAGCTTCAAACGATCATCCATGCTCAAATAATTGGCAAAACAAGATTCAGGGACTAAAACAAAAGAAACCAGAACTGCCTTTCTAGGACATTAACAAAAATAAAGATATCCGTATTGATACGATGAGTCCCGTATCGATACGGTTGTGAACTCATCGTTTTGATACGGTAAGACTCGTACAGGTACGCCACTTCGAGTATAAAATACATTTTAAAATCATTTCACACCGTACCGATACGGTCCCTTCGTGTTTCGGTACGCGACCTCTTCTTCAAAAAGTAAAATTCCAGTAACCAATTGGCGTATCGAAATGCCCATAACTATACCGAAACACCCTGGCCTTATTTTCCTAGCCGTACCAATACGGTCCCCCGCATATCGGTACGCCTGGGCTTGTAATGTCAAAATTAGCTGTTTTTTCACACAATTTTAGATGCAATTGACCCATAGCAACTTGCATACATGCTGATCAACACTTGAAAATACATAAACTACCATTTATATCAAGATTAGGCAACCAAAACAACCTCATACTTCCAAAGGACCACTTTAGAGGCATGCTTCCTAGACCACTTTGCCAAACATGCCCAAAATGCACATTTAAACCATTCTCAACATAAGCAACATGCCAACACGCTCAACATATCATATTAAACCTGGTCAAATCAGCACAACATAGCAACCCACAAAGGAAACTCTAGATGCATACCTAATCAACCATTCAACCTCAACTATAGGCAAGTAATAACATCAAGCTGAGCATCATCCAACCATCATAAAAAACTAGCATAGAATCATTCTAAAAATCACAATGCAACAAATTTACAACTCCCAAAAACCATGGCGAACACATTGCCTTATTAACCAGAAACATAAACCGAGTTCATACTCAAAAGTAGTTTATCTCTTGGATCCTTGCAAACCTTACCTTTTCTGCCCCAAACTTTAATGCTCTGCATCATTAGGAAAAAGGGAGCGTAAGCACAATTTCTTAGCGAGGATGCTCATAAAACAATGATGCATTAAAAACCAATTGAAAACCACATACTTGCTTTCCCCAAAACATGCTTACAACCTAAGCATTTTTCCATGTTTCCAACCGAATCAAAACATAATAACCTTTATATAACTTTATATACAATCCATGCTTAAATCCCAAAGCATTTTAAACAAACCTTGCTTAAATCCCAAAGCATTTTAAACAAACCATGCTTAAATCCCAAAGCATTATAAACAAACCATGCTTAAATCCCAAAGCATTATAAACAAGGTTCAACACATGAACTTTTCACATATATTGGCATTTATAGTGACCCGGATAGACTACCTCTATCCTATACACATATCGGATACACGGATCTCTCATACCATGCCTAGCTAAACCGCATGATATCCCAAACCTTGCCTAGTTAGACCACAAGATTTGACACCCTCGCCTAGTTATACTGCGAGCTTAAGACCCTTGCCTAGTTACACCGCAAGTTTTCCATCTTTGCCTTGTTAAACCGCAAGATTTGACAGTCCTCGCCTAGTTAAATCGCGAGATATTATTCCTCGCCTAGTTAAACCGCAATTTTACTTCCTTGCCTAGTTAAACCGCAAGATGTTATTTCCTCGCCTAGTTAAAATGTGAATTGTACTTCCTTGCCTAGTTAAACCGCAAGATTACCATCAATTTTGGGTTGCCTAGTTAAACCGCATGCCCCAAATGATGTCCCAACAGTCCGAGTGGCCTTGTTAAACCGCCATACCTATGGCTACGATCGATTTTGTTCATATTTTATAGTGCACTTTTAATCCTATGGCATGCCAACTATATCCGATTGTTTTCTCACCTTGTCACATAGCCAATATATCATTTACAAAACCATTTACTACCATTTACTTACTGTTTTACAATGCATTCAACAACACATCACATATGCAAATCTCATTGCCAATGCAATAACACCATTCCCAACCGAAATGAGAACCAATGCTCAATAGCAGTTAAAATACTTTCAAACCCCTGCATATGTACTCAAAATCATGTATTACCAGTAAGTAAATCATACCATGTTTATCACCAAAACATGCAAACAACATGCTCATATCCAAGCCGATATTCAAGAGCAAAATAAGGGAAACTTACTTTCGAGCTTAGGTAAGTGTCTCATGCTTACCCTAAACTCCCAACAATCTTTACAAACCTTTGTAAAGCATTACAAACCAGTTTCCACTCACCAATATGCCTCGCCTTCCTTGCCAATGCGAAACAAGCTCCCGACAAGCAACAAAACAACGTCAAGCTTCGTCGCCTTGATTGTCCCCTATTTTAACACATAAAACCAGAGGATAAATGCATTAAAATGCATTTAAACCATTGCCTAACAACAATCTCCCGCAACTCCCAAGTTGCCCACTCAAAAACCATCTGAAACATACCGAAATCATCACCAAAACAATTCAACCCATCAACCAACATCTAATAACATCCAAAAACCCTTTCCTAACATCCTTTTACCTCCAGCAAAGATTAAACTCGACTATCTCCATAATAACTCAAAACTAGCATCCTAAACAATTAGAGATTAAATAGTTTTGGGATTCTATTGATAAAATCAACTTATTAACAACAAAACACATCCAAAACATATATTAAATCAATCTCAAACACTGGAAATCAAATCCACTTTGAAAATTACCATGTTTCATCATTATTTCCAAAATAACTCAATTAAACATTGATAAAACATTAAAAATCACATTACAACTTATAAATCAAGGATCAAATACTTAGGAATATCAATAAAGAACCACTTAACAGAGGAGATCACGGACCTTACCCTATTATGTGATTTCTCCCTCAATTGGCTTGTTTAAAGCTAAAAAACATAAGATTTCAATGAGATTTTGCAAAACAAAGTTAAAGAACCAAATTAAAATCAATAATCTGAATGAAAAGAGTCCCCCAACTCTAGATTTTGATGAAATTCTGAGTGTTTGGAAGAAAAGAAGTTGAGAGAATAGGTTTAGGAAAAAGGTTACGTGAATTTCTTTTAAAAGCTAATAACTAACTTTAGATATTTAATCCTATTTAACACCTTTTAAAACACATGTTTAAAATGATTTAATTGAAGGGAGAAACCACCAGCAAACACTTGGTAGATTAACTCCTTAAGGATTCTAAGGATTTGACCCTTTTGATTTTAGTCGCTTTAAAACAGTTTTCAAAAATTGCATTTTGGTCGCTAACCCAAAATGTCATATTTCCAAATTTCCTTTTCTAAAATTGATTCCACGAAAAATCAATATATATTAAAAGATTATTTTTAACTATTTTCCATATTTTTATCCTTTCGAAAAATATACAGTCCTGAATCTGACTCGAATCTCTAACTAGGTCTGCTAGGCCCAAAACCGGGGTGTTACATTGAGGATGTGTTGGTAAAGGTAGATATATTCATATTCCTAGCTGACTTTATTATCTTAGATTATGAGGCGGATTTAAATGTCCCAATTATATTGGGCAAACCGTTCCTTGCCACAAGTAGAACCTGTATTGATGTTCATAAAGGTGAATTAACTATGCACATGAATGATCAACAGGTTTACATTTAATGTGTTTCAAGCTTTGAAATGTGCAGATGAATCAAACGAATACCAAGCAAATGATAAGATGGAGTCCATTTTTAAGGTGGACGTGGCACAACAGTGCCAATATAATGATGATGATGCCAACAGAAGTGACAGTGAAGGTAGAACAAGTGAGGACACTGAAAGAGTAGCCTTAGTAGAAGTAAGCTATTTTGGACAGCTAGAACCATTAGAGTTGGCTGGCAGAGAGATCATGGCACCAAAATCATCCATTGAGGAGCCACTCGAACTTGAGTCAAATCACTGTCAGACCACCTCAAGTATGCTTACTTAGGTAAACACTCAACCTTGCCAGTAATCATTGCTGCTGATCTCACTAATGATTAGGAGGAACGATTGTTGGAAATTCTAAGCTATTACAAGCAAGCGTTGGGATGGACCTTGGCTGATATCCGAGGAATAAGCCCAACCATTTGCATGCACAAAATTATCTTGGAGGAATATCATGGGAAGACCATTGAGGGTGAGAGAAGATTGAACCTGAGCATGGAAGAGGTTGTCAAGAAGAAGATTATCAAGTGGCTAGATGCTGGGATAATCTATCCCATTTTTGACAGCTCGTGGGTCAGCCCAGTGCAATGTGTCTCAAAGAAAGGTGGCATGACCGTGGTTCAAAATAGAAACAATGAGTTAATTCCTTCGAGGTCCGTTACCGGATGGAGAGTGTGCATGGATTATAGGAAGCTGAACAATGCCACCAAGAAAGACCATTTTTCCATTGCCCTTCATTGATCAAATGTTGGACAGACTGACAGGTAAGGCATTTTACTATTTTCTAGATGGTTATTCAGGATATAACCAAATTGCCATAGCTCTAGAAGATCAAGAGAAGACCACGTTCACGTATCCATATGGGATGTTTGCCTTTAGAAGAATGTCATTCAGGTTGTGTAATGCCCCAACAACATTTCAACGTTGCATGATGTCTATTTTTTTGGCATGATTGAACAAAACTTGAAACTATTCATGGATGATTTCTTAGTGTTTGGCAAAACATTTGAGGAATGCCTTCAGAGTTTGTAGCAAGTCTTGAAGAGATGCATTGAGACAAACCTAGTCTTGAGCTGGGAAAATGACACTTCATGGTGAAGGAGGGCATCGTTTTCGGGCACAAGGTGACCAAAAAGGGATTAGAGGTTGACAAAGCAAAAGTTGAGGTAATCAAGTAATTGCCACCACCAACAAGTGTAAAAGGTATAAGAAGTTTTTTGGGACATGCAGGTTTTTACCGTCATTTCATTAAATATTTTTATAAAATTTCTAAACCTTTATGCTTGCTTTTGGAACAAAATACATCTTTTGCATTTGATGATTATTGTTTAAGAGCATTTTAGGAACTTAAGGAGAAGTTGATTAATGCCCCTATAGTTGTGGCACTAGATTAGAATAAGCCATTCGAGCTCATGTGTGATGCTAGCGATTATGCCATCGGATAAGTATTGGGACAACAATATGGCAAAGTTTTTCATACCGTTTACTATACCAGTCAGACATTAAATGGAGCTCAGTTGAATTACTCCACAATCGAGAAACAATTTCTTGCATTTGTATTCACTTTTGATAAAATTAGATCTTATTTAGTTGGTAACAAAGTTGTGGTGTATACAGATCATTCAGCACTAAAATACCTTTTGGAAAAGAAGGATGCCAAGCCCAGACTAATCCGATGGACGCTTCTACTACAAGAATTCAACCTCAAGAACCAAGACAAGAAGGGTAGTGAAAACTTAGTAGCTGACCACCTATCACACCTAGAGCATTACCTTCAAGATGGTAAGAATGTTGCCATAAGAGATGAATTTCCAAATGAGTATTTTCTTGCAATTAATGCCGTGAAATGGTACGCTGACATATTCAACCACCTGGTAAGTGATATTCTGCCACCAGATCTGGCATACAATGCCAAGAAAATATTCCTGCGAGAAGTTAGGCAATACTACTAGGATGAGCCAATATAGTTCAAAAGTGTGCCGACCGAGTGATAAGATGGTGTGTACCAGAGGATGAGCAGTACAACATCTTGCAACTATGCCATGCCGCACCGTATGAAGGTCACTTTGCTGGGATGAAGACTGCTACCAAGGTGCTGCAGTCAATATTCTTTTGGCCCACACTATATAAAAATGCCCATAACTATGCCAAGGCATGTGATCGATGCTAGTGGACAGGAAACATCTATGACAGACACCAACTGTCGCTCCAAAACATCATGCATGTGGACTTATTTGATGTATGGGGAATAGACTTCATGGGTCCATTTCCTCCATCATTTGGTAACTTATACATCCGTGTGACTGTTGACTACGTTTCAAAATGAGTTGAGACTGTTGCATTGCCAACGAACGATGCCAAGGCCATTGCCAAGTTCTTGCCATTAACCATCATTATCCCTCTTTAATTTGGCCACTTTAATAATCCTCATTAAACACTCAACCTTTACTTCATTTACCCTAGCCGTTCAAAAACTCTTCATTTTCACTTCTCTTTGTGCTTTTCTTTATCAAGAAAGAAACAAAGATTCACTTTCTTCTTCTTCTTCTTCTTCATTTTTACTCAAATCGCCTACACTTTCGACCTTATTTCCATGGTTTCATTATCGACTCCATTCAAAATCTTTTTCAAAGAAGAGATTCGTAAGAAGTATGAAACAAACTTTACCTTAAGATCATTTTGCTATGAGAAGCACTTTGACTTCAAAGATGAGCCAACCGTGTGATTTCCACCAGACTTCATGGCGATCGTAAACAAGCAAAAGTGGGATCTATTCTGCCAACAAAAGGGAGAGGTCTTTGCAAATATTGTCCTGGAATTTTATGCCCACTTGACCACCAAGTATAACCCTTTCTTAATGATTTGAGGCAAATACGTGCACTTTGATGAGGGTTATATCAATTCTATGTTGAAATTAGGGGATGTCGAGGAGGAACATCTGGAGTATGCCGAGTCAATGACTGTTACCAAGAGGAAGAAATTGCTAGAGGATTTGTGCGAACCAGGCACGGAATGGATTGAGTCTACCAACAGACACCTAATAGTCAAGAGACTGGCACTGAAATCTCAACCAATGGGGTGGAACCACTTTTTGAAGGCAAATCTAATGCCAACCACCTACAACGAAACGGTGTTGGAGGAACGGCTGGTGCTACCGCACTCAATCATTGTTGGCTGAAAAATTAATGTCAGTCGGATCATCATCGAGGAGACATATAAATGTGCTGGTAAGCCTAAAGCCAGTTTGTTATTTCCCTTGCTAATTTCTAACATTTGCATGAGTCATGGTGTGCCCAAGATTGACTCATAAAAATTCCAAGAAATTAAGGGCACCACAATCACACCAGCACTATGGAGGCAACTCACTGCCTTCGAGTCAAAGGAAAGGGAAGGAGGAAAGAAAAAGAATCAAGGCCAAATTCTAAAGTGCCGAAGGTAGAGCCTGGCACTGCCATGCCAACTGATTTCATGGCATTGTTCTCCCAGATCCACCATCATCAGGAGATAATTCTCTAGAAATTAGAAAGAGCTGAAGAGTAAATTGTCAAACTCTGGAAGTATATTCATGCCAAGGATGTTACCATCAGGGAGACCCTTGAACGACTGTCCCTGGATTTTCAGCCAGCCATCCCAGGTTTTCCTACAAAAATCTTTGCAGCAATGATGCCATGGCAGCCAGTCCCCGATCAGTTCATACCTCGACACACTCACATGCCATTGTCCCAGTCTCGCCAGTTCAATTTGAATTTGTTAAGCCAGAAATGCCGCCAGAGTTAGAAGAAGAAGTTTAGAAGAAGCCTGCCACAACACCTACTACCCCAGCCTCGTCTGTGGCCACGTTTATCGTGTCAGAGCCAATACAGATTGTCAAGGAAGTTAGAGCTTCCGTTGCCACCTCAAAGCCGAGCATGAAAGGAAGAAAAATAATGACCCTCGATCATGGGACCTCTCTGAAGGGGAGTCCTCTTATTCCTAAACTCCTTTGCATTTCATTCCTTTGCATTTCACATGTTCATGCATTTTATTTTTCTATTATTTGTATATATGTGTTGTTTTCATGCATTGGGGACAATGTACATCTTTGGTTTGGGGGTGTGCGTTGCCTCACATTTATGCCATGCCATGCATTCATGTTTACATTTCTGTTGCAACGCCTAGATTAATGCCATGCATACTGAACCAGTAAAAAAGAAAAAAGAAAATTTTGCCTTGGTCAAATTTTGAAGTATGTTAATTCTTTGTTAGACAAGTTTAATTTGTTCTGGAATAGTCTGTCCGATGAAGAATTTTTAAATCTTTAGTTTGCCTATGCCAACAGAATAGTATTGCTAGGGCTGTTTGGCAATTGATCTGTAGCTTAGGGAGTTGATTTTCACTTAACACATAGTATGCATCTAGTTCCTAAGCAAACTTAGAATTTTTGAAACTAAGCTCAAAATATAAAAAAAGAGGAAGAAATATTATTCAGGGTAAAAGAAGTTAATAAGGCGACAATGTTTTGCCAGGGCAAGAAAAAAAATGAAGTACTCCTTTACCTTAGAGATAATAAGTAGCCTGAGGCTTGGTGGAACTCCATCGTTAGTGCTCAGGTCAAAAACTTTAAGGGTATGAGTGTAATGGGTTAGCTTGGTGATGTAGTCTGGACTAACGTAGGGATTCATGGTATGCTCCCTCTTATTACTCACGCCAAACAGTGCAATGACACGAACCCTAATTTAATGCCAGTTGAAAAAAAGAGAAACCCTTGGCAGGAATAAAAGAAAAATTTTGAGTTTAGTTAGTAAATTTGACTAAGGGAGTAAAAGGATACTTGATGCATATTGCCTACACATCTTACACTCTTCATGCCCTTGGACTAGAGTTATATTGCTGCACTTAAATTAGCTTACCTGTGTTGCATTCCTACACTAATATTTCTGAGGACAGAACGAGAGCCAAAATTTGCTTGCCAGCACGTGTTGGCATTCCGAGCTAAATTTTGCCGAGGTACTATTTTTACAATTTTTTTAGCTTACTTGCATTACTTG
Source organism: Hibiscus mutabilis (assembly GCA_019671005.1). Lineage (NCBI taxonomy): Eukaryota > Viridiplantae > Streptophyta > Magnoliopsida > Malvales > Malvaceae > Hibiscus > Hibiscus mutabilis. The sequence continues at coordinate 20,390,474 of CM033733.1, read as the reverse complement.
AGGATAAGCAATGAGCTAGGTTTGGGGGTGTGTTAACTCCTCAAAAGTACTAAATCTTATGCTTATTTCACATCGTCTTTGCTTGCTTTTAAGTACATTTAGTTGAATTTAGCTTTAAAATTCATGCATTTGCATAGGGAGTTAAGAATAGTGTTATACCAGTGTGAAGGGTTGCTTTGTTGGCATTATTTCAGGCATGGCAGAGCAGTGCAGAAACGGAGAAATGCCAGAGAGAATGCCGAGTTGCTATTGGCAACGATGGACCAAAAATTACCAAAGCACCGGTTGGTAGCAAGTAAGAGTTTGATGCCCGGCCAAGTAGTTGTTGGACCTTGATGACGTCAGCCCCATAATTCAAATATAGGATAAGATGATCACATTCCTTATCCCTTGAGCATTCAAAATTCAAATTTCAAGTCTTATCCTAGGTTATCCTTACACGCCTATTTAAAGAACTCAAGCAAGCACATAAGGGAGATGGACCAATCATCAACGATCAGCTTGGAGAGGCTGTACCAAGGAGACGTGGTTTGACCAGCTTGACTGAGGGCCTGGACCGTGAAAGGGCTGCATCGATAGACCCTCTTTTAGCCTATTCTCTTTATCTAGTTATTCGTATTTTTAAATAATGATGTTGTTAGAAAATGATGAAGGTTTTTAGTTTGACACCCTCACTATGAACTAATTTAATAGTTTGTGGGGGATGTTCGCGGTAAACACTGTTTTCATATTTTGTTTTTAATAATTGAAAATGCCTTGGCATTTTCCCCCCTATCTGGCATGTTCTTCAGTTTTCTAAATTCTTTGTCAAGCAACAGCTGGCATTGTTTGCTTATTGCACCTTAATATCTTAACATACTTAGGGGGCAACGATCCATTGCCAGATACTAAGGCAAGATGCTTCGTCAGAAGATTTTCAAGTAGATGAACTTACTTCGGAAGTGAGTCTACCCCTTAGGAGTATAGATTGGGACTTAATCAAATTGATTTATGAAAAACTTCATTATAGAGATATAAGGGATTTTACATGGTTAATTTCGGGCATTGCCATTGACAAAGGAAATGCCAACGTTGAATCTGCTCGAAAATAAGATCAAGGCAGAAACTTATTAAAGGCTGGCATGAAAAGCGTGAAAAGCAGGCATCCCTTGTCAACGCTCATCACTCATTTAAAATCTCCTTGTGCCAACACTGTCTTTCTTTTATTTATTTTCTTTTAAATTGTTTTCAAAACCTACTTCAAATCAACAACTCTTTCCCTTTGAAAAGTAAACAATAAAGGTGTTGCGTGTAATAAGTGCTACGCAATTGTGCAAGTATACACGTCGCATGTAATAAAGTGATACGAGTATCGTCTCCACAGGGATTAATTTGAGCCACTTTGCTTTAGTTATCGCACTGTAAAAGTAAAAACACAATTGATAGTAGGAGTTGATTTTAATGAGTAAAGTAAAAGCAATAAACTGAAAGAATAGATGAAAGAAAAAGAGAGAATATGCCAGGTTATCATGAGTTGTGGAGTGATAGCCGATTGGATCGTCTTGGTAAAAGAGTGCAAGGGCAACTCAGTTGCCGTGGCAACTAATCGATGGTTGCCTGGGCGACTAGCTGGGCAACTACTTGGGCTGCTGGGTAGCAACTTCAAGGTTCGGCGGAACGTTCTTCAATGGTTTATTCTTATCCCTAAGTCAAAACTCTAGCTATTTGTGCATGCCTTGATAATGCATCCCTGCGTGAATCAAGGGTGAATAACAACCAATCTTGCGCTCCTCTTAGCCGTTGAAATCCTTAGCTTATTCCTAAGCCGGATTAATCTTCACCATTAATAGATTGAATAAAGACCATACTCATTCGTTTCTTGAATCTAACTCTCCCGATATTAGATAAATAGATGAAGTTACGAGATCCTCTCCCAATTCACTCACAAACAAAAATAAGAACCAAGAATGAATAAACCTTGAATAGAAAAGTGCAAACTCTTATTACCTAAACAAAATCTAATTGTTTCTCACAACAACAAAACACAATAACCCCAACGAATCAAGTTAGTTCATGGTTGGGTTCAAAAGATATACAAAGAATAATCCCCAAACCATGAATCTAATGGAAGCAAAGAAGAAGAAGAAATCAAACTCTCTCCCCTTGCTCTCTTGTCAAAATCTCTTCATTCTTTCCCTTTGGAGTTGTCGAAATTTTCCCTCTTCTTGCTCCTGATGTTTGACGGCTTGGTGATCTATTTATAGGGTTAGGTCAAAGTTCTTCTTTGAGGAGGAAGTTAAGTTGGAACTAAATTATCTTTAAAGAATATAATTCTTTATTATAATTATATTCCTTCTAGAACTTCTCTTATCTTCTTGGAATTTAATTCTTCTTTAACCTCTTCATGGAAATCAAACTCCTTTGGAATTTAACTTTGCTCCACGTCATCTTGGGCTTATCTAGTCATCAATTTCGACTACCATATCATCTTATTCTTTGTCGAAAATTGCCTTGGCAACTAGCTCGACATCTCCTTCAAGCATTGCCCTGGCAACTAGCTCAACATCTCCTTCATGCACTGCCCTGGCAACTGGTTCTATCCTTGTTTAGGCAAGTGATTCTGCACACACACAAAAACAAACCAAAGCAACATCTTTTTCCACAAAAATCACCAAGTTATGTAATCAAGCTCAATGGTGGAAAGAAACATGAATTAATGCATGAATGACTAATTATGCAACTAATATGAGCTTAAGCCTAACAATAATATGAGTAAAAGGGTAATAAAATAGTACTTTTGAACACTTATCACATCCCCAAACTCGAACTATTGCTTGTCCTCAAGCAATGCAAACTAACAATTACATGCCAAGACTTTAATCATCAAAGACATGCTTCAAACTTGAATTCAAACCTCGAAACCGTGGCACAAAGTATGATCACCTTTTAATTTTTCGGATACCACACAAATTACCCGGAACCAAACTATAATGCTTGTGACAATGTGTGTGCGTAGTTGTGTACAAGTTGATTTTCAAGATTCTATGTGAACAATAGGCTTTTATCAATTTAATTATCGGGGCATTTATTTATTTTTTCACTAGAGCCAATTTTCGGGCACCTCTAGCAAAGTAAACAATTTCTCATTTTATTTTAGTCGACTAGAGCCAATTTCAGGCACCTCTAGCAATTCTTTAATGTGCATTAATTACTAGAGCCAGTTTCGGGCACCTCTAGCAAGAATTTAACTTTTAATTTTCAATTTTAAATTTACCCAAATTTTAAGCAACCTAAGTTCACTAAGTTTCTTTCAATCAACAAGCCATAACCGTGTAAAAAAATCAGTGTCATAGTAAAATTCTAAGTTCTTTTCATGCAATCGTAAAATTAAAGGTTTTTTCAATTAAGTGCAGTGGAAAAAAATCATCATTGGATATTCAACAAGTCTTAAGCAATTAAATCCAATTAAAGGCATGGCAAGTAACATATGCAACCTATATGTGATTGCTAAAGATGAATACAACTAAACATAAAACTAACTAGAAACCAACACCCCCAAACTTGAGAGAAGCATTGTCCTCAATACACGTAAAAGTGAAACAAAATTTAAAAGAAACTAAATGAAATGAGTTAGTCAGAGAGTTCGTCACCTCGAGTGATAAGTTTCCTTCGTGCCGTTTTCTTGATTCATTTTCCGATCATTGGTTGAATGCTTGTGGCTGGTACCTCGTGAATAGCATTGCTTTGATTTGATCCATGTTTGCCGAGGCAGGTTCACTTGCCTGGGCATCAGTAGTTTCTGTTGCCGTGGCAACTGCTGAGGTAGTTGAAGGGGCATCCTTTGTTGCGGTTGCTGTGACAAGTAGTCGGTAGTGAATTTCCTTAGCATGTTGGTTGTGAGTCTTGTTGTGGAAAAGAAAACAAAGAAAACCTGGAAACTAAAATAATGAAGAAAAATAAAACATCTCCTAAAAAAATAAAGAGAAAAAAAATAACCGAAAATAATAGAACAAAATAGTTCGAAAAAAGGAAAAAGAAAAATAAAAAGAAAATATCGAAAGGAGAGCATGCCCATGCATCTCCTAAGGTGTCAACTTCTTTGTTACGTTCTACATGGGCACCGTTGTAGTGCTTCAATCTTTGTCCGTTAACTTTGAATTCATGTTCGTCGGTAATGGACTTGATTATCACGGCACCATAGGAGAATGGTTTGACAGCTTCGAATGGACCCGACCATCTTGATTTTAGTTTTCCCGAGAAAAGTTTCAGCCGAGAATTGAATAAGAGAACTAGTTGCTCTGGCATGAATTACCGCGACAATAGTTTCTTGTCATGCCATTGCTTTATTTTCTCCTTGTAGATTCGTGCATTGTTATAGGCGAGTGCACGAAATTCTTCTATCTCGTTGAGGTCCAACAAATGCTTTTGTCCGGCATTTTCCTAATCCATATTCACGGTCTTGATTGCCCAATATGCCTTGTGTTCGATTTCCACCGGTAGATGGCATGTTTTGCCATAAACAAGTCGGAAGGGGGACATACCTAAGGGTGTTTTGAATGCAGTGCGATATGCCCAAAGTGCGTCATCTAGTCTTGCTGACCAATCTTTCCTAGAGGGATTTACAACTTTCTCGAGTATACCCTTCAATTCCCGGTTGGAAATTTTTGCTTGCCCATTGGTTTGTAGGTGATATTGCCCGTCCTATGGCAACGATCACATTGCTTGTAAAACTCTTGGTCATCTTTGTACAGTGTTGGCCAATACAAATCAGATTGCAAAACTTTGGCCGTGGTACGAGTTCCTCTAAAATGTCCTCCATAGGGTGAAGAATAGCATTACCAGAGTATATTCTGATGCTCTTCTTCAGGGACACATCAGCGTATGACCTGATCTGCACATTGTTTAAACAAAAAAGGCTCGTCCCAAAAGTAATGCTTAGCATCATGGCAGAACCGCAGGGTATTACCGAGGCATGTGCTGCCGTGGCGACTGCTCCCAAGATTGTCGAGTCGTGTGTGTCTAGAGTTGTTGAGGAATACGCGTCCATGGTTGCCGAGGCGTGCGTATCAGTGGTTACCGAGGCATGCGCGTCTGGAGTTGCTGAGGCGTGCGCGTCAAGAGCTACTGCGTCATCGAGGGTTACCGAGGCATACGCATCTATGGTTGCCGAGTCTTGCGCGTCAAGAGCTGTTGCGACGTTGAGGGTTGCTGAGGCATGCACATCCATGGTTGCTGAGGCGTTAAGGGTTGCTGCGGTATCGAGGGTTGCTGAGGCGTGCGCGTCAAGAGCTACTGCGGCATCGAGGGTTGCCGAGGCATGTGCATCCATGGTTACCGAGGTGTCAAGGGTTGCTGTGGCATCGAGGGTTGCCGAGGTGTGCACGTCTGGAGTTGCTGAGGTGTGCGCGTCAAGAGCTGCTGCAGCATCGAGGGTTACCGAGGCATGCGCATCCATGGTTGCCGAGGCGTCAAGGGTTGCCGAGGCGTCAAGGGTTGCCGAGGCGTGCACATCTATGGTTGCCGAGGCAACTAAAAGTTGTTCATCCGGGAATGCATCACATATCTCTAAATCCGCGTCCTCCTCCCTGTGAGTTGGCCTAGGACTGCTCCTACCAGGAAATCACTTACATCACACATGAGCTCAAAAGGTAGCGTCCAATCTGGTGAAACGACAATAGGTGTCGAGATAAGCTTTTCCTTTAGGTTTTCGAATGCTTGGGGCGCAAGAATCATCAAAATTGAAGACTTTATCTTGGCGGGGGTAGTCTCTCGATTATGTCCACCTTAGCTTTGTCTACTTCAATTCCCTTGGATGAAATCTTGTGGCCGAGCACTATTCCTTCATCTACCATAAGATGGCACTTCTCCCAATTAAGGACTAAATCAGTTTCTTCACATCTTGCCAACACCTTCTCTAAATTGCCGAGGCAACTGTCGAAGTCATAACCAAAAATGGAAAAATCATCCATGATGACCTCAAGGAAGTCTTCGACCATGTCTGAAAAGAGTGCCATCATGCATCTTCTAATGTTACTGCATATATGAGAAAACTTGAGGATGGTCATTTTCGATACTTCTTATAGTCCATCTGCACCCTCCATCGGGTGACAATATTGCCCAAAAAGAGTTTGGCCAATGTGCTTGCCACTACTCCCTTTTGCGTTACCATGGTGGAGGTGTCTTTCTTCTTTGTTCGCTTGTAGTCCATGTATACTCTCCACCTTGCTACTATTCCTGAAGGCATGAATATATTAGTAGAAAAAGTTATATCAACACCCAACCATTTAATTACCTCATTCTCGTCGGGCTCCATCATGGTTGGATGTAGCCTTCGTTGTCGTGGCAATTGCTGCTCGAGCCAATTACCGTGGCTATCAGTTGTCAAAATTTGCTTTAAGTCAAGGGAATAACCAATTTTCTGAAAAGCTTTATGAATCCAAACGCCTTTTTCTTTTGGCCTCTCAAACATCTCCATCAGTAGAGATTTCGATGGCTTCAAATCTACCAACATCGGTTCCTCAAGACATATCTGCAATGGATGAGGTGAGTTTTTAAAGAATTCAAAAGGTTCAACCATTACCTACTCATATTGCATTAGCAAAGTATTATCATCTTGTTGATCTTGCACGTGGTCGTGTAATTGCCGTGGCAACTGTAGATGAGAGCAATCTAAAGGTTCATGCTTCAACATCAATGTTGTAACCTTCTAGGCATCAGGTTCCTCAAAATTTACTGTAGTATTGTTGTTCTCAGCTTCACTGAGTGTTGTTGCGGCATTGCTCTGTTCAGGCTCCCTAATCATTGCCGAGGCAATTTGTTGCTCAGGCTCATCATGTGTTGGGCAGTCTTCCTCATTAACATACTCTCGACTTTGAGGTTTTAGTTGTTCCTCACACATCGAAGAGCTTTCCTTGCATTGTTCCTTGTCCTCTTGCCTTGGGACTTCAGTATCCCTAGGAATGAATTGTTGGTGCATGTTATCCATGACATATGTGGATCTCCTCAATTGATCTTCTGAATCCCCCTTGGTTGCATCCCACTGAGCTATCCTCGTATCCATGGACTTTGATAGCTCTCGAATCTCTTCAATTGATCCGTCAAGTCTAGCCAAGGAAGCTAGCAACGTTTCCTCTAAGGAATTGGAATGCTCTTGAAAAGGACTACATTGCCATGTCATATCTGTTGCTGAGGCAAAATTGTTATGGTAAAATTTTTTTGAGCTTTTTTACTATACCATGAAGAATTTTGCTGCTGGTTCCCTCTATGGTCCTCCATGTAGTTATATGCACCGAAAATGTGAGGGCAATTTTCAAACACATGATGTTCTCCACACATAGCACAAGATTTTTCCACGGTATAGGCTCTTTGGGCTTTTCTCGGTTGGTATAGGTAATCATCAAAGGGTGCAAGAAACTCTTGATTGGATTGATTCCTATCTTCCAACATCATCTCTCGAATAGATCGGCTTTTATTTCCCAACATGTTGATGTCCCTTAACTTGCATCGCACCTAATTTTTTTTTTGATAAAACAAACAAAAAGAAAAGTTAGTAAAACTAAGAGAAAAAAATGCAATAACAAAAACAACTAACACCAATTGCCAATCCCCGGCAACAACGCCAAAAACTTGTTGCGTGTAATAAGTGCTACGCAATTGTGCAAGTGTACACGTCGCAAGTAATAAATTGATACGAGTATCATCTCCACAGGGATTGGTTTGGGCCACTTTGCTTTAGTTATCGCACTGTAAATGTAAAAACACAATTGATAGTAGGAGTTGATTTTAATGAGTAAAGTAAAAGTAATAAACTAAAAGAATAGATGAAAGAAAAAGAGAGAATAGGCCAGGTTATCGTGAGTTGTAGAGTGATAGCCGATTGGATCGTCTTGGTAAAAGAGTGCAAGGGCAACTCAGTTGCCGTGGAAACTTGCACAGCGGGGTTGCCTTGGCAACTAATCGATGGTTGCCTAGGCGACTAGCTGGGCAACTACTTGGGCGGCTGGGCGGCAACTTTAAGGTTCGGTGAAACGTTCTTCAATGGTTTCTTCTTATCCCTAAGTCAAAACTCTAGCTATTTGTGCATGCCTTGATAATACATCTCTGCCTGAATCAAGGGTGGACAACAACCAATCTTGCGCTCCTCTTAGCCGTTGAAACCCTTAGCTTATTCCTAAGCCGGATTAATCTTCACCATCAATAGATTGAATAAAGACCATACTCATTTGTTTCTTGAATCTAACTCTCCCAGTATTAGATAAATAGATGAAGTTACGAGATTCTCTCCCAATTCACTCGCAAACAAAAATAAGAACCACGAATGAATAAACCTTGAATAGAAAAGTGCAAACTCTTATTACCTAAACAAAATCCAATTGTTTCTCACAACAACAAAACACAATAACCCCAACCAATCAAGTTAGTTCATGGTTGGGTTCAAAAGATATACAAAGAATAATCCCCAAACCATGAATTTAATGGAAGCAAAGAAGAAGAAGAAGAAATCGAACTCTCTCCCCTTGCTCTCTTGTCAAAATCTCTTCCTTCTTTCCCTTTGGAGTTGTCGAAATTTTCCCTCTTCTTGCTCCTGATATTTGACGGCTTGGTGATCTATTTATAGGGCTAGGTCAAAGTCTTTCTTTGAGGAGGAAGTTAAGTTGGAATTAAATTATCTTTAAAGAATATAATTCTTTATTATAATTATATTCCTTCTAGAACTTCTCCTATCTTCTTGGAATTTAATTCTTCTTTAACCTCTTCATGGAAATCAAACTCCTTTGGAATTTAACTTTGCTCCACGTCATCTTGGGCTTATCTAGTCATCAATTTCGACTACCATATCATCCTATTCTTTGTTGAAAATTGCCTTGGCAACTAGCTCGGCATCTCCTTCAAGCATTGCCCTGGCAACTGGCTCGGCATCTTCATGCACTGCCTTGGCAACTGGTTCTAGCCTTGTTTAGGCAAGTGATTCTGCACACACACAAAAACACACCAAAGTATCATCTTTTTCCACAAAAATCACCAAGTTATGTAATCAAGCTCAACTGTGGAAAGAAACATGAATTAATGCATGAATGACTAATTATGCAACTAATATGAGCTTAAGTCTAACAATAATGTGAGTAAAAAGGGTAATAAAAATATTACTTTTGAACACTTATCACAAGGCAAACAAACTCTTGGCCAATCCCTATGGGATCGATAACCAGCTTAATGCTATATTACTTGCAGACCGTGTATACTTGCACCAAATGACTTAGTCTTGGCGCTGTTTTCATACATTTCCAATACATTTCCACCCTTTTGCCAAGCACTCACACAGTCAAACACCAACTTACCTTTGGCAAGTTCATTTTTTATTTTTGTTTGGGGAATTCAATTTATCACATTCCTTTGACTCGAAATAAATGATTGAGCAAGCAACAAATTCCTGAGCTACTCGGCATTGTCATGATTTTGACAATATTACCATCACTCATGAAGCGAAAGATCTTGATTAGAATGGGCTTCTATGGAGTGCCCCAAAAAATTCCATACTCTTATCTGAAAATGCCTATTACCAGGTTTCGTACATTGGAGTGCTTTTTGATTAATTTTTGAAAAATGCCTATTACCAGGCTTTAAAGTGTTTTTTGATTAAAAATGCCTATTACTAGGCTTTAAAGTTAAATTACTTTATTTTTTTTGAAAAATGCCTATTACTAGGCTTTGAAAGTTCCCGTTTTATTTTGAAAATACATATTACTAGGCATAAAACATTAAATTGCACCAATTTGTTATTATTTGTAGCCCTTAATCGAAGTGTGAGTCACACACTCGTAATCTCCACAGCTTAAGATTTCAATTAGACACATATTACTTGGGTTCAACCTTCGGGTCAAAATCATTGTCCCTTGTGCAATTGATATATGTAGACCCAATAGACAGATATATCCACAAAATGAAGAGAGAGTTCAAAACAAAATACATCATTTCATTGAAAATTAAACCATGTAGTCTTAGGCCCTTTACAAAAGATCAACACCGTCTTCGGGCTTAGGCTGGTGGATTTGATTTACATGCATTACTTAAAAAGGTTAAAGGCAACATGGAACCTATTATAGTTGTTTAGCTTAGGATCTAGATAAGGGGGCAAGGCGAGTCCACTCTTCAAAGAATTAGACTTTTTGCGGTCCATTAGACCTTGAACCGTATCCTTAAACTCACAATAGTCTTGAATGGTGTGCCCCTCTTCGGCATGGAACTCACAGTACAAACCGCTATACCCCTCGAGCATCATCGTTCCTTGACCGACCAGTCCTGCATCAAGTAGCTTTTTCTAAACCCAACGGATGGGTGATTTGACTTTCGACACCTTGGACTTAGCTATTCGGTTACTTTCCTCAAAGATTGCATTCACTCCACCGGTATGATTTGGCAGGGGATTGGCAGTCGTAACTGGCCCACTTGATTTGTCAAAACTTATGACCACGAGCTTGATCGGCTTTTTACGACCCTCTTGAAGCTGATACAAGTCTCAATCGAGTACCCCACTTGATCATTATGGTATATGCACTTTGCGTTAGGATCATACCATTTAGGGAAATGAGTCTACAACGGTGCTTGATAGAAGGGTGCCACCACATGACCATCGAACAGTTGCTTGTATAGCTCACCATAGGAGATTGGCAATGGGGTAAACTCCATCTTCTCAGGGTTTTTTCTTTGACTAGGGTCTTGGCTCGAAGAACCCTAAGCACTTGGTGTAGCCTTGGGTTGTAGAAACTATTATAGGCTTCGAATAACCAACATTGTAAACTCCCCAAGAGTTTATTTCATGTTCTTTCGTTGCATGCGAGGTCTTCTTGTGGGACGAACTACCTTCATCATCGATTTTACCACTCTTGATAGCATTTTCGATTAGCTCATCGGATAACACGAGGTCAAAAAAGTTGGTAGTCGTATTGCCTATCAAGCGACTAAAGACCGGACCCTTCAAAGTTTGGATAAACATGACTATCGTCTCCCTTTCGCTGAGCGAGGGTTGAACTTGAGCCGCCACGTCTCTCCAATACTGGGCATACTGCCTAAAGCCTTTATTTGACTTTTGTTTCATGTGTTGTAAGGTCTAATGGTATGGCACCATGTCACTGACATGTCGGTACTATTCTAGGAAAGCTTTGGCCAAGTCTTTCCATGACTTTATCTAATGTCGTTTTAGCTGATTATACCACATTGTGGTAGATCTTGAGAGACTGTCTTGGAAACAGTGGATCAGCAGCTTGTTATCTCTCCCGTATCTTGTCATCATTTTGTAGAACATGGTAAGATGTGCACGGGGACAACTCGTTCCATCATACTTATTGAATTCTGGGACCTTGAACTTAAAAGGTAAACCGGAAAAGGGACGAGGCTGAGTTCATGGGCCTCAAATCCAATGAAGGCGTTAGTTACCTCCATGGCTTCCATCTTTTCCTCAAGCTGCTTGCATCGGTCCTCGACCTCTTTAGAGATTTCAACTCTAGGTCTCTCTATTTCAATTAATTGGTCCATCTCCGAGACAAAGTTTTTGGCTTTATTACCCTCGGGATTGACTTCTGATGTAGAGGGTAGATCTACAGGGAAATAGGCGCCGACCAGATAAAGTGGTGTTTTCCCCTAAGAAAGTATTACCCGAGGGTCCGGTTGACCCCTATCATGAGTAGGGGTAAACCCCGAAGGATATGTAGGAAATCTGTTCCCATTAGTGGGATTGGGATTTGCCGTAGGATTTACAACAGAAGTCACCCCTTGTCCAGGAAGCCTAAATCCAAGCATTTGGGCTATTTGAGCTAGCGTATCTTGTTGAGACTTCTTGAACTGCTCCACCATGTCTTGCCGGGCCTTAGCTAACTGTTCTTCCATCTTTCTGGTCAATTTCGCTTGCATATCCCTTTGGGTTTGCTCAATTCGGTCTAATCTGTCTTCGTTCACCATCTTTGTTTTTTGTCGAGTTTCGTAGGGGTGCTAAATCAACTAAATTTTCCTTTGATCCAGAATCACTGTCACAGACATCCCAAAAATTAGTCTCGGTGTTTTCAAAATGAATGTATGTAAATGCAAAGTGACTGCCCTAAATGCAAAGGTATTGATTTAGGCATGGTTTCCGAGGAACAACACTCACGAATATATGAGAGAAATTTGCAACTTTTGAATACTGCATTTAATTGTCGTCTAGGTTACTAGATTTCCTATTGATTCATGAACGATTTCCACTGTGTCCACCATTCTTGGGTGAATACCTCATGATGATGCAATGCTGATGATGTTATGTAACAAAATACGAATGGATATTATATGCTGATGTAATGCAAATGACAAAAAAAACATTGGTTAGTATGAACTGAATATTTACAGATGAAAGGCAAAAATACCCGACATGTTTTAGCACAAAATGAGCCCTATTTGCATGACATTCTAATTTTCTAGGGTTACCGCACAACTCTAAAGGGGTAGGCTTCTTAGGTTCTACATGCAATTTTGGTGCTAAAAGGTACTCAAATTGTCCTCGCTATCCCCTTCTAAGGGTAGCAAGGCCCTCGATCATCACCCGTTATAGGCTCCTTTCAATCGAGTTCAATTCAAGGGGACCCATTCGCTATGTCCATAAGGGGAAACAATATTCCCACGAAAACATAGGGTACTAGAGCCCCAAAGGTACTTACTAGACCCATATGAAGGAACAATATCCTCATGAAAGCACTAGCATTTCCTCCCACTAACACGAACGAGTTTATATGTCCAATTTTAAAATGCATTAAAATAAACTCGCATTTCTAAAAAGATATTAAATTAACTTAAAAATGAACTAGCAATTTCCAATTGAGGCAACTGGTACTCGACTCGTGGCTTGACTCACTTTTTGTAAAAACAAAATTATGTCCCAAATGAAGTCGCCAGCTGTAGCGACCTTTCGAAATCGCTAAAAAGGAAAAATATTTAATTATTTTTTTGTTTTGAATTTCTTTTTTGAAAATTTGTGAAATTGGAGATTTTGGAATTGGGGAATTTTTGAAAATTAAAGTTTAGGGGATTTTTTTATTTTAAAAGTTCATTTTTTTGAAAAATAAAGACTGGAGTCACCACCGACCGCTTTGGTAGGCCGGACACCATTAAAACCAGATATTCTTTTGATAAATGGGTATGAGAGTCGGTTACGGATGGGGAAGGATTAACACCCCCACACTGCCCAAAAATTGGTATAATACGCCTTAATTGGAAATTTGTGAGTTTAAATTTTAATTTAATTTAAGATCCGTTTAAAAATGCGAATAAATTTTAAAGGCCCCGTTATTTGAGAATAAACGAAAAAACCACCGCCACTATGCTTGGTACTAGCCATGTCTACTATCAAATAAAAGGGCATCGCATTAACAGTTAATATAGTTCGAATGCGAGGAAATAAAACAAAAAAATATGTATATACGAAATAAAAACATAAATAAAGGCAAAAATAAAATAAAATCCGAAAAAGGACTGGATCAAACAAAAGATAAAACGCGTAAAATAAAGTGTGGAAATTAAATGCGATAATTTAAAGTGCAAAAAATTAAATGAGGGGAAAATAAAGGTTAGATGCGGATCACACCCCGTTGCGGGTCACCGTAAGCCTGGAGGTGAAACGTAATTGAACAATAATTAAATACAATAAATAAATGCATAAACAAATAAGGAGGCTGGAATTAGATAGAATAAAAAATAGTATTGAAATGTAAAGAACATGAATTAAAGTGCTGGAATTTAAATAACAGGAAATAAAGCAAATTTCTAGAAAGGGACCAGATTGTATAAAACGAAAAAAAAAGAATGAAATGCAAGGGATTGAAAACATCTATGGTGCCGCCCTTGAATTAACCCATGAAGAAAGGAAATGCATGCTGAAGAGACAAAAGACGCATTTTATATTAATGAAAAATAAAGGAAATAATGATGAAAAGACTAATTAATAAGTATGCCTCGAAATAAAAAGGTAAAAAGAGGGTTAACACTTCAAACACGGCATCCATCTGTTTTCAATTAACTTCACAAAGCCAAAGGGTTTACAATGCAAAACAACCCACTTCTCCCATTTCGCCGAACCAAAACCAACCTTGCCATGTTCGTTCATCGGGGACTACCTCGCGGCGCTCCCGGTGTCTACAATGAAGGACGGAAAGCCGATGGCTCTAAACATCGGTAAATCGATAAAAACTCTTATTTTTCTTGTTTTTAAAATGGTTTTACTTTAGGATTTGGGTTAAAAACAAAGATCGAGAAAGAAAATCAAACCCCTTTGTTGATCCTGAAAATCTTTTTGCTTTGATTTCGAAAAAAACTAAAAATCTCTTTTGTTTTTGATTTTAAAAAGGAATTTTATTCAAGAAGTTTGAAAACCCCTTTGATTTTGAAACTAAAATTTTGAAGATTGAAGAAGAAAAGCCCTAAATTTTAGGTTTGAACCAAAAAAGGGAAGAACCCTAAAAATCTTAAGCAAATGAAGAAAAAAAGGAAAAAGAATACCTAGAGAAATCTCTGTTCTTTTTTGTATTTCAAATTGCAGAAAAAAGCTCTCATTTTTACATTGTTTTGATTTGGCTTTATATCCAGGTTTATAGAATTGAAAAAACAGAAAAAGATCCTAAAATTAAACCTCAAAAACTTGGTAAATTAGCTCATTAAGGATTCTAAGAATTTGACCCTTTTTAACACAATGCCTTACACCGGTACAACATGCAAGGAATCCAACCGATACCTTCGCAACATCATCACATGAAACACATCAAGGAACCCTCCAACACAGGAGATAACCTCAACAATAAGCAACATGACCCACACACTCAACAAAATCGCATGGTCCTCAAAACGCATCACCTTCTTCCAAGGCGATACCATCATGATCATCCGACCATCACAACACACTTTAAATCACTACGCCTCAGATTCGCGTAGAATTTCTGGCGATCCAAAACTACTCTCAAGCGCCCACATAACAACTTCACCTTCTCACCAGTGCCTTTCCACACATCAGACATGGGAATGTACTTTTCCCTAATTTCAGCCCAACACATGGGCGTACGGCTCCTCCAACTGCACAACGCCCCATATGGTGCCACCTGCATACTTGCCTGATAACTACCATTAAAGCAAACTCTACCAAAGGCATGTGCCTTTCACACTTTACCGGAAGCTCCGTGATATACAACCCAACACATCTTTCAAAACCTGAATTCCATGCTCTAACCCGCCATCCAACCGAGATAGATATGAAGTACATACACTTAAGCTCAAGCAACACCCTCAGAACCTCACTGTAACCCACGAATCTTCATCCATAACTATGAACTCAGGCACACAGCGAAAATGCACTAACCCGACAATATACAAATCTGCCATATATTCCAAAACATACATCACAAGCATAGCCACGAGAGTGCACACACTTCGCAACTCAATCAACAACCACCCAAATGGAAAGGTAACCCAAATACAAAATCCCTGGTGATTCTTCCCCATTTCCATTCCGGTATCCTCAACGGTTGCAACAACCCGAAAGAAACCCGATGCTCAGCTTCCACACGCTGAAATACCATGCATCAAACAACAAAATCAACCATATCTCCCTTTAAACCAACCCAACATCAATCCCTTTTCAAAACTCGATATATCTTGGCATTACCGGAATACATTTCGCAAGAACTGGCATGCGCCTCGATCAAACCATACACCTCAACTCAACATTAAGGGGCACCACCTTCCGATCTTTAAAACACAACACCCTATAACTTTTAACGTGAATGATGTGATACTGATGCATAATCACACCGTTACCTTCCTCTAATCAACTGTGGCCTGAATGAATTCACTTGTAACTTGACATCAAGTCTCCATCATGCATCACACCCAACCGTGTAAACAATATCCTCAACTTCCCTGCAACTCTCACAACCCAAGCATCGGCTACAAGCTTTGCTCGAACGATAATCAATCACCAAACTATAACTCCTAAACAACTCCAACCATCCAGGTTATCAAAAAACTCAAAACATCAATCTTTTCAGTTTTTTAACCACGCGCGATCCGTGTACACAACACACTCCTCATCATAGAATTGATGTCTCTAAAACATTTAAACATCCACCAACGTGGCAAGCTTCACATCATGCGTAGGACAAAAGCGCTCGTGAACCATTAACTATCTAGATGCATAAGCCACAACTTCACTTGCAACACTACAACCTCAACAAACCTTGATGCTAAGAATTGGATCTAGCAAACCCATAACCTGCCAACTCTAACTTTGGTCGCTCAAAAACTAGCACCAGCCAAACTCCCAAGAACCATAACACAAAGACCACCTTCATACGCTACCTTACTTATACCATCACACCATTGATTTCCGATTAGTCATCCGTAAGTGTGAACATATATATGCATGATCACTTATATACCCTCATAGATGTCTATGTGTATGTATGCAAAACCTCTAATGTTATGCCAGAATGTATGCATGTACTGACATATTTACATATACATATAAGTGTTTTTGCACTGTGTATGTTTATCCGTTCACACTTACTAATAACATCCTCAAAACCAGAATTCTTAGCAACATACCTAGAACTCATACCTCCCAAACAAAGAGCAACATTCACCTCTCCCTAAAAACCTACTAAACCAACTATACTTATCGATCAAAGCCCTTCCCGGTGCTTCTACACACAGAAAAAAACCATCAATAAACACAACAACCAACTGCCCCAAAAACTCAGTCTACCCGATTCAACAAAACTATGAACGCAACCTATGCATCGATCAAACCAAACGGCATCAATAAGAACTCATATCACCGTCCCCCTTACCAATGGCAAATCTAAACACAACCACATCCTTTACCTACACAGATACCACCCGGACCTAAGCTCATACTTATAACCACTAAAGCACCCCCGAACTGATCAACAAAACATCAACTTGTTCAGCTACCTAGAACCCAAGCACATTCGCATCATGCTATCCGCCTATTTCACAATGACACCAACACAACCCCCCGACGAAACACTAAGCTTGGTGAACCCTTTATCACGTAACTCCTAAAGTTGCATCTTCACCCTCTTCAACTCCCTCGAGCCATGCACAAAGAGCAATAGACACCGAAGCTGTGTTTTCATACAACTCAATGGCAAAATCAACCTCTCAATCCAATGGCAAACCCGACCATTCCCTCAAAAACACCCAAAAACTCACATACCGCACGACTATCCTGAGCTCGCACTTCCTATGACCCTAGATTCATAACATAGGCTAGGGATGCCTTGCAACCAAAATCCATCAAACAACTCGTTTCCATTGCCAAAATAACATTAGACAAGAATTTAACATTCTCGCCCGTGGTTACCACCTTGTAACTATCAGCAAGTTTTAAGGCAACTCGCTAGGATTCAAAATCAACCACTGCTCTGTGATCCAGCCACTTATCCAAACCCAGGATTACATCAAAAACTGTAGAGCAGCAACTCCAAGAAAACAATCGTAACCTCAAGATCTTAAAGCATCGATGATCATTTCCAAACATCCTTCTCGCAACAACCGTCTCACTAGAAAAACTAGCCACCTATATTACCGCAACCAACACTTACGATATGATCGTTCAAACCACAACTCCCACAAATGTTATCAACGACAAGCCCAAGATTTTGCACTCCACATAACAAATACAGATAATCCCACCTCATGAGATCACACAATCCACATACTCAACGTGTATTAAATATTGTTTTAGTCTAGATACTCTAACCCCGCGGTCCTCACCCAGCACCATCATCACCTCGCCTTAACTCATGGCGATATCTTTTATCATAATTCCTTTTAACTGAACATAGCCGAAACTAGATTTCGCAACTCTCTTGCCAGAGGCAGAACCTCCCACACAAAACTGATAAACTTAGGTTCTGCTCAATGCGCTTCGCCCGTGTACCAACACGTCAAAAATGGTGTAATCAAAAGCCAACATATACACCCTAACATCCTGTACCAACTCACATCGGATTCGGTCACAATGACACTTCCCTACCAAAACTAGTTTAGGAGTATACCGGCCCAACTGAACAATCTATATCCTAACTCGACAACATACACGCGACCTTGATCCCAACCGTGAACTCTCATCTCTTTTCATCCAAGTATCTAAACCCCAGATACTTCTTCTTAAAAATAGCATGAAAAAAACTCCCAAT
The DNA here is from genome assembly GCA_019671005.1 of Hibiscus mutabilis. Lineage (NCBI taxonomy): Eukaryota > Viridiplantae > Streptophyta > Magnoliopsida > Malvales > Malvaceae > Hibiscus > Hibiscus mutabilis. The sequence goes on along the minus strand of CM033733.1, from coordinate 20,372,265 downwards.
CTACATCATTGGGTTCCACACCCGCAAATATAGTTGTCCACCAACTAAAAACATCACCTTGCAATAAGGATTCAACACATCCCAACTTACGGGCACCAATACACCCCATTTGATCGAAAACCTGAACAACACTGGCCATCTATGTCTCGGATGCCTCGGGTGACAACCCATGGTACTCAACTCCTCATAAACTATAGAGATATTCCAACAGAAACCTCGTTTGCCCAACGACTGGTGCAAACACACGCACTCCAGCAATAACAGCTTACAAGCTCAAAACATCGCCTATAACAAGGCATCAAATCACCTAACTCTGGCTCAACCAACACAGGTGGTACATAATTCGAGGTGACAAACCCCTAGGAAGCACAACACTTTTCTCAACGTATTGCCCAAAGGCAACACCATCTCGCTAGATCTCATTTCTCCTCTCGGTCGTAACATAACACATTTTCTAAGGCATGATAATCATTTCAAAACAAAATTGAATCAGGCCAGCTTCAAGCAAGGATCCAAGACTTTTATTTCAAAACCATACATTTCAAACTATAATAATAAGGCAATGGATACCCCCAAGCTTCCCCAACATGGCATAAAACATTCAGCATACATATATCAATCACCGTACATAACAATCACCGTGTAAATCAAGCAACAGGTATAACTCACAACAACACAACAACCTCCCAAACGAACCAAACTTGTCTCTAATACCACCAAATGTAACCCCCTTAACCCAGTCTAGTCGCCAGACCAAACCAAAGAAGTTACATTAGGTTTACCGAAGCAAACCGGAGAGTTATATCAAAACCCGGTCCATTTTTTCCCTTTTATCTTATCTAGATTCCAATTTTTAATCTTACATGTACATGCAACACTCAGGTATAATCCCCTACTCAATTAGGCATCATTTTAACATCCAATTGATCATATTTGCAATTTAGGGACCAAATTGCAAATATAGGAAATTTGCAGGATTTAAGCCACTTTTTAAAATAGCAACCTCTAATTAGTCAGGTTTTGAACATTCATCTCAAATTTCATCTCAATTTGATCATTCAAGCTCATACAATCACATGGACAAGTTTCAGGGACTAAAATGCAATGAAAGCAAAACTACCAAGATAAAATTACAAAAAAATGGCCTTGGGTATAGGTACGGGTGTCACCGTATTGATATGTATAAAATTGTCTCGTACTGATACGCTAAGACGAGTATCGATACGCCATAATAAATTTACCTAACTTTTGAATTGTTTTTACATACGTACCGGTACGCTTACATGGGTATCGGTACACGAGTTTGGATTGAAAAAGTGAAATTCTAGAGGCTAGAACGTGTACCGATACACCATTACCCGTATCGATATGCCAAGCAAAAAATGCACTGGTGTACTGATACTCCCTTTCGTGTACCGATTCCCCAGACCAAAAAATATCCAACCGTACCGATACAGTCCCCTGCGTATCGGTACTCCTGGACCTATAATGTCACAAGCTGCAGGTTTTTCAATCCAAAATCATTCGCAAACCATTCTAACATACTCATAACATAACCCTAGCATACCAAGCATACCACAAGCATTTAGGCTTCACAGATTCAACATCGTAATACGATATCGCCCATCAAAGAGATTCTATAGGCATGCTTCCTAATTCCCATCCAAGCAACATGTCAAAAAGGTAAACCAGCATCAAAACAATCTTTAAAGGCCATTTAAAACCCAAAAGCAACTAAAGAAACATGCTCAAATAGGGAGTTCCACAAAACATCTCCCAAAAAAGAATAGGTACCCCATTGCCCTTATTCATTATAGTCTAAACCAAGACATACTTTGGAAACAAGTCTTGCCAAGATCCCCTTGCTTCTTGCTGCCTTCGAAGACCTCAATTATCTGCATTGATGGACAACAAGAGCGTACGCATACAGGGATTAGTGAGGAATGCTCAAAACAACCACCATCAATGCATTTAAAACTATTTATTTAACATCATCCTTTAAAAACATCATCATCAGCATGCCCCTTTTAGAAACATGCACTTTATATTATTAAAACCAGCATAATAAACCATATGCTACATGTATCATTAATCAACAATAAATCCCATTGCTAACCCTCCACTTAAGCCTTCCCATGCATTACTACCAAATGCAAAGCTTAAGGAGAAACATGTATAAATCACATTATACAACATAAACCATTTCAATGATACATTAACAATTATATTGGCTCACAAGTAATCAGTATCAAGTCCATTAACAAAAGTGTTCATCGGATACACGGATTCAACAAGTGTTAACCTAACACTTCAAGCCATCTCAACCGGAATAGTGATACAATCACAATCACGGTACAATAACAACCAGGTACAATAACAACCGGGTACACTTTCAACCCATAGGGAAGACCCATCCCTCTTATCGGTTAGATGCTTAACCCCACTAACGGGAGTATTCGGTACTGTTAAACCCCTCTACCGTTAGGGTACTTGGATGGAGTATTCGGTACACAATATAAACCCCTCAATATCCAAGGTGACTTATTTTACATTACACTCAATCCTATGGCCGGCCAGCTATATCTGATAACAATTTTAAAACCACATCACTTGCCAATATAATTAACCATCTAACATTTACCTTACTATTTTAAACAAGCATTAACCAAAACAATTTTCCAAAGCAACAACCATGCTTTAAAACATAAGTATAAACTACATACTTACAAGGATCACTTACCATGTGCATCCTTCAACATTTCATGCTTAAAACCAGTGTATCAAATACTTTAAAATATGCTTAAACAGTAGGTAACATGTAAATTAAAACAAGTGCATAAAACCATTTCAAACTAGCACGACCGAGAGAGAAAACCACTTTATACTTACTTTTGAGTCTAGGTAAGCGTTTCAAGCTCTTCATTAATTCCCAAAACTCTATTTCCAAAACATCAAAATGCTTTAAACCATATTTTCACTCACCAATATGCGAAACCTCGATTTGTCGACGCAAAAACAAGCGTCCGAAGCCTCCAAAGCTTCCCCAATCACTTCCAAATCCATCTCCCGTATTTTAACCACATTACAACAGAGAATTAATGCATCTCCATGCATTTAAAACACTGCAACAACAGATGCTCACGGATTAACACATTCACCTCATAATTACCCAATCACAACAACCAAAAACACCATCTAATCCTTTCCAAACACAACCCAGCCACAACCTATCAATCTAACATCACTTTTATCATCAAATAACATCTAAAAACAGAATCAAAACAACCTAACACCTCCAGCAACCAAACAACCACCACAACTCCATAAAAACACAATTCTAACAACCTAAACAATTAGAGATTCAAGAGTTTCGATATTCCATTGTTAAAAACAACTTATTAACATTATTATACATCCATAATATGTTTAAAGTCAATCTAAATCACTGGAAAACATATCCAATTCGGATCTTTTGCTATTTCATCAATTTTACCCAATTAAATCAATTAATTCAATATAAAAACACAAAATCAGATTATAAACCATAAATCAAGGATCAAATACTTGGGAATATCAATAAATAACCATTCAATAGAGGAGATCACAGACCTTACCCCTATTGTGTGATTTCTCCCTCAATTGGCTTGTTTAAAGCTAGGAAAACACACGATTTCAATGAGGTTTTGTAAATCAAAGTCAAATAATCAATTATAGATCAAGAATCTAAGTAAAAAGGATCCCTCACCTCTTGTTTTTGATGAAAACTTGGGTGTTTGGCAGAAAAGAAGTGGAGAGAAAATTTGAGAGAAAAGTTACGTCAATTTTCATTAAAACCAAATAACTAACTTTAATATCTAAAATCCCTTTTAATTAACTTTTAAAACACATGTTAAAATGATTTAATTGAAGGGAGAAATCACCAGCAAAAACTTGGTAAATTAGCTCCTTAAGAATTCTAAGAATTTGACCCTTTTCATTTTAGTCACTTTAAAAACAGTTTTCAAACATTGCATTTTGGTCACTAGCCAAAATGTCATACCTCCAAATCTCATTTTCCAAAATTGATTCCACCAATATTAATCATATATTAAAACATGGTTTTTAACCATTTTCCATATTTTTATCTCACCAAAAAATACACGGTCCCGAATCTGACTTGAATCTCTAACCCGGTCCACCGGACCATCTAAAAAACCTCAAAACTGCTAGGCCCAAAACTGGGGCGTTACATTAGATTGACCCAAAGTGTCATATGTTCGACCAAGAGGACATTGCAGGTCTGTCCGTACCGGTACAGGTCCTTAGGGATTGGTACGCGGGGACCTGTCTTGACTTAATCTGGGCAAAAATGCCTTGGCATACCGATACGCCTAGGGACCGTATCGATACGCTATGTTGATAATTTGTCTTGGTGTCGGCACACAGGAAATCGTACCAGTATTCCTTTTGGATACTAGAATCCTTATTTTCGAACATTGTATACCCATACCGATATGCTTGGGGACCTTATCGGTACGCCTAGACATCAGTAGGCTTTCTCTTCAACTCACATCCTAAGGTTTTGGACTTGAGAACTAAGAGGGAGCAAACCACGAAGCCCCAAGTAGCTTATTATCCCTAAGGTAGATGAGAGTTTTAATTTTTCTTGCCTTGGCAGAACATTGCTGCCTTATTTATTTCTTTTACCCCGACATCATTTTTTTTTAAATCTGAGCATAGTTTCAAAAAGTCTAAGTTTGCTAAGGGGCTAGATACATCTTACGTTTTAAGTGCAAGTTCAATTCCCTAAACTAGAGATCAATTGCCAAGCAATCCTGGCATACTACTCTGCGGGCATGGCATGACAACTAAAGATTAAAGTCTCCTCATTGGAAAGGCACCTAGATCAAATTAAGCTTGCTTAACAATTGTTAACATTTTTCAAAATTAAATTGAGACAAAATTTTCTTTTTCTTTTTTAGCGGTTCGGTATGCATCTACTCTAAATGACCTCGATGACATGGCAACAGAAATTAAACATAATATGTATGGCATAAATGTGAAGAAATGCACCCCCAAACCCAAGATGTGCATTGTCCCCAATGCATGAAACAACACATATATACAAAAGAACAGGATAAAATAAAATGCATGGTCATGTGAATGCAATGTAATGAAATGTACAGGAGTTTAGGAAGAAGAGGACCCCCCTTCGGAGACTTCTTCTCGTGTGACTCGGGTCTTTCTCTTTATAAATGGTCCACGATCAAGGGCCATTCTCTTTCTTCCCTTCATTGTTGGCTTTGCGGCAGTGGACGCTCCAACATCTCGGAGGACTTCCTCCACAATCTTGGCAGGGTTTGATGCGGTAGGAGTAGCGGTGGCATCAAACTACGCAGGCTTCACTAGTTGCGTGGCAGGCTTCTTGGCAGACTTTGCTTTGGCAGACTTGGTTTTGGGTTCCTTTGATTCAATCTCAGAATCAGAACCGACATACTCAACTTGAACTAGAGATAGTGGGACAGTAGCATCAGAATCTGAACTGGCTAGACTGGCTGGCATAACTGGACTAGCTGAACTGGCTGGCATGGCTTCATCACTGGCAGAGGGCTCAGTAGGGAAATCTGGGAATTCTGGAACAACATCAGGAGATATTTTCTTGAGAGTTTCCCTGGTTATCACATCCCTGGCCTTCATGTAATTTCGTAGCTTGACATTAATCTCCTTAGCCTTTTCCATCTTAATGAGCATCATCTCCTGGCATTGGTAGATTTGAGACAACATTGCCATAGAACCTTCTGGCACAGTCTCAGGCATTGTGTCTGGCACAGCTTTTGACATCTTTGGCTTAGGTGTGGCCATTTTTGCTTTTCCCTTGGCCTTGTCCTTTGGCTCCATATGGCATTAGCGATGGTCGTTCCCTTTATTATCTGGCCTTGCTCCTCATCAAGCCTAGGCACATCATGGCGTATGCAAATGTTAGAAATAAGCAAAGGGAAAAACTAACTACCTTTACCTCTCGCAGCACACTTATAAGTCTCTTCTATGATAATCTTTCCAATGTTGATCTTGTGTCCTTTTATGATAGAGTGCAACAAAATTAGCCTTTATTTCGAGACCGTCTTATTGTGGGATGTAGGCAACAGGTTTAATAGTATGAAGTGATTCCAGCCTATCACTTGTGGCTTCAACGCCAGCCTCTTCACCGTCCAATGGCCCGTCGATGAGACTGTCCACATCGTGCCAGGTTCACACAGATCCGTCAGCAGCTTTTTTCCTCTTGGCAGTAGTCATCGAATCAATATACTCATAATACTCATCTCTTGCACCATCCAACTTAAACAAATTATTAATATATTCCTCATCAAAATGAACACACTTACCCCTAATCATTAGGAAAGGCGAATCCTTGGTCACAAGGTGCGCGTAGAATTCTTGAACGATGGTGGCATAGATCTCCCCTTTTTGCTGCTAGAATAGACTCCACTTGTGCAAGTTAATCGTAGATATAACTTCTGAAGGGAAGTCGATTGTTTCCTCCATTTTGAATTCGAAGTGCTTCTCGTAGCAAAAACTCCTCGAGGTAAAATTTGTTTCAAATTTTTTCTCGATCTCCTCGTTGAAGAATCTTTTAAAGGGAAGAGATGATGAGCACACTGAAACTGGTTGAAGCTTGGAACGATGTTGAAATATGAAGGCAAAGGACAATTTGGGTTTGTATTTGCTTATCGAAAAGGAAGTAAAAAGTGAGAGAGATGTTTTGGCTTCTTTAACCGGCAAGAGTAAGAAAGTGAATGGTTTTAGGTTGGTTGAGTATTTTAATGGGAGTAGTAATTAGGGATAATGATAGGGAATAAAAATAATTAATTTAAAAATAGGTGGAGTGATAAGGTTGAAGTGATAAGGTTATAGGTGATAAGATAGGGTAAGGATTGGAGTGATAAGGTAATTGATTTGAAATTTAAATTTCAGCCAAAATTTGGGCGACTAGGGCTTAAAGTCAAATGAAGATAACTCTCTCAAATTTTTACTGGGCCGATAAAACTAGGCCTTTTCCCTCGTCCTTCAATCTTTTGCACCGCTGCATGCCAAGCTACTCTCGCACTGCGTTTGGCAGATTTTTCTGTTAAAGCGTTGGCTCCTGCTAGTGACCCTGGCAGTGTTCCTAGCACAATGAATCTGCGCAACTCAAAGGAAACCTTTCAACACATTAAAGGAATAAAAACATGAAACTTAGAAAGAAAAATAATTAAAAACCTAAAAGCAAAGAGAAACACTAACCTAATATTTACAAAAGTTCAAACCTGACGGTGTTTTCATGTTACCTCTGCCAAGTGGATCACCTCTTTGGAATTGTTTTGATCACCTTCCATGTAGTGCTTTAAGCGTTTGCCATTCACCTTAAAGATTTCTCCCATCGTCAAGTTCTTAATGTCCACAGCTCCATGAGCATAGGGCTTCACAACTTCATAAGGGCTCGTCCATCTTGATCTGAGTTTCCCTGGAAACAACTTAAGCCGCGAGTTTAATAGTAAAACACGTTTTCCTACCTCAAAATGTCTTGGCATTATCCTGTTGTCATGCCAACGTTTTGCTTTTTCATTGTAGATCCTGGTTTTCTCATAGGCTTGCCTTCTGAATTCCTCCAACTCATTTAGGTCCAGTAACCTTTTTTTCTCCAGCAACTCTCCATGCCATGCCAAGTGTTCTGATGGCCCAATAGGCTTTATGCTCAAGCTCCACTAGCAGATGGCATGTTTTCTGAAAACAAGTCTAAACGGTGAAGTACCCAAAGGAGTTTTAAACGCAGTCCTGTAAGCCCACAAGGACTTATCTAGTCTCAAGGACCAGTCCTTCCTTGATGGATTAACAGTCTTCTCTAAGATGTTTTTGATCTCCTTGTTTGAAATCTCAGCTTGCCCATTTGTTTGTGGATGATATGATGTGGCAATTCTCTGCTGTATACCATACCTACACAAGGCTTTAGAAATTAGACTACATTTAAAATGAGTGCCCTCATCATGAATGATCACTCTAGGGTGCCAAATCTAGTAAATATATTCTTATATAAAAACTTGGCAACGGCCTTGGCATTGTTCGTTGGCAGAGCAACAACTTCTACCCACTTAGATACGTAGTCAACAGCCACAAGAATGTATACATTACCAAATGAGGGTGGAAAAGGACGCACAAAGTCTATACCCCATACATCAAATAAATCCACATGCATAATGTTTTAAAGCGGTAGTTGGTGTCTGCCAGAGATGTTTCCTGTCCATTGGCATCGATCACATGCCTTGGCATACTCGTGGGCATCCTTATATAGTGTGGGCCAAAAGAATCCTGATTGCAGTACCTTGGCAGCAGTTTTTACTCCAGCAAAGTGACCTCCATATGGTGCGGCATGGCATAGATGCAATATGTTATGCTGTTCATCCTCAGGCACACACCCGCGGATCACTTGGTCGGCACACTGTTTAAACAAAATTGGCTCGTCCCAATAGTATTGCCTAACTTCCCGCAAAAACCTTTTCTTTGCATTGTATGCCAAGTCTGGTAGTAGAATGTTACTTACCGAGTAGTTGAAAATATCGGCATACCATGGCATGGCATTAACTGCAAGCAAATACTCATCAGGAAACTCATCTCTTATCAAACTGGTCTTACCATCTTCAAGATGATGCTCTAAATGTGAGAGATGGTCAGCTACTAGGTTTTTACTGCCCTTTTGTCTCGGATCTCAAGGTCAAATTCTTGAAGTAGGAGCGTCCATTAGATTAGCCTGGGCTTGGCATCATTCTTTGCCAAGAGATACTTTAATGCCGAATGATCTGTAAAAACCACAACTCTGTTACCAATTAAATAAGATCTAAATTTGTCAAAAGCAAATACAACCGCAAGAAATTCTTTCTCGGTCGTAGAGTAATTCAGTTGTGCTTTGTTTAAGGTTCGGCTGACATAGTAGATGGCATGGAAAACCTTGCTATGCCTTTGTCCCAAAATTGCTCCGCCGACATAGTCACTGGCATCACACATGAGCTCGAAAGGCTCATTCCAGCCTGGTGCCACAACTATAGGGCATTGATCAACTTTTCTGTAAGCTCCTGAAATGCTCTCAAACAAGAATCATTAAATGCAAAAGTGGCATTATGTTCTAACAACAAGCATAAGGGTTTAGCAATTTTTGAAAAGTCTTTAATGAAACGCCGATAAAAACTAGCATGTCCTAAGAAACTTCTTATACCTTTGACACTTGTTGGGGGCGGTAGTTGCTTAATTACCTCAACTTTTGCTTGATCCAATTCTAACCCTGTCTCAGTTACCTTGTGCCCGAGAACAATGCCCTCCTTCACCATGAAGTGGCATTTTTCCCAGTTCAACACTAGGTTCATCTCTTTAGGACTTGCTCCAAACTCTGAATACATTCCTCAAATGTTTTGCCAAACACTGAGAAGTCATCCATGAATACTTCCATGTTGTGCTTGATCATATAGAAAAAAATGGACATCATGCAACGCTGAAACGTTGTCGGTGCATTACACAGGCCGAATGGCATTCTTCTAAACGCAAACGTCCCATATGGGCATGTGAACGTAGTCTTCTCTTGATCATCAGGGCCAATGGAAATATGATTATAACCTGAATAACCATCCAAAAAACAATAGAAATCTTTACCTGCCAACATGTCTAGCATCTGATCAATGAATGGCAATGGGAAGTGATCCTTCCTTGTGGCATTGTTCAGCCTCCTATAGTCCATACACACTCTCCATCTAGTGATAGTTCTGTAGGGGATTAACTCAGCTTCACTGCTTTGTACAACGGTCATGTCACCCTTCTTTGGCACGCATTACACCGGGCTAACCCAAGAGCTATCGGAAATAGGATATATAATCCTGGCATCAAGCCATTTTATGATCTATTTTTTCACTACTTCTTTCATGCTTTGGTTTAGCCTTCTTTGGCCTTCAATGGTCTTGCCATGGTACTGCTCCAAGATAATCTTATGCATGCAAATGGTTGGGCTAATACCTCTGATGTTTGCCAAAGTCCATCCTAATGCTTGCTTATAGTCACGTAATATTGCCAACAATCTTTCCTCCTGATCATTAGTGAGACCAGTGGCAATGATCACTAGCAGAGTTGAGCGTTCACCTAAATAAGCATACTTCAAGTGATCTAGCAGTGGTTTCAGTTCCATTGCTGGTGGCTCCCCAATTGAGGTTTAGATGCCTTGATTTCTCTGCCGGCCAACTGTAGTGGCTCAAAATAATTCGCCTCTTCAGCCTCCAAGACTGGTTCCTCTAGTTCCTCAAACAGATCAACTATGCCATATAAATTGATGGCATCAAATTCTGTATCCTGTCATAACTGTGCCGTGTCCAAAGTGTAAATGGACTCCATCATCTCCTCTGCTTGGCACTCATCAAGTTTATCTGCACATTTCAAAGCTTGAAACACATTAAATGTAACTTGCTGATCATTCATGCGCATTGTTAGTTCCCCTTTATGATCGTTAATCAAAGCCCTACCCGTTGCAAGAAAAGGTCTCCCCAAAATAATCGGGACATTAATATCAGCCTCATAATCCAAAATGATAAAACCAACTAGAAAAATAAATTTGTCTACCTTTACCAACACAACCTCAATCTTACCCTTGGGATGTGCATAGGATCGGTCTGCCAGCTGAAGTGTCACCGTGATAGGTCTTGCTTCTATGCCAAGCTTCCAAAAAACTAACATTGGCATCAAGTTGATGCTGGCTCCTAGGTCACACAGTGCCTTGCCCATGATTTGTTGCAAATGGTGCAGGAAATAGTGAAACTTCCTGAATCTTTCATCTTTGGTGGCAGACGGTTTAGGACCATGGCACTGCATCCTTCGATCAGGGAAACAGTTTCGAAGTCTCCCAACTTCCTCTTTTTGGACAGAATGTCCTTCATAAATTTGACATAGTTGGGCATTTTTTCAAGGGCTTCTACCAATGGAATGTTGATTTGCAATTGCTTAAGAACCTCCAAGAAACGCTTGAACTGCTGATCTTGCTTATGCTTTTGAAGTGTTGCTAGAAATGGCGGCAGTGGATAGATATGTGCCTGCTCTGCTGGCTTTGCCAACGCAGTGCTGGCATCAGACTGTTTGGCATTGATGCTGGCATCAGTATTCTGTTTGGCATCAGTTATGGCATTATCTACTTTTGTTTCCTCTTTCTCTATTTCCCTGGGATCATCTCCTAGCACAGGCTTCTCATCTTGGCAATTAATTGGCTGCTTAGCAACCTTCTCCATCTCGCACTGCTTACCACTCCGAAGAGTTATAGTTTTGCACTACTCATTGTCTTTGTGCCGTGCATCTTCTGTGTCACTTGGCAATGCTCCATGAGGTCGATTGATGAGTGCACTGGCAATCTGCCCAAGCTGGACTTCCAAATTTCTCATTGACACAGCCAAACTCTGGACTGTGGCATCATTCTTTCCATATACTCTGTGAGAGTGCCTCCTTGGTTGAGTCTCTACCCTTGCTGAAAATTCTTTTGGGTTTTCTGTGGCATGGCATTGTTATTCTACCTTTGAGTATTCTGGCGATGGGCATTGTACTGGTTACCTCCTTGATTTCCCCAAGCTAAGTTAGGGTGTTGTCTCTAACCTGCATTATAAGTATTGGAGTTAGGGTTATAGTAACGATTATCATTGCCAACAAAATTTACCGATTGAGGGTTGGCAGGACATTCATCAACATGATGATTTTCTCCACAGATCGTACAAAATGGGTCTAATGCTTTGACTTCTTGGGACTCATTGTTCTTTTGCAACGTTCTTACCATTCTCGTAAGGTTGGAAATCTCGGCGTGAATAGATGTTAGTTCATCAACCTAAAATTTCCCATTGGTTTTAGTTCTGGACCCAAGTCTTGCAATAGGATATTCAAAATCATTTATTGCAATCATTTCTAAAATGTCAACAGCCTCAATATATGTCTTGTCAAGCATGAGCCAGCTGCTGAAGCATCAACAACCGTCCTCGTTTGTGCATTCAATCCATTGTAAAAGGTTTGAATCTGAGTATAATTCAGGAATCCATGCATAGGACACCTTATCAACAAGTCTTTGAATATTTCCCAGGCATCATATAAGGTCTCATCCTCAGCCTGCCTGAATGTAATGATCTCACCCCGCAACTTGGCAGTGAGTGTTGGTGACTGGAATCTTGTCATGAACTTCTGGCATAAGTCTGCCAATGAAGTGACTGAGCCAGGTGGCAGGGAATTAAGCCAAGCCTTTGCTCTGTCTCTCAAAGAAAAAGTAAATAACTTCAGCTTCACGGTATCTTCAGGTACTCTATTTTGTTGAAATAGCTGGCAAATCTCCATGAACTGTTTAAGATGTTGCCTCGGATCTCCAGTGAGTGCGCCATCAAACTGACCTACATTCAAAAGAGTTTGAATCATTACTTGCTTAAGTTCAAAATTGACAGCATTTACCTCTGTGCCAATAAGTCCTGGCATCAAATTGTCAATTGTTGGTGCTGAATCTTCTCTAATAGGCCTCTCATTAACAACTGGGGCAGCATGTGGTGGTGGTATCTCATTGTTAAGTGGATTTCCCCCATTGTTCACCACATCATTCCCTCCATTACCTTGGTTCATCTCTTGAAATCTTCTTTTTAACCTCTCAAGGTTTTCTCAATTTTCTGATCATATGACCACTCGTCCACCACAGGATGGCTTCTGGTCATACACTGACAAAAATGAAAGGTAAAAATAAAAACAAAAATAAAAATAAAAGGGAGACAAGTAAAAATTTAAAAACAATCAATTCCGTTCAATCCTCGGCAACGACGCCAAAAACTTGTAGACTCTCTTGGTGAAATGCTGGCAAAAGTGGCAAAAAATATGTATTGGAAAATATAAGAATGTTCCAAAATGAGTCTTTTGTGTGCATGTATACACGGTCTGCAAGTAATATAGTTGGTAAGCTGAGTATCGATCCCACAGAGATTGTCTTGGAATTCAATTGCCTTGATTGTTACTTCCGTTAAGAAAAAGTTGATTTGATTTGAAATTGGTTTTGGAAAATAATTAAAAAGTAAAGAAATGAAAGAAAGGTAAAGACGTTGGCAAGGAAGGTGTTTTAATGAATGATGAACGTTGGCAAGGAATGCCTGGTTTTCACGCTATTCATGTCGTGCCAGTCGTTAACAACAACATGTCTTGTCATTGTTTGCCGAGCAGATTCAAAAGTAGCAAAACCTCTCTCGATGGTCATTGCCCTAAATTGATCATGTAAAAACCCCTATATCTCTATAGTGTTTGTTTTTAAATAAACCAATTTGATTAAGATCCAATCTATACTCCTAAGGGGTAGATTTCACTCCCAAAGTAAGTTCATCTACATGAACGACTTCTCTCGAAGCTTCTCTCCTTAGTATTCAACAACTTACTCATTGCCACCCCAAGCCTGTTAAGATATTAAGGTGCAATAGGCCAACAGTGCCAGCTCTCACTTGGTAGAGTATTTAGGAAATATTAAAGTTTGCCGAATAGATGAAACTTTGCCAAGGCAGATTTATTATTAAAAGCTAAAGCATGAAAATAACATAAAAACCAAACATCCCCCACCAACTATTAAATTAGTTCATGGTGAGGGAGTGAACCAACAATCCACAAATGTTTTCAGAATACGTCATCCTTAAAAACAAAATAGAATAACTTGAGAGAAAGAATGGGCTAGAAGGGGTCTCTCGATGCAGCTCTTCAAGATCCAGGCTTCTCGTCCAAGTTGGTCAGACCACCCTTCTACAGTGTAGCCGGTCGTCAATCATCACACACACACCAACTCCTCACGATCCAATCTTCTCTTCTCCCCTCCTTTTAAAGTCTAGCTTGGTTGGTGTTTAAATAGGTGTGCAAAGATGGGATAGGACTAGCTCTTCAAATTTTAAATTCTAGCTGCCAGAGGATAAGGGATTATCTTCTTATCTAGATTTGAATGAGAGCTGATCAGGCTAAGCCTGACATCATCCTGCCGACGCTGCCTTGGCATCCAAGCTTGGCATGAGTCTGCCAACAAGTCTTGGCACCATCTTATCCGCTATTTTTTTCGAGATTGTTCCAATTGCTATTTTTTGGAGCTTAATCTTGTCCTATTTTTTTGGGGTCCAACAACCTCTTGGTGTGGCATCAAGTTCACTTCTCTGCCATCCGGTGCTTGGCATTGTCTGGTCCATCTGTGCCAACAACACTCGACATTCTCTCTCGCATTCCTTCCTGTGTTGCTTTTCTGGGCCAAATACTATGCCAAACCTGCAAAATTGCCAACAAAACTACCCTTCACATAGGCATAGACAAAACTCTGAACTCCTTATGCAAATGCATGATTCAAACATCCTAATGCAACTAAATGTACCTAAAAACAAGAAAAAGCATTGTAAGATTGGTATTAAAAATAGTACTTTTGGAGAGGTAACAATAGCCAAAAATACAAACTCTGTATGAAAAAATTCAAGTAACACGAAAACGTCATTCTTGGGGTGAACTATTCATTTACGGGACTAAAATACATAACATTTGAAAATTACAATTCAGTCCCTAAACTTTTCCAAAGTTTATACTTTGACCACTAAACTTTCAAAATTTTCATTTTTTTCACTAACCAAAAATTTGGGATATTATAACCTCCTAAGCTAGGAAAGCTTCCAATTGCAGGCTTGGGAGGCAACCAATAATGAGGAGGAGAATGCACGGTTGATAGGTATTAGAAAGTTGAAAAGGGTGAGATTCATTTGGATAGTAAACTGAGACTATTTGCCAAACTTTATCTCAACTTTCTCCCAACTTTCACCAAGTTAATTAAGCTAACACCTCCATTACCATCTTCAAGCTCAAGCTCAAGCAAGCACCTCACTTGATCCCTTGAGATTTCTTTGATTTCTCTACATCGAATTGAAGCTCTGGATTGGTAAGTTAACCCCCTCAAGCAATTTATGGATTCCATGGATATTTGAAGTTTAATTTCAAGATTAGGTCTTGAAAGTTAATATTGAGCCCATGTGTTATAAGTTTAATTCCATGGAATTAATATTGTCTACAAGCTCTAGGAAGCTTGAATATTGATTTTGAATCATTGATTTTGATTGTAACAAATTCCCTAATCTTTTGCCTAGCTCGAGCTTTGGAAAGATCAACCAGCATCTCCTACTAAAGCTAAAGGCAAGGGAATTTTAATTCGGGAGCCTTAAGAGCTTCAAAAATCAAGGTGAGTGTAGTCGAAGTCTCTGGATTAGGCTAGGTGCCTCTCCCGATTCCATTTTCATTGAGTATGATATAGCTAACATTGGATTTTTAAGGTCATTACATTGAACCCCTTTTAAGGGTGATTTGGTAAGCTATGGTAAGCTTCCTCATCGAATTATTGATCGTTGGCATCATTCATCGAACATGGGACATTGTTATTGAATCATCGGATATTGATCATAGACATTGAACTATTGAATACTGATCATTGTCACCGAATTATTGAACTTATTGATATTGTCACCGGATTATTGAAATGATCATAAGGGTCAATTTATTGTCATTGAAATCATTGAACTTATTGTCATTGATATTATGTTGAATATTGGCTTAAATCATTGGACCTTGGATTCGAGTGGACTTTGGATACAATTGGAGACCATCGGATTTATGAGCTCATTGGTACGGGTGGTCTATGGTCCTTGGGATACGGCCTTTATATTGGCAAGGCAGAGGGATGTTGTGTTGGTCATTTGGCGAGGCGGAGGGACTAGACTATTATTGATTTGGCGAGGCGTAGGAATCCACGTATCCACTATCTTGATCAATCCAAGGATTATAAATGAACTAAATGAATCATTAATATTGAACATTGACATTTACTTATTGGCTAATGTTAAATTGTTATTGAACATGAATATATTGCCATTGGATAATTGATGAAGCATTGCATTTGAATGCATATTGGTTATTGAAATTATTTATGACTACCTCACTAGGCAAAGTATGCCTAATGCATTCACCTCCATGCATTTTAGGGTTAAGCAAAGTCGTTGAGAGATCGGGCAAATTTATCAAAGTTTTTGGCAAGTCATTCAAGGGATAAATTAATGTATACTTCCCTTACATACTCCTAGAATGGTGGCATAGTTGTTGTAACAATCACTTATATGTATTTTGATGTGTGTATGCCATACATGTTATGGGAATGCTCAAAAAGGCCTAAAATGACTTTTAGTAAATGCTAAGTTTGGTGAAAATTGTCTTAAGTGGCTAAAAGGTGAAAACATAGCAAGTGGATTCGAACGGCTATGAAATTTTACATGCTGGAAGAAATAGGTATTAACAGCTTACTGGTAAAATTTCATTGCATTTGGACATCGTTTGATATGTTAAATCGGATTAAAACCAGAGCAAATCTGTCATTTTAGTGCAGGGCGTATCGATACGGGTGATGGCGTATCGATATAGATATGCATATTTGGACATAGTCAACCACGATCAACATAGCTTATTGGTACATTAAAGGGCGTATCAATACGAAAAGTCAACATCGGATTATGGAAAATTAATTGCATCAGTACGGTCCTTAGGGTGTATCAAAATGGTCAACCCTGGTTAGCCAGTACCAGTACGGTGATACGAACCTTGCTCATTGAATTTCTGAGAATTATTAAATGCATTACGTATCGATACGGGCGATCACCATTTCAATATGAGCTCACCATTTTGTAACAACTTTAATGGTATGGACATAGGTGTACCGATAGGACCTCTCAAGTATCGTTACGGGTTCTGGTAAGTTAGGTAATAATTCTGGAAATTTGTAAAACGGTAACTAAACATGGAATGGTTTAATTGGGCTGGTAAATGAATTCCGATTTGAATAAAAATTTACAGACATGTTGTTTAATGATTGAATTTCATTGTAGTAAGCTTAGTTTCTGAAATGGACCTATGATTTATCAAAATTATAGATTAGTCCCTAGAATTTGTAAAAGTTTAAAATTGGTCCTAATTGGATAATCGTTGATCCTATTGTATTAATTGAACCTATTGATATTGTTTTATAACGATAATTTCCCAAATGCTGATTAATAATTACCGCATCGATCACTATATTATTTTTTAGTAACGTTTTCCGACCTGGATTCCTACGAGGTCGGGAAAGAGGTGTTACATTTGTTGTATCAGAGCTCGAGTTTAGTCGATTCTAGGACTAAACTACTGTCTATCGTATTGTTATTATGCCACCTTGGAGTTATTATTGTATTTTGTGACTTGCCTGCTAATCCAATCTCTTTCTTATAGATGTCTGACTCTGTTAAAGCTCATATAGATGAGCATGTCACCGGCTCCTCTACCCATGGTGAGGAAGTTAGAGGTGGAGATCCTCCACCGCAGCAGGACCCTCAGGCACAAAACCTTGAGCCAAAGACAGTGGCTGCTTAGACTGAATGTTATTGGAACATGGTTGACATGTTCAAGCAATTTATGTCATCGATGAGAGCTAAGCAGGTTGTGCAACCCGCTGCACCGGCTGTCCAATACGTGCGAGCCCCTATTGACAAGCTATCTTAGCTATGGGCTTTCACCTTCACTGGTCAAGATGGTGACAATCTTGAAGTTGTTGAATACTGGTTGGATAGCACACTGTGAATCTTGAACAAGCAGCTTTAGTGCTCGGACGAACACAAGCTGGAATGCGCCCTCGCATTGCTGGACGACGAGGCACTTCATTGGTGGGAGACTACCACTCTCATGGCACCAGAAGAAACTATAAATTGGGAGTTCTTTCTTTGAGAATTTCGTAATAGATACATCAGCGAGTACTATCTCGCAGAGAGGCGCAACATCTTCCTCTATCTTAAGCAAGGTTGACGACCTATTGAGCAGTACATTCATGACTTCTACAAGTACTGCCGATACGAAGCTGAATTTATCAAGCAGGAAGAAGACAAGTGCAGAATGTTGATTGCTAGACTCAGTGACGAGTTGCGCCCTATATTCACAGCATTGGGTATCACAAATTTTTAGGACCTGGTGAATCGAGTCAAAGCCACTGAAGCTGCTCAAAAAGCCTAGAGGTTTGAAGGATCTAGCAGATCTAAGAAGAGGCAATATGATGATTCTCGTCCTTCGAAGCCTAATAAGAAAGGAAAGTACCAAGGGCCAAAGGAGAATGTTTACCCTCAGCCTTCTCGATCTGGTAATATTGCTAAGCCACATAAGATGACTCAGTCGTTTGCTAAGGCTGCTTCAGTTAAGAGTACTGGGCCTTGCTATTTTTATGGTGAGCAGGGCCATTTTATCTGAGATTTTCCACTGAATACTAGTAAACCTGTTGCCACATCAGATGCTACAGCTTCACCGGCTCAGTCTTAGTGAGGAAATGGATCGAGGCAGGGTTCATCGGGAGCTGCGGGATGACCCAGTAGTTCAGCTAAAGTGTTGGAAAGATAAGGTTCCAAGGCCCCTATCTAGATGTACCATGTGAAGAGCCTTGAGAAGGAAGATGATCCTGACATCATTACAAGTACCCTTGAGTTGTACTATATATGTATTTATGCATTGATTGACCCTGGCTCCACATATTCTTTCATTACCTTGGTGCTAGCAAAGAAGCATAAGATGTCTTTTGAACCCACAGTATCTAAGGTCTCCATAACCAATCCTTTGGATGACTGTGTCACTGTAAGTTTGGTATATAAAAATTGTCCCTTGATGATCCAAGGGATTCCTTTTTTAGCCAACCTGTTGGCTTTACCGATTCATGAATTCGATGTTATAGTGGGACTGGATTGGCTCAGTGAACATTAAGCTTGTGTTAATTGCTCTAAAAAGAAGCTATACCTCCGAGGCCTTGGCAAGGAAAGCGTCACCCTGATGAGTTCGAGGAACCCATCTTTGTATGCGTTAACCTTGGAGACCAAGGATGAACCTTAGCTGCTCAATATTGACACCGTATGTGAGTTCCCTGATGTCTTCCCTGATGAACTTTCGGGTTTACCTCTAAATTGTGAGGTGGAATTTGGCATCGAAGCACAACCTAGAACGACCCCAGTTTCTATTGCACCTTATCGTATGGCCACTGTAGAGCTTAAAGAGTTGAAGGCCCATATTCAAGATCTTCTTGATAAAGGTTTTATTCAACCAAGTTCTTCACCTGGGGAGCTCCGGTCCTTTTTGTGAGGAAGAAGGACAGATTTATGAGGTTATGTATCGACTATCGATAATTGAACAAAGTGACCATCAAAAACAAGTATCCACTGCCAACAATTGATGACCTATTTGATCAGCTTAAAAGTGTTTCAGTGTTTTCCAAATTCGATCTAAGGTCAGGGTACTATCAAATGAGAGTTAAAGAATGCGATGTACCCAAGACTGCCTTCCGTACCAGGTATGGCCATTATGAATTCTGGGTGATGCCATTTGGGCTAACCAATGCACCGACAGCCTTTATGGATTTGATGAACTAGGTTTTTATACCCTACTTGGATAAGTTTGTGGTGGTGTTCATTGATGACATACTGATCTATTCGAAGGGTACTACAGAGCACCGTGACCACCTTCATATTGTGTTGCAAACCTTTCACGAGAAGCAATTATTTGCTAAGTTCTCCAAGTGTGAGTTTTGGCTCATCGAAGTTGCCTTCCTTGGGCATATTGTATCAGCTTCGGGTATCCAGGTAGATCCAAAGAAAATCCAAGCTTTCTTAGATTGGAGGCCACCAAAGAATATTGGGGAAATAAGAAGTTTCCTTGGTCTAGCCGGCTATTATAGGAGATTCGTAAAGGGATTCTCCACTATAGCAGCCCCATTGATAAAGTTACTGAGAAAAGATGCTCCTTTTGTTTAGACCGAGGATCAACAAAGAAGCTTTGATCAGTCAAAGCAAGTATTGACTCATGCACCCGTCCTAACCCATCTCGAGCTTGGAAAAGACTACACAGTTTACAGTGATGCATAGCATCTCAAGTTAGGATGTGTTCTTATGCAAGAAGGCAGGGTCATAGCTTATGCATCTCGACACCTTAAGTCACATGAGTTGAATTACCCTACTCATGATTTAGAATTGGCTGCAGTTATCTTCGCATTGAAAATCTGGAGGCATTATCTTTATGGGGGAAAATGCTACCTCTTCACCGACCATAGGAGTCTCAAGTATCTTCTGACTCAAAAGGAGTTAAATCTTCAGCAACAAAGATGGATGGAACTCCTTAAACACTGACCTAGTTATTGATTATCACCCGGGCAAGGCCAACGTTGTAGTTAATGCGCTCAGCTGCAAACCTCAACCTGGTAAGTATTATCATTGACCATCGAACCCTACATTTTTATTATATCAAACTCATTGAATGCTTGTTGCTTCGTAGCCCCTCGTGCTATTAATGCATACTTCTATCTTCAAAAAAACCGTTGTCTCGTAGCTAAACTCCAGGTTCAGTCTACCATCGTGTCGAGAATCAAGGATCTTCAAGATCGAGATCCTCAATTACATCCTATTATTTCCAAGCTGCAGAGTGGAGATGAACCTGACTTCAGAATTAATTATGAAGGTCTCTTGTGTTACCATGATCGGATCTTTGTACTCGACGGTGAAACTCTCCGTGCTGATATTCTGAAAAAAGCTCACTCAAGCTCTTACTCTGTACACCCGGGTTTCGTTAAGATGTATAAGGATCTCCGAGAACTCTATTGGTGGCCAGGCATGAAACAAGCTATAGTTAATTTCGTGTCTAAGTACCTTACGTGCTAGCGTGTCAAAGCTGAGCATCGTGTACCTACCGGCTTATTGCAACCTATCGATATGCCAAAATGGAAGTGGGAGAAGATTACTATAGACTTCGTTTGTGGTTTGCCTTTAACCCTCACCAAGCACGATGCTATATGGGTCATTATGAACCGTTTCACCATGTCAGCTCACTTTTTACCGGTTACAATAGACTATGGTCTTTAAAAGCCAGCTGACTTGTACGTCAAGGAAGTTGTGAGGCTTAATGGTGTACCAAAAACTATCATCTCCGATCGAAACCCACGATTTGCTTCTCAATTTTGGAGATCGTTGCAGGGAGCTCTCAGCACCAAAGTAAACCTCAGTATTGTATTCCACCCTCAGTCTGACGGCCAGTCATAAAGGGTAATTTAGGTAAATATTAAAACATCCTTCCATCGAACCCGTACAAACAAACCTTGTTATTGAAATCTTTCATTTTATATTCTGGAAGTCATGCTTCGAGCATGTATCATCGATTTTGGTGGATCTTGGGAGAAATCCATATCCCTTGTCGAGTTTGCCTACAACAACAGTTACCAAGCTTACATTGGAATGGCACCTTTTGAGGTGTTGTATGGCAGACGTTGCAGAACTCCTCTATGTTGGTCTAAACTCAGTAAAGGAAAGATGTTGGGTCCTGACCTACTTCGAGAAACCGAAGAACGGGTTACCATCATCCATCATCTCTTGAAGGCAGCCTTTAACCGACAAAAAGCTTATGCTAATTTAAGACGAAGGGACATCCAATACGAAGGTTGGTGAAAAGCCCTTCCTCAAAGTATCACCATGGAAGAAAATTCTGAGGTTTGGCAAGAAAGGGAAATTGAGTCCCCGATTTATTGGACCCTTCAAGGTTGTTGAAAAAGTTGGCCCGGTTACATATCGTTTGGCATTACCCTCAGAATTAAGTAGGATTCATGATGTTTTCCATGTGTCCATGCTTTGCAAATACCGATCCAACCCTTCACACATCATTGAACAAAAAGCGGTGCAGATCCAACCGGATTTGACCTACGAGGAAGCATATGTCCAGATTCTTGCAAGAGAAGTCAAGAGGCTTCGTAACAAATCTGTGCCCTTAGTCAAAGTGCTCTGGAGGAGTCATTCAGTGGAAGAAGCCACTTGGGAACTGGAAGAGTTGATGAAGAAACAGTACCCGCATCTTTTCGGTTCGGATGAAAATTTGAGGACAAATTTTACGTAAGGGGGAGAGTTTTAACACCCAAAAAATTTATCTAGTCAGAATTAAGTTTCGGTGATAAAAAGTTTTGTGCCAAAATGGTCCAATCAATGTATTAACTCCTTTATTGTACTCAATTGTATTGTATTGAACCTCAATTGAGTATAATTAATGATCTTGGACCTTTTTGAAAGAATTGAAAGTCATTTAGTGACTAAATTGTAAAAATTGAAAGTTTGGGGAAAAAGTGTAAACTTTGGGAAATTAAGGGATTATCCTCGTAATTTGACCAGTTTGAGGTGTGAGTCACCTCTCTACTTGGCGTTATTCACGTGAAAGGGTGGTGAAATTGTCATAGAATATGACATAATCATGGATGATAAAAAGGGGATAAGCAAATTGGAATTTTAAATTCATTCCAAGGTTACCTCCTAAGCTAGGAAAGCTTCCTATTGGAGGCTTGGGAGGCAACCAATAATGAGGAGGATAATGCAAGGTTGATAGGTTTTAGAAAGTTAAAAAGGATGAGAATCATTTGGATAGTAAACCGAGACTATTAGCCAAACTTTCTCTCATCTTTCTCCCAACTTTCACCAAGTTAATTAAGCTAACACCTCCATTGCCATCTTCAAGCTTAAGCTCAAGCAAGAACCTCACTTGATCCCTTGAGATTTCCTTGATTTCTCTACATCAAATTGAAGCTCTTGGATTGGTGAGTTAACCCCCTCAAGCAATTTATGGATTCTATGGATATTTGAAGTTTAATTTCAAGATTAGGTATTGAATTCAATATTGAGCCCATGTGTTATAAGTTTAATTCCATGGAATTAATGTTGTCTACAAGCTCTAGCAAGCTTGAATGTTGATTTTGAACAATTGATTTTGATTGTAACAAATTCCCTAATCTTTTGCCTAGCTCGAGCTTTGGAAAGATCAACCAGCATCTCCTACTAAAGGTAAAGACAAGGGAATTGTAATTCAAGAGCCTTAAGAGCTTCGAAAATCAAGGTGAGTGTAGTCAGAGTCTCGGGATTAGGCTAGGTGCCTCTCCAGTTTCATTTTCATTGAGTATGATATAGCTAACATTGGATTTTTAAGGTTATTACATTGAACCTCTTTTAAGGGTGATTTGGTAAGCTATGGTAAGCTTCCTCATCAAATTATTGATCGCTGACATCATTCATCGAACATGGGACATTATTATTGAATCATCGGATATTGATCATAGACAATGAACTATTGAATATTGATCATTGTCACCGAATTATTAAACTTACTGATATTGTCACTGGATTATTGAAATGGACCTAAGGGTCAATTTATTGTCATTGAATCATTGAACTTATTGTCATTGATATTATGTTGAATATTGGCTTAAATCATTAGACCTTGGAAAATTGAGATGCCATAAGATTTATGAGCTCATTGGAACGAGTGGACTACGGTCCTTGGGCTACGACCTTTATATTGGCGAGGTGGAGGGATGTTGTGCTGGTCATTTGGCAAGGCGGAGGGACTAGACCATTATTGATTTGGCGAGGTGTAGGAATCCCCATATCCCCGATATTGATCAATCCAAGGATTATAAATGAACTAAATGAATCATTAATATTGAACATTGACATGTGCTTATAGGCTAATGTTGCACTGTTATTGAACATGAATATGTTGCCATTGGATTATTGATGAAGCATTGCATTTGAATACATATTGATTATTGACATTATTTATGACTACCTCACTAGGCAAAGTATGCCTAATGCATTCACCTCCAAGCATTTTCAGTTTAAGTAAAGTGGTTGAGAGATTGGACAACTTTATTGAAGTTTTTGGCAAGTCTTTCAAGGGCTAAAGTAATGCATACTTCCCTTACATACTCCTAGAATGGTGGCATAGTTGTTGTAACAATCACTTATATGTATTTTGATGTGTGCATGCCATGCATGTTATGAGAATGCTCAAAAAGGCCTAAAATGACTTTTAGTAAATGCTAAGTTTGGTGAAAATTATCTTAAGAGGCTAAAAAGGTGAAAACGTAGCAAGTGGATTCGAACGACTATGAAATTTTGCATGTTAGAAGAAATATGTATTAACAACTTGCTGGTAAAATTTCATTGCATTTAGACATCGTTTGATAGGTTAAATCGGATTAAAACTAGAGCAAATATGTCATTTTAGTGCAGTGAGTATTGATACGGGTGATGGCGTATCGATACGGATATGTATATTTGAACATAGTCAACCACGGTTAACATAACGTACCGGTACGTCAAAGGGTGTATCGATATGGAAAGTCAACACTGGAATCTGGAAAATTAATGGCATCGGTACAGTCCTTAGGGTGTATCGAAAGGGTCAACCCTGGTCAGTCCGTACTAGTACGATTCTTTAACTGTACTGATACGAACCTTGCTTATTGAATTTCTGAGAATTATTTAATACATTACGTATCGAAACGAGCGATCACCGTTTCGATATGAACTCATTGTTTTGTAACGGCTTTAACGATCTGGACATAGGCGTACCGATACGACCTCTTGAGTATCGGTACGGGTTCTGGTAAGTTAGGTAATAATTGTAAAAATTTGTAAAATAGTCGCTAAACATTGAATGGTTTAATTGGGTTGGTAAATGAATTCCGATTTGTATAAAAATTTACAGACATGTTGCTTAATGATTGAATTTCATTGTAGTAAGCTTAATTTCTGAAATGGACCTATGATTTATCAGAATTACAAATTAGTCCCTAGAATTTGTAAAAGTTTAAAATTTGTTCTAATTGGATAATCACAGCTCGTATTGTATTAATTGAGCTTGTTGATATTGTTTGATAATGCTAATTTACCGAATGCAGATTAATAATTACCGCATCGATCACTGTATTGTTTTTTGGTAATGCTGCTTTGAGTGTTGATTTATGTTAATGGAAATGTTAGATTGATAGTTTGTGGTTGGGTTGTGTTTGGGAAGAGTTAAATGATGATTTCGGTTGTTGTGGTTGGGTAATTGTGAAAGAATTGTTGAGGTTTGTAAGGGATTATGTTGCTGTTTTTGAATGCATTGAGATACATTAATCCTATGTTATTATGTGGTTAAAATAGGGTAGGTTTGTTTGAAAGCTATCGGTGAAGCTTTGGAGGCTTCAGACGCTTGAATTCGCATCGGCGAATTAAGGTTTTGTGTATCGGTGAGTGAGAACATGGATTTTAGCTTTGAAATGATTTAAAGGTGGTTTATGAGAGTTTAAACTTATCTTGAAACGCTGGTTTAAACTGAAAGTAAGTATAAAGTGGTTTTCTCTCTCGGTCGTACTTTTACGAAATGGTTTATGCACTTGTTTTGAAGTACATGGTACCTACTGTTTAAGCATGTTTAGTATGTGATATACTATTTTAATCATGAAATGTTGAAGGATGCACATGGTAAGTTATCCTTGTAAGTATGTGGAAATACTTGTGTTTAAAGCATGATTTGTTGCTTTGAGAAAAATGTTTTGTATTGATGCATATGAGAACAGTGACGTATATGGTTAATTGTGAATTATATTGGCAAGTGATGTGATTTGAAATGTTATCGGATATAGTTGGTCGGCCATAGGATTGATAGTGCACTATAATAAGTCGCCTTGGATGTCGAAGGGTTTTATATGGTGTACTGAATACTCCATCCAAGTACCCTAATGGTCGAGGGGTTATATGGTACCGTAAACTCCCGCTAGTGGGTTAAGCATCTAACCGATGATTGGGGTTGGTGTCCCCGTGAGTTGTAATTGTACTCGGTTGATAATATACCGCGATTGTGATTGTATCGCTATTCCGGTTGAGATGGCTTGAAGTGTTGAGAGGACACTTGTTTGAATTTGTGTATCCGATGAACTATTTTGGTAAAGGAATTTGGTTAATATCACTTGTAAGCCAATATAATTATTGAGGTGTCATGTAATGGTTTATGTTGTATAATGTGATTTATACATGTTTACTCTTTAAGCTTTGCATATGGTTTGTTATGCATGGGAAGGCTTAAATTGAGGTTTATCAATGGGATTTGCTGATGGTTAATGACACATGTTGCATATGGTTTAATATGCTGGTTTTTGAAAGTGTTAAGTGCATGGTTTTCAAGGAATGATATTTCAAATGATGTTTTAAGTGATGTCTAAAAGATGATTGAAATGAGATTTCAATGTGTTGCTGGGAAATGGTTTTAAATGCATTGATGGTGTTTTATTTTTAGCACTTCTCACTAAGCCTAGTGTGCTTACGCTCTCTTTGTCCATCAATGCAGAGGATTAAAGATTTGAAGGTAGCAAGGAAGCAAGGGATCACTAAAGACTTGATACTAAAAGTATGTTTTGAATTAGACTATAAGTAATAAGGGCAATGTGGGTTCCGTTGTTGTTTTAGGAGATGATTCGTTAAACTTCCTGGTTGAGAAATGTTGTTTTGCTGTTCTTGGTTTGTAATTGGCCATTTTGGACTGTTAGTTGCATTGGTTTTGAGATTTGTGCTTTGCTTGGCATGGTTTCTAGGAAGCATTCCTCTAGTTTTACATTTGATGCAAGATGCCATGAATTGTTGATGAATCTGTGTTGTCATGCTGAGGATTGACCCTTGAATGTGTTGGATTCATGTTAAAAGCATGTTAGGGTGTTTTGGTATCTTTGAAAGCATGTTAAACCAGCAAAAAAAGACATTTCAAATCCAGGCATATCGGTACGTGTGTCCCCGTACCATTATGGATAAGACAATTTAGGCTTAGTTTTTCGGTACGCGGGATAGCATTTCGGTACGGGTAAGCTATTCCAGGCTTGGTGTTTCGGTACGCTGGCAATCGTTTCGATACAAGATAACGTCTTTGGGCAAAGCGTTTCGGTATGCGTAAGCGTATCGATACGGTACTGAGCTAGTGGAATTTGGGGATTTTAAATCAGGTAAAGCGTATTGATACACCCCTAGCATACCGATACGGACAACAGTTATTTCAGTTATTAGGATGTTCTGAAGTTTTGTTTTCTTACATTTTAGTCCTTGAATTTTGTGGATGCAATGGTTTGAGTATGGATGATCGTTTTGAGCTGAGTTTTGACATGTATGCATGAAACCAGACTAATTAAAGGTTGGTAACATTAAAAGGGTTTAAGTCCATGTAATTTTCTAGAATTGCAATTTGGTCCCTAAATTGCAATTGAACCCAATTGGATGTCAATTCGATGCCCGATTGAGTTGAGTTTTCACCTGCTGTCAATATGAACACATAGGATAATAATTTGCATCTAGATAAGATAAAATAAAAAATGGACGTGTTTTGAGTTTCTTCTTCACAATTTACCTCGGTAAACCTAGTGTAGCTCGCTCGGTTCGGTCTTACGACTAGGCCGGGTCGAGGGGGTTACAATTTAGGCGACTAGTGGTAGCACCACATGTTTATTTATCTCTACTTATTGCTCATACTAGCTTGCATGCTTATGTTTATGATTAGCATGAAGTATAGTATAGTAGATGTGTACCACTGAGCTATGTAAGCTCAACGCCCGTAATCGTTGTTCCCGTGCGTAGGTTGATCATTGGATCGCGAGATCGAGGAGCAATATCAGTACGAGATTGTAGTATATGGTGATTTTTAGAGTACGATACTTTTGTTTAGTGAGTTGTGTATTCATAGGACGTTACGTGGTGGAGTCTGTAATTCTTATTTTGGAAATTGTATAAATTAAGTCGAATGTTTAAATGTTTTAAATTAAATTGGAGCTCTTTGTAATGTTTTGATTATTTATCTATATTTTCAACTGTTGGCTTTAAGTATTTTTTGGAAATATTTTGTTGGGATAAACCAAATTTAAAATATTTTATGGTAACAGGTTGGGCTTAAGGCCCAAATGTGACATCCGAGTTTAGAGTGTTACAATTTGTCTCTTTTTTCGTTTGCGAAACAGTGGTGTCCTATGATCATATCTTTCACAAGATATAAGATTAGCTTTAATGGTAGAAGAGCAAAAAGTTTGTTAAAATTGAAAATGTTTATTTAATGCATTTAGTGCAACATGATCAGTGTGAGAATTGAAACATTGTTATCATTACCCATGATGATTTTTTCATAACTATAATAATCCTATGCAATCCTCATACTTTGAACATTAGAGGTCATACGGTGAGTTGCATCTGTATCTATTATCAAACATACTTTAGAACTTTGAGAGGGAGCAACAAAACTGATTGTTGCTTGAATATGATTATGAGACCTTGTATGACTGATAGGGGTTTGTGAAGCCGTCAAAAATAAACTCGTTCAAAATAACTAGTAGTAGTGATAAGCATGGTCGAATTCACAGAGAATGGTATGAGATTAAGTTTAATAAAAGTAAATAAATAAGTAAAGTAAAAGGGGATTTTGTGTTTGAGTTGAATTAAAAAACTAAATAAAGAAAACAGTTAAACGTAAAGAAGAATTTAATATGGAGATAAATTCTAGTAAAGGTAGATATTGGTATATTAATTAAAGTTTTAGATCATTGATCTTCAAAAGATAAACCCGAATCAATCTCAAATAGCTTGGTTATATGTTAACTGATAATCCACAATCAAACCCAATATCTCTTAATTAATAGATAATCACTTAATATTCGATAAATGACTAACTCTTATCATCAAAATTAAATTCCTTAGATAATCCACTTAGAATTAGAACCTATCAAATAGCTTTATCTTTTTAAGGGACCCAAAGCACATAAATTATCAAAACACTAATCCGTTAACTTATCAAGAATATGAATTCATGCCTTCTAACCCGTTGCTTGGTTACTTACCACTTCGATTGATTGTTGTATATATATAATTCAATATATACATATTGAATAAGCCTAGAAGATATAAAAATACTTGAAATAGATAAAAAGGTGAAGAATAAGAAACCTCACTAAGAACTTGAATTAATAACCTTGAATCAAACCTTAACTGGACGGGAAGAGTTTAGCTACTAATGAAAAAGGAAAATCGACAAAGAAGAGAAGAATGAGAATTATAAAATAAATGATTTCTCTTCTCTTCGTGACCTTATTTGTAGTAGAGGTCATTTACATCAACTAGGGGAAAAAATTACAATAAAGATGTTCATATCAATTAATCATTGTTTTCATAAAAGTACATAGTTACCACGAAAATAGAAACAGAAGACACCCCGGAAGATACTCAGACCACATTATTAAAACAAGACTTGTACATTTATTTATTTTTAGCAAATATAAATCATCTTCACTGAGTCCGTGAATAAACTTACCAACAGATTGCTAAATCATTCAACCAACATGAAATACTGGGATTCAATGAAAGTTGAATCCAGTACCTTGAAGCTTTTGTTCTGTGATCTAGTCCAATGTCTCGGCCATTTGAGGTGACAAATGATTAGCACAATCTCCAACTTCACCTTTCCTGAAGAAATCTGAGTTGCTAATGGGACGTTCCGAGTTCCTGGTGTCATTTTTATTTACCTCATGATTGCTCATATTCTCAAAACTACACAACTTCACTATTTCTTCCACGATCTCTTTGTTTTCTTCCTCTGGTGAAAGGGTGCCCCAAGAATGCTGCCACTTTCCTCACACAATCCGCAGGCTGCTTCTTCACGTCTTCGTATTTCAAGAACAACACCTTCTTTGGTGACTCCAAGCTTGCTTTCCAATACCCCAAAACGTGGTCCCAAAACGGTCCGTAGTACGAAACCCCTTTGCAAAAAGAGTCAAAGGCTTCCTCTAGCGTAATCGGTGGCAGTTCTTTGGCTCTCAACTTGTTGGCGAAATGCCACTTCGAGATGAAAACATCTTTGGGATCGCGGCAGATGTAAACGAAACGGCAATTGGAGCTATCATCAGTCATGCGCTTTGGGAACAGAGAGAAAGGAAGGTGGATTGAAAGAAGCCGAGGCGAAGGAAGCCCATCAATGAAGGAACTTGACCCGTCCACATAAATAGCTCCCTCGAGGAAGAGGACCAATTCTTGAGGTTTTTTTTTTTTTTTTGCTCAAAGGATGGTCGCTGAAATCAAAAGAATTCCTGTTGACGATGGAGAAAACGAGGGCCCTTAGCCATGTCACGCCGCATTTAGGGAATGTTGCGACGATGATGTCCGTGGGTTGAGGCCTGAAGTGATCGTTGACCAACATGTTTCCTCGGAGGGCAAAGCTTGATAGCCAGAAGCCTTGGTACTGAAAAAGCTGGTCCAACCACCAGCCTTTCCTTAGGGGAAGAGTGGGCAGCAACTCATCGAAGTTTTTGTAAGTCTTCTGGTATCTTTCGTCGAGTTCAAATTTCTCAATGCGCGATAAAAACTTTGAAGGCTCCATAAGAAAAGGATTTGCAGATGATCGGTTTCCCTTGACTATCAGGGCAACCTTTTAATTGTATAACACGAGACCTGCTGTATATCACCAGCTCAGCTACCAGTACTTTTCAATTAACAAACAATTTTTTATAAGCCTCGCTCGTCAGCAATATCCTATTGTTTTCTATGGAACATGCATAAGCCACTAGGTGGAACGTGGAGAAGAGATCAAGATAAAGATCGAAAAGAATAGACTTGCGACAAAGAAGAAATTTTGAATCTTTTTAATTAATGCTTTGCTGACAAAGGTATTGGTTAAAGAAAAATTTATTTATTTGAGTTTAATTGATTTTCACATTAATATTTAACCACAAGATGGAATGAAAAAATATTAGATTCAAATTATTATTTTAAGCGTATAAGGCTCCACATAAGATTTTATAGGAATAAAAAATTGGAAATATTATATTCAGATATCATTCACATCAACGTCAAGTGTTATTATCAATGCGTGAAGCCATGGAAAAATGATAAGATAAACTCGGCTCACTGCATCTTTCGTGGCTTCATACAATATTATCCGTTTATCTCATTTTTTCCAAAGTAAATCTTCACCTCCTTTTTACATGAAATAAGGAGTGAGTAGTCACTTGGAAGTTAATTTGAGATTAGTGAATCTTGTTAGTATCGACAAATACCTATTGTCACGTGTCGATATTGCATAGTCCGCGAGCATGACCAGGTAGCCTGCAGCAAACGAATATCCCGCGATCACGTGACGACGCACATGATCACCGCGGACAACAACGCACGCAAGTACCTATGGCCTGCACAAGGTCCTTCGCAACATGTGGCGAGCGAAGCAAGGTTGTGAATGGCATCACATCCTACGATCGTGTGAATGGTCACACGATAACTGTGGTTAACAACACAAACCTAGGACGTCAAGTAATAGCCAATCCCATCAGTGTGCCACGACAACCTGGCCATAACACATGTCCAAGCAATATAAAAGGAACATGCAAACAAAGAAAAGATAGAGGGACAAAACAAGAGACATCAGAGTCTACATTCAGAACAACACAATCGAGCTCCGACTGAGGACAACCATCATCAGACCACCGTCTCCGGCCCCAATTCATTTTGACAATCAACAATTGGTGCGGTGAGCATGGACAGAGGCGTGGTCTTTGGATTTTTCAGTAAACTTGAAGATTCTAAAGATGGCCAAAGATAATCAAGCCAACTCAGGCAAAAAAAGTAGTAGAGGATGATAGCTAGTCCAATCAGCTGATGGCACCGACCATGCAACAACTACAACAATTTAAGCAGTGACAAAAGTTCATGCAGGACCAGACTGAACAACATAAAATTGCAGAGGAGAAGAGCGAGAGGCTAATCAGGTAGTTGTCTAGAAAAAACAGAGGTAAACCAATTCAAGAGGAGCAAGTTTTTCCCCAACAAGAGGCCGGGGGAAACAGCCTAAAAAGTTAGAGGGGGATTACGAAGACCCAGAGGATATGGACTACAATCCCATAGAAGACGATGAACAACAAACACTAAGGGCAAAATGGGGCAATTAGATAAAAAATTTCAAAGCATCTAGGGTTTTTAGTAGGACAGTCTTTCTCGAAATTTCTGAAGGCTGGGCGAATCTCTGCGAGAGTTTGTCCGGTGATTTGGTACAGAAGCCATGCAAACAAAAGAGGCTTTTAAGGAGGTGAACAACATGAAAGCTATGGTACATTGTTCGCGTCATGTGAGCCAGAGACAAGATGACAGGGAAAGCAAGCGCAGGGAGCGTTCCAGACAAAGATGTGAGTTTCACAAAGCTCGAGGTCATCCTACCGATGACTATATACAGTTGAAGAACGCGACCGAATCTGTAGTGCGCGAAGAGCAATTAGAAATATTCTTAGTTGCCCATTACAGGCAAGTTGAAAATGATAGGGAAGCTCAGCGATAGAGACCGTAGGACAATAAAAGAAGCAATTCGGATAATATGGGTACTATGCATATGCTAATTAGAACGGATGAAGGGTGGAACCTGTCAAGCTCCAAACGCATGGCGCACATACAGGGAGCAATGTTAGTTTTGGTAAGAATAATGAAAAATCCAAATCACAGAGACTCGTGGTGAATCTCATTTTTAGAGAAAAAGGAAGGCGTCATCTAGGATGAAGAAAATAATAACCCGATCATCGTTACAGTGGTGATAGCAGGATTTACTGTGAAAAGAATTTAAGTTGATATGGGTAGTGCCATGGAAGTGTTGGTTTGGAATGCATTCAAGCATATGGGAATTCCTAGTTCATAATTAAAGTCGGCAAACCCAGTATACGGGTTTAGTGGCCAACCCATTAAGGTAGAAGGTTTTATCTGACTCCTTGTAACTATCAGGGATAATGTCAATAAGACTACACAAATGGTCATCTTTCTAGCCATCAATAATCCTTCTACGTTCAACGCTCTCTTTGGAAGACCTCTAATGAGAAAAACCAAAATGAGAGTCACCCATTTCTGTTTACAGGTCAAGTTCCCCACACCCTTAGGGGAAGGCTTCATGCGGGTTGATCGAAAGACAGCAAGGCAATGCCATACTCTTTCACTCTAATTAGCCCAAAAATAGAAAGGCCACGACTACATGAGTAGAAACGTTATGTCGCAATAGAGAGAATCCAAAGCCAATATTTTGAATAAAGCCATGATGACCCTCGAGAGCTTAGACCTCATAGAAAATAAAAAACTTTAAAATCCAGAACCAGTAGAAGCGACGGAGATGGTGAAGGTTTACCCGGATGAACCCAAAAAAACTACCAAAATTGTAGCAGGGTTGGATAAGTAGGATAAAAAAGGTTGATAAGGTTATTGCGAGATAACGCTGATGTTTTTGTATGGTCGGCTGCGGACATGCCCGGGATAGACCCAACTATTATTGAGCACTCTCTGCGTGTGGATCCAGCAGTGAAACTTTTTTAGCAAAAAAAAAAGAAAGTTTTCAGAAGAAAAGGTGCATGCCATTAGGCAGGAAACGAAAAAATTGATTATGGCAAATTTCGTCAAAGAAACCAGGTACCCGTAGTGGTTGGTAAATGTAGTCATGGTAAAAAAGTCCAGTGACAAATGGTGAATGTACATAAACTTCACCGATCTCAACAAGGAATTCCCCAAAGATAGTTTCCCGCTACCATCCATCAACAGGCTAGTCGATGCCTCAGCAGGGCATAGGTTCATAAGCTTTATGGACGCCTTTTCTGGATACAACCAGATCGCAATAGCGAAGGAGGATAAAGAAAAAATGACTTTCATTATAAAAATAGACTGTATTTCTACAAGGTAATGCCATTCAGATTAAAGAATGCGAGAGCAACATACCAGAGGTTGGTCAACAAGGTTTTCCATCATCAGATAGGAAGAAATATAGAAATTTATGTGGATGACATGATGACCAAGAGTACTTCTTTTTAGCAACATTTAATTGACTTACAAAAGGTCTTTGATATTTTATGCCTATATAAAATGCATTTGAATCCTAAAATGTGCGCCTTCGCAGTAGGAGCAGAAAAATTTCTAGACTTTCTGATTTCAAAAAGGGGCATAGAAGCAAACCCTAAAAAGATAAAAGTGATCTTAGATATGGCACCCCCAACAAACACCAAAGATATTCAGAAGCTAAATGGCAAAGTGGTCACGCTAAACAGATTTGTATCCAGATTAGCAGATAAGTACCTTTCGTTCTTCAAAGATTTGAAAGGTCATTTTTAATAGGCAAAGGGTTTTCAAAACACATTTAACCATTTAAGTTTATACTTGGCCAGTTCCATCATGCTATTAGTACCTAGTGAAGGGGAGATCTTACTCATGTACTTAGCAGCTACCAATGAAACATTAGCAGTACTTGTCTGATAGGAGGAAGACATCCAAAGGCAAGTTTATTATAGCAGTAAAGTTTTACAGCAAGTAGAGAAGAGGTATACAAGAGTGGAGAAGATGGTTTACACTTTGGTAATAGCAGCCAGGAAGCTTTGCCATTATTTTCAAGCACATCAGATAATCTTCCTCACAGACCAACCTTTTAAAGATATGTTAGAGAAGGTGGATGTTCAAGGGTGGATGCTAAAATGGGGAGTGGAACTTAGTGAATTTACGGTTGAATATCGACCACAGAAAGATATCAAGGCTCAGGTTTTGGCCAACTTTGTCACGGAGTGCACATTCGCAGCTCAAGTAACTTCGCTCTCTGAAAATGTTAATACTGGCAAGGAAGCCTAGGAGATACGACAGCTTCCCTCTAGGATTAAAGGGGAACAGGCTACAAGTGCCCAGCCTTGGACTTTATATGTTGAGGGATCAGTAACCATCAACAGAGCATGAGCGGGTGTGTTGTTAAGCGCACCCAATGCAAAAGAGTAATGGCAATATGTGCTCAGCTTCGCTTTCGTCTTATCCAACAATGTCGCAGAGTATGAAGATTTGGTGGCAGGTTTAGAACTTGCAGTCAGGCTTAAAGTAAACTCACTATAGATATTTATTGATTCCCAGTTGGTGTCTAAGCAACTATCATGTGAATATTATGCTCACGATGAAACACTACTCAAATACCATCAGAGGGTGAAAGGTTACAACAAGTTTATCTACTCTTACAAGTCATATTATCTATGATTACTTTATTTCATATACAATAAAATTTTGCGAAACTAATCCTCTATAATATAGGACTATTAGAACAGTTTAGTCAATACTGCATAACACAAATACCCCGAGGAGACAACACTATAGTAGATGCATTAGCAAGACTAGCGACAACACTCGAGATCCAAAAGATGTGTAGATTCTTGATAGAATATATAGAATACCCTTCTTGGGCCTATTTTCATTAGCAGTAGGTGAGCGAAAATATCTAGTAGTTGTTGTGAATTACTTCACCAAGTGGATATGTAACACCCTCAATGTATATTCGATGATTAAATACACATTGAAAATGTTACTAAATTATTTAGTTGATTTCCTTACTTGTAAATTTTTTTAGACATCTGACATAAAACTAGCTTATAAATTAACCAATGAATAAATTGATACATGCCCACTAAAGAATATCATAAATTTATTATGTCTTACTGATGTTTGGCAGATTGCAGCTTGATTAACATGCTTGACTCATCTTCCGGTAAGTTTCCAATAGCCTACATGTGAAACAGCACCTGCTAAGTATTCACTTAGTGAGGCAACTATAAATTGGAGTAAAGCATTTCAATGTATAAAAATAACTTAAAATAAACTTATTAAAGTCATTCCCCTTTCATTGAACAGTGCTATACATTTCCTACAAAATGGCAAGCGAATCCTAATTACAGTTTATATCATAACAACAAACTTTTATTTTATTAATCAAATATACGTTAAGCTTTTTAACTTAACTGTATAATTGCATTTCAAGTCTTCCCTCTGTCATATAATAGTGCAATACAGTTTCTGCAAAATGGCAAGCGTGTCCCAATTGTAGTTTATAATATTTTATCATGCATAGAACTACCTTAAAGGTATAGTTCATTGAACCAATGTAATATTCAAATCATAGGATCTGATCTGTTTTACCAGTCTTGTGTACATTAAGCTTTTAGCTTAACTACATGTATAATTGCATTTCAAGTATTATAGCCCAAAGTACAAATCATGTGATGCCATGGTACGCGAGTCATCACGACACCGTAGTGTCTACGACGTCGTAGCGTCTGCAGTGCCGTAGCAACTGAGATGAGTACGTACTCGAGGACACTCTTTGCTCCTCATATAATCAATGACGCTCTTTGCTTCTTATACTTGCACATTTTGTGCTATGTAAAACCGTAGTGTTTGAACCGACTCCGTAGAGTCTATCTCGACCCTGAAGAGTCTATCGCGCACTGTAGTGCTATGATGCAACTGCTAGGACTCTGTAGATATCCAACTATACCAAATATTCTCATGTGAACCTATGGTATACGAGTCATCTCGACACCGTAGTATCTTCAACGCCGTAGCCTCTGATGGTGAGTACATACTCGATGACGCCCTTTGCTCCTCATTATAGCATCTTTTTGTGCTATTCGACAATAAAGTGTTGAAACATCACCGAAGTGACTACAACGCTGTAGCGTCTGTTATCAACACCGAAGTGTCTAGATCGCACCGTAGTGCTGGACTGCAGCTACTATGACTCTTATGGATATCCAATTATACCAAAAACTCTAACACTAGTACTTGGGCAAAACAATATAATATTTTCATATTCAATATCCAATCCTTCAATACTATTATCCATAATTCGATAGTGGGCAATTCATATCCAAATATCTAAAATCAGATTTATCTTAGATAAATCATTATGCCATATCAATGTATCACATATGCCACTTAATACTTCATGCCATTTGCATAACTTTGATCAACATACATTTTCATTAATATCAAGGTCGGTTTATCACAAGTCATCCTATTTATCAATATTGCATATATATACATATATATAATGCAATCACTCATATCACATATATAATAAATAAGTAAAAATGCACTCACTTGGGCCATTTATTAGTATGTCTCACTAAATTCTACTCGATCCTTTCCTTCATAGTACCTCAAATCTTCTTTCGATTCAGATTTGACTTCATTAACCACATGAATATAAACAAACATTTGCTAAATTCACTTCTAACAATATTTCAATCAAGCTATCAAATCATTTAACATAAAATTTTCCATAATTTTCCTTCCTTCCTTATACTGTCCAAAAATTCATTTTGGTCCTTAATGACCAATTAGAACTTCCAATAATTCTTCCGAGCTTGTTATCAAACATTTAGATACAAAATGTATCAAATTCTATTTTCTGGCAACTTGTCCTACCCTCAAAGTTTTACTTCGAAATATCAAAATACACAATGGATCTTAATATCATTTATACTATAAGAACTAGATTCGATAAGATTCTAACGATATAAGCCACATAAATTAATAAAATCTACAAAATTATGAAAATTCTACAAACTCCCGTCACAAAGCTGTCCTTACAAAAACTGCTTTGTAAATTTTCTGACCTTCATTCGATTAAAAATTCATATATTTTAACTCGGAACTCAAAATCAGTTTTCGTTTGTTGGAAATGAAACTAGATGAACAAATATTTACATCAATATAAAATTCATCATCTAAACATTTTTGTAGAGTTTATGGTGAATTTTCGAAGTCACTGCCAAAAATTCAATCTTCTACATAGCTTTCCATAATAAACTTCTAATTTATACTAACTTCTTATTATTTTATACTTGTCAATTTAGTCCCATCACTTGCTTCAACCCACCAATTCAGCATCTTCTTCATCAAATAATTATTCAAAATAATTCCCTCTAATTTTCTTTCTTTGCCAAAATAGTCACTAAAATGCAAAGGTAAGGATTCAAACTTCTTAACTTTGCAATTTATTCCTCAAATCAACATTACTAACTTAATTCTATTATTTTAACTAAAAATCATATTTAATCCCCATCTAATAATTAATTTCCTATTTGGTCACTTGATTTTGACAAATTATCAAAATGGTCACTAATTCGTACATCAATTTCACATCCCCAACATCATTAATTACATAAATACACTCAAATTTCATAAAATTAAGATTCGGTCCCTCAACTTTGAAGCTTGCCGAATTGGTCCCTATGTATTTAACTTAGGGTTTTGCTTCCAAACAATAAATCAAGCTTACTAGATCATTAATCCAACATCACAAACCCTAAGTTAGACTTTAATCCATAAACCCTAATCTTCTCCATACAAACCAAAATATGTAGGGTTTAAATCCAAACTCAATGACATGATTTTAGCATCATATAAGCTTGATTCCAACTTAAATTCAACCATGGAATCATAGAATTTCAAAAGCCTCAATTTTGTTCATAAACCCTAATTTCTTCCTCATATCAAATCATCAACCAAGCAAGTATTCTCTAAAATATTTACATCAAAAGATAGAGATTGAAGAATAGAACAACTTTGCAGTTCTAAAAATTACCTTAAAACTGAGATTCGGGGCTTAAATCGAGCTTGGAAATTTTCCTTATTCTTTCTCCTCTTCACCACGGTTTTGGAGAGTAATTTGCTGATAATTCCTTCATATTTTCATGTATTTATGTCACTTGTATTATAAAAAATGAATTTTTAATTCAATAAATTCCACTTTCCAAAAATACCCTCCAACTAGATCTATATTTCTAATTTTCCATTTTGTAACATTCCAACTAGACTTAGTTGGATTCTAATCATCCACTATTCATCAATAAAAGATATCTCAAAATTCCTTCCATGCCCCTTTTGAGCAAAATGACCAAAATGCCCTTTATCGATCAACTTATTCACAAAATTGCCATTCTATATCATTTCAATCAATTTAAATTTTTACTAATCTTTTTAATATCCAAATAGTCATAAAATAATATTTTATGACTCTTCTAAGATCCATGGAACTATCTCTGAAATTTTAGCTCGATCCGATTTACCAATAATTATCTAAAATTTTATCGGCTACTAAATAAATTCCTTAATCAAAATAAATCATAGGATTCATCCTGAATCAAACTAAAATTATTTCCAAAACTTAGGAATAATTTTTTTATATCCTTCTTCTATCATATAGTAAAATTTCATAATTTTCCAGTTCGATCCGGATACCCGAATTCCACTTAAACTTTGACTGCGATTTCTCAACAATCGAAATATCAGTTCAAACCAGAATTCCACATTTGATCCACACCCTTAGGTGATCTACCTATTTATGAAATTAAAACCCCTAACTTTTGGGAAATTACAATTTTAGTCCTTCAACTTTTCATATTTAGTCTTGTACTACACAAGTTTTGACTGCTTAACATTTTGGTCACTAAATTTTAAACTTCAATTCCCATTACAATTTTCCTCAAATTTCGACCAAACTTTGCAAGTACCCTAATTAACTTGCCCTATATCATCTAATGCTTTTAAATCTCAGAAATTCCTTTTCCATAACCCATAATTGAAGAAATCCTAATTTTTGTCATTTTAGTCACTAAGATAACTTTTAAGCTATTATCTTAGTACAAAATGATCCTTAATTAACTTAGTACAATTTGGGGTATTACAATTCTCTCCACCTTAAGAAAATTCATCCTCGAATTTTTAACACGTGCCTGGTTCAAAAAGGTGAGGAAACTACTTTCTCACATCTCCTTTTCTTTCCCAAGTCATTTTCTCAATTTTATGATTTTGCCAAAGAACTTTAACAAGCTAAATTGACTTATTTCCTTAATATACAACTCAACATACTTATCCCTAGGGTAATCTGTTCTAACAGGGATAAAGTGTGCTAACTTAGTCAATCTATCAACAATCACCCAGATTGAATCCATCTTATTCGATGTCAAAGATAGTTCTAATACAAAATCCATCATCACTCGTTCTTATTTCCACTGAGAAATTAAAATCAGTCACGACAATTCAGAAGGTACCTGAAGTTCTGCTTTTACTTGTTGACATGTCAGATATTTAGAAACAAACTCAGTTATAACTTTTTTCATGCTTGGTCATCAAGATTGATTCTTTAAATCTTGATACATATGGTTTCCACCTGGATGTACAATCAAAGGACTATAGCGTACTTCAAAGATAAGTTGTTTCTTTAATTCTTCATCATTTGAAAAAAATAGTTTTTCCTCGATAATACAAACATCCATCAGACTAATTTCAAAGTCTTCGATTTCACCTTCTTCCACTTATTCGATCAAAAATTTGATTCTATGACACTTCCTAGAAGGTCACCCATCCTTGAATTTCTCTGGCCTGAGCACGCTTACCAATCTTGTTCGATCCAAATTCAATACCTTCTAATGCATTTTAATTTCTAAATCTAATATCAAAATTCTTATTTCGATCAAATTTATCCTTATACTGACTATCCACCTTCTTGCCACAGGTCCAACTTCTATTTAGTTAACAGATATTTTAAACTTCTTTAATCTATGCAAATATAGCATCATTCACCATATAAATAATGACACTATATCTTTAAAGCAAATACAACCATTGCCAGCTCCAAATCACGAGTAGGATAATTTTATCTCATGCATCTTAAGTTGTCTCGAAGCATAAGCCACTACTTTTCATTCTTACTTAAGTACACTTCCCAAACCTTTATGAGAAGCATCGTTATAAACTACATAATCTTTGTCCGATTCTAGTTGTACTAATATCGGGGCTTCGATTAATATCTTTTTTAATGTCTCAAAATTTTATTATCACTTATCTGTCCAACTGAATGGCATACCTTTCCTCAATAACTTGGTCAGTGGGGAGGCAATCATCGAGAATTCTTTACAAACTTTCAATAATAACCAACAAGTCTCAAGAAACTTTGAACCTCGGAAACATTCTTTAGAGGTTTCTATTCAACTATAGTTGGTACTTTCTTGGGATTTACTCTTATCTCTTCTGCCAAAGCCACATGACTAAGAAAAGTAACTTTCGGCAACCAAGATTTACACTTTAACAACTTAGCATATAGCTTTTTTTCTCGAAGAGTCTGAAGAACAATGAGAAGATAGACATCATGTTCTTCCTTTGTTTTTATATTGAATATCTTTTCCTTTCAAGTCTACATAAGACTTATGTTGATCGTTAATCTTTTTAAGATTATATTATATAATCTTTACTTTTTCTTTCATTTCTTGTAATAAATCTGACTTAATTAATTTATGATCTTTAACTCGAACTAATTTAATAATGATTTACCCTTTTGACTGTAGAAAGCCTCGTAGGGTGTCATATGTATACTTCCTTGATAACTATTACTATAAGCAATTTCTACTAACGGTATATATCTTTTCCATGATTTCAAACTCAATTATACAAGCTAATAACATATCATCAAGAAATCTTTCACAGACATTTGATCATAACCAATAAGTCTTAAGAAACTGCGAACCTCTGTAATATTTTTAGGATCGACTCGGATCCCTATAGCTGAAGTAATATGACCTAAGAAAGCCAATTTTAATACCCAAACTCACATCCAGTCTTTCTGGTTCAGGTTAACTGATAATCCTGATAGAAAATATATCATTATCTTTTTCTTATTTTCCTTTTATAAATAATCACTACATGGTCGTAAAGAACTATCTTCCTTCTTTACGAATAATTCTGGAGCTTCTCACAATAGTACACTGGATTAATTATAACTCCAGTCTAACAATTCTTACAGCTGAGCTTTCAGCTTTTTTAATTCCTAGAAAATTTTCCAGGTCACTTCTATTGTAAGTGCTACTTTGTGGCATTAATCCACCAAAATACAAACATATTCCCTTAGGAATAATATTACTTCTTCTGACTTTTCAATATTCATATCTTTCAGACCTTCCAAAATCTTAAAGTAAACCTCGGATCTCTATTAGATAGTATCGAGGCTGGTACTCCATGTAGTCGATATACTCCCTTATAATCTATGTTGTTATAAACATAACTGCATGTATAGATGTTAAAGACTAACATCTTATAGTTACTGCACCAGCTCCTTACAATGTAGGTAACTCAACTCAAACTTTAGTTGATTAAAATAACTATTTTACTTCATTATATTTGCTGTGAGTCATTTCTTGACCTCTAAGATTCGTCGATTGATGAAATCTAGTAGCGTCTTATTTTTCTTATTATAATCTTATCTCATCTATTACTAATGAGGAGCAGCTTCAAGTCATACAATCAACACGTCAGTAATATGACATTCTAGGGGCATGTATTTACTGACAACTTATAACAAACTCGGTTTAGCATCCAAAACTGGATAAACCTGTAGCTCTGATACCACTTAATGTAACACCCTCAACGTATATTCGATGATTAAATACACATTGAAGATGTTACTAAATTATTTAGCTGATTTCCTTACTTGTAATTTTTTTTAAAACATCTCACATAAAACTAGCTTATAAATTAACCAACGAATAAATTGATACATGCCCACTAAAGAATATCATAAATTTATTATGACTTACTGATGTTTGGCAGATTGCAGCTTGATTAACATGCTTGACTGATCTTCCAGTAAGTTTCCAATAACCTACGTGTGAAACAGCACACACTAAGTATTCACTTAATGAGGAAACTATAAATTGGAGTAAAGCATTTCAATGTATAGAAATAACATAAAATAAACATATTAAAGTCATTCCCCTGTCATTTAACAGTGCTATACATTTCCTACTAAATGGCAAGCGAATCCCAATTACAGTTTATATCATAACATCAAACCTTTATTTTATTAATCAAATATACGTTAAGCTTTTTAACTTAACTGTATAATTGCAGTTCAAGTCTTCCCTCTGTCATATAATAGTGCAATACAGTTTCTACAAAATGTAAAGCGTGTCTCAATTGCAGTTGATAATATTTTATCATGCATAGAACTACCTTACAGGAATAGTTCATTTAACCAATGTAATATTCAAACCATAGGATTCGATCTATTTTACCAGTCTTGTTTACATTAAGCCTTTTAGCTTAACTAACTGTATAATCGCATTTCAAGTATTATAGCCCAAAGTAAAAATCATGTGATGCCATGGTACGCGAGTCATCACGACACTGTAGTGTCTACGACGCCGTAGCGTCTGCATCGCTGTAGCGACTGAGATGAGTACATACTATAGGACTCTCTTTGCTCCTCATATAATCAAGGCAGCTCTTTGCTCCTTATACTCGCACATTTTGTGCTATGTAACACCATAGTGTTTGAACCGACTTCGTAGAGTCTAACTCGACTCCGTAGAGTCTC
Organism: Hibiscus mutabilis; assembly: GCA_019671005.1. Classification (NCBI taxonomy): domain Eukaryota; kingdom Viridiplantae; phylum Streptophyta; class Magnoliopsida; order Malvales; family Malvaceae; genus Hibiscus; species Hibiscus mutabilis. Next base: position 20,329,173 of record CM033733.1, on the reverse strand, counting down.
TCTTGACCCTGAAGAGTATATCTTGACCCCAAAGAGTATATCTTGACCCCAAAGAGTCTATCTCGACCCCGAAGAGTCTATCTCGCACTATAGTGCTATGATGCAACTGCTACGACTCTATGGATATCCAACTATACTAAAGATTCTCACGTGAACCTACGGTATACGAGTTATCTCGACACTGTAGTGTCTGCAACGCCGTAGCGTCTGATGGTGAGTACGTACTCGAGGATGCCCTTTGCTCCTCATTATAGCATCTTTTTGTGCTAGTCGACACCGAAGTGTCCAAATATCACCGAAGTGACTACAACACCGTAGCATCTGTTATCAACATCGAAGTGTCTGGATCGCACCGTAGTGCTAGATTGCAGCTGCTATGACTCTTATGGATATCCAATTATACCAAAGACTCTCACACTAGTACTTGGGCATAACAATATAATATTTTCATATTCAATATCCAATCTTTCAATACTATTATCCATAATTCGATAATGGGCAATTCATAACGAAATATCTAAAATCTGATTTATCTTAGATAAATCATTATGCCATATCAATGTATCACATATGCCACTTAATACTTCATGCCATTTGCATAACTTTGATCAACATACATTTTCATTAATATCAAGGTCGGTTCATCGCAAGTCGTCCTATTTATCAATATTGCATATATATATAATGCAATCACTCATATCACATATATAATAAATAAGTAAAAATGCACTCAACTAGGCCATTTATTAGCATGCCTCACTAAATTCTACTCTATACTTTCCTTCATAGTACCTCGAATCTTCTTTTGATTCGGATTTGACTTCATTAACCACATGAATATAAACAAACATTTGTTAAATTCACTTCTAACAATATTTCAATCAAGCTATCTAATCATTTAACATAAAATTTTCCATAATTTTTCTTCCTTCCTTATACTGTCCTAAAATTCATTTTGGTCCTTAATGACCAATTTGAACTTCCAATAATTCTTCCGAGCTTGTTATCAAACATTTAGATACAAAATGTATCAGATTATATTTTCTGGCCAGTTGTCTTAGCCTCAGAGTTTTACTTATAAAGATTAAAATACACATTAGATCTTAAATATCCTTTATACTATAAGAACTAGATTCAATAATGATACTAACGATATAAGCCACATAAATTAATAAAATCTACAAAAATTATGAAAATTCTTCAAACTCCCGTCACAAAGCTGTCATTACAGAAACTGCTCTGTAAATTTTCTGACTTCATTCAATTAAAAATTCATATCGTTTAACTCGGAACTCGAAATCAGTTTCCGTTTGTTGGAACCGAAACTAGATGAACAAATCTTTACGTTGATATACAATTCATCATCTAAACATTTTTGTAGAATTTATGGTGAATTTTCGAAGTCACTGCCAAAAATTCAATCTTCTACATAGCTTTCCAACATCTAATTTATACTAACTTCTTCTTATTTTTCTACTTGTCAATTTAGTCCCACCACTTCCTTCAAACCACCAATTCATCATCTTCTTCATCAAATAATTATTCAAAATAATTCCCTCTAATTTTCTTTCTTTGCCAAAATAGTCACTAAAATGCAAAGGTAAGGATTCAAACTTCTTAACTTTGCAATTTAGTCCTCAAATCAACATTACTACCTTAATTATATTATTTTAACTAAAAAACATATTTAATCCCCATCCAATAATTCATTTCCTATTTGGTCACTTGATTTTGACAAATTGTCAAAATGGTCACTAATTCGATTCAACATCGGTTTAGCATTATAACATCAATTTCACATCTTCAACATCATTAATTACATAAATACACTCAAATTTCATAAAATTCAGATTCAGTCCCTCAACTTTGAAGCTTGTCGAATTGGTCCCTATATATTTAACTTAGGGATTTGCTTCCAAACAACAAATCAAGCTCACTAGATCATTAATCCAACATCACAAACCCTAAGTTAGACTTTAATCCATAAAACCTAATCTTCTCCATACAAACCAAAATATGTAGGTTTTAAATCCTAACTCAATAACATGATTTTAACATCATATAAGCTTGATTCCAACTTAAATTCAACCATGGAAACATAAAATTTGAAAAGCCTCAATTTTGTTCATAAACCGTAATTTCTTCCTCATATCAAGTGTCATCAACCAAGCAAGTATTCTATGAATTATTTAATTCAAAAGATAGAGCTCGAAGAATAGAACAACTTTGTAGTTTGAAAGTTACCTTAAAACCGAGATTCGGGGCTTAAATCGAGCTTGGAAAATTTCTTTCTTCTTTGTCCTATTCACCACGATTTTGGAGAGTAATTTGCTGATAGTTCCTTCATATTTTCATGTATTTATGCCACTTGTATTATAAAAAAATGAGTTTTTAATTCAATAAATTCCACTTTCCAAAAATATCCTCCAGCTAGATCTATATTTCTAATTTGCCATTTTGTAACATTCCAACTAGACTTAGTTGGATTCTAATCAGCCACTGTTCATCAATAAAAAAATATCAAAATTCCTTCCATGTCCCTTTTGAGCAAAATGCCATTTACCAATCAACTTATTCACAAAATTGCCATTCCATATCATTTCAATTGATTTAAAATTTTCCTGATCTTTTTAACATCCAAGTAGTCATAAAACTCTTCTAAGATCCATGGAACTATCTCTGAAATTTTAGCTCGATCCGATTTACCAATAATTATCTAAAATTTTACCAGCTACTAAATAAATTCCTTAATCAAAATAAATCATAGGATTCATCCTGAATCGAACTAAAAATATTTCCAGAACTTTGGAATAATTCTTTTATATCCTTCTTCTATCATATAGTAAAATTTCATAATTTTTCCAGTTCGATCAAGATACCCGAATTCCACTTAAACTTTGACTGTGATTTCCCAACAATCAAAATATCCGTTCAAACCAGAATTCCACATTTGATCCACACCCTTAGGTGATCTATCTATTTATGAAATGAAAACCCCTAACTTTTAGGAAATTACAACTTTGGTCCTTCAACTTTTCATATTTAGTCTTGTTCCACACAAGTTTTGACTGCTTAACATTTTGGTCACTAAATTTTAAACTTCAATTCGCATTCCAATTTTCCTCAAATTTCGACCAAACTTTGCAAGTACCCTAATTAACTTGACCTCTATCATTTGATGCTTTTAAATCTCAGAAATTCCTTTTCCATAACCCATAATCAAATAAATCCTAACTTCTGCATTTTTGTTATTTTAGTCACTAAGATAACTTTTAAGCTATTATCTTAGTACTAAATGATCCTTAATCAACTTAGTAAAATTTAGGGTATTACAGGATAGAAGCAGAGCTGCTAGCAATGATAATGAAAAGGCAAATGGAGAACTTCTTATGAAAGTCTATAATTTGCAGATTCGGCGCTTCCCCCGCAATAATCACGGATAATGGGACTCAATTCTAGAAAAGTTTCAAAGAATTCTGCATGGGCTTCCATATTACGTTGACCCAAAGTTCAGTCAAATTCCTGCATACAAATGGTCAGGTTGAAGTGGTTAGTAAAAAGATAATGTTTGTGCTTAAAAAGAAGGTTGGTGATGCAAAAGTAGCATGCGTAGAGGAATTTCCATGAATATTATGGGCACTTCGAAAAACTTCCCACATTGGTACAAGTAACAAAGCACTCCAAATATATGCCCGCAATGTCACTATCATATTATTTCCCTTTATTATAGATGTAAAGATATCTATATTAAAACCCTAACTAACCCAAAGTAGTAGAAACACCATTCAATCTCGCATATGGCACAGAGGTCATCATACCAGCAGAGATGGAGGTCCCAACGTATAGAACCATGCAGTATGATGCTGATATAAACAATGAAGCCCTCTGAATGCACCTTGATATGCTCAAAGAAATTAGAGCTAACTCGAAAATAATGGTAGAAGCAAGAAACCAAGTTGTTGAGAACTACTATAATTCGTGTGTAAACAACAAGCAATTCTGAACATGTGATCTAGTATTATGGAATACAAAAGCTAGCAAATTGTTGATCAATAGAGGAAAGATAGCCCTCACATGGGAAAGACTGTATCAATACGTAAGGTGATTGGATTTGGGGCATATAAGCTTGCATATTTTAATAGAAAAGAGGTTCCAAGAACATGGAATGCCAAGCACGTCAAAAAATTCTATGTTTAAAAACACTACGAATTATTTAATGCAAGTAGTACACATAGAAGGTGTAACACCCTAGACATGGATGTCACATTTAGGCCTCAAGCCCAAACCCAAAACCATAAAATTTCTCAAACTGGGTTTAGCACAACGCGTTAATTATTAAAAACATTTAAGCCAACAATTGAAAATATAGATAAATAATCAAAACGGTACAAAATAGCCTCAATTTAAATTTAAAATATTTGAACATTCGATTTGATTAATACAATTTAAAAAATAAGGATTACAGGCTCTATCGCGTAATGTCCTATGAATACATAGCCTACTAAATACAAGTATCGTACTCTAGAGATCACTACATGCTATAATCTCGTACCAATAGTGCACTTCGATCCCACAATCCAACGATTAACCTACGTAGGGAAATAACAATTCTGATCGTTGAGCTTACAATGCTCAGTGGTACACATATACTCTACTATACTTCATGCTAATCATAAACACAAGCATGCAAGCTAGTACGAGCAATAAGGAGAGATACATAAACACTTGGCGCTACCACTAGTTGCCTAAACACATGCTCTCATCATGCAAGTCATCATACATTGCATAGAAGGCCCAAACATACCCGAGATCTCACCAGACTATTCAGGCAAAAGCACACAAAGTTTTAACCAAAACAGTGGTAGTCAAACCAGTTTAGCCCGGGACCACTAAGACATTAGGCTAGCTGTATCCATACTCGGGACCACATAGACATTGAGTATTTCGCACAGTATTTAGGACCATATAGACATCGAATACCATATCATACCATGCCACCCACCCTGGACCACAAAGACATCAGGCAGTGCATGCCACATACCCAGGACCACAAAGACATCGGGTAGCGAATGCCACTTGGGACCACAAAGACATCGGGTGCATTTAGAACACACGTATTGCAGTACCTTCCTTGGGTATCTGGATCCCAAGCCAAACAAATGCCTAGCTGGCATACAAACAACACTATCCCAAGGGTCTCTTTATTGTTGCTAAACGTTGTCACATTATTTATTTTACATTATCGTGTTGCTAATAGATTATGGAGGAGTATATAATTAATCTCACTAATTATCTACATTAATCCATATTATCTCATTAATATTCCACATCAATTTCCATCTTTTTATTAGCATTAAAAATTATTCCTATCAATGGGTGTTGATACTCAAACCTGAATATCACTATGGTACCCTCGGGTACCGATACTCATACGCATATCGATACTGATATTGCTTATTAGAAATCCTAGATTTCCACAAGTATCGGTAAGGGTAAATTCATACCAATACGGCCCCCAATCGCTTATCGGTACGACCAAAGCTTGTATCCATACCCTACCCACAAGTTCGTACAATTTCCTCGAATTACGTTATTACCACACTTTATTCAATCCCTAAAGCGTATAAAAGTCATTAGGGTTTGTTTACTAATGTATTTAATTAATTAATATTAATTACTAGCTTCATAATCATTTATTCGAATATTATCGATTATCAGTCCATTTAGTATAATCTTTATCTGTTGCGTGTTTAGAGTGCTTCACAATTGGTGCAAGTGTACACGTCGCAAGTTATAGTATAGAATAGATGTCGTCTCCACAGGGATTGTGCAAATTTTGGATTCTGACTTCTTGTACTGAAAAGAAAAGTGATTGGTGGTGATAATAGGAATTGAATTAACAAGTAAAATAAAAGAGCAAGTAAACAAAGAAGATGTTGATTGAATGAGAGAGTAGGTCGGGTTATCGTGAGTTGCGGTGTGATGATTGAATGGACCGCCGTGGTAATTGATTGCAAGAATAGCTCAATTGTAACGCCTCAGTTTTGGGCCTAGCGGTTTTGGGGCTGGTTAGACGGTCTAGTGGACCGGGTTAGAGATTCGAGTCAAATTCAGGAGTAGATATTTTTTTGAAAGATAAAATTATGGAAAATGTTTAAAAATTATATTTTATTATATTAAAAATATTGGTGAAAGAAATTTTGGAAAATGAACCTTGGAAGGGTGACATTTTGGCTAGTGACCAAAATGTAATTTTTGAAAACTATTTTGAAAGGTGACTATTTTGTAAAGAGTCAAAACTTAGAATCTTTAAGGATCTATTTTACCATTTGGTCTAATCTGAGTATTCCCTTAATTAGGATTATTTTTAAATATTTTTAATTAAAATAATTAAAAAGGATTTAGTTAAAAAGGTAGTTATCTTTCTAAAATACATTTTGACGCAACTTTTCTTTTCTCACATTTTTCTCAAAACAATCTCAGCCAAACACTATTTTTCCATCAAAGATTTAAAGTAATGATCTTAATTTCTTTACTCATTGATTTGCTAAATGATTTCTTAAATTGTTTTCCACAAATCTTATTGAATTTCATTGCTTTTCAAGAGGAAAAAACCATCCAATTAAGGGGAAACTCATTCATTGGAGGTAAGTTTCATTCTTCCCCTCTAATTAAAGGTTTTTTACTGAAATTCCCAAGTTTTTGGCTATTTACATATGATTTTCAATAGGTTTTGCGTAATTAATTATGTATTTTAGTTTTATTGAGGTTTTACTGAAGAATCTTGTGATTTTCGATTTGGATCTATTTTTCCAGTGTTATAGATTGATTTCAATCTTATTTTGGATGTATTATAATGTGGATAAGTTTTTTTTAATAATGGAATCCCAAAATTGGTTGAATCTCTAATTGTTAGGTTGTTTGTTAAGGGTTTTTGGGGTGTTTAAGGTGTTTAATCTTTGCTGGAAGTAAAAGGATGCTGGGAATGAGTTTTTTAGATATTAATTGATGAAGTTTGATGTTTTGAATCGTTATTATATGGCTGGGTTAAGATTGAGTAGTGTTTGAGGTTGATTTCGGTAAGTTTTGGATGAGTTTTGAGTGGGCATCTTGAGAGCTACGGGATTTTGGGTTGAAACAGAGTATTGGATGCATTTTAATGCCTGTTTCCTCTGGTTTTGTATGGACGAAACATGGGATAATCAAGGCGTAGCATCTTGAGGTGGTTCTAGACTTGTCGGAAGTTTGAAACACTTACCTAAGCTCGAAAGTAAGTTTCTCTCTTTTGCTATTCAATATAGGTTCGGATATGAACATGTGTGACTCATGCTTTAGTCGTAAATATGGTTTGCTTTACTATCAATTAATGCATGATTTTAAAGTACATATGCAATGGCTTAAAGGTATATTTAATGCTAGTGAGAATTGGTGTTTATTTCGGTCGGGAATGTGATGTTGCTATGGCAATGTGATTTGCATATGTGAGAATTTTTGTGTAATGTATTGTAAAAAGTGAGTAAATAGTTTTGAAAATGATATATTGGCTATGTGACAAGGTGATAAAACATTCGGATATAGTTGGCATGCCATAGGATAAAGTGCACTATAATATAGTTAGAAATCGATCGTGGGTTAAGAGTCTTTGGGGTATAGCGGTCAGCTACCCAGACTATGTTGTTATCACTTGGGTTGAGCGGTCAATTCCCCTTGTTGATGTAAAGCTTGAGGTCGGCAAGGTTGTAAATTCATGCGGTCGGCATGGGGTAGTCTTGATGATGGTTGATCATTAAGGGAGATTCGTGTATCCGATGTGTAAAGTTAACGGTCGGTTAACTAGAGATTAGCGGTCGGCTATTCAAGGATAGTGGTCGACTATCCGGGGTCACTATAATTGCCAATATATGAGAATTTTAATGTTGAATCTATTTATAATGCTTTGGGATTTAAGCATGGTTTTGTATATAATGCTTTGGGGTTTAAGCATGTTTTTGTATTTGATGATTTGGGATTAAGCATGTGGAATATATGTATTGATTAGCCTATGGTTGATATGCATGTTTTGATTTGAAACTATTTGAACTTGCTTAGGTCGTAAGCATGGTTTGAAATCAAGTGTTGGTTATCATGGGTTTTTAAATGCTTCATCGTTTAAGAGCATCCTCACTAAGCATGTGTGCTTACACTCTCTTTTCTCTAATGATGCAGAGCATTAAAGCTTGGGGCAGCAAAGGCAAGGATTAAGTGTTCCAAAGACAAGACTATTTGAGTATGAATTCATTTTTAGTTTCTGGTTAATAAGGAAATGTGTTCGCCATGGATTTTGGGATCTGTAATTCAATTTTCCCTGGTTTTGAGCATGTATAAAGCTGTGATTTTGGAGTTTGATTGTTGATTTTTCGCTTATCATGCACCGTTACATATGGTTGATGTTATATGGTTACCTAGGTATGCATCTAGATGGTTTTGCTTGGATGACATGTTTTGATGAACTAAATCAGTTGAGTATGGTCTTGATGCGTTGTTGGTATGGTGTTCTTGTTATTAATTGCTTAGTTGGGCATTTTGGTTTGTTTGGTGGTGAGTTATAGGGAGCATTCCTCTAGACCAATCTTTTGGGTGGCACAATCTTGTGTTGTAGTTAAACCTTGGTGTATGTGTAGTTAAGTGTGATGTTGGTTGCTTATATGTGTATATGCAAGTTGCTAGGACCTAAATGCATCTAGGCTTGTGTGAAAAACCAGCTAAAAATGTCATTATAGGTCCAGGCGTATCGAAACACGTGTCCTCATACCGGTACAGCTAGGCCATTTTAGGCATAGCGTTTCGATACGCAGGAGGGTGTTTCGATACGGTCCTCCCTTTATAGGCTTGATGTTTCGGTACTCGAGCAAGTGTTTCGATACGGTTATAGGTATTTTTTCCAGGCGTACCGATACGCAAACAAGCATTTCGGTACCGGATTTTAGCTACTAGAATATGAGTTTTTGAGAATGTATAGGCGTATCGAAACACAAGTACGTGTACCAGTACGGGTACCGTTAAGTTGGTTAATTTGGAATCTTGAAAGTTTCTGGTTCCTTCATTTTGGTCCGTGAGTCTTGGGAATGCAATTGTATGATTTGGAATGATTAAATTGATCTGGAATTTTATCATGTTGGCATGTAAATGGACTAATTGAGGATTGGTAACCTTAAATTTAATTTTGGTTTTGTAATTTTAATTATTTATGGTTTAGTCCCCAATTTTGTCTAGGATGTGATTGATTGTTCTTTTGTGGCTCGATTCATTTGAGTGCTTACCCGTTGTGAGTATGATCATGTAGGAACATTAATTTGTATTTAGACAAGATAAAAGAAAAAAAATGGACCGACTTTTCGTAACCTTTCTCTGATTTGCTTCGGCAAACCTAATGTAGCACTTTCAGTTCGGTCGAGCTTCTAGGCCGGGTGGGGTTATATCAATCGTCTTAACAATTAGAATCAGTCGAATTGCCTAGGCAACTGGAATGGTGCGATTCCCTGGGCAACTGGGCGACTTCCTTCAAAGTTTGGCAAAGCGTTCTTCAATGGCTTCTCGTTATCCCTAACTTGAAACACTGTTAATTGTGCATGCCTTGGTGATACATCCATGCGTTAACCATGGATGAACAACAACCGATCTTGTGCTTCTCTTAGCCGTTGAAATTCACAACTTATCCTTAAGTCGAATTAGTCTTCACCAATATTCGTTTGTCTGAAAACCGTGCTCATTCATTTCTTGAATCTAACTCTCCCAATATTAGAATGAGCCTAAGTCAAACTATTATGCATGAATGACTAAAAATTCAACTAGAATGAGCCTAAGTCGAAATAATGCAATTATGCATGAATGACTAAAAGTGCAACTAGAATGAGCCTAAGTCTAACAATAATTAAGAGTAAATAGGGCAGAAATATAGTACTTTTACACACTTAACGCACCCCCAATCTTGAACTATTGCTTGTACTCAAGCAATGCAAAACTAACAATTACCTGCCAAGACTTTAATCATCAAAAATTTTGCTTCGTATCTGACTTCAATCCTCATAACCGTGGCACAAAGTATGATTACTTTTCAATTTTTTGGATGGCACAGAATTTACTTGGAATTAAACTAAAATGCATGTGACAATGTGTGTGTGGAGTTGTGTACAAGTTGATTTATTAGGATTCCATGTGAACAATAGGTTTTTTTATCAAATTAATTACCGAGGTATTTTATTTTTACTAGAGCCAATTTCGAGCACCTCTAGCGATTTCTAATGTGTGATAACTAGAGTCAGTTTCGGGCACCTCTAGTAAGAAATTATTTTTAAATCAATCTTAGTTGAGACTAGAGCCGGATAGGAACCTCTAGCTGACATTTTTAAGTTTAATTTTACCCAATTTTTAAGCAACCTAATTTCACTAAGTCTCCTTTAATTAATCAAGTCACAACAGTGTCAAATTATATTCAGCATCATAGTCGAATTCTAAGTGTTATCCATGCACATCCTAAAATTAAAAGTTCTATCAATTAAGTGCAGTGGAAAACTCATCATATCCAACAAATCTAGGCAAATCAAATCCAATCAAATGCATGGCAAGTAATATATGCAACCTATATGTGATTACTAAAGATGAATGCAACTAAACATGAAACTAACTGGAAACAAATACCCCCCAAAACTCAAGGGAAGCATTGTCCTCAATGCGTGCAAGTACAAAAAATTAAAATTAAAATGCAAATGAGTTAGTCGGAAAGGTCGTCACCTTGGATGATGAGTTTCCTTCGGGATGTATGCTTGATTCATTTTGTGGTTCGCGGTGGTTGAGTGCGTGAGGCTAGTGGTGCGGCTTGAGCCCTCACTTCCAGAACCTCATCACTTTGTTCATCCTCTTTTTCGGTCTCTTCGATGATAGAAGCTTTGCACTTTGACTTTGATGGCTCGATCGGTGGCGACTTCATTGGTTCGGATATGCTCTCATCTGAATCTGTAAATCCATGTAAAGATTCATTCCAAGAAGGTTCAGTCATAGGGGTTTTACCTTTATCTTGTGCAGCAGTTGCCGTGGCATCCTCAGTTGCCGGGGCAAGTAGGTTGGCAGGAAACTCCGGGAAAGGCACGATGTTGTTGAGGTACTTCTCAAGGATCACTCATGTGATAGCTACGTTATGGTCCCTTATGTACCGTATGAATTGCAATTGTTGGGCCTCCATTCGCTCTAATCGGTGGGATAGTGGGTGGAGCATTTCTTCGATTCGATCCATGCCTACCGAGGTAGGTTCACTAGCCTGGGCATCAGGACTTGACGAGGCATCAAGAATTGCCGAGGCATCAGGAATTGCTGAAGCATTTTTGGTTGCCTGGGCAATTTTCTATGCAGAGGATTTCTTTGGCAATACTTTTTCTTTCGTCGGTGCTTCACCCATAATCCGTAAGTTGTGTGTAGTGGGCATTAAGCAAGTTTTAACAAATTTATTCCACAGTTTTGCCTCGGGTTTTAACATAAGGCGATTTACTGTCCCTTTTAAGGCTCCTTGGTTCCATTCAGCACCTTCGATTGTGAGGTCCTAGAACACCTTTTTGACTTATTCGGCCGTGATGTTGTCCACAAAGGCTTTATGTTCATCTTTCGCAATGAATATCCACATAGGGGTTGTTTGGGTTAGGAGAATGAGCATAAAATTCTCTTACACATGAGAAACTGCTGGGCTTTGGTTGATGCCAATGGATTTGCCATTTGTGGTGCTCGATAATTTTGAAGATGAACGCATCAAGGCTGAAGTTCTTGCGGGAGATGGTGTAGGCAAATCCTTACTCATCCCATACCTTGTGATTTGCAAACTTGGCTAGATATCTCTCCTCAATGGTTGGTGTTGCAAATCGGCAGAATGGTGGTTCCTTGGATGAACTCGGGTGTGCCATAGTTTTGAGAATTTTGGCCATGGTGATTGTGGTTGTGGTAGTAAGTAAAAACAAAGAAAATAAAAGAAAGATAGTTTTGAGAGTTCAAAGAGTAGAAGAAAGAGTAGATGGAGTTTGAAAGTTTAATGGTGAAGTAGGATATGATAAAGATGATGGTGATTTTTGGCTAATGAGAGGAAAGAAAAGAAAGTAGGAAAGAATGATGGAAATAAAAGATGATGAGGGGATTGGTTAGGGTATGCAGCAAAAGGGATTGGGGGAATGTAGAGGGGTATGCGGCTAGAAGGATAAAAGGGATGATAGTTAGGGTAAAAACTAATAATTAAATAGGCTTTTGTAAGCCCCAAAATCAGCCCGTTATTCTCTCTTAAGGATAAACTTCAATTTTTAATCCAATTCCTCCTTATCTCAAACTCTTATCCTAAAATTCAAACACAAATAAAAAGATAAACATTAATTAAAGATAAAAATAAAATTAAATAAATATAGATAAGGATAAATAAGATAAACTAAAAATTATAAAAAATAATTATCCTAAAAAGAATATAGAAAGATAAAATTTAAAACTTAAACTACGAAATAAAAATAAAACCAAAATTAAAAATAAGTCCGAAATTAAAAACAAAACTAAAAAGTAAGAAATACTAAAGGAGAGCATTATCATGCATCTCCTAGAGTGACCACTTCCTTGTCTCGCTCAACATGGGTGTCGGCATAGTGCTTTAATCTTAGTCTGTTAACTTTGGATTCATGTCCGTCAATGGTGGACTTGATTATCACGGCACCATGGGAGAATGGTTTTATTACCTCGAATGGCCTAGACCATCTCGATTTTAGTTTTCCCATAAAGAGTTTTAACCGAGAATTGAAGAGAAGAGCTAATTGCCAGGGCAAAAATTGTAGCGGCAATAGCTTTTTGTCGTGCCAATGCTTCATTTTCTCCTTGTAAATTCCCGCGTTGTCGTAGGCTATGACACATATTTCTTCGATCTCATTGAGGTCCAGTAATCTCCTTTGCCCTGCACTTTCCCAATCCATGTTAACGGTTTTGATTGCCCAATAAGCCTTATGCTCTATCTCCACCGGAAGGTGGCAAGTCTTTCCGTAAACAAGTCTGTAAGGCAATATGCCTAAAAGTGTCTTGAATGTTGTTCGATAGGCCCATAGTGCTTCATCAATTCTTGCAGAACAATCCTTTCGAGAAGGATTAAAATTTTTTCAAGGACATCCTTCAATTCACGATTAGAAATTTCGGTTTGCCCGTTTGTCTGTGGATGATATGCCGTGGCAATTTTGTGTGTTACTCCAAATCGCTCCAACATTTTGGCAATCAGCCTATTGTCGAAGTGTGTGCCCCCATCGCTGATAATTGCCCTTGGTGTCCCAAATCGTGTGAATATGTTTTTCTGTAAGAATTTCTGCACAGTCTTTGAATCGTTTCTGGGAACTGCATCTGGCTCTACCCATTTAGACACATAGTCCACGGCAAGTAGGATGTACAAATTGCCGAATGAGGATGGGAAGGATCCCATTAAGTCGATCCCCTACACGCCAAACAACTCGACCTCAAGGATATTCTGCAGTGGCATCTCGTGTCATCACGAAATATTTCCCGTTAGCTGACAACAATCACACCTCTTGTAGAATTCTTGAGCATCTTTGTAAAGAGTGGGACTATATAATCCGGATTGATGGAATTTGGCCGCGGTGCGAGTTCCTCCAAAATGGCCTTCATAGGGTGAAGAGTGACATTGTCAAAGCATATTGTCCTGCTCCTTCTCGGGAACACATCGTCTTATCACCTGATCTGCACATTTTTTAAACAAAAAAGGCCCGTCCCAATAATAATGCTTAGCATCTTGTCAGAACCGTTTCTTTCCTTGGTCAGTAAGGTTATAAGGAAAAATACCATTAACTAAGAAATTAACCAAATCGGCATACCAGGGGGATACCGTGGCAACTAACAACTGCTCATGTAGGAATGTGTCATGGATCTCCAAGGAGTCTGAATCTTCATCGCCTTTTTCCAACCTTGATAAGTGATCAACAACTTGGTTCTCTGTTCCTTTCATGTCCTTAATTTTGATGTCAAACTCTTGTAAAAGTAAAATCCAATGAATTAAACGAGGTTTGGCATCTTTCTTAGAAAATAGGTACTTAATTGCTGAATGATCAGTATGAACAATTACCTTAGTACCAATCAAGTAGGAATGAAACTTATCAAATGCGAAAACTACTGCTAGTAAATCTTTCTTCGTCGCAGTGTAATTTGATTGCGCGCCATTTAGAGTGTTACTAGCGTAGTAAATCACATGAAAAATCTTACCTGTACGCTGACCTAAAACGGCTCCTACCGTTAAGTCACTTGCGTCGCACATGAGTTCAAAAGGCAAGGTCTAATCGGGCGGGACAATAATAGGCGCCAAGGCAAGTTGCTTTTTTAGGGCTTCAAATGCCATGGCACAAGATTCATCAAATTCGAAAGCCTTATCCTGCTGAAGCAAATTACACAAAGGTTTAGAAATCTTAGAAAAATTATGAATAAACCTTTTGTAAAAACATACATGTCTGGGAAAACTTCAGATTCCCTTGACTAAAGTTGGTGGCGGCAATCTCTCAATCACATCCATCTTGGCTCTATCCACTTCGATTCCTTTGGATGAGATTTTATGGCCGAGCACAATACCTTCATCCACCATAAAATGGCACTTCTCCTAATTTAGCACTAGGTCAAATTCTTCGCATCGTGGTAACACCTTCTCTAAATTGTCGAAGTATCTCCAAAAACCGTGAAATCATCTATGAAGATTTCAAGGAAATCTTCCACCATGTCGGAGAAGACTACCATCATGCATCGTTGAAAGGTTGACGAGGTATTGCATAATCCGAACGACATCCTTCAAAATGCATATGTACCATATGAGCATGCAAAAGTGGTCTTTTCCTAATCATCTGGTGCTATGGCAATCTGGTTATAACCTGAGTAACCATCAAGAAAAAAATAAAAGGATTTACCTACAAGACGGTCAAGAATTTGGTCAATAAAGGGTAAAAGAAAGTGATATTTCCTAGTAGCTTTATTTAACTTACGGTAATCCATACAAACCCTCCAACCAGTCACAGTCCTAGTTGGAATGAGTTCGTTGCTTTTGTTACTTACCACGGTTATACCTCCCTTTTTCGGTACACATTGTACTAGACTTACCCATGTACTATTGGAGATAGGATATATGATATCATCATCAAGCCATTTGATGATTTCTTTAATCACAACCTCCTTCATGGCGGGTTAAGTCTCCTTTGTGCCTCAATTGGCGGTTTATGATCATCCTCTAATAGGATTATGTGCATACATACCGTCCGGCTAATTCCCTTCAAGTCTGCAATTCTCTAACCTATTATTTTTTGTGCAGCTTCAACATGTCAATCAACCTCTTTTCCTGTTCAGGGTGCAACTTAGAAGAAATTATCATGGGAAAAGTGTTATTGTTTCCTAAATAAGCATATTTTAATTGCCTTGGTAATGGTTTCAATTCGAGTATCGGTGGTTGTTCAATAGAAGGTTTTTCGAGTTTACCTTCCTTACCTGAGTAATCTAATGGTTCAAAATACTTACCTGGTCAACTCACTATCCAGTTCGCTTTATCTTGCTCTTCGTCAATCAGTTCCTCAAGGTTTTCTTGTTCGGCAATGCAATTGCCGAGGTAATTCTCTTTCATGTCAAAATTGAATTCGGTGGTGGCTTGAATGACTTGGAATTCTTCTGGATCGTCAGCATGCTTAAGGGTTTGGAAGACATTAAGCTTGACTTGCTAGTCATTTACCCTCATGGTGAGCTCTCCTTTCTTGACATTGATCAAGGTTCTTCCCGTTTCTAAAAACGGTCTCCCAAGAATAATGGGTGCGAACTCATCTGCTTCACAATCCAAAATAATGAAATCAGCGGGAAAAATAAATTTATCAACTCTTACCAGAATATCTTTGATTTTTCCCTCTGGATGCACATATGATATGTCTGCAAGCTATAGCATCACTATTGTTGGCCTTAGCTTCCCTATTCCCAATCTCTGGAAAACAGATTTTGGTATGAGGTTTATGTTTGCTACAAGATCACACAAGGCCTTCCCGACGTAGTGATTTCTAATAGCACATGGTATAGTGAAACTGTCAATATCCTTAAGTTTATGTGGCATATGGTTGTGAAACATGGACATGCATCCTTCTATCACGACCACTGTTTCAAACTCACCTAGCCTTACTCGCTTAGAGACAATGTCTTTTAGGAACATAGCATAGTTCAGCATTTGCTCTATCGCCTCTACCAACGAAAAATTGATGTGAACTTGCTTCAAGATGTCAAGGAATTTCTTGAACTGATATTCTTGCTTTTGTTGTTTCAGCCTTTGTGGGAATGGTGGTGGAATTTGGATCTCATCTTCCTTCTTTTCTGATTTATGATTTTTATCGTAAATTTCCTAGGCATCAAAAATTGTCGGGGCAATTAGAATTGCCTAGGCATCAAATTTCGCCTGGACAATTGTCGATTCATCAATTTTGGTGTCCTTTTGGATAGGAGATCGTTCTATTGGTTGAGTGTTCTCTATTTGATGATCTTGGTCTTCCTTAAGCTGTCGACCACTCCGAGTGATGATTACCTTACACTGCTCGTGGCCTACTCCTTTTGCGACCTCAATATCACTAGGTAAGCCGCCTAGAGGTCTTGTATTCAAGTTCTGAGCGAATTGCCCGACTTGTGTTTCCAAGGATTTCAAGGTTGCCTCTTGATTTTGCAATCTCATCTTAGTCCTGTTAATGAAAGCGTTAGTCCTTTTCATGAAACTATTATTCTCAACCATATAAGATTCAGTTTTTAACATAAAAGCATTGAGAGAACTTTCCAAAGAACTAAATGGTGTCGATTGTTGCTGCGGCATCTATTGCCATGGCATGTTCTGCTGGAATCCCGATCCTTGTGCACTCTGACTGTTCTGATTAATGGCGTTGTTTGGGTTGCTCCATGAAAAATTAGGGTGCTTCCTCTAGGCTGGATTGTATGTGTTGGACATCACATTGTTGTTTCGGTTGTAGTTTCCAACGTAAAAACTAGATTCTGGGTTTTGTGGACACTCAGAAGAATCATGGTTACTGTTACATAAATCACAAATTGAATCTACTACCTTAAAATTGGTTAGAGCAGCCAATTGTGCAAAAATGGATCCCGATGAATCAAGCTCATTTATCATGGCGTTTCGTCTGACTATTCCTCTTTGGGTAGTTGGGAACTGATAGTCGTTCTTGGCAAGACAGTTCAGAATTTCTATCGCTTCCTTAGGTGACATGTCAAGGAGTATGCCATTTGTCGAGGCATCTAGCATCATCCCTGTTGGCGTATTCACTGAGTTGTTGAACATCATCACTTGTGTCCACACTGGGAATCCGTGCATGGGACATTTATGTAAAAGCTCTTTGTATCGCTCCCAAGCCTCGTACATGGATTCATCATCTTCTTGGCGAAAAGAAGTAATATCATTATGCAATTTATCATTCATATTTGTATAACTAAATCTAGCAATGAAATCATGACATAAATCCGTCCAAGATCCTATAGATTCGGATGGAATACTGCTTAACCACGTCTTTGCCCTATCCCTCAGTGAATAGGGAAATAATTTTAGCCTTAGGATATCCTCATGGACTAATTGTAGTTTGAATGATTTTCAAATCTCCAGGAATGATTTGAGATGTCTGGCATCTTCAGTGGCCGATCTGCCAAATTGACCAATCGTATTGATTATGTTGAACATCACAGGTTTTAATTCAAAGTGAGCGGCTTCTATTTCAGGTGTGACAACTCCTAGATTGAGACCGTTTAGATTCTCTTCTAGGAAATCTCAGATTGGCCTATTCCTGACACAAACTGGTTGTTCGATTTGAGCTCCCCATTCTCTTGCTACGATATTCTAATTGTCATCGGCATTCAGATTTTTGACTTGATTAACAGGTTGTTCTGCCATTGCTGCTCGTTGTTCTCATCTTCTTCTATGAAGAACTTGTTCTATCTCAGGTTCAAGTGGGTATTCTTGTGCTATTGGTCTCTCCCTGGTCATGCACAGATGCAAAACCAAAGAATGTTAGCCCATTGAAACCGATTAACAAAAATAAAACAAAAATAAAAAGAAACAAAGGTGCAAGAAATAAAAATCAAAATCGCTATTGCCAATCCCCTATAATGGTGGCAAAAACTTGTTGCGTGTTTAGAGTGCTTCGCAATTGGTGCAAGTGTACACGTCGCAATTTATAGTATAAAATAAATATTGTCTCCATAGAGATTGGTGCAACTTCTGGATTCTAACTTCTTGTACTGAAAATAAAAGTAATTGGTGGTGATAATAGGAATTAAGTTAACAAGTAAAATAAAAGAGCGAGTAAACAATGGAGATGTTGATTGAATGAGAGAGTAGGTCAGGTTATTGTAAGTTGTGGTGTGATGATTGAATGGACCGTCGTGGTAATTGATTGCAAGAGTAACTCAATCGTCTTAACAATTAGCATCAGTCGAATTGCCTGGGCAATTGTAATTGTCTGGGTAATTGGGAATGGTGCGATTGCCTGGGCAAGTGGGAGACTTCCTTCAAAGTTCGGCAAAGCGTTCTTCAGTGGCTTCTCGTTATCCCTAACTTGAAAAACTATTAATTGTGCATGCCTTGGTGATACATCCCTATGTTAACCATAGGTGAACAACAATCGATCTTGTGCTTCTCTTAGTCGTTGAAATTCACAACTTATCCCTCAGTCGAATTAGTCTTCACCAACATTCGTTTGTATGAAAACCATGCTCATTCGTTTCTTGAATCTAACTCTCCCGATATTAGATAAATGGATGAATTCACGAGATCCTATCCCAATTCACAAGCAATTAAAATTAAAAACCAAGAATGAACAAACTTTGAAATTTAATTGCAACTCAAAAACCTAAACAAATCCAAACGTTTTCACAACCACAAAAACACAATAAACCAAGCCAAGTAAAGTTTAGTTCATGGCTGGGTGCAAAAGAAATACAAGATAAAATCTACCCAACATGAATCGAATAGAATAAAGAAGAATGAAGAAGAAGATGTCGAGCAACCCTAATTTTCTCTCCCACTCCCCCCTCTCTAAAGGGCGGCGGCTTGTCTTCTATTTATAGGAGATGGCTAGGTCAAGTTCTTTGTTGATAAGGATGAGTTTAAGTTGGAATCAAATAATATAAAAGAGATAAATCTCTTTTATTTATTTATTCTCCAAAAACTCCTTAAAACTCTTAGAATTTAATATCCTTTTGATCTCTTCGTGGAACTCCAACTCTTCTAGGATTTATCCTTGCTTCTCGTAATTAAATTGGATTTATCCTATCAAAATCGGCAGCTCCCTTCTTCTTATCCTCTATTTCTTTGGCAATTTCCTACTTGCTTGGGCAATTAGATCTTGCACACACAAAAACACATACCAGCAGCATCTTTTCCACAAAAATCAACCGAATTATGTAATCAAACATGACAATAAAGGAAACAATGCAATTATGCATGAATGACTAAAAATGCAACTAGAATGAGCCTAAGTCTAACAATAATTAATAGGGCAGAAATATAGTACTTTTACACACTTAACACCTTCGAATATTCAATTCATATCTCAAGCAATACATCATGTAAATCAACCAATCAAATAATTATACGAATATTCAAACGACCATACATGGTTACTAAAGCTCATAATAGTCTCGAATATTCCCAAACGTCTCATTCATCTCATACATACCAAGACTCATAATACCGATCAACACATGCTTAACTATCATCAACCTATTTCGCAAATACTAACAAGCAAGGCAACTACACTTATGATGCTCATGAAGCATTTCGAAGTTCGAGGGGTACTAACCTCAAGCGGTAACCGATGATTCCTTACTCGAGTTTTTTGATTACACCACTAATTTTGATATTTGATCCTGAATATTCCTCGAATAAATACGAATACAATATGTATTAATTTTCCACCTTTACTATGAAATTCACAAGCTTAAACGCGTAAAAACGGCTTATCGGGTTCAAATTTGACAAAACAAATTGCGCCAACGGACTCAGATCATCGAGAAACCCACAATTTGGTTCCCCTAAAAAAGTCAACGTGTAACGCACCGGTTTTAGGCCTAATGGTTTTGAGGCTTGTTAGACGGTCCAGTAGACCAGGTTAGAGATTCGAGTCGGATGCGGGAGTAAATATTTTTGTGGAGGATGAAATATGAAAAAATGGTTAAAATCATATTTTAATATATGGAAAATATTGGTGAAATCAATTTTGGAAAAAGGGATTTGGAAGGGTGACATTTTGGTTAGTGACTAAAATGTAATTTTTCAAAACTGTGTTTAAAGGTGACTAAATTGTAAATGATCAAATTCTTAAAATCCTTAAGGAGCTATTTTACCAAGTTTTTTCTGGTGGTTTCTCCCTTCAATTAAGACTTTTTAACATGTGTTTTTAAAGGAAATTAAAAGGTATTTTGTTAATAAAATTTAGTTATTGGTTTTAAAGAAATTTGACGTAAACTTTTCTCTCCACTTCTTTTCTTCCAAAAACTCTTGTTTTCATCAAATCTCAGAGGTGAGAGATCTTTTTACTTGGATTCTTGATTTATAAATGTTTCTTTACCTTTGATTTACAAAACCTTATTGAAATCTTGTGTTTTTCTAGCTTTAATCAATCAATTGAGGGAGAAATCACACAATAGAGGTAAGGTTCGTTCTTCTCCTATATTGATGGTTCTTTAATGATATTCTCAAGTATTTGATCCTTGATTTATGATTTATAATCTGATTTTATGTATTTACAATGATTAATTGATTTAATTGGGTTTAATTGATGAAATTGTGGAAGATTCGTATTGAATCTGTTTTCCAGTAATGAGGATTGATTTTAAACATATATTGGATGATTTATAATGTTGGTAAGTCATTTTTAACATTGGAATCCCGAAACTCCTTGAATCCTTGATTATTGGGTTGTTATATTTGTGTTTTTGTGGAGTTGTGGTGGCTGTGTAGTTGCTGGAAGTAAAAGGATGTTGGTAAAGGGTTTCTAGTTGTTAATTGATGATGTTTCTTGGGTTGAATCGTTATATTATGGTTGGGTTAAGTTTTGGAAGTGTTTGAGGATGTTTTCGATATGTTTCCGATGGTTTTTGAGTGGGCAACTTAAGAGTTGCGGGTAATTGTTTGTTGGCAATGGTTTGAATGCATAATGATGCATTTTCCCTCTGGTTTTATGTGGTTAAAACATGGGATAATCAAGGCGACGAAGCTTGACATTGTCTGTTGCTTGCCAGGAGCTCGATTCGCGTTGGTGAGAAAGGCGAGGTGTATCGGTGAGTGAAAACTGGTTTAAATGTCTTTCAAAGGTTTAATAAAGGTTGTACCTAAGCTCACCAGTAAGTTTCCCTTATTTTTCTCTTGAATATCGGTTTGGATATGAGCATGTTGATTTCATGTTTTGTTGTTAAACATGGTTTGATTTACTTACTGGAAATGGATGATTTTAAGTACATATGCATGGGTTTAAAAGTATAAGAAATGCTAGTGAGCATTGGTTTTCATTCTGGACGGGAATAGTGTTATTGTTTTGGCAATATGATTTGCATATGTGGTGATTTTTGTATAATGCATTGTAAAACAGTAAGAAAATGGTTTTATAAATGATATATTGGCTATGTGACAAGATGAGAAAATAATCGGATATAGTTGGCATGCCATAGGATTAAAGTGAACTATAAAATATGAACAAAATCGATCGTGGCCATGGGTCCTTGACGTATGGCGGTTTAATTAGGCCACTCGGACTTTTGGAACCTTATTTAGGGCGTGCGGTTTAACTAGGCAACCCAAATTGATGGTGATCTTGCGGTGTAACTGGGCAAGGTTGGTACACTTACGGTTTAACTAGGCAAGGGTGGTAAAACTTGCGGTTTAACTAGGCGAGGTTGTCAAATCTTGTGGTTTAACTAGGCAAGGTTTGGGATATCATGCGGTTTAACTAGGCATGGTATGAGAGATCTGTGTATCCGATATGTATGGATGAGGGTAGTCTATCCAGGGTCAATATAAATGCCAATATATGTGAAAGTTCATGTGTTGAACCTATTTCAATGCTTTGGGATTTAAGCATGGTTTATGATTTAATGCTTTGGGATTTAAGCATGGTTTATGATTTAATGCTTTGGGATTTAAGCATGGTTTATGGTTTAATGCTTTGGGATGTAAGGGTGGAATTTGTATATGATGTTGCATAAGGATTGTTATGCATGTCTTGGTTGGAGACAAGGAAAAATGCTTAGGGTTGTTAAGCATGTTTTGGGAACAAGTGGTTTAGTTTTCAAATGGTTTTAATTGCATTATTGTTTCATGAGCATCCTCACTAAGCATGCATGCTTACGTTCTCTTTTTCCTAATGATGCAGAGCATTGAAGTTTAGGGGCTTTAAAGGCAAGGTTTAAAGCGATCCAAGACAATGACTACTTTGAGTATGAACTTGGTTTATGTTTCCGGTTAATAAGGCAATGTGTTTGCCATATTTTGGGGATTTGAAATTCTATTTTTCCCATGGTTTTAAGCATGTGAAGTGCTGGATTTTATGATTGGTTTGATATTGATGCCCTTGTGTGGATACTAGCTTATAATGATGCTAGATGAGTGCTTAGGAATGCATCTAGTTAATTTGTAATGGTTGCCATGTTTTGATGATTCAAGCAAGTTTGTTCTGATGCTTTAGATGTGTAAGCATGATAAGTATGCCTTAAAAGTGCCTAATGTGAGTTTTGGTTGTTTGATAGAATGATATTAGGAAGCATGCCTGTAGAATACCTTGGGTGTATGAATGCCATGTAATGTTGTTGGTTCTGTATTGTTTTAGCTAGGAATGTATCTTAGTAATGTTTTATAAGTGTTTGAAGCATGTTAGAGTGTTTTGGCTATCGTTAAAGTGTGTTTAGATAGCAATTTGGGACATTATAGGTCCAGGCGTACCGGTACGGGTGACCCTATTTCAGTACGAGTAAGCCATTTTAGGCTTAGCGTACCGGTATGCGTGCAAGCATTTCGATACGAGCCTAGGCAAATTTGGCCAGCATTTCAGTACTCGAGAGGGTGTTTTGATATAGTACAGAGATTTTATGAAGGGCGTTTCGGTACACGAGGGCATATTGAAACAAGTTTTAGCTACTGGAATCTGGGTTTTGAAAATTAATAAAGCGTACCGAAACACCTCCGAGCATACCGATATGACTGCAATTAATTTTGTTATTTTGGAATATTTGGAAGTTTTGTGAATGCAATTGTATGAGTTTGGATGATCATTTCGACATGTAAGCAAGTAATTGCACTAATTGAGGATTGGTAACCTTAATTTTAGTTTTGGTCCTTAAATTTATCATATTTGCATTTTAGTCCCTAAAATGTATGTTATGCAATTGGTTGCTTTCCGTGGCCTGTTTCCTTTAAAAATTCACCTGCTGCAAGTATGTACACTTAGGTTTAATAATATACATATAGACAAGATAAAAAGGAAAAAATGGACCGGATTTCAAAATCTTTCTCTGATCTACTTTGGTAAATCAAATGTAGTTCTCTCGGTTCGGTCGAGCGTCTAGGCCGGGTCGAGGGGGTTACATTTGTTGGTATCAGATTTAGGTTACAAAAAGTTGGGATGTTGTTGTTTGATTATTTGGTGATGTTTGTTATGCACGGTGATTGTGTATATGTACGATGATTGTTTAATATCATGTTGTTTTATGAAATGGGAATACATTGCCTATTACCGAGGTTTTAAAAGGGTTTTATAAGGTTGCCTTGGATCTTTTTCCGAATGCTAGCCTGACTTTAATGTGTTTTGATGCTTTTGTTAGCATGGCTCGACGTGAGACTCGTTCGACGGCTGGTAATGCTAGGTCTAGGTAGAATAATGCTGATGTAGGGAATTCTTGTAATACCTTACCTCCTCTTCCTCTGTTGGTTCCTCCTGTTGATGCTGGGGTAGGTGATGTACCTCAGGCTCAACAAGGGCTGGTTTTTGGTGATTTGACCCTGTTAATCCAGGTGATGATGGGAGCGTTTTAAGCAGTGATGGCTGGAGTGCAAGCACCTACTGTGGTGGTTAATCAAGGTTTGCCCTTGGAGCGTCTTCGTAGTTTGGGAAGCGAGGAATTCAAGGGTCTGAGCCCATAAGCAGTTGAGAGAAGGCTGGAAAAGATAATTCATATTTTGAATCAGATGGATTGCAACGATGTGTGCAAGTTGGGTTGCACTGTGTCCTTGTTGCAAGGTGGTGCTTATCACTGGTAGGTGACCACGGTTGCGGGTGTCACAGAGGTGGATGTTATTTGGGAGTTCTTTCATAGAGCTTTTAAAAGGAAGTATTATGACCCTCAATATTTGGATGCGAGGAAGCGCAAGTTTATGTCGCTATCGCAGGGTGGCATGTCAGCTTCCAAGTATGAGAGATGGCGTGATAAGCGATACAAGCTGGGTCACAAGCATGGTGGTGGCCGAGTTGTGGTTATGTTTGCTTGAGAGTCTTTTCCTGAGGCTCTGGCGTGGTTAGAGTTAGTTGGGTTCTAGACTGTTGGCCGAAATAGCTATATGTGTTGGCATCGAATGAATTAGTGACGTTCGAGATGGTGACGTGTTGGGTATTCTCTAAATACCTGGATTTGAGTAGTGGCTGGAGTGGTGGTGTTCTCGTGTACTATGGTACCGATAAGAGTTTTGATCAACAACTGAGGGTTGTTAAAGTTTTTCAACGTGTTGGAGGGAATATTGGTATCGAGAATGTTATAAGTAGGTGTGGATGTTGAACATGCACAGTGCAAAAACACTTATATGTATATATTTAAATATGTCAGTACATTCATACATCTTTGGACATGACATTAGAGGTTTTGCATCCATATGCATAGACATCTAGGATGGCATATAAGGATTCATGCATACATATGTCCACACTTACGGATAATTTTGCGGAGGCCGATGAAGAGTTAGTAACTAGGTCCTTTGGTGAGGCAGTTATGGTTAGGAAGTTGGATGGGAGATGTCCTTTGGTTGTTCAAGGTCATGAGTTTGTTGCAGTTTTGATAGAGTTGTCGTTCCATGGTTTTGATGGTGATGTGGGTATGGATTGATTAAGTGAGCTCAAGGCGATTGTGGATTGTGAATCTAAAAGGATTTCTTTGAGGTCAATCGATGATTACGAAGTTGTGGTGCTTGGCAAGAATGTGAAATTCTTGTCCAATGTTGTTCAGCTACTCAAGTAGAAAAAGATATTGCAAGGAGGGTATCAAGTTTATTTGGCTATCGTGATGAATCCTGAAGTTGAAGGTGTTTAGTTGCGGGACATTTGAACTGTTAGTGATTTCCCAAAAGTTTTCCTAAAGAGTTACCGAGTTTATCGCCGTATAAGGAGGTAAAATTTAGTACTGAGACATACGCGAGTACAACGCCGGTGCCTATTGCTCCTTACAGGATGACACCGAAAGAATTAAAGTCGTTGAAGTCACAGCTTTAGGAGTTGTTGGATCATGGGTTCATCCGACTGAGTGTTTCGCCTTGGGGTGCTCCGATTCTCTTTGTGAAAAAAAGAATGGTACGATGCATATGTGCATTGATTACCGACAGTTGAATAAGCTAGCAGTGAAGAACAAGTATCATTTTCTGAGGATTGATGATATGTTTGATCAATTTAGCGGGGCAGCGGTGTTCTCTAACATTCATTTAAGATTAAGGTATTATCAGTTGAAGGTTAAGGATGAGGATGTACATAAAACTGCGTTTCGTACGAGGTACGTGCATTATGAGATTTTGTTCATGCCTTTTGGTTTGACAAATTCCCCAACTGCGTTCATGGATATGATGAATATGATGTTCCATGAATATCTTGATCAGTTCGTGGTGATGTTTATAGACGATATTCTCATATCAAGGAAGAACATGATCGGCATTTGTGGATTATGTTGCAAGTTTTGAAGGATAATCAGTTGTATGCCAAGCTGAGCAAGTGTGAGTTTTGGCTTAAGGAAGTGATGTTTCTTGGTCATGTGGTTTCCGCAGAGGGTATTCGTGTTGACCCACAGAAAGTTGAAGGAAGTTTTGACACATGCTACTGTGTTGATTCAACCTGAATCTGGGAATGAGTTTGTGGTTTATAGTGATGCATCTTACATTGGTTTGGGTTGTGTGCTGAAACAAATTGGTAAGGTTGTGGCCTATGCATCGAGACAGTTGAAGGTTCACGAGCGCAATTATCTGACTCATGATTTAGACCTTGCGGCTGTGGTGTTTGCTTTGAAAATCTGGAGACATTACCTTTATGGTGAGAAGTGTGTTGTTTTTAAGGACCATAAGATTTTGAAGTATTTGATGTCTCAAAAGGATTTGAATCTTAGGCAATGTAGATGGTTGGAGTTGCTTAAGAATTATGACTTGACGATCAAGTATCATCCTAAAAAAGCTAATGTGGTTACGAATGCGTTGAGTCGTAAGGTAGCGGTTGAGCTTAGGGCTATGTTTGCTAGGTTGAGTGTGACACATGAAGGTGGTTTGTTGGCTGAGTTGCAAGTTAAGCCTACGTTGTCACAGATGATTAAAGCTAAGCAACCGTTTGATGATTCCTTGGTTGAGCATGTTAAAAATATATTGGATGGTAATCCGACGGATTTTCATTTTGATAATGATGGATTTTTGTGTTTCAAGGGTCGAATAATGGTGCCGGATGATCCAAAGTTGAGGCACACTATTTTGATGGAGGCACATTCTAGTCCTTTTGCTATGCATCCCGATAGTGTTAAGATGTATCATGGATTGAAAGAAGTGTACTACTGGGTTGGTTTGAAGAAGGATGTGGCTGAGTTTGTTTCTAAGTGCATGGTGTGTCAGCGGGTTAAGGCTGAACATCAGTTTACATCCAGGTTGTTGCAACCATTGAGAATTCCGGAGTAGAAATGGGAGAGAGTCACCATGGATTTTGTGCCAGGGTTACCTTTGACACTGGCTAAAAAGGATTCCATTTGGGTGATTTTAGATTGGTTTACGAAGTGTACACATTTTCTACCAGTGAATATGACGTATACGCTAGATAAGTTAGCGGATTTGTACATTTCTAAGACCGTGCGTTTGTATGAGGTACCTAAGTCCATTGTTTCGGATAGAGATCCGAGGTTTATAGTGAGGTTTTGGGTGTGTTTGCATCGGGCTTTGGGCATAAGGTTGAACTTCAGTGCTGCGTATCATCCTCAGTCGGATGGACAATCTGAGCGGGTTATCCAAGTTTTGGAGGATATGCTGAGCTGTTGCATTATTAAGTTCCAAGGAAACTGGGAGAACCATTTACCTTTGGTTGAGTTTGCGTATAACAACAGTTACCAAGCGAGTATACAGATGGCACCGTATGAGGCATTGTATAGCCGGAGGTGTCGTACGCCTTTGTGTTGGGCTAAGGTTGGGGAAAAGCATATTTCCTTACCGGATGTGTTGAAAGAAAATGATGAGAAGGTAAAGCTTGTGTATGATCGCTTGAAAACGGTTGCGGATCAGCGGAAATCTTACGCGGATTTGAAGCGTAGGGAAGTTGAATATGTGGTGGGTGATCGTGTATTCTTGAAAGTGTCACCATGGAAAAAGGTGATGCGGTTCGGACGTAAGGGTAAACTTAGTCCGAGGTTTATTGGACCATACGAGATTGTTAAGTGTGTTAGTCATGTGTCTTATCGATTGAGGTTGCCTCTCGAGTTGGAGAAAATACATGATGTGTTCCATGTATCTATATTGCGGAGGTATCGGTAAGATCCCTCGCATGTTATGTCGGTGGAGCATATTGAGTTGAGGCCATATTTATCCTATGATGAGGAACCGGAGAATATCCTTGATTCTAGTAGCAAAGTTCTTTGTGGAAAGACGATTGAGCTTGTTAAGGTCTTGTGGCGACACCATGGTGTCGAGGAAGCCACGTAGGAAAGCAAGGCGGACATGCTTGAGCAATCTTCGCATTTGTTTCCTCCAGGTAAATTTTGGGGATGAAATTTCTTAAGTGGGGGAGAGTTGTAACACCCCGATTTTGGGCCTAGCGATTTTGAGGCTTGTTAGACGGTATGGTAGACCGGGTTAGGGATTCGAGTCAGATGCATGAGTAAATATTTTTGTGGATGATAAAAATATGGAAAATGGTTAAAAATCATATTTTAATATATGGAAAATATTTGTGAAATCAATTTTGTAAAAAAGGATTTGGAAGGGTGACATTTTGGTTAGTGACTAAAATGTAATTTTTCAAAACTATTTTTAAAGGTGACTAAATTGTAAATGAACAAATTCTTAGAATCCTTAAGGAGCTATTTTACCAAGTTTTTGCTGGTGGTTTCTCCCTTCAATTAAGGCTTTTTAACATGTGTTTTTAAAGGTAATTAAAGGGGATTTTGTTAATAAAAATTAGTTATTGGTTTTAAAGAAATTTGACGTAAACTTTTCTCTCAACTTTTCTCTCCACTTCTTTTCTGCCAAGCACTCTTGTTTTCAACAAATCTCAGAGGTGAGAGATCTTTTTACTTGGATTCTTGATTTATAAATTTTTCTTTACCTTTGATTTACAAAACCTTATTGAAATCTTGTGTTTTTCTAGCTTTAATCAATCAATTGAGGGAGAAATCACACAATAGAGGTAAGGTTCGTTCTTCTCCTCTACTGATGGTTCTTTACTGATATTCTCAAGTATTTGATCCTTGATTTATGATTTATAATCTAATTTTATGTATTTACAATGATTAATTGATTTAATTGGGTTTAATTGATAAAATTATGGAAGATTCGTATTGAATATGTGTTTCAGTATTGAAGATTGATTTTAAACATATATTGGATGATTTATAATGTTGATAAGTCATTTTTAACATTGGAATCCTGAAACTCCTTGAATCCTTGTTTATTAGGTTGTTAGATTTATATTTTTGTGGAGTTGTGGTGGCTGTGTAGTTACTAGAAGTAAAAAGGATGTTGGGAAAGGGTTTTTAGATGTCAATTGATGATGTTTCTTGGGTTGAATCGTTATATTATGGCTGGGTTAAGTTTTGGAAGTTTTTGAGGATGTTTTCGATATGTTTTCGATGGTTTTTGAGTGGGCAACTTAAGAGTTGCGGGTAATTGCTTGTTGGCAATGGTTTGAATGCATAACGATGCATTTGCCCTCTGGTTTTATGTGGTTAAAACAGGGGATAATCAAGGCGACGAAGATTGACATTGTCAGTTGCTTATCGGGAGCTCAATTCGCGTTGGCAAGCAAGGCAAGGTGTATCGGTGAGTGAAAACTGGTTTAAATGTCTTTCAAAGGTTTAATAAAGGTTTGTGGGAGTTTAGGGTAAGCGTGAAACTCTTACCTAAGCTCAGAAGTAAGGTTCCCTTATTTTGCTCTTGAATATCGGTTTGGTTATGAGCATGTTGATTTCATGTTTTTTTGTTAAACATGGTTTGATTTACTTACTGGAAATGCATGATTTTAAGTAAATATGTAGAGGTTTAAAAGTATAAGAAATGATAGTGAGCATTGGTTTTCATTCCGGTCGGGAATGGTGTTATTGGTTTGGCAACGTGATTTGTATATGTGGTGATTTTTATATAATGCATTGTAAAACATTAAGTAAATGGTTTTATAAATGATATATTGGCTATGTGACAAGATGAGAAAAAAATGGATATAGTTGGCATGCTATAGGATTAAAGTGCACTATAAAATATGAACAAAATCGATTGTGGCCATGGGTCCTTGAGGTATGGCGGTTTAACTAGGCCACTCGAACTGTTAGGACCTCATTTTGGGTGTGCGGTTTAACTAGGCAACCCAAATTGGTGGTGATCTTGCGGTGTAACTAGTCAAGGTCATTACACTTGCGATTTAACTAGGAAATGGTGGTAAAACTCGCTGTTTAACTAGGCGAGGTTGTCAAATCTTGCGGTTTAACTAGGCAAAGTTTGGGATATCATGAGGTTTAACTAGGCATGGTATGAGAGATCCGTGTTTCCTTTATGTATGGATAGAGGGCAGTCTATCCGGGGTTCACTATAAATGACAATATATGTGAAAGTTCATGTGTTGAACCCATTTTAATGCTTTGGGATTTAAGCATGGTTTATGATTTAATGCTTTGGGATTTAAGCATGGTTTATGATTTAATGCTTTGGGGTTTATGGCTTAATGCTTTGGGATCTAAGCATGAAATTTGTATATGATGTTGCATAAGGATTGTTATGCATGTCTCGGTTGGAGACTGTCACAACCTCTATTCAAGGGATCCTGACATTTTAAAATCAAAACAACAGAGTCGCCACCAATATTTAATGAAGGTGTGATTGGATCACCTAAAAACGAGTCATTTTAATAAAATCATTTTTATTTTATTAAAACAACTATTTTGGTCTACGAAAAAACAAAAGCGGGTTCGGGAGTCGGTTACACGTAGGGAGGGTTAGCAGCCCCGCGACGCCCAAAAATTGGTACCTTGTCGGTTACAAAAGGTTTTAAAGTCGGATTTTGCGAATCGATGTAAAGCTTAAATTATTGTCTGTTCATAAGTTTAATTTTATTTTAATGGCCTTACGATTCGAAAATGAACTCCAATCACCGCCAACACTTCTGACGCTAACCCGTCATTTCCGTTTAGTAAGACACCGCGTTACTTTAATTTCACTTTTTTTAACAAACAAGTAAAGAAACTTAATTTGTTGAAGATTTTTATTTATTCTAAGTTAAAACTTATTAATCCTAAATAAATCTAAGTGTTTTTCCTATTTAATGGTTTGAATTTTATTAAGCGTATTTTATTCCTTATGAAGAAAGTTTTATTTCAAAGAAGTCTCTATCTAAGGTTTGATGAACCTATTCCTAAAGCCAACTTAACACTAAAACTAAAGAAAACAAAACAAGAAAAGAAGCACGATTTAAAACTCGAAATTCTTAATGGGCTTGGTCTAGTGTTTATTTTATTTTGAAAAGGTTTTTATTATTTAATTTTTTTATTTTTACTTTTGAGATTATTTGAAGAGAGGTTTTTTTGTTTGTTTTTATTCTTTTTATATTCGATAACTTTTTTTAATAATTTGAAAGGTTTTTTATTTTTATTTTAAAAGCTTTTTATTCGGAACGCTATTTTTATATTTTAAAGCTTTTTTATTCAAAATGTTATTTCCTTTTTGTGTTTTTTTAAATGTTATTTCTTTTTTTTTGTTTTAAAACGTTTTATTCAAAAATGTTATTTTTTTATTTTAAAACTTTATTTCTTTTTTGTGTTTTTTTTAAAAGTTATTTCTATTTTCTAAGCCTTTTTGTTAATTTTGAAAAAAAAAAGTTTTTTTTTTCTTTTTCTTTCTTTTATTCTTTTTATGTTTTAAAGTTTTTATTCGAAATATTCTTTTCAAAGTTCTTTAATTTATAAATTTCAAACCCATTTTTAAAAAAAAAAATCTTTTATGTTTTAAAAAAACTTTTTACATTTTTAAGAAAATTTTATTTGTAAGGTTTGGGAATCCCTGTTTTAAAGATTTTGAAAACAAACATTTCAACAAACATCAATTTAAAATTTTTTTAGAGATCAAATGAATCAATCATTATTTTTATTTTTTTCTTTCTGTAAGAAACACCATTTTTAAATTTTTTAGAAGATCAAATGAATCAAACATCATTTTTTTTTAAAAAGTGAACAACATATTCTTGATGTTTTTTTACCAAGACAATCACATAACACTAAATATTAGAAAATCAACCAAACAATAAGATTAAAACATCCAAACCAACATCAAATACATCCTGAAAAAAAAAAGAACATTAACAAAAAATAAGATGAATAAATTTGAAAAAAAAAGAAAAGAATTTATACCGATGAAACGACGAGTTGCTATCTTCTATTCCTTGCGAAAATTCGAACCAATGCTGCCCAAAACTTGAATAAATTCCAGCAACCTCCCAATAATTTTTAGAGATTTTTTTTAGTATTTTCGGATTTTTTTCTTGTGTGTTCAACAATGGTGAAAAGGGCACTATTTATAGGTTTTGGGGGATTCGGATTCAAGGCAATTTGGGGACAAAATCCACATTTTCGTCCCATAAAATCATCCCATGAAAGCATCCCAGCTTTAATTTGTTGAAATTCATTCCGAATTTCATCTGATTGGCTCCAATTTGGGAGATTTTGCACCCCAATTTAATTAGGGTTCGAACCCCTTTTCTTCCTTGTTTTGTAGGTTTTTGGCGATGGTGGTGGATGGCGACATTGGCGTCGAAATGACCAGGGTGCGGCGAACTGCCTGGCACCATCGGCGACGGCCGCCGTGGCCCAAGTGTGGCGGTGGCAAGCAGCAACTGCTGCCCAGCAGCTTCGATCGAGGGGTTTGGGGAAGAAACCCGCGTGCGTGCAGCGCACGCGCCAGGCGCGTGGCCGCGCGTGGGTCCATTTTTTTAAACTTTTTATATATATATTATTTTTTTATTCATTTTTTTCTTTTATAAATTAGTGACAACAACTTCTCCTTCTTTGCTTACTCTAGTGAAACAAGGATATAGCAAAGAAAAGGTGGCACTAATTTTCACCATCTACCAATTTGCCAATCGACTCCGCTCTTATGATGCCCCAAATAAGTAGGCAGGTTCTATTCCCCAAATGCCTAAACAGATAGACAAGTTCTTTTCTCCATATGCCCGAATAGATGAGCAAGGTTCCATTCTCCTTATACATGAACGGATAGGCAGGTTCTATTCCCCCCAAGCTCGAATAGATGAGCAAGGTTCCATTCTCCTTACGCCTAAACGGATAGATGGGCTCTATTCTCCATATGCCTGAATAGATGAGCAAGGTTCCATTCTCCTTACGCCTAAATGGATAGATTGGTTCTATTCTCCATGTGCCCGAATAGATGAGCAAGCTTCCATTCTCCTTACGCCCGAACGGATAGGCGGGCTTTATTCTCCATATGTCCGAATAGATGAGTAAGGCTCCATTCTCCTTACGCTTGAACGGATAGGCAAGTTCTATTCTCAATGTGCCTGAATAGATAAGCAAGGCTTCATTCTCCTTACGCTTGAAAAGATAGGCAGGTTCTATTCTCCATGTGCCCGAATAGATGAGCAAGGCTCTATTGCTGAAGAGTTTCTGCATACCTGCAATATGGTGCAATTATGTTGTGCATGCCCCTCAGGATGTCTAAAACATGAATGCATGCTAAGTTTTAATCTTTTTCTTAGCTTGTTTTAATCTGGAAAATAGTCCATGTTCACTGTCTTTGTCATTCACATTCTTCGTATCTCTTTGCTTCATCAAACAATCGTCTTCTACTTCGCCAAATTTTTGAATGATAGTTTTCTGCTTTACTATTCCCATTCTTCGTATCTCTTTTCTCATTGAAAAACAGGCTCTTTCGCACATTCAACTATAATTGTAGTTGATACATCAGTATTGTGTGAGTGAGTTTCAAGCAATATTGTGTATGACAATGCTTTTTTTGAGGATCTTCATGAATTCTCGTAAAACATCCTCGAATGACAGGGAATTTTAACGATTTTCTTTCCTAGCTTATTACCAAAGTGGTTGGGTATCAATTTCCCCTAATCATAACATGCCTTATATTCGAGGCTTAATAAGGGACCATGTCATAGTCCCTATGTTCTTAAATCATTTCCAGAGTAATACACGAAAATCTCTTGCATATTTTAATGATGTCTAAACCAAAATGACCCTCAACCAAATAAAAGACATTCATGTAAAAGGGGCATTCAAAGAAAGATAGGCTTAAAAGAAGAATTTCATTAATGTTGTGGCAAACATGATGGAAAAGTACAAAATAAGGGTCAAAAGACAAGTAACAAGATATCAAAGGTCCGAACTTTCCTCGAAACAACCTCGAGTGATGCCTTTGTCGAGAAAATTTTATCCACTACAACAATGAATTAAGATATGAAATTCCTTCCGAATAGCCAGACCTCTGAAGGGATTATTCGTTGTCTATAATAATTCGAGCCGCCCTTTGCGGGTTTTCAACTCGAATCCTTCTTTGGTTTCAAGACACCCTTTGCGAGTTTTCATCTTGAACCCTCATTCTTTTTTTTCTTTTCTTTTTTTTTCTTTTTTTTCTTTTCTTTTTCTTTTGAGCGCCCTTTACAGGTTTTCGCTCTTTTTTTTCTTCATCATTTCATGCATAATATTTATTGACTGAATCAGAATTCACTAGGTTCTTGAACCAGAATCAGCGCCCCTCCATCAAAAGCTTTTGATACTATATATGGCCCCTCCCAATTTGGTGCCCATTTTCCTTGCGAATCCTTTTGGATTGGCAACATCTTCTTTAGCACGATATCGCCTTCCCTAAAATTCCTCGGGTGGACCTTCTTATCATATGCTCGTATCATTCTTCTTTGGTACATCTGGTCGTGGCAAATTACTTTCAACCTCTTTTCATCGATGATGTTTAACTGGTCATATCTTGCTTGAACCCATTCGGACTCCTCTAGTTTTGCCTCCATCAAAATACAGAGTGAAGGGATTTCAACTTCAATCGGCAGCATAGCCTCCATTCCATATACTAGTGTCTGGTAAATGACCAGTGCAGAATCTCCGAAAACTCTTAAAACTTTGATTTTTCTTTCAATAGTCGCTTGCAGACCCAATAAACAAGCTTCGTATTCAGTCATGTTATTAGTGCATTAGAATTTTAAACGACAAGAGGAAAGGGTAATAATTCCCTTTTGGCGAAACTTAAACTGCCCCAATGCCACGTCCCAATACATTTGCATCTCCATCAAAGTTCATCACCCAAAATTCCTTTGAGCTGTTATCCTCTCAATCAAAATGCATATTAGTTCTTCATCAGGAAAATTAAAGTTCAAGGCCTCGTAATCCTCGTAAGCGCGACTTGCCAAAAAGTCTGCTATTGCACTCCCTTTTTTGCTTCTGGCTCACGTATTGAATGTCAAATTCTGAAAGTAACATTTGCCAACGAGCCATTTTTCCTGATAAGGCTAGTTCCTCTATCATGTATTTCAAAGGATCTAACTTCGATATCAGCAATGTGGTATGGTATAACATGTATTGCCTAAGCCTCTTGGCTGTCCATATCAAAGCGCAATACAGTTTTTCAATTGTGGAATATTTGGTTTCATAATCTGTGAACTTTTTACTTAAATAATAGATTACTCTTTCTTTTCTCCCGGTTTCATCATGCTGCCCCAATATACATCCCATTGAGTTTTCGTGAACGGTTAAGTGCAAGATCAAGGGCTTCCCCAGAATAGGTGGCACCAAAATAGGTGGATTCGTTAACTGCCTCTTGATCTCCTCTAAGGCCTTTTAACATTCTTCATTCCATGTTCCAGATTATTTTTTCGGAGCAATCTAAATACAGGGCTGCATTTTTCTATCAATTGGGAAATAAAACGGGCAATGTAATTTAACCTTCCAAGGAATCCTCGAACCTCTTTTTGTGTTTGAGGTAGAGGAAGTTCTTGGATGCCCTTAATTTTGTCTGGATCGACTCCAATCTCCTTCTCACTCATAACAAATCCCAACAACTTTCTCGATCGCACTCCAAAGGTGCATTTGGACGGATTGAGTCTCAATTGGAATTTTTTCAACCTTTTAAAAAGTTTTTCCAAGTTTTTGATATGCTCCTCTTTTGATCGAGATTTAGCTATCATATCATCAACATATACCTCTATCTCTTTGTGCATCATGTCATGGAACAAGGTTACTATGGCACGTTGGTAGGTTGCCCTGCATTCTTCAAACCAAAAGGCATGACTTTGTAACAAAAGGTTCCCCCCCATGTTACAAATGTTGTTTTGTTCATATCTTCTGGGCACATTTTGATTTGGTTGTACCCTGAGAATCCATCCATGAAAGAGAAAAGAGAATGCCCTGCTATGTTATCCACCAACGTGTCAATGTGCGCCAATGGGAAGTTGTCTTTAGGGCTTGCCCTATTAAGTTCTCGATAATCAACACACATTCGTACTTTCCCACCTTTTTTCGGAACTGGGACAATGTTAGCCACCCACTCAGAATACTTAATCACCTCGAGGAAACCAGCGTCATATTTCTTTTTCACTTCATCCTTAATTTTTAGGAGCATTTCAGGCTTCATCCTCCTTAGCTTTTGTTGCACAGGCTTGCATTCAGGCCTGATGGGAAGCCGATGCATAACAATGTCAGTGTCTAAACCAGGCATGTCTTGATATGACCAGGCGAAGATGTCCCTATATTCTTGTAGGAGCTTGATCAACTTGTTTCGAGTCTCAGTGGTGATAGAAGTGTTGATCTTCACCTCACGCCTTTCTTCTTCAGTCTCGAGATTCAGAACTTCTAATTCTTCCTCGTGAGACATAATTTGCTTTTCTTTGCTTTCTAACATCCTGAGCATCTCGTTAGGCAGTTCATATTCTTCTTCATCTTTGCAGTCTTTGACCTCTTGTAAACACATGGCAACTCGAAGTCAATTTCTAAATCAAGTTCGGAGTTATTTGTACTGCTGATATCTAAAAACCTGAAAGAAATGGAATATATGTGTATACAACAGAAATGGAAAGTCAAACAGAAGAATGAAATGATGATTTTTTTATTTTGGTTTTTAATTTGTTTTGGGCTTTGTTTGCGGTGTTTTAGTTTAAAAAAAGAAAGTCTGCCACACAAAATTTATTGGGAAAACATCTTTTATTGATATAAGAACCATAATGGTTTTTTAACATTGACCCTTAACAAGAGATATCTAATGCCTTCCGGTCTAAGGCAAAAGAGTTAGTTTCGAGCATTAATTTTTGGATGACCTAAAAGCTATAGGAATTTCTTCCACAGTCCAGTTGTTCAGCTCTGAGCAGGGGCGTATCATGGAGAGGTACTTGTTTCCCTCATCCTCCTCTGATATAGAGTTAATGTTCAACCCTTCAAAAACCTTCTCGAGCACATTTTTTCCTTTATCCTCCTCATCATTTGTAGCTTCGAGATTCATGATGCCTCCCGACCTAAAACTGTGACTGATAGGTGGTAATGTCATTGGTTCCCATTTGATTTCTTCTCCGTTTTGTCTTGCTTTCCTTCTTTCCTACCTCTCTCTTATCGCTGCTCTTCTCTACATTGGGTTAGGCTTGTAGCCTAGACCAAACCAGTCTCTCTTTTTAGGG
The DNA here is from genome assembly GCA_019671005.1 of Hibiscus mutabilis. Classification (NCBI taxonomy): domain Eukaryota; kingdom Viridiplantae; phylum Streptophyta; class Magnoliopsida; order Malvales; family Malvaceae; genus Hibiscus; species Hibiscus mutabilis. Next base: position 20,292,022 of record CM033733.1, on the reverse strand, counting down.
ATCATCACAGGGTATGGCCTCCCCTAAACCCGCTTGCTGAGGCCTTTACCAGTATTTGCCCCTTTTCCCAAAGTCTGCTTGACTTGTATCTTCGTGTTATTTGACAATTCGGGTTCAAGGACCTTGTTTCCTTCAGCGACAAAGGAAGCATTAACGAGCTCAAATGTCCTGAAATGACACTCGAGCGCACCTTCATCTGTTTCTATATAAGGGGCGCCAGTTGACACCGAGGCAATGATATCTTCTTCAGCACCGACTATCACTAGCTAGCCATTGACTATGGATTTCAACTTCTGATGCAAAGTGGAGGGAACAGCCGCTGCAGTGTGGATCCAAGGGTGCCCCAGCAGGCAGCTATAGGTGGGCTTGATGTCCATCACCACAATATCTATTTCAAAAGTAGATGGGCCAATTTGTAGGGGTATCTCTATTTTCCCCAGAATATCCCTCTGGGTCCCATCGAATGCTCTCATAATATTTTGGTATGCAGTCATGTGGGAGCTGTCAATTGGCAATTTTTTCAAGGTATCCAAAGGCAATACATTCAACGCTGACTCGTTGTCAATAAGAACCCCTGGCAGCATGTGCCTCTTGCATCGAGCAGAGATATGAAGGGCTTTGTAGGATACCCTCCCAGTTGCCAAAACCTCTTCGTCATTGAATGTGATGAAATTATTCAACGCAATGTTGCTGACCAACTTGCCCATCTTGTCAGTCGTTATCTCCTTTGGAACAAAAGTCTGATTCAGGATCTTTAAAAGGGCATCACGGTGGCCCTCTAAACTCAACAATAGAGATAGCATTGAAATTATTGTTGGTAGTTTATGGAGCTGCTCCACCATACTGTATTCATTATGTTTGAGTATCTTTAAAAATTCTTGAGCTTCTGATTCCTTCACTGGCTCAAGGTGAGTACTAGGCTTCTCCATAAAGAAATCATTTTCTTTCTCAGGTTCTTGAGTTGCTATCTTCCTCTGGGTGGCATCCCTATCTTCAGCTTTTGGTGGTGAGTAACACCTTCCACTTGTAAAATTGCCCACCTAATTGACCAGTTCTTCTTTTTTTCCTTTTTTACCTGATGTATTTCCTGGGGCCGTTACCGAGCAAGAGTAATTCCAAGGCACTTGTTTACTATCTTTGTATGGAAAAGAGGTAGGTGCCTTTATAACCAGCTTAGGAATTATCCCCTTCTCAGGCTCAGTAGTTCTACCATTAGTCTTAATTACTAAGGGCTTCATTCACGTATAGTCCCTTCTTGCGGGGCTTTCATCTGAGGCACACACATCCAACGTGTAACACCTTTTCTTCTCTTTAAAGAACTCTAGTTCTTTGTTGTCCATCTTTGTCTTGAACCAAACTCCTGAATTCAAACCAGCTTTGATTTTCATGTCCTCCCTCTTGATGGTACTCACTGAAAAACTTACCATCCTCCCACGTCTTGTTTTTAAGTAGTCCATCCTTCACCATTTGGGCCCATACCCATGCCATAGGTGCCTTAACTTACTCAACATATTCCTTAACCAACTTGCCTTCCTTCTCATCCACTGCATTCACTTCAGTCTTCTGGTGGTTGGGCAGTGGGTTATCTTTTACGTCTAAAGTATCGAAAGATAACATGCCTGATTTCCGTGGGTCATCTACTACCCTTTTGAAGGCAGTGCAGTTCTCAATAGTATGCCCCATGTTCCCCGCGTGGTATTCACTTTGAGCCTTCTCATCATACCATGGCGGGTATGGAGGAGAAAAAAGAGGAACGTGTCATGGTAGAACCATTCGTGCTTCAACCAATTCAGAGAATAACTCGGCATACGTTATAGGGATAGGATGAAAATACGGCTTCTTATTCCCTTGCTATTTTAATTTATCTTTTGACGGATTTGAAGCCACAAGATTGGTCATACGATCATAGAAAGCACCTTTAAGGGTTTCCACAAACATGGGCGTTATCTTATTTTCCAGTAGTGGTGGCTAAACATGAACGACCACATCCTGCCATCTCTGAGCGTATTGGCGGAAGCTTTCATTGTGTTTCTGTTCCATCCTTTGCAAAAATAAGCATGTTTAGAACCATATCAGCAACATGTTTCTACTATTCACTGAACGTCCTTGACAAATCCTTCGAGGTTCGAATGCTTTCATGGCTTAACTAATTGTACCAGCAAGTGGCGGACCCAGACAAGCTGTCTTGGAAGCAATGAATGAAAAGTTTTTCATTTTCTAAGTACATTGACATTCTGCGGCAATACATGATCAGGTGGGCCTTGGGACATGTAGTCCCATCGTATTTATCGAAGTCAGGGGTCTTGAACTTCAGAGGACTTGTCAAGTTGGATGCCAGACTCAGGTCTCTAGCATCAATGCCTCCATGGGTGTTCCCTTCTTGGAAGATCCTAATGATCTCCTCTAACTTGTCACATCTATCTTTAAGTTTTTTATTCATGTTGACCTTATCAGCAATTTCATCAAGGTCTGGGACCTCATGATCATGTACTACCCCCAGGTTGACCACTAACTCAGTTTTTGTGCGAGCAAAAGATTCTACAAAGTTGAGAGGGAATTTGGCCTTGAACGGGGAGGCCCCTCTTGGTATTCTAGGGTGAATCCTCTGAAACTGTGGTAAAGTGATAACATCTTCTGGGTTATCTTGAGCACCATGGTCTCTGAATCAAAACATGGCCGCAATCTGACTAACCCTCTTCCTGTGCGCCAATTCAATCTCATGTTTCAACTCACTCTCAATCTTATCCAGCCTATCCTGAGTACTCTTGTGGTTGATTTTGAGAGATGTCATTCTGTTTGGGTAAATTATTTCGATTAAAATCTTATGTTATGTATATATATGAATGATATTAATCTAACACAAAACAAACAAAGAAATGTAAAAAAGGAAAAATGCATGAATGTAAACTAAGGGCCATTGATTCCATAAAGTAATTGCTCAAAGAACGAACTCTTTATTGGATGGAAGGATCTTTATTACAATAACTCTTATCTCTTTTGTTACAAATATCTTTCTACCCGAATACCTAATTCTTTCATTTCCTCTATCAGCCATATGAGTCTTGGTCCTACCTCACCAACTGGTCTGACATACTGGCGGAGAGTCGTAGCTTTAGTAACTAACATCTTTACATGCTTAGCCACGTCTTGTATCTGGGTCATGATGCTTTTGTTGAATTCATCTCATTCTTGGAACTCTCTGGCATTGTCCCTAAGCCAAGTAAACCAATAGTCATTTCCCCTTCATTGATATCTTCGAGAACCAGAATCTTCGTCCTGTACTCCTGAATAATGCCTTCCATAGCTTCTACTTGCTTCTTCAATGTATCATTTGCACTCAGACTGGCCTGGAGTTCGATATAAGTATGATAATTCTAGAACATGTGTAGTGAATGATTCAGGTCCGCTATTCTAGCTTGCAAGTCAACAACGGAGGCTTGGCTCCGCTTTAACTTCTTATTTGTCTCATCACATACCCTTTGCAACTCAAACAAACAGACTTTGTTGTCATGGGCTTTCCTCTTCCATGCAGCAACATTTTCTTTTTCTTTTTTGAGGGCCCGCTTGTTATTTTCATTCTCGACCACCTGTTTCCCTCTTTTCTTCTCATCCATCAGCAATCGTTTATATTTTTCAATTATTTCTTGCCACGCTCTCTTTTTTTTCTCACGGCCTGCTCAATTTCTTTCCTCCACTGCTCTGGAGTTTTCCTCAAATTAGCATTTTGAACTGTGGCCTAAAATTTGAGAAAATCCACCCTCTGAATTTCAAATTTTGCTTCTAAGTCCTTGTACAGCTTCACTACCCGATCTGTCTCTCCTTTATACTTATCCACATTTAAGCTTGCCTTGAATAAGTCCTTCATGCGTTGGTTTTGTAGGTCTTCAATCTCAGCCTTGGCCCTCTTCAACTCAGCTCTTAGAATATCTACTTCAGACGGGACCACCTTCAGATGTTCCTCCAAGGATTTAGCCTGGCTCAGAGTTGGTGGTAAAATTTTGTCATTCATACTGACACGTCTCCAAAGATCATAATCAGGGGTGAACATACACTGACTGTCGAACTCAATTTCCATGAGGTAGCAATGCTTCCATGAATCGTTAATAATTTGGATCTTCTCTCTGAACTCCTATTGGAATTCGAATTCTGATAGGTCAAGACCTGTAGTGAAGGGAACAAACTGCCGAAAGCCATACTGTCGAGACACTAGTAAGGGAGCACAACCAATTCCACCCCATAGGCCTAAAAGCATCAAATAATCATAATCCCCATATCTATACAACACCTTGGTGCGACCCATCCTTGGAACTCTCCATACAATGTCTTGATCACGACGATCCCGGTAGATATCAACCCACTTGTTCCTCTTAGCTACTGGCCACTTCTTTGCCAGAAATTCTTGGAGTGGAGAAAAATTTAGGGAGTGTATATTAGACAAGGCTAGGGTCGGACACTGCCAGAAATGGCTAAGGGCCCAAACCTGGAGCAAATGTTCACATCCTCTAAAACGCAGACCTTCTAGCTTGCGGCATGCGTTCAAAGAAATAAATGTTTCTGCTAGTACAGCTGGCACTGGGTTGGTTTCCCTTTTCAACTGGTCGAAGAAATCTAACATGGTCACATTGATATTGCCCAATACCCTTGGGAAGATGACTAAGCCGTAAATTGCCATAGCCAAGAGATCCACTCTCTTTTCCTTATCTGGATGAGTGGGAATTATGTTTCAGATGCTCCACCAAGGGAATGAAAAGCTGCCCCCTCTTTTCTGTATCAGTCCTTTTACCCAACTTTCCCCCATGCCAGCAAAAGTTTTGAGCCTCAAGTGAGCATTCTTGTTCTTAAGCGGTTTGGCATAGACTCGGTCCTTCTTTACCTTGCGTAGGTTGAAAAGTGCAAAATACTCCTCAAATGTAGGCATCATATCCTCACCATTAAAAGTAAAACAACAGTACCCAGGATTCCAGAACTGAATCAATGCTTTGAGGAATGGTTCATCCACCTCTACATGTAGCAGATATGCTATTTCACCGTAAGTATCAAGGAACAATTGCTTTGTTGCATAGTCAAAATGGCCCCAAATCTCTCGTAGCTCATGTACACTATTCTATTTGACACTTATATGGGCATACTCTGATGTTTCTGTCTTGTGATCAAATGTCAAACTATCCCCATGTGCTCGCTGGTTGACCTCAGACCAGTGACGTACATCCATATTGTCTTCTTCCTTCTTTAAGTACCTCATATCCATGACAAGAGTTGTTTTCTAATCGAGCAAATGTCTTAAGAATCAACCCTTCTAGATATTGAATGAGGATGCAAACATGCAAAACAAAAACAAGACAAGAGAAGGAAATGATTAATACTTTAAAAAAACAAGGTCCAAAATAATTTTATTGTACAAATAGTAACTGGGCAGCGCATTCCAATACTTCTGAACATGTCTCCATGGACTATTCCTACAAAATAATTTTGACCAAAATCACAGCCTAGGGTTTTACACATGGCTCTAATGAGGTGGGCTTCTAAACTCTCACACAAGTTGGGTTCTAAAAAGGGTTCCCGAATTATCCTCCCTATCCCCTATTAAGGGTAGCAAGACCCCTGATTCACACCCATTATAGGCTTCAAACGAATCAGGTTCAACTCAGGGAGACCCACTCCTACGCCCATACAAAGGATCAATATCCACACGGGGACATAGAGCGTAGGCCTCAGAGGTACTTTCTAGGCCTATACGGAGAATCAATATTCCCACGAGAGTAATATCGTTTTCCCCCTACTTAAACGATCGGGACAAAGTTCGGGCTTAGAGCTTGGATTTAAGTCTTAAATGCGTAAAATAAAATTAAACTTATAAATGGACAATTAAGTTAAGCTTTACTTTAAATTGCAAATTTCGACATTAAAACAAGATGTAACAGACTTGTGGCCTGACTCTTTTTTTGTAAAAAACAAAAAATGTCCCCAGCCGAGTCGCCAAGCTGTCACAACCTCTTTTCAAGGGGTCCTGACATTTTAAAATCAAAACAACGGAGTCGCCACCAATCTTTAATGAAGATGTGATTGGATCACCTAAAAACAGGTTATTTTAATAAAAACATTTTTATTTTATTAAAACAACAAATTTTGTCTACGAAAACACAAAAGCGGGTTCGAGAGTCGGTTACGCGTGGGGAAGGGTTAGCACCCCTACGACGCCCAAAAATTAGTACCTTGTCGGTTACAAAAGGTTTTAAAGTCGGATTTTGCGAATCGATGTAAACCTTAAATTATTGTCCATTCATAAGTTTAATTTTATTTTAATGGCCTTACTATTCGAAAATGAACTCCAATCACCGCCAACACTTCTAGCGCTAACCCTTCATTTTCGTTTAGTAAGACACCACGTTACTTTAATTTCACTTTTTTTAACAAACAAGTATAGAAGCTTAATTTGTTGAAGATTTTTATTTATTCTAAGTTAAAACTTATTAATCCTAAATAGAACTAAGTGTTTTTCCTATTTAAGGGTTTGAATTTTATTAAGCGTATTTTATTCCTTATGAAGAAAGTTTTATTTCAAAGAAGTCTCTATCTAAGGTTTGATGAACCTATTCCTAAAGCCAACTTAACACTAAAGCTAAAGAAAACAAAACAAGAAAAGAAGCACGATTTAAAACCCGAAATTCTTAATGGGCTTGGTTTAGTGTTTATTTTATTTTGAAAAGGTTTTTAATATTTAATTTTTTTATTTTACTTTTGAGTTTATTTGAAGAGAGGGTTTTTTTGTTTGATTTTATTCTTTTTCATATTCGATAAGTTTTTTTTAATAATTTGAAAGGTTTTTATTATTTTTTTATTTTAAAAGCTTTTTATTCGGAACGCTATTTTTTATATTTTAAAGCTTTTTTATTCAAAATGTTATTTCTTTTTTTGTGTTTTTTAAATGTTATTTCTTTTTTGTGTTTTAAAACTTTTTATTCAAAATGTTATTTTTTTATTTTAAAACTTTATTTCTTTTTTTGTTTTTTTAAAAAGTTATTTCCATTTTCTAAGCCTTTTTTTGTTAATTTTGAAAAAAGTTTTTTTCTTTCTTTTATTCTTTTTATGTTTTAAAGTCTTTATTCGAAATATTCTTTTTAAAGATTTTTTATTTATAAATTTTAAACCTTTTTTTAAAAAAAAATATTTTATGTTTAAAAAACCTTTTTTACATTTTTAAGAAAATTTTATTTGTAAGTTTTGGGAATCCTTTTTTTAAGATTTTGAAAAAAAACATTTCAACAAACACCAATTTAAATTTTTTTAGAGATCAAATGAATCAATCATTATTTTTATTTTTTATTTTTCTTTTTGTAAGAAACATCATTTTTAATTTTTTTTAGAAGATCAAATGAATCAAACATCATTTTTTTTAAAAAAAGTGAACAACATATTCTTGATGTTTTTTTACCAAGACAATCACATAACATTAAATATTAGAAAATCAACCAAACCAACATCAAATACATCTTGCAAAAAAAGAACATTAACCAAAAATAAGATGAATAAATTTGAAAAAAAAGAGAAAAGAATTTATACCGATGAAACGACGAGTTGCTAGCTTCTATTCCTTGCGAAAATTTGAACCAATGCTGCCCAAAACTTGAATAAATTCCAGCAGCCTCCCAATAATTTTTTTGAGCATTTTTAGATTTTTTCTTGTGTGTTCAACAATGGTAAAAAGGGCACTATTTATAGGGTTTGGGGGGGATTGGGATTCAAGGCAATTTGGGGACAAAATCCCCATTTTCGTCCCATAAAATCATCCCAGCTTTAATTTGTTGAAATTCAATCTAAATTTCATCTGATTTGCTCCAATTTGGGAGATTTTGCACCCTAATTTAATTAGGGTTCGAACCCATTTTCTTCCTTGTTTTGCAGGTTTTCGGCGATGGAGGTGGACGGCAACGGCGGCGTTGGAACGACCAGGGTGTGGTGAACTGCCTGGCACCACCGGCGATGGCCGTCGTGGCCTAGGCGTAGCGGTGGCAAGGCAGCAGCTGCTACCCAGCAGCTTCGATCGGGGGGTTTGGGGAAGAAACCCACGCGCGTGCAGCGCACACGCCAGGCGTATGGCCGCGCGTGGGTCCCCCTTTTTTACTTTTTTATATATATTATTTTTTATTTTTTATTTTTTTATTTTAAAAATTAGTGACAACAGAGACAAGGAAAAATGCCTAGGGTTGTTGAGCATGTTTTGGGAACAAGTGGTTTGGTTTTCAAATGGTTTTAATTGCATCATTGTTTCATGAGCATCCTCAATAAGATGTGTGCTTACGCTCTCTTTTTCCTAATAATGCAGAGCATTAAAGTTTGGGGGCTGCAAAGACAAGGTTTAAAGCGATCCAAGACAAGGACTACTTTGAGTATGAACTCGGTTTATGTTTTCGGTTAATAAGGTAATGTGTTCGCCATATTTTGGGGATTTGAAATTCTATTTTCCCATGGTTTTAAGCATGTGAAGTGCTGGATTTTATGATTGGTTTGATATTGATGAGCTTGTATGGATCCTTGCTTATAATGATGCTAGATGAGTGCTTAGGAATACATCTAGTTAATTTGGAATGGTTGCCATGTTTTGATGATTCAAGCAAGTTTGTTCTGATGCTTTAGATGTGTAAGCATGATGAGTATGCCTTAAAAGTGCCTAATGTGAGTTGTGGTTGTTTGGTATAATGATTTAGGAAGCATGCCTATAGAATACCTTGGGGTGTATGAATGCCATGTAATGTTATTGGTTCTGTATTGTTTTAGCTAGGAATGTATCTTAGTAATTGTATAAGTGTTTGAAGCATGTTAGAGTGTTTTTGGTCATCGTCAAAGTGTGTTTAGAAAGCAATTTGGGACATTACAGGTCTAGGCGTACCGGTACGGGAGTCCCTGTTTCGGTATGAGTAAGCCATTTCAGGCTTACCGTACCGGTACGCGGGCAAGCGTTTCGGTACAAGCCTAGGCAAATTTGGCTAGCGTTTCGGTACAATAGAGGGTGTTTCGATACGGTACATGGATTTTATGAAGGGCATTTCGATATGCAGGGGCGTATAGGAACGAGTTTTAGCTACTGGAATCTGGGTTTTGAAAATTACTAAGGCTGTAGTTAATTATGTTATTTTGGAATATTTGGAAGTTTTTGTTTCTTTCATTTTGGTCCCTGAGTTTTGTGAATGCAATTGTATGAGTTTGGATGATCATTTTGACCTGGAATTTGACATGTAAGCATGTAATTGGACTAATTGAGGATTGGTAACCTTAATTTCAGTTTTGGTACTTAAATTTATCATATTTGCATTTTAGTCCCTAAAATGTATGTTATGCAATTGGTTGCCTTTTCGTGGTCCGTTTCCTTTGAAAATTCACCTGCTACAAGTATGTACACTTAGGTTTAATAATATGCATCTAGACAAGATAAAAAGGGAAAAAATGCACCAGTTTTCGAAATCTTTCTTTGGTTTGCTTCGACAAACTTAATGTAGTTCTCTCGGTTCGGTTGGCCGTCTAGGCTGGGTCGATGGGGTTATACAATGTCTGGTCAACGGTCGATCAACCCTGGTCAACATCAGTCAATGGCCAGACGATCTGGTATGACACTGTGTAGGATAGAAACGATGCACCAGCGAGCAGTTATCAGGTGTGGCAGGGTGCACAGGCTTATGGTGCACCTGGGTAAGCATCATCCAGTGTGGCATGGTGCATAGAAGCATATGTGCACCCGTCCTCTAGAGTTGGTGCATGCCTACTCTCAGGGGCAGCGCGTGGAGGCGTGTGTGGTGCCTTTCGACGGTCAGACAGCGGCGGCAAGCTCATGTCTGACTGTCCTAGCGCCAGTGAGCACGTTAGTGACCTCAGTTTTTGGTTTTAACCGCTGGAACAATCGCTTTTCAATATTCTAAATCTTTTCTCTCTCCACCCCCTTCCATGGCAGCTTTGTTGGCAATGCTACTGGCATCGGTACTTTTTATACGGCGAGGGGAACACAATGGTGGTGCACGATAGCTGTAGTGGTTGTAGATCAAGGCAGAACCCAAGGGGGAAGAGGGAAAAAGAAAGAAAAAGGGGAAAAGGATAAATGTTTGAGATATTTTTTCCCCTTTAGGCAGCCAACCCTCTATATCTTCCCTCTCAAAATAATATTGGGTAAATTCTCAACAAACCCACCTTTTATCCCTTGTTTTTCTCTCAAGCCCATAACATTATTTTCTTTACGGACTAGTCCCCAAATCATCAACTCGATCCTTAATTCTCTCATCCATTTAAATTAAATCCTTAGACTTAATTATGCTAACCCGAATTCGAGAGATCCAACTCGAATATAAAAAATTTGGGCCGTTACAGAAGGATATTTATAATTGTTGTCTGATATATTCCAAAGCAAGCGAGCGGAAATAAACAAAGAATCATATGAGCGTCCGTCACTTTCAAGAAGTGTGATTAAAGGAATTAGCTCAATGATCACCGCTTCCAAGGCAAGCAAGCTAAAATAAACAAAGGATCGTATGAGCGTCCGCCACTTTCAAGAAGTGTACATAAAAGAATCAGCTCAACGGCTGCATCTTCCAAAGCAAACGAGTGAAAATAAACAAAGGATCCGTAAGAGCGTATGCCACTTTCAAGAGGTGTGTATAAAAGAATCAGCTCAACGATCACCATTTCCAAAGCAATCAAGCAAAAATAAATAAAGGATCATATGAGCGTCCGCCACTTTCAAAAAGTGTGCATCACCACTTCCAAAGTAAGAGAGAGAAAATAAACAAAGGATCATATGACCGTTCACCACTTTCAAGAAGTGTACATAAAGGAAATATCTCAACGATCGCCGCTTCTAAATTAAGCGAGCCAAAATAAACAAAGGATCGTATGAGCGTTCACCACTTCCAAGAAGTGTGCATAAAGGAATCAGCTCAATGATCACTGATCGCACTCACTCTAAGCTAGCGAAGCTGCTTCAAGATTAGAAAAGTTGCCTATAGCGAATAATAATATAACATGAATGCAGGTGGTCTTTATCCACAAAGCAGACACCGATTTACGTTGCAACCAAGAATTGCCGTACGCAAGAGAAGCAAAAAATCTATCTATTAAAAATTAGTACACATACAAACGAGTCAATACAAATTAAGTGAACATAACGTTCCCAATACTAACAAAAATAAACTTTTTTGTACAAACAAAATAAGAAAAATATACAATTATAATTCCACATAAAGCGCATACAGAGCTATTTGAGAGGTTTTTTTGCAAACCCAATCTAGAGAAACCCATAGATCACCAGTATGTCCCCTTATTGAGGTAAAGGGGGTCTCTTAATGTAGCATGAAGAGTACATTCAGATGACATATGCTTCTCCAATCTTCGCTCTAGCTCCGCCTCGAGAATCATCTGGTGCGAGCCATCAGTCATCACGATTGCCGCCGTCACAAGCACCACCCCAACAATACATGTTCGGGAAAATGGCGCGAGCCTATCACATTCACAGGTCTGATAAACTGATCTACACCTGTCGCGTCCCGATGTAGTTTCGAACACCAACACACAATTGTACTTGGAGAACCTTACGCTCAAGATATCCTGAGCACACTGTGTGTTGGCCTTTCTCACTACAAGTAGCTACTCATAACCTTCTGAACTCTATTGTTTGTTGATATTAATAACCCACATACCAAATAATGCACTCCTTCCCCCCTCAGGATCTACAAAATGACGTTTTTGCATACCCCTCATCACTATAGATATATTTTCTTTTCCTCTCCTCAAGCGAGAATAAAAAAGACAAAAAAAAAGAAACAATAAACAAAATAAAGTCTGCAAATGAAAGAGTACGTCGCTCATAAAGTAGTTTATGAAAACACAGATCCAAAAGAGTCCTACTTATAGTAGGAAAATGAGAATACTAAACCAAGGCGTTTCACATTCAAATATGGGAAAATGTTGAGGTAAATATTTAATGTCCATATTCTAAAATCTCGAGCATATAAACAAGATCACACAACTCTCAAAAGTCTAATAAATTAATGCACCAATAATCGCGTGCACATATAAAGGCCAATCAAAACCTTCTTTTGTTGTCATGGTCTGCCTTGAATAGTCTAATCATCATAAAGAATTAATAAAGCGCCACATATAATACAGGAGACCCAAAGAACGTGATCATAGTCGAAAATAACACATTTAATAAATTAACAACAAAAAGCCAGATCAAATTGCACTAATAGCAAGGATTGCCCACGATGAGTTAGAAGATCGCCGTTATGCGATCCCTCACACCCTAGATGGCAATCAAAAGCGCAACTAAGAGATTACAAATGATAGGAATAACAAGTAAATACAACAGCAATCTGGAACACCATACCCAGGCGAAGAAAATATAACATAAGCATTTTCTAGTTGTGAAGGAAACTTAAACAAAATAAAACAAAGTCAAATCACAGCTTAGATAGCGCAAGAACCATGTCATGTTTGTTGATCATGTTTTGCAGCTAAAGAAATTAAATAGAGCTTCCTGATAGCATCAAAGGAAAATAATTAAACAAATTCTTGGCCCTAAAAAGCGGGCCACCTCTATACAAAAGCATATATATATATACAACATCAACAACTACATACTTTCGCTACAATCGCCCAACACATTACTACTATCTATTACATCCGCAGCGCCACTGTGATCGTTAAATAATGAGGACGTGTTTGGATCAAAAGTAGAAAGGACCTTAGTATTTCTATACTTTATTACGAAGTTTTCCTACGAAGGCCTAGAAAGATCTTTCAAGTCAAAATCAATGGCTACTTCACAAAGAGCGTCAAAGTCCACATTATTGATGTTTAAAGGACCACGTGCCAATTGAAAGCTAAGAATAGAAGCATTGTGAGCTTTGCCCATTCCTTTGATCATAAAGGTGGAGGTCGCATCTGCAATTGCCTTAATTCTCTCAGCCACCTCAATGGCGTAGGTAGCTTTTAGCACCATAATCTCATTTTTATGAGACTCTTATGTCTTAATTAGCCTCATTGTAAAATCCGCAAAGCTTTCACCTGTTGCATTCTTTGACTCTCTAGCTCTTCTTTCAGACCTTGAATTTCAATTTTCAAACTTTGTTCAGTAGCCTGCAATATCTTTTTTCTTAATTCTATGAGCACGATCAAACTCAACCTCCTTTTTAGAAATTTCTTCTGCATGCTTTCTATGCAACTCCCCTATACGTACCCAAATATTAGCCTCAAGTTTCTTTTGCAACTCCTCTAAATGAGTACTATAACCCTCCACTTTTGATCGCATCCTCTTATTTTCTTCAAGAAGAGCATCATAACCTTCCGCCTTTGAGCCCAACTATTTGTTTTCTTCAAAGAAGGCCTTTGTGTTCCTCTCTATGTTAAACTAAACATGGCTCAGCTCCTGAAAAAGACCTCAAGCCGCTCAACAGTTCTTTTGATACTGTTGCAAGGTTTTGAAGCACCAAAACTACTAGAGTATAGTTTATATAGCCTTCTAGAAGCATATTCGAGATGGAACCACCTCTTCATTTTTTGGAAGTCCTCTCCAAGGAAAGAATGCCCCTTATGGAGAAAGAGACTCACAACCCTAACCAGAAGGAATAACTACAGGTGATGACATCAAAGGAGTCATCGCAGTCTCCGACAAACCCACGACTTCAACAAGTGCGACCATAGGGGGTTCATTTCCCGTAGAATAGTGAATAAGAAGATAATCTATGATAGAAACCCCTACGAAGATACCAACAAACAAAATCCATTACAAAATTAAGTAGCGAAAATACCAAATTAAATGCAATGACACACTAATCAACACACCTGAAGACGTACAAAAAATAGACAAAATAGTACTTAACCAACTGTGTAACCCCCTCTACCCGGCCTAGACGCCCGACCGAATCGAGAGTGCCACATTAGGTTTGCCAAAGCAAATCGAAGAAAGGTTACGAAAAGTCGGTCCATTTTTTTCACTTTTATCTTATCTAAATGTAAATTAATGTTTCTACATGTTCATACTTGCAGCGGATAAGTTCACAAATGAAACGAGTCACAAATGGCAATCAATTGCATCATATTCAAAATTGAGGACTAAAAAAATACTTTAAATTACAAAACCAAAACTGAATTTAAGATTACCAATCCTCAATTAGTCCATTCACATGCACACATAACAAATTTCAGGTCAAAATGATCATCCATGCGCATTCAATTACATTTTCGAGACGTAGGGACTAAAATGCAAGAAGCCAAAAACTGACTTCCATGACATTACCTGAATAAACTGCCTCACGTACCGATACGTAGGTAGCCGTACCAATACAGAGCAACCATGTGTATCGGTACACAATGTACCATATCGGTACGCCACATCAATATGTATAGTATTAAATCCGTTCCGGTACGAGCCCCTTGGTGCATCGGTACACAGGTTTTCCTTCAAAAAGTGATTTTATAGTAACGAATCCCCGTACCGGTACACTCCATCCTGTACCAATACACCAAGCTTGAATTGCCTAACCGTAACGGTACTCATATACCCGTACCAATGCTGCCTACCTTAGTTTACCTTTGCATACCAATACGGTCCCTTATGTATCGGTACTCAGAAGCCTGTAATGTCATTTTCTACAAATTTTTCACCTAAATCTGATGCATTTAGCTCCTAGTAACTTACATACTTGGATACAAACATTCAACAATACCTATATCAACCCTTGTACCAGGTTTAACCACCATACAAGCTCACGTTACCCAAAAGAATCAATCTAAAGGCATGCTCCCTAAAGCATTTCACCAAACATACCAAAAAGACCAACTAAGCAATTATCAGCAAGAACACCATACCAACATCAAATTAATACCATACTCAATAAGATTAGCACATCTAAGTACACCATCAAAGCAAGACCATCTAGATGCATACCTAGAAGACCTCACAACATCAACCATAGGTAATAATGCACAATGAACTTAACAACATCAATCAAAATCCAAAATCACAGCATTACACATGCTTAGAACTAGGGAAAAATAAAATTACTATTCCCAAAATCCTTGGCGAACACATTACCTTATTAACCAGAAACTAAAACCGAGTCCATACTCAAAAGCCTTGTCTTTGGATCACTTAATCCTTATCTTTCTTGCCACCAAGCTTTAATGCTCTGCATCATTAGAGAAAAGAGAGCATAAGCACACTTGCTTAGTGAGGATGCTCATAAAGATGATGCATTAAACAAAACCTTGAAAGGCAACTCTTGTTTCAAACCATGTTTAAATCCCAAAGCATTATAAAATAGGTTCAACATTAGAATTCTCCTATATTGACAATTATAGTGACCCCGGATAGCCGACCACTGTCCTTGATTAGCCGACCGCTAACCTTTAGTTAACCGACCATTAACTTTACACATCAGATACACGGATCTCTCTTAATGACCGACCATCATCAAGACTACCCCATGCCGACCGCATGACTTTACAACCTATCCTACCTCAAGCTTTACATCAATAAGGGGAACCGACCGCTCAACCCAAGTGATGCGGTCGGCATGGGGTAGTCTTAATCCCATGATCGATTTTTAACCATATTATAGTGTACTTTATCCTATGGCATGCCAACTATATCTGAATGTTTTCTCACCTTGTCACATAGCCAATATATCATTTACAAAACCATTTGCTCACTGTTTTACAATACATTACACAAAATCCCCATATATGCAAATCACATTGCCATAGCAATATCACATTCCCAACCGGAATAAAAACCAATGCTCACTAGCATTAAATATACCTTTAAGCCTCTGTATATGTACTTTAAAATCATGCATTAACAGTAGGCAAAGCAAACCACGTTTGCAACTAAAAAATGAATCATTCATACTCATATCTGAACCGATATTGAAGAGCAAAAGAGGGAAACCTACTTCTGAGCTTAGGTAAGTGTTTCAAACTTATCCTAAACTCCCAAAACCACTTTCAAACCTTTGAAAGACTTTTAAGACCGTTTCCACTCACCAATTTCACTTCACCTTGTTTGTTACCGCGAATCAAGCTCCCGATGTAACACCCTAAATCGGGCCTAGGAAGGTTACCAAAATCTAAGCTATTGACTAATTAAGTCGTGTGCTAATCAAATTGAAAGAATTAGGAGTATGTAACATGGAGATATTAGTTAATTTTTTATAGAATTACCCTTATTAGACTAATTAAGTCTAGGATCAAATTGAAATAAAAGGAAGAAAAGATAGCTAATGGCTAAAGGACTAAAATGTTATAGCTAACAAGTTAGAGTGCCAAATTAAAAGGGCCAAATTGAAACAAGAGTGAAACAACAAACTTGCATGTGTAATTAGACCATTATTCTATAATGGAATACATGTGGAAAGGATTATATACATGTGGCAATTAAGTAAGAATAACAGCTGGCCATGTTGGTGAATGAAAGAGAAAAACAAAATCATCTTCTTCCTTCCTTCATCCTCCATAGCCGATTCTTGAGAGAATAGTGAGAGATAGTTGATTGTTTGATCAAAATAGCTTAATTGAAGGAGTTAGTTTGAATAGCTTCTTGTTAGGAAGGTAAAATGCTTGATTCTTCACTTCAATTTCATGTTGAAACTTGAATTTGTGATGTTCTTGATGCCTAGCTTGAATAGGATAATTGTAATATTTGTACAAACAAGCTTGTTGTCCAGATTTGAATTCATGTATATATATATATATATATGTATCTTGAATGTAGAATGTGTATGGTTGCTGGAAAATTTACTTGGAAGTTGCTGGAAAATTTTGGTACTAAATTGGTATGACTTGAATGTAACATGGCATGAAAACTGTTTTGATCACATTGCTAGTGAAAATTGTGTAAACATGCTTGATTATATAAAATGCTCTGTTTTGATCACATTGGTAGGTGAATAAAACCGACCTAGACTTGTATGAGTATGTATATAAGTTGAATTAACATGTTAGAAGTACCATCCAAGTGATTAAAGAAGCTAGAAACTCAAACTAGTGTAATTTGCCCATAATACTCTATTCTGGGCAGTAACTTTGAAAAATTACCATAAATTTTACAAAGAGAATTTAAGGCTGGAAATATTATGGATAATTCCTTAACATATCTAAATTCATTAGAAGAAAACATAATTGAATTCTGGATTGTAGAATGAAATGTAGAGAAGAAACACTAAGGACAGTGCAAACTGTCCAGTGTTGTAAATTGCCCTATCTTTAAACTAAAAACTGTATTAATTGGAAAAGAATTAAAATGCAAGGCCTATATGGTTAGAAAGATAATTAAGTTAGCTTTACAACGGTGTAACGGAATAAAATATATGAATGTTTAAGCAAGTAATGCACATGCTGCCAGGCAGTAGCAGCAGCAGCCTTGATGTTTTGAAATGAATGAATTATGTGTATTGTTGCCCTATTTTGAAGAAATGAATGTACCTTGTTTGACATGTGTTCACTTGTATGAATTGATAGAGCAAGGAGTAAACCTTGTGTAAGAAGAAAGGAGTGGCCAAGCTAGTGGAAAACACAAAGGAGTTTGGATCCAAGATTAGCTAAGATTGGAGTATTGTGTGTGTAGTTTAATATAGGGTTAGGACTTAGGTCCTAACCAAAGATGCATATTTACTTCTTGTTATTTTATGTTATGTTAATACACTTGATTTAAGCTTGGTTGTGATGAAAAAGAGGAAGAATGGATTAAGCTAAAAAAGCTTGAGATCTAATAGTAATATGTATGTTGTTAAACCATCTAGGAAGAAAAGTGAAAATAAATGCTTGAACCTTGATTCCTTGATTGTGATCATTTCGAATGAGTGCTTAAATGTACTTTTATGGTATAATTACTTGTTAACATATGTTAATTAAAGATCTTGCTTGATGCCTAAGAGATGGCATATGTTAATTGCTTGCTTGAATGACAAGATTAAATTGCAAAGTGTAGAGCTAAGGCTCAATTGGCCTAAGGGATGTGTATATGAACATGATCATACAATGCATCACTTGAATTGATCCTTGAATAAGATATTGCTTGACATAAACATGTAATACTTGAATAAGTGATTCATAATTGAACAAAGCCTTGGTTTTTAGTGGTCATAGGTAGAAGGGCATGCCTTAGGGTCTAGAGCTCATTGTGTAAGGGTGGCCTACGGTCCAGGGCTAAGGCCCTTAATTGGCGATAGACGGAGGGTACGATTGTGTGGTCTTTGGCGATATTAGGTGGATTGACCAGTACTATGGTACATGTTGCATACTACGATACATCTTGTGATGGTAGTTGGTTGGAGACTCGATTACCTGGACAACTAAATACCAAAGGCATAAACTAAAGAAAGCAAATGAGAAATAATTAAAGAATAAAGCTTACTTGATACTTGAAATTACATGATACTTGATTAATGAG
Source organism: Hibiscus mutabilis (assembly GCA_019671005.1). Classification (NCBI taxonomy): domain Eukaryota; kingdom Viridiplantae; phylum Streptophyta; class Magnoliopsida; order Malvales; family Malvaceae; genus Hibiscus; species Hibiscus mutabilis. The sequence goes on along the minus strand of CM033733.1, from coordinate 20,273,592 downwards.
TAAAGCTTACTTGATACTTGAAATTACATGATACTTGATTAAAGAGTAAAACTTTCTTAATACTTGAACATCTTGCTACATGAGTACTATTATAAACTTGTATTGAATGTTAAGCTTGAAAAGAAAAGGGATCATATTTGACTTGAGATGTATGTATATTGCTTGAATATGTAATTGTCTTGAATTGAAATGTGTATATTGCTTGAGCTTGTTACTTGACTTGAAATGAAGATTTAGCAAAGCTTGAGTTCGAATGGTTTCAACCTTGATTAGGTTCAAACTTAGCTAATTGATTCAAGTCTTATAAATTGGTTAGAACTAGTTACTACCTCACTAAGTACATTCTTGTACTTATCACTCTCGTTTCCACTCTTCCCAAACTACAGGTTAGTTGATTTGAAGCATTCTCCTGATTTTGAAGCTTTTTTTTGCGCCCGAAGCAAAGTACAAGCCAAGTTAGAGTATGGATCCACACATATAATTTGTAATGCTCCTAGTTGGTGGCACCTAGTCTTGTATATAGTTAAACTAGGTCATGCATTTTGCTACTTGAATGTTTGTATATATGAATGATTATGGCTTCTAATGTTTTGAATGGGCTTATCATACTATGAACTTGTTGGTTAATGTGAAACCAAACAGTGAACTCTAATTGTATGTATTGGAAGTATTTTGCTGCGCATAATGATATATGTATATTGAATGTTCAAAGACAATTGATATAGCCTTGTACCATTTGAATAACTTGTGAAATATGATAGTCTTGTATGATCATACCATGTGTATATGTATTTTTATAAGTTGAATGGTAAATTGTCGAATGGTAAGGTTGGAATATTGCTTGCTTGGAATCAAGGTATGTTAAATTGAACATGTTTAATATATTATGTATCAAGATATGAAACAATGAAATGAATTGGAAGCATGTTGCTCTTAAGCTATTCAAATGATGATGTGGTATGATGATGCAAATTGAAATTTTTTGTAACCTATAATGTATGTAAAGGTAATTACTTACATGTTAAGTAATGAATGTTTGGTTACTTGTTAGATAAGTAACTCATCTAATAGGGATGAGTTAGCCTTGTTCTTGCTTGTAATGTACTTGGTAACGCTCCCGAACCGGTTTACTACTAACCCCGGGTAGGGATGTTACATTTATTGGTATTAGAGCTTTTTTAGTCAGTTCTAAGACTAAACCAGGCTATGTTGCATCATATAGGTTACTTGTATAGCTTGAGTCTTTGCTTAACTAAACTGAATTCCTAATTGTTCTATTTAAATGTAGAATGTCTGAAAAAAGGCTCGCTCGGGGCGATGAAAGTCCCGTAGGCTCCTCGAATGAAGGAGATAGTATGAGGATGGAGCAAAATCCTCCACAGCAACGAGCTGAACCTAGAGCCCAAGCTGCTCCTCAACAGGAAGCTCTTGCTATAAATCTTGTGCAGCATGAATGTCTCCTAAGTATGAAAGAGATGTTCGATCATCTTGTAACTACTTTGAAATGAAACCATCATATTCATCCTCTTGTTGCTATTCCAACTAGAGCCTCGATTGATAAACTGGCTCAACACCGGGCTTATACCTTCACCAATACTGATGAAGCCAATCCTGAAGTAGCTAAGTATTGTTTAGAGGACACTACTCGAATCTTGACCAAACAACTGCCATGTTCTGATGAACACAAACTCGAATGTGCTATAGCCCTGTTGGCAAATGAAGCTTTGAGCTGGTGGGAAACCACTACCCTGACTGCTCCTGCTGAAGATGTAACTTGGAAATTCTTCCTCGAGGAATTCAAGAAGAAATACATCAGTGAACAATACATGGCCGAACACCAGAAGTGTTTCTTATACCTCAAGCAAGGTGGCCGACCTATCGAACAGTACGTGAGTGACATTTGAAAATATTGCAAATACGGGTCGGAATACATCAAGACTGATGTTGACAAGTGTATGATGTTTATTGATGGATTGAATGATGAATTAAGTCCAATATTAACTGCCCTGGGTATCACTGACTTCCAAAATTTGGTGAATCAGGCCATTGCAACCGAGGTGAAGATGAAAGCCTCTGAGAAATGCAAAAGTGGAAACTCCTAAAAAGACAAGCGGTCAAGGAATGATGACAAGCCTCACTGGCAGTCAAAGAAGTCCAAATATTCTAAGGATCACTCTTCAAATTACACTCATGCTCATAAAAGCAATTTCATATCGAGACCCGAATCGGTAACCAAGCCTTTAGCCTCATCATCTCTTTTGATAGTACGGGGAATTTCGGTAAAGCTGCTCAATATCCTACTTGCAAGTTTTGCCAAAAACACCATACTGGTCAGTGTAGAAGTCAACAGAATCTATATTACTTATGTGGAGCCTCCGATCACTATATCAGGGATTGTCCTCAGAATCCTAACAAAGTTCTGAATCGAACTCCTACAAATGCTAGCTCAACTCCTTCCATTCGAAACAAAGGTCCCAGACAAGCTCAATCTAGAAATCAGGGGAAAGGTAAAGGACAACATTTGAATGCCCCTACTCACCAGGAATCTTGAGCTCATGCTCGAATCTATCCTATCCGAGGAAAACAAGATGAAGAATCACCTGATGCTATAGCAGGTACCGTTGAGTTAAATTCGACTCCTGTTTATGCTTTAATAGACTCAGGATCCTTCTTTTGTATGCTCAACCTTGATTGAAAAGTTGAACTTAAAGCCTGAAATTGTAAAACAAACCTTGTAGTTTCGAACCCAATAGGGGGAATTACAAACATAAGTCTTATCGGTAGAAATTGTCCCCTGTTCATTCGAAATTTACCCTTTCTTGTTAATCTATATGTACTACCAACCTGTGAGTTCGATCTAGTACTGGGAATAGATTGGTTAAGCAAGCATGAAGCCTGGGTAGATTGCCGAAATAGGAGACTTTACCTCCGGGGTTTAAGAAAGGAATCAATTCTTCTAATTGATAAAAAACCGACCTCAATCTTTGCTACTATGGTCTTACAAGATGAACTTGAATTCGGCTTACCTAGTGTACCTATTGTATCTGAATATCTCGATGTTTTTCCCGAGGAACTCTCTAGTCTCCCTCTAACCAGAAAAGTAGAGTTCGGGATCAATGTCTAACCTAGAACAACTTCGGTGTCCATCACACCTTATCGAATGGCACCTGTTGAGTTGAAAGAACTCAAGAAGCAACTCTAAGAGCTATAAGACAAGGGTTTCATTAGGCCTAGCTCGTCTCCCTAGGGTGCTCCAGTCTTGTTCGTGAAGAAGAAAGACGGGACTATGAGACTCTGTATTGACTACAAACAATTGAACAAGCTTACTATCAAGAATCAATATCATCTCCCAAGGATTGAAGATCTTTTCGATCAACTCAAAGATGTCGCAGTATTCTCAAAGATTAATTTATTATCGGGATACTACCAAATAAGGACAAAAATAGCCTTTCGTACTCGATATGGCCATTTTGAATTCCTTGTAATGCTATTTGGGTTAACGAATGTTCCGCTGCTTTTATGGATCTCATGAACCGTGTATTCAAGCCTATCTTGACAAGTTTGTGGTAAATTTTATTGATGACATTTTGGTGTATTCTCAGAATAAGGAAGAACATTTTTAACACCTTCGAATTGTATTGCAAACTCTCTGAGAACGTCAATTGTTTGCTAAGTTCTCTAAATGCAAATTCTGGCTATCGGAAGCGTCATTTCTTGGACATGTTATCTCGGCAAAAGGGATCAAAGTATATCCAAAAACGATTTAGTCTATCCTGGATTAGAGACCCCCAAGGAATGTTGGTGAGGTCAGAAGCTTTCTCGGTTTAGCTGGGTATTATCAATGTTTTGTCAAGGGATTCTCATCCATTGCTACAAGTTTGACTAAGTTAACCCACAAAGATACACCCTTTGTTTGGTTGGAGAACCAACAACGAAGCTTCGATCAACTTAAACAAGCCCTAACTCATGGTCTGGTTCTCATCCAACCAGTATCAGGTAAGGAGTACACTGTTTACAGTAATGCATCTCATTTGGGACTATGAGGTGTCCTAATGCAAGATGGAAAAGTGGTAGCTCACGCTTCAAGGAAACTAAAACTACAAGAGTCAAACTACCCTGCTCACGATATAGAATTGAAAGCTATCGTGTTTGTACTCAAAGTTTGCAGACATTACTTGTACGGGAGAAATGCAACTTGTTCACATACCACAAGAGCCTCAAATACCTCCTAACTCAGAAAGACTTGAATTTAAGGCAAAGAAGATGGTTAGATTTACTTAAAGACTGTGATTTAGTTATCGACTACCATCCGAGGAAAGAAAACATGGTTGCTGGTGCCCTTAGTCGTAGACCATACTCGTGTAAACCCTTAAATCTAAATCCTAGAATAATTCATCAAAGGAACATTTTGAATTAGATCTTTCTTGACTTGCAAGTAACTATTCAAAAATCTCCCTTAATGATCTTTTCCATTCGTTTATAGCTTCCTTGGCTATCAATGCTTATTTTCATTTATCCAAAGGACGAAAATTCTTGTTTGAACTTCAAGTTCAATCTAGTCTAATCTCGAGAATCAAAGAACTCCAACAAATTGATCCAAATCTTCAGAAGATCATGTCCAAGCTAGACTCTGAGTCTAATTCTGACTTCTCCCTCAAGTAGAATGGACTCCTTTATTTCAAAGATAGAGTATGTGTTCCTAAAAATGAAGAACTAAGATACGAGATGTTACAAGAAGCTCACCAAAGCTCTTTCTCAATTCACCCTGGATTGGTTAAGATGTACAAGGACCTAAAGCCACTATACTGGTCGCCAGGCATGAAATCGGCTATCACATATTTTGTTTCAAAGTGCTTAACTTGCCAGAGGGTCAAAGCCGGGCATCAAGTCCCCACTGGATTGCTCCAACCAATTGAATTCCCTCAGTGGAAATAGGATCAGATTACAATGGACTTCGTTGCTGGTCTTCCTTCCACTCCAAGAAAGAATGATGTTGTGTGGGTGATTGTTGATGGATTCACAAAGTTTACTCATTTAATCCCTATTCAAATGAACATGAGCTTGGAAACCTTAGCCGAGCTATACATCCGTGAAGTGATTCGATTACACGGTGTACCTACAGCTACAATCTCTGGTCGAGACTCTAGATTTGCTTCACGATTTTGGAATTCCTTGCAAAAAGCCCTTGGAACCAAAGTGCATTTGAGCACATCCTTTCATCCTCAATCAGATGGAAAATCTGAAAGAATCATCCAAGTACTTGAAGACATACTACGTGCTTGTGTTATAGACTTCGGAAAGAACTGGGAGAAATCTCTACCCCTAGTAGAGTTTGCTTACAACAATAGCTACCAGACATCTATCCAGATGGCTCCCTACGAAGCTCTATATGGAAGGAAATGTAGAACTCCTTTATGTTGGTCTGAATTGTGAGAAAACAAGGTATTGGGACCTCAATTGCTCAGAGAAACTGAGGAACAAGTGAAGATCATCCATGATCGATTGAAGCAAGCCTTCGATAGACAAAAGGCATATGCAGACTTCAAAATGAGAGACATCCCATACAATGTTGGAGACAAGGTCTTCCTAAAAGTCCCTCATTGGAAGAAAGTATTTCGGTTTGGAGAAAAAGGGAAACCCAGTCCCCGATTCATTGGTCCGTTTGAAATTATTGAAAGGATAGGGCCAGTGGCTTATCGATTGGCACTCCCTAGTGAATTTGATAAGATCCACAATGTTTTCCATGTCTTCATGCTCCGAAGATATAGATCTGATCCATCTCATGTTCTAGAGCCTGAAGAAATAGAGTTGAATCCCAACCTATCATACGAAGAAGAGCCAATACGAATACTTGACAAAGAAGTTAGAAGACTCTAAAACAAGAATGTTCCCTTGGTGAAACTGTTATGGAGGAATCATAAAATGGAAGAGGCAACTTGGGAACATGAGGCTACGATGAGAGATCAATATCCTCACTTGTTCAACTCAGGAAAATTCAAGGACGAATTTATTTTTAAGGGGGCAGAATTGTAACACCCTAAACCGGGCCTAGGAAGGTTACCATTATCTAAGCTATAGGCTAATTGAGTCATGTGCTAATCAAATTGAAAGAATTAGGAGTATGTAACATGGAGCTATTAGTTAAATTGCTATAGAAATACCATTATTAGACTAATTAAGTCTAGGATCAAATTGAAATAAAAGGAAGAAAAGATAGCTAATGGCTAAATGACTAAAATGTTATAGCTAACAAGTTAGAGTGGAAAATTAAAAGGACCAGATTGAAACAAGAGTAAAACAACAAACTTGCATGTGTAATTAGACCATTATTCTATAATGGAATACATGTGGCAAAGATTATATACATGTGGCAATTAAGTAAGAATAACAGCCGGCCATGTTGGTGAATGAAAGAGAAAAACAAAATCATCTTCTTCCTTCCTTCATCCTCCATAGCCGATTCTTGAGAGAATAGTGAGAGAGGGTTGCTTGTTTGATCAAATTAGCTTAATTAAAGGAGTTAGTTTGAATAGATTCTTGTTAGGAAGGTAAAATGCTTGATTCTTCACTTCAATTTCATGTTGAATCTTGAATTTGTGATGTGCTTGATGCCTAGTTTGAATAGGATAATTGTAATATGTGTACAAACAAGCTTGATGTCCAGATTTGAATTCATGTATATATATATATGTATCTTGAATGTAGAATGTGTATGGTTTCTGGAAAATTTACTTGGAAGTTGCTGGAAAATTTAGGTACTAAATTGGTATGACTTGAATGTAACATGGCATGAAAACTGTTTTGATCACATTGCTAGTGAAGATTGTGTAAACATGCTTGATTATATAAAATGCTCTGTTTTGATCACATTGGTAGGTGAATAAAACCGACCTAGACTTGTATGAATATGTATATAAGTTGAATTAACATGTTAGAAGTACCATCCAAGTGATTAAAGAAGCTAGAAACTCAAACTAGTGTAATCTGCTCAGAATACTCTGTTCTGGGCAGTAACTTTGAAAAATTACCATAACTTTTACAAAGAGAATTTAAGGCTGGAAATTTTATGGATAATTCCTTAACATGTCTAAATTCATTAGAAGAAAAAAAAATTGAATTCTGGATTGTAGAATGAAATGTAGAGAAGAAACACTAAGGACAGTGCAAACTGTCCAGTGTTGTAAATTGCCCTGTCATTAAACTAAAACCTGTATTAATTGGCAAAGAATTAAAATGCAAGGCCTATATGGTTAGAAATATAATTAAGTTATCTTTCCAACGGTGTAAACCAATTGAAATTCCGATGTACAGAATAAAAGATATGAAAGTAAGTAATGCACATGCTGCCAGGCAGTTGCAGCAGCAGCCTTGATGTTTTGAAATGAATGAATTATGTGTATTGTTGCCTTATTTTGAAGAAATGAATGTACCATGCTTAACATGTGTTCACTTGTATGAATTGATAGAGCAAGGAGTAAACCTTGTGGAAGAAGAAAGGAGTGGCCAAGCTAGTGGCAAACACAAAGGAGTTTGGATCCAAGATTAGCTAAGCTTGGAGTATTGTGAGTGTAGTTTAATATAGGGTTAGGACTTAGGTCCTAACCAAAGATGCATGTTTACATCTTTTTATTTTAATGCTATGTTAATATACTTGATTTTAGCTTGGTTGTGATGAAAAAGGGGGAGAATGGATTAAGCTAAAAAAAACTTGAGATCTAATAGTAATATGTATGTTGTTAAACCATCTAGGAAGAAAAGTGAAAATAAATGCTTGAACCTTGATGCCTTGATTGTGATCGTTTCGAATGGGGGCTTAAATGTACTTTTATGATCTAATTACTTGTTAACATGATATAAATCATGAATTAAAGATCTTGCTTGATGCCTAAGAGATGAGATATGTTAATTGCTTGCTTTAATGACAAGATTAAATTGCAAAGTGTAGAGCTAAGGCTTAATTGGCCTAAGGGATGTGTATATGAACATGATCTTGCAATGTATCACTTGAATTGATCCTTGAATAAGCTATTGCTTGACATAAACATGTAATACTTGAATAAGTGATTCATAATTGAACAAAGCCTTGGTTGTTAGTGGTCATAGGTAGAAGGGCGTGCCCTAGGGTCTAGAGCTCATTGTGTAAGGGTGGAATACGGTCTAGGGCTAAGGCCCCTAATTGGCGACAGACGAAGGATATGATTGTGTGGTCTTTGGCGATATTAGGAGGGTTGACTAGTACTACGGTACATCTTGCGTACTATGGTACATCTTGTGGCGACAATTGGTTGGAGACTCGATTACCTAGACAACTAAATACCAAAGGCATAAACTAAAGAAAGCAAATGAGAAATAATTAAAGAATAAATCTTACTTGATACTTGAAATTACATGATACTTGATTAATGAGTAAAGCTTACTTGATACTTGGAATTACATGATACTTGATTAAAGAGTAAAACTTACTTAATACTTGAACATCTTGCTACATGAGTACTATTATAAACTTGTCTTGAAGGTTAAGCTTGAAAAGAAAATGGGTTATATTTGACTTGAGATGTATGTATATTGCTTGAATATGTAATTGTCTTGAATTGAAATGTGTATATTGCTTGAGCTTGTTACTTGACTAGAAATGAAGATTTAGCAAAGCTTGAGTTCGAATGATTTCAACCTTGATTAGGTTCAAACTTAGCTAATTGATTCAAGTTTTATAAATTGGTTAGAACTAGTTACTACCTCACTAAGTACATTCTTGTACTTATCACTTTCCTTTCCACTCTTCCCGAACTACAGGTTAGTTGATTCGAAGCATTCTCCTAATTTTGAAGCTTCTTTCTTGCGCCCGAAGCAAAGTACAAGCCAAGTTAGAGTATGGATCCACACTTATACTTTGTAATGCTCCTAGTTGGTGGCACCTAGTCTTGTATATAGTTAAACTAGGTCATGCATTTTGCTACTTGAATGTTTGTATATATGAATGATTATGGCTTCTAATGTTTTGAATGGGCTTATCATACTATGAACTTGTTGGTTAATGTGAAACCAAAAAGTGAACTCTAATTGTATGTATTAGAAGTATTTTGCTGCGCATAATGATATATGTATATTGAATGTTCAAAGACAATTGATATAGCCTTGTACCATTCGAATAACTTATGAAATATGATAGTCTTTTATGATCATACCATGTGTATATGTATTTTTATAAGTTGAATGGTAAATTGTCGAATGGTAAGGTTGGCATATTGCTTGCTTGGAATCAAGGTATGTTCAATTGAACATGTTTAATATATTATGTATCATGATATGAAATAATGAAATGAATTAGAAGCATGTTGCTCTTAAGCTATTCAAATGATGATGTTTATCATGATGTAAATTGAAATTTTTGATAACCTATAATGTATGTAAAGGTAATTGCTTACATGTTAAGTAATGAATGTTTGGATACTTGTTAGATAAGAACTCATCTAATAGAGATGAGTTAGCCTTGTTCTTGCTTGTAATGTACTTGGTAACGCTCCCGAACCGGTTTACTACTAACCCGGGGTAGGGGGTGTTACACCCGGCAAGTCTAGGACCACCTCAAGATGCTATGCCTTGACTATCCCCTGTTTCGGCCACGTAAAACCAGAGGAAACATGCATTAAAATGCATCCAATACTCTGTTACAACTCAAAATCCCGTAGCTCTCATGATGCCCACTCAAAATTCATCTGAAACTTATCGAAATCAACCTCAAACACTACTCAAACACCAAACCTCAATTAAGCTAAAATCCTTTTACTTACAGCAATGATTAAACACCTTAAACACCCCAAAAACCCATAACTAACAACCTAACAATTAGAGATTCAACCAATTTCGGGATTCCATTATTAAAAGCAACTTATCCATATTACAATACATCCGAAATAAGATTGAAATCAATCTACAACACTGGAAAATAGATCCAAATCGAAAATCACAAGATCCTTCAATTAAACCTCAATTAAGCTAAAATCCATAATTAATTAATCAAAGCCTATTAGAAAAACATATGTAAAGAGCCAAAAACTTGGGAATTTTAGTAAAGAACCTTTCATTAGAGGAGAAGAATGAAAGTTACCTCCAATAAATGAGTTTCCCCATAATTGGATGGTTTTTCCTCTTGAAAATCAAAGAAATTCAATAAGATTTGTGGAAAACAATTTAAGAAATCATTTAGCAAATCAAGAAGTTAAGAAATTAAGATCATTACCTTAAATCTCTGATGGAAAAAGAGTGTTTGGCTGAGATTGTTTTGAGAGAAAATGTGAGAAAAAAAGTTACGTCAAAATGTGTTTTAGAAAGATAACTACTTTTTTAACTAAATCCTTTTTAATTATTTTAATTAAAACCATTTTAAAATAATCCTAATTAAGGGAATACTCAGATTAGACCAAATGGTAAAATAGATCCTTAAAGATTCTAAGTTTTGACTCTTTACAAAACGGTCACCTTTTTAAAACAGTTTTCAAAAATTGCATTTTGGTCGCTAGCCAAAATGTCATCCTTTCAAAGCTTGTTTTCCAAAATTGCTTTCACCAATTTTTTAATATAATAAAATATGATTTTTAAACATTTTTCCATAATTTTATCTTTTAGAAAAATATATGCTTCCGAATTCAACTCGAATCTCTAACCCGATCCACTGGACCACCTAACTAGCTCCAAAACTGCTAAGCCCAAAACCGGGGCGTTACAACTCAACCTTGAACCCAAAACCTAATGTAAACATTTCCAAAACCTTGACGTGAACCTTGGATCTCCATCTGAAACGATCGATTTTGGTACTCCGTGCAAACGCACAATCTTAGAGATAAACAAATCTAGCTTGTCAAAGGTGTACGTCGTACGAGCTGGCAGAAAATGTGCACACTTTGTAAACCGATCGACAATCACCCAAATGGAATCCTTTTTAGCCGGTGTCACTGGCAACCCTGACACGAAATCTATAGTGATTCTCTCCTATTTCCACTATGGAATTCTCAATGGTTGCAACAATCTAAATGGAAACTAATGTTCATCTTTAACCCGCTGACACACCATACACTTGGACACAAACTTCACCACATCCTTCTTCAAACCAACCCAAAAGTATCTTTCCCTCAAATCACGATACATTTTGGTACTACCAGGATGCATAGCAAAAGGACTAGAGTGTGCTTCCTCCAAAATACTAGAGTGTGCTTCCTCCAAAATAGTATGCCTAAGCTCCGGGACTTCTGCACCACTATTCGACCCTTGAAGCACAAAACTCCATCATCATCAAAATGAAAATCTGTCAGATTACCATCCGCTATGTCCTTAACACGAGGAACGAAAGAATCATCATATGGTTGTTTACCTTAATCAACTGTGACAGCATAGGCTTAACTTGCAATTCAGCCAACAACCCACATTCCCGCATCACACTCAACCTCGCAAACATTTCCCTAAGCTCAACCGCCACCCTATAACTCAACGCATCCGCAACAACATTGGCTTTTCCAGGATGATACACAATTGTCAAGTCGTAATCCTTAAGCAACTTTAACCACCTTCGTTGCCTAAGATTCAAATCCTTTTGAGACATTAAATACTTAAAACTCGTATGATCCATAAAAGACCACACACTTCTCTCCATAAAGGTAGTGTCGCCAAATCTTCAAGGCAAACACCACAGCACCAAGCTCCAAATCATGAGTTGGATAATTGCGCTCATGAACTTTAAACTACCTCAACGCATAGGCCACAACCTTTCCATCTTGCATCAGCACACAACCCAAACCCACATGCGAGGCATCACTATAAACCACAAACTCCTTCCCAGATTTCGGTTGAATCAACACAGGAGCATGTGTCAAAACCTCATTCAACCACTCAAAACCCTAATGTTACTTCTCCTTCCAAAAGAAAGAAACATTCTTTTGCAATAACTTTGTCAATGGAGCCCCAATACTAGAAAACCCTTCCACAAAACGGCGAGAATATCCTTCCAACCCAAGAAAACTACGCACTTACGACACGGTCTTAGGTTGTTTCCAATTGAGAATAGCCTCAATTTTCTGTGGATCAACACGAATTCCCTCCACGAATACCACATATCTGAGAAACATCACCTCCTTGAGCTAAAACTCGCACTTGCTCAACTTGGCATACAACTGATTATCCTCCAAGACTTGCAACACAATCGACAAATGTTGATCATGCTCCTCCTCGGTACGAGAGTACACGAGTATATCATCGATAAAAACCACCACAAACCGATCAAGGTACTCATGAAACACTCTATTCATCATATCCATGAAAGCCAACGGGGCATTTGTCAAACCAAACAGCATCACCAAAAACTCGTAATGCTTGTACCTCGTACGAAATGCCATCTTATGAACATCCACATCCTTAACTTTCAACTGATAATGCCCCGACCTTAAATCTATCTTCGAAAACAATGCTGCCCTATGAAACTGATTGAACAAGTCATCAATATGTGGCAACGGATACTTGTTCTTCACTGTCAACTTATTCAACTAAGATAATCAATGCACATACGAATCGATCCATCCTTCTTTCTCACAAAGAGAACCAGAGCACCCCAAGGAGAAACACTCGGTCGAATAAACCCATGATCCAACAACTCTTGAAGCTACAATTTCAACTCTTTAACTTCTTCTGTGCCATCCGATAAGGAGCAATGGATACCGGAGTTGTACCTTCATAAGTTTCAATGCGAAAATCCACCTCCCTATCTGGGGGTAAACCAGGCAACTCTTTAGGAAAAACTTTTGGATAATCACAAACAACTCGAATGTCCTGCACCTTAACACCCTTGGCTTTCGGATTCATAACAATAGCCAAATAAACTTGGCAACCATCAAACATCATCTTCTCCGCTCGGGTAGCCGAAACAACATTGGACAAGAATTTTATATTCTTACCCACCACCATGGCTTCATAATCATCGGCCAACTTTGAAGAAATCCTTTTGGACTCACAATCCACCACCGCCTTGTGTTCACTTAACCAATCTATACCCAAGATAATGTCAAAACCATGGAATGGCAACTCCATCAAATCCGCGGCAAACTCATGACCTTGCACCACCAAAGGACAACGCCTATACAACCTTCTAGTTGTAACCATCTCCCAAAAAGAACTAGTTACCAACATGCCAACATCTAAGATCTCAACAGGAACATTTAACAATGATGCATGCTCACCTAGGATGTATGAATAAGTAGACCCCGAAACAATTAAAGAAAACAACGACAAAGATTGCAAGGTAAAAGTACCTACGATCACATCAGTGTCGTTAAGCCCTTCACGATGAAAATAGATCCATGTTGGTCCACCATTCTCTAGTTGTACAGCAACAGCATGAGCCACAGCTCTCTAACCATCCTCGTGCCTCTGAAAGTTACCCCTGCCATGGCCTCGGCCCCTAGTAGGTACAATAGCCTGAACTGGTGCATCACCCACAGCACGAGGACAATCACGCTTCATGTGACCAGGAGATCCACATATCCAGCAACTCATGGTATTTCCCCAACACTCACCTAAGTGGCGTCTACCACAATGCTGACACTCGGCTACAATACGAACACCTTGGTTACCATGGCCGCCACCACGCCTGTGATCCAGCTTGTGCCTCTTATCTCGAAACCTCCTATTCTACCTCTCATAATAGCCAGAGTTAGCTCCTTGCTTATTTAAGACCATGCCCGAACCTTGTCCCGACACCCTCAAGGACTGCTCAATGTCTTTAGCACGATTTACAAGCACATCAAAATCTGTATAGTCCTCCGCCAACAGGTATGTTTTGATATCCTTCACTAACCCATAGCAAAACCTGTTGCACCTCTCAAGATCATCCAAAACTAACTCCGAAGCATACTGATTCAAACGGATGAATTTCACCTCATATTCTATCACAGACATGCCACCCTGAACCAAAGACATAAAATCACGTTTCCTTGCATCCAGATACTGAGGACCAAGATACTTCTTCTTGAAAGCTCTTCAAAATAACTCCCAAGTTACACCCTCCTTCGGGACACTAGCAATTGTGGTCACCCACCAATGATATGCATCACCATGCAACATCGACACTGTACAACCCAGCTTACGCTCATCATTACAGCCCATTTGATCCAAAATACGGACCGTACTCTCCAGCCAGCCCTCGGTAGCCTCAGGGCTCAAACCTTTAAACTCAACACCTCTCAAACTGTGAAGACGCTCTAAAGGTAACCCTGGGTTAACCGCCACAGTAGGTATCGGTGCCTGCGCATGCACTCCAGCCATTTCTGCTTGAAAAGCTCCCATTATTGCCTGAACTAACGGAGTCAGATCACCAAATACCGGCACTTGATGAGCCTGGGGTAAACCACTAGCCCCAACATTGACTGGAGGTAAAACATTAGTGGGATTCTCTTCCTCAATGTTATTCTGCTTGATTTCGGTATTACCAGCCATAGAACGTGTCTCACGTCGACCATGCTAACAAAAGCAACAAAACACATTAAAGTCAGGCTACGCAAGGCAAAAGATCCAAGACCATCGTATAAAACATTTTAAAATCTTGGTAATAGGCAATGTGTTCCCAGTTCATACCCCCAATATGATGTAAATCAATCACCGTACAAGTACATAATCACCATGCATAACCAACAATGATATACAACCAAACAACAACATCCCAACCTTTCGAAACCTGGCTCTGATACCAACAAATGTAACCCCCTCGACCTGACCTAGACGCCCGACCAAACCGAGAATGCCATATTAGGTTTGTCGAAGCAAATCGGAGAAAGGTTACGAAAAGTCGGTCCATTTTTTTCACTTTTATCTTGTCTAAATGTAAATTAATGTTCCTACATGTTCATACTCGCAGCGGATAACTTCACAAATGAAACGAGTCACAAATGGCAATCAATTGCATCATATTTAAAATTGAGGACTAAAACAAAAATACTTTAAATTACAAAACCAAAATTGAATTTAAGATTACCAATCCTCAATTAGTCCATTTACAAGCCCACATAACAAATTTCAGGTCGAAATGATCATCCATGCACATTCAATTAAATTTTCTAGACTTAGGGACTAAAATGCAATAAGCCCAAAATTGACTTCCATGACATTACCTGAATAAACTACCTCGCATACCGATACGTATGTAGCCGTACCGATACAGAGAATCCATGTGTACCAGTACACAATGTACCATATCGGTACGCCACATTAGCATGTACAGTATTAAATTAGTACCGGTACGAGCCCCTTGGTGTATCGATACATGGGTTTTCCTTCAAAAAGTGATTTTCCAGTAACGAATCCTCGTACTAGTACGAGTCCCTTGGTGTATCGGTACACGGGTTTTCCTTCAAAAAGTGATTTTCCAGTAATGAATCCTTGTACTGGTACACTCTATCCCGTACCGATATACCAAGGTTAAATTGCCTAACCGTACCGGTACTCGTATACCCGTACCGATGCTGCATGCCTTAGTTTTCCTTTGTGTACCGATATGGTCCCTTGCATTTCGGTACTCATAGGCCTGTAATGTCATTTTCTACAGATTTTCACCTAAATCTAGATGCATTTAGCTCCTAGTAACTTACATACTTGGATACAAATATTCAACAATACCTATATCAACCCTTGTACCATGGTTTAACCACCATACAAGCTCACATTACCCAAAAGAATCAATCTAAAGGCATGCTCCCTAAAGCATTTCACCAAACATACCAAAAAGTCCAACTAAACAATTATCAGCACGAACACCATACCAACAACACATCAATACCATACTCAACAGGATTAGCACATCTAAGCATACCATCAAAGCAAGACCATCTAGATGCATACCTAGAAGACCTCACAACATCAACCATAGGTAACAACGCACAATGAGCTTAACAACATCAATCAAACTCTGAAATCATGGTATTACACATGCTTAGAACTAGGAAAACAGAATTACTATTCCCAAATCCTTGCGAACACATTGCCTTATTAACCGAAAACTAAAACCGAGTCCATACTCAAAAGCCTTGTCTTTGGATCACTTAATCCTTGCTTTTGCTGCCACCAAGCTTTAATGCTCTGCATCATTAGAGAAAAGAGAGCGTAAGCACACTTGCTTAGTAAGGATACTCATAAAGACGATGCATTAAACAAAACCTTGAAAACCAACTCTTGTTTCAAACCATGCTTTACGACCTAAGCAAGTTCCAATAGCTTCAAATCAAAACATGCATATCAACCATATGCAAAACATTATATATATGTATTCCACGTGCTTAATCTCAAAGCATCAAATACCAAACCATGCTTAAAACCCAAAGCATTATAAAATAGGTTCAACATTAGAATTCTCATATATTGGCAATTATAGTGACCCTAGATAGTCGACCACTATCCTTGATTAGCCAACTAACCTTTAGTTAACCGACCGTTAACTTTACACATTGGATACACGGATCTCTCTTAATGACCTACCATCATCAAGACTACCCCATGCCGTCTGCATGACTTTACAACCTATCCTACCTCAAGCTTTACATCAATAAGGGGAACCGACCGCTCAACCTAAGTGATAACAACATAGTCCGGGTAGTCGACCGCTATACCTCAAGGACTCTTAATCCCACGATCAATTTTTAACCATATTATAGTGCACTTTATCCTATGGCACGCCAACTATATCTGAATGTTTTCTCACCTTGTCACATAGCCAATATATCATTTACAAAACCATTTACTCACTTTTTTACAATGCATTACACAAAATCCCCACATATGCAAATCACATTGCCATAGCAATATCACATTCCCAACCGAAATAAAAACCAATGCTCACTAGCTTTAAATATACCTTTAAGCCTCTGCATATGTACTTTAAAATCATGCATTAACAGTAGGTAAAGCAAACCATGTTTACAACTAAAGCATGAATCACAATACTCATATCCGAACCGATATTAAAGAGAAAAAAGAGGGAAACTTACTTTCGAGCTTAGGTAAGTGTTTCAAACTTATCCTAAACTCCCAAAACCACTTTCAAACCTTTGAAAGACTTTTAAGACCGTTTCTACTCACCAATTTCACTTCGCCTTGTTTGCTACCGCGAAACAAGCTCCTGGCAAGTCTAGGACCACCTTAAGATGCTATGCCTTCACTATCGCCTGTTTCGGCAACATAAAACCAGAGGAAATATGCATTAAAATGCATCCAATACTCTGTTACAACTCAAAATCCCGTAGCTCTCATGATGCCCACTCAAAACAACTTATCCACATTACAATACATCCGAAATAAGATTGAAATAAATCTACAACACTGGAAAAATAGATCCAAATCGAAAATCACAAGATCCTTCAATTAAACCTCAATTAAGCTAAAATCCATAATTAATTAATCAAAGCCTATTAGAAAAACATATGTAAAGAGCCAAAAACTTGGGAATTTCAGTAAAGAACCTTTCATTAGAGGAGAAGAACGAAAGTGACCTCCAATGAATGAGTTTCCCCTTAATTGGATGGTTTTTCCTCTTGAAAAGCAAAGAAATTCAATAAGATTTGTGGAAAACAATTTAAGAAATCATTTAGCAAATCAAGAAGTTAAGAAATTAAGCTCATTACCTTAAATCTCTGATGGAAAAAGAGTGTTTGGCTGAGAGTGCTTTGAGAGAAAATGTGAGAAAAGAAAAGTTACGTCAAAATGTGTTTTAGAAATATAACTACCTTTTTAGCTAAATCTTTTTTAATTCTTTTAATTAAAACCATTTTAAAATAATCCTAATTAAGGGAATACTCATATTAGACCAAATGGTAAAATAGCTCCTTAAAGATTCTAAGTTTTGACTCTTTACAAAACGGTCACCTTTTTAAAACATTTTTCAAAAATTGCATTTTGGTCACTAGCCAAAATATCGTCCTTTCAAAGTCATTTTCCAAAATTGCTTTCACCAATATTTTTAATATAAGAAAATATGATTTTTAAACATTTTTCCATAATTTTATCTTTTAGAAAAATATCTGCTCCTGAATTCGACTTGAATCTCTAACCCGGTCCACTAGACCGTCTAACCAGCCCCAAAACCGCTAGGCCCAAAACTGGGGCATTACAAACAGAGGAAATACCCCCAACAACATCAGTTGAAGTCAGAGAAGAAGAGTTAAGACAATCCATAACAACAGGAGAAGCATTGAAATCGAGCCCTGATAAATCCTTAACAACCCCAGCGTTAGAAACAGGCCTTTTTCCTAATGCTTCACCCTCGACAGTCAAAATACGTCTCTTAGATCCATAAGTTCTCATTTGCCTCGCCACATTCTATTGTGCTACTTCTACAACATCCAACGAGGCCCCTGCAGAGACATTTTGAAAGACAGGGGCAGTCGTACACAAGGAATAAGGGGAATTATGTCTACAAAAGACATTGATGCAGTAGTTAAGACTAATGCGTAGTGAAAACTAATCTCTCCGCTATTTAAAGATTTTGAGGACATCATTTACACCAAGCCTGGCGAACCCAACCGATCATCAATAGATGTGGAAATAGATATATCCAACACCACAGCCGAGTCCCTCAATTCGCTGTCAGCAGTTTGCGAGGGGAAATCATTACCCCTACAAACAAAAAAATACATATGTCAAAAAAACATATACAAATAAATAAAGTTTATTCTCCCTAAAAAGATTATCGCGAACTAATACCCACGCCCATCTGCCTCTTTATCATGCGTTCCAAATGCACACAACTTCCCTCATCCCCCGAATCAGACACAACGGGCGAACTCAAGACTATTCATTTTCTCCCTTCCCTACCATGACCAGAACCATACGAGCTAACACTAGCACAACCCTTTAGAGAAACAATAGTCGCTTCCCTACTAACTCCACTCGAGGAAGCATCTTTATCACGATATTTCCAAGGGCAAATATGAATGCCAATATACTCAAAAAAGAAATTCTCTAGTTTATCTTTAGTAACTAGAAGAACCCTTGCCACTCGTTCATTGCCTCCACACCAAATGGCCAAGCCTCCGCCCAAATCAGCACACACGCCAAAAAGCCCTTAGAAAAAACATTCAAATCAATTTCATCCCAACTATTAGGGGCTTTTTCCCACTAAGCAATGCACCCACATGTTCCTAAGAACACATATTTCTTCACAAGGCAAGGGCGGATCACTTTCTAATCTCATAAGTAGTTTTAACTCGGCAGATGACATTTCTTGCACGTTAAGCGGGGCAACCCTATCCTTCGAAGGTCGACACCATACAACAAGGAAAAACCTTCCAAAATTACACTCCACTTTATTATATTTTGTCTTGTCCAGGCAAAGATTCACAGCATAATTGCTCATCACCAACTCCCTTCCTTTACGATGACCAATGCTTACAAAATCCCTCGTATTCTTGTCATGACCAGACATTACTTTATAGCAATAATGAAAAACATTGATAAAGGGTTCATCCCCATGGATTTTGCAATTTTAAAAATATGCCATTAAAATCCACCAGCTAGCATCACTTAGTTGACCTGGCACCATGTCAAACCAGTTTAACCAATCCACAAAAATCGAATAAAGCGGTAGATGAAACCCAGCCACAAAAACATAAAACGAATCAAACACCACAATTTTCACTCTTTGGATCAAGCGCTCAGACGCCATGACCCTTTGGTAAACTGAATCGATAATGAAAGTTGTTCACGGCATGAAGGCCTCGACACTCTAGCATTTTCAATATCTTATCCCCCTCAGTAGTACAATGAACTTCATCACTCACCACAACAGACGAACTCATACCCAAAAGATAAACCAGCACCAAAATCAAACCTTAAAGGCCATTTACAACCCAAGAGCAACTAAAGAAACATGCTAAAACAGGGAGTTTCACAAAACATCTCCCAAAACACAACAAGTACCCCATTGCCCTTATTCATTATAGTCTAGTCTTTAACATACGTTTGTAACAAGTCTTGCCAAGATCCCCTTGGTTCTTGCTGCCTTCCAAGACCTCAATTATCTGCATTGATGGACAACGAGAGCGTAAGCATACAAGGCTTAGTGAGGAGTGCTCAAAATAAACACCATCAATGCATTTAAAACCATTTACATAACATCATCCTTAAAAACATCATTATCATGCCCCTTTTTAAACGTGCACTTTACATCGTTTAAAACCAGCATATTAAACCACATGCAACATGTAACATTAAACAACAGCAAATCACATTGCTAACCCTCCACTTAAGCCTTGCCATGCATTACTACGAAATGCAAAGCTTAAGGAGAAACATGTATAAACCACATTATACAACATTAACATTTCAATGATACATTAACAATTATATTGGCTTTCAAGTGATCATTAACAAGTTTAATAACAAAAGAGTTCATCGGATACACGCATTCAACAAGTGTTAACCCAACACTTCAAGCCATCTCAACTGGAATAGAAATACAATCACAATCGCGGTACATTAACAACTGGGTACAATAACAACCCACAGGGATACCCATCCCTCTCATCGGTTAGACGCTTAACCCACTAATGGGAGTATTCAGTACCGTTAAACCCCTATACCGTTAGGGTACATGGATGGAGTATTCGGTACGCCGTATAAACCCCTCGACATCCAAGGCGACTTATTTACAGTGCACTCAATCCTATGGCCGGCCAACTATATCCGATAACAATTTTAAAACCACATCACTTGCCAATATAATTAACCAAATAACTTTTACCTCACTATTTTTAACAATCATTAAACCATGCCATTTCCAAAGCAACCGCCATGCTTTAAAACACAAGTATAAACCACATACTTACAAGGATCACTTACCATGTGCATCATTCAGCATTTAATGCTTAAAAATAGTATATCAAATACTTTAAAACATGCTTAAACAGTAGGTAACATGTAAATTAAAACAAGTGCATAAAACCATTTCAAACTAGCACGTCCGAGGATTAATGCATCATAATGCATTCTAAACACAGCAACCACAATCCTTCTCAGATTCTCACAAAACCTCCACAATTAACCCTCCACAACAACCGAAATCATAACTAAAACACTTCGATTCACAAACCAGCCAACAACTACCAACCTAGCATCATTTCCAACATCAAAACACATCTAAAAACAAATTCAAAACAAGCTACTACCTCTAGTAACCCTACAACCAAAAAAACACCACAAAACCTTAAAACTAACAACCTAACCAAATAGAGATTCTTAATTTTTGGGATTCCATTGATAAAAATCACTAATCAACATTATTAAACATCCAAAATATGAATCAAAGCAACCTTACTTACTGGAAATCAGATCCAATTCGCGAATCAACTCATTTCCCCCAAATAACTCAAATAAATATTGGAAAATCATCAAAAATCTGATTAGAAACACAAAAACAAGGATCAAATGCTTGGGAATTTCAATAAAGAACCATATAATAGACGAGATCTCGGACGTTACCCCTATTGTGAAGTTTCTCCCTCAATTGATTTGTGAAAAGCTAAGAAAACACAAGATTATTGTATGATTTTGTATAAACAATCTTTATGGAAAAATTTGAAACAATAAAATCAAGTTAGAATCCACCTCACCTCTGGAAATTTGATGAAAAACTGAGTGTTTGGCTGAGGAGAGAAAAAGTGGAGAGAAAATGACGTGATTTTTGTTTTAAAAAAGATAACTAACTTTTTAACAAAATCCACTTTAAATATTAATTAAATCACATGTTAAAATCAGTTAAATCAAGGGAGAAATCATCAGTAACCAATTGGTAAAATAGCTCCTTAAAGATTCTAAGTATTTGACCCTTTTCATTTTAGTCACTAGAAAATCATAGTTTTCAAAACTTTCATTTTGGTCACTAACCAAAATGTCCATCTTCCAAAACCCATTTTTCAAAATTGATTCCACCATTATTAAATACATAATTAATAATGATTTTTAAGCATTTTCTATAATTTTTCCAACACCAAAAATATACAATCCCGAAATCGACTTGAATCTCTACTCTAGTCCACCGGACCGTCTAATAAACCCTCTAAACTGCTAAGCCCTAAAGCCAGGGCAGTAAAACTCTCCCCCACTTAAGAAATTTCATCCTTGAAATTTACCTGGAGGAAACAGGTGCGGAAACTGTTTCAACATGTCCGACTTACGCTCCTACGTGGCCTTCTCAACACTGATGTGCTTCCACAACACCTTAACCAGCTCGACTGTTCTACCACGTAGCACCTTATTGCTGGTATCAAGAATCTATATTGGTTCCTCATCATAAGATAGGTCTGGTCTCAACTCGATCTCTTCCACCGGCATGACATTCGATGGATCCGACCTATACCTCCGCAACACCGAAACATGGAACACATCATGAATCTTTCCCAACTCCGGAGGTAACCTCAAATGGTACGCAACATGACCCACACGCTCAACAACCTCGTATGGTCCAATGAACCTCGGGATAAGCTTCCCTTTCCGCCCAAAACGCAACACCTTTTTCGAGGGCGACACTTTCAAAAACATTTTATCACCAACAACGTACTATATATCCCTACGCTTCAAATTTGCATAGGATTCCTGGCGATCTGTAGCCACTTTTAAATGCTCACATATCAACTTTACCTTTTTGGTCATGCCTTCCAAGACATTGGGCATAGACACAAACTTTTCCCCCACTTCTGCCCAACACACGAGTGTACAACACTTCCTGCCATACAACGCCTCATAAGGGGCCATCTGTATGCTAGCATGATAACTGTTATTGTAGGAAAACTCCACTAACGGCAATTGTTTCTCCCACGTTCCCTGATACTCAATAACACAACACCTTAGCATATCCTCGAGAACCTAAATCACGCGCTCTGACTGGCCATCCGATTAAGGATGGTACGAGGTACTAAAACTCAATCGGGTTCCCAAAGCACGACACAAACTCACCCAAAACCTTACGATGAACCGCGGATACCTATCTGAAACTATAGATTTGGGCACTCCGTGCAAACGCACTATTTCAAAGATGTACAACTCAGCCAACCTGTCCAAGGTATATGTAGAATGCACATGCACGAAATGTGCACACTTCGTAAATCGATCCACAATCGCCCAAATGGAATCCTTTTTGGTCGGCGTCAAAGGCAGCCCAGACACAAAATCCATGGCGATTCTTTCCCACTTCCATTATGGTATCCTCAACGGTTGCAACAACCCGGAAGGGAACTGATGCTCAGCCTTTACCAGCTGACAAACCATACACCGTGCAATGAAATCAGCCACATCCCTCTTCAGTCCAACCCAATAGTACTCTTTCTTCAACCCTTGATACATCTTAGTACTACCGGGAAGCATAGCAAAAGGACTAGCGTGTGCCTCAGTCAAAATAGTACGCCTCAACTTTTCGTCCTTAGGCACCACTATTTGACCTTTGAAACACAACACCCCATCATCGTTGAAATGAAAATCCGTTGGATTTCCATCCCTGATATCTTTCGCGTGAGATACCAAACTCCCATCATACGGTTGCTTCTTCTTAATCATCTGCGACAAGGACGGCTTCACTTGTAACTCAGCAAACAAACCTCCGTCATTCGTCACACTCAACCTAGCAAACATGGCTCTCAACTCCACAGCCGTTTTCCTACTCAAAGCATCCGCTACAACATTGGCTTTCCCCGGATGATACTCAATGGTCAGATCATAATCTTTAAGAAACTCCACCCATCTACGTTGCCTAAGATTCAGCTCCTTCTGTGACATCAGATATTTCAAACTCTTATGATCCGTATAAACCACACATTTCTCACCCTAAAGATAATGCCTCCAAATCTTCAAGGCAAACACAACCGCGGCCAGCTCAAGATCGTGAGTATGGTAGTTACGTTCATGCACCTTCAACTGCATAGATGCATACGCCACTACCTTACCCTCTTGCATCAACACACAACAAAGCCCAACCTACGACGTATCACTATAAACAACAAACTCTTTTCCCGATTCTGGTTGAACCAAAACTGAAGCTCGCGTCAAAGCTTCCTTAAACCTCTCAAAAGCTCGTTGTTTATCCTCCGTCCACTCAAGCCGAACATTCTTCTGCAACAACCTTGTTAACGGAGCTACCAAACTGGAGAACCCTTCCACAAACCTCTAGTAGTAACCCGCCAAACCAAGGAAACTCCTGACCTCCGTCACAGACTTAGGCTCCTTCCAACTCATCACAGCCTCAACCTTATGCGGATCAACATGGATTCCTTCGGCCGACACCACATGTCCAAAAAACACAACTTCAATGAACTAGAACTCACATTTACTTAACTTAGCATAAAGCTGGTTAGCCAACAGCGTTTGAAGCACAATTCTCAAATGTCTATCATGATCCTCCTCGGTACGAGAGTACACAAGGATATCATCGATGAGCACAACCACAAACTGATCCAAAAACTCATGAAACACACGGTTTATTATGTCCATAAAAACAGCTAGAGCATTGGTCAATCCAAACGGCATCACAAGAAACTCGTAATGCCCGTACCTCGTACGGAAGGCTATTTTGGGCATATCCACCTCCTTCACCTTTAACCGGTAGAACCCTGACCTCAAATCTATTTTGGAAAACACCAAACCTCCATTGAACTGATCAAACAGGTCATATATCCGCGGTAAGGGATACTTGTTCTTTATTGTCAACTTATTCAGCTGCCGATAATCTATACACATCCGCAACGTACCATCTTTCTTCTTAACAAACAGCACTGGAGCTCCCCACGGTGAAATACTAGGTCTAATGAACCCACGATCAAGCAACTCCTGCAACTGCATTTTTAGATCCTTCGGAGCCATGCGGTATAGAGCAATGGATACCGGTACTGTACCTGTAAAGACCTTGATGCCAAACTCTACCTCACGGTCAGGTGGCAACCCTGACAATTCCTCTAGAAAAACACCCAAAAACTCACATACGGTGCGAACATCTTGCACCTTCAACTCCTTTGATCCAGGATTCGTAACGTAGGCCAAATAAGCCTGACATCCCGAATCCAACATTCTTCTTGCTTCCAAAGCTGAAACAACACTAGACAAAAACTTGGCATTCTCGCCAACTACCACCACCTCATAATCATCCGACAACCTCAAAGATATCCGTTTGGTCTCAAAATCCACAATATCCCAATGTTCAATCAACCAATCCATACCCAAAATCACATTAAAACCATGGAATGGTAACTCTATCAAGTACACAGCAAACACATATCTCTGGACCGTCAGCGGACGATACAACCTCCTAACCACGACTGTCTCCCCAAGAGAACTAGTCACACTAACACCCACATTAAGAATTTCAAGAGATATATCAAGCAGCTCAGCATGCTCACTCAAAATGTATGAATGAGTAGAACCAGAATCAACCAACAAATACAACGATAAAGACTGTAGGGTAAAAGTACCTGCAATCACATCGGTGACATTGCGACCCTTACGGTGCGCATACACCCTAGCCGGTCCACCTCCCTCAGGCTGGATAGCAACAGTATGAGCTACAGTCCTCTGTACACTATCTCAACACTGAAATGGTCCGCGGCCACGACCACGCTGCAGAGCAACAACAGGTGCAGCTCCCTGCCCACCTCGAGCCAACAACGGACAATCACGCCTCTAATGATCGTCTAACCTACAACTCCAACAAGCATTAGCCACCACAGGCGTAGGTGTCTGACCCTCCCTGGCCAAACGCAGGCAATCTCGCCTTAAATGATCACGGGATCCACAAACCCAACAAGTGCTAAACGGGGCTCTAACCTGGGCACCCTGCCCCTGAACTCCTAGTCCCACAACACCTCCGCCATGCCTCGGCTCTGGGTGAAACCTCCTGTCATGGTGTCTCTTGGCCTGACCACTGCTATAACCTGAATCAGCAGTTCTCTTACTCGAGCTAGAACCTCGCAATCCAAAAGCCAAACCCAAATTCTGCTCTACATCCTTAGCTCGCGAAACCAACACATCAAAGTTAGTATAATCAGCAGCAAGCATGTATGTCTTAACATCCTGCACAAGTCTATATCAGAAACGATCACATTAAGTACGCTCGTCAGGAACCAACTCATGTGCATACCGAATCAACCTCACGAACTGCACCTCATACTCCGCTACAGACATACTGCCCTGCACCAAAGCCATAAACTCACGCTTCTTCTCGTCCTGATATCGGACTCCTAAAAACTTCTTCCGGAAAACTTCACAGAAGAACTCCCAGGTCACATCATATGTCACCATATTGGATATCATGGTAGTACACCATGCATAAGTATCACATTGCAACAAGGAAACAAAACAACCCAGCTTACGAGCATCGGTGCACCCTATCTAGCCTAATATCCTCTCAGTACTGGCTAACCAGCCCTCAAAAGCCTTGGGCGACAACCCTCGAAACTCAATTCCACCCAAACTAGGAAAATGCTTAAGCGAAAAACCTTGCCCCTCAACCGGTGGTGCTGGCACACAAACACCCGCAACTGCTGCCTGAAACGCACCGGTCATGGTCTAAATCAGCAGTGCCATATCATCCATCCCTGGCCCAACCGGTACAGGTGGTACTTTCTCCACTCCCTCAGGTGGATTAGGTGGGGTGGTGGAAACCCTCTAGGAGGTACAACTTCTCCTACATCATCCTGCCCAGCGGCAGAAGCAATCGCACTAGATCACAACTTTCTCCTCGGTCCCATCATGCTAAAATATATCTAAGGCATGATAATCATTTCAAAACAAAACAAATAAGGCCAGCCTCATGCAAGGATCCAAGACTTTCATTTCAAAAATCAAAACTTTCCAAACTATAATAATAAGGCAATGGGTACCCCAAAATATCCCCAACATAGCATACAACAACCAACATTCATATATCAATCACTGTGCATATCAACCAGCGTACAAGCAACAATCACCGCACAAAACAAACATGGCAACAACACAACAACCTCCCACACGAACCAAATCTAGCTCTGATACTACCAAATGTAACCCCCTTGTCCCGGCCTAGAAGCTCAACCGAACCAAGAAGGCTACATTAGGTTTGTCGTAGCAAACCAAAGAAAGTCAACCAAACCCGGTCCATTTTATTTCTTTTATCTTATCTAGATACCAATTATTAACCCTACATGTTCATACAGACAACAAGTGCAATCCTAACCTAATCGGGCATCAATTTGACATCCAATTGATCGCATTTGCAAAATAGGGACCAAATTGCAAATATATAAAATTTTAGGATTAAAACTTGTTTTTAAGTTACCAATCTTTAATTAGTCAGATTCCAAACCTTCATCTCAAATTTCAGCTCAATCCAATCATTTTACCATATATATTTGCATTGGCAATATTCAGGGACTAAATTCAAGAACGCCCAAGCTACTCGAAAGACATTTACAGAAAATTAGCTTTCTGTACCGATACAAGTAAACCCATATAGATACGGTTTAAAACACTCATTTTAGTACACCACCTTGCCATATCGATACGCATAACGGTATTACCTAACTTTTGAAATGTTACAAACCGTACCGATACGGCTCCTTAGGTGTTTCGATACGCGGGTTCAGATTGAAAAGTGAATTCCAGAGGCTAATACTCATACCGAAACACCCATACCCGTATCGGTACGCCTGACCAAATTTGCCTAGGCGTATCGAAACACACAGTACCTATACCGATCCCTTAAGCTTGAATTTGCCTAGTCGTATCGATACGTCTGGGCCTGTAATGCCACATTTTTGCTGGTTTTTCATCCTAATAGTATACTCTAAACAATCCAGCATGCTTTAAACACAATACCAACATGCAAGACACATCACAAGTCAACTAACAACACAACTTTAACACCACCACAAGGCTTCATGCTTCAAAAGGAAATCTATAGGCATGCATCCTAGCTTGCAACCAAGCAACATACCCAAAAGATAAACCAACACCAAAATCAAACCTTAAAGGCCATTTACAACCCAAAAGCAACTCAAGAAACATGCTCAAACAGGGAGTTTCACAAAACATCTCCCAAAACACAACAAGTACCCCATTGCCCTTATTCATTATAGTCTAGTCTTTAACATACGTTTGTAACAAGTCTTGCCAAGATCCCCTTGCTTCTTGTTGCCTTCCAAGACCTCAATTATCTACATTGATGGACAACAAGAGCATAAGCACGCAAGGCTTAGTGAGGAGTGCTCAAAACAAACACCATCAATGCATTTAAAACCATTTACATAACATCATCCTTAAAAAATCATCATCATGCCCCTTTTTAAACATGCACTTTACATCGTTTAAAACCAGCATATTAAACCATATGCTACATGTATCATTAAACAACAACAAATCACATTGCTAACCCTCCACTTAAGCCTTCCCATGCATTACTACCAAATGCAAAGCTTAAGGATAAACATGTATAAACCACATTATACAACATTAACATTTCAATGATACATTAACAATTATATTGGCTTTCAAGTGATCATTAACAAGTTCAATAACAAAAGAGTTCATCGGATACACGGATTCAAAAAATGTTAACCCAACACTTCAAGACATCTCAACCGGAATAGCGATACAATCACAATCACGGTACATTAACAACCGGGTACAATAACAACCCACAGGGATACCCATCCCTCTCATCGGTTAGATGCTTAACCCACTAACGGGAGTATTCGGTACCGTTAAACCCCTCTACCGTTAAGGTACTTGGATGGAGTATTCAGTATGCCGTATAAACCCCTCGACATCCAAGATGACTTATTTAAAGTGCACTCAATCCTATGGCCGGCTAACTATATCCGATAACAATTTTAAAACCACATCACTTGCCAATATAATTAACCAAATAAATTTTACCTCACTATTTTTAACAAGCATTAAACCATGTCATTTCCAAAGCAACCACCATGCTTTAAAACACAAGTATAAACAACATACTTACAAGGATTACTTACCATGTGCATCCTTCAGCATTTCATGCTTAAAAATAGTATATAAAATACTTTAAAACATGCTTAAACATTAGGTAACATGTAAATTAAAACAAGTGCATAAAACCATTTCAAACTAGCATGTCCGAGAGAGAAATCCACTTTATACTTACTTTCGAATCTAGGTAAGCATTTCAAGCTCTACCATAACTCCCAAAACTTTGTTCTCAAAACATCAAAGTGCTTTAAACCACGTTTTCACTCATCGATAAGCAAAACCTCGATTCGTCGACGCGAAATCAAGTATCTAAAGCCTCCAACGCTTCTCCAATCACTTTCGAATCAACCTCCCTTATTTTTACCACAAAATAACAGAGGATTAATGCATCATAATGCATTCTAAACACAGCAACCACAATCCTTCACGAATTCTCACAAAACCTCCACAATTAACCTTCCACAACAACCGAAATCATAACCAAAACACTTTGATTCACAAACTAGCCAACAATTATCAACCTAGCATCATTTTCAACATCAAAACACATATAAAAATATATCCAAAACAATCTACTACCAGCAACCCTACAACCACAAAAACATCACAAAACCTCAAAACTAACAACCTAAACAAATATAGATTCTTAAGTTTCGGGATTCCATTGATAAAAATAACTTATCAACATTATTAAACATCCAAAATATGAATCAAAGCAACCTTACTGGAAATCAGATCCAATTCGCGAATCAACTCATTTTCACCAAATTACTCAATTAAACACTGGAAAATCATCAAAATCATATTAGAAACACAAAAACAAGGATCAAATGCTTGGGAATTTCAATAAAGAACCATACAATAGAGGAGATCTCAGACCTTACCCCTATTGTGAAGTTTCTCCCTCAATTGATTTGTGAAAAGCTAAGAAAACACAAGATTATTGTAAGATTTTGTATAAACAATCTTTATAAAACAATTTAAAACAATAAAATCAAGTTAGAATCCACCTCACCTTTGGAAAATTGATGAAAAACTGAGTGTTTGGCTAAGGAGAGAATAGAGAGAAAATGACGTGATTTTTGTTTTAGAAAAGATAACTAACTTTTTAACAAAATCCATTTTATATAACAACCCGGGTTTCAAAACTCGAGAGTCAGGTTAACCCGAGGCATGGGCTTCGCGTTGGGCCAAGATATTGAGCCTTAAGAGCCTTGTTGGGCTTGAAGGAAAGCTTTTGGGCTTGTGTTGTTGGGTTGTTGATGGGCTAAGGTGAAAATAAGAAGGGCAAATGGGTAAAAGCATAATTGAAGGCAAGAGAGCTGATGTGGGACTTTATTTCTGCAAGAAATAGAGGGAGTGAGATCATCTTGGTCCCCTTGTTCCCTCTCTCTCCCATTCCTATCTATCACTCAAACTTCTTCATGTTAAAGGTCAAATCTTTGAGAGTTTAAGTAAGAATCTCATTTGGGGCAATAAGGGAAGCTTGTTCAGCTTTGAGAGATCTACCAACCAAGGTAAAGATGGCTAGTTATGGTAGAGATTGAGGTTTTGGTGGGGTTAGTGTGGATGAACGGGAATGGTCTTTGAAGGCTTCTTCCTTAGCTCTAATTCGAGGTTAGTACACTACTAACTCCTATTGTTTCCTGCAACTCATAAAAATAAGCTTTGTACATGTTTTGGTGTTTGTGGTTTGATAAGCTTTGGGTTGACCCCTTTAATGGTAAAATAGGGATTTGATGTTGCTAAGGCTTAAAATTGGTAGAAACCCATTTAATACCTTCACAATAACTTGTAGGATCGATTTGGAGTTTAACTATGGGAGTTAAATAGGGTTTTTAGGTGAAACCCGCACCTAGAGTTTGGAAATTGGGCTCGTGTACCGATACTGGGGCTAGGGTATCGGTACGCCTTAGTGTAAATGGGGGAAGAGTTGTGAGGGGAGTATCGGTACGCCTCCCCGTGTATTAGTACCCCTTGCAAGGTAAGAATTATAGTAATGCTATCGTGTACCGGTATGCAAGAGGTGTATCGGTACGCACTATTTCATTGCCTAGAAAGGCTTGCATACCGGTACGCGTATGTAGGAGTACCAGTACGGGGTGGATCAGTACGGGGCGATCCTAGTATCGATGATGAGTATCGGTATGGTACGTAGCGTATCGGTACGAATTGGGGTTTAATTCTTTTGAACCTAATTGGAGTATCGGTACTCATGAGGGAGTATCGATACCTATAGTGGAGTACCAATACTCACCTTGGAGTATCGATACTCACTGGGCAATCTGCCCAATAAATTCGAGGTTGCGTTCGAAGGTGCTATAATTCGAGGCAAAGGGCCCTAGGGGTCCGTCAAGGTGTAAAATGAACATGAAAACTAATAAATGGAGATTTTTAACCCCGAATGAGAATAATGGGCTAATAACATGATAAATATCGGGTAAATTGTGTGTGATGGAAACCCATAGAGATCCTAGGTGGATCGTTGATGCTGTGTGGTAATTTAGGCCATTGCTATGTACGGAATGGGCGCCTATAAGGTTGAGTCTTATCGGATAATAAGATAAATTAATGAGAATGACTAATGTGTACCTTCATAACATACTAATAAATAGATAAGCTCAATAGGGCAGTTTAATAACCGATAAAAACCATAAGGCTATGGTAAAGGTGTTAGAGCTGTGTGCGGTGAGACCCTTGTGTCGAGGTTTAGAGCTGTGTGGTTATTAGGGTCCTTGCTGTGTGCTGATGGGACACCTAGGTAGTCGAGTCATCCTTTGTTGGGATATGGAT
Source organism: Hibiscus mutabilis (assembly GCA_019671005.1). Lineage (NCBI taxonomy): Eukaryota > Viridiplantae > Streptophyta > Magnoliopsida > Malvales > Malvaceae > Hibiscus > Hibiscus mutabilis. The sequence continues at coordinate 20,241,810 of CM033733.1, read as the reverse complement.
ACCCTAAGTGTGTTGCAACACCTTGAAGATTCCTGAATATTGGATCTCGATGCTTTATGGACGCGGGCCTCGTTCGAAGATGCTTGATGAGAGATCCCGAGCATGGATGTAGGATCCCGATGCTATGTGGACGTGGGCCTCATCCCTCGAGTATAGGATCCTGATGCTATGTGGACGCGGGCCTTGCTCAGAGTATAGGGTCCCGATGCTTTGTGGATGCGGGCCTTACTTGTAGTGTAGGATCCCGATGCTTTGTGGATACGGGCCTGAATCAAGTGTAGGATTTCGCTGCTTTGTGGACGCGAACCTCACTTATTGTTGTTGGTGTTATCTGTGTGATGCTAGGTAAACATATGAGGTACTTGTATGAGCTGTGTGCGTGATCATACATTCATAATGCTATGTGTTTAGGCATATATGGTAGCGCCATTGTTATCTTGCCATGATATCATTCTTGTTGCATTGCTTTATTTATGATTTGCATGAAGCATGGTTGAGTGGCGGTGTATCCACTGAGCTTTGTTAGCTCAACGTTCGGAATCGTTGTTTCCGTTCGCAGGTTAGTAGGTTTGGTTTATTCTTGGAGGAGCACCATTAAGGAAGGATTCTAGTGGCTCATCTCTTCAGAGTACAGTACTTAGGTCTTTGGGATTTGTATTCGTAGGAACCTATTGTATATTGTAAATCGTATTTATATTTTCAAACTATCGAGTCAAGGGTTTATAATGTAATTTTAAAAGGAGCTCCATTGTATATGTTTTTAAATATTTATTATGTTTTATTGGGTTGTAATTAAATGGATTTTCATAATGGATTTGTGGATTGGACTAAACTAGGTCATAATTTTATGGTAATGGTTTGGGCTTGAGGCCCAAATGTGACATCCGGGTCGAGGGTGTTACACTTTAAATGTTAATTAAATCACATGTTAAAATTAGTTAAATCAAGGGAGAAATCATCAGTAACCAATTGGCAAAATAGCTCCTTAAAGATTCTAAGTATTTAACCCCTTTCATTTTAGTAACTAGAAAATCACAGTTTTCAAAACTTTCATTTTGGTCACTAACCAAAATGTCCATCTTCCAAAACCCTTTTTTCAAAATTGATTCCACCATTATTAAACACATAATTAATAATGATTTTTAAGCATTTTTCCATAATTTTTCCAACACCAAAAATATACAATCCCAAAACTGACTCGAATCTTTACTCCGATCCATCGGACCGTCTAATAAACCCTCTAAACCACTAAGCCCTAAAACCGGGGCATTACAAGGGAGCTATTAGGGGATCTTGCTTCACACTCTAAGTATACATGGGATGGAAAACGTTTGAATTGAAAAGGGAAACTGGTAGTGGGGAATGATGTTGAATTAAGGAAGTAACTTATAGAATTATTTCACAGCAGCACTTTTAGGGGCACTCGGGAGCTGATGCAACCCGCAGAAGAATGTCACCTTGTTTATATTGGAAGGGGTTAAAAAATTAGTGAAAAGTTGGGTGAGAGAATGTGGTATTTGCCAGCAGTATAAATATGACAACCATCTCAAATCTGGATTGCTACAACCTTTGCTAATTCCTGATAAAGCTTGGTCATCTATTAGCATGGACTTCATTGAGGGGCTGTCCAAATCCAGATCCTATGACACAATTTATGTGATAGTAGACGGGTTAACCAATTATGCACACTTCATGATTCTTTCTCATTCATTTACTACTTTGAATGTGGCTCAAGTATTCTTAGACATCTTTAAATTGCATGGTCTGCCAGAGTTTATTGTATGTGACCGAGCCAAAATTTTTATGAGTAATTTCTGGAAAGAGTTGTTTGTTAAGATGTAGGTAAAAATCACTCCTTTCACTGCTTACCATCTAAAAACTGATGGTCAAACAGAAGTGGTAAATAGGTTCTTAGAGACCTATTTAAGGTGTATGACTGGTGAGGCACCTAAGGATTGGAGCAAGTGGCTATCATTGGCTGAATGATGGTATAACACCTCTTACCATTCTGCCATCGAAACAACTCCTTATCAAGCATATATGGTCAAGAAATAGTTGTGCATCTACCTTATTTAGCTGGTGAGTCCCTAATTGCAGCTGTTGACAGAGGATTGCAAGCTAGAAAAACAACTGTGAAAATGCTTAAATTCTATCTACAAAGAGCTATTGATAGAATGAAGAAGCAAGCAGATAAAAAAAGAAGTGACAGGGAATTCTCAGTTGGGGATTGGGTTTATTTAAAGCTTCAACCTTACTGGCAGCAGTCAGTTCATTCGAGGAGTTGCAACAAGTTATCCCCAAAGTGGTTTGGACCTTATCTCATCATTGACAGGGTGAGCAAAGTTGCTTACAAGTTACAGCTGCCAAGTGGGTTTAGAGTTCATTCTACTTTTCATGTATCTCAACTCAAAAAACATATTAGTTCAGCACCATTTCAGTCTGATTTGTTAGTTTTGGGGCATGATGGTACAATAATGAAGAAGCCTCTGAAGATTGTGGACAGAAGCATGGTGAAGAAAGGTAATAGAGCTGTTACTGAAGTCTTGGTCGAGTGGACCAACTCCTTTCCAGAAGATGTTACTTGGGAGAATTTTTACAAGCTGCAACAGAATTGTTCTTACTTTAATCCTTGAGGACAAGGATATTTTTTCGAGCAGGGGATATTGTTATCAACTTTTTTATTTTAGCTTTGCAAAACGTGACCGTTTTGGTTACTTTAAGTTTGTTATTTCTGTTACAAGTTGGATAAGTAATACGCTATCGTTTAGGGGCTTTAAAAAAAATTTATTCGAGCTAGGACATGCTTGTAATTAAAAATTTTCACTGGTCTTATTCTTTTCTCTCTGAATGAACTTATCCTCTCTTCTTCTCTAAAATTCCGTGTCTTAATCCCCATTTTTTCTTTTTTTTTCTGTTTGAGTATTTGATCGACATCAAAATCCCTAATCCTTTGGCCATGATCATAACAAGGGTATTCGAAAAACTAAAAAGAATAGAGAAACAATAACCAAATAGATTCAGTTGAACCTTTTGATTAAGGGAAGCCATGGAAGAGCTTACCCTTTTGAGCGCCTGCAATCCACTAGAGAAAATACGGGCAAATAGATTGATGGTTCGATCGATAGTTTTCTCCAAAATTACGATTGGGAATTGAAAATAAACCCTAATATTTTTGTTTTGATGGACGGCACATTGAGAAAATTAGGGGAAGGTGAGTTAGAAATATTATAAAATAAATATGAATAAATTATTAAATGAAAATTATAATTTTATTTTGAAATAATTTTAATTACATGTTCAATATCTGGATTTTTAATAATAATTCAAGAGTCACTAAAAATTTAATAGTGTGCAACGGTATATTGCATAGTGGTGTGCAGTGGTGTATTGCATAGTGATGTGCAGTGGTGTGCGTCGCCTGTTGTAAAAATTTCCTTTTCCTAATTATCAAACTTGATTTTTTAATGCAAAAAATAAATATAAATTATATACTTAAAAAGATTGAGTTAAAGACTTAAAACTATAAAGGAAAAAAATCATATTCATTAGGATTACTATTATAAGTATCATTTGATATACATCAAGAAGTTGAAGATTTTTTTATTTCACAAGTGATTTCAATCTATTTTTGCGTCTCATTTATTTATTTAAAATTAATTAAATATATACAGAAGTAGATTAATATCACTTGTAGAGATAAAAAACTTCACTATTATTGTATGAAATAGTTAACTAATTATCAATTAATCTTGCAGGATAAGACATTAAATCCCTTCAATAAAGTTAGAATTCGAATTTTGACATTTTAAATGAAGCAAACTTGTTGGTAGGGTCTCTTATAATGGACATCTGCAATATCATATCCATAGTCGGTTAATAGATCATACATCAATGATTATATCAAAATAATTAACCTATACATTAGTCTGCAGAGATTAATATATAGTTTGATGGTGTGGCTAAATCTACCATGCTTTCAAATTCTTCTTCACAATCATATACAACATGAACACATTTCCTCAAAACATATGCATAAGTCTCCAATCCTTTTTGGAGCAAAGTCTTTAAACAATAACACACCACAGTCGATGCCCTATACGCACACAGTTATCACCTGGAAATATACATAAGTAGTATGTGATTAAAAACTTAATGAAACCTGATTACTAATAACTGGATTTTCTTATTTTAAAGCACTTCTAAATGCTCAATTAAATAAATGATAACCAGTAGTTCTTGTCGTTAATTTTGACATATGCAGACAAGTTACATATGTTTAACTTAGATTAAGAGAGACTGTTCAAAAAAAAATTAGATTAAGAGAGATTTAGAAATTAGAAAGTCAAGTTTTGAAAGATCATTATTTAATACATTGAAGTTTAGGATGTAATTAGTTTTTAAGGTTTAAATTTAGAATTTTAAATTCTATATTTTAAGGTTTAGGGTTGAGTATAATTTAAGTTTTAGGGTATGTGTATTATTATTTTTAATTAGATTTAATAATTTAATAATGGGAGTTAATTTGTTATTTATTGGTGTATAATATTATTCATACACTCCCAATAAAAGCCTAAGATGATATATTATTATGGGTAATTATTTGATGTTCCGTCAGTTGAATGTTTTTTTTTTCACAAGCAGGTTTTTAAAGCGGCCACATATTCCTTTTAGGGCTCAAACCATAAACCCTAAATTCTAAACCCTAAATCATAAAATTTATTCCTAAATATTAAAACCTAACTACAAACACTAAATCTCCAGCCCTAAACTTTAAAAACTAAGAGCTTGTAGAAAACAAGTTTTTCACCGGCGGTGCATACAATATTTTTCTATTATTATTGTGTCTAAAACTAATTTTTAAGGGGTTAATATTTGATACACAGACGATTTTTTTTTACATAAGCATACTTATTTTCAAACTGAAATTTAAAATCTAAATTTTTAACCCTAAACCCTAAATTCCAACTATAAAACCATAAATTCTAAATCACTAACTTATAAACTCTAAACTAAAATTCTAAACTCTTAAATAACTTTGCTCGTGGTCCAATGATAGGATAATATATATTTTTTTAAGATCATCCTAATCTAATCTAAACTCTTTTTATAGCAATCAACAGTATTTGGCTGTTTCTTAAATCCACCCGCTGCTAGTCTGCTACTGCTAGAGCTTCAAACTTGGTTTTAGTATCTCGGGACGAAGTCCATTATCATTTCTTCCATCCATTCTTTGTACCTCAATTGTTTTTTTTTAACTCTGATAACACACAAAATCGAATATTTCAAACCCTAAATTTAACAACATTTTAAAAATGTTAGATTTAAAATCATATTTCTAAATTATAAACACTCTAACTTGAAATTCTATAAATTTCAAACCTTAATCCTGACGACCCTGATTCTTTCTTCACTACTATTCATTTAATTAATCAGCATGAAAAATATGAAACAATAAATTTTTAATGGAAGCATTAAACAATCAAAATTAAATAGAAAGAAAAGCAAGCACTCCATGTTACCTAAAAGCAAGCACTCCATGTTACCTATATTATATTGTTGAAGTGGTGACTTAGTTTTCGAGCTTTCCTTGCGTCGTCAAACCATTAGCAACAACTGGACTGTGGCCAACGAACAAAGCAACGTGACCCACAAGCTTATCCTTCCTCGAAAATGTGGTTCCGCATGAACATTGCCACTTAAGATCACCACAGTGCTTTTCATGAGTCCGGAGATCCAACAGCACCGAGAACTGCTTCCGGTTGCACCGCTTGCAGACATACATCTTCGGACAATGGCTCCTCTTGTAATGATTCTTCACGCAGATCATGGATTTCAAAGGTTGGAACTTAGCGTGTTTCTGGTTCCACCTACAGCCTTCTTGAGGGCACGAATACTTCTTTGGGAATTTCGTCGAACAGTTTCCCATGCCACTATTACTTCCCTCGTGATTCTTCACCGGGTTAACCAAAGCAGCATTGGTCATGTATTCATCACGGTGAGCTCTCATGTGCATCCTCAAATTCGCATCTCGCTTGAACCCTTTACCACAAACTTGACAGTAATGTGTGTACTTAGCTAACAAGTCCTTGGCATCCAATTCGACTATATCGCAATTTGTACCCGAAATATTCCCTAATGACCCTTCACTTGTTTCGCTTCTCGGAACCATTTCAGCCAATTCTTTCTTTTTCTTCAACTTATCCTCGTTACCGGCTTGCAAACATCGGCTATCGTCATTGCTGTTGCGATCGTACCAACTAAATGTTTGATCAGTACTAGGATAAAACCCTTGTTCTGTTTCTTGAACTAAGTTATTACCACCACAACTATTGTTATTACCTGAAATGGTTCCAAGAGACATTTGTTGGCAAACGACTGCCATCGAAGATGCGGTTACGATGATGTCTTGAAGCAAAGGGCCCATGCTTGCTATGGCTAAAGACCTCGTTGACCCAGGGTGGACTTGATCCGATAGGATGCTAACAAGTGATTGAACCTGATAAACTTTGTCTTTCAGGACTGAGAGATTGTAGAGGAGAGAGCTTGAATGAGCCTGGTCCTGGCCTGAACCAGCTGCTGCTTCAATAGAAGAATATGGAACATTAACATCGTCTTGATCGGCCAACATAGGATACAGCGGCAAACCTTGCGACGCATTGAAACATGAAGTACTCGCCTCTGGAATCATTTTCAAAAGCTCTTCCAATTGGATCGATCCTCGAGGGCCAGCTTTGACTCGGATAAAGCTTTGCTTTTCTGTCTCGTTGGAACTGGGATTTTAATGGCATTCAAAACACCTTGTTTGTAGGTAGGAAATGGTTATATAGGTAGAAGAAAAGTGTTTAAAAGAAATTGAAGAGTTGGTCTGCTGGGATGTGACATTAGGTCCCTTAATCAAGGTTAGTGGTTCAAATTCTGAAATTGTGAAAGGAAAATCTTGGGTTAGAAGGGTTGTTCCCTAGTGAATATCTGCAAAATTTGATCTGAATTAATCGGTCAATAAATCGGATACCGATAGTTTAAAAAAAAAAATTGAGACCGACATATGGAGAGAGGTTGGAAGTCAACTTTAAGAGCTTGTGTTCTTCCCCACTTAAGGCCTCCCTCAGATGATTGCAGTAATTATCTTCAGTAGCTATCCTATTACGACAAATTTTAAATAAAGAAAACGTCGAAATGACCATGTTGGCAGGCATTTTCCATGCCTAGTTTTACATTAAATTAGTCGTTAATTAAGAAACTAAATTAACCTATTAGTCTCATGAATTATATTTGACATGAGAATATTATCTTAATACATGTAGGCATGTTAGATTGCATCATGCAAAACTCTTAATTTTCTCCATTTTCTTCAATGAACATAAGATTTTAAATTTTTTAGAAATCAATGCTTCTCATGTGTCTAGAAGTTGAAGTATTCAAATTGTTGTAGGCCAATCCGGTTGGTAAGAATTGGCATCAGTCATAAGCTCACTTTCCTCGGAATTCGAAAGTGAAATTAAATAATTAATTGATGAACAAATTCTTGGGGTGCGGTTAATCAAAAAATAAGAAGAAAAAAAACAGCTACGAATTCGGGAGTACGAAGAATAAAATTTATGGTCTCTTTTTTATGCTCTTTTATGTCACATGTATTAATGATTTTATTTGAAATATATAAAAAAGGAAAAAAAAAATTTCGGAGTATGTGAGCATCTTATTGTAAAAATTGTTGCAGCTTGTCAATGAAGTTTCAGTATTTGGTCTCACTAAGAATATTTTTTGTGTTGGTGTAGTACTGTTGGATAGCTTTTAAATCAGTTAAAATTTAGAGAAAACACTGAAATAATAAAACGTAAATACATAATATAAAAATTATTTATAGAGTTTGTATCTGTGATCTTATCTTTACGAAACGTTGTTTAAAGATAAAATTCATTATAATTTTTTTATACAAGAAATATGAATTTTCAATTTAACTCCACACTAGTTATAAACTCACTATTTTATACAATGATTTATATTTAATACACAAGCGGTAGAAACAAAAAATTTTCGCAAGCGTTTTAGTTTTAGGATTTAGAATTAGAATTAGAATTTAGGGTTTAGAGGCTAGAGGTTATGAAGTTATGTTTAGGAGTTTAGAATTTAAGGGTTGTGGTTATAATTTAAGATTTATGGTTAGAATTTAGGGTTTAGACAGTGGCGGATGCAATTGCATTAATTGCATCCTTGGGTGGGCTGGTGTCCACCCTAAACTTTTTAAATTTCACACATTTTACTTCAATTTTTTTAATTTTTATGAGTTAGTCCTTATATATTTTTTTAAATTTATAATTTGTGCCCACTCTGAAAATTTTGAGATTTCATGTGTGCCCACTCTAAAAAATATTTTTGGATCCGCCACTGGGTTTAGAGGTTAGGGTTTAAAGTTTAGGGTAATATCATTAGGGATTTAGGTTTTAAACTATAAACCCTAAATTTTAACCGCAACCTATCAATTATAAATCACTAAACCTAAACCATTAACCTCTAAACCCTAAAATCTAACCCTAAACCATGAAACTAAAGCGCTTGTAAAAAAAACTTTTTGTTTTCATTCATACAATATTATTCTAATTGTTTTCTTCCCTAGGGAAAAGAAAATCACGTACAGAGATGAGGGAAAGGAAAGTTACGTAGAGAAAGAGAGAAGACTCCATTTCCCATGTTTGGATTGAACTGTTTTTATCAAAGAAGTGAAAATTATGTGGGTTAAGAATATCCCTTACTTTGAGTTTTAGTACTTAGTTCATATGGCCCGAAATAAGTTAGGGGGTTGGAAGATGAGAACTTGTTGGCTGTATTACGCTTGCTAAAGTAGTCTTGAATGTTATTCTGACTTTTACCCTGCAAATTGCAGTTCTCCCCAAGAAGATTTGCACGGAACTGGAACGAATTATAAGACAATTTATTTGGGGTATCTCTTCGGATAAAGGTGGGGTGCATCTAGTTTGATGGGAAGAAGTTTTCCGGACAGTAAATCATGGGGATCTTGAATTTAGGCAAATGATACCTCAAAATGAAGCGTTTAAAATGAAAATTGCATCTAATCTTCTAGCAAATGATGAGTTGTGGGTACGTTTTCTCCAAACAAAGCACAAATGCAAAAGATGGAATTTCGGATGCATCACCTAACAATAATTGTTCTAAGCTTTGGAAAAGTCTCAATTTAATTTGGGATGATGTGCATAGTAATATCGTTTGGAATGTTGGAAAAGGGAAGCGAGACGTTTGGACAGATCCGAGGATTGATAAGCTAGGCCCCTCTAGTCCATGTACCACCTGCGGTCTGGCAAGTCTGGGAAGAGTGCCCGTTGCTACCATGGCTGATGAATATGGGAATTGACAATAGCAATTATTCCAACACTTGTTGTCGACTCACATTTTGCTACGCATAGCACTCATAAAGGGCCCAAGTCCATCGCCGCCAGATGACTCGGTGGGGGTGAATAGGGAATGGTGACCGCCGATTTTCTATATGAACATGCATATGACATAAGGGCTGGCCCATGTAGTTGGGAATCCAACATTGTATGATGTTGTGGAATATGATCATCGGATAGAGCAAAATCGCAACTGATAATTTAAGAAAATAACAATAAAGATAAAGAAAACACAAATTTTACGTGAAACCCCCTAAATAATATAAGGTAAAAACCACAGACAAAGGTAGAAGAGTTTTACTATGAGAAAATAGGAATTACAACTTCTCCCAATCTAACAAGGAGAAAACAATGACAATTCTCTCTTGATAAAAAAGAGAAAACAACTCTATATGAAAACTTTCTAATTTCTCTAGTTATAGGATGATTTTGGATGATAAGAAATGACAAATGGTTAGGCTATTTATAGTTGAGCTTTAGGAACCAACTTATAACTTAAATATCCTAAAGTTTAGGACCAAATGAATGATTATACCATGCCAAATTTTCAAACAAAATTGGTTGTTCTCTGCAACACCATTGAAACTGTTTCACCTGCACCAAGCGGTGCATTAATGCACCGAAAGTGCATTGGACTTTCAACAATCTCCTACTTGAAGATTTGATTGGAACATTATTTCTACCTTGTACCATCCATGTTGCTTACGTCTCTAACAGGCCACAAGAGGATCAACACTAGCAAACTTATCATAATTGATTGCCTTTGTCATGAAATCTACTATGTTGTTGTTGGTATGAATCTTCTGCATATTTATTGTCCATTCTTTCACTTTCTCACGGATGAAGTGGTTCTGGACTCGAATGTGTTTTGTTTTTGAGTGAAAAGCGGGAATCTTTGCGAGATGCAAGGCGCTCTAACTGTCACAAAATAAAGAGACATTTTTTTGTTTGTGCTCGAGCTCCTCCAATAGCATTTTCAACCATATTGTTTCTTTACTGGCTTGTGTAGCTGCTACATATTCTGCCTCCATTATTGACGTAGCCACAACTGACTGCAATTTTGAAACCCAGCTTACAGCTCCACCAGCAATTGTAAACACATACCCTATTGTAGATTTGCTTTTATCTAAATCTCTTACATAGTATTGACATACCCGATGATAAGAAAATCTGATCCTTCGTAACATCATGCGACATTTAAGGTCCCTTTGATGTATCTTTGGATCCTTTTCACAATATTCCAATGCTCTTTGCTTGGATTCGTCATGTACCGACTAACCTCCCACTGCTTGTGCAATGTCTGGTCTTGTACAAATCATAGCGAACATTAAGTTTCCCACTACTGACGCATACGACACTCGAAACATCTCCATCCTCTCTTCTTCACTACTAAGACTCGTAATGGAGGACAATTTGAAGTTAAAAGGAAGAGGGGTAGAAATTGGCTTACAATCTTGCATGTTGAATTGTGACAAGATCTTCTTCAAGTAATTCTTTTGTGAAAGCCAAATCTTCCTATTACTTCTATCTCGGTGAATTTGCATCCCTAGAATCTTATTTGATGGCCCCAAGTCTTTAATTTCAAATTTCCTAGCCAGTCGTGCCTTTAATTCTTCAATATGATCTTTGTTGAGGCCTATAATTGACATGCCGGAAGGATAAATCTTGAAACTCATCAGCTAAGGTCCTAACATTGTAGACAATTGAGTTTAAATTCGATCAATCTAATTTTGAGACTGACGTTTTAGTAATAATTGACAGGGAGTCTCCTTCAACATTAGCTCGTCGAAAGCCCAATTCTCTCGTCAATTTGATAGCTTAGAAACATGCTTAAGCTTCAGCCACCTCCGGGTTATGTACATTCTGATATGGGTAAGATTCGGTAGCCATAATCAACCCTTCTGCATTTCGAATAATAATTCCAGAGATAGAAGTTCTTGTAGAGTGATGATAATCTGCATCAAATTGGTCTTTACATAGTCTGTGGGTGGGGGGTCCATCAATTATCACACTTCATTGTTGGATGGGGCATTAGTAATAGCAGTAACTTGAATTTCACTAATGTAGTGTTTAATGAAATTAGCCACCTCTGCTGGAGATTCTCATGTAGTTTCTTATTACGGTAACCCCAAATAGCCCAGATAGCCATGACAAATAGACTAATCCTTTCACTATTGAATGCTTCAAAAAGATGTGAAAGCCATCGTAACTAGTGCTGCTCAAAAGGGATAATAGATGAATCAATTTGTAATTCAGATAAAACCTGTTTAAAGAAGGAACACTCGATGATAAGTTGCACTGCTGCAGAGCAGGCAATCTGTATTGACAGGTAGTCTTCTATTGTATAAATTCACACCAGTAGGGAGTTTGTAACACCATGAAATTGGGCCTAGATGTTAGAAGGATCGATTACACGGTTCGGGAGAACCGGATTAGGCAATTCGAGTTAGTTTCGGGAAATAAATCTTAGTAAATTGTTTTTGGCTAAAATAAAATATGGAAAAATGCTAGAAAATACTTAATTAATATTTTGAGTATTTTGGTAAATTCAATTTGGAGGAATTAAAACTGATTTTGGGACATTTTGGTCCGGTGACTAAAATGTAAAGTTTCAAAACTATTTTTAGTGACTAAATCGTAAAAGGGTCAAAACTTAGAATCTTTAAGAACTAATTAAACAAACATTTCCATTAGATTTCCCCCTTAATTTAGGCTATTTTAAAGGGTTTTTAATTGGTTTTAATATTAAAATAAAATAGAATTAATAAAAGAGATTTTAATTATACAATTTATTTCTTCACGTAATTAATTTTGCTCTCAATTTTTCTCTCAACTTTCTCAGTAGCCAAACTATCATTTTCCTTCTAAAATTTCCAGGAATAAATCTCTTTTGATTTCCTACTTAATTTCTTTGATTCATATAACAAAATCTACTTGGTTTCTTGGAGTTTTCATCCAATCTTTGCCAATTAAGGGAGAAATCAGCAATAGGTGATTTTCATTTCTCTCCTCTAATTAAAGGTTCTTTAATTAAATTCCCAAGTTCTTGATCCTTTATAAATGATTTATGTTAAGGAATTATGATTAAAACATGTATATGCTGATTAAATTGAGTTTTTATGTGGAAATTTGATAAACACTATTATGGATCTGTTTTTTATTGAATATAATTGATTTAGATATCTTATAAGATTTATTTTAATTTTGTAAGAAGTGATTAATTAAATGAATCCCGAAACTATGTGAATTGCTAATTTTCTAGGTTGTAAATAATTGGTTTTTGAAGTGATCTTGGTGTTGTAAGGTTGCTGGAGGTATAAGGACGTTATAAAGATGTTTTTAGGTGTTAATTGATGTTTTCAAGATGTTGAAATCATTAGGTTTTTGTCTGGGCTTTGTTTATATGAAGTTTGATGATGATTTCGGTTGTTTTAGAGAGGCGTTTGATGGTTTTTAGTGAGGCGAAGTTGTGTTTGTTGGTTGCTGGAAATTAGAGATGCATGGAAGTGAATTAATCCTTTGTTTTTGTTTGGGTAAAGCAAGGGAGTTGAATCCTTTAGCCTTTGGAGAGGTTGCGGAAGCTTGGTTTTCACAACGACAAGAAAGCTTTGGGTTGTTGGTGAGTGGAAATGTGTTTTACTACTATTAAAAGGTTTGAAAGAAGTCTTAGGAGTTTAGAATAAGTTTGAAACACTTGTCTAAGCTCAAAAGTAAGTATTGGTTGAGCTCTCTCTCGTTTTCGATTTTGCAAAATATAAACTCTTGCACATGTTTATAGATTTGATTACTTACTATTTTATGCATGTTTTAGAAATGAAAGATATTGCAAATGATTATACATGATGATATTTGAGCATAGAAAATGATTTATGAAAGGATTTTGAGAATGCTAGAATACATGGTTTAATGTATTGGAAAATGGTTTGAATTGATGCATATGTAAAATAGTAACTTAATGAGGTTTTAATTGAGTATATTGGCAAGTGCTGAGATAAATTGTTATCGGATATAGTTAGCTAGCCATAGGGTTTAAAGTGCACTATAATAAGTCGTCTCATGTGTGTCGAGGGGTCAAGAGTGTGCCAATTCTCCCGCTGGTGAATTTATACATTATAACCATTGAGGACTATTCCAGTTCGAGGACGTATGTGAAATGGTCGAAGGAACCAATTGGGAAATCCATATATCCGATGTAATTTTTATAAAATAGAATGAAACTTGTTTTGAGTCACTTGAATGCCAATATATGAGAAGATGTATCATGAGAAATGGATTATGTTGTGATAGAAATCCATGATACATGTGTTGCAAATGCTTTAAATGTGCATACTTGAAGAGATTATAGAAGTATGAGATGATTTTTCCATGAAACTTATACATTTGGTTTGAATTAAAATGATTTTAGATGCATTGATGGGTGTTTTTGAGATTCCCTCACTAAGCTTATAGTTTATGCACTCCTTTTTCATCAATGCAGAAAAATAGAATCGTTCGAACAATGAGTAAGCAAGGGAGGATCCAAGGATTGAAGTATTTTCAAGTATGGTTTTACAAACGCATAGTAGTAATAAGAGACAATGTGACCAAGCTGTATTTGGGAGGTTTATTTTGGATACTCCCTGTTGGTACAAGTTATGTTTGATGTTTTGGACTTGTATGATGCTTAATGTATGGTTTTGAGGGGTTGGAAAACATTATACATGCTTGGGTAGAAATCATGCCTATAGGATTTATGTTTGGATTTGATATGTTGTGTATGATCTTCTACCATGTTTCTATGTCTGGGAAATTGATGTTTGTGAAGTTTTATGATGATTATATATTGATTGGAGTGTGTTAGATTGAGCCAAAGTGTCATATGTTGGGCTAAGAGGTCATTATAGGCCTGTCCGTATCGGTACGAGTCCTCAGATATCGGTACGCAGGGACCTGTCTCGGCTCAATCTAGGCAAAAATGCCTTGGCGTAACGATACACCTAGGGACCATATCGTACGCGATGCTGATAATTTGGCTTGGTATCGATACACGGGTAACTGTAATACCCCAATATTTGGTTAGTGACCAAATCGTAAAGAATTAAAAGTTGGCGGTTTTAGTTCAGTGACTAAAATGTAAAATTTTAAAGTTTAGTGGCTAAAGTGAAAAGTTGAGAAAAGTTCAAGGACCAACATGGTAATTTTCCCAATAATTTTTTTGTATTCTATAAATAAATAGATCACCTAAGGGTGTGGATCGAATATAAAAGTTATGATTTGATCTAATGTTTCTATTATTGGGAAATTACGGTTATAGTATAAATGGAATTCGAATGATCAGTCGAGCTCGAAATGTTATGGAAATTTGAAGGCAGTCTTGGGAAGACCCGATAAACATGACATTCAAGTTTTGAATCATTTTTAATTGATTTAGATTTGATTCTATTCAGTATTTTATATAGGTGGTAAAATGGCAAATTTGTGGAAAAGTTGAATAGTGAGGGGTATTTTGGTCTTTTCACTTAAAGGGGACATGAATGGAATTTTGGATATTGTTACATGGAAAATGAATAGTGGCTGATTGGAATTGAACTAGAATGGAAAACTAGAAATTAAAGATTTAGTTGGAGGCTAAATTGGTAATTTGGCATTATTTGAATTCTATATTCAAATACACTTTACAAGTGTAATTAATAAGGATAAAAGATGATAAAAATCATCCCATTGTCAGCCATATTTCCGTGAGCTTGAGAGAAGAAAAGAACAAGGTTTGTTTTTCCAAATTTTGATTATTTTGATTATTTCTAGTTAGATTTTGATTTTTATTAAGTTAGATAAAATGATCTTCTCTTCATTCTCTACATGTTGATAGCAATTTTACATAGGGTTGTGAAGATTTGTTTATATTCTTGAAGAGAAAGAAAATAGGGTTTGAAGATTAAAGAAAGGGTTAAGCTTGATTATGTTAAAATTCATGTTATAAAGGTGTAATTTTGCTTGAATCAAGTTAATTTCATGTTGGAAGTTATAAACCCTAATCTTGAATTTAGGGATTTGTTAGGGTTTTGTGAAATAAGGATGAAAATGGTTAGATTATGATGTTTGAAGCATTATATTGATGATGGAAGTTCAATTTTGATGTTAGAATGAAAAATCCCTATTTGGAGAAATCTAGGGTCCAATTCGAAATTTTGAAGAAAATTAGGGGAAATTATGTCAAAGTTTATTTTGATGTTGGAAAGGACTAGAAATGATATTTTTCATACTTGGTTGAAGTTGGAATAATGAAAATTGAATGAATGACCATTATGCCAATTATGGAAAAATTTAGGGCTGAAGTGTAAAGATTTATTTTGATGTTGGTCATGAAAGAATAAATATTCTACATGCTTTGAAGTGTTGTTTGAAGTAAAAATCCAATGTTGAAAAGTTTAGGGACCCTTTGGCAATTACAAGAAATATTGGGGAAATTTTTGTGAAATATTAATTTAAAGTCTTTAGGTTGGTTGTTATCACCTAAGCTTTATTTTAATATTTACATTATTAGAAATGAGAGTGAATTGTAAAAATTCAAAAGTTGAGTTAATAATTATAAAGGAAAGAATGGAGGAAGTTGAGGGATAGATTTAATTGAAGAAAGTATTGATATGTTATTAGTACATTAACGGATTTTTCATGAATTTTCTTCTATTAATGTACTTAGTGGATTAGTAATCTAACATATACATTTAACTGTATGTGTTATGTAATGGTTGATTACAAGTAACTTAACACGTTCAAGATCGAAACGAATCAAGAAAATAAAGACAACGTCCCAGAGTAGACATATTTTGGTACAAGTAATTAGTGAGGCATATAAGGTGAGTGCATTAATATTTTTTGAAATGTATTTTAGTAAACTTTTATAAATTCTATTTATTTGATTTTATTAAAATGATAACATGGTTTTTCTATAAGTTATATGATGATTCACAAGCAAAGGAAAAAGGTTAGTACATGTTAGGGTATGAATTGCCCTAATATGTTTTATTTTGATAAGTTATTGTTGAATAATGGTGATATATGAATCATTTATCAAGTGATAATTTACAAGTCAATTATATGAAATTATTTGCCCAAGTTTATGATAGAGAGTTACAGTATAGTGGCATGCCATTAGAGGTCTAGCAGTCAAGGACTGCAGTATAGCTATACACCGATCTTCGGATCTATATGTTTTCGGCACTTATGTGTCTATATGTTTCCAGCACTTTATGTGTCTATATGTTATCGTCACTTCGGTGACTAGTACTCAAGGAGTGCCGACCTTGCATACTTTAGTTTCTCATTATACAAATTCTTGGGCTAATTATAAAGTAAATGTATATGAAATTCACCATTTCTTATATGTGATTGTTTATAAGTATATGAAAGATTTGATATGATTTGGCTTAACCATGTTTTCATTTATTTCGATACTTATTTTATGATTATTTATAATGCCTCACTAAGTTATACTTAGCGTGTGTATTTTGCCTATGCATACGTAGGTTAATACGGTACGGTGGTAAGTAGCATTAGCTCGGGAGCAGTTTGGACGAGCAAATATTACAGGTTATCATAGTAGTTATTTTGACATCCTATATGACGTATTGTTAGTGGCATGTATAATATTAAACTCTTGTGTTTTGTGTAAATTAAATTCTAACTTTATGTTTTATTATGGTTATGGTTAAAAATATGGACTAGTATTATTTATTAGATGATTTAAAATGGTTTATGAATATTTTAGTAGACTTATTTTTGAAACGGATAATTACAGTCTTGAAATTCTGCTCTAGAAAGTAACTTTGAAAATTTGCTATAAATTCCACATATTGATTTAGATAATGACTCTTATATGTATGAATTATAAATTGAGTCTAGTTTATTTTAAAACAAACGGTGACCGATTTCGATTTATATTTCAAAAGATATGAATTTTTATTCGATGCAAGGTCAGAATTTCCATACATCAGATCTGCATTGTAGTGCATATTTACCAAATTTTCTGCACTTGTGTGCCATGAGTTAAGATCTCTAATTTATATGGATTGATAGCCTGATGAATCTAGTTTACTAGGAATTATTCCAAATGAAGTTTTGAAGCTTATAAAAATTTATAATTTTTTAAGAAAAGACAGTGTAGGCTACCAGATTTTTTCAAAAATTGGAAAAATGATTTTCAATTTAGTTAAGTAACATCATCGATTCTTGTTTGGCAACAAATACGGGAAAGTGGTGTTACATTTACTGATATCAGAGCTATAGGTTAGTCGGTTCTGGATTGGAAATATGATTTATAAGTTTTAAAAAGTGTGTACATTCCACTAGGAGGTCATAATTACTATCGATGACGCTAGTATGGTTAATATGCTTGCTTACTAATCTGAAATATTATTATGAGTACAGATGTCTGAGAATATAGGATCGCATCAGGCAACCCATGTAGAGGGTCGGAGTGACCCCGAAGTTGGTGAGGGAGCCAGTTTTGCTCAGCCAACAGTACAGTCTGATAAGAATGTTCCGTGGTCAGCCTGGAATACCGGAACAAGGTCAAGGAAATTTCTTACAGACTTTAGAGATGATTATTAATCAGCCTTCGCAGATTTCTATTGCTAAAGAGTTAAAGAAGCTTGGAGCACCGGATTTCACTAATGGAAATCCGGTTACTGTGGATTATTGGCTGAATGATTTAAAGATTATGCTAGAAGGATTGCCATTGCAATGATCAGAATAAGTTGGAAGGAGTTGTGTCTCTGCTAAAAGGGCAGGCACGTATCTGGTGGACAAATGTCACTACTTGTCCTCGTGAAGGGATTACTTGGGAGTTCTTTCTTCGCGAGTTCCGTAACAAGTATATCAGTGACATGTTCATCCGAGAAATGAGAAATGAATTTCTGAATCTCAAACAAGGTGATCGGACAATATATGAATACGAATGTGAATTTGACAAGTTGAGCTGTTTCGCCTCAGAATTGATTCCTACTGAGAAGGATCGTACCATTTGCTTCATTGAAGGATTGGATCTTGATTTTAAAGAGGTGCTGATTGCTATGGATATTACTAGATTTCAAGATGTTGTCAATCGAGCAAAAGGGATGGAAAAAGTTCGATTAGAAAAGCTAGCAAATCAGGGTGTGCAATCTCGGAAAAGAAGTCTTAAAGGATCTTTTGGATCATCACCTTCCAAGAAATCCAAAGGTTCGCATGCCTCTACTACAAAGGCAAGAGGTTCGAGGAAATTTCAAAGTCCAGCCCAATGTGACCATTGTGGTAGATCCCATTATGGACAATGTCGACAAGTTATGTGAGCTTGTTTCGGTTGTGGTGCTACTGATCATTTCCTTCAAGATTGTCCGAGGAATGATAATAGACCAGATAAGTCAGAAAGATCAGTAGTTCAAAACCAGAAAGGAAAATATCAAGGCAATCAAAAATCTTCTGGAGTTAACCGTCCGGGAGTATCTGAAGCTGCTTCTAACAGGGAATTTAGGACACCGGCGCGAGTCTATCACATTCGCACTGATAATGATAAGGATGCACCAGATTTTGTTACAGGTACTTTCTAGCATTATGATAAACCTGTATTTGCATTGATAGATCTGAAATCTATTCATTTATATGTTAGTTCTAAGTTAGTCCAAGATAGAGAGATTATCTTTGAATCTATATTTAGTGGAGTTATTGCAACAAACCTTTTCGGCGAGAGTACATAGGTAAATAGAATTGGTAAGAAGTGCCCAATCGTGATGCAGGGAATTGAATTCCAGTTGATTTGGTGGAATTGCCTTTTCATGAGTTCGAAATTATCTTGGATATGGATTAGTTGCATGTTTATCATGCCATAATGAATTGTCGTTTGAAACGACTAGTATTGGAAAATAAGAAAGGTATAGAAATAATAGTGAATGGTGAAGGATCGAAGGGTTGAGAAATGATGGTGCTTTGATTGTAGAGTTACATCTCAAGTCTATTTTGTTAGATCATATTAAAGAGTTTCAGAATAAAGACAAAAAAGTGTTACTCAAAGTTTTACCTTGGAAAAAGATGTTACGCTTCGACGTAAAGGAATTTTAAGTCCGAGGTTTATTGGTCCTTATGAGGAGGAACCAGTAAAGATTCTTGCTTATGGAATTAAGGAGTTGAGAATTAAGATTATTCTGTTAGTAAAAGTTTTGTAGCGGAATTATAAAGTGGAAAAAACCACTTGGGAAACGAAGAAGTGCATGGAAAAGCAATATTCGCATCTTTTAAAAACAAGTACGTTTTAAAATTCGAGGATGAATTTTCTTAAGGAGGGAGAATTTTAATACCCCCAATATTTGGTTAGTGACCAAATCGTAAAGAATTAAAAGTTGGTGGTTTTAGTTCAGTGACTAAAACGTAAAATTTTAAAGTTTAGTGGCTAAAGTGAAAAGTCGAGAAAAGTTCAAGGACTAACATGGTAATTTTCCCAATAATTATTTTTATTATATAAATAAATAGATCACCTAAGGGTGTGATCGAATATAAAAATTATGATTTGATCTGATGTTTCTATTATTGGGAAATTACGATTATAGTTTAAATGGAATTCGATTAAATCAGTCGAGCTCGGAGTTTTATGGAAATTTGAAGGCAGTCTTGGGAAGACCCGATAAACATGACATTGAAGTTTTGAATCGTTTTTAATTGATTTAGATTCTATTCTATTCAATATTTTATATAGGTGGTAAAATGGCAAATTTGTGAAAAAGTTGAATAGTGAGGGGTATTTTGGTCTCTTTACTTAAAGGGACATGAATGGAATTTTGGATATTGTTACATGGAAAATGAATAGTGGCTTATTGGAATTGAACTAGAATGGAAAACTAGAAATTAAAGATTTAGTTGGAGGCTAAATTGGTAATTCGGCATTATTTGAATTTAATATTCAAATACAATTTACGAGTGTATTAATAAGGATAAAAGATGATAAAAATCATCCCATTTTTCAGCCATATTTCTGTGAGCTTGGGAGAAGAAAATAACAAGGTTTGTTTTTCCAAATTTTGATTATTTTGATCATTTTTAGATTTTGATTTTGCTTAAGTTAGATAAAATGATATTCTCTTCATTCTCTACATGTTGACAATAATTTTACATAGGGTTATGAAGAATTGTTTATATTCTTGAAGAGAGAGAAAATAGGGCTTGAAGATTAAAGAAATGATTAAGCTTGATTATGGTAGAATTCATTTTATAAATACGTAATTTTGCTTGAATCAAGTTAGTTTTATGTTGGAAGTTATAAACCCTAATCTTGAATTTAGGGATTTGTTAGGGTTTTGTGAAATAAGGATGAAAATGGTTAGATTATGATGTTTGAAGCATTATATTGATGATGGAAGTTCAATTTTGATGTTAGAATGAAAAATCCCTATTTGGTAATCATGCTGATTATGGTGAAAATGGTCCATTTTTCTTTTATCTTTTCTCAATGCATATTTAAGTCCTAAGTGATTACATTTGTTGGTATCAGGGCCAGTTTATGATTGTTGGGAGGTGGGTTATGGTTGTTGATGTATGATTCCATTGATTGTTACGAACGATGTTTGAATTTGTGAGATTATGTTCAATATGTGGGATGTTGGGGTGTTTAGCTTAGGGACACATTGCCTTGTTACTACTAGAGTTAAATGATTTTTGTTTTTAAACAAGAGCTACTTGGATTCTTGCTGCAAGTTGGTCTAATTATATTGTTTTATTGCAATATCATGCTTTAGAGTCATATATTTTTGCAAAATAGAACCGAGACGAGAGACGAGAGCTCATATGGGGAGTATTATGGATAGACAAGATGACGAGTTGCCTCATCCTCTACAGATTCCTCCTACTGGTGTTGGAGTTGAGGGTGGTGCACCTCAGGCACCGCAAGTACCTATTTTTGGTGATATAACACCATTGATCTAGGCAATGACTGGAGCTTTTTAGGCGGCCATACTGGAGTGTAAGTACTTGCACTGGCGCCTGTAGTTGTTAATATCAAGCTACCGTTAGAGCGTCTGCGTAGCTTAGGTGGTACTGAGTTTAGAGGGTTGGCTCCAGAAGCATCTGAGGAGTGGTTTGCTAGCACGGAAAGAATCCTTGGCCAGATGGAGTGTACGGATATCCTCAAGTTGGGTTGTATAGTGTTGTTGCTTCAGGGTGATGTCTATAGTTGGTGGACAACTGCTATCACGGGTATGACACCTGTAGATGTGACATGAGAGTTCTTTTGTGTTACTTTCTAGAAGTATCTGGGATCTCGTTATCAAGATGAGAAGAAGAGGGAGTTCATGGATTTAGAGCAGGGGAACATGTCTGTTTTTGAGTATGAGGTTCAGTTTGTTTGGTTGAGCCAATATGCTCCTAAGCTGGTTCCTAATGAGCATCAATGATGCGATCCTTTTCATTATGGGCTGGTTATGAAGATGAAAACTTACATGTTGGCTACGAATTATATAGAATTTTATGTCTTAGTTTCCCGAGCTAAAGATATAGAATATAATTTGGGATTGTCTTCTCAATCAGGGAGTTCTTATACGGGGAAGAGGAATGCTAAGTCAAATGTTGGCAGGGATCGATACAAGAAGCATAGAGATATGAGGTATCGTCCAGATCAGAGATGTAGAGGAAATAATGTTGGGCTTGGACAACATGTACATAATACCTTTTCTCGAACACCTGAGTGTGGGAGATGTGGTAGACGACACACGGGGGAGTGTTGGGGTACTCTTGGTACTTGTTGGAGCTGTGGTTCACAAGATCACATTAGGCGTGATTGTCTGCAGTTAGCTAAGGAAGGTCAGGCTCCTGCAACTACTATTGTACAACAGAGAGGCCGTGGGCGCGATCGAGGACATTTTCAACGTAGGGAGGATGGTCATAAGGTAGTTGCACATACTGTAGCAGTTCAACCTGATGGTGGTTGTAATATCCCAATTTTTGGCTAGTGACCAAAATGTAAATTTTGAAAGTTTTGTAGATAAAGTATAAACTTAGGAAGAGTTTAGGGACTATATTGTAATTTTCAAAAGTTATGTATTTTAGTCCCGTAAATGAATAGTTTATCCCCAAGAATGATGTTTTTGTGTTACCCAAATTTTTCAGACGGAGTTTGTACTAATGGCTATAAAGCGATAAAGTTCAGAAAAATATTTGGATAATCGGTTCGAATCGAATATCTAGGATATTTTGAAGGATGATAAGTCAAGGTTAATTATTTCATTTTACATGTCTAAGATATTTTATTTGTATTGGAAGAATATGAACCCTTGGATTTAAGTTGATTTTCCATGTTAAATATGAGATGTTGGATGAAAAATGGCAAGATCGTAATTTTGGAAAATTATAAGGGCAAGGTTGGTAACAACTAGCTCAAGATTAAATCTAGGCCATTGGATGAAGAATATAAATAGAACATATGAATACAATCTTTGTTATGGTCATTTGAAGTAAAGTGATGGGACTAAATTGACAAGTAGAGAAATAAGGAGAAGTTGGTGTAAATTAGAAGTCATTTATGGAAAGTTATGTTGGAATTGAATTATGGTAGTAAGTTTAAAATTTCGCCATAAATTCTACAAAATGGTTAGATGATGAATTTTATACCGTTGGAAATAATTTTTAGTCTAGTTTCATTTCCAACAAACAAAAATTGATTTCAAATTTCGAGTTAAAAGATATGAATTTTTATTCGAATGAAGGTCAGAAAAATTATAGATCAGTTTTCTGCCTGAACAGTCTGTGACATGAATTCAATGATTTTTCATAATTTTTGTATATTTTATTAATTTATGTCGCTTATACCGTTAGAACCGTTATTGAATCTAGTGTCTCCAGTATAAAGGAAATTAAGATCCAGTATGTATTCTGCCATGTATAAGTAAATCTTTGAAGGTAGCGCGAGCTGTCAGAAAATGAAATTTGAAACATTTTGTATTCAAATGTTAGTTAGCAAGCTCGGAAGAATTAATGGAAGTCCAAATTGGTCACTAAGGACCATAATGAGTTTTTGAACAGTACAAGGAAGAAAGGAAAAATATTTGGAAATTTTATATTCGAATGATTATATTAGACAGCATGTTTAAGGTATTGTTAGATTTGAATCTAACAAATATTTTATTTTATTCATGTGATTAATAAAGTCAAGTACGAATCAAAGAAGGTTCGAGGTAATATGAAAGAAATGATTGAGCTAGGACTTAGTGAGGCATTGTGTTAACTGGCCAAGGTGAGTGCAATGCATACATAACATGATTCATGGATGATTTATACATCATTAGGAACACTTGCGATGAGTCTACCTTGTTTATTTTTGCATGATATTTATGTCATAATCATATATCTGACATGTTCTAAATATGTCAAAAGTTGAATTAATGCATGGATCACTAGTTATATATGATGTTACATTATGAATGTTATTTCGGGTATGAACTGTCCAATGTTAAATTATGTTGATATACATTGCCATGGATGAAATAAATATGGAATATATGCCCCAGTATGTTAATGAATGACCCATAGTTGGCATGCCATAGAGTCCAGCAGCACGCTGCAAACTCGGCTTAGCACTATAGTGTATATAAAGGACACTTAGTGTACATGGTTAGCACAACCTTATAAATGTGCGGATGGTTAGCACTGCCTTATAAATGTGCGGATGGTTAGCACTGCCTTATAAATGTGCAGATGGTGGGCACGACCTTATGTGTATTACCACTTGTGCATATTTGACTCGTGTACCCAGGGTCCTCATAGGCTTATATTTGGGCTATGGTTTATTGGTTAATAAAAGATAAACAGGTGAACAAGCTTATGAGCTTTTGGAATAAATGGCAAGTATATTGGTAAGAAATTTATATCCAGATTATATTATGTTAATATATGACTAACATGATGGTAATACATGTCTAGTGATCATGATGCATTTATGCATATATGGCATAATATGACAAACGGACAAGCATGAAAGTCTTATGACATTAGCATGTAGTAAATCATTACTAATGTAATGTGAAAGTTGATGCTTTGGCATATATATATATCATGTTATATAAACATAGCCATGAAGTCAAATAAAGCTTAAATTATTTTTATTAACTTCCTTTATTGCCTCACTAAGTTCGTACTTAGCGTGTGTTTGATTGTGCACACGTAGGTAATTCAAGATAAGAGTGAGAAGAGCATTACATCAATATTGGAAATCTCAACAGGTAATCACAGTAATGACATCATAATTAAGGTTTGATTATTATAGTGGCATGTATACTTGCTAAACCTATTTGAGTTGTGATTGGCCTTTAAAGTTCGGTAGGATTTCATGATAATTGACGTTTCTGGAAAGATACAAAGTTAAGAGTAAACTCAGGTGATGAGTTTTTTGCTAAGATAATTGATTTATGATTAGAACTCGAATAAATAATTTATTTAGGTTTTAAATAAAGTTAAGCGTGCTTGGGCTAGATAAATTTTATGTAGGTGACCATTGAGAAGTTTTCCTATTTTTTTTAAATTACCCCAATCTTATTAAAGAAGTCGTAATATTTCTGACTCGTACCCGATGTACAGATACGAGAAGGGGATGTTACATTTATTGGTGTCAGAGCTATAGGTTTAGCCAGTTCTGGAGTTAAACGAAGTATGGTAAAGGTCAAAAGTGTATACATGCCACTAGGATGTCAGAATTACTAATCGTTTACTTGTTTGAATGGATGCAATTGCTTACTTCATCACGAGCATGATAAGGTTAATGATAATATTCTACCCTCCGCTTAGCATGGTGCAGAGGCACCAAAGTAACATGATATGCATGTTATGGATTAAGAGCTTTTCTTCTAGACATTAGATGAGATCATGAATCAGCCTGCTTAGGCATCATTTGCAAAGGAATTAAGAGTTTTGACACACTAGATTTTCAGAGAGATATTAATGGAGATCCTATGATTGTTAATCTATGGTTTAATGATATAAAAGTTATGTTGAAGGAACTTTGTATGGAAAATCAGAGGAGGCTCAAAGAAAAAGTATTATCTCATTTGAAAGGATTAGACCCGTATTTTGATAAAGTAATGTTACGGTACATACTCAAAAGTATATTAACTAGAAGTTCTTTCTTTGAGTGTCCCGTAACAAAGTTTATCCTAGAGATGCAATGATATTTCTTGCATCTTAATTAGGACAATTGGATTATTTACAGGTATGAGTGAAAGTTTAATAAATTGAGTTGATTTGCTTCTAACTGCTTCCTATAGACAGAAAGAGAGCATGTTATGACAGCTCATAGAGGGCTGGAGGTCAGGTACAAGAAGTACTGACTGCCCTATGTATTTCAAAATTTCATGAAGCAGTAATTTATGCTAAAGGCAATCCAAAGGGTTCAGAATGAGAAAATATCTAAATAGAGGTCACAGCTTGAAAAGAGGAGTAGTGAATCATTATGTATTTTACCACTTCTAAAAAGTGGTGAGGATTCCGGCAAAGATATAAAGCTGAATTTATTACATAGTTCCACTAAGAGATCAGGAAAAGGAAAATTAAGAACTCTCTAACATTTATAATTAATGTTAGAGATTCAAGAAAACCACAAAACCAATCATGTGGGTGTTGTGATAAATGGCATGCATGAGCATGCAAAGTTTTTATTGGAATTTGTTACCAATGTGAAGATTATTTAACGTATGCTATGGATATCGAGCATCAAGGGTAAGCTGGGAGAGTATTCCTATTGTTTGTGAGTTTTAAATGGGTTGCCCAAGAGGAGCTGTCAGGCTTGACGCTTAATCAAGAGGCTAAGTTTAGGATTTGATATAATCCAATATGGGACCTATATCGATTGCACTCTACAGAATGACCCTTACTAGATTGAGAAAGCTAAAGACCTAGTTGCAAGCCTCATTAGATTGAGGTTTTATACGTCCCAATATATCACCTTAGGAAGCTCCAGTGATGTTAGTTAAAGAAGTAGTAATATTCCTCTAAGGTTAAATTATGATTATTCTATTACAGTAGAATAAGATTTAATAGTAGCACTAGTATTAGTGCAGTATGAATCTAGTAAGGATTCTACCTTATTCAATAATACATCCCATAATAGGTTGGGATGTGTATTGATGTAGTAAGACTAAAGTAGTAGTTGATGTATTTAGCCAAAAAATCATTCTTTGGCTTATAAACATTAAATTCCCAATTATCTTTGGAGGAAAATAGTGTATTGATTACACAGCTTCAGCTCAAGTCTACTTTGACAAATTAGGTCAAAGATTTACAGATGAAAGATAAGATATGCCTGGGAAAGAATTCAGTAAGATGAAAAGGGAAATTAAAGATTTTGATGTTAAGTTTAAATGATGTTCATTTTATCAAAGGGTAATTTATATCCCCAACGATAATAAGTTAAAAAGAGAACTAAGAGGTGATTGAATATGATTTGATTCAGTTTAGGATGTGAAGAATAAAGTAAGAATAGTTCAAAGCAATCTAGAATTGCTTTAGAATGGTGGATATTATCTGCTAATCTTGAAAGAAAAGATATTTAATATGAAGTTAAGGATAAAGTGTTCCGTAAAAGTTTCACCTTGGAAGGAGGTGTTATGGTTAGGACAAAAAGGAAAGTTGAGTCCGAGAGTTATTGGACTATATAAGATTGTGAAAAGAGTTGGTCCGGTGGCTTATTAGCTAACCTTACCTCCGAAAATGGACAAGATTCACAATATATTTCATGTATCGATGCTCAAAAAGTATCGATCAGATCCTTTACATATCATTACCCAGAAGGAATAGAGATTCAACCAGATTTGATTTACGAGGAAGAATCGGTAAAGATTCTGACACATAGAGTTAAAGAACTAAGGAATAAGATGATCTCGCTTGTTAAAGTTCTTTGGCAAAATCATGAAGTCGAAAAAGCGATCTGGAAAAGAGAAAAAGATATGAGAAAATAGTTTTCACATTGTTTTTGAATCAGGTATGTGTTGAAAATTCAAGGATGAATTTTCTTAAGTGGGAATTGTAATATTCCAATTTTTGGCTAGTGACCAAAATGTAAATTTTGAATTTTTGTGGATAAAGTATAAACTTAGGAAAAGTTTAGGGACTAAATTGTAATTTTCAAAAGTTATGTATTTTAGTCCTGTAAATGAAATATCCCCCCCCAAGAATGATGTTTTCGTGTTACCCAAATTGACAAGTAGAGAAATAGGGAGAAGTTGATATAAATTAGAAGTTATTTATGGAAAGTTATGTTGGAATTGAATTATGGCAGTAAGTTTAAAATTTCGCCATAAATTCTAAAAAACTGGTTAGATGATGAATTTTATGTCGTTGGAAAGAATTGTTAGTCTAGTTTCGTTTCCAATAAATGAAAACTGATTTCAAATTCTAAGTTAAAAGATATGAATTTTTATTCAAATGAAGGTCAAAAAAATTATAGAGCAGTTTTCTGCCGAAATAGTATGTGACGTGAATTCAGTGATTTTTATAATTTTTGTAAAATTTATTAATTTATGTGGCTTATACCGTTAGAACCGTTATCGAATCTAGTTTCTCCAGTATAAAGTAAATTAAGATATAGTATGTATTCTGCCATGTATAAGTAAATCTTTGAAGGTAGCGCAAGTTGTCGAAAAAATGAAATTTGAAACATTTTGTATTAAAATGTTAGTTAGCAAGCTCGGAAGAATTAATGGAAGTTCAAATTGGTCACTAAGGAACATAATGAGTTTTTGAACAGTACAAGGAAGAAAGGAAAAATATTTGGAAATTTTATATTAGAATGATTATATTAGACAACATGTTTAAGGTGTTGTTAGATTTGAATGTAACAAAATTTTATTTTATTTATGTGATTAATGAAGTCAAGTCCGAATCAAAGAAGGTTCGAGGTACTATGAAAGAAAGGATTGAGCTAGGACTTAGTGAGGCATTTGTTAAGTGGCCAAGGTGAGTGCAATGCATACGTAACATGATTCATGGATGTTTTATACATCATTAGGAAGACTTGCTATGAGTCTAACTTGTTTTATTTTGGCATGATATTTATCTCATAATCATATATTTGACATGTTCTAAATATGTCAAAAGTTGAATTAATGCATGGATCACTAGTTATATATGATGTTACATTATAAATGTTATTTCGGGTATGAAATGCCCAATGTTAAATTATGTTGATATACATTGCCATGGACGAAATAAATATGGAAAATATGCCCAAGTATGTTAATGAGGGACATGGTATAATTGGTATGCCATAGAGTCCAGCAGCACGCTGCATACTCGGTTTAGCACTATAGTGTATATAAAAGACACTTAGTGTATATGTTTAGCATGACCTTATAAATGTGCGGATGATTATCACTGCCTTATAAATGTGAGGATGGTTAGCACTGCCTTATAAATGTGCGGATGGTGGCCACGACCTTATGTGTATTAGCACTTCGGTACATATTTGACTCGTGTACCCAGGCTCCTCATAAGCTTATATTTGGGCTATGGTTTATTGGTTAATAAAAGATAAACAGTGAACAAGCTTATGAGCTTTTGGAATAAATGGCAAGTATATTGGTAAGAAATTTATATCCAATTTATATTATGTTAATATATGACTAACATGATGGTAATACATGTCTAGTGATCATGATGCATTTATGCATATATGGCATAATATGACAAATGGACAAGCATGAAAGTCTTATGACATTAGCATGTAGTAAATCATTACTAATGTAATGTGAAAGTTGATGCTTTGGCATATATATATATCATGTTATATAAACATAGCCATGAAGTCAAATAAAGTTTAAATTATTTTTATTAACTTCCTTTATTGCCTCACTAAGTTCGTACTTAGCGTGTGTTTGATTGTGCACACGTAGGTAATTCAAGATAAGAGTGAGAAGAGCATTACATCAATATTGGAAATCTCAACAGTAATCACAAAGAATGACATCATAATTAAGGTTTGATTATTATAGTGGCATGTATACTTGCTAAACCTATTTGAGTTGTGATTGGCCTTTAAAGTTCGGTAGGATTTCATGATAATTGGCGTTTCGGAAAGATACAAAGTTAAGAGTAAACTCAGGTGATGAGTTTTTGCTAAGATAATTGATTTATGATTAGAACTCGAATAAATAATTTATTTAGGTTTTAAATAAAGTTAAGCGTGCTTGGGCTAGATAAATTTTATGTAGGTGACCATTGAGAAGTTTTCCTATTTTTTTTAAATTACCCCAATCTTATTAAAGAAGTCGTAATATTTCTGACTCGTACCCGATGTACAGATATACGAGAAGGGGATGTTACATTTATTGGTGTCGAGCTATAGGTTTAGCCAGATTCTGAGTTAAACGAAGTATGGTAAAGGTCAAAAGTGTATACATGCCACTAGGATGTCGAATTACTAATCGTTTACTTGTTTGAATGGATGCAATTGCTTACTTCATCACGAGCATGATAAGGTTAATGATAATATTCTACCCTCCGCTTAGCATGGTGCAGGGCACCAAAGTAACATGATATGCATGTTATGGATTAAGAGCTTTTCTTCTAGACATTAGATGAGATCATGAATCAGCCGCTTAGGCATCATTTGCAAAGGAATTAAGAGTTTTGACACACTAGATTTTCAGAGAGATATTAATGGAGATCCTATGATTGTTAATCTATGGTTTAATGATATAAAAGTTATGTTGAAGGAACTTTGTATGGAAAATCAGAGGAGGCTCAAAGAAAAGTATTATCTCATTTGAAAGGATTAGACCCGTATTTTGATAAAGTAATGTTACGGTACATACTCAAAAGTATATTAACTAGAAGTTCTTTCTTTGAGTGTCCCGTAACAAAGTTTATCCTAGAGATGCAATGATATTTCTTGCATCTTAATTAGGACAATTGGATTATTTACAGGTATGAGTGAAAGTTTAATAAATTGAGTTGATTTGCTTCTAACTCTGCTTCCTATAGACAGAAAAGAGAGCATGTTATGACAGCTCATAGAGGGCTGGAGGTCAGGTACAAGAAATCTTGACTGCCCTATGTATTTCAAAATTTCATGAAGCAGTAATTTATGCTAAAGGCAATCCAAAGGGTTCAGAATGAGAAAATATCTAAATAGAGGTCACAGCTTGAAAAGAGGAGTAGTGAATCATTATGTATTTTACCACTTCTAAAAAGTGGTGAGGATTCCGGCAAAGATATAAAGCTGAATTTATTACATAGTTCCACTAAGAGATCAGGAAAAGGAAAATTAAGAACTCTCTAACATTTATAATTAATGTTAGAGATTCAAGAAAACCACAAAACCAATCATGTGGGTGTTGTGATAAATGGCATGCATGAGCATGCAAAGTTTTTATTGGAATTTGTTACCAATGTGAAGATTATTTAACGTATGCTATGGATATCGAGCATCAAGGGTAAGCTGGGAGAGTATTCCTATTGTTTGTGAGTTTTAAATGGGTTGCCCAAGAGGAGCTCACAGGGCTTGACGCTTAATCAAGAGGCTAAGTTTAGGATTTGATATAATCCAATATGGGACCTATATCGATTGCACTCTACAGAATGACCCTTACTAGATTGAGAAAGCTAAAGACCTAGTTGCAAGCCTCATTAGATTGAGGTTTTATACGTCCCAATATATCACCTTAGGAAGCTCCAGTGATGTTAGTTAAAGAAGTAGTAATATTCCTCTAAGGTTAAATTATGATTATTCTATTACAGTAGAATAAGATTTAATAGTAGCACTAGTATTAGTGCAGTATGAATCTAGTAAGGATTCTACCTTATTCAATAATACATCCCATAATAGGTTGGGATGTGTATTGATGTAGTAAGACTAAAGTAGTAGTTGATGTATTTAGCCAAAAAATCATTCTTTGGCTTATAAACATTAAATTCCCAATTATCTTTGGAGGAAAATAGTGTATTGATTACACAGCTTCAGCTCAAGTCTACTTTGACAAATTAGGTCAAAGATTTACAGATGAAAGATAAGATATGCCTGGAAAGAATTCAGTAAGATGAAAAGGGAAATTAAAGATTTTGATGTTAAGTTTAAATGATGTTCATTTTATCAAAGGGTAATTTATATCCCCAACGATAATAAGTTAAAAAGAGAACTAAGAGGTGATTGAATATGATTTGATTCAGTTTAGGATGTGAAGAATAAAGTAAGAATAGTTCAAAGCAATCTAGAATTGCTTTAGAATGGTGGATATTATCTGCTAATCTTGAAAGAAAAGATATTTAATATGAAGTTAAGGATAAAGTGTTCCGTAAAAGTTTCACCTTGGAAGGAGGTGTTATGGTTAGGACAAAAAGGAAAGTTGAGTCCGAGAGTTATTGGACTATATAAGATTGTGAAAAGAGTTGGTCCGGTGGCTTATTAGCTAACCTTACCTCCGAAAATGGACAAGATTCACAATATATTTCATGTATCGATGCTCAAAAGTATCGATCGATCCTTTACATATCATTACCCGGAAGGAATAGAGATTCAACGATTTGATTTACGAGGAAGAATCGGTAAAGATTCTGACACATAGAGTTAAAGAACTAAGGAATAAGATGATCTCGCTTGTTAAAGTTCTTTGGCAAAATCATGAAGTCGAAAAAGCGATCTGGAAAAGAGAAAAAGATATGAGAAAATAGTTTTCACATTGTTTTTGAATCAGGTATGTGTTGAAAATTCAAGGATGAATTTTCTTAAGTGGGAATTGTAATATTCCAATTTTTGGCTAGTGACCAAAATGTAAATTTTGAATTTTTGTGGATAAAGTATAAACTTAGGAAAAGTTTAGGGACTAAATTGTAATTTTCAAAAGTTATGTATTTTAGTCCTGTAAATGAAATATCCCCCCCCAAGAATGATGTTTTCGTGTTACCCAAATTGACAAGTAGAGAAATAGGGAGAAGTTGATATAAATTAGAAGTTATTTATGGAAAGTTATGTTGGAATTGAATTATGGCAGTAAGTTTAAAATTTCGCCATAAATTCTAAAAAACTGGTTAGATGATGAATTTTATGTCGTTGGAAAGAATTGTTAGTCTAGTTTCGTTTCCAATAAATGAAAACTGATTTCAAATTCTAAGTTAAAAGATATGAATTTTTATTCAAATGAAGGTCAAAAAAATTATAGAGCAGTTTTCTGCCGAAATAGTATGTGACGTGAATTCAGTGATTTTTATAATTTTTGTAAAATTTATTAATTTATGTGGCTTATACCGTTAGAACCGTTATCGAATCTAGTTTCTCCAGTATAAAGTAAATTAAGATATAGTATGTATTCTGCCCTGTATAAGTAAATCTTTGAAGGTAGCGCAAGTTGTCAGAAAATGAAATTTGAAACATTTTGTATTAAAATGTTAGTTAGCAAGCTCAGAAGAATTAATGGAAGTTCAAATTGGTCACTAAGGACCATAATGAGTTTTTGAACAGTACAAGGAAGAAAGGAAAAATATTTGGAAATTTTATATTAGAATGATTATATTAGACAACATGTTTAAGGTGTTGTTAGATTTGAATGTAACAAAATTTTATTTTATTCATGTGATTAATAAAGTCAAGTCCGAATCAAATAAGGTTAGAGGTACTATGAAAGAAAGGAACGAGCTAGGACTTAGTGAGGCATTGTGTTAAGTGGCCAAGGTGAGTGCAATGCATACATAACACGATTCATGGATGTTTTATACATCATTAGGAAGACTTGCTATGAGTCTAACTTGTTTTATTTTGGCATGATATTTATCTCATAATCATATATTTAACATGTTCTGAATATGTCAAAAGTTGAATTAATGCATGGATCACTAGTTATATATGATGTTACATTATGAATGTTATTTCGGGTATGAGCTGCCCAATGTTAAATTATGTTGATATACATTGCCATGGACGGAATAAATATGGAATATATGCCCAAGTATGTTAATGAGGGACATGGTATAATTGGTATGCCATAGAGTCCAGCAGCACGCTGCATACTCGGTTTAGCACTATAGTGTATATAAAAGACACTTAGTGTATATGTTTAGCATGACCTTATAAATGTGCGGATGATTATCACTGCCTTATAAATGTGAGGATGGTTAGCACTGCCTTATAAATGTGCGGATGGTGGCCACGACCTTATGTGTATTAGCACTTCGGTACATATTTGACTCGTGTACCCAGGCTCCTCATAAGCTTATATTTGGGCTATGGTTTATTGGTTAATAAAAGATAAACAGGTGAACAAGCTTATGAGCTTTTGGAATAAATGGCAAGTATATTGATAAGAAATTTATATTCAATTTATATTATGTTAATATATGACTAATATGATGGTAATACATGTCTAGTGATCATGATGCATTTATGCATATAAGGCATAATATGACAAATGGACAAGCATGAAAGTCTTATGACATTAGCATGTAGTAAATCATTACTAATGCAACGTGAAAGTTGATGCTTTGGCATATATATCATGTTATATAAACATAACCATGAAGTTGAATAAAGTTTAAATTATTGTTATTAACTTCCTTTATTGCCTCACTAAGTTCGTACTTAGCGTGTGTTTGATTGTGCACACGTAGGTAAATCAAGATAAGAGTGAGAAGAGCATTGCATCAATATTGGAAAGCTTAACAGGTAATCACAGTAATGACATCCTAATTAAGGTTTGATTATTATAGTGGCATGTATACTTGCTAAACCTATTTGAGTTGTGATTGGCCTTTAAAGTTCGGTAGGGTTTCATGATAATTGGCATTTCTGGAAAGATACAAAGTTAAGAGTAAACTCAGGTGATGCGTTGTATCCAAAGATAATTGATTTATGATTGGAACTCGAATAAATAATTTATTTCAGTTTTAAATAAAGTTAAGCGTGCTTGGGCTAGAGAATTTTTAGGATAGGTGACCATTGAGAAGTTTTCCTAAAAAAAATTTAAATTACCCCAAATTTTTATTAAGGAAGTCATAATATTTTTGACTCGTACCTGGTGTACGGATACGGGAAAGAGATGTTATAATGGTGGACCAGCAAGGGTTTTCGCGCACCATGTGGAAAGGAATGATACCGATGTGATTATAAGTACATTTACTTACAGTCTATACTATTGCTTTCTTTGATAGATTCTGGTTCTACACATTCATACATCTTGCGCGAGCATGCATGTTTGCTTGATATACTTGAAGAGATGTTAGATGTTGGTATGCGGGTAACAAGTTCTTTTGGTGAGACAGTAGTTGCTAGGAGATTGTATAGGAGATGTCCTTTGATGGTTCAGGGTCATGTCTTTAAGGCCGATTTGATGGAGTTGTCATTTTATGGTTTTGATGTAATCTTGGGGATGAATTGGTTGTCTGAACATAGGACTGTGGTTGATTTTGAGACGAAGAGAGTTTCGTTGAAGCTTTCTGAGGATTACAAAGTGGTGGTTCTAGGCGAGAATGTCAAATTCTTGTCCAATGTTGTTTTGTCTTTAAAAGCGCGAAAGTTGTTGGAGTCTGAAAGTCAAGTATATCTAGCTTATTTCATGAATCCAGATATGCAGGAAGCGTGAGTCTAGGATATTCGCACCATCTGCGATTTTCCAAGAGTTTTTCCAGAAGAGTTGCCAGGGCTACCACCAGATAGGGAGGTAGAGTTTTGCATTAAGACGTATGCAGATACAGCTCCGGTGTCAATTCCACTGTATCGTATGGAACTAAAAGAATTAAAGGAGTTGAAGACATATCTTCAGGAGTTGTTGGATCGTGGTTTCATTCGGCCTAGTGTATCACCGTAGGGAGCACCAGTGTTGTTTATGAAAAAGAAAGATGACACGATGAGAATATGTATTGATTATCGGCAACTGAACAAGTTGATGTTTAACAATAAGTATATTTTTCCAAGGATCGATAATTTGTTTGATCAGTTTTGGGGTGATACAGTGTTTTTCAGGATTGATATAAGGTATGCGTATTATTAATTGAAGGTGAAGGATAAAGACATGCCAAAGACAGTTTTTCGCACGCGCTACGAGCATTATGAGTTCTTACTGATGCCGTTTTGGTTGACAAATGCGCCAACAGCTTTCATAGACATGATGAATCGGGTGTTCCATGAATTCTTGGATCAATTTGTGGTAGTGTTCATCGATGACATTCTTGTGTACTCTCATACCGAGAAAGACAACGATCGACACGTGCAGATTATGTTGCAAGTTCTGTGGATAATAAGCTTTATGACAAGCTGAGTAAGTGTGAGTTTTGGATCAAGCAAGTGGTTTTTCTTGGTCATGTTGTTTTAGCTGAGGGTATTCACGTGGATCCACAGAAAATTGAAGCTGTTGTGAATTGGAAGGAACCAAAGTCAGTGTTAGAAGTTTGTAGTTTCTTGGGGTTAGCAGGGTATTATCACCGCTTTATGGATGGTTTATCGAGGATTGCTGTTCCTTTGACGAAGTTGTTGCAAAAGGATGTAAGTTTTGAATGAACAGAGAGTAGACAATAAGCCTTTGATAAGTTGAAGGAAGCTTTTGATCAAGCTCTAATCTTGATTCAACTTGAGTCAGGAAAAGAGTTTGTGGTTTATAGCGATGCATCCTATGTTGGTTTGGGGTGCGTGTTGATGCAGGAAGGAAGGGTTGTGGCTTACGCATCTAGGCAGTTGAAGGTGCACTAGCGCAACTATCCTACGCACGATATTGAACTTGCTACAATGGTGTTTGTGTTGAAGATTGACAGCATTATCTTTATGGTGAGAAGTATATTGTATACACAGACCACAAAAGTTTGAAATAACTGATGTCACAAAAAGAGGTGAATCTTAGGCAATAAACATGGTTGAAGTTGCTTAAGGTTTACGATTTGACGATAGAGTATCATCCGGGAAAGGCTAATATTGTAGCTGATGCCTTGAGTAAAAAGGTTACGGTTGAATTGAGGGTGATGTTTGCTCGTTTGAGTGTGACGTGTGATGGTGGTGTTTTGGCTGAGTTGTTAGTGAAGCCATCGTTGTTGTAGTTGATCAAGGAGAAGCAACAGTACGATGATTCTTTAGTACCGCATGTCAAGGACATAATGGATGTCAATCAAATAGATTTTTTTTCAAATGACGAGGGAGTTTTGTGTTTCAAGAGGCGAGTAATGGTGCTGAAAAATGAGGAGTTAAGGCACACTATCTTGGCTGAGGCACATTCGAGTCCTTTTGCTATGCATTCGGGGAGTACAAAGATGTATCAAGATTTGAAAAAAGAGTATTTTTGGGTTGGTTTGAAAAAGGATGTCAATGATTTTGTTCTCGTTGTATGGTATGTCAGCGCGTTAAGGCTGAGCATTAGTTTCCTTCAGGGTTGTTGCAACCGTTAAGGATTTCGGAATGGAAGTGGGAGAGAATTGCCATGGATTTTGTGTCTGGGCTACCTTTGATGCCAACAAAGAAGAATTCTGTATGGGTGATTGTGGATATGTTTACGAAGTGTGTACATTTTTTGGTTGTGCATACGATGTATACTTTGGATAAGTTGGCAGAGTTGTTTATTGCTAAGATTGTGAGGTTGCACGGGGTGCCAAAGCCTATAGTATCGGATAGAGATCTGTGTTTTACAGTAAGGTTTTGGGAATGTTTGCATAAGGCTTTGGGTACGCGGTTAAACTATAGTACTTCGTATCATCCTCAAACGGATGGTCAATCTAAATGTGTTATCCAAGTGTTGGAGGATATGGTATGGTGTTGCATCATTGATTTCTAAGGATCATGGGAAAATTAGTTACCTTTGGTGGAGTTTTCCTATAACAATGTTATCACGTTAGTATTCAAATGACTCCGTACAAGGCTTTGTATGGTAGAAGGAGTCGCATGCCACTTTGTTTGGCGGAGGCAAGAGAAAAGTATGTTTCTTTACCTGATTTGTTGAAGGTACCAATGATAAGGTGGAGCTTATTAGTGATTGGTTGAAGGCGGCTTCGGATCGGCAAAAGTCATAAGCTGACTTGAAGCGTAAGGAGATTGATTTTTCTGTTGGTGATCGAGTGTTTCTTAAGGTTTCACCTTGGAAGAAGGTGATGAGGTTTGGAAGGAAGGGCAAGTTGAGTCCTAGGTTTATTGGACCTTATGAGGTGTTGGCGAGAGTTGGTCCAGTTTCTTATAAGTTGAGGTTGCATGCGAAGTTGGAGAAGATTTACCATTAACCACCATTTTCAAGCATTTAAACACCCAATCATCAAAACAAGCATACAAGGTTTCATTCTTGGGATATGCATGAAAAAAAGGAAGTTAGAAGTGTACTAACCTTCTTCCAACAATTGAAAAGGAAGTCCCTTGCTCCAAGCCCTCAACCCTTCCTTTTTCCTTGATCCTTGGAGTGCTCTCCAACCTCCTTGAGTTGACTTGTAGATCGTGGAAGGGAGATTACGAATTTCTACTTCCTTAATTGGATTAACACTCAAATGAGCAAATATGGTAGCTTTACTTGTGTGGGAGATGAGAGGGGAGGAGGACAGGTGTGAGAGACAAAGATGATATCACCATTCCCTTTTCTATAGAAACTTTAATGCAAATCGACCTTCTTCCTTCAAAATGAAGGGTAATCACCCCTATACCCCCTCCATCATCCTCATATTCACTCACCCAACCAATGCTTCAAGCCCAACAACAAAAGAAAGCCCACCAAGGCTCTCTCTTGAGCAACCAATAGGCTTAGAATCTCGCCCCACAACGAGACGTATACTCTTTAGGTGAACCGACCTATTAATTTTGAAATTCGGGTCACTATAGTGGTTCGTTTTTCATACGATCATCAAATACTTTATTATTTAACTTACCAATTCTTGAAGCATATATTGTTCAAATTGAGGCGTAGTTGTTGCCTTCCAACATGATCAGAGCAACAACAAAAGATCACCACAAGTATTCAATTTCTTTCAATTGGCATACATATGCCTAGCACAAAATATGTACTCTGCATTCGGAAAGCCTGGATGAATCGCTTCAATCAATCCCTCCAAAATAATAAAAAAAGAAACCAACATAAGATAAATACAAATAATAATTTATAAACTAAAAGCAATAAATTGGTAAAAAAAATAGTTTACTTTCTTCATATTACTAATCAAAATGAAACTGAGAGTCATCTCCTAAATTAAAATCACTCTAAATATTTTTAAAAAATCATGCCCAAGTTTCCATCTTTTCTATCGCAACAAATGTCGAAGCTATAAGGAAAATCTGGTTGTTTTTATCTCTACCCACAATTTTACCCACAACCAAGAGGATTTTACCTTTAAATGACCCTTTTTCAAGTAACAACCATCTAAGGAAATGTCATGCCTACAAAATCTTTCTTTCAGTGGACTAAAACATACATAAAACTTCCTAAATTTTGGTGTAGCAAAATCAATAGACCACTCAACTATAAGATCAAAGTTTCCATTTGGATCAACACTCCTCGGAGCAAATACATAGTCAAACAACCTATTAAACTTATGAACAACACTAGCTTTTATCTTTTATAAAGCTCATTTCCTAGCTTTTACACAAATGTGTTTCTGTAACTCCACTTTTAACTCCTCCCTAGCAAGCCTTCTCATCTCTAACATCTATAAATTTGATAGAACTCTAATTTTAAGAAGAAAGTGTTTCCCTACCAACTTAAAATTTACTCTTTTGTTCTTAAAAGTGATAGAACATTGATGCCAAATCACTAATATCTTGATTATATCATCCATTAGATTTATTCCAAGAGGCATGTATCACAAAAAGAAACCCTTTTACCTTACAAACAGCCGTAGTTTTCTCTTTTCTATTTGAAATATACTTGAAATGCTACTGCATAAGCACAAAAGACATCCTTCAACTATTGTTGAGATTTGAATATCATTTCCAATTAAAAATTGGGCTCAACAGCTGAAACATAAAAAACCTTACCATTTTTCTTACAAACCACATCAGAATCTAAATCTGTTTCGTGGCTACCACCATTAGAAGAGTCTAAGTATTCAGTATCCTTTCCATTATCGAAACTCCTAAATCATCTTTAGTTAGCCTAGTGGAAACATCTACGCTCTCCAGTATAACATCAGGTTTCAAGTCTTCTACACTGACAATTTTATTGCTATCCCCACTAATATCGTTATTATCTTCACCTACAATCTCATTAGCACCTTCGTCAACCCTATTATACTCATTTCCATCTCTAACACCACCCACCTTGGTCAAGGCCATTAAGCCCACTTCCTTCTCTAAGACCTTGGTCAAAGAAATTAGGCCTACTGCTTTCACCATGCTCCAAAGTAATTTTCTAAAGTAGACCACCAAACAAATAAAGTACACCCGCTCTACAGCTATGGACGGACTTGATCAGGCTTGACAAATTGCATGAGTTTTTTTTTCTATGAACTTGTAGTATTGGATTGCAGCTATTTTTTCTTGTTTGGCTAGTTTCGCCAAGGATGTTGTACACTAGAATGTTCTCTTTGGTAGCATATTGCGAAATACCTGGCTTTACCGAAACTCAAGTGTTTTTAACAATATTGTAGAGCGTGGCGCGGTGTTGGATCAAAGTCGAACTTTGGTATTGATGATGCTACGTGTTTTGGCGTCTGATCGGCCTCTCATGCCTACTAGTCAGGAGGCAGCTCGAGGGCGAGACAAGTGGGTGTCACTTTATGTACATTGGTTAAAATCAACACCGATGGGGTGCAACGAGTGAGAATAACATGGCTTCTTTTAGAAGGGTGCTTCGTGACCACACTAGCATGTGGAAAGACGGCTTTTCAAAGTTTATTGGCAGTTGTTCTGTGTTGGAGGCGGCACTCTAGGGTGCCTATATTGGTCTAATATGTGTTTGGGAGTTGAGTTGTCATCAAGTGGTCGTTGAGATGGATAATTTAGATGCTTTGCGACTTCTCCAAAATAGAACTGATGTATGACATCTAAATGA
Source organism: Hibiscus mutabilis (assembly GCA_019671005.1). Taxonomy (NCBI): domain Eukaryota; kingdom Viridiplantae; phylum Streptophyta; class Magnoliopsida; order Malvales; family Malvaceae; genus Hibiscus; species Hibiscus mutabilis. The sequence goes on along the minus strand of CM033733.1, from coordinate 20,201,495 downwards.
GTTGCAACAACGTAATTGGACTATTCGTTTGCAGCACGTTCTTCGAGACGATAACAATGCGGTCGATGCAATGGCCAAACTTGCGTAGTGCAATACATTGGAGATGGTTTCTTTCACAGTTCCATTTGGGTCGATGATTTACCTCTTGCATGAGGATGTTGTGTTGTAGTCGTTACTGAGCATTTTCTCAACTCATATCTTCATCTAAAAAATAATACCAAATAGTAACTAGAACAAACATGTACAACAACACACACAAACTTATTTCACTACAAAATAATAACTGTATTACACATTTAAAGCAAACCAGCAATCTTATTACAACAAAACAAATGCAAACACACACAAATTTATATTTTCACCACAAAACTACAATTATACTCAAATTTAATTCAGAACCAAGAAGCTTATTACTACATTTTCACTATAAAATAATAACTTGGCGCACATTTTCTGCTTGTAATAAATACCAATAATGTACACATACATATAATATATACATCTTATAAAAAAACTTCAAACACATCTACTCCCTATATATATATATAAAATAATTACCAACAATATATATACATATAATATTAATATTATAACAAATTTAAATAATAGTTACTAAAGCACACATTTCCTACAACACTCATGTAAGCTTGTAATAAATATAAAATACATTAGTTTTTTTTATAATTTGTTATTTGTCATTTACTTCTTACTTTATCAAAATCAAACCAACACATATGCACATATAATATATTTTTCCTATTTTCCCATAACAAATCTAAAGTAAAAATAAAAATGTAGCTTAACTTTTCTTGGTTTTGGTCAAAAGATTCTTTAATAGTAGAAAAAAATGCTTCCACTTTATGTCTAGACTCAACAAAAAAATCTGTCAAAGTCAATATATTTGATTCTGATTTGAGTTACAAATAGAAAACCCTTACAACCCGACCTGTTGACCGACCCGACCCGTTGACCCGTGACCCGACCCGTTGACCCGTGACCCGACCCGGTTGACATCAACATTGACTTTTGGCTGATGTTAGCGTTGACTTTTGGTTGACGTCAGCCTTGACTTTTTGGCTGACGTCAGCATTGACTGTTGTGATGACGTCGGCGTTGACTTTTGATGATGTAATCGTTGACTTTTTTCAACCCAAGTTGACTCTATGTTTTTCGACATCCTAATTCCAAATTTGCTGCCCGTTTTCCCAAATTCGAACTCAAAAGACCATTTTGCTATCTACATTTATTTACAATCAGTATTTTAAGAATTTTGGATATCAGAATCTGATTCGAATATGTTTGTGTTCAGGTGACGTTGACTCGGAGCCTGAAAACCTTCCTCATCCTCCACCTGTTCGACCTCTTTCTGATCAGCCTACAAGTTCTGCTCGTGAGTATGGTTCCGTTTAGTGGTTATGTTAGTGTGGCATAGTAGTAATAAATAATTATATTTTGATTACCTCGTAGGTGTTGACTCTGTCCGACCGAATACTAGAGCTGAGCGTGGGAGACGTCACTCTCGACGTTGAGTTATTTAGCTGCCTAACGTGTGTCTCTTCTTGTGCTATATCATTTATGTGTTCTATGTTTTGCGTTCATATTGTATATGTGAATGTCTGAATGATCTGTGATTTATAGTATGTTCTGTATGATGGCATGACCCGCATCGGATATCAGAATTAAACTAAAATAGTATTAGACATATATCGTATGCACTCGGATTAAATTAATATATCGGATATACTCTCAGATTCAGAAAATATAAATTGGAACATGTCATATCATTTGGGTTGGGAAATTGTACGAGGAAGTTCAGTGGGTTCACCCTTCGGGCTGAATTTCGCTTCTGATCAGTGGTTCCACCTTCGGTTCGTTCCACTTCGAATGGTGACGATGTAGTTAGAGTGGTTCTGGGGAACCTTACTCTTCGAACGGTGTATGAAGATGCGTGTATGACATTACAGTTTGTATGCATATATATATTGAGATGACTGTTGATCTATGCTTGATGTTTGAATTCTTGTTTTGTGTTTTATCTGCACTTTAGAGACACACTTAGATTTATAGCTTACTCCCCCTTAGTTCCTCTTTCAGATACTCAGGCTTAGGAATACGGTACTTGGAGGATTTTCGTATCATCAGACTTTACCCTATTTTATAGTATGATTATTCAGACATTTGAATTTTCCTATTATTATTATTTTGGATGATTTTGTATTTGGGATATTATTGTTTTTATTTTGGAGACTTAATGGTTTGTCATGCATTACTTGAATTTCTTTCGAATTTTATTGTGACTTTAAGAATTTTGCTAAACGACCACGTTTCATTTAAATGATTCAATTTTGTGGTTTCAAACTTTTATAATAAAGTGGTAATTTGAATTATTAAAACCTAATAACATTTCTTCAGGGACAGTGTTTTTCAAACTTAACTTCCAAGTTTCGACTTAAGAAATTAGGTCAAATTTATGAGGTTACAAACTAAGATATCCTAATCAGCTCATAACAACTCAATAGAATTTTATAGAACCATCCCCTTACTCTTCTAGCAATTCTTCAAATAGCAAACTACACGCAAGATAAAATATTTAGAAAAGGGTAACTCACTTCTTCTCCATGAACTGATGCTACAAATTGCTATTGAAAGCCTCGGTAATCATTGCTAAGGCCTTCTCTCGTGTAGAACCCTTTCACCAACAAAAGATAAAAACACCAATTCAGATACATTCAACTCCTTAGCCTAATTATACTCAAATTTTTGCTAATCTAAAAACCTAGCAAAGTAGCTCATTTCGACTAACATAATGGTGTTCCCTTCACCACAACAAGCAATTGACCGTTCAAATGCATCAAATCACATAAAAAATGTTATCAAAAAAGTAAACTACTAATTCTAACCTTTTTTCATATAGAGTATCAATAGCTTCACCCAAAAAACTATCCTTATTAAAATCTACTTCTTCAGTACCAGCTACCGACATTAGATCAAAATGCATGGCTGACGATGAACTTAAACTACTATGTCATTGTCACTATCTAACATCGCTGCATTCTTAAGCTGAGTTTCTATAAACCCTTAACCCTGCCTAGCCAAAACCGACCTAAAAGGGTCACATTAGGTTTGCCAAAGCAAACCCTAGCTAATAACCTAAACTGGTCTATTTTTTCTTTTATCTTGTCTAAATGTATCAATTTAATTCCTATGGTGTACAAACATCAGCGAAAATGTTACATTGAAATTAGATTTCAAAACAGGGTTCAATTGATCAAACGTGCACAATAGGGACCAAATGTAATTTCTAGAAATTTTGGGGTCTTAGTTGAAATTAAGATTACCGATCATTCATTAGTCTAATTTCATGCTCACATATTAAATTTTAGCTTAAAATAATCATCCAAGCTCATTCCATAGCATACATAACAATTAGGGACTAAATTGTATCATTTTCAAACCTCGGTAGACAAAAGCATAAATACAACAAGGTGTACTGATACAGGCAAGCCCGTACCGATACAGCTTAACGACCATAATGACTATATGTACCGATACACAAACCACCGTATCAATACAGTGTGTTGACCCACCCGTACCGATACGGTCTTGACCCCGTACCGATCTCCCTTGTGATTTCTCAAAACTCAGAATTCTAATGTCCAATTCGCATACCGATTCGGTACCCCTATATCGGTACGACTCTTTAAAACTATAGGGGGCGTACAGTACGTAAACCCGTATACCGATTCTAATATACAAAACTCAAGGGGTGTATCGATACTCAGTTAACCATATCGGTACCCATTTATATTTTACACTTAAATAGAGTTGTTTTAAACCCTGCATACTGATCCATGGGCACTCATACCTGTATGTGAAGGCCTGTAGTGACCTCTAGGTCCAACATATGACTCTTTGGCTCACTTCAATCAACTTTAAACACCTCCTAAACATCATATATCATCAAAAGCATTCTTGACATCTACATACCAATGTTTTAAACAATCCTATCAAGCCTAACACAAACATCCATATCATCTAGAGGCATGCTTCCTACTCAACATGTAAAAACCTAAAACCAAACTTCAGAAAAGCATAAATGGCCAATTACACATCCAAAACATCAACATAAACTTGCACAACCAGGGAGTTTGGCCAACAACCCTCCCAATCAACAAATGACCACATTGCCTTTATTACTACAAGTCTATATCGAAGTCATACTTTCGTAAACACAAGTCCTTGGATTTTCCTTTGCTTGCTCACTGCCTCCAACCTTTAATTATCTTCATTGATGGAAAAAAAGAGTGTAAGCACACTAGGCTTAGTGAGGAATGCTCTAAAACAAACCACCAACAATGCATTTAAAACCATTTTAGAATCCTTTTGAAAAACCATTTTCAAAACACCTTTCAATCATCATTTCAACATCATGCATTACCAAACCATGCACTTAACATTTCCAAAACATGCATATTAAACCATGTGCAACATGTATCATGGATTAACAGAACAATCCCATTTGCTACCCTCAATTTAAGCTTTTCCATGCATACTACCAATGTAAGGCTTAGAGAGTAAAACATGTTTAAACCAACATTAAACAACATTTTCCATCTCATGATACATCATGCAAAATATATGAATGAGTATAACCAGAATCTATCAGAGAAAGTAATGACATAGACTGCAAGGTAAAAGTACCTGCTATCACATCCTTGTCATTCCTCCCCTCACGATGTACATAGATCCTCGTAGGTCCACCACCCTCGGGTTGAACCGCCACTGTATACATCACAGTCCTCTGTCATTCCTCTCTCCACTGAAAATTACCTCGACCGCTCCCACAGCCTCTCAGTGGTGCAACAACGAGTACAGGTACCTGCTTACCCCTAGCCAGCAACGGACAATCACGTCTCATATGGTCTATAGATTCACAACTCCAACAAGAATTAGCAACAATAGTCGATTGAGCATGTCTCTCCTTGGCCAACTGTGGATAATCGCACCTTATATGATCTCGTGATCCACATATCCAACATGCATTATGTAATGCTCTAACATGGGTATTGTGTAATGCTCTAACTTGGGTACCCTGGCCCTGCGTCCCACGCCCAGCATTATCTCTACCCCGTCTCTGCTCAAGAAGATACCTCCTATCTCTATGTCTCTTGTTCTGACCATCACTAGAATCAAAACTCGTAGCTCTCTTTCTCGAGCTAGAACCCCCTAGACGATGAGATAAACCCAATCTATACTCAATATCCTTCGCCCGTGTAACCAGCATGTCAAAATTTGTATAGTTAGTGGCCAACATGTAGATCTTCAAATCTTGCTCCAAATCGTAGCAGAATTGATCACAACAATGCCTCTCATCCGGCACCAACTCAAGCACATACTGACTCAGCCTCATAACTATACCTCGTACTCATATACTATCATACTGCCCTGACCCAAGGCCATAAACTCATGTTTCTTCTCATCCAAGTATCTAACTCCCAGATACTTCTTCTTGAAGGTAGCTTGGAAGAACTCCCAAGTCACATCATCGGGTTCTATGCCCGTGATCACAATGGTCTACCAACTGTATGCATTATTCTACAATAGAGATACAGCACATCCCAGCTTACGAGCATCATTGCACCCCACCTAATCCAAAATCTGATCTGTATTGGCAAACCACTCCTCGGATACCTCAGGTGCCAACCCTATAAACTCAACTCCTCTAAGGCTGTGCAGACACTCTAACGGTAACCCTAAATTAATAGCAGCAGCGGGTGATAGTGCGGGTACATGTACTCCAGCCATCGCGGTCTAGAATGCTATAGTCATCGGTTGAACCAAGGGAATCATGTCACTGTACACTAGACCTGGTGGTGCAGGTGGTACATGCTCCACTCCCTTAGGATGATTAGGCAGAGGAGGCGACAATCTCTCAGGGTGCATTATCTCACCCTCAACTCCTTGCCCTCCGGTAGCAGTATTTCTACTCGATCGCAATTCTCTTCTTGGTGGCATCATATAAGAACGTATCTAAGGCATGATAATTATATCAAAACAAAAATAATCAGGCCAGCTTCAAGCAAGGATACAAGACTTTCATTTTAAACCAAAAATCATTTATAATTGTAGTAATAAGGCAATGTGTCCCCAAAATTACCCCAACATGGAATATATCAAACACCGTACATATAAACAATCATCATACATAGCAAACAACAATGAATAACCATCAACAACATCCCAATTTTTTGTAAACCTGGCTCTGATACCAATAAATGTAACCCCCTTAACCCGGCCTAGCCGAAACCGAGCTAAAAGGATCACATTAGGTTTGCCGAAGCAAACCCGAGCTAATAACCTAAACTGGTCTTTTCTTTCTTTTATCTTGTCTAAATTTATTAATTTAATTCCTATGGTGTACAAACATCAGCAAAAATGTTACATTGAAATCAGATTTCAAAACAAGGTTCAATTGCTCAAACACGCACATTAGGGAACAAAATGTAATTTCCACAAATTTTGGTGTCTTAATTGAAATTAAGACTACCGATCCTTCATTAGTCTAATTTCATGCACACATGTTAAATTTTAGCTTAAAATAATCATCCAAGCTCATTTCATTGCATACATAACAATCAGGGACTAAATTGTATCATTTTTAACCTCAGCAGACAAAAGCATAAATACAACTTAATGACCATAACAACTACATGTACCGATACACAAACCACCATATCGATACAGTGTGTTGACCCACCCATACTGATACGGTCTTGACCCAGTACCAATCCCCCTTATGATTTCTCAAAACTCAGAATTCCAGTGACCAATTCAGGTACCGATACGGTACCCCTCGTATCGGTTCGGCTCTTTAAAAATGCAGGGGGTGTACCAGTATGTAAACCTGTGTACGGATTCCAATATACAAAACTCAAAGGCTGTGCCGATACTCGGCTAACCGTATCGGTACCCATTTATATTTTACACTTAAACGGAGCTATTTTAGACCTTGCATACCGATATTAGGGTACTCGTACTAGTACGCGAAGGCCTATAGTGACCTCTAGGTCCAACATATGACTCTTTGGCTCACTTCAATCAACTTTAAACATCTCCTAAACATTATATATCATCAAAAGCATGCTTGACATCAACATGCCAACGTTTTAAACAATCCTAGCAAGCCTAACACAAACATCCATATCATCTAGAGGCATGCTTCCTAGTCAACATAAATGGCCAATTACACATCCAAAACATCAACATAAACTTGCACAACAAAGGAGTTTCGCCAAAAACCCTTCCAATCAACAAATGACCATATTGCCTTTATTACTACAAGTCTATATCAAAGTCATACTTTAGTAAACACAAGTCCTTGGATTCTCTTTTGCTTGTCTGTTGCTTCCAACCTTTAATTCTTTGCATTGATGGAAAAAAGAGCGTAAGCACACTAGGCTTAGTGAGGAATGCTCTAAAACAAACCACCACTAATGCATTTAAAACATTTTACAATCTTTTTGAAAAACACCTTTCAATCATCATTTCAACATCATGCCTTATCAAACCATGCACTTAACATTTTCAAAACATGCATATTAAACCATATGCAACATGTATCATGGATTAACAGCAAAATTCCATTTGTTACCCTCAATTTAAGCTTTCTCATGCATACTACCAATGCAAGGCTTAAAAAGTAAAACATGTTTAAACCAACATTAAACAACATTTTCCATCTCATGATACATCGTCAATTATATTGGCTTACAATCGATCTTTAACCAAGTTCCACTTTTCAAAATATAACATCGAATACACATATTCAACAAGTGTTCCCGGCACTTTATGCCATCTCAACAGGAATTAAAGGTACAATTACAACCGAGTACAATCACAACCCCAAACATCGGTTAGATGCATAACCCACTAATGAGAGTCTTCAGTATATAGATCAAAACCCCTCGATCGTTAGGGTACTTGGATAGAGTTTTTGGTACACCAGATCAAAACCCCTCAACATCCAAAGTGACTTTTTATAGTGCACTATCAATCCTATGGCTGACCAACTATATCCGATAACATTTTCAAAACCTTTCCACACCATCACTTGCCAATATAATTTATTTCTTAAACATTAACTCACTATTTTAATATGCATCAATCGAAACCATTTAATTAATGCATTATACCTTGCATTACCTCAAAAACATTATCAAAACATGCATTACTTCCAAATGCATCAACATCATTAGATAACCATATTCCAGCATTAAACCATGCTCAAATCATGTATATACAATGATTAATTAAACCATTACAACAAGTGCATAAAAACCAATTGCCAAACCGAGTTTGAGAGATAATTCATCCTTTACTTACTTTCGAGCTTAGACCAGCATTTCAAGCTTGATCTAAACTCCCAAACACAACTTCCAAACCTTTGAAAAGGTGTAAATCACTTTCTCACTCACCGACACGCAAAGCCTCACTTGCCGATACGGTAAACACACCTCTAAAGCTTCCAAAATGTTCGTTCAAGCTTGAGGATCAACTTCCCCTATTTTATCCACGCAAAAATAGAGGATTCAATGCATCAAAATGCATTCAATAGCCCAGCAACTTCAATTCACATAAATTCTCAACAACCTCTACCAAATCTTACCCCACAACAACCAAAATCAACATCAAACATCTTCCAAACCTAACCCATCAAAAACATGACATTTTAATCCATCAATTAACGTCTAAAAACACAATATCATTATCCTTGTACCTCCAGCATTCATTAAACTTCCACAACTTCTCAAAAACTCACAACTAACAACCTAGATAATTAGAGATTCACTTAATTTTAGATTTCCAGTGTTAAAATCAACTTATTATCATTATAACACATTAAAATCATGATTAGAATCAATCAAGAACTCAACAAAATAGAGCCTATATGAAAATACATCAATCTCATCATTTAAACCTTGATTTAACCAATTTTCCAAAATTAAATCATCAAATCAAGTTAGAAAACATATGTAAAGGATCAATAACTTGGGAATTTTAGTGAAGAACCTTATATTAGAGGAGAAGAATGAAGCTAACCTCTAAACTTGGCTTTCCTCTTAATTGGATGAATTTTCTTGAGAAAACAATATCAAATCAAATAGGTTGTGTTAGGAAACCATTAAGGATTCATTTGGAAACAAAAGAATGCTGAAATCAAGTATTTACCTGAGAAAATTGAAGTAGAAAAGAGTGTTTGGCTGGAGAGAATTTGAGAGAAAGTCTTTTGGTGAAAAGTTAGTTACGAAAAGTTTTCTTTAAATGCTAATTCTGAAATCAATTTCCCCCAAGCCTTTTTATTTAATTTAAAACCTTTTTAAAATATCCAATTAAACGAGAAAAGTCTAATATTAGACTATGGCTAAATAGCTCCTTGAAGATTCTATGTTTTGACCCTTTTACAAAACAGTCACTAAAAACAGTTTTAAAACTTTACATTTTAGTCACTAACCCAAAATTGTCACTTTTTGAAACTTCTTTTTGTAAAATTGATTTTACCAAAATCATTATCATATTAAATAATGATTTTAAGATATTTTTCCATTTTTTTTCTTATTCAAAAATATTTATTTCCATTTAATCCCCAAACTGACTCTAATCCTCTAATTTGATACATCGGACCTTATAATCAACCTAGAAAACTCCTAGGCCCAAAACTAGGGTGTTACAATTTTACCTGCCAAATTCAAATAATTCCTTTTACTTAGAAAATAAAGAACCTTTACAAATCAAACTAAAATATCAATGCCAAACACAATCCAAAATGAGTCGGTGATACAAATATGCCTTTGTATATTTGAATGGCATATTCGGTACAAAAAGGCTGAAAAGAGTAGGAAAGGTCAATATTTTCTATAATAAAAAGATTAGATACAATGGACGATGGCGACACCATCACCAGAGCTCCCACCAAAACTCACTCAGGCCAAGGATAGACAGATGCCAAAGAGAGGCGAGAGAGGTAGAAAATGAAAATAAATGAAAAATAGCAAAATAGAGCTTTTGTAACAACCTAATTCTTGAGTCAATGATTAGGTGTTGACTCGAATTATGGATCTTCGTGTTAGTTAGAGTATTTAGATTCGTTAAGCCAAGTTTGGGCCTTGTCGGATGAGTTTTAAGCTACATAGGCTTGGGTAGTGACCAGAATGTACCATGGGTGAAGGTTAGAGGTTTTATGTAGAGAATATTCCCTTATTCAAAATAAAGGCTGATCTCATCTTGTCCATCTTTGTCTTTACATGAGCCTTGTAGGGGACAAAAATATGGGTTGTGATATCACCCATCTGTCCATCATTTCTTCTTCTCTTCTTCTTTGCCTTATTTCTTCATGGAAATCCAAGCCATGAAGGTTTAAAGCTCAAACCTTTACCTTTAAATGGTTGCTTTTAGGGTTCATGAGTGAAGAAAAAATTAATCTCCATCACCTAAGCTTCATGAAAGTGGTATTCTCTTCTTAAAAAGGTAAATTTGTCATTTTGGTTTCGGATCATTTAAGATGTTATGGAGCTCTTCTTTGAGGTTGAGATTATAAATTCATAGTCAGGCTTACCTCTAGCTATTATCTAAAGTATGGTTCCATTTTTCATGTTGGTATGAAAAGAAGAGGTTTTGGGGGGGGGGGGGGGTCATCAAGCTTGGATCAAAAAAGAAGTTGAAGGGTTTTGCTTGGAAGTTCAATTTTGAGATTTTTAGCTAAAGGTCAGTACATCTCTAACTCCTACTTTTTCTTAAGGATCATAAAGTGGTTACTTCGCTTGATGTTATGGTGTATGATTGCAAGTTGGGTATTTAGTAGCTTAGAACCTTATAAATGGTAAAATTTGGATTAGATGTTAATATGGTGTAAAAAAGGTAGCAAATCACTCTAATTAACTCCTATAAGGTGTAGGATTGAGTTAAAGGGTTAAAGTTTACATTTTAGGGGCTTGAAAAGTGATCTCTCGAGCCTTATAAGCTATTTTAGGGCTTCAATATCAATACTCAAGAAGCTAATGTCGATACCCCTATTCCATTAAAATTCTAGTAGCAAAAACTAGTATCAATATCAGAAGATGTGTATCGATACCATGGGTATTGAAACGAAGAAGGGTATCGATAGCAAAAAATCGGTATTGATACCAGGGTATTGATACTAGAAGATGGGTATTGATACCCATTGTGTAATCTGCCCAAAAATATTAACTTTTGCCTAGAGGGCTAAAAAATATACTGTTCGATCCAATAGACCCCTAATGGCCTAAACTGAATTATAAAATTGAGAAACTGAGGTTTAACCCTCATGGATGAAAATATCGTGTAATAACTTGGTAAATGGTGACTCGATATAACCATGATGGTTAGTGTCATACCTTGGGAGTTTGTTAATGGCTTGGCTTGCTGTCATTTACCTCTAGGTGAGGTGTATGAGTGCTCAGGGAGAATGTGTTATCTTATGTTATGGTAAAAGAATCTGGATGTCCTAGAGTCAGTACTATAGTACTTATATGGGGGGATGTGTACTTTGGGTTAAGTGATCAAGTACATCCACGTGCCTACAGGCTGAGTGATCTGGGTACGGTTAGAAACTTATCTGTGGCTATGGTGATCCGAATAAAGTAATTAACTCGATAGGTTGAATAAGCTCGAGTAACATGATTGGCTGAGTGACCTCAAGTGAAGACTACTTATGACTAATGTGATCCAAGTATGTCTGGGACGTATATGTGGCTATGGTGATCTGGATACAGTCTATTCCACCTGATGGCTGTATGAGCACGGGTAACCCGACGGTTGTGCGAGCATGGGTAAAATAGGGCTTTGTTGGCCATTATGTAGATAATGTATGGGTGTATTTATGTATGTCCTGTGGATGTTAAATGATGGCTTATGTACCCGATGGTTGAGTGATCAGGGTACGGTATGTATTACTCGATGGGCTATTTGAGCTCGAGTGACTCGATGGGCTATGTGACCTCAAGTATGGAAAAGCTTATAGATCCTGAAGATTTCTTGTTGAATTGTTGATGCTTTGAGATAGGTGGTCTAAGAACTCTAGCTAGTGTAGGCTAGACGAAAACTCATAGATAGAAAAGCCTTGTCTATGCTCTTTAGACTATATTATCGTGCATGCTTATTTTATGATAATCACGAATTATGGTAGAGTAGAAATGTACCATTGGGCTTCGTTAGCTCAGCGTTCGAATGTGTTGTTTTTCTGTGCGTAGGTTGAGGGGTCACCCTTTGGAGGAGCTCATTAAGAAGGGATTTCCCAGCATTGTGTTTGCTTTAGAGTATAGTACTTGTTATTTTAGTTTGCACTAATGTCTTCATATGATTTTGCTATTGTTGAGTCTGTAACACTATTTGAATTATTATTTTGGTATACGATGTTTTAAACTTGGAGCTCCTGTTTTGTAAACTCATTTAAATGCTTATTTAATTACATAAATTTATTAATGATTTGATATTTTGGAAGTGGCTAAACTTGTGGTTTAAAATGGAATTTTTGATGGGTCAGTTTTGGGTGACCTAAATGTAGTACTTCAGATCTGGATAGGAATTGAGGTATTACAATAGTTGTATCAGAGCTTAGGTTTAGCCAGTTCTAAGAAACCCATAAAGGTCATGGTAAGGTGTCTAGTGAATACATGCCCCTAAATTCAAGTTGAACTTTTCCATGATTGGGAATCCTTATGATACTACCTTATTTCCTTGCGTTTCAGAAAGTTTGATGGCGAGTGAAGGCAAACGCGACCAGCAAAGTCATGAAGAGAGCCATGTCTCTTAATTAGAAGACTTCGTTAATGAGTTTGTCTTGGATATTGGGGACACAAGCTTTCCGGGAGGTATCGAAAGTAGAGGGGCAAGTCACCTCCATGATCTTACCTCTTCTCTCTTGTAAGTGGTGCAAGCTATCCGAGGTAATCTGAGATGCCTCGTAAGACCCATGTTGAGAGGTTTCACCATTTTAGGCTAAAAGATTTCGAAGGCTTGGGTAAGGATGATCCGATCAAGGCTGATCAGTGGTTAAGAGACACTTAGAGGATTCTAAGACAGATTAGAGGGAGTTTGGAAAATGACCTCGATTGCATTGTCTCCCTTCTTAAGGGCTATGCTCATGAGTGGTGGGAGACTGTTGAGTTAGAGTTAGAGCCTGCACTCCCGACATGGGATATCTTCTTGGATGGGTTCATGAAGAAGTACATCAGTGAAGTTTAAATGGATGAGATGAGAGATCAGTTCTTGCATCTAGTTCTAGAGGACTAGATAGTGTTTGAGTATAGGAAAGATTTTCTATGGTTGAGCCATTATGCCCCCGAGTTAGTTGCCACCGAAGAGTTGAGGTGTAAGAGGTTCTAACATGGATTGAAGATTGACCTTCAGATGCACGTGATAGTGGTTCCACTTGGGATATTCTATAAGCTAGCCAATAGTGCGAAGTCACTTGAGCGACTCTAAGGTTCGACACCGAGTTAGGTTGAGGACTTTAGAGGCTATATTGTAGGGACCCAAGATATCATAGGTTCTTCTCAGGCTACATCTAAGAGGTTTCCTACTTCGAGGGATACGAAGAGAGTTGCTTTAGATTTGCTACCAATGGATGGTCAGAGATCCATACTGAGTGTTCTTCGTGGCTCATTGATTTCTGCTCTAGATGAGAGTACTGATGGTTCAGCCTGAGTGTCACTTCCATCAGCTTGTGAGCATTATGGTCTACATCATCTTGGAGTGTGATTTTTTCTTCAGAGAGTTCGCTATAGGTGGGTTCATGTATGGTAGCAATATTATATATATAGTTGTCTAAGTATAACTGGAAATATGGACATCAAATTTTATCTACGTCTGTCCATACTTATAAATGGATAATTTAATCCATGTAGGCCAACTTTTTTAAAAAAAAATAAGTATGTTAATTTTATTAATATTTAACAATTTAATATATTTTTTATTACATTTGCAAACATAACTTGATATATTTTTCATACCATATAAACGGCATAATATATAAACAAATAAAAACATATTATAAAATTTTAAAACTCGTTGGACTGCTCTCGAGCTTTGAATTTTGAAGTCCATTTTCGACTTATATTTTAAATGAGTGTATTTTTTTAGAACCTATGTTCTATGCCCATTTTTCGGACGTGATATTTCTATTTTCTAAGGCTTTTTAATTACTCAAAAAAAAGATATTTCTAATTTCTATCTAAAATTCTATATGATGCAAATTAATTAGCAACATTAGGTGGGCAACATCTCAGCAGAAAAGATAGACTAACCTCCCGACAAGTACTTATAGTGAATAAAACCATAAAAGTAGGGGTGAGCGTTCGATCGAGTCGAATAAATAAAATTCGAGTTATTTGAGTTGACGCGTCATATTTTACAACTCAAACTTTATTTGAAATTTTTTCGATTCGAGTCGAGTTTTTGAGTTCCTATACAAATTTAATTGTAATTATTTATTATGTTATAGTACGGTTGTTTTATTCCAATTTAAATGACTTTCTCTAATCATACAAGATATACATGTATATATACTTCATATTTTTTTATATCGGTATATACATCAGGAAAATTGAGGGACTCGACTCGAACTTAAAAATCAATCCACTAATTACTAAAAATTTTGAGTTATTCGAATTTTCATTTTACAACTCAAACTTTATTTGAAAATTTTTCGAGTCGAGTTTATGAAATTTCGAGTCGAATCAAGACGAGTCGAATCGAAAAAATTCGATTTTTTTCAAGTTGAGTTTTTTGCTCACCTTACTTAAAGAACCTAATCCACTGACTCATATCATATTATATTGCAAGGATGACATCATATTGTTGCCGAAAGGCTTGGATCTAGTAAAATCCTAAAATTCACTTCAAACACATTGAGTGGTGTATATAGAAAAAAATGATAATATGGACTTGGCTAAAACATTTTTTTAATTTACAATTTAATATAATCTGTATCCTATCCAAATTCTTTCTGCTCAAAAAATAGAAGATATTAACTGCTTAAGCTAGGCGGTTTGGCAGATTGACAGTAAGGGCGTCCGCCCAGGGTACATTGCCTGCCAAGGGCCTACTATCCATAATTAAAAATATATAAAGAGTCTTTTAAAATATAATTATTCACTTGTAAGACTCATCATTCCGAATTAAATATAAAGAACAACTAAAATTTATTCAGCCTAGTCATTAATGAGTCTTAAGGCCATAATTAAGATTTTAATGATTGTTTAAGTTTTCGATATTTGTTATTAGAGATCCATTTTTTTCAAAAATTTTTATTTAGGATTAAATTTTTTTATACTTATTATTAGATGCTCAATTCTTATCAATACTTGTTGTAATGCCCCATCAATTAAACTTAAAAACCCTAATTCAATTTGGGAATTCCTAATTCAAAACCCTAAAATTTGAGAATTTAAATCCAAAACCCTAATTATCCAATTTGGGAATTTAATTGAGTTAAACTGTTTTAGTGACCCAATTGTGATGAGGCAAAACCGTAAAAGGCTAATCGGTAATGCAGGTTAAACTTGGGACCCTTATCCTGCTAGTTAACCATTTTTCATGGGTTTATAAGCATCTTTCATCCCTAGCACCCACTTTCTTTTCCTTTCATTTCAGCAGCGCATACCCCACATATCTCTCTCAAAATTCTCTGATCAAACCCCCTCACTCTTGCGTTTTTTGGTGAGCCTCTAGGAGGGCCCTATCGCCGTTCGTGGGCTACACCGCACCTACCCTTGTGAGTCAAGCACGACCACCCACCTTTCCTTTGACTTATGTTGTCTTTGTTAAATCGAAGGGAAACCCATTTGGTTTTTTTTTGCGCCACCGTCCCCTGTGCCGCGCTCCGTTCTTTCTCTTTCATGTGTGAGATTGGGTAAGCCTCGGTTTAGTCCTATGCTTGAGTTTCTTGTGCTTAACCCCTGTTTTGTCTAAGTTCGCGTTGAAATCTTATGCCTTGCATAGTGGTAGGTTTCTCATCCGTGTCGTCAGGTGTCGTGTCGCTCTTGTGTTGCCGCCGCTGGCAAGGGTTTAGGAACCCTAGTTCCAAATCTGTGGTAAGGGAGGAGGGGAATGGGGTAGTAAATTTATTTGATTGAGGTGTTAGGACCCAATTGTTGGGCCCGATTTGGATATGAGCCCTAATTTGTGAGCCTTTCAAATGGCCATGGGTTTAGGCAATTTTGCCTTGGGCCAAACTGGACAGGATCGGATGGATGAAACCGAATCAGTGTGTGAACCGGTCCAGTGACTGAACCAGTTGGTCAAAATGAACTGCAAAACCTTTTGACTCGTTAATCGACTCGACCCATTGACCGACCCGAAAGTTGAACTTTGATCAGTCAAGTCAACATTTATCATTGACTTTGACTTTGACTTTGACTAAGTTGACGTTGACCGCGTTGACCTTTGACCAGTCAAGTCAACGTTGATCGTTGACTTTAACTCTTGACTTTTTTTAGTCAAATTTGAATTGACATTTTTTAACGTCCTGAGTCTGAATTCACATTCCGTTTCGCCTAAATCGAACCTGAAAGTTTAGTTTTAGTAATTACATCTTATTTTGTATTTATTAAATTTTGAGAAATTGAGTATGAGTTCTGATATGGTTTGTTTATGCGTTTCAGATGACATCGATTGACGTTTTACCTCATTCTCCACATGTGTATCATGTTCATGCGTCATCTGCGAGAGCTACACGTGAATTGTTGTCTTTTTTTAAAAAAATTGAGTTAGGTGGTGTTGCGTGTTTTGAGTGCTACACAAATGTGCAAACGAACTAGTCGCAAGTAATAAGTGATAAGTATAGAGTATCGTCTCCACGAGGACGGTCTGAAGGACTTGGACTCTTAACTCCTTGCACTAAAATAAGAGAATAGTTGTGATGATAGATAGCGATAGAAAAATAAAACAAATATCTAAAGATTGTAAAGGAAGAAAGTAATCAATGAGAGAATTGGTTGGATTATTAGGATTGAGAGTATGCCAGAAAAGTTGCTTTGGCAAGTTGAATGCCGGAGCAAGTGAAATACTGAGGCAAGTAGATTGTCGTGGCAAGTAATTGCTCTAGCAAGTAGTTTGCTGGAAGTAAGACTCCGTGACCAGTGAAATGCAATTGGAAGTGGTTGAGTCGGAGTAGGACTCTTCTCGACAAGTGGTTGCCCTGGCAAGTTAATTGTTGTGGCAAGTCAATTGTGTCTCCAATGCTTGGCAGAGTGTTCTTCACTGCCTTCACGTTATCTCTAATTTGAAGGGCTCACACTTGCGCAAATCTTGGTGATACGTCTGTCACACGTTACTTTACCAAGAATGAACACTTTCTTTACTTGAACTCTTGTTAGCCGCTTGAAATTCTCCATGTCGCCAAGCTCCTTCACTTTGTCACCTTTCGGAAACTTGGTTCAAAAGGGGATTAATTTTCTTCAGCTCTCGTAATGTTAGTAAACATGGATTCAATTCAGTCCGTCGATCTCTATCAACTCTCGTAATGTTTGGAAATCGACTCGGTGGAGGAACCTCCAATGGCTGTCACTTTATTAGAGTGATTCCTTCCCATGAATCACCATTGATCTCGTTCTCCCTTGTGCTATCACCGATTTAGGGATTTAAGTTTCAATAAATGATTCTCCACTCAAGTGTTAAACTACTTGATTTGCAAGAATATGAATTGAATCAACTTTGTGCATTTAAACTTGAACCAAAATTAAATCATCCATACAAAAACCTCTCGAAACCTAATAACCCAAACCATCTAATTTAGTTCATGGTCGGGTGAATAGAAAATACAAAGAAATATTTCCCAAACATGAAGGGTGATGTGCGATTATAGCAATGAAGGAAGAGAGGAGATGAACTCCTCAATCTGATCACTCTTCTCACAATCAACCTCTCCCTCTCGATCTCTCTCACGAACTGATCCTCTTAATTTTCTCTCATTTTCTTCATGTGTTTCGATCCCTTTAAATAGGTGTGGAGGAGAGTTTGTTGTGTGGGAATTTGGTGGAGATAGGGCTTCCATTTTGAATTTCAAATGTGGGAGATAATGTAGCTAATAAATAAATAAATATGAGGATTTATCTTTTGCATTTGAATTTGGATTGGGCGGTTGGAGACCCTAACTGCTTTGATCCCTTCAACGCCATAGTAGACTTCGTCAATTGGTTCGGGAATTCGTCCTACACACAAACAAGCAAAAGAGCTGCATTCTTTCTACAAAAAGTAATAAAATGCATGGCCAAGCACATTGAACTAGGAAACTACGAACTTATGCATGAATGACTACAAATGCAACTAAAATGAGCTTAAGTCTAGTAATAATGTGAGTAAAAAGGGTAGGAAAAACAGTACTTTTACACACTTATCACACCCTCAAACTCGAACTATTGCTTATCCTCAAGCAATACAAAACTAACCATCACCTGCCAAGGCATTTACCAAGCACAAGCAAGTTGCATACCTAACTTCAATCCTCAGAACTGGGGCAACTAGCATTAATTACCTTTGTGACTTCAGACAAAATATAGACATATTGCTCAAAATTCAGTATGATGCAAGTGAAGTGTGTGCGTAGTCATCTACAAGTTAATCATAGGAGTTCCAAGCAAAACCTTAGTTTTATTAACTTGCTGAGGCAAGCGATCTAACTAGAGACAGTTTCGGGCACCTCTAGCATTTTTTTCTTTCTTATACTAGAGCCGGTTTCGGGCACCTCTAACATTTGCAAGATCCCTAAGACTAGAGCCAGATGGGCACCTCTAGCTAAGGTTCATTGTTCATCATTTTTTTGGCTAGAGACAGTTGGGCACCTCTAGCGTTGTTCTAATATTTCTTGCCTAAGGTTCACTAGGTTCTCCTAAATTAACAAGTCACAACAGTGTTTATTAAAGCTGCATCATAACAAAATACTAATCAACTTTTCATGCTAAGCTTAGAGTCAAAAGTTCTCTTAACCTAATGTCGTAGCAAATAAATCGTCATCAGGTATCATAGCAAGTTATTAACAAGTTCAGTCAGGCAAACTATCATGGAAAGTGACATTAACCAAAAACAAATGAATGCAAATGCAACTAAACATGAAACAACCAAGACAATCCCCCCAAACTCGAGAAAAGCATTGTCCTCAATGTATGAAAACAAAAACAAAACAAAAGACAAAAAATAAGAATGCAAATGCTAGTTAGAGAGGTCATTACCTCGAGCTTGTGGTTTCCTGGTAGCCATGTGCTTAACACGCTTTCCAGTGTATGCTGGTTATTGTCTTGCTGGTGGTGCAGGGGTTAATGCTTCAGTCTCCTCTACCTCCTCCTCTGGCTTACCAATCATGTCGGCTTCCTTAACTGTTAAAGCTTTATACTTCATTGGTTTCTGTGGTAGCTCATCCGATTGTGGGGACATCAACGGTGCGGAAGTGGTGTCTTTCGAATCTGCAAGATCAACGAATGGTTTAGTTCGTATAGGTTCAGTCACTGATTTTTTACCTTTATCTTTGGCATCAGCTGCCGTGGCAGTTTCCTTCTTAGCTAGGCCAGACTTGCCGGCCTCACTTGCCATGGCAAGTAACTCTTTAGGGAACACGGAAAATGGTACTTGGCAATTGGGGTACTTCTCCAAGATGATTTGTGTTATTGCAACAACCCAATCCTTGATATACCGCAGGAGCTTCATCTCTCGCTCCTCCAAGCACTTTAACTTTTCCAACAAAGGGCGTACTAGATCGACCACCCCTCGAGAACTTGCCGAGGCAAACTCTTTTGGTGCAGTGTCTTTTGTCGTGGCATGTGCACTTGTCGGGGCAACTGGGACAGTTGGTTTTGGCCGTGGCCTTCCATCTTGCATTACTCGCATGTGCTGGGCCTTTGTCCACCCACTCTGCTTTTGTATTCATTCATCGGCTGGCTTGATTGGTACCTTTTCTTTCTCACACAAAATAGTTATTAAATTGGGAAAAATAAGGCTATTATGTCCTTTTTACTGCAAGCATAAATTTCATTCACAATTATTTTCCCAACATTGATAATACGCTTGTGAAGAATAGAGTACAACAATAACAATCGAGACAACAAAACAGTGGTGTTGTGTGTGGCAGGCATTAAACGAGTCTTAATAAAATTATTCCATAACTTAGGTTCAGGTTTTAGCATAATGCGGTTTACCGTTCCCTTGAGTTCTCCCTTGTTCCATTTCATTCCTTCCAAGGTAAGATCTTTCAAAACTTGGTCCATCTTCTTGCGAGTCACATTCTCCACGAACTTTGCATGTTCATCTTCTTTGAAGAACAAGCCATAATAGGTGTTGATGGTAGTAGCGTCGAGGAGAATGGCCCTGCCACGTACAAATACAACCGGGTTATCTGGACTAGAAACATGAGAGTAAAATTCTCTTACCCCTGAGACGTTTACTCTGGCCAGTTGTTCAAAGAATATTGGCCATTTATGACTCTCAGTTGTGGCATGTATGGACTCCTCAAGACTGAAACTTGGGTGTGGCATTTTATAGGCAAAGCCTTGCTCCTCCCAAACTCATCTTATTTCAAACTTCTCTTCGAACTACTTCTGCACGGCCGCCGTGGTGAACTTACGGTATGATGGTTGAGGCGTGCGTGAGGGAAAAATTTTCATCCATGGTTTTGAGGCATGTAGATATTATTTCAATTTAAGAAGAAAAATAAAAGAAAAATCAAAGTTTCAACAATGGAGAAAAAGAAGTGGGAAGAAGATGAAGTGAATATGAGAGAGTAAATGAATGGGAAAAATGGAAAGTTGGTGTTATAATGTTGAAGTGAAAGATAAGTGATGGAAAGGTGAAAGGTTGAATGATGTCTCACCAAAGGGTGAAAAAGCATACAATGATGGTAAGGGGAAGAGTGGTGTTGCTAGGGTAGAGAAAAAGATGAGATAAATCTAGGGTTTGAACAAAATTAGGTATTTAAACCTACAATACCTATCGGCCCTTGCTCTCTCTCTTGAAAAAAATTCCAAACACTTCTTCAATTCTTCTCCAATTTAAACTATTGACCTAAAAAAAGAAAAGATAAAGATTAAAATAAAATAAAAATAAAAGAATGGATAAATAAAAAGAGAAAAGGTTTAAATTTAAAATTCAAAAAGAAATATAAGAAACATAAATAACCAAAAATTAAAATTCAAAAAACTAAACAACCTAACTAACCGAAAATAACAAATTGAAAATTAAAACCAAAAAGTCTATCTAACCAAAATACATAAGAAAAATCCCAAAACAAATTAAAATAACAAAAATCCAAAAAAAAAATAACTAAAAAAATAAAATGAAAAATCCTTAGCGATATCATTTTCATGCATCTTCCAATGAGATTGTGAACTTATCTCTCTCAACATGGCTTCCAACATAGTGCTTTACTCTTAACAAATGTTCATCCAGGAACGTGTCATGAATCTCCACGTGGTCATCATCTTTGTTAATCCCTTCAAGTCTGGATAAATGATCGGCAACCTAGTTTTCTGTTCCTTTCCAATCTTTAACTTCTACATCAAACTCTTGTAAAATCAAAATCCATCAAATTAAACGAGGTTTAGCATATTTTTTAGAAATTAAGCACTTAGTTTTCGAATTATCAGTGTGAACAATTACCTTTGTGCCGATCAGATAAGGCCTAAATTTGTCAAATGCAAATATAACTGCCAACAATTCTTTTTCCGTAGTAATGTAGTTCAATTGAGCACCGTTAAAGTGTTTTGCTAGCATAATATATCACATGGAAAGTTTTACCTTTTTGTTGACCTAAGACAGCTCCCATTGCATAGTCATTTGTGTCACACATTAGTTCGAACAGCAAAGTCCAATCTGGTGGAACAACTATAGGTGTCGTGGCAAGCTTCTGCTTTAGCTCTTCAAATGCTGTGGCGCAAGATTCATCAAACTTGAAAGCTCTAACCTTTTCAAGCAAATTACAAAGACGCTTAGAGATTTTAGAAAAATTATGAATAAACCTTCTGTAAAAACCCGCATACCCAAGGAAACTTCTAATTCCTTTGACTGAGTTTGGTGGCGGCAATTTTTCAATTACGTCCACTTTTGCCTTGTCCACTTCTATGCCCTTGTGTGAGATCTTGTGACCCAACACGATGCCTTCATTCACCATGAAAAGGCATTTCTCCCAGTTTAACACTAGGTCAGATTCTCCACACATTGTCCAAATTGCCAAGGCAATTATCAAAGCTGTCTTCGAAAACTAAAAAGTCGTCCATAAAAATTTCAAGGAAATCCTCCATCATATCTGAGAAAATTGCCATCATACACCTCTGAAAAGTTACAAATGCATTACAAAGTCCAAATGGCATTCTCCTAAATGCGTATGTGCCGAATGGGCAAGTGAATGTGGTTCTCTCCTGGTCTTGTGCTATGGCAATTTGGTTATAACCTGAGTATCCATCAAGAAAACAATAAAAAGGTTTTCCTACAAGACGGTCAAGCATCTGATTAATAAAAGGGTAAAGGAAAATAATCTTTCCTAGTAGCCTTATTTAACTTACGATAGTCCATGTAAACTCTCCATCATGTGATAGTCCTAGTAGGAATAAGTTCATTATTTTCATTGCTTACCACAGTCATACCTTCCTTTTTAGGAACACATTGTACCGGACTTACCCATGAGTTGTCAGAGATAGGGTATATGATGCCAGCGTCTAGCCACTTTATGATTTCCTTCATCACGACTTGCTTCATGGCTGGGTTAAGTCTCCTTTGGGATTCAATAGGGTTATTGTGGCCCTCCTCTAATAGGATCTTGTGTGTGCATACTGCTGGGCTGATCCCCTTCAGAACTGCTATTGTCCAACCTATTGCCTTTTTGTGCAGCATCAATACATCGATCAATTTCTGTTCCTGTTCAAGTTACAACTTAGAATAAATAATTACGGGTAAGGTATCACCCTCTCCCAAATAAACACACTTTAATTGTTCTCGAAAAGGTTTTAATTCTAAAATTGGTGGTTGCTTAATGGTGGAAGGTTTCTCAGGTTTAAATTCTGTATTTCAAAAATCAAGGGAATCAAAACTCTTACCTGGTTGATTCACAACCCAATTTACCTCATGTTGCTCTATAGTGTTTAGCTCGATCTTCTCTGTCTCTTTTATTTCAGAATTGGCAAGAGAATTGCCAAGGCAATAGTCCTATACATTGAAGTTGAACTTTGACGTGGCTTCTATTGCTTGGCATTCTTCTGGTTTATCGACGTGCTGGAGTGTTTTGAATACGTTGAGTGTAACATGTTGTTCATTCACCCTCATGGTGAGTTCTCCTCTTTCAACGTCGATCAAAGTCCTCCATGTTGCTAAGAATGATCTCCTAAGAATGACGGGTGCAAATTCATCTACTTCATAGTACTTATCAACTCTTACCAGAATGTCTTTGATTTTTCCCTCGGGGTACACATATAATCTGTCGGCAAGCTGCAACATGACTGTGGTGGGCCTCGCCTTACCTGTACCCAATCATTGAAACACAGATTTGGGCATAAGATTTATGCTTGCTTCAAGGTCACATAGAGCTTTTCCGATATAATGCTCGCCAATGGAACATGGTATTGTGAAACTGCATGGATCTTTAAGCTTAGGGGGCAATTGGTTGTGTAACAGAGCTATGCATCTCTCTGTCAAGGCAATTGCCTCAAACTCGCTCAACCTCTTACGCTTAGTATTATTTCTTTAAAGAACTTGGCGTAATTCGGCATATGCTCGATTGCCTCAACCAGTTTTAAGTTGATGTGGACTTGTTTAAGAATGTCAAGAAACTTCTTAAACTGGTACTCATTCTTCTGCTTCTTTAACCTCTGTGGAAATGGTAGTGACGGTATGTTCTCTTTGTCTTTACTCATCTCGACTGGATTGGTTGTAACAGATGGACTTGCCGCGGTATATGAAATCGTCATTGCATTCAGATTTGATGACTCTTCTTTATCTGTCAATATATGCTCATCCTCCTTGGGTTGGATAAGATCTTTACCCACCTTTGCTCCGCTTATGGTAGTGATTACTTTACACTGCTCATGGCCTGAACCTCGTGCAACCTCAGTATTGCTGGGCAAGGTTCCATGTGGCCTCGTGCTTAGGGCTTGGGCAAATTGTCCAACCTGAGTTTCCAGTGATTTGATCGCTACTTCTTGACTCTACATCTGAATTTCAGTCTTGTTCATAAAAGAGTCAGTCTTTTTCATGAAATTGCTAGTTTCAGCCATGTAAGATTCAGTTTTAAGCATAAAAGCATTGAGAGTGGTTTCCAAAGAACTAGTTGTTGATTGTTGTTGCGGCAATTGATTCTGTTGCCATGGCATGTTCTATTGGAATCCTGATGCTTCAGTATTCTATCAAAATGTATTGTTATAGCCATTCTGATTATTCCATAAGAAGTTTGGATGCTGCTTCTATCCTGGATTATATGTGTTGGAATATGGATTGTTGTTTCTGTTGTAGTTTCCAACGTAAAAACTGGTTTTTGGGTTCTGTGAAAACTTAAAAGAATCATGGTTACCATTAAAAAATTACTAGATGAATCTGCTACCTTTACCTCATGTGTGTTGCTGGGAAACTGTAGATGCTTAATCATATTAGTTAATGTGGCCAATTGTGCTGAGATGGCATCAGTTGAATCAAGCTCAATTGTTGTGGCATGTTGCCTTGCTTGTCCCCTTCTAGCGGTTGAAAATTAATAGTCATTGTTGGCAAACCTATTAAGAATCTCAAATGCTTCCTCTGGTGATTTATCTAGGAGTGTTTCATTTACCGAGGCATCTAGCATCATCCTAGTTGGTGCGTTGACTCTATTGTAGAACATCACTACTTGCATCTATTCTCGAAATTCATATATAAGACACTTGCGAAGAAGCTCTTTGTAACGATCCCAAGCCTCATACATAGATTCGTCCCCTGCTTGACGAAAAGAAGTGATATCATTACGTAATTTATCTGTCATGCTAGTAGTATTGTACCTGATAAGGAAACTTCTGCACAGATCTATCCAAGATTCTAGAGTGCCTGGTGATATGCTGTTGAACCATGTTCTTTCCCTATCCCTCAATGAATAACGAAAAAGTCTAAGTATAAGGACATCCTCATGGACTCCTTGCTGTTTAAAAGAATCTCAAACTTCTAAGAAAGATCTTAGATGTTGCCTGGCATCTTCGGTTGTTGAGCTGCCAAATTGCCCAATTGAATTTAGCATATTAACATTACGGGCTTCAATTCAGAGTTTGTGGCATAAATCTCAAGAGTAGAAATTTCTAGATTGAGATCACCAAGGTCTGGTGGTAAGTGATCTCGAATAGGTCTATTTCGTACTCGAACTGGTTGATCTACTATGGCTGCATTGCCTTCTGCCGCGGTATTCTGATTGCCATTGGTAATTGGATCTGCCATAACTGTGCGTAGTTCTCTTCTTCTATTACGGAGTACACGTTCAATCTCAGCTTTAAATGGATAATCTTGTGCTATTGGTCTTGCCCTGGTCATACACAAATACAAAACCAAAGGGTGTTAGCCACTTGACACAAATAACAAAAGAAAAACAAAAGAAAAAAGAAATAATACAAGAAATTAAAGGTAAAGTCACAATTGCTAGTCCCCGGCAACGACGCCAAAAACTTGTTACGTATTTTGAGTGTTACGCAAATGTGCAAGCGATGAGTCGCAAGTAATAAGTGATCAGTATAGAGTATCGTCTCCAAAGGGACTGGTCTGAAGGACTTGGACTCTTAACTCCTTGCACTGAAATAAGAGAATAGTTGTGATGATAGATAGTGATAGAAAAATAAAACAAATAACTAAAGATTGTAAAGGAAAAAAAGTAATCAATAAGAGATTTGGTTGGATTATCAGGATTGAGAGTTTACCGGATGAGTTACTTTGGCAAGTTGAATGCTGGAGGCAAGTGAAATACTGAGGCAAGTAATTGCCCAAGCAAGTAGTTTGCTGGAAGTAGGACTCTCCCTGACTAGTGAAATGCAATTGCAAGTGGTTGAGTCAGAGTAGGACTCTTCTCGGAAAGTGGTTGCCCTGGCAAGTTAATTGTTGCGGCAAGTATGATGTCGTGGCAAGTTAATTGTGTCTCCAATGCTCGATAGAGTGTTCTTTAATGCCTTCACGTTATCTCTAACTTGAAGGACTGACGCTTGCGCATATTTTGGCGATACGTCTGTCACACGTTACTTTACCAAGAATGAACACCACCTTTCCTTGAACTCTTATTAACTGCTTGAAATTCTCCCTGTCAGCAAGCTCCTTCACTTTGTCACCTTTCGAAAACTTGGTTCAAGAGAGAATTGATTTCCTTCAGCTCTCGCAATGTTAGGAAACCTGGATTTAATTCAGTACGTCAATCTCCATCAACTCTAGTAATGTTTGGAAATCGACTCGGTGGAGGAACCTCCAATGGCTGTCACCGATTTAGGGATTTGAGTTTCAACAAATGATTCTCCACTCAAGCGTTAAACTACTTGATTCGCAAGAATAGGAATTGAATCAACATTATGCATTTAAACTTGAACCAAAATTAAATCATCCATACAAAAACATCTCAAAACCTAATAACCCAAACTATCTAATTTAGTTCATGGTTGGGTGAAAAAAATACAAAGAAATATTTCCCCAATATGACGGGTGATGTGCGATTACAGTAATAAAGGAAGAGAAGAGATAAACTCCTCAATCCGGTCACTCCTCCCACAATCAGCCTCTCCCTCTCAATCTCTCTCACGAATCGATCCTTCCAATTTCCTCTCAACTTCTTTATGTGTTTCGATCCCCTTTAAATAGGTGTGGAGGAGAGTTTGTTGCATGGGAATTTGGTAGAGATAGGGCTTTCATTTTGAATTTCAAATGTAGGAGATAATGTAGCTGATAAATAAATAAAAATGGGGATTTATCCTTTGTATTTGAATTTGGATTGGGCGGTTGGAGATCCTAACTGCTTTGATCCCTTCAACGCCATGGCAGACTTCGACAATTCGTCATGCACACATACAAGCAAAAGAGCAGCATTCTTTCTACAAAAAGTAATAAAATGCATGGCCAAGCACATTGAACTAAGAAACTATGAACTTATGCATGAATGACTACAAATGCAACTAAAATGAGCTTAAGTTTAACAATAATGTGAGTAAAAAGGGTAGGAAAAATAGTATTGTTACATACTTATCAGATGGCATAGTAGTTATGTTAGAATGTGAATTAATATAGAACTTCATCTCGTAGGTTCTAACTCAGCTGGACCTAAAGCTAGTTCAAATCGTGGAAGGCATCATTGTAACGTCCTGGTTTTGGGCCTAGGTGTTAGCTAGGTCGGATAGACGGTCTGATGGACCGGATTAGAGGAATCGAGTCAGTTTTAGGGTTAATTCAAAATAAATAATTTTAAAAGGGATAAAAATATGGTAAAATCATTATTTATTATATAAAAGATTTTGGTGGAATCAATTTTGGAAAATGAATTTTGGAAAAGTGACATTTTAGATAAGTGACCAAAATGTAAAAATGGAAAATCTATTTTCTAGTGACTAAATTGTAAAAATGGAAAATCTTCAAGTAACATTTTGATTTCCTTAATCTTTTGATTTCAAATGAGTTTCCTATGATTTCCTATCAAAACCTTATTGTTTTAATCTTGTTTTCTCATGTAAATCAATCCAATTAAGGGGAAAGTCAACATTAGAGGTGAGCTTCATTCTTCTCCTCTAATGAGTGATTCTTTATTAAAATTCCCAAGTTATTGATCCTTCATATGTGTTTTCTAATGAGTTTTAATCTTATAATGAGGTAAATTGCTTTAATTGAATTTAATTGAGAAATTGAAGAGATCTCGTAATGATTCTATTTTTCTGAGTTCTTGATTGGATTGAAACATGATTTTGATGTTTTATAATGTTAATAAGTTGGTTTTAACATTGGAATCCTGAAACTAAGTAGATTTCTTATTTTCTAGGTTGTTGTTATGAGTTTTTAAGGAGTTGTGGATGCTTAATGAATGCTGGAGGTATAAGGATGTTGTAAATGTGTTTTTGGATGTTAATTGATGATAATTGTTGGATTAAACCTTTAGGTTTTGGCTAGGTTAAGTTTGGAAGGTGTTTGATGTTGTTTTTGGTTGTTGTGGAAAGAAATTGGTTAGAGTTTGATGAGGATTTGTGTGAATTGATGTTGTTGGGTTTTTGGATGCATTTAGATGCATTAAACCCTCTGTTATGTTATGGTTAAAATAGGGGAAGTTGATCATCAAGCTTGTGGAAGGGTTTCGGAAGCTTTGGAGGAGTAATTCGCATCGGCGAATAAAGCTTTGCATTGCCAGTGACTGAGAACGTGGAATTCAGCTTTGAATTAGTTTAAATGTTGTTTTGGGAGTTTAAATTAAGCTTGAAATGCTTGTTTAAACTCGAAAGTAAGTAGGAAAAGAATTTTCCCTCATTTTCGTTTGGCAAAATTGGTTTTATGCTCTTGTTTTTTAATTACATGGTACATACTGTTTATGCATGGTTTAAAGTATGTTTTATACTATTTTTGATCATGTAATGATGATGAATGCATTTGGAAAATGGTTCATGAAGTATTGTGATATGCTTGTTAATGCATGGTTGATGCATTGTAAATGGTTTTGTTGATGCATATAAAATAGTGAGGTACATGGTTAAAATGAATTATATTGGCAAGCGATATGGTTTAAAATGTTATTGGATATAGTTGGACGGCCATAGAATTGATAGTGCACTATAAAAAGTCGCATTGGATGTTAAGGGGTTTATGTGTACCCAAAACTCCATCCAAGTACCCTAACGGTTGAGGGTTGTATGGTATCAAAAACTCTCGTTAGTGATATGCATCTAACCAATGATTGGGTTGTGATTGTACCCTGTGATTGTGCCTTGAATTCTAGTTGAGATGGTATAAAGTGTTGAGAGGACACTTGTTGAATCCATGTATCCGATATAATATTTTGTAAAGTGGAACTTGGTTTATGATTACTTGAAAGCCAATATAATCAATGATGTATCATGTTGATGGATTATGTTGTATAATATAGGTTTATACATGTTTTACTATTTAAGCCTTGCATATGGGTTGTTATGCATAAATTGAGTGTAACAAATGGGATTTTGCTGCTAATGCATAATACATGTTGCATATGTTTAATATGCATGTTTTGGAAATGTTAAGTGCATAGTTTTCTATGGCATGATGATGTTTTGAAAGATGTTTTAAATGGAGTTTTCAAAGTGGTTTGAATAACCAGTTTTAAATGCATTGATGGTGGTTTGTTTTAGAGCACTCCTCACTAAACCATATGTGCTTACGCTCTCTTTTTTCATCAGTGCAGAGAATTAAGCGTTGGAGACAGCGAGCAAGCAAAGGGGGATTCCAAGGACTTACTCATTTTCAAGTATGGGTTTGCAATAGACTTGCAGTAATAAAGGCAATATGGTTAATTGATATTTAGGAGTGTTGTTTTTCTAAACTCCCTATTTGTGCAAGTTTTAAATGTTGTTTGGACTTGTATGAGGATTTATATGCTAGTGAATGGATTTGAAACCATGTTTTAAATGTTGATTATGAAGCATGCCTATAGATGTTGTGGAGAATTGAGTCATGCTTGATGGAGTAGCTTTAAATGCTTGTATAACTGTGTTAAGTACGCCATTGATGATGTATGATGTCTATTACAGCTTGGACATGTTTAGAGTGAGCCAAAGTGTTATATGTTGAACTTAGAGGTCATTACAGGCCTTCGCGTACCAGTACGGGTACCTTGGTTTTAGTACGCGGGATTTGGTGAGGCTCAAAACTGTAAAAATATACGAAAGGTATCGGTACACCTAGCCATTGTATCGGTGGGCTCTTTTGCCACTGGAATTTGGATTTCGAAAATATTTCTTAAGGAATCGGTACGGGTTTGCCCTATACACCGTATCGATACGAGAATACAAGTATCGATAGGCAGAGCCATTTTGTTAGTTAGGCCGTATCGATATGGTCATGTCCGTATCGTATGCAATGGTTTTTTTGTACTTTCTTGCCTGCTAAAGTTTGGAATTGTGCGTTTTAGTCCCTGAATGTTATGTTTGCAATTGTGTGAGTTCGGATGCTTGTTTTAAGCTAGAAATTGACATACGAGCATGAAATCTGAATAATGAAGGATTGGCAACTTGGAACTTGGTTAAGTCCTTGTAATTTGCAAAAATTATGTTTTGGTCCCTGAAGTATATGTTTGAGCAATTAAACCATGTTTTGAAATCTAATCGCTTGTTGTCGTATATGTGTTTCATGTTCATCTTAGGATTTAAATCAATACATTCAGATAAGATAAAAGGAAAAAAGACTCAATTTAGGTTATTATCTCAGGTTTGCTTCGGCAAACCTAACGTAGCCCTTTTAGCTCGATTTCAGCTAGGCTGGGTTAAGGGGGTTACAATCATCACCGACGTTAGAGCTTTGGCTTCTAGAGGTTTGTTCTCTTTCTGTGTTATATTTATTCTATGAATCGTTTTACTACTTGCATGTCTACCTTTTTGTGATGCGACTTCAATATGATTTGAGATGGCATGCTTACTATGATAAACTGTGCTAAATTGTGTCTTTAATAAGACTATTAGAACTTTAGAAGTGTGTTCTTCGTATTTAGTATGATACAATTGTGACGTGATTTTGTTCTATAAATAATACTTTTACATACATAGGATAGGATTGTACGGAGGAAGAAGTGGTTTGACCATACTGTGATTGGTGAAAGAAGGGTGAGGGGTTTCGGGGAACTACCTTCACTGTGACCAGTTGGCTTTGCCACCACTGTGATTGGAGTATGTAGTTGGGTTTGTGTTATGCGTTTAGCATTATTTCATGCATTGTGTTTTAATGTGATTTTCATTTCCTTTGTGATATTATTGTGAAATTGAGGTTGTGTTTGTTGCACTTTAGAGACACTCTGGGCTTGATAGCTCACTCCCCTATAGTTTGTCTTTCAGATACTTTGGCTCTAGGCGATTTGATACTCGGAAGACCTCTTGCGTTTTCAAATTTATTTCTATTACAGTATGGAATTTTATCATTTTCAATTATTTATTATTACTACTTTTTATCGAGATTTGATGTAATTGGGACTTGAGACTATTTTGGGATTTGAGGATGTTTTTCAGTATGTATGCAATTACTTTATTTTGGATATTTTATTATATTATGATGGATTTTTAATAATCTTTTGGAGTATCTTTTATTGGAATCGTTTTAAATTTACTTTGATTAAAAATTATGCTTACAACCAATAAAATTGGATACATGAGGGCAAAGTTATGGATGTGACTTCCTAAATTGGGCCTTTTCTATTTGGGTCGGGTTTAGGGTTATACTTGTTATTAAGGGTTAACTCATAAAATTCTTTTTTTCAATATTTGTTATTAAGAGTCTACTCTTAAATTTTATTTTTAATATTTGTTCAGGGTCCAATTTTTTCAATAATTAGTTATTTGAGGCCTAATTTTTTTCAATACTTGCTATTAGAGGCTCAATTTTCTCCAATATTTGTTATTAGGAGTCTATTCTTAAAATTCAATTTTTCGTTATTTGTTATCAGGGGTCTACTCTTAAAATTCAATTTTTCAGTATTTGTTATTAAGTGCCTACTCTTAAATTTTAATTTTTTTCAATACTTATTAATATTGGACTAAATTTTTCAGTTTGCCTCGGGCAACTAAAATCTCAGCACAGACCTTGGCTTAAGCATGCTTAATCACATCCTTATGTATACTATTCCAATGGCATGTTAATCAAATTAAATTCAATCAGTTTAACTAAAAGATTTTTTGATTGGATTTATATTCAATACGCTAATGGTGGAACTAAAAGTCTCCACAACTACCTTAGTTTTAGGGTTTATGGAATTAGTTTAGGGTTTAGAGTTTAGAGATAGTTGTTAGAATTTAGAGTTTAGGGTTAGGATTAGATTTTAGGTTTTAGGGTAATATGGTGAAGGATTTAGGTTTTAACCTATAAACCCTAAATTCTAACCCAAAATCCTAAATTCTAACCAAGACCTTTAAATTCTAAACCCTAGACCCCAATTTAAATCCTTAAACCGTAAACTAAAGTACTTTTGAAAACTTTTAGTTTTCACCGTCCGTGTGTGAAATAATTAGCCTTCTTGATTATGATAATGGAAAGGAAAAGGAGTTGAAAAGAGCATATTATTGATGTTGTGACATCATTTTTACACAAAGCTACTATAGGTACCTATTAGCAATTGGCAGTTGGGGGAGGGTTGAATGGAACGTGAGAACCCTTTTAATAGGACCAAAATTAAGCAAAGGTAAGCATAAATACATTTAGGGGTAATAATTTTTTTCGGAATGTTATTTTCAGGTTTGATTTGTGTTTATTCTTACCGAACTGAAAAAAGAATATTACTAACAATAGCGTTTTTTTGGCAAGATTCCAGGAATATGATTCCCACTCAATCCCTAGGTATTTGTCAAATTTTGTTGTTCTAGACCAAAATACCCCTAAAATAATGAGGGATTTTCATATTAGACCAATTGTTACATTATTTTTAACTAGATAGCTAATTATTTGAGGTGTAAATTTGTTAAATATTTTTATTTCATATTAATTTAATATTTAAATGACATTACACATTTAAATAATGTTTAAATATTTAATTTATTTTTATTAATATTGTGTTTGTAATGTTTCTAATAATATTTTTAAACATGTTATCTAAATATCTAGCTCATAAAAATCTTGAGTGCAAGATTTATACCGGTATAAATTCAACTAACTAACTAATTATGACTAACTATAACGTATTTACACCGGTATAATTACAGCTAACTAAACTAATACCTAACTATAACGTATTTACACTGGTGTAATTACAACTAATTAAACTAATATCTAACTATAACGTATTTACACCGGTGTAATTATAGCTAACTAAACTAATATCTAACTATAAAGTATAAAGTACATGTAACTAAACTAATATCTAACCATAACGTATTTACACCGGTGTAATTACAGCTAACTAAACACAACCCACGTGTGAATTAAATTATACATTCTATTTTCCATGCAGTCGTGTGAAAATTATTAATTTGCTCAAGTAATTGTATTAATAATTTGTTAAATAAATATATTATATTTCTACATAAATAAATATTATACTTATTAAACTTATTTATGACTTAATAATTCAAATTATTTAATATGTGTACTCGAGA
The DNA here is from genome assembly GCA_019671005.1 of Hibiscus mutabilis. Taxonomy (NCBI): domain Eukaryota; kingdom Viridiplantae; phylum Streptophyta; class Magnoliopsida; order Malvales; family Malvaceae; genus Hibiscus; species Hibiscus mutabilis. The sequence goes on along the minus strand of CM033733.1, from coordinate 20,168,217 downwards.
TCATAACATTATTTTTATATTATATTATATTTATATATAAATATAATATTTATGAAAATTATTTTAAAAATAAATTTAATATTTAATTGTATTAATAATTTGTTACATCTTTTGTAAAATTTAGATAATATAATGTAAATAGTTCTATGAATACAAATATTTTCAATTTAATATTAAAAGTTTAACTTATTATAAAGAAAATATATCACAAGGATAATTTTGTAAAAATTACTTTCAAGTAATCTTATATTCTCTCAACCAAACAATATCATCTCACATTCATGCTAAATAATATTGCATTTCCAGTAGTGTATTATGTAATGACGTAATGTTACATTTCAGTAATCCTATTTTAAAAGGTGGTCTTTTTACTTAACCAAACACACGCTTATATTAATGAGCTGGTTGTGTCCTGTACAAGCTCCAAATGGTATCTTCCTTGGGAATATCAATATCAATATGAATGGCATTTGATTGTGGGTGGTCGGCAGTAGTTAAGTCACTTGCAACATAAGGGATGGGTTATACAGTTGGTTAATTAGGTGTAACCACAGAGTTGGCTTAATCTCAGCTAAAAACAAGATGGACCATTATTTATATATATATATATATATATATGATGGATCGAGGGATTTGGGAGTCTTGAAATTCATACTTTTAAAAAATGTTATGTATTTTAATTAAAAATATATTTTTATTCTTTTAAAATTGTATAAGTTCATCCCTTAAAATTTTATAAGTTCTCTCCTAACATAAAATCATGCATTTATATATAATATAATATAATATAATATAATATAATATAACTAAAAGCCACACCCAAACAAAAATTCCATGCAGAGATGCAGATGGAAATATATGGCTTGGGCAGGTACCAACTCGGCTTTGCCATCCTTTTGTCATTTAATCAAACTGATTGCCGTGCAGTAGTGGTAGAGTGAATGAAAAACAACAAACTAATTTTAAAAGGTCTAATTCTAGTTTTAGTATCTCTACTATATTACAATTTAAAATTTTATCCTCCCATTTTAATTTGTCCCGATTTAATATTTTAAATTTATAATTTTTAAAAATATTTAGATTGATAATATTGTTTTTTGAACAATTTCTACCTAAGGGAGGGAGAAGAAGAATTTTGCTCTTAATGGGTCTTGAATCCATGATCTGGTAGAAGAAAAAATTGTCAACTGAAAGCTTTAACCTCGTACTTTAGAGATTGTTGACAGATTGATAATATTGTTAACTGTTAATATTTAAATGATTCATAATTTGCATTATAACCTTAATAATTAAACTTGTTAAAAATATTATAAAAATAAAAAATAAATTATACTATATCAAAATAAGATACATTAAATTTCAAATTTCAATGCATGACTTTTGGTTTCTTGCAAAACCCTAGATAGCCAATGTCATCACATACTTCTTCTGACGACATCTATTAACTACTTTAATTAGCTGTTAACTTTTTTAAAAGATTTTATCAGATTATATAGTATATCAAATATAAAAAAGAAATTTAACAAGTGAAGCGGTAATGTATATTACACTTTCAAAGAATAATCAAATTTAAATCGTACAAACAACACTCTCGAAAGGAATAATGACGAATAAAAATCGTCTTACTTTTTGGTGCCTTCACTCAGTAGGGCGGTGCGGGTAAAGCAGGGCGGGTTTTTAGTAAAAATATAGTTTTACCTGTAAAGTTTCGACTCGACCCAACTCAACCCAAGTGTAATATACTTTTATTCCCAACATGATATAATAAAAATATAAATTTTACTTTGATCTGACCTTGAAATTTTAGTAACAAATTTAATTAAATCCGATATGCCTTGAAAAAATTAATAAAAATATTAAATATAATATATAAAAATATAATAAATAAAAATATATATTTATAAATAAATCGGGTATGGGCGGAGAATTTTCATTCTAAACTCAAACCCGACCTGACCCGACTCAAACTTCTTAAAAACCCAACCTGGCCCAAAAATCGAAAATTCAAAAGAAAAATTTGATCCAACTGGATCAGGTCAGTTTGGAACACGCCAGATTCGGGGGTTGTCATCCCTAGCCTTCAGGGGTGGTTTTGGGCATGTGCGACCACGCAGGGTCCCAAAAAAAGAGGGTCCAGAAATAAATTATTATATATATAATCATTTTCTAAAAAAAATACTAGCAAACCTTGTTTTAAAGACATTAGGTATTTGGAGAAATTAATAAGATGGGTTATATTACTGTAATAATTTTGAATATGCTCTTAGGAAAGATGAGTTATCTGATGTTGATGGAAATAAGTTATTTGTTTAGCTGGAACTATTTTGAGATTTTTACCCAAGAAAAATAGAAGTAATGCATTATTAAAGTTTCTAAAACGTTTTAATTGCTTCCCAAATACGATAATTGCATATAGAGTTTTATTGACTATTTCTATTATTGTTGCTTCTGCAAAACAAAACTTTTTAAAATTAAAGTTTGTGAAGTCATATTTACGGACAATTATGTTACAAGAAAGACTAAATGGACTTGTTTTGATGTCAATCGAGATTGGTCTTTTGGAAAAAGTTGATATCGATAGCGTTGTATATGATTTTGCTTCAAAATATGCAAGAAGAACATCATTTTTTAAATGAAAATGTTAAACATTTAGATGCTAGTAAGTCAAGTTTATGTTGCTCAAGAGAATAATCTAACATTTTGATAAACCTATTTGATTTTGATGTAACTTAATGAAAAATGTTTTTGAACTTAAACTAATTTGCAAAAATATTTCAAAAGTCCATAAACTTGAAAAATATATTTGAATTGTTTTCAAAGGGTTTTTGACAAGTTCCAAATGATTTGAAATAGCCAAAGTGTCAAAAACTGATCATGAGTACTGATACGATTTGACCCGTATCGTACCTAGAGGACTCCATATCGATACGATTCTAAGAGTACCGATACAACCCTTTGTCCTTGAGTTTTGAAAATTCCAGTATCAATTTGGCGTACCGATACGGCCTCAACCGTATCGATACTCGAGAGTGCGTACCGGTACGCTTGTATAGGGTATCGATACCTCTGTGTTAAAATTGCTCTAACGACTATTATTCTTAAGAACAGTTACCGATATTGATCCCACATACCAATACCAAAGAGTCCAAAACTGTATTTATTGCGGGAAATAAAGACTCCAACGGCTCTTAACAATCTCCAACGGCTAGTAACGGTCATGAACACATTAAAGGGTTTAAAAGACTCAATCAAGCAGCCATGGAGATAGAAAAAACAACTTGCCAACATTCAATGTATAGAGAAAGTGTTTTTGCGCTTTAATAGTCAATTTCTTTGTAGAACACACTTGTGAGCTTAATTGTTACATATGCTCAAGTATTAGGTTTTGGGTGAATGCTTAGAATTACAAACAAATCAGCATTGTGAGGTTTTCCTAGTTTGCTATTTGTATTTCTCTTGTAAGAGAGGGTTTTCTCAAAGCTTTGGGGTATAAGCTTTGATGTTGTTAAGGTTTCCTCTTGAGCCTAGAAAAAGGGAAGAAATTCATAGTGAATTTGGAAGAATCCTTAGTAGGAAGCTAAGGTAGTGGACGTAGAGCTTGGTTAGAAGTTCGAATCACTATAAATTCTTGTGTCTATTTTTAAATTCTCTTTGGTTCTACTACAAACATTCAAAATCCAATTCACCCTCTCTTGGCTACTCGGTTGATTGTACGAGCCTCCAATAATTGGTATCAGAGCTTCATCTCTACACCAGATTAACATCCTAGAGTCGATCCTTGAGGAGCTCAACCATTCTACATCAACCAAAATTCATGGCGCAATCCATCGACAAGCCACCTTACTTCGACGAGACCAACTACTCCTACTAAAAGAATAGGATGATGTACTTCATGAGAGCCAAAGATTATCATCTTTAGGACATTGTTCTTGATGGTCTATTTGTTCCACAGAGAAGCAAGGCGTAATGGATTACGGATGATTGCAAGAAGATGGAGCTAAACGCGAAGGCCTTGCACATTCTCTTTTGTGCACTTGGCCCTGAAGAATATGCTAAAGTCTCTTCTTGTGAGAGTGCCAAAGAGATTTGGGACAATCTTGAAGTCACTCATGAAGGAACCAATGAAGTGAAGGAGACCAAGATTGGTCTTCTCAACCGTGAGTATGAGAACTTCAAAATGGAACCGAATGAAGACATCTCGAAGATGTTTGATAGATTATTCGTCATCATTAATGGACTTAAAGGCTATAGAGAAATCATTCTAGAAGACAAGCTTGTTCGAAAGCTTATCTATTATATTCCTGAGTCATGAGACTCAAAAAAGACTACCATCATCAAAGAAGATCGTCATCATCGAAGCCAAATAAAAGAAGAGGAAAAGAAGAATGAAGAGAAAAAGATGGGGAAGAAGAAGATAATATATCAAGGCATTGACGTGAATGTTGTTGCTCTCAAATCCTCCACAAGCCAACAAGAAGATTCAAGTAGAGAAGATAGTGAAGAATAAGAGATGGCCAAGCTCTTCAAGAATTTCACCCGATTCATGAAGTGTTATATGGAAGAATCAAGTCATGAATCGAGATTGAAGAGAAAGGATCTCATCATATGCTTCGTGTGCAAGAAGCCGGACCATACCAAGTATGATTGTCCTTATTTCAACAAGAAGGGATCAAGCCATAAGAAGAAGGTATTTGTGGCTACATGGAGCAATGAAGAGGACTCTACCGATGATGAAGTAGCTCACCTTTGTCGCATGGCCATCGAAGAAGATTCAAGGGTAACTTCTAATTTATATACTTCAATTTCATATTCTTTTGATGAATTAAAAGATGTCTATGATGATTTGGTTTTAGAATTTAAAAATCACATTTTGAAAAACAAGAAATTGGTTTCAAATTTGAAAATTCAAAATGATTTGATTTCTAAAACCAAGATGAACTTGAAGCAAAACTCAATGAGTTTGAACAAAAGAATGTCAATTTACAAAATTTGCTTCAACAAGTCCAAAAAGATCATCAAAAAGAGTTGGATGATCTTAAGAAAGAATATTTTTTGATTTACAAGAATTTTGAAAAGAAAAATAAAAATTTTGTTAAATCAAACTTTTATGCTAGACAATCTAGTTCCCCTAGATTTGTAAATGGTAAAATTGTTAAAAACATTTGGCTTCCAAAATGACTTATTGTTTCAAAGAAAAAGGATAAAATTAAAAAATGGATTCCTAAGGGGACTAAAATTTTTGGGACTAACGCCATTGGATCCAAAACAATTTGGATACCAAAAATTACTTGATTGTTTATTTGTAGGTGTGCTTGAGCCATTGATGATCAAAATTGAAATTTTGGAAGCTCATGACACAGAAATGAGGAGGGACACTTGGAGAAGGAAGGCTTAACATCCTACCTTGGTTCAAGTGGTAAAATCTAGTTTCATGCAATTGCTTGATCATGTTTTTCATGTCTAAATTTTCAAGTTGATCTAAGCATGTTTGTATGAATCCATGTTGTGCATAGTTGCATATAGTTAGGGGGAGTCTCAAGTTGCATCAATTACATGTTTTTCGCCTAATATGTCTATCTTTATGTTTTTTGCCTTAAACTTGTAATGTTTGGTTGATTTTGGTGAAATTATGCTTTCAATGTATTAAATGATGTGTTTTGATAAGCGTGTGTAGCAAAATGTGCTTAATGTATATCTAGGACTTAATAAAGCCTTTGTATGAACTTCAAACTAAGTTGTAAGGCCTCTTAAGTTGTTTTTGTTGCAATTTTTCACCAAATTCGTGCCTTCGGTACAGGTACCGCCCATACCGTACCAATACGTCCATGAACTAGTAACGATACGGCCTATATCGTACCGGTACGCACAGTAAAAGATGGACTGTTTTTTTCTCTCCTTTTTACCATGCTTTGTATGCTTATTTGTATATTTCTGTTTAATGACATGTTTAAATTGATTTTTTTGGCTTATTTGTTTTATTTATTTTATATTCTATTTTATTTCTCTGGAATTGTTGGACTAACAATTTACTTCACGCTTGATTAAGGGGGAGCCATTTTTTTAATTTTTTAAAAATCTTTTTTGGTCTTTTCCCCAATGTTATCGTACACCAACAATTGATATTTCCTATCAATTGGTACTAAATTTTCAAACAATTGGTGTTCTTGAACTTAAACATGATTTCAAACTTGGTTTTGAAACTATTTTTGATATAACAAAAAGGTGAGAGATAGGTTTAATATTTCTAAAAATATTTCTCTTTTTCTAAAATCATTTTCTTAAGGGGTAGTTTTCACAAAAATAATTTTTCAAGTGGTTTCGTTATATCAAAAAGGGTGAGATTGATAAACCTATGCGATTTTGATATAACTTAATGAACAATGTTTTTGGACTTAAACTAATTTGCAAAAATATTTCAAAAGTCCATAAACTTAAAAAATATGTTTGAAATGTTTTCAAAAGGTTTTTGACAAGTTCCAAATAATTTCAAATATCCAAAGTGTCAAAAATTGATCCTGAGTACCGATATGATTTGACATGTTTTTTGACAAGTTCCAAATAATTTCACAACTCTCGAGTGAAAAACAAATAAAGAATTCAAAGAATAATAATTTGAATATATCTGTAAAATTATATGGTGTACATGAAACAACACTATCTGTGTAATTCACTTTGATTTCATAGGATTTTCCATTCTAGTAACGGCAATCTACCAAAGCTGGTGTGGAGAAAACAATAGGCTGCTGGGATGTCCCCAACTGAAACTTGGAATCTCTGAGATCATCTTCTGGTGCTGGAAGATTAAGATCCAACAACACCTTGTTGGATTCGGTTGCAGTACTAATGCTTATTTGATCAACATTCATGGCGGATTGATTGCTTCCGGCCGCCCTGTGCCGTCTCATGTGACCTCCAAGAGCTTGACCGGATGTGAACTCGGAGCCACATATCGAACACTCGTGAATCTTGTTGCCCTTTTTGTTACTCACTCTTGAAGCCATGACTGCATCATCAACTGCTAAAACTAGTGGTTTTTGGTGCTCGATGGCGCTTTTCAATTTCTTGTGGCTTGCCATATGCCCTCCCAGTGCTTGGAACGAAGGGAAAGATCGGTTACAAGCTTTGCACTCGTAGACATAAAACCCAACGTTCCTCCCCGGACCATCACTTTGTGCCAACATGATTAGGCAATTAGCCATCTCCTCTTCTTCCTCGGTGCTCTCGTAAATCTGATCACCGGATGTAGTCGGGGAGGAAATCGAGTTATATTCCTCTGTCACTCCTCCTCCACCGCCTCCGCCACTCGATGAGCTAGAAGTCACCGTGACCATGAACAGGGACGATGGCCGTTGGCGCTTCGTACGCTTGCCTTTCATAATCAAGGTTTGACCCTCTTGAGGTTGCATATCCCACCCCTTCCCTAGGACCAAAAGCCAGCCAAAAATAGTATGAAAGAGTTTCAAAAGACAGAAAATTGTAGTGAAGAAATAAACAATTAATAGCAGCTAGAAAAACAACAAAAATGATTATGAAGCAAAGATGGAGAAACGGGGATCTTATGTATGGTGAATGATAACAAGGGTGATTATATATATATATATATATATACCCACATCTTTTTTCTTAGTCAAAACTCAAAAATGCCGCCATGAATAGTATAATTATCGTTGCATATAATACACCCACATCTTCTTTTTTTTCTTTTTACGTTTAATAGTAAAATAAGTGTTTAAATTATATATGTTGTTCACTTTTGGTGCTTAAATTATTATTTCTTTAAAATATGTGTCTAACGTTTTATTTAGGTAATTTTAGGTGTTTGACTGTTAAAAAAAATTCGTTAACCAATTAAAATGTGACATGTAGAAGGTTTTAATTTTTAATTTCTTTTAATTAATATTTTTTAAAAATAAAAACTCAAAATTTTCAAAAAGCCCCCTCCCCAAATCCTAAAATTTCAAAAATCCCCAAATTTCCAAATCCCTAAATACCCAAATCCCTCTAATTCGGCCACTCTCGTCGTCATTGGCCATGTTGACAGCGACGGAATGAAGCGTCCTCCCCTCGTTGAAAGACCACACATTGTTCGTTGTTCATTCGGCCGCCGTTTGTCGCGAATCATTCGAAATAACCTTTTTAAGATTTCGGCCATCGGTCGTGGAATCGGCTAAAATTGGGATTTGTGTTTTGGGGAGTTAGGGATTTTGAATTTAAGGGTTATTTTGTGAATTTTGAAAATTTTAGGGTTTTTAAAAATTAAGTTAAAAATAAAACAAATTAAAAAAGAAATATAAAATAAAATAGAAATTTAGTTTTTTGCTTTTTTTAAAAAATTAACGATAGTTAATGACCAGACACCTAAAATTACCGAAATGAAACGTTAGGTACCTATTTCGAGCGAAAAATAGTTTAGGCACCAAAATTGAGCAGCATGTATAGTTTGAAACTTATTTTGTTATTAAACCTTTTTGTTTTCTTTTCATTTCCAACTTTTAAAGGTGTTACTACTAGTAGATAGAAAGGTTTTACTTGCATACTCAAAACCAGTTCCCCTAACCAACCGTTATTGATTCGGGTGTCAAAAATCCTTAAATAAAGCCTCGTGTGTTGAATTTTGTGGATAAAAATTATAATGTTGAATCTTATTACTTATTTTAAGATTTGATTCGACTTGAATTTGAATATAATCAAGTCTTGTATGACTATTGAACACTAAAAATCTGAGATTCAAAAGTACTATGTAACTATATGAGTTGGGAATTAGGTGGAAAGATATGTGGTTTAGAACTATGACAAGCATTTAAGACAATATATTTAGGATTGGTTAACAAAATCTTGGTAGTGTCTTAGGGGCGAGAAGATAAGCTTACAACTACGAGTGTCTGTAAAGAGATGAGTTGAGAATTAGGTGGAAAAGATAGGGTGCCGAAAAGGGGGAAAACGAGGGTTAGGACAGTTCAATTGAGTTGTTAACGTCAAGAGAGAGTTTCGAGCACACCCAAGTCACGAATACACACACACCCAAATTAAAAAAAAAAAAACCATTAAAATAAAGCAAAAATTGAGGAATTGCACGTTAAAAAGCATGGGATGCTGCCTTCATGTACTCCATGTCTTCTTAAAATGAAAACAACGCAAAAAAATTCAGTTCCACGTAGATTCTGGTTACTTTCAAGCAAACCAACCTCCTTTCTTATAGGTTAAACTATGGTTTTGGTACCCTTTATTATAGGGTCGTAAATGAGACGAGACAGGTCGCGAGCTACTAGATCAACACTCGACTAAAGATCGAACTCGGCTCAAGTTCTTAATGAAGAGAGTCAAGCTCAGTACTATTCAGACTTGACTCGAATTGAGGGAGCTCGAACTCAACTCGAATTCTTATCGAGCCGAGTCGAGCTCAGCACTAGTCGGACTTGACTCGACTCGACTCATTTACATCCCTAAACTTTATTATATTCAAATTTGGGATTTATTTACTGGTATAATGATTGATATAATGTTATCAGTGAAGAGGCAGAAGAAATGATTTTAAGGAAAAAAATAGTGTCAAAACTTTAACTGAAATAGTCAATGGTTTTAACTATTTGAACTGATTAATAACATTATGAAAGTATAAGATCTGCATAATTAAAATGTAGGGACTAAACCGCAGTTTGACTTTTCTTGTATAATGATATTCTTATCAAAGTATCCATTTTTATAGATATAGCAAGGATATGTCAAAGAATACCAACAAGAGTTGAGTGCAAAGGCAAGGTATATTGCTCTCTCAATGATAGAATTCAAGTTCAAAACCTTAGAGACAAACATTATTGGAAGAGAGCGCCACAAATTTTTAACATAGACCATAAAATATTGCATCATGTTTTAGATTCTTGATCAGATGCACCGCAGTGGCCTGTGCCCTACCCAACAAGTAAAAGAGGAACACCATACACACAAGTGCCAAGGCAAGGTTTCATTGTCGAACAGAATATGTTTATTTCACAAGTCATAAAAGTAGCATATCACAAAAGGATTCTGTGATTTTTTTTTTCCTTTTTAAAGCTCTCTCTCTCTTATATATATATAAATTGGGTTAATACTATTCTCCCCACCCTATTCATAGAATCAACTGATGTCGTGATATAAGAAAAAGGGTTGTTCGATAAAAAAATCTGCCCTGAATTTTGGGAAATCTAGAAAAGATTGTGAGATAATAATGAGAAAAGCACTAGTTTATTTATCCACAAATTCGCAGCTGAATTCAGTGTTTCCAACGAAGCTACTTGTAAAGGATTCATGCATCAGCCCATACATTCCTTGTTTTGATTAAGTGGTCCTATAGGATTTGGGATCCACAATTATTTTTAACCATAGTATCTAACTCATTGACCGGTTAATTTGAATTGGATACTATAAATGACGACTCTCTCAACCTAATTTGTTTCATTCACTACGTTAAAATTCGAACTCAGACATTATTTAAGAGATCTAGTGCTTCATCCCACTAGACCAACTGATTGTTAGTGGAATCAACAATTTTTAACACATTAATGCATTCATTTACATATTGGATCGTCTTAAGAGCAAAGTGCAAATATTAGATTAGGTAAAAAATTGTTTTAATCAATGTTTCTAAATAAGAAAAAAGTCATGTATTGACTGATGGATCGATGGGTGACAGGAAGTAGTTGTACTCTTGTAAATTTAATTCACATATAGTTTAAGTATTTTTTATATTGTTTGATTAATTATCTAATTTTGTATTCTTATTTTATAACTTCATATCCCTAAATTTCATATATAATTTCCTAAAAATCTGTATCTTGAACATAAAATTTTACATCCATATATCTATACCGGAAAATTAGTATGACATGTACTTTGTTTGGATATGAATGATGTAGTTTTATGATAATATTTGTTCATTTTTAATGATTAATAAAACTTACACACTTCGTAATTAAATTGTTCGAAATCGAATGTTATGGGGAGTATAACATTCTTTTTTTCCACTAGAATTATACTTTGGGTTCTTTAATTCTTTTCTTTTTACATATCAATGAGATATTGGTAATTTAGGCTGTGTTTGAAAAGTTATATTGTAAATAAATCACAATTATAACGTGTTTGAATGATCATCATAATTTTTGGGTTTCATACAATTTGGTTTAATTTTTTATTAAGCAGAAAATATTACATTTCCAAGGTAAATGTTAGAATTCAAACTCATACAAGATGGAGCAACATGAGCATTTTTAATTACTCGACTAATTAGTGGATACTCAATTGGGTGTAATTGAAAGCCCTCAATTACACTATTCAATTCTTAGGGGAAGAGGTATTCAATTCTTAGGAGAAGAGGTGAGAACCAGTGTAATTATGTTGATAATTATATTCTTCACTTTTTTGATTAAATAGAGAGGTATTACATTCTCATACTAGGATTCAAGTCCATATAAAATGAGACAATATGAGCATCCTTAGCCACTAGGCCAATTAGTGAATCTCATGCTCTTCATTTTTAATGGATATTATATTATTTTTATTTTAAGTAATTAACAATAATTTTAGGTACATACACTTTTTTTTGTTTAACTACCAGTTTTTAACCCATTGGTTGACTAATTCAGATCAGATACTACAGTGGCTCATTATGAGTGCAACCCTCCTAACTTAATTGCTCTATTCACAATATCAAAGTTTATATATATGGTGTAATATTTTAACTTTTTTATTTATATATATACGTGAAGTTCTTTATTTATATATATATATATTTAAATTTACAGCATTAAATTACAATTTATTATTATCACTACACACTAGGATTTTATAATATATTCTATTTTATATCTATGTAAAACACCATTTTTCAACCAAGTAATTTTATTTTTATTAGTAATTTTATTGTCGGATATTTAAATGTTTATAAAATTATTTTAAGGCCCAAGGTTAATTTTTTTATATGTATATTATATAGAATTTAAATTCACATAGTTGTGTAATTACAATTTATACTATCACAAATAAAAGAGTTAAAATATAATTACATTGTGTTTACCAAACATGTTTAGATCATTAAAATTCTTAACATTTATACTTTCGTGCAATTATCAAAATAATAACTATAACTTTATAGTTTGGGAGCAGTGATTGGCGTGGGAAAACCCTGGCGGCGCAGCAGTCTTTTTGAAGGATTCGAGGCGGAGCAATAACAATGTCGGTTGGTTTGATTCAATTATTCAATGATTATTAGAGGTGACTTTTGAATTGAGAGATCCAGAGTTATTTACTTTATGCAAGCACATTCAACAAAAGAAGAAACTGTGAATGGTAGAAACTAGAAAATGAACGGCGGCGAAGGTGAGAATTGTGAAGGCGGGAGTAAGGTTGTTGGATGACGGTGTTGTTGGATTTTTTCGTAATAAATATATTGGAAAGTTTACATTAGAAGGATTTATGATAGGACTTTGATCGACATGAGAAAGAGAGGATGTTTTTATCCCACGAAAAAGGACTAAAGATAGATTGCGATTTGATTTTGTTAGAATGAATTCAGAACAGGAGGCAAGGAGGGTGATAAAGAAGTTACATGAGTTTTAGATCTATGGATTTTGGATGAGGGTTTTCTTTGCACAGAAAAGTGTGTGTGATCATTCTTGGAGGCGATGGTAAAGGGGAGTCAGTTGACTACATCATCGGGGATGAATTTCAAGATCGGGATTCAAAAGAGAGAGCATCAAAGAAAAAGATAGAAGGGGTTATTGATGAGGGTAAGGTTGATGTTCTACAAAATTGTGCAGTAGAAAGGTGTCGGCGTTCAAATTGGAATGGCAACTTTGGCAAAGGAATTACAAGCAGCTAATCTCAGCGAATTCTCAATGATGCGCATTGCTGGCGCCAAAGTATTATTGATGTTTACAAATGCGGAAGATCGCCAAAAAATTTTAAAGAGGAAAGAATTGGGAAAATGGTTCACGAAAGTTCAGAATTGGGACTCAACAATGGATTTAGATACACGACGAGTATGGTTGTCAAGATGTGGTATGTCGATGCATGCCTGGTCGAGGGGTTCTTTTGCAAATGTGGCTGCAGTTTGGGGGTCGTTGGTGCGATGCGATGAAGAGATACTAGAACCAAATTCATTTGATCGAGGGCAAATTTTAATTGACACTGATACTTTTTGAACGAATTGATGAATGTTTAGATTTAAACGTGGATGACCAAATATTTTATATTCGGGTTATGGAGTTTGAGCCAATGATAAAAGAGTATTGTTGTTGTAAATGCGATGTAGAGAGTAAGTCAATGGATACAAACTTGGATGAGGATGATCATATGGATAACGAGGAGGGTGTTTAATCGGTCATGAAATTAATGGGGTCGATGAAAGGTGAGGAGAACATGAGAGGGGCTCATATAGTGGAGGCTGTGGCTAGGAAGAATCCAAATCTGGAACAAAACATGGACAATAGTAACACCCTAGTGTGGCAACAAAATTAATTGCGGGAAGAGACGAGACGAACAGATAAACGCGTGTTAGATATATCGACAGGCTCGAGTGGATGGATGACGAATGAAGAGGTTGGCATTGTATCGCGTAATGAGGATTGTCATCAGGGGTTGGATATATGGAATGAAGAGGGGTTAGTGGACTGTCCAATGAATTTTCTGCAACTGCCAATAGAGACTAAGGGGATAGGGTTGAATGTTGCAAAGCCTAGAGAGTCGGCAATCGATACAGAGCTATATAACAGGGTACCTAAAAAGGCCCAAAATGTATCCGAAATGTACTGGTTGAAACAAAGCTACAAAAAATGGGCGAGAACGTCCAAAAAAAAGACTCAAACAACAATCCAGGATCGCGAACGACTCCATCACAGATTCTGATTATTTCACGCGGCAACAAGCGATCTTAAGAGATGCTCGTGAAACAGTAGAATTGAGGAAATATTTGGGGGCTAAAACAATAGGTAACGAGGAAGTAATCTTGAAGGATATTGCGAAATTAATAGAGAGAAGGGAGCATGAGCAGTAGCGATGCGAGATATGCTGCGGTTGTTCAATGGTTTTTATTTATCGTGCGTTTATTTCAACAATGTATTGCATGAGGCTAATGAGATGATGAATGCAATATTTTAGGGGGGTGATTGTGCTTCTTAATTTCGTGTTATTCTCTAAGTGAACATGCGATGGTGATAAAATCTTGTTTTGTGCGTTTGCACGCTAATAGAAATTGAAGACTTCATGGTTATTTCCGGTGCTCTTAGACTGCCTTTAGGTACTGTTGCATTGAATCTTTCGGTTTTAAGTTCTGAATACTTGGTTTTTATTTAGGGTAAAACTTTGATACACATGCATTTTACACAAGCCTGTGTATTTACACTATAAAAAACTAAATCCTAAATTCCTAACCCTAACCCTAAAAACCTAAACCTTAAATTCTAAACACTAACCTTGAATTCTAAACCCTACAACCTAACCCCCTAAACCTTAAACCCTAAACTAAAATCCTAACCCCTGAAACTAAAAGGCACGTGTAAACTAAAGTTTACACGACCTGTGTATCAAAGTTTTTTCCTTTTATTTATGCGATAATGATCGTTATTGGGTAGCTTTGAATATGGTGAGTTGGGGCGTGTTGGTGGTTATAATTGGTGTTGCTTTGGTGCTATGGGGTTGTTCTCTTGTTGGTAATGCGAGCATAAGGGGTGTTTGGTTCGTTAGATGTTGGTTGCTATGTGTTAGATGTGCATGTTTTTTTTTTTTTTGTGGAGTTAGGCACCGAGTAGGTTGGATAATGTGATCTTACCTTGGCGTTTTGTTTTTATTTATTTTTGATTTGGTGTTTTGTCCTTTTAATATTGTCATGTTGTACTCTTTTTCTCTATCGTAGATTTAGAGATATTTTTAATGTAACACATGATAATATTCTGTTTATATAATTTTTACTCTAATAAAATCATACTTGCTGATAAAAAATAACTATATACAATTATATTTTGGTGTCCAAATACCCTAAATAAAGAAAGAGATTTGGATTTTAACATCTGAATATTTGTTCTGTTATAAAAAAAATTATAAGTTTTTAGTTCGGATTTTTTCTGATTTAAATTTCACAAATCCGAACGCATTTCATTTATCAACTCATTCAATTTTCTTTGTAATAGTAATTGAATTCCATATGATTTGGTTGGCATCAAACTGAAACCATGCGAGAAAGAGTTAAAAGAGCTACATAAGCCAAATTTAGGTCAAATTATAATTTTGGTCCCACAATCGAATTTAAAACATTAATTTGACATAATGTAATTCATATATTTTTACAGTATCATTAGTTAATTTAACATAATTTAATTCATATACTTTTCTAATATATTCAAATATGTTCAATTTATCAAAAAAATACTTCAATTAAAATATGAACATTTTGAAAACATCATTTCTAGCTTTTATGATGATCATTTTAAGAGACTCGAGTTTACATCACTTTATCTATAAGATATGTATATTGTTAAAAGATTAAAAAATATGTATAAACAGATACAACTTTATAGTCACCTTAAAACTATTAAAAAAACTTAGAAAAAAAGCCGAAATAGAATAAAAAAAACAAATTATGCGGGATTAAATCCCAAATTGAATATAATAACATGACCAAAATCGCATAAGTTGATCCCAAAAATTATATGCTTCAACTGACCAAGATTAGGGGCGAAGATTCAATCAAGTCAAAAAATATTTAAATTAGTCAAGTTAAAAAGTTCTATTTTAATTTTTAATTGAGTTCATAAAATTTGGATCAAATTTATAAATTTCGAGTTGAATCAAATTGTTTAAATTTATGTTTAAATTTAATTGAAAATATTTATAATATAATAGCACTAATTACTTTTAACTACTTTTAACGTAAACAATTTCCTATAACCATAAACAATATACATATATTTCATTTTTTTCCATATGTAATATATATATATATATAATGCAAAATTAATAACCAAACTTAAAAAGTGATATACTAATTACTAATGATCTTGAGTTAATTCAAATTATTCAAATTTCTATTTGATGTCCCAAACTTTATTTGAAATTTTTTCGAGCCGAGTTTATGAAATTACGAGTCAAGTGAAAAAGCGCGGAGTATTTCGGATTGAGTCGAATCCAATAATTTAATTTTTTCGAGTCGAGCCGAATTTTACTCACGCTTACGGCTTCCTAATAACCAGCAACAGCTGCAGAATAAGCTCAACAAAAGCAAGTTTACAGTGTACAGGTTCACAAGCCAAAAAACAAGCAAGTTATTTTTTATTGCATAGGGAATCGGACAAAGGTCAGCACAACACAACATTGGAAGTTGTTTCACATGCGGCTCTATAAGAGAAGAAGCTGGCAAAACCAACCACCAAATGCTGTCGTTCAAACTATTTATCGGAGTCAACCCAACAACTCCTGCAGAGAGATTACCACAAAAAAGACGGTAAATATTGACTACCTTTGATATGTATGCCAGCAGAATCGACAATATTGTGCACAACATAAAGTATGTAGATACATATGCCACATTCGTTGCCAAGCCATGGATGTACAAGTATTTCAAACAGTTCAAGCGTCCATCTCAAATATATATATATATATATATATATATATATATATATATATATATATGGTTAGGACACAATGTAAAATTAAGAGTTTTACATGTTTTTTGAATCATTAGATTAGTGAAAATGGATGGCTTGAATGACACAATGAAATGTAAAACATCAAAATAAAATGAAGGCCACTGTAAACAGGAACGGCAAAAGCTGTGTCCTCCAAGTTACTAATGCACATTTTGCTCAACTAAAACAACAAAGTGGAAGATAAGTATGCTCAAAACACGATGCAAGAAAAGGAAATCAAGGATGAGTCTAGACAATGTATGATTTTCTTGTCTGCTCTGTGAACATATATGCATGTAGATAAAAAGTACAAGTGCACATACCGCATGCCAATCTGCCGCCAGCATTCCCAGTGGGTTAGACTAAGTTCATGTCCACCTGCAGACGCATAAACATAAGCAGAACGAAAGTAGGAAGTAAATAGGAGGGAAATTCTAGGATAAAAACTGAAATATGCCCACTGAGTCTGATTACCAATATCAACTATGATGAAGCATACATGTAAGTTTAAACAAAGAAGAACCTTAGTCCTACAACTAAAGTGCACCATCCTATCATCATCAATCGCCACTCTTCTCTCTACAACTTATGATGGTAGTTAACTCGTTAAGGGACTGGAACTGGGACTGTGAGATTCGCAATTCAAGGACTTACCCTTTCCAAGATCATCCTGAAGCTCATGAACCACAAATGCTCTTCCAACGACTGCATTGGGGCCACTTGGTGGTATCTACACAAGAGAGTCAAAGTTTAGTGATCACAAAGGAAACATGATCTAGAGCCGCTCACACTGAAAAGGAAAATTTCATGCTCAAACACACGAGAATATCCATGTACAGAAACTTGCATGGAAAGAAACATGAGTTTTTGAAAATCACCTGATTGTCCACAATTGTTGCCTCTGCCACTCCTGCATTACAAAACATTGGCCAACAAATAAATTTAATTGGAACACAGACAAATCTAAAAAGGAAAAGGAAAAAAAAAGTAAATCAAAGAATGTATTACCATCCGCATTAGCAATTATGTTTCCCAGGTCACCCGCATGGCGTACTTCATCCTCGGGAGCACCATGTGTCATATTGTTGGGGTTGAAATGCGCTCCTATCATTTAAAATAAAGAATTTAAATATACACAAATTGAAACACAAGAAGAACATGCGGCATGACATTCAAATGCAATAAGCTGTACCTGTTGATATGCATCCATTTGCTGTGTCACCATACTCGTGCTACACAAAAAACAAAAAAGAAAGATTAAAATCATAGAACTCAAAGAACTTCTATGTACTGAAATCCAATGGAAACAAACAGCTAAAAGCCGAAAACACTCACTAGGTGGAACCCATGAGGCCCAGGAGTAAGACCGGTAATACGATCATTCACAGTTGTAGGGCCTAATTCATTCACAGAACAAATAAGCATTCTCAGATGATAACAACATTTGATTGCCGAAAAGATAAGATATATAGAAGCTAACTTTCCCCACCCCACCACCTTGTTTTAGTTTCCTTATTAAATATCAAAGAAAGGACATAGAGGCTATTTCATTAAATATGTTCCGGGCTATCATTCATTGCAAATTGAACTTGAACATCAAAAATTGATTAATAGTGTGAACCTCAACTAGAAAAATAAGAAGAAAATCGTGGAAGCACTAAAATCTGGCATTTGCAACATTTGAAGGGAAAAAAACAAAAGAAACAAAGCACACCCTGAATGTACCAAGACTCTATCCAAACTCAAAGTATAAGACTTGGAAATGAATTCGTCAATAAGAAAAAACCCCAAAAAGCAAAATGCCCCCCTTTTCCTTTCTTTTGATTCTTATACATACGAAACAAACAAGGAAATCCCACAAAAAAGAACAAAATTTTCCCAACTGAAATGCAACAAAACTAAAACCCAAATCACAATATGCATTATAAAGTAAGAAAATGGATCAAAAGTGAGGGGGGCAGTACACTGACCATCATCTTCCTGGGTCAACGTAACCACGCCTTCCAACTTTAGAATCACCTTTGAGAAAGGCAATTGCTTTCTTTTTGACAGCAAGCACCGAAAACGGCTTTTTGGGGATAGAGGCGGAAAGGGAGAGGGATTGACGGGGGAGCTTGAGAGAGACACCTCGAAATGAGGAGAGAAGAACCGGTGGGTTTGAAGGATTAGTTGAGGAAGAAAAAAGGATAGCGTGGTGAGATGGTGTTGTGGAAAAAATCGCGTGGGCTGCCATGTTGTGGAAAAAGTGCGTGCGAGTTGATGATTATGATGGGGATAATGTGCGTGGTAGAATGTACGTTCCTGGTTTTATATGCGGCTGGATCTGCTATGGTTCGGCCCGTGGATGGTGCTGGAATCTTCTGAGCTGAGGTCCAAAAACTAGTAAATAGTGAAATCGTATAGTTTTACATTGGCTTAACAGTTAAAAATGTGTCTAACCTATACTTTTTTCAGTTTAGTGTTTAACTTTTTTATGTCATTTTGGTGTTTAACGTTTCATTTCGTAACTCAAATTAAGTTTTTTCGTCAAAGGCAGTTGAAAAATTTTCGTTAAGCAATTATAACATGACACATGGCCTATTTTATTTATTTATTTATTTTTTGAATTACTTTAAAATTATGTATTTCTTAAAAAAACCCAAAGTTTTAATTTATTTCAAACAAACTTTCAAATCACATCTCCCTCACCGTCCAACATTCCCCACACGCAGGCAGTTTACCGTTCACCACCCAAGCGTCGGGTACCTCACCGTTCAACATCCCCACCCTCTAGTCGTAGGTTAGAAGCCTAATCGGTCTTTTTGGATAACAAAGTTGGAATGACAAATTAGAAATATAAATCTAGTTGAAGGGTATTTTTGGAAAGTGAAATTTATTGAATTAAAAATTCATTTTTAATGATACAAGTATCTTAAATTATTAGCAAAAATACTCTCCAAAACGTTGGTGAAGAGAAAAAGAAGAGAAAAATTTTACAAGCTCGATTTAAGCCCCGAATCTTGGTTTTCAAGTAATCTTTCGAACTACAAAGTTGTTCTACTCTTCGAGCTCCATCTTTTGATGTAAATAATTCATAGAATACTTGCTTGGTTGATGAGATTTGATATGAGGAAGAAATTAGGGTTTATGAACAAATTAGGGCTTTTATGATTTTATGAATCCATGGTTGATTTTAAGTTAGAATCATGCTTGTATGATGTTAGAATCATGTTATTGAATTGGGATTAAAACCTACATATTTCGGATTGTATAGACAAGATTAGGGATTATGGATTCAAGTCTAACTTAGGGTTTGTGATGTTGGATTAATGATTAGTAAGCTTGATTTGTTGTTTGGAAGCAAAACCCTAAGTTAAATACATAGGGACTATTTTGGCAAGCTTCAAAAATTAAGGGACTAGATCTGATTTTTATGAATTTGATGTGTATTTATATTATTAATGATGCTAAAGACATGAAAATGAAGTTAGAATGCTAAAATGACGATTAATCACATTAGTGACCATTTTGACAAATTGTTAAACTTGAATGGTCTATTCGGCAAAGAAGATATGTAGAAGGAGTAAATCTGATTTTTGGTTAAAATGATTGAATTAAGGAAGTAATGTTGATTTGAGGACTAATTTGCAAAGTTAATAAGCTTGAATCCTTATATTTGAAATTTGGTGACCACCTCAACAAAACAAGAGAAGTTAGAGAAGTAAAGGTTTAAGCCTATTTTGATGAAGGATGTAAAGAGAACATATGAATACAAGCTTTATTCTAGTCATTTGAAGTAAAGTGATGGGACAAAATTGACAAGTAGAGAAATAAGGAGAAGTTGGTGTAAATTAGAATTTGAATTATGGCAGTAAGTTTAAAAATTCGCCATAAATTCTACAAAAATGGTTAGATGATGAATTTTATACGTTGTAAAGATTTGTTAGCCTAATTTCGTTTCCAACAAACGGAAACTGATTTTGAGTTCCGAGTTAAAAGATATGAATTTTTAATCGAATGAAGGTTAGAACAATTACAGAGCAGTTACTGCTTGGACAACTCTGTGACGTGAATGTAAGGAATTTTCATAATTTTTGTAGATTATATTAATTTATGTGGTTTATACCGTTATAACCGTTATCGAATCTAGTTTCTCCAGTATAAAGAAAATTAAGATCCAATATGTATTCTGCCCTGTATAAGTAAATCTTAGAAGATAGAGCAAGCTATCAGAAAATAGAATTTGAAACATTTTGTATTTAAATGTTAGTTAGCAAGCTCGGAAGAATTATTGGAAGTTCAAATTGGTCACTAAGGACCATAATGAGTTTTTGAACAGTACAAGGAAGAAAGGAAAAATATTTGGAAATTTTATATTCGAATGAATATATTAGGTAACATGTTTAAGGTATTGTTAGATTTGAATCTAACAAAT
Organism: Hibiscus mutabilis; assembly: GCA_019671005.1. Taxonomy (NCBI): domain Eukaryota; kingdom Viridiplantae; phylum Streptophyta; class Magnoliopsida; order Malvales; family Malvaceae; genus Hibiscus; species Hibiscus mutabilis. The sequence goes on along the minus strand of CM033733.1, from coordinate 20,147,151 downwards.
ATTTTATTGTATTCATGTTATTAATGAAGTCAAGTCCGAATCAAAGAAGGTTCGAGGTACTATGAAATAAAGGATCGAACTAGGACTTAGTGAGTCATTGTGTTAAATGGCCAAGGTGAGTGCATTTTTTTACATATTTTATATATATGATATGAGGAAGACTTGCGATAAGTCAACCTTGATATTAATGAAAATGTATGTTGATCAAAGTTATGCAAATGGCATGAAATATTAAATGACATATGTGATACATTGATATGGCATAATGATTTATGTAAGATAAATCAGATTTTAGATATTGGGTATGAATTGCCTAATATCGACTTATATGATTTATATTGATGCTTTGAACATGGAATGTTGATTATAATGTTGATTTTGCCCAAGTGCAATTGTGAAGTCTTTGGTATAATTGGATATCCATAGAGTCCTAGCAACTGCGTCATAGCACTACGGTGCGAGATAGACTCTTCGGGGTCGAGTTAGACTCTACGGAGTCGGTTCAAACACTACGGTGTTACATAGCACAAAATATGCGAGTATGAGGAGCAAAGAGCGTCCTTGAGCACGTACTCATCATTAGACACTACGGCATTGTAGACACTACGGTGTCAGTTATGATGACTTGTGTACCAAAGTATCACATTATATTGTACTTTGGGCTATAATACATGAAATGCATTTATGCAGGCAGTTAAGTTAAAATGCTTAACGTATACTTGATTAATAAAATAAAGGTTTGATGATATGATATAAACTGCAATTGGGACTCGCTTGCCATTTTGCATAAACTGTATTGCACTGTTACATGACAGAGGAATGACTTTGATAAGTCAGTTTTATACGATTCTATATTTTTATATAATATACACAATAATTTGTTTATTTATGATATTTCTATACATTGAAATGCTTTAATTTAATTTATAGTTGCCTCACTAAGTGAATACTTAGCGTGTGCTATTTCACACGTGGGTTATTGGGAACTTACCAGATTAGGAGTCAAGCATGTTGATCAAGCTGCAATCTGACAAACATCAGTAAGACATTCTAATTTATGATATTCTCTAGTGGGCATGTATCAATTTATTCATTAGTTATTTTAAAGTTATAAGTTTGATTAATAGTCAGATAAATATAAGTTATTCGTATGATTAAAGAATTACTGGTAATGATATTTAATCGGGTAAAATTTTATTTATCGTTTATCACGTAATGATTTTAAATTTAAGAAAGGGCCTAGGCAGTGTACCTAGTTTTCACCCTGAGTTACATACTTGTTTTAATAACTGACTAACATGTTTTATAAACCAATTCGAGGTCAAAACTAGCAATCTGCAAATAGGCTACGAATACTTCAAAAGTCGAGAAATGGTTATTTTGTAAACTAGTTTTATGTCAGATGTTTTTTTTAAAAATTACAATTCTAGAACTCTATTAAATAATATTGTGACATCCTTAATGTGTATTCGTACTACGAGTATACGTTAAGGGTGTTACATTTAGTGATATCAAAGCTATAGGTTTAGTCGGTTCTGGATGCTAAACCGAGTTTGTTATAAGTTTGTCAGTAAATACATGGCCCTAGAATGTCATATTACTGATGTGTTGATTGTATGACTTGAAGTTGATCCTCATTAGCATAAGATAGAATAAGATTATAGTACGGAAAGTAAGACGCTACCGGATTTCGTCATTCGACAAATCTCAGAGGTCAAGAAAGGACTCATTGTGAGTACAATGAAGTGAAATAAGTATTGTAATCAACTTCAGTTTCAGTTGAGTTAACTGTATTATAAGGAGCTGATGCAGTAATTATAAGATGTTAGTCTTAACATCTATATATGCACTTATGTTTATAACAACATAGGTTACAAGGAAATTTAGATAGTAAGGGCTTACATTTCAAGATAAAAAGGCAGTCGTAAGATTATAAGTTTGTGATTAAATGATATTAAGATATTCGGATATGAAGAAGTAAGAAGAAGTATCTTTACTTGGGAAAAATATATGCTTGAGGGTCGAATATGGCACTCCATAAGACAACATTGATTAAGTTATGAGAAAAAAAGCTGTAAAACTTAGTAGTAGGAAATTATTAGATGAGAATTATACTTAACCCAGTAAAGAAAGAATGTTTGATGAAAAGGAAATTTTCTCTGAATGGATAACAAACTTGGTTAATAAATACCAAGAATTAAGAAATCTGAAGATTTCATTAATAGTGGTTTTCTTAAGGAAATGTAAGATAAAAGAAGTTCTTAGAAGGATTAAGGCAAAATTGAAGAAGTAGTAACAAGGTTAAACATTAACCACTTTATGCTCAATATGATGTTAAAGTGCTGGTGAAGTTAGAAATGCCTAGTAAAATCGAGGTTTATTATTTCGCACCCTGGATATGATTTTAGATAAAATTCAATCCCAAGTTCCTTAGACTTTTATTACTAGAGTGCTGGGAAGTCTTGAAGTGTTGGACTTCATATAGGATATTAAAGGAAAACCAATGTCGATAAACTATTGGTTTAACAAAATATAAAGATGATGATAGAAGGGCTTCATTGTGATGATTGGGAAAAAGCTCAAAATAATGGTAACTTATCCTTTGGGACATAGCACAAGGGGGCATGAATTAGTTATATTCCTACCATGCCATTGTAGATTGTCGTTTAAAGCGATTAATATTGAGGAGCTCGGAAGGCATAGAGATAATAGTAGTTGGTGAAAGGGTAAATCCCTTATCCAATGTAATTTCAACTGTTTCTGCCAAGAAATGTTGCTACAAGGCTGCCAAGCTTTCTTAGCAAATGTAGTAGATACTCGAGTTTCTGAGATTAAATTGAAAGATTTTTCGACTGTCTGAGAGTATCTAGATGTATTCCTAGATGAGTTACCGAGATTTCCTCTAGATCGAAAGGTGGAATTCAAAATTGAGGTGTTACCAGGTAGTGCGCCTATATCGATGGCCCCATATAAAATGGCTCCAACCTAGCTTCGGGAATTAAATGTACAATTGCAAGAATTGTTAGATCGATGTTTTATAAGGCCAATTATGTCACCTTGGGGCGCACCAGTGTTATTTGTGAAAAAGAAAGATGGATTCATGCGATTATGCATAGATTATCGTCGAATAAATAAGGTGACAGGAAAGAATAAGTATCATCTTTCGAAGATTTATGACCCTTTTGATCAGTTAAAAGGTGCAACTGTATTTTCTGAGATTGATCTCTGATCAAGGTATCATTAGTTAAAGATAAAGAAAGAAGATATTCCGAAGATAGCTTTTCGAAATCGGTATGGACACTATAAGTTTGTAGTGATGCCTTTTGGATTGACAAATGCTCCTACGACATTCATAGATCTAATAAATCGAGTATTTCAACCTTACTTGGATCAATTTTTGGTGGTATTCGTCGATGATATTTTAGTTTATTGAAAGACAATGGAAGAACATGTTGCCCACCATCGCATTGTTCTTCAGACCCTTCGAGAAAAGAAATTGTATGCTAAGCTGCCAAACTGTGAATTTTGGTTGCCGGAAGTTGCTTTTCTTGGCCACGTGGTTTTGGCAAAGGGGATAAGAGTAGATCCCAAGAAAGTACAATCTATAGTTGAATGAAAAACTCCGAAGAATGTTTTCGAGGTTTGAAGTTTCTTGGGACTTGCTGGTTATTATCGATGGTTTGTAAAGAAATTCTCGATAATTGTCTCCTCATTGACCAAGCTATTGAGGAAGGATGTACCATTTATTTGGACGGACAAGTGCCAAGAAAGTTTTGAGACATTAAAAATGATATTAACAGAAGCCCATGTGCTAGTACAACCAGAATCGGGCAGAGATTATGTGGTTTATAACGACGCTTCTCATAATGGTTTGGGATGCGTACTTATGCAAGAAGGAAAAGCGGTGGCCTATGCTTCAAGGAAACTTAAGACGTATGAGAGGAATTATCTTATCATGATTTAGAGTTAGTAGCAGTTGTATTTGCTTAAAAGATATGGCGCTATTATCTATATTGTGAGCGATGCTACATTTACACAGATCATAACAGTTTAAAGTATCTGCTAACTCAAAAGGAGTTGAAAATGAGGCAAAGAAGGTGGATCGAACTTCTTAAGGATTATGATGTTGTGATTGACTACTATCTTGAAAAAGCCAATATAATAACCAATGCACTTAGTTGGTAGATATTCTTTACTTTAAGAGCAATAAATGTGCAACTGTATTGGAAAAAGATTGGTATATTAATTACAGAACTTTAGAGACTTGACATAATTTCAACACTACTGCACATTCATAGAGACTCGACATAATTTCAACACTACTTTCAGATTGTTTTGGTAGATATTCTTTTCTGGACAGTAATGAATGTGCCACTGCCACTGGATGAAATTTCTTTTTTGGACAGCAATGAATGTGCCACTACCAGCAAATCGACATAATTTCAATAAGTTGGTAGATATTTTTTTCTGGACAACAATGAATGTGCCACTACCAGCAAATTGACATAATTTCAACAAATTGAAAATGGTGAAAATAAAGACTTCAAAGTTAAGTATGTTGGATGTTTGAGAAAAATATTATGTTCTTGACGATGCATCTAGAAAAGAATAAAAGGTATCTAGGTCTGAAAGCAAATATTGACGTCCAAAAATAAAAAGGACAGTAACTGAATTTATGGTTGCATGCTTGACAGGCTAACAACTAGAAGTGAAACATCAAGTACCTTTAGAAATGTGGTAACATATTTCCATTCCCCTGGTGGAAGTGGAAAAGAATTATGATGGATTTCATAACTAGGTTACCAATGATACTGATTAAAGATGATTCGATTTGGGTATTTATGGACAGACTGAATCAATCTGTAATGAATAAATATGCTGAGTGATAAATCTAAAGTACTGTAAAGTGACGCGATGTACCTATTTTCATCGTGTGTGATTAAGATCCAAGATTATCTCTAGATTTTGGAGTTCCTTACATAATACATTAGAGACTCGACATAATTTCAACACTACTTTGCATCCATAAAAGGACGAACAATCTGAAAGATTAATTCAGATTTTGAATGATATGTATAGTTTCTATTTGATTAAGTTTGAAGGCTTTTGGGAAAAGTATGTGCCACTGCCACTGGATGAAATTTCTTATAGTAACAGCTATCAATCGAGTATAAAGATGGCTTTATCAAAAGTGTAGTATGAAAGAAGATTGTGATAAACATTTACGAAAAGTGTTACAAGCCTTGTGGGAAAGGTAGTTGTATGTAAAGTTACTCAAATGTGACTTTATCAGAAAGTATTGATCATATCCTTTACATGTCATTACCTCGGAGGAAATAGAAATTCATGCCGAATTTGATTTATGAGAACGAAATGATAAATATTCTAGAACATGGAGTCAAATAAGTAAGGAATAAGTCGATTCCTTTTGTTAAAGCTTTTTGGCGAAATTATAAAATTGATGAAACGACTTGGGAAAGAAAAGAAGATATGAGAAAGCAGTTTTCTCACACTTTTTGAACCAGGTACGTGTTGAAAATTCGAGGATAAATTTTCTTAAAGGGAGAGAACTGTAATATCCCAATTTTTGGCTAGTGACCAAAAAGTAAATTTTGAAAGTTTTGTGGCTAAAGTATAAAATTTGGAAAAGTTCAGTGATTAAAGTGTAATTTTAAAAATGTTATGTATTTTAACCCCGTAAATGAATAGTTTACCCCCAAGAATGACGTTTTCGTGTAACTCAAATTTTCGTATAGAGTTTGTATGAATGGATATAAAACGATAAAGTTCAGAAAATGTAACACCCATTTCCCGTATCTGTACACCGGGTACGAGTCAGAAATGTTACGACTTCCTTAATAAAAAATTAGGGTAATTTAAATTTTTTAGAAAAACTTCTCAATGGTCACCCATCCTCAAATTTCTCTAGCCCAAGCACGCTTAACTTTATTTAAAACCGACATAAATTATTTATTCAAGTTCCAATCATAAGTCAATTATCTTAGTATACAACTCATCACCAAAGGTTATTCTCAACCTTGAATCTTTCCAGATATGCCAATTATCTTGAAACCATAACGAACTTTAAAGGCCAATCACAACTCAAATAGGTTTAGCAAGTATACATGCCACTATAATAATTAAACCTTAATTAGGATATCATTATTGTGATTACCTGTTGAGCTTTCCAATTTTGATGCAATACTCTTCTCACTCTCATCTTGATTTACCTATGTGTGTACAATTAAACACACGCTAAGTATGAACTTAGTGAGACAATAAAGGAAGTAATTACAATTATTTAAACTTTATTCAATTTCATGGCTACATTTATATAGCATGATATATGCCAATGCATCAACTTTCACATTGCATTAGTAGTTATTTACTATATGCCAATGTCATAAGATATTCATGCTTGTCCGTTTATCATAATATGCCTTATATGCATAAATGCATCATGATCACTAGATAAGTATACCTTCATATTAATCATATATCAACATAATATAAACCGGATATAAATTTCTTACCGATATACTTACCATATGTTCCGAGAGTTCACATACTCCCTAACCTGTTTACCATTTATTATCCATTTAATTTATAGCCCAAACTAAACCTTGAGGACCCTGGGGTACGCGAGTCAAATATGCACCGAAGTGCTAATAGACATAAGGTCGTCCCCACCATTCGCACATTTATAAGGTTGTGCTAACCATTCGCACATTTATAAGGCAGTGCTAACCATAAACTAAGTGTCCTTTATATACACTATAGTGTTATCCCGGATACCCGAATATGCAGCGTGTTGCTGGACTCTATAGCATGCCAACTATACCTTGTCCTTCAGTGACTTATTTGAGCATATTTTCCATATTTAATTCATCCATGGCAATGTATATCAATATCATTTAACATTGGGTAGTTCATAATAACATGCATGATATAACATCACACATAACTAGTGATCCATGCATTAATATTGACTTTTGACAAATTTAAAATGCGTCAAATATATGATCAATGACATAAATATCATGCCAATATATATAAACCTGGTAGACTTATCGTAAGTCTTACCAATGATGTATAAAACATCCATGTATCATGTTATGTGTGCATTGCACTCACCTGGGCCATTTATTAGAATGCCTCACTAAATTCTACTCGATCCTTTCTTTTATAGAACCTCGAACCTTATTTGATTCGGACTTGACTTCATTAATCACATGAATAAGATAAAATATTTGTTAGATTCAAATCTAACAATACCTTAACCATGTTGTCTAATATAATCATTCTAGTATAAAATTTCCAAATATTTTTCCTTTCCTCCTTGTACTGTTCAAAAACTCAATATGGTCCTTAGTGACTAATCTGAACATCCAATAATTCTTCCGAGCTTGCTAACTAACATTTAAATACAAAATGTTTAAAATTCCATTTTCTGACAGCTTGCGATACCTTCAAAGATTTACTTATACCAGGCAGAATACATACTGGATCTTAATTTCCTTTCTACTGGAGAAACTAGATTCGATAACAGTTCTAACGGTATAATACACATAAATTAATAAAATCTACAAAAATTATGACAATTCTTCAAACTCCCATCACAAAGTTGTCCTGACCAAAACTGCTCTATAAATTTGATGACCTTCATTCGGTTAAAAATTCATATCTTTTAACTCAGAACTCGAAATCATTTCTGTTTGTTGGAAACAAAACTAGACGAACAAATCTTTACAACGGTATAAAATTCATCATCTAACCATTTTTGTAGAATTTACGGTGAATTTTCGAATTCACTGCCAAAATTCAATCTTCTACATAGCTTTCCATAATAAACTTCTAATTTATACTAACTTCTTCTTTTTTTCTACTTGTCAATTTAGTCCCATCACTTACGTCAAACCACCAATTCATCATCTTCTTCATCAAATAATTATTCAAAAATAATTCCCTCTAATTTTCGTTCTTTGCCAAAATAGTCACTAAAATGCAAAGGTAAGGATTCAACACCACTTTAGCATTCTAACATCAATTTCACATCTCAAAAATCATTAATTACATAATTACACTCCAATTTCATAAAATTTAGATTCGGTCCCTTAACTTTGAAGCTTGCCGAATTGGTCCCTATATATTTAACTTAGGGTTTTGCTTCCAAACAACAAATCAAGCTTACTAGATAATTAATCAAACATCACAAACCCTAAGTTAAACTTAAATCCATAAACCCTAATCTTCTCCATACAAACCAAAATATGTAGGGTTTAAATCTTAACTCAATAACGTGATTTTAACATCATATAAGATTGATTCCAACTTAAATTCAACCATGGAATCATAAAATTTCAAAAGCCCCAATTTTGTTCATAAACCCTAATTTCCTTCTCATGTAAAATTTTCATCAATCAAGCATGTATTCCATGAATTAATAGTATCAAAAGATAGAGCTTGAAGAGTAGAACAACTTTGCGGTTCGAAAGATTACCTGAAAATCGAGTTTCGGGGCATTCATTCAAATAGGAAAATTACAAAAGTGCCCTTTTATCCAACTGTTAAGATTGATCTTATCATCAATCAAGAGCCAAGATTTAATCTTTAATTTTATTCTTCCAAAAATGGCCTTTTTAACTTCAAATATTTCAAAATTGCCATCCCTACCAAATGACCAATTTGCCCTCCAGCTAGTATTTATTTACTAGTTTGTTTTAAAATTACTATTCCATTATAATCTAACTAAATTAGTTCCTTCTCAACCGGCCACTATTCCATAAATATCATTTTATGATTTTCCATGGCTTATGGAACAGCCTCTGAAATTTAAATTCAATTCGATTTCCCAATATTCACAAAATACTTCTACTACGATTTTACCTTTATCGAGCTATCAGATCTATTCCGAAAATTCTATATTTTCATAGTGTTCCTCATATCATCATCCTTCATCCAATGATCTAGATTTAATCTTGAGTTAATAGTTTACCAACTTTGCCCTTGTGATTTTCCAAAATTTTGATCTTGCCATTTTTCATCAAACGGCTCATATTTAGAATGGAAAATCAACTTAAATCTAAGGGTTCATATTCGATTCGATCCTATTATCTGATTATTTTTCTAAACATGTAAAATGACATAATCAACCTTGGCTTATCATCCTTCAAAATATCCTAGATATTCGATTCGATCCGATTATCCAAGTATTTTTGTAAACTTTATCGCTTTATAGCCATTAATACAAACTCCGTACGAAAAATCTAGGTTACATGGAAATGTCACTCTTGGGGGTAAACTATTCATTTACGGGATCAAAATACATAACTTTCAAAAATTACACTTTGGTCCTTAAACTTTTCTAAAGTTTACACTTTAATCATAAAACTTTCAAAACTTTCATTTTGGTCACAAGCCAAAATTGGGATATTACAATTCTCCCCTTAAGAAAATTCATCCTCGAATTTTCAACACATACCTGGCTCAAAAATAATGAGGAAACTGTTTTCTCAAATCCTTTTCTCATTCCCAGATCGCTTTTTGACTTCATAATTTCGCCAAAGAACTTTAACAAGCAAGATAATCTTACTTCTTAGTCCTTTGACTTTATGTTCCAAAATCTTTACTGATTTTTCCTCATAAATCAAATCCATTTGAATCTCTATTCCGTCTGAGGTAATGATATGTAAAGGATCTGATCGATACTTCTTGAGCATCGATACATGGAATACATTGTGAATCTTGTCCATTTCCGGAGGTAAGGCTAACTAATAAACCACCGGATCAACTCTTTTCACAATCTTATAAGGCCCAATAAATCTCGGACTCAACTTCCCTTTTTGTCCAAACCATAACACCTTCTAAGGTGAAACTTTTACGGAATACTTTATCCTTAACTTCATATAAATATATTTTCTTTCAAGATCAGTAGATAATATCCATCATTCTAAAGAAAATCTAGATTACTTCGAACCATTCTTACTTTATTCTCCATATCCTGAACTGAATCAAATCAGATTCAATCACCTCTTAGTTCTCTTTTCATCATCATCTGGAATATAAATTACCTCTTGATAACATGAACAGCCTTTAGACTTAACACCAAAATCTTAAATTTTCCCTTTTCACCTTATTGAATTCCTTCCAAACATATCTTATCTTTCATATGTAAATCATTGATCTAATTTGTCAAAGTAGATTTGAGCTAAAGCTATGTAATCAATATACTATTTTCTTCCAAAGGTAATTGGGCATTTAATGCTTATAAGCTAAAGAATGACTTTTAGCTAAGTACATCAACTACTATATTAGCCTTATTACGTCAATACACATCCCAACCTGTTATGGGACGTATTATGGAATAAGGTAGAATCCTTACTAGATTCATACTACACTAATACTAGTTCTACTATCAAATCTTCTTTTATTGGTAATAATATAATCGTAATTTAATCTTAGAGGAATATTACTGCTTCTTTGACTAACCTCAATGGAGCTTCCCAGCATGATATACCGAGTCGCATAAAACCTCAATCTAATGACCCTTGCAACTAGGTCTTTAGCTTTCTCAATCTAGTAAGAGTCATTCTGTAGAGTATAATCAATATAGGTCCAATATTGGATTAAATCCAATCCTAAACTTAGACTCTCGATTAAACATCAAGCCTAATGGCTCCTCTTGGGAAACTCATTTAAATCTCACAAAGAATAGGAATACTGTTCCAACTTACCCTTGATGCTCGGTATCCATAGCATAAGTTAAATAATTTTCACATTGGTAACAAATTCCAATAAAAACTCTGCATGCTCATGCATGCCAATTATCACAACACTCATATGATTGGTTTTGTGGTTTTCTTAAAGGAGTTCTTAATTTTCCTTGTCCTGATCTCTTAGCGGAACTATGTAATAAATTCAGCTTGATATCTTTGCCAGGAATCCTTACCACTTTTTAGAAGTGGTGAAATGAATAATGATTTATTGTTCCTCTTTACGAGCCGTGACCTTTGTTTAGATATTTTCTCATTCTGAACCCCTTTGCATTGCATTTGGCATAATTTACTACTTCATAAAATTTTAAAATACATAGGGTAGTCAGTACTTATTTGTACCTGACCTCTATCCCTCTATGAGCTCTCATAACAGGCTTTTTTCTTTCTGTAAGAAGTAGTTTAGAAGTAAACCAGCTTATTAAGCTTGCACTCATATCCGTAATAATCAAATTGCCCAAATTAAGATGCAAAAACTCTGTTGCATCTCTAAGATAAATTGTGTTACGGAACCCTCAAAAAAAGAACTTCTAGCTAACAGACTTTTGAGTATGCACCGTAACATTACTTTATCAAATACGGGTCTAATCCTTTCAGATGAAATACTACTTTATTTTTAGTCTCCTCTGATAATAAATACAGAGTTCCTTCAACCTAACCTTTATATCCTTAAACCATAAATTAACAATCATAGGATCTCCATCAATGTCTCTCTGAAAATCTAGTGTGTCAAAACTCTCAATTCTTTTGCAATCGGTGCCTAAGCAGGCTGATTCATGATCGCATCTAATGTTTGGAAGAAAAGCTCTTAATCCAGAACATGCATATCATGTTACTCTGGTGCCTCTGCACCATGCTAAGCTGAGGGTAGAATATTATCATAATCTTATCATGCTCGTGAATCTCTTATTGATCCACTCGCCTAAACACCTGACACGATTCTTTTACCCTCACACATTGGAATTTAACATTATTATCATAATGAAGTAAGCAATTGCATCCATTCCAACAAGTAAAATCATCAGTAATTCTGACATCCTAGTGGCATGTATTCACTTTTGACCTTTACCATACTTCGTTTAACTCCAGAATCGGCTAAATCTGTATCTCTGATACCAATAAATATAACACCCCTTTCCCGTAGTTGTACACCGGGTATGAGTCAGAAATGTTACGACTTCTTTAATAAAAAATTAGGGTAATTTAAATGTTTTAGAAAAACTTCTCAATGGTCACCCATCCTCAAATTTCTCTAGCCCAAGCACGCTTAAATTTATTTAAAACCGACATAAATTATTTATTCGAGTTCCAATCATAAATCAATTATCTTAGTATGCAACTCATCACCAAATGTTATTCTTAACCTTGAATCTTTCCAGATATGCCAATTATCTTGAAACCATAACGAACTTTAAAGGCCAATCGCAACTCAAATAGGTTTAGCAAGTATACATGCCACTATAATAATTGAACCTTAATTAGGATGTCATTATATCGATTACCTGTTGAGCTTTCCAATTTTGATGCAATACTCTTCTCACTCTCATCTTGATTTACCTATGTGTGTACAATTAAACACACGCTAAGTACAAACTTAGTGAGGTAATAAAGGAAGCAATGACAATTATTTAAACTTTATTTAATTTCATGGCTACATTTATATAGCATGATATATGCCAATGCATCAACTTTCACATTGCATTAATAATTATTTACTATATGCCAATGTCATAAGATTTTCATGATTGTCCGTTTATCATAATATGCCTTATATGCACAAATGCATCATGATCTCTAGATAAGTATACTTTCATATTAATCATATATCAACATAATATAATCCGGATATAAATTTCTTACCGATATACTTGCCATATGTTCCTAGAGTTCACATACTCCCTAACCTGTTTACCATTTATTATCCATTTAATTTATAGCCCAAACTAAACCTTGAGGACCCTGGGTACGCGAGTCAAATATGCACCAAAGTGCTAATAGACATAAGGTCGCCCCCACCATCTGCACATTTAGAAGGATGTGCTAACCATCCGCACATTTAGAAGGATGTGCTAACCATACACTAAGTGTCCTTTATATACACTATAGTGCTATCCCAGATACTCGAATATGCTATCCCAGATACTCGAATATACAGCGTGCTGCTGGACTCTATGGCATGCCAACTATACCCTCTCCCTCAATGACTTATTTGGGCATATTTTCCATATTTAATTCATCCATGGCAATGTATATCAATATCATTTAACATTGGGCAGTTCATACCCGAAATAACATTCATGATATAACATCATATATAACTAGTGATCCATGCATTAATATTCACTTTTGACATATTTAAAATATGTCAAATATATGATCAATGACATAAATATCATGCCAATATATATAAACCAGCTAGACTTATCGCAAGTCTTACCAATGATGTATAAAACATCCATGTATCATGTTATGTATGTATTGCACTCACCTGGGCCATTTATTAGCATGCCTCACTAAATTCTACTCGATCCTTTCCTTTATAGAACCTCAAACCTTCTTTAATTTGGACTTGACTTCATTAATCACATGAATAAGATAAAATATTTGTTAGATTCAAATCTAACAATACATTAACCATGCTGTCTAATATAATCATTCGAGTATAAAATTTCCAAATATTTTTCCTTTCTTTCTTGTACTGTTCAAAAACTTATTATGGTCCTTAGTGACCAATTTGAACTTCCAATAATTCTTCCAAGCTTGCTAACTAACATTTAAATACAAAATGTTTCAAATTCCATTTTCTGACAGCTTGCGCTACCTTGAAATATTTACTTATATCGGGCAGAATATATACTGGATCTTAATTTCATTTCTACTGGAGAAACTAGATTCGATAATGGTTCTAACGGTATAAGCAACATAAATTAATAAAATCTAAAAAAATTATGAAAATTCTTCAAACTCTCGTCACAGAGTTGTCCTGACCGAAACTGCTCTGTAAATTTTCTGACCTTCATTCAATTAAAAATTCATATCTTTTAACTCGGAACTCGAAATCAATTTCCGTTTGCTGGAAACGAAACTAGACGAACAAATCTTTACGACGGTATAAAATTCATCATCTAACCATTTTTGTAGAATTTATGGTGAATTTTCGAATTCACTGCCAAAAATTCAATCTTCTACATAGCTTTCCATAATAAACTTCTAATTTATACTAACTTCTTCTTATTTTTCTCCTTGTCAATTTAGTCCCATCACTTACTTCAAACCACCAATTCATCATCTTCTTCATCAAATAATTATTCAAAAATAATTCCCTCTAATTTTTGTTCTTTGCCAAAATAGTCACTAAAATGCAAAGGTAAGGATTCAACATCGGTTTAGCATTCTAACATCAAGTTCACATCTCCAACAACATTAATTACATAAATACACTCCAATTTCATAAAGTTTAGATTTAGTCCCTTAACTTTGAAGCTTGCCGAATTGGTCCCTATATATTTAACTTAGGGTTTTGCTTCCAAACAACAAATCAAGCTTACTAGATCATTAATCAAACATCACAAACCCTAAGTTAAACTTAAATCCATAAACCCTAATCTTCTTCATAAAAATCAAAATATGTAGGGTTTAAATCCTAACTCAATAACATGATTTTAACATCATATAAGCTTGATTCCAACTTAAATTCAACCATGAAATCATAAAATTTCAAAAGCCCCAATTTTGTTCATAAACCCTAATTTCCTTCTCATGTAAAATTTTCATCAATCAAGCATGAAATCCATGAATTAATAATATCAAAAGATAGAGCTTGAAGAGTAGAAAAACTTTGTAGTTCGAAAGATTACTTGAAGATCGAGTTTCGGGGCTTGAATCGAACTTGGAAAATTTGTTTACCTTTTCCCCCAAATTTCGAAAGTTGAAAGATGAAGAAGGCTTCATCTTTTTTTGGCCTTTAAATTTTGAATTTCTCCAATTATGCCACTTGTACCATATAAATTAATTTTAAGTTCATTCAAATAGGAAAATTACAAAAGTGCCCTTTTATCCAACGATTGAGATTGATCTTATCATCAATCAAGAGCCAAGATTTACTCTTTAATTTTCTTCTTCCAAAAATGGCCATTGTAACTTCAAATATTTCAAAATTGCCATCCCTGCCAAATTACCAATTTGCCCTCCAACTAGTCTTTATTTACTAGTTTGTTTCAAAATTGTCATTCCATTATAATCTAACTAAATTAGTTCCTTCTCAACCGGCCACTATTCCATAAATATCATTTTATGATTTTCCATGGCTTATGGAATAACCTCTGAAATTTCAATTCAATCTGATTTCCCAATATTCAAAAAATACTTCTACTACGATTTTACCTTTACCGAGCTATCAGATCTATTCCAAAAATTCTATATTTCCATAATGTTCCTCATATCATCATCCTTCATCCAATGATCTAGATTTAATCTTGAGTTAATAGTTTACCAACTTTGCCCTTTTGATTTTACAAAATTATGATCTTGCCATTTTTCATCCAACGGCTCATATTTAGCATGGAAAATCAACTTAAATCCAAGGGTTCATATTCTTCCAACATAAAGAAAATATATTAGACATGTAAAATGACGTAATCAAACTTGGCTTATCATCCTTCAAAATATCCTAGATATTCGATTCGATCCGATTATCTGAATATTTTTTTAAACTTTATCGCTTTATAGCCATTAATACAAACTCCGTACGAAAAATCCGGGTAACACGGAAATGCCACTCTTGGGGGTAAACTATTCATTTACGGGATCAAAATACATAACTTTTGAAAATTACACTTTGGTCCCTAAACTTTTCCAAAGTTTAATCTTTAACCATAAAACTTTCAAAAATTTTATTTTGGTCACTAGCCAAAATTTGGGATATTACAGAAAAATATTCGGATAATCAGATCAAGCTAAAATTTCAGAGATAGTTCTATGGACATTAGAAGAGTCATAAAATATCATTTTATGGATATTTGGATGTTAAAAGATAGGGAAAAAATTAAATCGATCGAAATGACATGGAATGGCAATTTTGTGAGTAAGTTGATCAGTAAAGGGCATTTTTGTTATTTTGCACAAAAGGGACATGGAGGGAATTTTGAGATATCTTTTATGGATGAATAGTGGCTGATTAGAATCCAACAAGTCTACTTGGAATGTTACAAAATTGCAAATTTGAAATATAAATTTAGTTGGAGGGTGTTTTTGGAAAGTAGAATTTGTTGAATTAAAAAATCATTTTTAAAGATACAAGTGTCTTAAATATATGAAATATGAAGGAATTATCAGTAAAAATACTCTCCAAAACGTTGGTGAAGAGAAAAATAAGATAAAAAATTTTACAAGCTCGATTTAAGCCATGAATCTCGGTTTTCAGGTAATCTTTCGAACTACAAAGTTGTTCTACTCTTCGAGCTCTATCTTTTGATGTAAATAATTCATAGAATACTTGATTGGTTGATGAGATTTGATATAAGGAAGAAATTAGGGTTTATGAACAAAGTGGGGCTTTTATGATTTTATGAATCCATGGTTGATTTTAAGTTAGAATCATGCTTGTATGATGTTAGAATCATGGTATTGAGTTGGGATTAAAACCTACATATTTCGGATTGTATAGATAGAATTAGGGTTTATGGATTCAAGTCTAACTTAGGGTTTGTGATGTTGGATTAATGATCTAGTAAGCTTGATTTATTGTTTGGAAGCAAAACCCTAAGCTAAACACATAGAGACCATTTCGGCAAGCTTCAAAAATTAAGGGACCAAATCTGATTTTTATGAATTTGATGTGAAGTTATATTATTAATGATGTTAGAGACATGAAAATAAAGTTAGAATGCTAAACCGACGATTAATCACATTAGTGACCATTTTGACAAATTGTCAAACTTGAATGGTCTATTAGGCAAAGAGGATATGTAGAAGGAGTAAATCTGATTTTTAGTTAAAATGATGGAATTAAGGTAGTAATGTTGATTTGAGGACTAATTTGCAAAGTTAAGAAGCTTGAATCCTTATATTTGAAATTTGGTGACCACCTCGACAAAACAAGAGAAGTTAGAGAAGTAAAGGTTTAAGCTTATTTTGATGAAGGATGTAAAGAGAACATATGAATACAAGCTTTATTCTAGTCATTTGAAGTAAAGTGATGAGACTAAATTGACAAGTAGAGAAATAAGGAGAAGTTGGTGTAAATTAAAAGTTATTTATGGAAAGTTATGTTGGAATTTGAATTATGGCAGTAAGTTTAAAAATTCGCTATAAATTCTAAAAAAATGGTTAGATGATGAATTTTATACCGTTGTAAAGATTTGTTAGTCTAGTTTCGTTTCCAACAAACATAAACTGATTTCAAGTTACGAGTTAAAAGATATGAATTTTCAATCGAATGAAGGTCAGAAAAATTACAGAGCAGTTACTGCTTGGACAACTCTGTGACATAAATGTAAGGAATTTTCATAATTTTTGTAGATTTTATTAATTTATGTGGTTTATACCGTTAGAACCGTTATCGAATCTAGTTTCTCTAGTATAAAGGAAATTAAGATCCAGTATGTATTATGCCTTGTATACGTAAATCTTAGAAGGTAGAGCAAGCTATCAGAAAATGAAATTTGAAACATTTTGTATTTAAATGTTAGTTAGCAAGCTCGGAAGAATTATTGGAAGTTCAAATTGGTCACTAAGGAAAAATATTTGGAAATTTTATATTCGAATGATTATATTAGACAACATGTTTAAGGTATTGTTAGATTTGAATCTAACAAATATTTTATTGTATTCATGTGATTAATGAAGTCAAGTTTTATGTCAGATGTTTTTTATAAACTAGTTTTATGTCAGATGTTTTTTAAAAAAATGTTCAGATTTGAATCTGCAAATAGGATACGAATATTTCAAAAGTCGAGAAATGATTATTTTATAAACTAGTTTTAAGTCAGATGTTTTTTAAAAAAAGTACAAGTCTAGAACTCCGTTAAATAATATTGTGACATCCTTAATGTGTATTCGTACTACGAGTATACGTTAAGGGTTTTACACTGGTCTTATTAAAAAGAAAAAAAATTTAAAATTATAATAAGGGTTTACAACTATCATCATACACTAAATACTTAATCTGATCATTTTTCTATAACAATTGACACAAGAAATCAGCTACTTTAGATCATACAAAGACCATACATAGAAAATGTTAAAAACCCAACCAAAACTCGAACGAAAATAGATACGAATAAATCTAACTGCATCGGCAAAGAAACCACAAAAAGCAGATTAAGCTATTGAAAGACTATAGAGAATCGCAAATCAGGTCCAAGCGTCATGAGAAACTATCCATGAACGCAAACCGTGTATCCAAATTCAATTTAGTCATAGCGTCGTCAAATCTAACTCGGAGAAAACATTAAATAAAAAAAGCCAAATAACCGAGAAAAAATGTACCACAAAGGCAGAAAAAAGTACCATAAAGGCAGAATTATTCTTTAATTACCTAATTTTATTCGATCACTTTTTCTTTCTTCTTTTAATTTTATTCACTTTTGTATATGAAACTTTCCTATAAAGCCCACTAAATACACAAAACCCAAAGACATATAAATAAATAATTTAAAAAATCAATTAAAATAAAAGAGTCCATTAATGTAAATACACAATACAAGGCTCAATTCGGCCCAAATCAAATTAAAAGACAAAACTATACCCTAATCTGTTTCCTCTTTGCGCAGCCTGCTCATTATTATTGGATCGAGTGTGATCCAACGATCCATATCAAGACGACTGCGGCCCCTTCAGCTCTCAAGTTACGCGTGAGGACCACGCGCCAGACTATTCGAGTTCCATACCCGACCGTTTGGCTCCCTCGGCTATTGTCACGACCACCACGCTCTGTCGCCACATGCTACTTTTGAACCTTTGTTTCCTTCTCCCTCTCACTCGATCGTGCACCACAAGCAAAAAAGAGGAAGAAAGGTCAGTTATTAAATCTGAACGAAAAAGGCAAGAAATTGTTTCACCAAATCGAATCAAAAAGTAAGGTAAATCAAAGCAAGACACAAAGAAGAAAGGAATCGGCCGTCAACTCAAATTGAAGAGATCGCAGATTAAATTAGTTGAACAAAGAAAATCTTGTTGTAATCAGGGAAAGAAATCTAGGATTCTTCCCCCTTTTTTTTTCATTCCATTCATGTAAATTAGTTATAAAAACGTGAAACCAAACCATTGTAAACACACATGTACAGCCGAGAAAATTTTGAGCAATAAAAAAAGTAATCCAGTTTTTGAGGTATATTCCATACCGAGTCTCTATTTTTTATTTGTTTACTAACATATTGAACCAAAAAAAGAAGGAAGGGTGTGGGTTTTAGCGTTCGAATCGTCGGAGAAGTCACCACTAGAATTGACGAACCGTCGACCATCATCCAGTCAAGGAGCACGATTGCAGGAACTGGAGACTTATAGCAGTTGGAGTTGACCCCACGGCGGTTGGCATGACGAAGCATGGTGACTCACAGCCAAAATCTGAGTTTAGGGGGTGTTCTTCATGTTTATGAAGAACACCAATGAACATTGCAGAGAATAAAAGGTAGAACCAGTTTGATCCATTTGACAAAGGGGGAAGAAATGAATATGTTTCCCTATTTTGGCTTATATACTCGACCCTTGGATTAAACCGAGACCGAACCATGCCCAAATCTAACCCGCGCTCTTCTTCTTCAGATCTCACATCATGGCACTTCATCTTTCCCTTCATTCAATTTAGTCCCTTTTGCATGCAATTTCAATTTTGTATTTTTAATTTATTCATTTCAGTTCTTATTAGCCTAACTATGCTTTTATATTTTATTTTTATTTCATTATTATATTTGTTTTATATTTTCGTACTATTTAATTTATTGTTACTTGCCTTTATCATTATTAGCATATAATTTTAGGATTAGAGTCTTAAGTTATTAATACCCCAGTTTAGGATTCTTTTAATTGACTATACGACTTATGCTATGTAATTGAATAATAAATTAGTCTACTAGATTAGACTCTCTAAATTAGGTTCATAAGTCACACTTTAAATCTAGTTAATTAGGCTATAAATAAATTTCTTAATTAAGATTAGTTTAGATCTTTAAATAACCTACCCCTAATAACTTTTTAAATATTACCCCACATAACTCGTTTATAATTAAAATAAAACTTTGACCTTTAAAATGTATACTTTGGGTTCAATTGAGTTTTGGCATGTGTAAACCTGAATTACGATTGAAAATATTAGTGACCAAATAAGCGTTGTTTTTAATGAGCGTTGTGGGGTGCTAATTCTTCTCCACATGTATTCGTCCCCCCGAACTCAAGATTTCGTAATCTTTGGTTTGTTTTTAGGTTTTCGGTCCGCCTATTTAAAAGGATCGGTGGTGATTCGTTTTTTATCTACCCGAGTCTGAGGTCGCGACAGCTTGGCGACTCTGCTAGGACATTTAAGTGGGCACAACTTTTATTTGGTCACGAGGTATCTTCTTTCGTTTTTTGGGTTTTGTTTATTTGTTTTTTATATCTATGGACTATTTTTTTTCTTTTTGCCTTTTCAGAATGCATCATGACATGGGCTTTCTACCCGAGCTTAATCCATTTAGGTGGAAGTTAGTAGCTCTGCCATCATGAGTAACCCTCTGAATGGGCATAGCGAAATGCATCCCTCAAACTGTTTTCAATTTGCAAGCCTATGATGGCCAGGATCAAACTTCTTACCTACCTTAGTAGGGGTAGGGTCTGTTCGAGTATCCTTTTTACCATAAACCCACATGAATGAGATTTTTGGAAGCCCACCCCACTAGTGCCATGCGAACAGTTATAGAGAATTAGATTGCATGCAAATTAGGGTTATATATATTTTTTGTAATATACCTTATTTTTATTGATTTATTATTTTGTACTGACCCTTTTGTGTTTTATTTGTATATTTGTTTAGTGTGCATCATATCATACACTGTTGATATTCTGAAACGAGAGTTAGTCTTTGATCATAAATCTTCGAGTAGCATTATCCAGCGTCGGAGCTTGCTGTCCAAACATCGATGACCAAAATAATTCCCTGAAGCTCTAAAGTCGACATGGTGACCGTGTCTAGAACTTGCCAGAATGAGTGTGGGCCTGCATCACTACTATTGAATTTTATGGATGAGGCAATCGAGCAATACCAATAGGCAAGAAGCCGTCCTAGTTGCAGAGTTTTAACCACCAGCACCGAAGCGTATCAAAGGAGGGGAAGAGCAAATGGAATAATAGAATTGTTTTGTTTTCTTTAATAGGGATGATGTGTATAACGAAGTTTATGATCAATAAAGTGTATTTTTGACTTTGGAATATCAATTATCTTGCATCATCATTTGTATTGAATCATAATAACTTGCATTTAATTAAACACGCCAACAAATTTACTACGGGAAGTTCAATAGCAATAAATCACAACAAGATTACGCACAAGTACGGTACCCAAACCAAGAAGATGGAAATGGAAAGTAGAATGCTAGTTGTAGAAGTCAGCTTGAAGATAGCCCAAGACAAGCTCGAGAAAATCGAGAAGGATTTGAAGTACAAGATTACCCAAGCCTAGAAGAGCATTATCCGCTAGATAGCCTCCATGCTAGGGTTCAAGGACCTTAAGGTGGGAAAAACAATCGAAGCCATTAACGTGAAGCTACCAGCACAAAGGATAATTCTAGAAACGTTCTCACTCAAGAAGTTCCAAATCAACATGGCTGAGATCTCTGCTCGTGTTCCAGCCGAGTCTAAGATCAGTTATAGAGATAATCAAGACGTTGAGGTACCATATTTCGATGGGATAGTTGACAAGGAAAAAGCGGACACAATGCTAGAAGATCGTTGCAACAAGTCGGAGGGGCTCGTTAAGGCCCTACAAGGAGTAGCCATACATGGTGGCGTGGATGCCCTGAGGTCCAAAGCTCCCGACTGATATAGTTTTGAATCGACTCGTAGTACAAGGCATGGAACTGTCAAAAGCCTTCTTAGAACAATACAAACGCATGACTGATATAGTTTTGAATCGACTCGTAGTACAAGGCATGGAACAAAGGCCCAATGAGAGTTTTCACCAGTAAGTGCAGAGGTGACGAGACATAGCTGCTTAGGTTCAACCTCCGCTATTAGAAAATGAAATCATATTGATTTTTGTGGAAACACTGAAAGGACCATTCTATGACCGTATGATTAATCATGCCACCAAGTATTTTGCTAATATGTTCATGAACGGAGAATTAATAATGGCGGCAATCAAAAGTGGAAAGCTCTATGGGGGCAACAAGAAAAAACCTTATAAGAATGAGGCTGAGGTAAACATGACCAGCGCTTACAACCTAAACTACTCCAAGGGGGTGGTCATCAGTAAACCCAATACGTCGACCACCTGAACAACAACCAAAAACCCTGCCAAAGGTATATTCAAATTATCAAGGAAACAGAAAAATTTCCCCTATACCCATAACCTATGTAGAGTTATTCTCGTAGTTGGTCAAATTCGACTAGTGGTGTCAGGACACCTCACTCATTTTCCCCCCATACTCACAATGGTATAACGCTAATGCGCGCTGTGACTATCACACCAGGATTACATGACACACCATTGAGAACTGCATCACCTTCAAGAGGGTGGTGGAAGATCGAAGGAAGGTAGGATTTGATACACCTGAGGTAAAAGGAAATCCCTTTCCCAATCACCAGAATTTGGGAGTAAATGCAATTATAGAGGAAGACGGTAAGATGATCAAGAAGTACATGTAAAAAATTAAAGCCCCATTGAGATGGGTACTGGTAAAAATGACAGAGGCCAAAATGATAAATTGTAGGCCTTACTGCAAGCATCACGAAGAAAAAGGACACGGGATCCAGGTTTGTCCCGCATTTAGACATATGGTCCAAAATAAGATAGATAGTGGTGAACTTAAGTTCTTTGAGAGGAAAGACATGCACAGTCAAGTTGAAGTATGCGCATCAGAAGAGTCTCCGATTGGAAAGAAGTTTGCTGGAGTAAAGCCTTTGGTAATCAGAACCAAGGCGCAAAGTGATGAGGGTGCCAGCCTTTTTCCCTGCAAAGACTGTAAGTAGGTTCTATAGAACTATGCATGTATCTTTGTGGCTCCAGAAGGTTCGGAGCCAACTAAAAATAGGCCAGTGGAAGAAACTGTCAATGAAGTAGGCCACTTCACAAAGAGTGGCAGATGTTATTCCCTACCAATGGTCGAGGATCAAGTTGCGGCCCAAAGGAAAGCCATAACTGATGGGCCTAAAAATAATTTCTATGAGGAACAAACCTTAGAATACCACAAGCCCGTGAAGGTGTAATACCCCGATTTTGGGCCTAGCGGTTTTGAGGTTTATTAGACGGTCCGGTGGACCGGGTTAGAGATTCGAGTCGGATTTGGGACCGTATATTTTTTGGTCTGTAATCTCCTCTGTTAAATGATTCTTTATTGATATTCCCAAGTATTTGATCCTTGATTTATAAGTTGTAATGTGATTTTAATGTTTTATCAATGTTTAATTGAGTTATTTTGGAAATATTGATGAAACATGGTGATTTTTGAAGTGGATCTGATTTCTAGTTTTTGAGATTGATTTAATATATGTTTTGGATGTGTTTTGATGTTGATAAGTTGTTTTTATCAATATAATCTCGAAACTCTTGAATCTCTAATTATTTAGGTTGCTAATTTTGAGTTATTGTGGAGATAATTGAGTTTAATCTTTGCTGGAGGTAAAAGGATGTTAGGAAAGGGTTTTGGATGATTTTAGATGTTGGCTGATGGGTTGAATTGTTGTTTTAGGGCTGGGTTAAGTTTCAAAAATGTTTGATGGTGATTTAAGTATGTTTTGGATGGTTTTCGAGTGGGCAACTTGGGAGTTGCGAGAGATTGCTGTTAGGAAATGGTTTGAATACATTTTAATGCATTTATCCTCTGGTTTTATGTGTTTAAATCAGGGGATAATCAAGGCGATGGAAATTGACGTTGTTTGGTTGCTTGCCGGGAGCTTATTTTGCGTTGGCAAGGAAGACGAGGCGTATCGGTGAGTGGAAAATGTTTTTAAATGCTTTACAAAGGTTTGTAAAGGTTGTTGGGAGTTTAGGGTAAGCGTGAGACACTTACCTAAGCTCGAAAGTAAGTTTCCCTTATTTTGCTCTAGAATATCGGCTTAGATTTGAGCATGTTGTTTGCATGTTTTGGTGATAAGCATGGTATGACTTATTTACTGGTAATGCATGATTTTGAGTACATATGTAGGGGTTTGAAAGTATATTAAACGCTATTGAGCATTGGTTTTCATTTCGGTTGGGAATGGTGTTATTGCATTGGCAATGAGATTTGCATATGTGGTGTTTTATGAAATGTAATGTAAAACAGTAAGTAAATGGTTTTGTAAATGATATATTGGCTATGTGACAAGATGAGAAAACAATCGGATATAGTTGGCATGCCATAGGATTAAAAGTGCACTATAAAATATAAACAAAATCGATCGTGGCCATGGGTCCTTGAGGTATGGTAGTGTAACGAGGCCACTCGGACTGTTGGGGACCTTATTTGGGGTATGTGGATTAACTAGGGAACCCAAATTGATGGTGATCTTGCAGATTAACTAGGCAAGGTCGGTATACTTGCGGTTTAACTAGGCAAGGGTGAGATCTCGCGGTTTAACCAGGCGAGGGTGTCAAATATTGCGGTTTAACTAGGCAAGGTTTAGGATATCATGCGTTTAACTAGGCATGGTATGAGAGATCCGTGTATCCGGTAGGGTCACTGTAAGTGCCAATATATGTGGAAGTTCATGTGTTTGAACCTTGTACATAATGCCTTGGGATTTAAGCATGGATTGTATATGATGTTATATAAAGGTTATTATGTTTTGGTTCGGTTGGAATCATGAAAAAAATGCTTAGGTTGTAAGCATGTTTTGGGAAAAGCAAGCATGTGGTTCTTAAATGGTTTTAATGCATCATTGTTTATGAGCATCCTTACTAAGCATGTGTGCTTACGCTCTCTTTTTCCTAATGATGCAGAGCATTAAAGTTCAGGGCAGCAAAGGCAAGGTTTGCAAGGATCTAAGAGACAAACTACTTTTGAGTATAAACTCGGTTGTGTTTTCGGTTAATAAGGCAATGTGTTCGCCATGGTTTTTGGGAGTTGTAAATCTGTTGCATTATGGTTCTTTATAATGATTCTATGCTGGTTTTTGTTGATGGTTGTATGTTGCTCAGCTTGATGTTGTTACTTGTCGATAATTGAGGTTGAATGGATGTTTAGGTATGCATCTAGAGTTTCCTTGTGGATTGCCATGCTGTGTTGGTTTGACAAAGTTTAGTATTTTATGTTGAGTGTGTTGGCATGATGCTTATGCTGAGAATGGCCTAATTGTGCATTTTGGTATGTTTGGCAAATTGGTCTAGGAAGCATGCCTCTATAGTGGTCCTTTGGAAGCTTGATGTTGTTTTGCTTGTCTAATTTGGGTATAAATGATAGATTATGTGTATTCAAGGGTTTATATGTATGTTTGCAAGTTGCTAGGGGCCAATTGCATCTAGAATTATGTGAAAAACCAGCTAATTTTGACATTACAGGCCCAGGCGTACCAAAACGCGGGGGACCGTATCGGTATGGCTAGGAAAATAAGGCCAGGGTGTTTCGGTATGGGTAGGGGCATTTCGATACGCCAATTGGTTTCTAGAACTGTACTGTTTGGAGAAGAGGCCGCGTAGTGAAACACTAATGGATCGTATCAGTACGGTGTGAAATAATTTTAAAACATATTTTATACTCGAAATAGCGTACCGGTATAGGTCTTGCCGTATCGAAATGATGAGTTCACAACCGTATTGATACGGGGCTCAGCGTTTTGATACGGATTTGGTTAATTCTATTAATGTCTTGGAAAGGCAGTTCTGTTTTCTTTCATTTTAGTCCCTAAATCTTGTTATGCCAATTGTTTAAGATTGAATGATCGTTTGAGGCTGATTTTTGACACAATAGCATGAAATGTACTTAATTAAAGGTTGGTAACTTAAAAATTAGAAAAGCCCTTCTAGATTGCAGAATTTACTTTTTTGGTCCCTAATATGTGTTTATGTCCAATTGAATATCGTTACGATGCCCGATTGAGATGAGTGCTCACCCGTGAATAGTATGATCATGTAGGAAAGCATTAATGCATCTAGATAAGATAAAAGAAAAAAATGATCGTGTTTTAGGTTTAATTTTCCTAGTTTACTTCAGTAAACCTAATGTAGCTTGCTCGGTTCAGTCTTGCGACTAGGCCGGGTCGAGGGGGTTACATTTGTTAGTATTGGAGATAGGTTTGCGAAAGGTTAGGATGTTGTTGTTTGACTAGCTGATGTTGTTTAAACTGCATAGTGATTGTGTCTATATTCGGTGATTATTTAATGTTCTGTTGGGGTATGTTTTGGGAACAGATTGCCTATTATCGAGGATTTTAAATATGTTTTAAAGTTGACTTGGATCCTTTGCCTGACGCTAGCCTAACTCTAATGTGTTTTGATGTTTTTGTAAGCATGGCTTGACGTGAGACACGATCTATGGCTAATATTGTCAAAGTTGGGCAGAATAATGAGATAGAAGAGAATCTCCCTCATGTTTTACCTTATCCTCCTCCTCCAATGGTTCCTCTAGTTGACGTTGGGGCGGGTGAAGCACCCCAGGTTCACCAAGTTCCTGTATATGGTGATTTGACTCCGTTAGTTCAAGCAATAACGTGAGCTTTTCAGACAACGATGGCTGAAGTACAGGCATAGGCACCGGCACCTACTGTGGTGGCAAATAAAGGTTTACCCTTGGAGCGAATGAGGAGTTTGGGAGGTGAGGAGTTTTAAGGTTAGAGCCCTGAGGCAGCCGAAGGTTGGCTGGAAAAGACGGTTCACATCATGAATCAGATGGGATGTAACGAGGAGCACAAGTTGGGTTGCACTGTATCTCTGTTGTAGGGGGATGCATATCATTAGTGGGTGACCACAATTGCTGGCGTTCCTGAGGCAGATGTTACTTGGGAGTTCTTTCGGAGAGCTTTCAAGAGGAATTATCTTGGTACCCAGGACTTGGATATGAAGAAGCGCGAGTTTATATCGCTATCTCAGAGAGGCATTTCTATTATTGAATACGAGGTAAAGTTTGTCTGGCTGAGTCAGTATGCTCTAAAGTTGGTGTCGGATGACCAGCAGAGATGTGACACGTTCCGTTATGGTCTTGTAAAGGGCATCAAGACGTATATCATGGCTGCAGATTACACAGATTTCTATGTATTGGTCAATCAGGCCAAGGATATCTAGCAATCCTTGGGTGCACCAGTTCAGTCTATTGGTGAGAATTTGGGTAAAAGAGTGGCTGACTCTAGCTATTATGGGAGGCATAATAGGAGGTTTAGGGATAAGAGACATAAGCCAGATCATAGGCGTGGTGGTGGAGTTGACAGGGTATTCAAGGAGCTCGGGTTACACTGGAGTGTAAGCGATACGGTGGGCACCACATGGGTATGTGCTGGGTAATGTTGAAGCTTGATGGATTTGTGGTTCATTTGATCACTTGAAGTGTGATTATCCTCGGGCTACGAGGGATGCACCAGCTCAGGTTACTGCACTAGCTAGGGCCGAGGCCGTGGCAGGGGTAATTTTCAGAGGCACGAGGATGGTCAGAGAGGTATGGCTCATGCTGCAGCGGTGAGACCTGAAGGTGGTGGATCGGCCAGGGTCTTTGCTCACCGTGAAGGTCGTAACGACACGGATGTGATAGCGGGTACTTTTACTTTGCAATCTTTGTCATTGTTATCTTTGATTGACTCGGGGTGGGTCTACACATTCATATATCTAATTTTTCGGTATGCATAATGCATCATCATTTATGCAAACAATCATTCTACTTGGAATTCCATCAATCTTGCAATGTCGAGCAATGTATCATATCACGTATTATAGAGAAATGCAATGCCAATTTCAACGAAATGCAAACATATAGAAATGCACTCACATGGGCCATTTATTAACTTGCCTCACTAAGCTCTATTCAATCTTTTCCTTTATAGAACCTCGAACCTTCTTTTGATTTGAATCCAACTTCATTTATCACATGAACGAATATAAATAATCATTTGTTATTTCAACACAATTTTTTCTCTTCGGTAAACAACATTTTCTACAAATTTCAACTAAAAATAATTTTAGACAACTGTAGCTAGTTTTAACCCTAAATTGGTTTATAAAACATAAAATTTAGTTATTTAAAAGAAATTATTATTCAGGGTGAAAACGTCGCTTGTTGCCTAGACCCTTTCTTGATTATAAAAATTCTGAGCGATAAGATTTAAATTTTGGTTAAACTATTATACTTTTACCTTACTGATAACATTATTTCATTTCATACTCCATGTATCTGTGTACTATCATACTTCAAAAATATATACTTTAAAGCTTGCAAAACAGTTTTCTTGAAAATATAATTACATGCCCACTAGTTCCTAACTATTTTAAAGATGTACGTACTTTCACTTACCGATAACTTGACTTCTAAATGAGTGGCTCCTCTTTGCTAATTCTGATATGAAGAACCTACGTGTGAAATAAAACACACGCTAAGTACGAACTTAGTGAAACAATTAAACTTATTTATTTACACATGAAATGATGTTATATAATACTTCATATAAGAATGCATTTCATATCTCTCTACAACAAGGCAAGTATATCACAATGTACATGTGTCATGTATTATAACTATCATATAATTCATGTTAATATTGTATAACATATTCTCTGTCATGGACATGCTTTCATCCTAAAACATTTCCATAATAACATAACATAATGATCATGATTATCATGTATCTCATATTTCATAAATTTTATATACCATGTTCATAATTTTCATCATATATCGTACTTTCTTAATATCATGTATCATCTCATGGTCATGCTTATATCATGTAATCATTTGTATAGCATGTAAACCAAGTATCATCAACATCATGTATACCATGTATTATTATTTCATATAATTCATGTAGCATCTATCATATACTTCACATATCATGTGTCATCACTATCATATGATTCACGTATTATCAATATCATGTATCATCACTATCATGTGATTCATGTATCATCATGTAGTCATTTGCATGCTCATGATATATCATATAACTATCTTGTATTATTATTAACGTGTCTGGCTGAAAGGCCCATTGTACCTACAGCCTATCTGCACCGTAGTGCCATGTAGAGTACGTACTCGAGAGGACACTCTTTTCTCCTCATATAAGGACGCTCTTTGCTCCTTATATAAACACCTTGTTAGTGCATTTGCACTATGGGCGTGGTTCCCCAGGTGTACCTTGTTTCATTTTAACTTGTTTCATTTTAATCTTGTCATTATCCATATTTCATGTATGCATAATGCATCATCATTTATGCAAACAATCATTCGTACCTGGTATTCCATCAATCTTGCCATGTCGAGCAATGTATCATATCACATATTGTAGAGAAATGCTATGCCAATTTCAACAAAAATGCAAGCATATAGAAATGCACTCACCTGGGCCATTTATTAACTTGCCTCGTTAAGCTCTATTCAATCTTTTCCATTATAAAACATCAAACCTTCTTTTGATTTGAGTCCAACTTCATTTATCACATGAATGAATATAAATAATCATTTGTTAGATTCACTTACCTCTAATAATATTTTATCAACTATCTAATCAGTCAACATTAAAATTTTCCATAAATTTCCTTTCTTCATTATACTGTCAAAAACCTCATTTTGGTCCTTAATAACCATTTTGAACTTCAAATAATTCTTCTGAACTTGATAACCAACATTAGATACAAAATATCTCAATTTTCATATTCTGGCAGCTTTGTACAACCTTCAAAGATTTATTTCTATAAAATAATCTAAAACTCGGAATTCAATTCCGTTTGTTCTAAAAGAAACTAGATTCAATAATCTTTTCACCCATATAAATTAATATCCCAGATTCAACTTGTATGATTTATGATGAATTTTCAAAATCAATTTCCAGTGCTAATTTCGGAACAGACTGGTGCTCTGTTTTTTGACCTTTCGTGACTTAAAAATTTATATCTTTTTACTCGGAACTCGAAATCAGTTTCCGTTTGTTGGAAACGAAACTAGATGAACAAATATTTACATAGGTATAAAATTCACTATCTAACCATCTTTGTAGAATTTATGGTGAATTTTCAAACTTACTGCCATAATCCAGTTTTCTACACAGCTTTCATACTTAACTTCAACTTTTTTACTTACTTCTCTATTTGTAAATTTAGTCCCATTATTTACTTTAAATTATCAACTTATCACCTTCTTCATCAAATAATTTTTTGACAATAGTTTCCCTTAATTTTCCTTCTTAACCGAAATAGTCACTAAAATGCAATGATAAGGATTCTAACTTCTTAACTTTATAATTTAGTCCTCAAATCAACATTACTATCTTAATTCCATCATTATAACTAAAATTTAGATTTAATCCTTCTCTAAAACCTCATTTCTGAATTGATCACATAACTTTGACAATTTGTCAAAATGGTCACTAATTTGATTCAACATCGGTTTAACATTCTAACTTCAATTTCACATCTCCAACTTCAATAATAGCATAAATACACTTCAAAATCATAAAAAATAAGATTAGTCATCTAACTTTTAGATTTTCTGAAATGGTCCCTATACCTTTAACTTAGAGTTTTGTTTCCAAATAACAATTCAAGCTTACTAGGTCATTAATTCAACATCACAAACTCTAAATTAAACTTGAATCCATAAACCCTAATCATCTTCATACAAACTAAAATATGTAGGGTTTAAATCTCAACTCAATAACATGATTTTAACATTATACTAGCTTGATTTCAATTTGAATTTCTTCATGAAATCATAAAATTCCAAAAGCCCCAAACTTTTTCCATAAACCCTAATTTCTTCTCATGAGAAATTCTCATCAATCAAGAATGTTTTCCATGAATTATTTACACCAAAAGATAGAGCTTGAAGAGTAGAACAACTTTGCAGTTGAAAATATTACCTGAAAATCGAGTTTCGGGGCTTGAATCGAACTTGGAAATTTTTCTCCATTTTTTTATTTCCCCTTCTCATAATTCGAAATTTTGAGTCATCCTCTGTTTTTCATCCAATTTGGCCACTTGTCTTGTATAAATGAATTTCAAATTCATTTAGATAGTGAAATTACTAAAATGCCATTTTAATCCAACTGTTGAGATTAATCTTATCATTAATCAAGGGCCAAGATTTAATCTTCCATTTTTATTCTTCCAAAATTGTCCTTGTAAATTTTTAAATATTTCAAAAATGCCATTGGGGCAAAATGACCAATTTGCCCTCTAACTAATTTTTATTTACTAGTTTGTCATTCTTGTAAAAAATCAACTAAATCTAGTTGGAATCCAACCAACTATTATAAAATATTCATAAAATAGTATTTTATGACTTTCCCATGGCTTTTGGATCACCTCTCAAATTTTAGTTCGATCCGATTTCCGATATTCATAAAATACTTTTACTATGATTTTACCTTTTTCGAGCTATCGGATTTATTCCAAAAATTCCATATTTCCATATTCGGGAAATAAACTCTATTATACCATAAAACTTCCTTTTCTAAGGACTTAGACTGAATTTTCCTAACTCAGTCTATTATTCCGATAATTATCGAAAATCTTCATAGAATAAAATTTCTCTTAGAATTCCTTTATCGATAATCCATACGAATTTTCTCCTCTTACTGAGTCCAAAATATTGATCGAAACACTTTTATGGGACCTTCCCGGGTCACCCAACCTAATATTTCTAGCCCGAAAGACGCTTAACAATTTTATTCGATCCAAATTCAGTACCTTTTACTGGATATTAATTCTTAAAACCGATATCAAGGTACTTATTCGATCCGATTCACTCTTATACTGAGTAAAATTACTTATTGGGGAAATTTACACTTTAGTCCCCAAACTTTTCCAAAGTTTATATTTTAACCCCAAAACTTTCAAAATTTATATTTTGGTCACTAGCCAAAAAAAATTGGTATATTACAATTCTTCCCCCTTTAAGAAAATTCTTCCTAGAATTTTCAATGCATACCTATTCCAAACATGATTTCTTGTAATTATATCTAAAACATGATTTCTTGTTCCTATACTTAAGCTTCCTACCGCACTTTGAGAGCTCAATCCGGTAGAAATTGGAAAAAGTTCATATTTCATTTCATTTTTTACTATCATGGTATCTTTATAACCTTTGTAATCCGAGACTCTTGTTCTTGTCTAGAAACATTTCTAGGGAAATTTTAATTAGTCGGAACAATCCTCAACTAAACACACTTCTTTGGACTTCATTAAGGAACTAATTCCTTTTAAAAATTTAAACGTTTCTTCTTATACTCACATCTACCTTGTGCATAGATAACCAACTTATCTAAATTACACTTCAGATTCCCGAGATGATACCTTCATATTACCTTAGAGTATTTGAACACTTAGATCATTAGAAAACCCTTTTCCAGCAATCCACATTATTTTAATGCTTGTGATACTCATCATTTTTTATTACTAATTGTCTTTATCAAAACCTTTCTGAAAAGATATCTTAGCTTATCCATTACACTTCAGCCCTACCTTTATAAGGCTCTGCTGTCAATTATTCAGGTAGAATTGACCTCTTAGTTGACTTCTCTGAATGCTCTTTGGTTACAAGTTCAATACATTTTATAGATAATAGACTTCCAGTCTTGTTCAATATGTACTCAAATATCACTTTCATCATACTTTTATTCCATTCTTTGTCTTTCCGATCTATCAGGGCTTCACAGTTGGCATCTTATAATACTAATGTCTCCTTAAAGAAATAATTCTTCTTACTTAGGTTGTGTTTGATTTAAAGACTTTTCAAAGTTTTTCTAACATTTGAGGAGTCTACACTATAACTCTTTCCATGTTTGCTTCGATTATCCTTGCAATATAGTTTACTACTTTTAGTACTCACCGATTCATACCTAACATCTTCTTTTTGAGCTTCAAATATAATCTCTTTCTGAGATCAATTTCTTTCTTAGTTTCTTTTCTAATCATCTCAAAGTAGTATCATTACTTAACTTTCCATTTCTCCCTTATATGTATTGACAATACAAACATCTTATAATAAGATACTACTCAATTATTTCCGTCATAACTTCAACCCTTAACTTATCTTGAGTAAATCGCGATTACATCTCTGCATCAACTACTGACATTGTTATCTTCAAACATATATATATTTCTAAAGTAAAGATACATCTGCATCAACTCCTTCAGATCCGAGTATCTTATAATTCTTGTATCATCTCTTTACTATACGTATAAC
The DNA here is from genome assembly GCA_019671005.1 of Hibiscus mutabilis. Taxonomy (NCBI): domain Eukaryota; kingdom Viridiplantae; phylum Streptophyta; class Magnoliopsida; order Malvales; family Malvaceae; genus Hibiscus; species Hibiscus mutabilis. The sequence continues at coordinate 20,113,892 of CM033733.1, read as the reverse complement.
TTATTCTAAACAATAACTAACTTCTAGACTTATTTTACTTGTATCATATCCACTATGGGTCCTTTTTGACCTCTAAGATTCGTCAACTGACGAAATTCATTATCGTTTTACTTTTCTTAATCAATTTTGCTTGAAAACTAATTTTGATCCTTGAATATTGGACTTGAAAAATGAAAAACCCAGTTCCTCTTTTCTTTCATGGGTCTTAAGCTGTTTCATAAGATAAGCTACTACAATATCCTCTTGCATTAATACACATCTCAAACCACAATGAGATGCATCACTATATAAAATATATTCCTTTACATGCTCTGGCTCTATTAGAACCGATAATTCTGTCAAAGCTTTCTTTAACTTGTCAAGTATGTCTTGACATTTTTCAATCCATTCAACCGGGACTTCCTTTCGTAATAACTTGTACCCTTTTAGGACTAACTCTTATTCCTTCTATTAATATTACATGTCCATGAAATATAACTTCTATTAACCAAAATTCACACTTGGAGAATTTGGCATATAATTGCTTGTCTCTCAATATTTGTAGTACTATTTAGATATGATAATCGTGATCAACTTTTATCTTTGAATATACCAAAATATCATCTATGAATACTACTACAATTTGGTCCAAATAGGGTTGAAACATCCTATTCATCAAGTCCATAAATGCAATATGCGCATTTGTAAATCCGATGACATTACTAAAAACTCGTAGTATCCATAACGAGTTCTAAATACTATCTTAGGAATATCTTCTTCTTGAACCTTTAACTAATAATAGCCCGATCGAAGATCAATCTTTAAAAATACTATAGTACCCTAAGGTGATCAAACAAATCTTAAAGTCTCAATAACAAGTACTTGTTCTTAATAGTTATCTTACTTAATTGTTGATAATTTGTACTCAATCGTAATAAACCATCTTTCTCTTTTTCTTACAATTAATACCGGAGCACCCTATGATGTTACACTCGGTCGAGTATAACCTCAGATTAATAATTCTTTATAATCGAGTCTTTTAACTCTTTTAATTTAGCTGACACCTTTCTATACGGTGCCATCCACTAATTCTATTTTCGGATAAATGTCAATTCTAGACTGTACATCTCTATCTGGTGGTAGTCCTGACAATTCATCAAGTAACATATCTAAAAATTCCCATACATTGGGAATATTCTCTATCTTCTTACTTACTACTTGCATATCCACCACATGGGCTAAATAAGCCTCATATCCATTACATATCGTTCTTTGAGCATTTCTTGCAGAGATCTCTAAATTGAGGAAATCATTTCCTTTTTCCTACAACTATCAATTCAAAAACATTCGGTCCTGAAAGTACAATCATTGCACATTGTATTTGCATCACAAATGTATAACCCTCCTATCCCCAGAATAATTTGAAATTCATAAAATGAAAGTTCCATTAAATCTATTGGAAACTCTATCCCTTGGATCATTTACAAACAATTCTTACATATTTATGTCACTATTGTACTATATTCAGGTAAATTATTGACAATCACATCATAATTACTCACATATGTACCTTTCTGTTAACATCAAATCAGCCTAAACACTTCTTGGAAAAAAATATCCATGTCACCTTAGCAACATATACTATTTATATGGTGTTCGTCCATCAAACTCAAGCATGTTTACTTAACAAGGATACAACTCCCTCTAACTTTTTTGTACCATGAACATTTTTTTATTTTATCTAAATCTTGACATTATTTAGCCATAAATTGGCAGGCATTAGACCACTCTCATCACAATATTCAAGAACTTCTAACTTTTAAGCTCCTTGATCATTAAGGCTATTATCAGAGCTAGAGGTAAAACATAATATACCTCAATATTTATCTCTAAACCTCCTCCTGATCATCACACTTAACTGTGTATCGTGATCCAACAATATCTAATATTATCTATCAATATCAAAATTATTCAAACCTATTCATACTAGTGAGGAGTCATGTCAAGTTATACAAGTAGTACATCTTTATCATAACATCCTAGGGTATGTACTTATTAACAAATAATTTTTGACTTAATTTAGCCTCCATAATCGACTAAACATTTGCTCTAATACCAACAAATGTAACACCCATAACGTATATCCGTAATACAAATATACATTACAGATGCTACTAAAAACATATACTAAATTTTTCTCTCTTTGATAAACAACATTTTCTATAAATTTCAACTAAAAATAATTATAGACAATTGTAGCTAGTTTTAACCCTAAATTGGTTTATAAAACATGAAATTTAGTTATTTAAAAGAAATTATTATTCAGGGTGAAAACGTCGCTTGTTGCCTAGACCCTTTCTTGATTATAAAAATTATGAGCGATAAGATTTAAATTCTGGTTAAACCATTATACTTTTACCTTACTGATAACATTATTTCATTTTCACACTCCATGTATCTGTGTACTATCATACTTCAAAAATATATACTTTAAAGCTTGCAAAACAGTTTTCTTGAAAATATAATTACATGCCCACTAGTTCCTAACTATTTTAAGGATGTACGTACTTTCACTTACCGATAACTTGACTTCTAAATGAGTGGCTCCTCTTTGCTAATTCTGATCTGAAGAACCTACGTGTGAAATAAAACACATGCTAAGTACGAACTTAGTGAGGCAATTAAACTTATTTATTTACACATGAAATGATGTTATATAATACTTCATATAAGAATGCATTTCATATTTCTCTACAACAAGGCAAGTATATCACAATGTACATGTGTCATGTATTATAACTATCATATAATTCATGTTAATATTTTATAACATATTCTCTGTCATGGACATGCTTTCATCCTAAAACATTTCCATAATAACATAACATAATGATCATGATTATCATGTATCTCATATTTCATAAATTTTATATACCATTTTCATAATTTTCATCATATATCGTACTTTCTTAATATCATGTATCATCTCATGGTCATGCTTATATCATGTAATCATTTGTATAGCATGTAAACCAAGTATCATCAACATCATGTATACCATGTATTATTATTTCATATAATTCATGTAGCATCTATCATATACTTCATATCATGTGTCATCACTATCATATGATTCACGTATTATCAATATCATGTATCATCACTATCATGTGATTCATGTATCATCATGTAGTCATTTGCATGCTCATGATATATCATATAACTATCTTGTATTATTATTAACGTGTCCGGCTGAAAGGCCCATTGTACCTACAGCCTATCTGCACCTTTGTAGTGCCATGTAGAGTACGTACTCGAGAGGACACTCTTTTCTCCTCATATAAGGACGCTCTTTTCTCCTTATATAAACACCTTGTTAGTGCATTTGCACTATGGGCCCAGTTCCCCTGTGTACCTTGTTTCATTTTGTTTCAAACTTGTTTCATTTTAATCTTGTCATTATCCATATTTCATGTATGCATAATGCATCATCATTTATGCAAACAATCATTCGTACACTGTATTCCATCAATCTTGCCATGTCGAGCAATGTATCATATCACATATTGTAGAGAAATGCTATGCCAATTTCAACAAAATGCAAACATATAGAAATGCACTCACCTGGGCCATTTATTAACTTGCCTCGTTAAGCTCTATTCAATCTTTTCCATTATAAAACATCAAACCTTCTTTTGATTTGAGTCCAACTTCATTTATCACATGAATGAATATAAATAATCATTTGTTAGATTCACTTACCTCTAATAATATTTTATCAACTATCTAATCAGTCAACATTAAAATTTTCCATAAATTTCCTTTCTTCATTATACTGTCAAAAACCTCATTTTGGTCCTTAATAACCATTTTGAACTTCAAATAATTCTTCTGAACTTGATAACCAACATTAGATACAAAATATCTCAATTTTCATATTCTGGCAGCTTTGTACAACCTTCAAAGATTTATTTCTATAAAATAATCTAAAACTCGGAATTCAATTCCGTTTGTTCTAAAAGAAACTAGATTCAATAATCTTTTCACCCATATAAATTAATATCCCAGATTCAACTTGTATGATTTATGATGAATTTTCAAAATCAATTTCCAGTGCTAATTTCGGAACAGACTGGTGCTCTGTTTTTTGACCTTTCGTGACTTAAAAATTTATATCTTTTTACTCGGAACTCGAAATCAGTTTCCGTTTGTTGGAAACGAAACTAGATGAACAAATATTTACATAGGTATAAAATTCACTATCTAACCATCTTTGTAGAATTTATGGTGAATTTTCAAACTTACTGCCATAATCCAGTTTTCTACACAGCTTTCATACTTAACTTCAACTTTTTTACTTACTTCTCTATTTGTAAATTTAGTCCCATTATTTACTTTAAATTATCAACTTATCACCTTCTTCATCAAATAATTTTTTGACAATAGTTTCCCTTAATTTTCCTTCTTAACCGAAATAGTCACTAAAATGCAATGATAAGGATTCTAACTTCTTAACTTTATAATTTAGTCCTCAAATCAACATTACTATCTTAATTCCATCATTATAACTAAAATTTAGATTTAATCCTTCTCTAAAACCTCATTTACTGAATTGATCACATAACTTTGACAATTTGTCAAAATGGTCACTAATTTGATTCAACATCGGTTTAACATTCTAACTTCAATTTCACATCTCCAACTTCAATAATAGCATAAATACACTTCAAAATCATAAAAAATAAGATTAGTCATCTAACTTTTAGATTTTCCAAAATGGTCCCTATACCTTTAACTTAGAGTTTTGTTTCCAAATAACAATTCAAGCTTACTAGGTCATTAATTCAACATCACAAACTCTAAATTAAACTTGAATCCATAAACCCTAATCATCTTCATACAAACTAAAATATGTAGGGTTTAAATCTCAACTCAATAACATGATTTTAACATTATACTAGCTTGATTTCAATTTGAATTTCTTCATGAAATCATAAAATTCCAAAAGCCCCAAACTTTTTCCATAAACCCTAATTTCTTCTCATGAGAAATTCTCATCAATCAAGAATGTTTTCCATGAATTATTTACACCAAAAGATAGAGCTTGAAGAGTAGAACAACTTTGCGGTTGAAAATATTACCTAAAAATCGAGTTTTAGGGCTTGAATCAAACTTGGAAATTTTTCTCCATTTTTTATTTCCCCCTCATAATTCAAAAATTTTGAGTCATCCTCATCCTTTTTTTCATCCAATTTGGCCACTTGTCTTGTATAAATGAATTTCAAATTCATTTAGATAGTGAAATTACTAAAATGCCATTTTAATCCAACTGTTGAGATTAATCTTATCATTAATCAAGGGCCAAGATTTAATCTTCCATTTTTATTCTTCCAAAATTGTCCTTGTAAATTTTTAAATATTTCAAAAATGCCATTGGGGCAAAATGACCAATTTGCCCTCTAACTAATTTTTATTTACTAGTTTGTCATTCTTGTAAAAAATCAACTAAATCTAGTTGGAATCCAACCAACTATTATAAAATATTCATAAAATAGTATTTTATGACTTTCCCATGGCTTTTGGATCAGCCTCTGAAATTTTAGTTCGATCCGATTTCCCGATATTCATAAAATACTTTTACTATGATTTTACCTTTTTCGAGCTATCGGATTTATTCCAAAAATTCCATATTTCCATATTCGGGAAATAAACTCTATTATACCATAAAAACTTCCTTTTCTAAGGACTTAGACTGAATTTTCCTAACTCAGTCTATTATTCCGATAATTATCGAAAATCTTCATAGAATAAAATTTCTCTTAGAATTCCTTTATCGATAATCCATACGAATTTTCTCCTCTTACTGAGTCCAAAATATTGATCAGAAACACTTTTATGGGACCTTCCCGGGGGTCACCCAACCTAATATTTCCCTAGCCTGAGCACGCTTAACAATTTTATTCGATCCAAATTCAGTACCTTTTACTGGATATTAATTCTTAAAACCGATATCAAGGTACTTATTCGATCCGATTCACTCTTATACTGAGTAAAATTACTTATTGGGGAAATTTACACTTTAGTCCCCAAACTTTTCCAAAGTTTATATTTTAACCCCAAAACTTTCAAAATTTATATTTTGGTCACTAGCCAAAAAAAATTGGTATATTACAATTCTTCCCCCTTTAAGAAAATTCTTCCTAGAATTTTCAATGCATACCTATTCCAAACATGATTTCTTGTAATTATATCTAAAACATGATTTCTTGTTCCTATACTTAAGCTTCCTACCGCACCAGTAGCTCAATCCAGGTAGAAATTGGAAAAAGTTCATATTTCATTTCATTTTTACTACTGCGGGTATCTTTATAACCTTTGTAATCCGAGACTCTTGTTCTTGTCTAGAAACATTTCTAGGGAAATTTTAATTAGTCGGAACAATCCTCAACTAAACACACTTCTTTGGACTTCATTAAGGAACTAATTCCTTTTAAAAATTTAAACGTTTCTTCTTATACTCACATCTACCTTGTGCATAGATAACCAACTTATCTAAATTACACTTCAGATTCCCGAGATGATACCTTCATATTACCTTAGAGTATTTGAACACTTAGATCATTAGAAAACCCTTTTCCAGCAATCCACATTATTTTAATGCTTGTGATACTCATCATTTTTTATTACTAATTGTCTTTATCAAAACCTTTCTGAAAAGATATCTTAGCTTATCCATTACACTTCAGCCCTACCTTTATAAGGCTCTGCTGTCAATTATTCAGGTAGAATTGACCTCTTAGTTGACTTCTCTGAATGCTCTTTGGTTACAAGTTCAATACATTTTATAGATAATAGACTTCCAGTCTTGTTCAATATGTACTCAAATATCACTTTCATCATACTTTTATTCCATTCTTTGTCTTTCTGATCTATCAGGCTTCACAGTTGGCATCTTATAATACTAATGTCTCCTTAAAGAAATAATTCTTCTTACTTAGGTTGTGTTTGATTTAAAGACTTTTCAAAGTTTTTCTAACATTTGAGGAGTCTACACTATAACTCTTTCCATGTTTGCTTCGATTATCCTTGCAATATAGTTTACTACTTTTAGTACTCTGACTGATTCATACCTAACATCTTCTTTTTGAGCTTCAAATATAATCTCTTTACAGATCAATTTCTTTCTTAGTTTCTTTTCTAATCATCTCAGTAGTATCATTACTTAACTTTCCATTTCTCCCTTATATGTATTGACAATACAAACATCTTATAATAAGATACTACTGAATTATTTCCGTCATAACTTCAACCCTTAACTTATCTTGAGTAAATCGCCAGATTACATCTGCATCAACTACTGACATTGTTATCTTCAAACATATATATATTTCTAAAGTAAAGATACATCTGCATCAACTCCTTCGTATCCGAGTATCTTATAATTACTGTATCATCTCTTTACTATACAGATAACTTATTCTAAACAATAACTAACTTCTAGACTTATTTTACTGTATCATATCCACTATGGGTCCTTTTTTGACCTCTAAGATTCGTCAACTGACGAAATTCATTATCGTTTTACTTTTCTTAATCAATTTTGCTTGAAAACTAATTTTGATCCTTGAATATTGGACTTGAAAAATGAAAAACCCAGTTCCTCTTTTCTTTCATGGGTCTTAAGCTGTTTCATAAGATAAGCTACTACAATATCCTCTTGCATTAATACACATCTCAAACCACAATGAGATGCATCACTATATAAAATATATTCCTTTACATGCTCTGGCTCTATTAGAACCGATAATTCTGTCAAAGCTTTCTTTAACTTGTCAAGTATGTCTTGACATTTTTCAATCCATTCAACCGGGACTTCCTTTCGTAATAACTTGTACCCTTTTAGGACTAACTCTTATTCCTTCTATTAATATTACATGTCCATGAAATATAACTTCTATTAACCAAAATTCACACTTGGAGAATTTGGCATATAACTGCTTGTCTCTCAATATTTGTAGTACTATTTAGATATGATAATCGTGATCAACTTTTATCTTTGAATATACCAAAATATCATCTATGAATACTACTACAATTTGGTCCAAATAGGGTTGAAACATCCTATTCATCAAGTCCATAAATGCAATATGCGCATTTGTAAATCCGATGACATTACTAAAAACTCGTAGTATCCATAACGAGTTCTAAATACTATCTTAGGAATATCTTCTTCTTGAACCTTTAACTAATAATAGCCCGATCGAAGATCAATCTTTAAAAATACTATAGTACCCCTAAGGTGATCAAACAAATCTTAAAGTCTCAATAACAAGTACTTGTTCTTAATAGTTATCTTACTTAATTGTTGATAATTTGTACTCAATCGTAATAAACCATCTTTCTCTTTTTCTTACAATTAATACCGGAGCACCCTATGATGTTACACTCGGTCGAGTATAACCTCAGATTAATAATTCTTTATAATCGAGTCTTTTAACTCTTTTAATTTAGCTGACACCTTTCTATACGGTGCCATCCACTAATTCTATTTTCGGATAAATGTCAATTCTAGACTGTACATCTCTATCTGGTGGTAGTCCTGACAATTCATCAAGTAACATATCTAAAAATTCCCATACATTGGGAATATTCTCTATCTTCTTACTTACTACTTGCATATCCACCACATGGGCTAAATAAGCCTCATATCCATTACATATCGTTCTTTGAGCATTTCTTGCAGAGATCTCTAAATTGAGGAAATCATTTCCTTTTTCCTACAACTATCAATTCAAAAACATTCGGTCCTGAAAGTACCAGTCATTGCACATTGTATTTGCATCACAAACAGATAACCCTCCTATCCCCAGAATAATTTGAAATTCATAAAATGAAAGTTCCATTAAATCTATTGGAAACTCTATCCCTTGGATCATTTACAAACAATTCTTACATATTTATGTCACTATTGTACTATATTCAGGTAAATTATTGACAATCACATCATAATTACTCACATATGTACCTTTCGGTTAACATCAAATCAGCCTAAACACTTCTTGGAAAAAAATATCCATGTCACCTTAGCAACATATACTATTTATATGGTGTTCGTCCATCAAACTCAAGCATGTTTACTTAACAAGGATACAACTCCCTCTAACTTTTTTGTACCATGAACATTTTTTTATTTTATCTAAATCTTGACATTATTTAGCCATAAATTGGCAGGCATTAGACCACTCTCATCACAATATTCAAGAACTTCTAACTTTTAAGCTCCTTGATCATTAAGGCTATTATCAGAGCTAGAGGTAAAACATAATATACCTCAATATTTATCTCTAAACCTCCTCCTGATCATCACACTTAACTGTGTATCGTGATCCAACAATATCTAATATTATCTATCAATATCAGTAACTTATTCAAACCTATTCATACTAGTGAGGAGTCATGTCAAGTTATACAAGTAGTACATCTTTATCATAACATCCTAGGGGTATGTACTTATTAACAAATAATTTTTGACTTAATTTAGCCTCCATAATCGACTAAACATTTGCTCTAATACCAACAAATGTAACACCCATAACGTATATCCGTAATACAAATATACATTACAGATGCTACTAAAAACATATACTAAATTTTTCTCTCTTTGATAAACAACATTTTCTATAAATTTCAACTAAAAATAATTATAGACAATTGTAGCTAGTTTTAACCCTAAATTGGTTTATAAAACATGAAATTTAGTTATTTAAAAGAAATTATTATTCAGGGTGAAAACGTCGCTTGTTGCCTAGACCCTTTCTTGATTATAAAAATTATGAGCGATAAGATTTAAATTCTGGTTAAACCATTATACTTTTACCTTACTGATAACATTATTTCATTTTCACACTCCATGTATCTGTGTACTATCATACTTCGAAAATATATACTTTAAAGCTTGCAAAACAGTTTTCTTGAAAATGTAATTACATGCCCACTAGTTCCTAACTATTTTAAGGATGTACGTACTTTCACTTACCGATAACTTGACTTCTAAATGAGTGGCTCCTCTTTGCTAATTCTGATCTGAAGAACCTACGTGTGAAATAAAACACATGCTAAGTACGAACTTAGTGAGGCAATTAAACTTATTTATTTACACATGAAATGATGTTATATAATACTTCATATAAGAATGCATTTCATATTTCTCTACAACAAGGCAAGTATATCACAATGTACATGTGTCATGTATTATAACTATCATATAATTCATGTTAATATTTTATAACATATTCTCTGTCATGGACATGCTTTCATCCTAAAACATTTCCATAATAGCATAACATAATGATCATGATTATCATGTATCTCGTATTTCATAAATTTTATATACCATTTTCATAATTTTCATCATACATCGTACTTTCTTAATATCATGTATCATCTCATGGTCATGCTCATATCATGTAATCATTTGTATAGCATGTAAACCAAGTATCATCAACATCATGTATACCATGTATTATTATTTCATATAATTCATGTAGCATCTATCGTATACTTCATGTATCATGTGTCATCACTATCATATGATTCACGTATTATCAATATCATGTATCATCACTATAATGTGATTCATGTATCATCATGTAGTCATTTGCATGCTCATGATCTATCATATAACTATCTTGTATTATTATTAACGTGTCTGGCTAAAAGGCCTATGGTACCTACAGCCTATCTGCACTGTAGTGCCATGTAGAGTACGTACTCGAGAGGACACTCTTTTCTCCTCATATAAGGACGCTCTTTTCTCCTTATATAAACACCTTGTTAGTGCATTTGCACTATGGGCGTGGATCCCCAGGTGTATCTTGTTTCATTTTAACTTGTTTCATTTAGTGCATTTGCACTATGGGTGTGGATCCCCAGGTGTATCTTGTTTCATTTTAACTTGTTTCATTTTAATCTTGTCATTATCCATATTTCATGTATGCATAATGCATCATCATTTATGCAAACAATCATTCGTACCTGGTATTCCATCAATCTTGCCATGTCGAGCAATGTATCATATCACGTATTGTAGATAAATGCTATGCCAATTTCAACAAAATGCAAACATATAGAAATGCACTAATCTGGGCCATTTATTAACTTGCCTCACTAAGCTCTATTAAATCTTTTCCTTTATAGAACATCAAACCTTCTTTTGATTTGAATCCAACTTCATTTATCACATGAATGAATATAAATAATCATTTGTTAGATTCACCTCTAATAATATTTTTATCAACTATCTAATCATTCAATATTAAAATTTTCCATAAATTTCCTTTCTTCCTTATACTTTCAAAAACCTCATTTTGGTCCTTAATAACCATTTTGAACTTCAAATAATTCTTCTGAACTTGATAACTAACATTAGATACAAAATATCTCAATTTTCATTTTCTGGCAGCTTTGTACAACCTTCAAAGATTTATTTCTATAAAATAATTTAAAACTCAGAATTCAATTCCGTTTGTTCTAAAAGAAACTAGATTCAATAAGTCTTTCACCCATATAAAGTAATAGCCCAGATTCAACTTGTACGATTTATGGCGAATTTTCAAAGTCAATTTCCAGTGCTAATTTCGGAACAGACTGGTTCTCTGTTTTCTTACCTTTCGTCACTTAAAAATTCATATCTTTTTACTCGGAACTCGAAATCAGTTTTCGTTCGTTGGAAACGAAACTAGATGAACAAATCTTTACGTAGGTATAAAATTCACCATCTAACCATTTTTGTAGAATTTATGGTGAATTTTCAAACTTACTGCCATAATCCAGTTTTGTACACAGCTTCCATAATTAACTTCAACTTTTATACTAACTTCTCCTTACTTCTCTATTTTGTAAATTTAGTCCCATTATTTACTTTAAACTATCAACTTATCACCTTCTTCATCAAATAATTTTTTTCACAATAGTTTCCCTAAATTTTCCTTCTTAACCGAAATAGTCACTAAAATGCAAAGATAAGGATTCTATCTTCTTAACTTTGCAATTTAGTCCTCAAATCAACATTACTATCTTAATTCCATCATTATAACTCATTCAGATTTAATCCTTCTCTAAAACCTCATTTCTGAATTGATCACATAACTTTCACAATTTGTTAAAATGGTCACTAATTCGATCAACATCGGTTTAGCATTCTAACTTCAATTTCACATCCCCAACTTCAATAATAGCATAAATACACTTCAAAATAAAAAAGCAGACCAGTCCACTAACTTTTAGAATTTCCAAAATGGTCCCTATACCTTTAACTTAGAGTTTTGTTTCCAAATAACAATTCAAGCTTACTAGGTCATTAATTCAACATCACAAACTCTAAATTAAACTTGAATCCATAAACCCTAATCATCTTCATACAAACTAAAATATGCAGGGTTTAAATCTCAACTCAATAAGATGATTTTAACATTATACTAGCTTGATTTCAACTTGAATTTCATCATGAAATCATAAAATTCCAAAAGCCCCAAACTTTTTCCATAAACCCTAATTTCTTCTCATGCAAAATTCTCATCAATCAAGCATGTTTTCCATGAATTATTTACAATAAAAGATAGAGCTTGAAGAGTAGAACAACTTTGCAGTTGAAAATATTACCTGAAAATCGAGTTTTAGGGCTTGAATCAAACTTGGAAATTTTTCTCCATTTTTCTTTCTTTCTCCCCCTCATATTTCGAAATTTTGAGGATGAATAAGTCTTCATCCTTTGTTTTTCATCCAATTTGGCCACTTGTCTTGTATAAATGAATTTTAAATTCATTTAGATAGTGAAATTACTAAAATGCCCTTTTAATCCAACTGTTGAGATTAATCTTATCATTAATCAAGGGCCAATATTTAATCTTCCAAAATTTTCCTTGTAACTTTTTAAATATTTCAAAAATGCCATTGGGGCAAAATGACCAATTTACCCTCTAACTATTTTTTATTTACTAGTTTGCCATTCTTGTAAAAATTCAACTAAGTCTAGTTGGAATCCAACCAACTATAATAAAATATTCATAAAATAGTATTTTATTACTTTTCCTTGGCTTTTGGATTAGCCTTTGAAATTTTAGTTCGATCCGATTTCCCGATAGTCATAAAATACTTTTGCTGTGGTTTCACCTTTATCGAGCTATCAGAGTTATTCCAAAAAATTCCATATTTCCATATTCGGGAAATAAACTCTATTATCCCATAAAACTTCCTTTTTCGAAGGACTTAGACTAAATTTTCCTAACTCAGTCTATTATTCCGATAATTATCGAAAATCTTCATAGAATAAAATTTCTCTTAGAATTCCTTTATCGATAATCCATACAAATTTTCTCTACTCTTACTGAGTCCAAAATATCAATCAGAAACACTTTTATGGGACCTTCCCGGAGGTCACACATCCTAATATTTCCCTGGCCTGAGCACGCTTAACAATTTCATTCAATCCAAATTCAGTACCTTTTACTGCATCTTAATTCTTAAAACCGATATCAAGGTACTTATTTTGATCCAATTCACTCTTATACTGAATAAAATTACTTATTTGGGGAAATTTACACTTTAGTCCCTAAACTTTTCCAAACTTATACTTTAACCCCAAAACTTTCAAATTTTACATTTTGGTCACTAGCCAAAAAAATTTGGGATATTACACTTTCGGTTTAACTAGGCAAGGTTTGGGATATCATGCAGTTTAGCTAGGCATGGTATGAGAGATCCGTGTATCCGATATGTGTATAGGATAAAGGTAGTCTATTCGGGTCACTATAAATGCCAATATATGTGGAAATTCATGTGTTTGAACCTTGTATATAATGCCTTGGGATTCAAGAATGGTTTGGTTAAAATGCTTTGGGATTTAAGCATGGATTGTATATGATGTTATATAAAGGTTATTATGTTTTGGTTCGGTTGGAATCATGAAAAAATGCTTAGTTTGTAAGCATGTTTTGGGAAAAGAAAGCATGTGGTTTTTAAATGGTTTTAATGCATTATTGTTTATGAGCATCCTCACTAAGCATGTGTGCTTACGCTTTCTTTTTCCTAATGATGCAGAGCATTAAAGTTTGGGACAGCAAAGGCAAGGTTTGCAAGGATCCAAGAGACAAACTACTTTTGAGTATGAACTCAGTTACGTTTCCGGTTAATAAGGCAATGTATTCGCCATGGTTTTTGGGAGTTGTAAATCTGTTGCATTATGATTCTTTAGAATGATTTTATTCTGGTTTTTGTTGATGGTTGTATGTTGCTTAGCTTGATGTTGTTACTTGCCGATAGTTGAGGTTGAATGGATGTTTCAGTATGCATCTAGAGCTTCCTTGTGGATTGCCATGTTGTGTTGGTTTGACCAAGTTTAGTATGCTATGTTGAGTGTGTTGGTATGATGCTTATACTGAGAATGGCCTAATTGTGCATTATGGTATGTTTGGCGAAGTGGTCTAGGAAGCATGCCTCTAGAGTGGTCCTTTGGAATCTTGATGTTGTTTTGCTTGTCTAATTTGGGTATAAATGATAGATTATGTGTATTCAATGGTTGATATGTATGTTTGCAAGTTGGTAGGGGCCAATTGCATCTAGAATTATGTGAAAACCAGGTAATTTTAACATTACAGGCCCAGGCGTACCGAAATGCGGGGACCGTATCGGTACGGCTAGGCAAATAAGGCTATGGTGTTTCGGTATGGGTAGGGGGCGTTTCGATAGGCCAATTAGTTTCTAGAATTTTACTTTTTGGAGAAGAGGCCGCATACCGAACACCAATGGATCGTATCGGTACGGTGTTAAATGATTTTAAAATGTATTTTATACTCGAAATAGCGTACCAGTACAGGTCTTGTTGTATCGAAACGATGAGTTCACAACCGTATCGATCCGGGGCTCAGCGTTTTATACGGATTTTGTTAATTCTGTTAATGTCCTGGAAAGGCAATTCTGTTTTCTTTCATTTTAGTCCCTGAATATTGTTTTGCCAATTGTTTGAGATTGGATGATCGTTTGAGGTTGATTTTTGACACAATAGCATGAAACGTAATTAATTAAAGGTTGGTAACTTAAAAATTAGAAAAGCCCTTCTAGATTGCGAAATTTACATTTTGGTCCCTAATACGTGTTTGTGGCCAATTGGATATCGTTACTATGCTCGATTGAGATGAGTGCTCACCCGTGAATAGTATGATCATGTAGGAAAGCATTAATTCATCTAGATAAGATAAAAGAAAAAATGGTCGTGTTATAGGTTTAATTTTCTTGGTTCACTTCGGTAAGCCTTATGTAGCTTGCTCAGTTCGATCTTTAAACTAGGCCGGTCGAGGGGGTTACAGAAGGAGTCGGAGGCTCAAGAGTTTTTGAAAATTCTCAAGTATAGCGAGTACAACGTGGTGGAGCAGCTTCACAAGCTCTTGACCCGAATTTTAATGCTATCACTGTTGTTGAATTCTGAAGTGCATCATGGCACCTTACTTAGGATTCTCAATCAAACCTTTGTGCTAAAGGAAATAACGACCGACCAGATGGATAGGTTGGTTAGCAATATCGTTGTTGACAATTTCATCTCCTTCAGTGATGAAGAAATTCCAGAAAGAGGAATGGGCTCGTACAAAGTCCTTCACATTTCCACTCGCTGCAAAGGACATATGCTATTGAGAGTCCTGATTGATAATGGCTCGGCCTTGACTGTCCTGGCCATGGTGACGTTGAAGAAGCTGCTAGTCAATAGCTCCCATATGAAGACATATCAAAACACTGTGAGAGCTTTCGATGGCACCCAGAGGGATGGGCTAGGAAAAATAGAGGTCCCTCTGCAAATTAGGCCATCCACTTTTGACATTAACTTCAAGGTAATGGACATCAAGCCCACGTACAACTACCTGATTGGGGGCCCTTAGATTACTTTGCAGGGGCATTCCCATCTTCAATAATAAGAAGTTGAAGTTCATGGTCGATGGCCAGCTAGTGACAATTGGTGCTGAAAATGACATTATTGCCTCCGTATCAACCGACGCACCCTACATTGAGATTGGGGCAAATACATTAGAGTGCTCCTTTAAGTCGTTCAAACTCGTTAACGCGACCTTCTTTATGAAAGAAAGCGAGATCCATAAGTCGAGGATATCCAAATGTACCAAGATGCAAGTGAATGAGACCTTAGGAAAAGAGCTGAGGTTGGAAAAGGCTTTAAGAAGCATCACCAAGGGAGGCTATACCCAATGACAATCATTGAAAAGAAAGACCGTTTCAGGCTGGGATTCAAGCCCAATGCCTCGCAAAAGAGGGTTGCTATGAAAAAGAATCAACAAAGAAGAAAGGTAAGATAAAGCAGGAAGGAAATTGCATGGGATCCGATAACATTTCTACCCCTGAATTACACTTTTGTGTATGGAGGGTTCGTGGACCCCCGGCGTAACCGATGTTGAGAAAGAAGACGTCACCACTATTACTGTAGAAACACGATAGAGTCTGATCAAGTTTCTACAAGACTACAAAGATGTATTCGCTTGGTCATACCATGATATGCCTAGCTTAGACACCAATATCGTGATACGCCGATTGCCCATAAAGCCTAAATGCAAGCCTGTACAACAAAAACTTTGGAGGATGAGACCCAAAATGCTTCTAAAAATAAGAGATGAAGTAAAGAAGCAATACGATGCCAAATTCCAACAAGAGGCTCGTTATCCTGAGTGGGTGGACAACATCGTCCTTATTCCAAAGAATGATGGAAAAGTGTGCATGTGCATCAAATATGGAGATCTTAAAAGAGCAAGCCCTAAAGATAACTTCCCCCTACCGCATATTGATACCTTGGTAGACAACATTGCAGGCCATTCCCTATTCTCCTTCATGGATGTTTTTTCGGATACAACTAGATCAAGATGTATCTTGAGGACATGGAAAAAATTGTATTTGTAACGTAGTAGGGAACCTTCTACTACAAGGTAATGCCTTATGGTCTGAAGAATGCTGGGGTAACCTATCAGAGAACTATGGTGACATTGTTGTATAGCCCGACCTAGCTAAAACTAGACTAAAAGAGGCACATTAGGTTTGCCGAAGCAAACTCGATCTAATAACCTAAACCGAGCCCATTTTTTTGTTTTTATCTTGTCTAAATGTAAATTATTATTTTCTTAAGTGAACATGCTTCAGCGGAAACGTTTCATTAAAAATAGATTGCAAAGCAGGGTTTATTTGCTCAACAACTCACGATAGGGACTAAAAAAATTTCAACAAGTTATGGGGTCTTGGTTAAAATTTGTATTACCACTTTGTATTTAATCTGATTTCATACTCACAGATTAAATTCCAATCCAAAACGATCATCCAAACTCATTCAATTGCATTCATAACAATCATGGACTAAAATGCAAGATTCTCAAACTTCAGCAACTAGAATTGCACAAAATCAACAAAGCGTACCGATACAGGCAAGCTTGTACCGATACGATCTAACTAACATAACAACTAATTATAACGATACACGTATAATTGTATCGATGCGGTGCGTTGACCAACCTGTACCGGTACGGCCTTGACCCCGTACCGATTGCCCCTTTGTTATTTCAAAACTCATAATTCCAATAGCTAAAGCCCGCACCAATACAGTACCCCTCTTATTGATACGGTATATTAAAATTGAAGGAATTGTACCAGTACGCAAACTCGTGTACCGACATCAATGTATATTTTCCCTCAAGGTATACCGATACGGTGGCGAGGCGTACCGGTACCCCATGCTTTATTTCAACGATTTGAGCCTTAACAAAACCCCACTACCAATACTTGGGTACCTGTACTGGTACGTAGAGGCCTATAATGGCCTCTAGGTCCAACATATGACACTTTGGCTCACTGTAAACAATTTCAACTAATACATAAACATCGTATACCATCATCAACATGCTTCACATCAACATGCCATCAATTTAAAGCCAACCTAGCTAGTCTAGCACAATCAACCATAAAGTCTATAAGCATGCTCCCTAGTCAACATCCAAAACATAAATCCATCCACATCTCAGCCACTTTAAAATCCTTACAAATTCAATACAACAACCAAAACTTGAACAAACAGGGAGTTCACCAAAAACCCTCCCAAAACATTACTTGACATGTTGCCCTTATTACTACTTAAAATACTTGAAACCATACTTTGAAAACAAGTGTTGGAATTCCTTTCCTTGCTTCCTCGCCGCCACAATCTTTAATTCTCTGCATTGTTGGAAAAGAGAGCGTAAGCACACTTGGCTTAGTGAGTAATGCTAAAAAAACCACCACTAATGCATTTTAAACCAATTTACATTACTTTTAAAATCCATTTTCCAAAACACTTTTCAAACATCATTTCAACATCATGCCTTATCAAAACCATGCACTTAACATTTCCAAAACAACATATTCAACCATATGCAACATGTATCATGGATTCTAAGCAAAGTCTCATTTGCTACCCTCAATCTAAGCTTTCCCATGCATGCTACCAAAGCAAGGTTTAAAGAGTATTCACATGTATATACAAACAATCCATAAACATGATACATCAATTCATTATATTGGCTTACAAGTCATCGATTCCCACATCTCATTATTTTCATCAAAACACATCGGATACACGAATTTCCCAAGCGATATCCCAATCACTTACAGCTCAATGGCATGAAGTAAATACAACACATGCATAACCTCTACACTACCAAGGCTTATCCTCCAATTTGGAGAAAACACCTCCAATGCATCACCACAACGGTCGCGGCCAGAGTAATATGCCATTGAAGTATTACCTTAACACTATTGGGGTTCACATGGTCAGAGTTAATACTCTCAATACATTACCTCTACGAACCATGTGCGACTTATTATATTGCACTTTAAATCCTATGGCCGACCAACTATATCCAATAACATTTCCATAACCTTTTCCTACCATCACTTGCCAATATAATCCAATTCATTAACATTAACTCACTGTTTTCATATGCATCAATTAAAACCATTTATCCAATGCATTAAACCATGCATTAACCAATGTTCAACAACATTTCCAAAACATGCATTACCACCAAATGCATCACCATCATTATATAATCATTTTCTAGCGTTAAACCATGCTCAAATCATGCATACAACAATGAGTAATCAAAACATTAAAGCCAATTGCCAAACCAAGTTCAAGAGAGAATTCATCCTTTACTTACTTTCGAGCTTAGACCAACGTTTCAAGCTCGACCTAAACTCCCAAACACAACTTTCAAACCTTTGAAAAGCTGTAAAACTCGTTCTCACTCACCGACTCGTAAAGCCTCGCTTGCCGATACGGTAACCTCACCTCCAAAGCTTTCGAAACAATCATTCAAGCTTGAGGATTAACTTTCCCTGCTTTATCCACACAAAAATAGAGGGTACATTGAATCAAAATGCAATCAACAACACATCAACACAAATCCTCAACATCCTTTATCAAATTCCACTCCACAACAACCGAAATTAGCATCAAACATCTTCCAAACTTTACCCAGCCACAAACTAACATCTTAACACATCAATTAACATCTAAAGACACATCACTAACATCCTTATACCTCCAGCATTCATAAAACCTCCTCAACTCCTCAAAAACTCATAACTAGAAACCTAGAAAATTAGGAATTCAATTTGTTTTGGGATTCCTATGATTAAACCATCTTATTAACATCATTAAACATCAAAATCATGATCTATATCAATCCAAATCATGAGAAAATAGAACCATTACGAGAGTAAAGAAATTTCACCAATTAAACCTTGATTCAGCCATTTTCTTCTAATTAAATCATCAAAAAAAGTTAGAAATCATAAGTAAAGGATCAAGAACTTAAGCATTTCAATAAAAAACCTTGTATTAGAGGAGAAGAACGAACCTAACCTCTAATGGCTACTTTTTCCTTTAATTAGATGAATTCCATAGCAAAACAATGAGAAACCAAATTGATTTTGTTAGAAAATCATTATAATCTCAATTGAAATCAAATGATTAATTAAAAGAAGATTTTACCTGAGAATTTTGAAAAGTAAAGAAGTGTTTGGCTGGAGAGAATTGGAGAGAAAATTATTTTGTGAAAAGTTAGTTACTTCAATTTTGTTTTAAAGCTTTTTAATTAATCAATAAATTCTTAAACCTTTTATATTATTTTAAAACCATTGAAAATAGCTAATTAAGGGAAAAAGTATGATATTATACTTTAGGGTAAATAGCTTCTTAAAGATTCAAAGTTTTGACCCTTTTACAAAATAGTCACTAAAAACAGTTTTGAGAATTTTACATTTTGCTCATTAACCAAAATGTCCACTTTTGAGACCCCTTTTTGTAAAATTGATTGGACCAAAATCATTTTCATATTAAATAATGATTTTAGATAATTTTTCCATATTTTTATCCCTTTCAAAAATATTCAATCCAAATTAAATCCCGAAACTAACTCGAATCCTCTAATCCAATCCAACGGACCGTCTAAACTATATAGAAAACTCCTAGGCCCAAAACCGGAGCGTTAAAACTCCCCCTTAAGAAATTTCATCCTCAAAATTTTACCAAGTGGGAATAGATGCGAAAACTGAGCAACAATGACCGACTTACTCTCCCACGTGGCCTCCTCAACACAACGATGCTGCCACAACACCTTATCGAGTTCAATCGCCTTGCCATGAAGAACTTTACTACTGGAGTCAAGGATCTCCACTGGTTCCTCATCATAAGACAAATCTGGTGGCAACTCAACATCCTCAACTGGCATTACATGCGATGGGTCCGAACGATATCTCTGCAACATGGATACATGAAACACATCATGAATCTTCTCCAACTCAGGAGGCAAACTCAACTAATAAGCCACAAGACCAATACATTCCAATGCCTCATACTTTCCAATAAATCTCGGACTCAACTTTTCCTTACTCTCAAAACGCAACACCTTCTTCCAAGGTAAGACTTTCAAGAAAACCTTTTCGTCAACAGCGTAATTAACCTCTCTACGCTTCAAATCCGCATAGGATTTCTGCCTATCCGAGGCCTATCTTAAACAATCACAAATCATTTTTACTTTCTCATTCGTGTCTTTCAACACATTAGGCATGGAAACATACTTTTCCCCAGCCTCAGCCAAACACAAGGGTGTGCGACACCTCCTACCATAAAAGGCTTCATACGATGCCATCTTTATACATTCTTGATAGCTATTATTGTACGCAAACTCTACCAAATGAAACGCCTTTCCCAAGTTCCTTGGAACTCAATGATGCAACATCTCAACATATCCTCCAAAATCTGAATCACACGTTCAGACTGACCATCCATCTGAGGATGATATGATGTACTAAAATTAAAGCGAGTACCCAAAGCTCGATGCAAACATCTCCAAAACCTTGTTGTAAACCGTAGATCCCTATCTAAAACAATTGACTCAGGTACCCCGTGCAACCTCACAATTTTAGCAACATACAAATATGCCAACCTATCCAAAGTATACATCGCATGCACTAGCAGAAAATGTGCACACTTCGTAAACCGATCAACAATCACCCAAATGGAATCCTTTTTAGTCAGTGCCAAAGGCAACCCCAACACAAAATCCATGGTGATCCTCTCTCATTTCCACTCTGGAATTTTCAGCGGCTACAACAACCCGGAAGGAAACTGATGTTCAGATACATCTAGCAACAAAATCAGCCACGTCCTTTTTCAAACCCACCCAATAGTACTCTTCCTTCAAATCTTTATACATTTTAGTATTACCGAGATGCATAGCAAAACGACTAGCATAAGCCTCGGTCAAAATCATCCCCCTCAACTCCCCATCACTAGGCACCACTATCCGATCTTTAAAGCACAATACCCCATCGCTATTAAAGTGAAAATTCATAGGATTTCCATCCATAATGTCCTTGACATGCAGCACCAACGCCTCATCATAGGGTTGCTTTTCCTTAATCAATTGTGACAAAGATGGTTTCACCTGCAACTCTGCTAACAGTCCTCTATCACGGGTAACACTCAACCTTGCAAACATGGCTCACAATTCTACAACAGCTTTTCTACTCAAACCATCAGCCACAACATTTGCTTTACCCAGATGATACTCAATTTTCAAATCATAATCCTTAAACAACTCCAACCATCTACGTTGCCTAAGATTCAACTTCTTTTGCGACATCAAATACTTCAAACTTTTATGGTCAGTGTATACAATACACTTCTCACCATAAAGGTAATGTCTCCAAATTTTCAACGCAAACACTACCGCAACAAGCTCAAGATCATGCGTAGGGTAGTTGCATTCGTGCACCTTCAATTGCCTCGATGCATAAGCTACAACTTTCTCATCCTGTATCAACACACACCCCAAACCAACGTAGGATGTATCGCTATAGACCATAAACTATTTTCTTGAATCAGGCTGAATCAAGATTGGTACTTGTGTCAAAGCTTCCTTCAACTTCTCAAAAGCTTGCTTTCTAGTTTCTATCAACTCAAACCGTACATCCTTTTGCAACAACTTGGTCAATAGAGCAGCAACCCTTGAAAAATCATCCATAAAGCGTCGATAATAACCGGCTAGACCCAATAAACTACGGACTTCCGTCACTAAGTTTGGTTGCTTCCAACCCACAACTGCCTTTACCTTTTTAGGATCCACCCGAATACCTTCAGTTGAAACCACATATCCAAGAAAAACCACTTCCCTAATCCAAAACTCGCACTTGGTCAACTTAGCATAAAGCTGATTATCCAACAAGGTCTGCAACACAATCCGCAAGTGTCAATCATGATCCTCCTCGGTACGAGAGTACACAAGAATATCATCAATGAGCACTACTATAAATTGATCCAAAAATTCATGGAACACCCAGTTCATCATGTCTATAAATGATATAGGAATATGTCAACCCAAATGGCATCACCAAGAAGTCATAATGGCCGTACCTTGTACAAAAAGTAGTCTTCAACACATCTTTATCTTTAACCTTCAATTGAGAGTATCCAGATCTCAAGTCGATCTTGGAAAACACCGTAGCACCTCAGAATTGATTGAACAAGTCATCGATTTGTGGCAAAGGATACTTGTTCTTAATCGTCAACTTGTTCAGTTGTCGATAATCAATACATATCCTCAAAGTACCATCCTTATTTTTCACAAACAACACTAGTGCTCCCTACGACGAAACACTAGGCTGGATGAAACCACGATCCAACAACTCCTGGAGTTGCTTCTTCAACTCTTTCAACTCTTTTGGTGCCATGTGATATGGTGTAATAGACACCAGAGCTGAATCAACATATGTCTCAATGCAAAACTCCACCTCCCTATCCGGTGGCAACCCAGGTAACTCTTCCAGAAAAACACCTGGAAAGTCACAAATAGTACGGATATCTTTTACCCGTACTTTTTCCACATTCGGGTTCATAACATAAGCCAGGTACACTTGACACCCACTTCCCAACATCTTCTGTGTCTCCAAGACTGAAACCACATTTGATAAGAACTTAACATTCACATTCACACCCACAACCACTATTGCATAATCATCTACAAGTCTTAACGAAACTCGCTTTGACTCAAAATCAACCGCAACCCGATGCTCGAACAACTGATCTATTCCTAAGATCACGTTAAAACCATGAAACGACAGCTCCATCAGATCAACCGCAAATATGTGACCTTGAACCATCAGAGGACATCTTCGATGCAACTTCCTCGTAATGACCGTCTTTCCAAATGAACTCATTACTTGTATACCCACATCAAGCATCTCTACCGGTATACCAAGCAAATGTGCATGCTCATGCAAAATATATGAATACGTAGAACCAGAATCTATCAAGGATAATAATGACATAGACTGCAAGGTAAAAGTACTTGCTATAACATCGGTGTCATTCTTCCTTTGGTGGTGAGCATAGACCCTCACCGGTCTACCATCCTCGGGTCGAACTGCTACTGTATGTGCCACTGTCTTCTATCCAACTCCCTTTCTCTAAAAGGTACCTCAACTGCGGCCACAACCTCATAGTGGTGCAACAATAGGTGCAAGAGCCCGTAAACCTCCAGCAAGCATCAGACAATCACGTCTTATATGCTCCACAGACCCATAATTCCAATATGAGTTATCTGCTATAGGCGTAGGAGCCGGACCAGCTCGTCCCGCTTGCAGACAATCATGTCTGACATGATCCTTCAATCCACAACCCCAACAAACCTTTGACGATCTCCAACAAACTCTTGGGTGTCGCTTCCCACAATGGTCAAACTCAGGTAACTGTCCTGTCCCAGCTCGACCTTCACCACGACTTAACTCAGGTCGATGCCTTTGATCACGGTGCCTCTTGTATCGGCCACCACCGGACTCAAAATTTGCACCTCTCTTTCCTGAGCCAGAACCTCTAGAACAATGAGATAAAACCAAACTCTGCTCAATATTCTTCGCCCGTGTAACCAACACGTCGAACTTCTTATAATCCATGGCCAGTATATATATTTTAACATCGTATACCAAGCCATATCAAAAACATTCATAGCGATGCCATGCATCGGGCACCAACTCAGGCGCATACTGACTCAGCCCTACGAACTGCACCTCATACTTGGATACTAACACACTGCCCTGAACCAAGGCCATAAACTCATGTTTCTTTTCATCCAAGTATCTAACTCTAGATACTTTTTCCAGAAGGCAGCTTGTAAGAATTCCCATGTCACCTCACCAGCTTTCATGCCCATGATTACAGTGGTCCACCAACTATAGCCATCACCCTGCAATAGAGACACAACACATCCCAGCTTACGCTCATCACTGTACCCCATTTGAACTAAAATCAGCTCTATACTAGCAAACCACTCCTTGGATGCCTCCAACCCTCTAAACTTAATTCCTCAATGACTGCACAAATGCTCCAATGGCAACCCCAAATTAGAAAAAGCAAATGTCAGATCAGGTACATGAACTCCACCCATCGCGGCCTAGAACGCTCCCATCATCGCCTGAACCAAAGGCGTCATATCACCAAACACTAGACCAGGTGGCGCATGTGGTACTTGTTCCACTCCCTTAGGAGGATTAGGCGGAGGAGACAACAATCCTCAGGATGTAGAACCTCACCCTCTACTCCCTGCCCTCCAGCAGCATCGTTTCTGCTAGATCGTAATTCTCTCCTCAGTGGCATCGTATAAAAACGTATCTAAGGCATGATAATTACACCAAAAAATATAGCCAGGCCAGCTTCAATCAAGGATCCAAGACTTCCATTTCAAACCAAAATCATTTCATATTGTAGTAATATGGCAATATGTCCCAAAAAATACCCCAACATGGCATGATTCAAACATCGTACATATAAACAATCACCGTACATAGCAATCAGCATTATACAAACATCAACATCATCCCCATGTTTCGTAAACTTAGCTCTGATACCACCAAATGTAATCCCCTAAGCCCGACCTACCTGATATCGGACTAAAAGAGTCACATTAGGTTTGCCAAAGCAATACCGATCTATAACCTAAATCGAGCCCATTTTTTCATTTTTATCTTATCTAAATGCAATTTATTAATTTTCTAAGTGAACACGCTTTAGCGAAAATGTTTCCTTAAAAATAGATTGCAAAACATGGTTTATTTGCTCAACAACTCATGATAGGGACTAAAACAAAATTTCAGCAAGTTACGAGGTCTTGGTTACAATTTGTATTACCACTTTGCAATTAATCAACCAAAAGTGCACGAAATCAACAGAGTGTACCGATACAGGCAAGCCCGTACCGATACGGTCTAACTAACATAACGACTACTTATACCTATACACAGATAACCGTATCGTTACTATGTGTTAACCAACCCGTACCGATACAACCTTGACCCCGTATCGATCCCCCCTTTGCTATTTCAAAACTCAAAATTCCAGTAGCTAAAGCTCGTACCGATATTGTACCCCGCGTATCGATATGATATGTTAAAATCGAAGGGATCGTACAAGTACGCAAACCCGTGTTCCAACACTAATTTACATTTTCCCTCAAGTCGTACCGATACGGTGGCTAGGCGTATCGATACCCCATGTTTTATTTCAATGATTTGAGCCTTAACAGAACCCCGCGTACTGAGCCTTGGGTACCCGTAACGATAATCAGAGACCTATAATGACCTCTAGGTCCAACATATGACACTTTGGCTCACTCTAAACAACTTCAACTCATACATAAACATCATATACCATCATCAACATGCTTCATATCAACATGCCATCAATTTAAAGCCAACCTAGCTAGTCTAGCATAATCAAACACAAAGTCCATAGGCATGCTCCTAGTCACCATCCAAAACATAAATCCATCCACATCTCAACCACTTTCAACTCCTTACAAGTTCAATGCAACAATCAAAACTTGCACAAACAGGAAGTTCACCAAAAAACCTCCCAAAACATTACTTTACACATTTCCCTTATTACTACTTAAAATACTTTAAACCATACTTTGAAATCAAGTCTTGGAATTTCTTTCCTTGCTTCCTCGTTGCCACAATCTTTAATTCTCTGCATTGATGGAAAAGACAACGTAAGCACACTTGGCTTAGTGAGGAATGCTAAAAACCATCATTAATGCATTTTAAACCAATTTACATTCCTTTTAAAATCCACTATCCAAAACACTTTTCAAACATCATTTCAACATCATGCCTTATCAAAACCATTCTTTGAACATTTCCAAATCAACTTATTAAACCATATGCAACATGTATCATGGATTCAATTGCAAAGTCCCATTTGCTACCCTTAATTTAAGCTTTCCTATGCATGCTACCAATGTAAGGCTTAAAGAGTTTTCACATGCATAAAGCACGTGATACAAACAATCCATCAACATGATACATCAATTCATTATATTGGCTTACAAGTGATCTATTCCCACATCTCATTATTTTAATCAAACCACACCAGATACACAGATTTCCCAAGCGACATCCCAATGACTTATAGTTAAATGGCATAGAGTAAATGTAACACATGCATAACCTCTACACTACCAAGGTTCATCCTCCAATTTGGAGTAAACACCTCTAATGAATCACCCCAAAGGTCGCGGCTGGAGTAATATGCCATTGAAGTATTACCTCGACAATAATGGGGTTCACATGGTCGGAGTTAATACTCTCAATACATCACCTCTAGGAACCATGGGTGACTTATTATAGTGCACTTTAAATCCTATGGCCGACCAACTATATCTGATAACATTTCCATAACCTTTTCATACCATCACTTGCCAATATAATCCAATTTATTAACATTAACTCACTGTTTTCATATACATCAATTAAAACCATTTATCCAATGCATTACACCATGCATTAACCAATGTTCAACAACATTTCCAAAACATGCATTACCACCAAATGCATCATCATCATTATATAATCATTTTCCAGCATTAAACCATGCTCAAATCATGCATACAATAGTGAGCAATCAAAATATTAAAACAAGTGCATTAAAACCAATTGCCAAACTGAGTTCAAGAGAGAATTCATCCTTTACTTACTTTCGAGCTTAGACCAGCATTTCAAGCTCAATCTAAACTTCCAAACACAACTTTCAAACCTTTGAAAAGCTATAAAACTCATTCTCACTCACCGACTCGGAAAGCCTCACTTGCCGATACGGTAACCTCACCTCCAATGCTTCCGAAACAATCATTCAAGCTTGAGGATTAACTTCCCTTGCTTTATCCACACAAAAACAGAGGGTACATTGCATCAAAATGCAATAAAAACACAACAACACAAATCCTCAACATCCTTTATCAAATTCCACTCCACAACAACCGAAATTGGCATCAAACATCTTCCAAACTTTCCCCAGCCACAAACTAACATCTTCTGCGCCTCCAAGACTGAAACCACATTTGATAAGAACTTAACATTCACACCCACAACCACTATTGTATAATCATCTGCAAGTCTTAACGAAACTCGCTTTGACTCAAAATCAACCACAACCCGATGCTGGAACAACCGATCTATTCCCAAGATCATGTTAAAACCATGGAACGACAGCTCTATCAGATCAACCGCAAATATGTGACCTTGAACCATTAGAGGACATATTCGATACAACTTCCTCGTAATGACTGTCTCTCCAAATGAACTCGTTACTTGTATACCCACATCAAGCATCTCTACCGGTATACCAAGCAAATGTGCATGCTCATGCAAAATATATGAATACGGAGAACCATAATCTATCAAGGATAATAATGACATAGAATGCAAGGTAAAAGTACTTGATATAACATCGGTGTCATTCTTCCTTTGGTGGTGAGCATAGATCCTCGCCGGTCCACCATCCTCGGGTCAAACTGCTACTGTACGTGCCACTGTCTTCTATCCATCTCCCTTTCTCTAAAAGATACCTCGACCGCGGCCACGACCTCATAGTGGTGCAACAATATGTGTAAGAGCCCGTACAGCTCTAGCAAGCATCAGACAATCACGTCTTATATGCTCCACAAACCCATAATTCCAACATGAGTTATCTGCTACAAACGCAGGAGCCGGACCAGCTCGTCCCACTTGCAGACAATCATGTATGACATGATCCTTCGACCCACAACCCCAACAAACCTTTGACGATCTCCAACACACTCTTGGGTGTCGCTTCCCACAATGGTCAAACTCAGGTAACTATCATGTCCTAGCTCGACCCTCACCATGACTTAACTCAGGTCGATGCCTTTGATCACGGTTCCTCTTGTATCGGCCACCACATGACTCAAAATTTGCAGCTCTCTTTCCTGAGCCAGAACCTCCAGAACAATGAGATAAACCCAAACTCTGCTCAATATTCTTCGCCCGTGTAACCAACACGTTGAACTTCTTATAATCCGTGGCCAGTATATATGTTTTAACATCCTATACCAAGCCTTATTAGAAACATTCACAGCGATGCCTTTCATCGGGCACCAACTTAGGCACATACTGACTCAGCCTTATGAACTGCACCTCATACTCAGATACTAACACACTCCCTGAACCAAGGCCATAAACTCATGTTTCTTTTCATCCAAGTATCTAACTCTAGATACTTTTTCCTGAAGGCAGCTTGGAAGAATTCCCATGTCACCTCACCAGCTTCCATTCCCATGATTACAATGGTCCACCAACTGTAGCCATCACCCTACAATAGGGACACAACACTTCCCAGCTTACGCTCATCACTGCACCCTATTTGAACTAAAATAAGCTCTATACTGGCAAACCACTCCTCGGATGCCTTGGGTGCCAACTCTCTAAACTTAATTCCTCCAAGATTGCACAAATTCTCCAATGGAAACCCTAAATTAGAAGAAGCAAATATCGGAGCAGGTACATAAACTCCACCCATCGCGGCCTAGAACACTCACGTCATCGCTAAAACCAAAGGCGTCATATCACCAAACACTAGACCAGATGGCGCATGTGGTACTTGTTCCACTCCCTTAGGAGGATTAGGCGGAGGAGGCAACAATCCCTCAGGATGTACAACCTCACCCTCTACTCCCTGCCCTCCAGCAGCATCATTTATGCTAGATCGTAATTCTCTCCTCAGTGGCATCGTATAAAAATGTATCTAAGGCATGATAATTACATCAAAACAAAAACAGTCAGGCCAACTTCAATCAAGGATCCAAGACTTCCATTTCAAACCAAAATCATTTCATATTGTAGTAATATTTTCAATGTGTCCCCAAAAATACCCTAACATGGCATGATTCAAACATCGTACATAGCAATCAGCATTATACAAACATCAAAATCATCCCCATGTTTCGTAAACTTGACTCTGATACTACCAAATGTAACCCCCTAAGCCTGGCCTAGCTGAAATCGGACTAAAAGAGTCACATTAGGTTTGCCAAAGTAAAACCGATCTAAAAACCTAAATCGAGCCCATTTTTTAAATTTTATCTTCTCTAAATGCAATTTATTAATTTTTTTAAGTGAACACGCTTCAGCAAAATGTTTCCTTAAAAATAGATTGCAAAACAGGGTTTATTTGCTCAACAACTCATGATAGGGACTAAAACAAAATTTCAGCAAGTTACGAGGTCTTGGTTACAATTTGTATTACCACTTTGTAATTAATCCGATTTCATGCTCACAGATTAAATTCCAATCCAAAACAATCATCCAAACTTATTCAATTGCATTCATAACAATCAGGGACTAAATTGCAAGATTCTCAAACTTTATCAGCCAAAAGTGCACAAAATCAACAAAGTGTACCGATACAGGCAAGCCCGTACCGATACGGTCTAACTAACATAACGACTACTTATACCTATAAACATATAACCTTATCGATAATGTGTGTTAACCAACCCGTACCGATACGGCCTTAACCCCGTATCGATCCCCCCTTTGCTATTTCAAAACTCAGAATTCCAGTAGCTAAAGCCTGTACCGATATTGTACCCCGCGTATCGATACGATATGTTAAAATCGAAGGGATCGTACAAGTACGCAAACCCGTGTTCCAACACTAATTTACATTTTCCCTCAAGGCGTACCGATACGGTGGCTAGGCGTACTGATACCCCATGTTTTATTTCAACGATTTGAGCCTTAACAGAACCCCGCATACTGAGCCTTGGGTATTCGTAACGATACGCAGAGACCTATAATGACCTCTAGGTCCAACATATGACACTTTGGTTCACTCTAAACAACTTCAACTCATACATAAACATCATAAACCATCATCAACATGCCATCAATTTAAAGCCAACCTAGCTAGTCTAGCATAATCAACTGTAAAGTCCATAGGCATGCTCCCTAGTCAACATCCAAAACATAAATCCATCCACATCTCAACCACTTTAAACTCCTTACAAGTTCAACGCAACAATCAAAACTTGCATAAACAGGGAGTTCACCAAAAATCCTCCCAAAACATTACTTTACATGTTGCCCTTATTACTACTTAAAATACTTTAAACCATTTTGAAAACAAGTCTTGGAATTTCTTTCCTTGCTTCCTCGTTGCCACAATCTTTAATTCTCTGCATTGATGGAAAAGACAACATAAGCACACTTGGCTTAGTGAGGAATGCTAAAAAACCATCATCAATGCATTTTAAACCATTTTACATTCCTTTTAAAATCCACTATCCAAAACACTTTTCAAACATCATTTTAACATCATGCCTTATCAAAACCATGCATTGAACATTTCCAAATCAACTTATTAAACATATGCAACATGTATCATGGATTCAATAGCAAAGTCCCATTTTCTACCCTCAATTTAAGCTTTCTTATGCATGCTACCAATGCAAGGCTTAAAGAGTTTTCACATGCATAAAGCACGTTATACAAACAATCCATCAACATGATACATCAATTCATTATATTGGCTTACAAGTGATCTATTCCCACATCTCATTATTTTCATCAAACCACATCAGATACACAGATTTCCCAAGCGATATCCCAATCACTTATAGCTCAATGGCATAGAGTAAATGTAACACATGCATAACCTCTACACTACCAAGGCTCATCCTCCAATTTGGCGTAAACACCTCCAATGCATCACCCCAAAGGTCGCGGCTGGAGTAATATGCCATTGAAGTATTACCTCAACAATAATGGGGTATATTGTTGCAACTATAATTTACTGTGTATATTGTTGCACCCCAAAAGTCCTCTTTTGGTAAGTATCCAATAACCTACGTGTGAAATAGCACACGCTAAATATTCACTTAGTGAGGCAACTATAATTTAAAGTAAAGCATTTCAATGTATAGAAAGATCAAAAATAAACAAATTACTGTGTATGTTGTTGCGCGTAATAAGTGCTCCGCAATTGTGCAAGTGTACACGTCACAAGTTATAGTGTAAAAGATATCTTCTCCACAGGGATTGGTGCCACTTCAAGAATCTAATCTCTTACACTATAAAAAGTAAAAGAACACAAGTACAAGATTGTAGGAGTTTAACTAACAACTAAACTAGAATGCAATAAAGTAAAAGAAGATGTAATCAAATGAGAGAGAATAGGCCAGGTTATCATGAGTTGAGGTGTGATAGCCAATTGGATCGTCTTGGGAAAAGAGTGCAAGGGCAACTCAGTTGCCGTGGCAACTTGCGCAGCGGGGATGCCTGGGCAACTAATCGGCAGTTGCCTGGGCAACTGGTTGGGCAATTGTTTGGATGGCTGGGCAGCAACTTCAAGGTTTGGCAGAGCATTTTTCAATGGTTTCTTCTTATCCCTAAGTAGAAACTCTTGCTAATTGTGCATGCCTTGATAACACATCCCTGTGTGAATCAAGGGTGAACAACAACCAATATTGTGCTCCTCTTAGCCGTGGAAATCCTTAACTTATTCCTAAGCCGGATTAATCATAACCATCAATAGATTGAAAAAAGACCATACTCATTCGTTTATTGAATCTAACTCTCCCGATATTAGATAAATAGATGAAGTGACGGGATCCTCTCCCAATTCACTCGCAAACAAGAATAAAAAACCAAGAATGAGTAAACCTTGAATTGAAAGTGCAAACTCTTATTACCTAAACAAAATCCAATCGTTTCTTACAACCACAAAACACAATAACCTTAGCTAAATAGATTTAGTTCATGGCTAGGTTCCAAAGAAACACAAAACAAAGAATCCCTAACATAAACCTAATCGAACAAGAAAGAAAAAGATGAAGAATGGTTGAAAGCCCTTGTCGAAATCTCTCCCCTTTGCTCTCTTTGGAATTGATGGCTTGGTCTCCTTTAAATAGGAGATGGCTAGGTCAAAGTCTCTCTTGAGGAAGAAGTTAAGTTAGAATTAAATACTTTAAAAGAATATAATTCTTTATTATATTTAAATTCCTTCTAGACCTTCTCCTATCTTCTTGGGATTTAATTTCTCTTTGACCTCTTCATTGAAATCAAACTCCTTTGGGATTTAACTTTGCTCCATGTCATCTTGGGCTTATCTAGTCATCAATTTCGACTGCCATATCATCTTATCCCTTATCGACAATTTCCCTGGCAACTAGCTCGGTATCTCCTTTATGCACTGCCTTGGCAACTGGTTCCAGGCTTGTTTAGGCAAGTGATTCTGCACACACACAAAAACAACTATCGGCAGCACTCTTTTTCCAAAAAATTAAGCAAAATATGAAATCAAGCTTGTCCACCAAGGAAACAATGCAAACATGCATGAATGGCTAATAATGCAACTAATATGAGCCTAAGTCTAGCAATAATATGAATAAAAAGGGTGATTAAATAGTACTTTTAGACACTTAACACACCTCCAAACTCAAACTATTGTTTGTCCTCAAGCAATGCAAACTAATAATTACCCGCCAAGACTTCAATTTTCACAAACTTAGCTTTGAATTTGATTTCAATTCTCAAAACTGTGGCACAAAGTATGATTGGCTTTTCATTTTTCGGAAAACTTAGGAGTTACTCGGAATCAACTATAATGCTTGTGAATGTGTGCGGAGTTGTGTTCAAGTTGATTTTTCGGATTCTATGCAAACAAGAGGTTTTCAAATTACTTACTTGGGTTCTTTTAACATGTTTTAACTAGAGCCGATTTTGGGCACCTCTAGTGTTTTGATTTTAGTTTTGTTAAGTTAATTAATTTATTCGACTAGAGTTGGTTTCGGGCACCTCTAGAGATCAATTTTTAGCAGATACTAGAGCCAATTTCGGACACCTCTAGCGATCAATTTTTAGCACATACTAGATCCATTTTCGGGCACCTCTAGCATTCATCCAATTTTTATTCTAATCCCACAAATTTTTAACTATCAACCTAAGTTCGCTATAATTCCTTAAATCAATCAAGCCACAACAGTGTTTCATCAAGTTTAGCATCATAGTAAGATTCTAAGTGTTTCCACGGTTATCCTAGAATAAAAAGTTCTATCAATTAAGTACATTGGCAAAGTCATCATCGGATATTCATCAAATCTAGGCAATTCTTGTTCCAACTAAAGGCATGGCAAGCAATTTATGTATCCTAAATGCAATACTTAAGATGAATGCAACTAAACATGGTAACTAACTAATAACAATCCCCCCAAACTCAAGTGAGGCATTGTCCTTAATGCATGCAACAAAGAAAAATAAAAATAAAAATAAAAATAAAATATAGAAAAGTAAAATGCAAACGAGGACTTACTCCGAGAGTTCATCATCGTGGATGATTAGTTTCCTTTTGGCCTGTGTCTTGATTCTTTTGCTTGAACCCGGTGGCTTCTTTCTTGTTGCCAATGGTGGAATCGATCCTCGTATGAGGGTGTCCTCATCGTCCTCTTCCTCAATGTCATTGGCCTTTCGCTTGGGCTTGGAGGACTCGATTGGTGTGGTCTTCGTTGGTGCAATGGAGGACTCATCCAAATCTAAAAAATCAGACAATGATTCAGTACGAGTTGATTCGGGCATAGGTGCTTTACCTTTGGCTTTTGCAGTGGTTGCCGGGGTGTCTTTAGCTTTTGTTATCGCGACATCTTCAGTGTTGGTTGTCGTGGCAACTGCTTGGGCAAGCGCAGTGTAGGTTGTCACGACATCATCTGTTGTGGTTGCCGTGGCAACTGCTTCATTGGTTGTTGTGGCGAGGATTTTGGCAAGAAAGATTGGGAACGGCACGCGGCTGTCCGGGTACTTTTCCAGGATGACTTGGGTGATGGCATTATTGTGATCCTTCATGTACCGCATGAACATTAGTTGCCAGTCTTCAATTTGCCTAAGGCGGTTCTCCAACGGTTGTAAGAGTGATTCAAGTTGACTTACGGTTGCTGGCCGAGTTGCCCGGGCTTCAGTTGCTTGGTCATTAAGAGTTGCCGAGGCGGCAGGAGTTGCCGCGGCAACTGAAGGCGTTGGGGATTTTACCAGTGCCTCTTCTATTAGCTTTCAGATTTTTTCTCGATTCCATCCAGACTTTGGTAGGGCCTTTTCATCAGTGGACTCACTTGGGACATGCATCTCCTTGCAAAGATTGGAAATTAAGCAAGGGAAGAAAAGAGAACCCTTTATTTTGTGCTATGTTGAGCGTAATAAGTGCTACGCAATTGTGCAAGTATACACGTCGCAAGTTATAGTATAAAAGATATCGTCTCCACAAGGATTGGTGCCACTTCAAGAATCTAATCTCTTGCACTGTAAAAAGTAAAAGAAAACACAAGTAGAAGATTATAGGAGTTTAAACTAACAACTAAACTAGAAAGCAATAAAGTAAAAGAATATATGAGATCAAATAGGAGAGATAGGCCAGGTTATCGTGAGTTGAGGTGTGATAGCCGATTGGATCGTCTTGGTAAAAGAGTGCAAGGACAACTTAGTTGCCGTGGCAACTTGCACAGCTGGTTTGCCTTGGCAACTAATCGATGGTTGCCTAGACGACTAGTTGGGCAACTACTTGGGCGTCTGGGCAGCAACTTCAAGGTTCGACAGAGCATTCTTCAATGGTTTCTTCTTATCCCTAAGTCGAAACTCTAGCTACTTGTGCATGCCTTGATAATTCATCCCTGCGTGAATCAAGGGTGAACAACAACCAATCTTACGCTCTTCTTAGCCGTTGAAATCCTTAACTTATTCCTAAACCGGATTAATCTTCACCATCAATAGATTGAATAAAGATTATATTCATTCGTTTCTTGAATCTAACTCTCCGATATTAGATAAATAGATGAATTAGCTTTGAATTTGATTTCAATTCTCAAAACTGTGGCACAAAGTATGATTGGCTTTTCATTTTTCGGAAAACTTAGGAGTTACTCGGAATCAACTATAATGCTTGTGAATGTGTGCGGAGTTGTGTTCAAGTTGATTTTTCGGATTCTATGCAAACAAGAGGTTTTCAAATTACTTACTTGGGTTCTTTTAACATGTTTTAACTAGAGCCGATTTTGGGCACCTCTAGTGTTTTGATTTTAGTTTTGTTAAGTTAATTAATTTATTAGACTAGAGTTGGTTTGGGCACCTCTAGAGATCAATTTTTAGCACATACTAGAGCCAATTTGGACACCTCTAGCGATCAATTTTTTAGCACATACTAGATCCATTTTCGGGCACCTCTAGCATTCATCAATTTTTATTCTAATCCCACAAATTTTTAACTATCAACCTAAGTTCGCTATAATTCCTTAAATCAATCAAGCCACAACAATGTTTCATCAAGTTTAGCATCATAGTAAGATTCTAAGTGTTTCCACGGTTATCCTAGAATAAAAAGTTCTATCAATTAAGTACATTGGCAAAGTCATCATCGGATATTCATCAAATCTAGGCAATTCTTGTTCCAACTAAAGGCATGGCAAGCAATTTATGTATCCTAAATGCAATACTTAAGATGAATGCAACTAAACATGGTAACTAACTAATAACAATCCCCCCAAACTCAAGTGAGGCATTGTCCTTAATGCATGCAACAAAGAAAAATAAAAATAAAAATAAAAATAAAATATAGAAAAGTAAAATGCAAACGAGGACTTACTCCGAGAGTTCATCATCGTGGATGATTAGTTTCCTTTTGGCCTGTGTCTTGATTCTTTTGCTTGAACCCGGTGGCTTCTTTCTTGTTGCCAATGGTGGAATCGATCCTCGTATGAGGTGTCCTCATCGTCCTCTTCCTCAATGTCATTGGCCTTTCGCTTGGGCTTGGAGGACTCGATTGGTGTGGTCTTCGTTGGTGCAATGGAGGACTCATCCAAATCTAAAAAATCAGACAATGATTCAGTACGAGTTGATTCGGGCATAGGTGCTTTACCTTTGGCTTTTGCAGTGGTTGCCGGGGTGTCTTTAGCTTTTGTTATCGCGACATCTTCAGTGTTGGTTGTCGTGGCAACTGCTTGGGCAAGCGCAGTGTAGGTTGTCACGACATCATCTGTTGTGGTTGCCGTGGCAACTGCTTCATTGGTTGTTGTGGCGAGGATTTTGGCAAGAAAGATTGGGAACGGCACGCGCGGCTGTCCGGGTACTTTTCCAGGATGACTTGGGTGATGGCATTATTGTGATCCTTCATGTACCGCATGAACATTAGTTGCCAGTCTTCAATTTGCCTAAGGCGGTTCTCCAACGGTTGTAAGAGTGATTCAAGTTGACTTACGGTTGCTGGCCGAGTTGCCCGGGCTTCAGTTGCTTGGTCATTAAGAGTTGCCGAGGCGGCAGGAGTTGCCGCGGCAACTGAAGGCGTTGGGGATTTTACCAGTGCCTCTTCTATTAGCTTTCAGATTTTTTCTCGATTCCATCCAGACTTTGGTAGGGCCTTTTCATCAGTGGACTCACTTGGGACATGCATCTCCTTGCAAAGATTGGAAATTAAGCAAGGGAAGAAAAGAGAACCCTTTATTTTGTGCTATGTTGAGCGTAATAAGTGCTACGCAATTGTGCAAGTATACACGTCGCAAGTTATAGTATAAAAGATATCGTCTCCACAAGGATTGGTGCCACTTCAAGAATCTAATCTCTTGCACTGTAAAAAGTAAAAGAAAACACAAGTAGAAGATTATAGGAGTTTAAACTAACAACTAAACTAGAAAGCAATAAAGTAAAAGAATATATGAGATCAAATAGGAGAGATAGGCCAGGTTATCGTGAGTTGAGGTGTGATAGCCGATTGGATCGTCTTGGTAAAAGAGTGCAAGGACAACTTAGTTGCCGTGGCAACTTGCACAGCTGGTTTGCCTTGGCAACTAATCGATGGTTGCCTAGACGACTAGTTGGGCAACTACTTGGGCGTCTGGGCAGCAACTTCAAGGTTCGACAGAGCATTCTTCAATGGTTTCTTCTTATCCCTAAGTCGAAACTCTAGCTACTTGTGCATGCCTTGATAATTCATCCCTGCGTGAATCAAGGGTGAACAACAACCAATCTTACGCTCTTCTTAGCCGTTGAAATCCTTAACTTATTCCTAAACCGGATTAATCTTCACCATCAATAGATTGAATAAAGATTATATTCATTCGTTTCTTGAATCTAACTCTCCCGATATTAGATAAATAGATGAATTTACGAGATCCTCTCCCAATTCACTCGCAAACAAGAATAAGAACAAAGAATGAATAAACCTTGAATAGAAAAGTGCAAACTCCTATTACCTAAACAAAATCCAATTGTTTCTCATAACCACAAAACACAATAACCTTAGCCAAATAGATTTAGTTCATGGCTAGGTTCCAAAGAAACATAAGATAAAGAATTCCTAGCATGAACCTAATTGCACAAGAAATAAAAAGATGAAGGATGGATGAAGCCTTCTTATTGAGATCTCCCCCTTGAAGCTTGTCAAAAATTCTCTCTACTCTCTCATTGGAGTTGACGGCATGGCCTCTAATTTATAGGGATAGGTCAAAGTCCTTCTTTGAGGAGGAAGTTAAGTTGGAGATAAATTATCTTTAAATAATATAATTCTTTATTATAATTATATTCCTTCTAGAACTTCTCTTATCTTCTTGGAATTTAATTCTTCTTTAACCTCTTCATGGAAATCAAACTCCTTTGGGATTTAGCTTTGCTCCACGTCATCTTGGGCTTGTCTAGTCATCAATTTCGACTACCATATCACCTTATTCTTTGTTGACAATTGCCCTGGCAACTGGCTCAGTGTCTCCTTCATGCATTGCCCTGGCAACTAGCTCGGCATCTCCTTCATGCATTGCCCTGACAACTAGCTATAGCCTTGCTTTGGCAAGTGATTCTGCACATACACACAAAACACACCAAAGCAGCATCTTTTCCCACAAAAACAACCAAGCTATGCAATCAAGCTCAACGATGGAAGGAAAAATGGATTAATGCATGAATGACTAATTATGCAACTAATATGAGCCTAAGTCTAACAATAATATGAGTAAAAAGGGTAAGAAAACAGTACTTTTGAACACTTATCATGCTACATACAAAAATCTCATCACAAATAATTTTCCAATGTTAATGATGAGATTATGCAAGATAGAATGTATGAGCAAAAGACGAGGTGTATCAATGGTGG
Source organism: Hibiscus mutabilis (assembly GCA_019671005.1). NCBI lineage: Eukaryota > Viridiplantae > Streptophyta > Magnoliopsida > Malvales > Malvaceae > Hibiscus > Hibiscus mutabilis. The sequence continues at coordinate 20,074,864 of CM033733.1, read as the reverse complement.
TATTGTGTGTTGTGGGCATTAAATAAGTTTTAACAAACTTATTCCATAATTTTTCCTCAGGTTTAAGCCGAAGGCAATTTATCGTGCCCTTGTATTTACCGTCGTTCCAATGAGTTCCTGGTAGAGTGAGTTCTTGAAGCACCTTGTCGAGTTGCTTGGGCGTGAGTTGATCAACAAAGGCTTGATGCTCGTCCTTCTCAACGTAGAGCCCGTAAAAGGTGTTGATGCTTTTTGGGCTTATGAGTATAGCCTTGTCACGAACAAAAACATAAGGATTATCCGGGTTAGGTGAGTGAGCATAGAATTCTCTTACCCATGAGATGTTACCCGGTTCCGATTGATTGCAAAAGATTTGCCACTTTTGATGAGCAATCCTTTGGAATATGAATGGTTCAAGGCCGAAATCTTGATGAGAGTTGGAGTATTCGAAGCCTTGTTCTTCGCAAATCTTCCAGCTTTCAAACTTGGAGTGAAATCTCTCTTGAACCACCTGTGTAGCAAAATTCTTGTATCTTGGTTCTTTGGAGGAACTTGGATGAACCAAAAATTTGATTTTGGATGCCAAGGATGATCTTGGTTGTGAGTTTGGTAGAAACAAAGAAAATAAAGCAAAAGAAACTAAATAGTTGCAAGATGAAAAGTAGGAATAGGTTTCTTGGAAGTTAAGGGTGATGGGTTAAATAGAAAAGATAGGTAGTAAATATGGTGGGTGGGATTAATTGGAAAGAAAGAAAACAAGGGTTTTGATTGGGGGAACGGGACGGCTAGGGGATTTGGGGAAGGGGGAGGGTTTGTCCGGCTATGTAGGGTAAATTGGAGGCTTAATATAAGCATTAGATTTAGCCCATTAGTTTCCTTGTTGAAGAAGCTTCCTTCTTGAATCAAATTCCTCTTTATCTTGAACTCTTTTCCTACAATTCAAAAACAAATAAAATAAAGATTAAAATTAAAGATAAACTAATAAAAGAAAATAAATAAAGATGTGCAAAGAAATTCTTAAACTTAAAATTTAAAAACAATTAGATAAATATGAAAGAAAGATATAGTCTTAATCTTAAAGAAAATAAATAAATTTATCCTGAAAAGAAAAATAATCAAAATTAAAAAAATAAAAATAAAAAATAATTAAATAGTTCGAAAAAATAAAAATAAAAAGAAAATATCGAAAGTAGAACATGCTCATGCATCTCCTAAGGTGACTAGTTCTTTGTTACGTTCCACATGGGCACCGTTGTAGTGCTTCAATCTTTGTCCGTTAACTTTGAATTCATGTTCGTTAGTGATGGACTTGATTATCACGGCACCATGGGAGAATGGTTTGACAACTTCAAATGGTCCCGACCATCTTGATTTTAGTTTTCCAGGGAAAAGTTTCAGCTAAGAATTAAATAAGAGAACTAGTTGCACTGGCGTGAATTGCCGCGGCAATAGTTTCTTGTCATGCCATTGCTTTGTTTTCTCCTTGTAGATTCGTTCATTGTTATAGGCGAGTGCACAGAATTCTTCTATCTCGTTGAGGTCCAACAAACGCATTTGTCTGGCACTTTCCCAATCATATTCACGGTCTTGATTGCCCAATATGCCTTGTGTTCGATTTCCACCGGTAGATGACATGTTTTGCCATAGACAAGTCGGAAGGGAGACATACCTAAGGGTGTTTTGAATGCAGCACGATATGCCCAAAGTGCATCATCTAGTCTTACTGACCAATCCTTCCTAGAAGGATTTACAACTTTCTTGAGTATACCCTTCAATTCCCGGTTGGAAATTTCTGCTTGCCCATTGGTTTGTGGGTGATATGCCATGGCAATCTTGTGAGATACACCAAAGCGTTGTAACATCTTGGCGATGAGTTTGTTGTCGAAGTGCTTTCCTTCATCACTGATAATTGCTCTCGGTATCCCAAACCGTGTAAATATATTTTTTTTGTAAGAATCGTTGCACAGTCTTGGAATCGTTGGCGGGAACTACAGCTGCCTCAACCCATTTAGACGCGTAGTCGACGACAAGTAGAATATAGAGGTTGCCAAATAAAGATGGGAAAGGTCCCATAAAATCGATCCCCCATACATAGAACAATTCCACCTCGAGGATGTTTTGGAGCGGCATCTCATGTCGTCTAGAGATCACATTGCTTGTAAAACTCTTGGGCATCTTTGTACAGTGTTGGCCAATACAAACCGGATTGCAAAACTTTGGCCATGGTACGTGTTCCTCTAAAATGTCCTCCATAGGGTAAAGAATGGTATTGTCGGAGTACATTTTGTTGCTCCTCTTTAGGGACACATCGGCGTATAACCTGATATGCACATTGTTTAAACAAAAGAGGCTCATCCCAAAAGTAATGCTTAGCATCATGGCGGAACCGCTTCTTCCCTTGGTGAGTAAGGCCATAAGGTAAAATACCACAAACAAAAAAATTAACCAAATCTGCGTAATAGGGTATTGTCGAGGCATCCATGGTTACCGTGGCAACTACTTCCGTGGTTGCCGAGGCATGCGCGTCTAGAGTTGCTGCGACATGCGCGTCAAGGGTTACCGAGGCATACGGGTCTGGAGTTATCGAGACGTGCACGTCAAGGGTTACCGAGGCATGCGCGTCAAGAGTTGCCGAGGTATCGAGGCATGCGCATCCATGGTTGTCGAGGCATCAGGGGTTACCGATGCATGCACATCCATGGTTGCCGAGGCAACTAACAGTTGCTCATCCGGGAATGTATCGCATATCTCTAAATCTGCGTCCTCATCCCTATTGCGTTCTAAGTGTGATAAGTGATCAGCGACTTGATTTTCTGTTCCTTTCCTATCCTTAATTTCAATGTCAAACTCTTGTAAAAGAAATATCCAACGAATCAAATAAGGTTTGGCATCCTTTTTAGCAAATAGATACTTAATTGTCGAATGGTCCGTATGGACAATTACCTTTGTACCAATCAAATAGGATCAAAACTTGTCAAATGTGAAAACTACGGCTAGTAACTCTTTCTTCGTTGTTGTGTAATTTACTTTAGTGCTATTAAGAGTTTTACTAGCATAGTATATCACATGAAAGGTCTTACCTGTGCGTTGGCCTAGGACTGCTCCTACCGCAAAATCACTTGCATCACACATGAGCTTAAAAGGTAGCGTCCAATCGGGTGGAATGACAATGGGTGCAAAGGTAAGCTTTTTCTTTAGGGTTTCGAATGCTTGGGCGCAAGAATCATCAAAATTGAAGACTTTATCCTTGGCTATGTCTACTTTGATTCCCTTGGATGAAATCTTGTGGCTGAGCACTATTTCTTCATCTACCATAAAATGGCACTTCTTCCAATTAAGGACTAAATTGGTTTCTTCACATCTTGCCAACACCTTCTCTAAATTACCGAGACAACTGTCGAAGTCATTACCAAAAATGGAAAAATCATCCATGAAGATCTCAAGAAAGTCTTCGACCATGTGTGAAAAGAGTGCCATCATGCATCTTTGGAAGGTTGCTAGGGCATTACACAATCTGAACAACATCCTTCGGAAAGCATAAGTACCGTATGGGCATGTGAAGGTTATCTTTTCTTGATCTTCTGGTGCTATGGCAATTTGATTGTAACCTGAATAACCATCAAGAAAATAATAAAAGGGTTTACCTGCAAGACGGTCAAGCATTTGATCAATAAAGGGTAAGGGGAAGTGATCTTTCCTAGTGGCTTTGTTTAGCTTTCGGTAATCCATACAAACCCTCCAATCGGTCACATTCTTGGTTGGAATGAGTCATTGTTTTCATTACTTACCACCGTTATACCTCCCTTTTTCGCTACACATTGTACTAGACTTACCCATTTACTATCAGACATAGGGTATATGATGTCGGCGTCAAGCCACTTGATGATTTCTTTCATTACAACCCCTTTCATGGCATGATTCAGTCTCCTCTGGGCCTCAATCGAAGGTTTGTGATCATCATCCAACAAAATCTTATTCATGCACACTGTCGGGCTAATTCCCTTCAAGTCGGCAATTGTCCACCCTATTACCTTCTTGTGTAGCATCAACATGTTGATCAGCTTCTTTTCCTGATCAAGCTGTAACTTAGAGGAAATAATTACAGGCAATGTATTATCGGTTCCCAAGTAAGCATATTTTAGTTGCCCTGGCAACTGTTTCAACTCAAGAATCGGTGGTTGTTCAATGGAGGGCTTTTTGAGTTTACCTTCCTTACCTGAGTAATCTAGTGGTTCAAAGTATGTACTTGGTCGATTGACTAACCAATTTGCCTCTTCTTGTTGTTCCTCATCAATCGGTTCTTCATACTCCTCAGGTTCCTCTTGATCGGCAATGTAGTTGTCGAGGTAACTAAATTCCTCATCAAAGTCAAACTCTGCCGTGGCATGAAGAAGTTGGCATTCTTTCAGATCATCGGCATGCCTTAGTGTTTGGAACACATTTAGTTTAACTTGCTGGTCATTCACCCTCATTGTGAGTTCTCCCTTTTCAACATCGATCAAGGTTCGCCCTGTCGCTAGGAAGGGTATCCCAAGAATGATAGGTGCATGTTCATCTGATTCACAATCCAAAACAATAAAGTCAGCGAGAAAAATAAATTTATCAACTTTTACCAGTATGTCTTCGATTTTTCCCTCTGGATGCACATAGGATCTATCAGCTAGCTGTAGCATAACTGTTGTAGGTCTTGCCTTCCCGATTCCTAGTTTCTAGAAAACGGATTTAGGCATCAAGTTTATGTTTCTTCCAAGGTCACATAATGCTTTCCTGACATAGTGGTTTCCGATGGAACAAGGTATTGTGAAACTTCTAGGATCTTTCAACTTGGGTGGCATGCGATTGTGCAACATGGCCATGCATCCCTCTGTTGCGGCAACTGTTTCAAACTCTCCTAGCCTTGTTCTCTTGGACACAATGTCCTTAACAAACTTGTCATAGTTCGGCATTTGTTCAATTGCTTCAACCAATGGCAAGTTGATTTGGACTTGCTTTAGGATATCAAGAAACTTCTTGAATTGATATTCTTGCTTTTGTCGCTTCAACCTTTGTGGTAATGGTGGTGGAAGTCGGATATCTTCGATCCTTTCATTGGTCTAGAACCTGATTGACGACATTATCGGGGGCAATTGGAGTTGCCGAGGAATCGTCAATTGGGGTTACCGTGGCGTACCTATCGCTGGTTGCTGCGGCAATTCCTGGTTCAACATCTGAGGTTTTGCTGCTGAGTTCATCTTGTTCTTTTTGTGGAGTTTTGTTTGATGAGCGAGCTTGAGCCTCTTTAAGTTGTTGGCCACTTCTAGTGGTGATCGCCTTACATTGCTCATGGCCAGTTCCTCTTGAGACTTCAGTATAGCTAGGTAAACCTCATTGCAGTCTAATATTCAGGTTTTGAGCAAATTGTCCAACTTGATTTTCCAATGATTTGATTGCCGCCTCTTGGTTTTGCAATCTCATCTCGGTCCTGTTAATAAAAGCATCAGTTCTTTTTATGAAGTTAGTATTCTCAGCCATATAAGATTCAGTTTTCAACATTAAAGCATTGAGAGAATTTTCCAAAGAACTAGATGTTATCGGTTGTTGCTATGGCAACTGTTGCCGTGGCATATTCTGCTGGAATCCCGATGCTTGTGCATTATGATTGTTCTGGTTTAGAGCATTGTTGGGATTACTCCATGAAAAATTCGGGTGCTTCTTCCAAGCTGGATTATATGTGTTGGACACTACATTGTTGTTCCGGTTGTAATTCCCCATATAAAAGCTGGATTCTGCATACATTCAGAAGAATTATGGTTACCACCACATAACTTACAAAAGGAATCTACTACCTTGACCTTATGTGTGCTGTTTTGTTTTTGCATGTTATGGACCATCTTGGTTAGAGTGGCCAATTGTGCCGAGATTGAATCTGATGATCCCAGTTCATGTATTGTGGCTTGGCGTCTAACTCCTCCTCTTCTAGCAAATGGGAACTGATAATCATTCTTGGCAAGCCTGTTCAGAATTTGCATTGCTTCTTCTGGTGACTTGTCTAGGAGTATGCCGTTTGCCGAGGCATCTAGCATCATCCTTGTTGGTGTATTCACAGCGTTATAAAACATTGTTACTTGTGTCCACACTGGGAATCTGTGCAGGGGCATTTATGTAGAAGTTCTCTATATCGCTCCCAAGCCTCGTACATGGATTCATCATCTACCTACCGAAAAGAAGTAATTTCGTTACGAAGCTTATCAGTCAAATTTGTAGGATTAAATCGAGGAAGGAAATCACGACAAAGATCGGTCCAAGATCCTATTGATCCGGCAGGAATACTATTCAACCATGCTTTTGCCCTATCCTTCGGTGAATAGGGGAATAATCTTAGCCGTAAAACATCTGGGGTGACTCCTTGTATTTTGAATGAATTACAAATCTCGAGGAAAGATTTAAAATGTTGTCGTGCATCTTCAATTGCTGAGCCGCCAAATTGACCAATTGTGTTGATCATATTGAACATCACTGGTTTCAACTCAAAGTGGTCAGCTTCAATTTCAGGTGTGACAACTCCTGGATTAAGTCCTTCAAGATAGTCTCGAATAGTTCTGTTTCGTGCAAGAATCGCTCCTCCTGCTGGAACATCCTGATTCATATTACCGTCTTGATTAGCCATTGCTACTCTTAATCTTTGTCTGAGTCTTTGCAAGATTCATTCGATTTCTGGATCAAAGGGATATTCTGGTGTAATCGGTCTCGCCCTAGTCATATACCAATGCAAAACCAAAGTTTGTTAACCCTTTGAATCTTAAACAATAAAAATAAAAAGTGCAAGAAAATAAAAACAAAGTTTCTATTGCCAGTCCCCGGTAACGGCGCCAAAAACTTGTTGCGCGTAATAAGTACTCCGCAATTATGCAAGTATACACGTCGCAAGTTATAGTATAAAAGATATAGTCTCTACAAGGGTTGGTGCCACTTCAAGAATCTAATCTCTTGCATTGTAAAAAGTAAAAGAACAAAAGTAGAAGATCGTAGGAGTTTAACTAACAACTAAACTAGAAAGCAATAAAGTAAAAGAAGATGTAATCAAATGAGAGAGAATAGGCAAGGTTATCGTGAGTTGAGGTGTAATAGCCAATTGGATCGTCTCGGTAAAAGAGTGCAAGGGCAACTCAGTTGCCGTGGCAACTTGCACAGCGGGGTTGCCTTGGCAACTAATCGACGGTTTCCTGGGTAACTGTTTGGGCGGCTAGACAACAACTTCAAGGTTCAGCGGAGCGTTCTTCAATGGTTTCCTCTTATCCCTAAGGCGAAACTCTAGCTAATTGCGCATGCCTTGATAATACATCCCTGCGTGAATCAAGGGTGAACAACAACCAATCTTGCGCTCCTCTTAGCCGTTGAAATCCTTAACTTATTCCTAAACCGGGATAATCTTCACCATCAATATATTGAATAAAGACCATACTCATTCGTTTCTTGAATCTAACTCTCCCGATATTAGATAAATAGATGAAGTTACGAGATCCTGTCCCAAATCACTCGCAAACAAGAATAAAAATCAAGAATGAGTAAACCTTGAATTGAAAGTGCAAACTCTTATTACCTAAACAAAATCCAATTGTTTCTCACAACCACAAAACATAATAACCTTAGCCAAATAGATTTAGTTCATGGCTAGGTTCCAAAGAAACACAAAACAAAGAATCCCTAACATAAACCTAATCGAACAAGAAACAAAAATATGAAGAATGGTTGAAAGTCCTTGTCGGAATCTCTCCCCTTTGCTCTCCTTGGAGTTGACAGCTTGGTCTCCTTTAAATAGGAGATGGCTAGGTCAAAGTCTATCTTGAGGAAGAAGTTAAGTTAGAATTAAATACTTTAAAAGAATATAATTCTTTATTATATTTAAATTCCTTCTAGATCTTCTCCTAACGTCTTGGGATTTAATTTCTCTTTAACCTCTTCATGGAAATCAAACTCCTTTGGGATTTAACTTTTCTCCACGTCATCTTGGGCTTATCTAGTCATCAATTTCGACTTCCATGTCATCTTATCCTTTATCCACAATTGCCCTGGCAACTAGCTCGGCATCTCCTTCATGCATTGCCCTGGCAACTGCGTCGACATCTCCTTCATGCACTGCCCTGGCAACTGGTTCTAGCCTTGTTTAGGCAAGTGATTCTGCACACACACAAAAACAACTATCGGCAGCACCCTTTTTCCACAAAATTAAGAAAAATATGGAATTAAGCTTGTCCACCAAGGAAGCAATGCAAACATGCATGAATGGCTAATAATGCAACTAATGTGAGCCTAAGTCTAGCAATAATATGAAAAAAAAGGTGAATAAAATAGTACTTTTAGACACTTAACATATATTATATAAAAATGTAGAATCGTATAAAACTGACTTATCAAAGTCATTCCTCTGTCATGTAACAGTGCAATACAGTTTCTGCAAAATGGCAAGCGAGTCCCAATTACAATTTATATCATATCATCAAACCTTTATTTTATTAATCAAATATACGTTAAGCTTTTTAACTTAACTGCCTGCATAAATGCATTTCATGTATTATAGACCGAAGTACAATATAATGTGATACTTTGGTACATGAGTCATCATAATCGACACCATAGCGTCTGATGTCAACACCGTAGCGTCTGATGTCAACACCGAGGTGTCTAAACAACACCACAGTGTCTGCAAGCCATAGTGTCTGATGTCAACACTGAAGTGTCTAAACAACACCGTAGTGTGTGCAACGCCATAGCGTCTGAATGTCAACACCGAAGTGTCTAAACAACATTATAGTGTCTGCAACGCCGTAGCGTCTGATGTCAACACCGAAGTGCCTAAACGCCGTAGCATCTGATTGTTAACACCGAAGTGTCTAAACAACACCGTAGTGTCTACAACGACATAGCGTCTGATTTTAACACCAAATTGTCTAAACAACACCATAGTGTCTGCAATGCCATAGCGTCTGATTGTCAACACTGAAGTGTCTAAACAACACCGTAGCATCTAATGTCAACACTGAAGTGTCTAAACAACACCGTAGTGTCTGAAGTCAACACTGAAGTGTCTGGAACGCACCGTAGTGCTGGAATGCAGCTGCTAAGACTCTATGAATATCTAATTATACCAAAGACTCTCACATTGGTACTCGGGCATAACAATAAAATATTTTTCATATTCAATATCCAATCCATCAATACTATCATCCATAATTATTTAATGGGCAGTTCATACCCAAAATCTAAAAGTTTGATTTATCTTAGATAAATCAATAAACTATGACAATGTATCATACATGTCACATTATTAATTCATAACATTCATACAATTATTAATTAACATGCATTTTAATTAGTATCAAGGTCGACTTGTCGCAAGTCGTCCTATTTGTAACATGCCATACATACATATAATGCACTCACCTTGGCCACTTAACACGATGCCTCACTAAGTCCTAGTTCGATCATTTCTTTCATAGTACCTCGATCCTTCTCTAAATCAGACTTGACTCCATTAATCATATACATAAAATAAAATATTTGTTAGATTCAAATCTAACAATACCTTAAATATGATGTTTAACATAATCATTTGAAAATAAAATTTTCAATTATTTTCCTTTCTTCCTTATACTGTTTGAAAACTCATTATGGTCCTTAGTGACCAATTTGAACTTCCATTAACTCTTCAGAGCTTGCTAACTAACATTTAAATACATAATGTTTCAAATTCCATTTTTTTGACAGATTGCGCTACCTTCAAAGATTTACTTGTACAGGGTAGAATTCATACTGGGTCTCAATTTCCTTTTTACCGAAGAAACTAGATTCGATAACGGTTCTAACGGTCCATGTCATTTCAATCGATTTAAATTTATCCCGATCTTTTTAAAGTCCAAATATTCATAAAATGATATTTTATGACTCTTATAAGATCCATGGAACTATCTCTGAAATTTTGGCTAGATCCAATTATCAGAATATTTTTTCGAACTTTATCATTTTATAGCCATTAATACAAACTTCGTACGAAAAATCTGAGAAACACGGAAACGTCATTCTTGGGGGAAAACTATTCATTTAAGGGGTTAAAATACATAACTTTTGAAAATTGCACTTTGATCCCTAAACTTTTCCAAAGTTTATACTTTAGCCACAAAACTTTCAAAATTTACTTTTAGGTCACTAGCTAAAATTTGGGATATTACAATTCTCTCCCCCTTAAGAAAATTCTTCTTCAAAATTTTCAACACGTACCTGGTTCAAAAAGGTGAGGAAATTGCTTTCTCATATCTTCTTTTTTTTCCCAAGTCGTTTCCTCAACTTTACGATTTCGTCAAAGAACTTTAACAAGCGAAATTGAATTATTTCCTTAGTTCTTTGACTCCATGTTTTATCATCTTTACCTTATCTTTAACTTATTTAATTTTCTTAGGGCCAACTACATCTCGATCCTTTGAATGCAATCACACATGCCTTGAACATATCCTCCAAACTCTGAATAGTTCGCTCTGATTGTCCATTTGTTTGAAGATGAAAAGTTATGCTAATATTCAGTATCCAAGGCTCTATGTAAAGACTTCCAAAATTTTAAAGTAAACGTCGGATCTCTGTTAGATACTATCGAGGCTGGTACTCCATGTAGTCGAAGTATTTCTTTAATATAAAACTCAGCATACTTATCCCTAGAGTAATCTGTTCGAACATGCATAAAGTGTGCTAACTTAGTCAATCTATTAACAATCACCCAGATTGAATCCTTCTTATTCGATATCAAATATAGTCCTAATACAAAATCCATCGTCACTCGTTCTCATTTCCATTGAGAAATGGAAATCAATTACGATAACTGAGAAGGTACCTGAAGTTCTGTTTTTACTTGTTGACATGTCAGATATTTCGAAACAAACTCAGTTATAACTATTTTCATTCCTGGCCACCAATATTGACTCTTTAAATCTTGATACATCTGATTTCCACCTGGATGTATAATCAAAGGACTATAACGTACCTCGAAGATAAGTTGTTTCTTCAATTCTTCACCGTTTGAAAAATAGATTTTTTTTCTTCGATAATACAAGCATCCATCATATTAACTTCAAAGTCTTCGGTTTCACATTCTTCCACGTATTTGAACCTTAACAAACACTTCTCATCTTTTCTCTAAAAATCTTTTATTCAATCTAATAAAGTAGACTTTATTCTTAACTCAGAAATCAAAGCGCCATATTCTTTTAATGCTAGTCTCGCATTCATAGCTCTTAAGGCAACAAATGTCTTTCGACTGAAGGCGTTAGCTACCACATTAGCTTTTCCTGAATGATAGTCCATGATCACATCATCATCCTTAAGAAGCTCGATCCACCTTCTTTGCCTCAAGTTCAAGTCCTTTTTAGTTAATAGATACTTTAAACTTCTATAATATCTGTAAATATAGCATCATTTACCATATAAATAATGACGCTATATCTTTAAAGCACACACAACCATTGACAGCTCCAAATCATGAGTAGGATAATTCCTATCATGCTTCTTAAGTTGTCTCGAAGCATAGGCCACTACTTTTCCTTCATAGTTAAGTACACTTCCCAAACCTTTATGAGAAGCATCGTTATAAACCATATTATTTTTGCCCAATTCTGGTTGTACTAATATAGGGCTTCGACTAATATCTTCTTTAATGTCTCAAAGTTTTATTGGCACTTATCTGTCCAACAGAATGGCATATCTTTCCTCAATAGCTTGGTCAGTGGGGAGGCAATCATCGAGAAATTCTTTACAAACTTTCGATAATAACCAACAAGTCCCAAGAAACTTTGAACCTCGAAAACATTCTTCAGAGGTTCCCATTCAAATATAGTTGGTACTTTCTTAGGATTTACTCTTATCTCTTCTGCCAAAACCACATGACCAAGAAAAGCAACTTTCGGCAACCAAGATTTACACTTTGACAGCTTAGCATATAACTTCTTTTCTTGAAGAGTCTAGAGAACAATGTGAAGATAGGCATCATGTTCTTCCTTTGTCTTCGAATTGAATATCTTTTCCTTTCAAGTCTGCATAAGACTTTTGTCGATCATTAGTCTTTTTAAGATTATCTTGTATAATCTTTACTTTTTCTTCCATTTCTTGTAATAGATCTGACTTAATTAATTTATGATCTTCAACTCATACCAATTTAATAGTGATTTACACTTTCGACCATAGAGAGCTTCGTAGGGTACCATCTGTATACTTTCTTGATAATTGTTATTATAAGCAATTTCTACTAATGGCATATATCTTTTCAATGATCTCGAACTCAATTATACAAGATCATAACATATCCTCAAGAAATCTTTCACAGACCTTCGATCATAACCAATAAGTCTTAAGAAACTGCGAACCTCTGTAATATTTTTCGGAATTTTCCCACTCCATACTATACTATATATTTTTAGGATCGACTCAGGTCCCTACAATTAAAGTAATATGACTTAAGAAAACCATTTTTAATAACCAAAACTCACTTAAAGTCTTTCTAGTTCAGGTTAATTGATAATCCTGATAGAAAATATATCATTTCCCTTTTCTTATTTCCTATTATAAATAATCACTACATGGTCGTAAAGAACAACCTTCCTTCTTTACGAATAATTTTGGAGCTTCTCATAATAACACACTGGATTGATCATAACTCCAGTCTAACAATTCTTACAGCTGAGCTTTCAGCTCTTTTAATTCCTTCTAGGAAATTTTCCAGGTCACTTCCATTGTAAGTACTACTCCGTAGCATTAGTCCACCCAAATACAAACATGTTCCCTTAGTAACAATATTACTTCTTTTGACTTTTCAATTTCATATCTTTCAGACCTTCCAATATGGTTTTTATCATCCTTTAACTTCAAATAAATAGTCATCAATTCACATTTACTATAAAATTTAGGGCAGTCAGAAACTTAAACTTTTAACAATCAATGTCCTAACAAATACATATACTAGAGGTTAAAACCTCTCATGTATTTCTTCTAATATCTAAAATAGTATTCTCTGGTCTTGTGCTTGAGCTCCCTACTGCACAAGTAGCTCAGCCAAGTTAGAAGTCGAGAACAGTACATACTTTACTTCATTTACACTACTACTGGTCTCTTTCTGACCCCCAAGCATTTATATTTCTCAAGTAAAGATACTTCTTCTTCTTCTTACTTCTTCATATCCGAATATCTTAATTTATCAAAGATATTCTTAACATCATTTAATCATAAACTTACAGTCCTACGACTGTCTTTTACCTTGAAATGTGAGCCCTTGCTATCTAAATTTCTTTGTAACTTATGATGTTATAAACATAAGTGCATATATAGATGTTAAGGACTAACATCTTGTAATTACTACATCAACTCCTTACAATGCAGATAACTCAACCCAAAATGAAGTTGATTACAATACTTATTTCACTTCATTGTACTCGCTATGGGTCATTTATTGACCTCTGAGATTCGTCGATTGACGAAATTCGGTAGTGTCTTACTTTCCTTACTATAATCTTATTTTATCCTATACTAATGATGAGCAACATCAAATCATACAATCAACATATTAGTAATATGACATTCTAGGGGCATGTATTTACTGACAAACTTATAACAAACTTGGTTTAGCATCCAGAACCGGATAAACATGTAGCTGTGATACCACTAAATGTAACACCCTTAACATATGCTCATAGTACGAATACACATTAAGGATGTCACAATATTATTTAACAGATTTCTAGACTTGTAAATTTTTTTAGAAGATCTGACATAAAGCTAGTTTATAAAATAACCCTTTTTCGACTTTGAAGTATTATTGACCTATTTGCATATTGCTAGTTTTGACCCTGAATTGATTTATAAAACATGTTAATCAATTATTAAAATAAGTATATAACTCAGGATGAAGACTAGGTATACTGACTAAGCCCTTTCTTAAATTTTCAAATCATTGCGTGATAAACAATAATTAAAAATTTTACCTTTAAAACAACTAACGAATAAATTGATACATGCCCACTAGAGAATATCATAAATTAGAATGTCTTACTGATGTTTGGAAGATTGCAGCTTGATTAACATACTTGACTCCTCTTCCGGTAAGTATCCAATAACCTACGTGTGAAACAGCACACGCTAAATATTCACTTAGTGAGGCAACTATAATTTAAAATAAAGCATTTCAATGTATAGAAATAACAAAAATAAACAAATTACTGTGTATATTATATAAAAATATAGAATCGTATAAAATTGACTTATCAAAGTCATTTCTCTGTCATGTAACAGTGCAATACAGTTCCTGCAAAATGGCAAGCGAGTCCCAATTGCAGTTTATATCATATCATCAAACCTTTATTTTATTAATCAAATATATGTTAAGCTTTTTAACTTAACTGCCTGCATAAATGCATTTCATGTATTATAGCCCGAAGTACAATATAATGTGATACTTTGGTACACGAGTCATCATAACCGACACCATAGTGTCTACAACGCCGTAGCGTCTGATGTCAACACCGAGGTGTCTAAAAAACACCATAGTGTCTGCAACGCCGTAGTGTCTGATGTCAACACCGAAGTGTCCAAACAACACCGTAGTGTCTGCAATGTCGTAGCGTCTGATTGTCAACACCAAAGTTTCTAAACAACATCGTAGTGTCTGCAATGTTGTAGCGTCTGATGTCAACACCGAAGTGCCTAAACAACATCGTAGTGTCTGCAACGCCGTAGCGTCTGATTGTCAACACTGAAGTATCTAAACAACTCTGCAACGCCGTAGTATCTGATGTCAACACCGAAGTGTCTGCAACGCCGTAGCGTCTAATTGTAAACACCAAAGTGTCTAAACAACACCGTAGTGTCTGTAACGTCGTAGCGTCTGATTGTCAACACTGAAGTGTCTAAACAACACCGCAGCGTCTGATGTCAACACTGAAGTGTCTAAATAACACCGTAGTGTCTGAAGTCAACACCGAAGTGTCTAGAACGCACTGTAGTGCTGGAACGCAGTTGCTAATACTCTATGGATATCCAATTATACCAAAGACTCACACTGGTACTCAGGCTTAACAATATAATATTTTTCACATTCAATATCCAATCCATCAATACTATCATCCATAATTATTTAATGGGCAGTTCATACCCAAAATATAAAAGTTTGATTTATCTTAGATAAATCTATAAACTATGACAATGTATCATACATGTCACATTATTAATTCATAACATTCATACAATTATTAATTAACATGCATTTTAATTAATATCAAGGTCGACTTGTCGCAAGTCGTTCTATTTGTAACATGCCATACATACATATAATGCACTCACCTTGGCCACTTAACACGATGCCTCACTAAGACCTAGTTCGATCCTTTCTTTCATAGTACCTTGAACCTTCTATGAACCAAACTTGACTCCATTAATCACATACATACAATAAAATATTTGTTAGATTCAAATCTAACAAAACCTTAAACATGTTGTTTAACATAATCATTTCAAAATAAAATTTTCAATTAGTTTCCTTTCTTCCTTATACTGTTCGAAAACTCATTATGGTCCTTAGTGACCAATTTGAACTTCCATTAACTCTTCCGAGCTTGCTAACTAACATTTAAATACAAAATGTTTCAAATTCTATTTTTTTGACATATTGCGCTACCTTCAAAGATTTACTTGTACATGGTATAATACATACTGGATCACAATTTCCTTTCTACCAAAGAAACTAGATTTGATAACGATTCTAACGATATAAGCCACATAAATTAATAAAATCTACAAAAATTATAAAAATTCCTTACATTCACGTTACATAGCTGTCTAGGCAGAAACTACTCTGTAATTTTTCTGACCTTCATTCGATTAAAAATTCATATCTTTTAATTCGAAACTAGAAATCAGTTTCCGTTTGTTGAAACAAAACTAGACTAACAAATCTTTATTACGGTATAAAATTCATCATCTAACCATTTTTGTACAATTTATGGCGAATTTTAAAACTTATTGTCATAATTCAAATTCCAACATAACTTTCCATGAATAACTTCTAATTTACACCAATTGCTCCTTATTTCTCTACTTGTCAATTTAGTCCCATCACTTTACTTCAAATGGCTAGAATAAAGCTTGTATTCATATGTTCGCTTTACATCCTTCATTAAAATCAGATTAAACCTTTACTCCTCTAATTTCTCTTGATTTGTCAAAATGGTCATCAAATTTACAATATAAGGATTCAAGCTTCTTATCTTTGCAAATTAGTCATCAAAATCAACATTACTACCTTAATTCCATCATTTTAACTAAAAATCAGATTTACTCCTTCTACATATCCTCTTTGCCGAATAGACCATTCAAGTTTGACAAATTGTCAAAATAGTCACTAATGCGATTAATCATCGGTTTAGCATTCTAACTTCATTTTCATGTCTCTAACATCATTAATAATATAGATACACATCAAATTCATAAAAATCAGATCTGGTCCCTTAGTTTTAAAGCTTTCCGAAATGGTCCCTATGTATTTAACTTAGGGTTTTGCATCCAAACAACAAATCAAGCTTACTAGATCATTAATCCAACATCACAAACCCTAAGTTAGACTTGAATCCATAAACCCTAATCTTCTCTATACAAATCAAAATATTTAGGATTTAAATCCCAACTCAATAACATGATTCTAACATCATACAAGCATGATTCTAACTATTCATAAAATCATAAAAGCCCCAATTTGTTCATAAACCCTAATTTCTTCCTCATATCAAATCTCATCAACCAAGAAAGTATTCTATGAATTATTTACATCAAAATATAGAGCTCGAAGAGTATAACAACTTTGTAGTTTAAAAGATTACCTGAAAACCGAGATTCGAGGCTTAAATCGAGCTTGTAAATTTTTTTTCTTTTTCTCTTCACCACGGTTTTGGAGGGTATTTGGCTGATAATTACTTCATATTTCATGTATTAAATACACTTGTATTATGAAAAAAATGAATTTTTAATTCAATAAATTCCACTTTCTAAAAATACCCTCAAACTAAATCTATATTTCTAATTTGCCGTTTTGTAACATTCCAACTAGACTTAGTTGGATTCTAATCAACCACTATTCATCAATAAAAGAAATCTCAAAATTCCTTCCATGTCCCTTTTGGGAAAAATGACCAAAATGCCCTTTATCGATCAACTTATTCACAAAATAGTCATTCCATGTCATTTCAATCGATTTAAATTTTTCCCGATCTTTTTAACATCCAAATATTCATAAAATGATATTTTATGACTCTTCTAAGATCCATGGAACTATCTCTAAAATTTTAGCTCGATCCGATTATTAGAATATTTTTTTGAACTTTATCGCTTTATAGCCATTAATACAAACTCCGTACGAAAAATCCGGGTAACACGGAAACGTCATTCTTGGGGGTAAACTATTCATTTAAGGGGTTAAAATACATAAATTCTGAAAATTGCACTTTGATCCCTAAACTTTTCCAAAGTTTATACTTTAGCCACAAAACTTTCAAAATTTATATTTTGGTCTCTAGCCAAAAATTGGGATATTATAGTATCGATTGGTATAACCATTGTGCCGATGATCAAATTTCCAAGGTCTTCCTAACAATAGATGAACAATTTGTATGGGAACCACATCGCGAAGGACCTCGTCACAATACTTGCCAACCAAGAAGGCAATGAAGGCTTGCTTGGTGACTTTGATCTCGCCTCTGTCATTGAGCCATTGAAGCTTGTATGGTTGTGGATGTTTGGTGGTTGGAAGTCCAAGCTTTTCAATCAACAAGCTACTAGCAACATTAGTACAACTACCACCATCTATAATAACACTACATACCTTGCCTTGGATATGGCAACGAGTATGGAAGATGTTTTCTCGTTGTTGCTCTCTTTCCACACTTTGGATGCTTAAGATTCATTTCACAACAAGGACTTCACCATCAACGACATATTCCAAATCTTCATGGTTGGTGTGTACTTCGGATTCAATTGTGTCCTCTTGTTCGGACTCAATTTCTCCACAATCTTTTAGGAACATGACCATCTTATTTGGACATTGAGTAGCAATATGTCCCCTCCCGGGACATTTGAAGCACTTGATGTTGCGAGTTCGATTAGGTATGGCCTCAGCTTTTCTTTTATTTGGCTTTTTGCTGGCTTATTACGCTTTATGTCTGGCTTATTAGGCTTTGATGAATGTCTTTACTCCAGAAAGTGGTGTTCTTTTTGTAGGCACCTTGCCCCCACTTGGTCGTTGAAATTGAAGTAGTAGAGGGTCGAGTAGTACCTTTTTCTCTTTTGTTGTTTTTCCACTTTAATTGCCATATGAATCATGTCCTCAATTTTGACATAGTGTTGAGTTCTACTTTGTCGGCAATGTCTCGACTAAGACTGGCTAAGAACCTTGCAATGGTAGCCTTTAGATATTTCTCCATATTGGTACGAATCATAGCAATTTCCATATCTTTATAGTAATCATCCACACACTGATTGCCTTGAGTAAGACATTTGAGTTTTTGGAACAAGTCCTGATGGTAATGTGTTAAAAAAAACTCCTCCTCATGATGGCTTTCATTTCATCGCATGTTGACACGAGTCGCTCACCATTTCGTCTCTTACTCAAAGTTAATTGATCCCGCCAAATGATAGCATAATTGGAAAATTCAATGGTGACAAGTTTTACCTTTTTGTTTTAGGAGTAGTTGTGACATTCGAAGACAAGTTCAACTTTCTTCTCCCACTCCAAATAGGCTTCCAAGTCATTCTTCCCTCGGAAACGAGGAATAGCGATTTGGATGCCGCTAAATCCACTTGGTTTCGATTCCTTGGACCTTGATTCCTTAGTTCTTGGCACCTAACATTGAAGTTGGAACCTTGGTCACTTCCTCTTTCACTGTGACTATAGTAGTCATCTTGATTTTGCCTAAGTGGGACTCTTGGCCTCCTAGAACCGTGAGATGAATCTTGTTCGATCTTTCCTCCAAACGACCCAAATTTTCTTCCATTGTTGTTAGTTGGATTCGAAGAAATCTATCCAACTCTCGGATCAAATTTTGTAACACTCAATTTGGGTTTTTCACGACCATTGTTTTGTATGGAAGCATCAGACATGATATAACTTGCAAAAAAAACTAATAATAAAAGAAAATCTCAGCAATATTCATTTGAAAAGAAAAAAATGCTTTACTCGATGTTGGCTTTTATCCACTCTAATGCTCTCACACACTTTTTCCTTTTGCCACTCTTATTCTTTCTCTAAGTTCTGAAGAAAACTACTTTGAACTTACCAAAAGATCGTTGGGGAATCAACTTCAAAATTATATGTATGGTAGGAAAGATGATTAGGAAAATAAGGAATGCTAAGAAATAAAAGGCTAGAGGATGATGTGTGACAACAAATTGAATGAAACAAATAACGGGAAAATAGCCATGTACTAAAAAAACACTTTTAATTATTCCTTTTGTTGATCTTTCTCTCTTTTTTTCTTTAGCATTTGCTTCTTCTTCTTCTTCTTTTTGATTTTGCTTCTTTTTTTACAAACTAAAAAGAAAGAAAGAAATAATAAGATTGATAATTAAATAATAAACGAATAAGTACCTTGATTTAATTAGCTCTTATACAAAATGATGCATGCTCGTCCTCAAGTATGAGTTTGAGTGGCTTATATTTCCCGATCGAAATCAAAGTACTTCAAACGATAATAATAGAGGTTTGCAAATGGACTTGGAATGATTGAAAAAGAAATGTAATATGTGAATAGTGATGGTAGGTCGGCTTGAAATCGGTTAAGGGGAACCAAGAGAGAACAAACACTATATGTAATGTTGACCCTAGACTTATATGATTTCTTAACTAATTACAAGCTAGTAGGACCGTGGCTCACAATCTATAAGGAAATAGGAACCAATGATATCAAAAGGGGTTGAACGCCACACTAAGGATAGTGATAAGTTCGAAAGAAAGGGGTTGACGCTGAAGGATATTCTTGATAAGTCACTTGGAGTTCAATTAAAAACAAAAGAAAAGAGAACGCTCTCAAATTCTATTAAAATCAAAGTTGTGTTTACAAAAGTGAAATAAACCTCTATTTCTATGTTAAGGCTAAGGCATGTGAATGGATACAAAAGTGGATGAAATAATGCAATGTGCATGTTCCATGAATCTTCATTTGTTCCATCAAATGCACTTGTTTTGGGAGGCGAAAGGCTTGAATAGATGAATGATCTCCAATGCATTCTCCAAGTGTAAGAAACTTCCAAGCAACTCCCCCTTGTCGTACATGCATGCTTCAAAAGTTGAATGGTCTTGGTGAATGTATGGATCTAATACCTTGAATATTCCCACCTCATGAATGTGTATGTGTCACCCTAAGAGTCTTTCTTCCAAGCTTGATGTGGCTAGCCATGTAGGTTGCATCTAGGACATAATTTGTGAACACAAAAATCAAATCAATAATAGGTGAAAATAACATGTAATGTGATATAAATATGGGAACATAAAAAATGTGATAATAATAAAAATATAAGAAACATGTAGCAAAAAATAAATTAAATAAAATGTAACAACAATTAAGAACATTTAGCTTCAAATAAATTAAAATGTTCATTTTTCAATCAATATGTTCACATGCCACAAATTGCATGGTACAAGTCCAACGTTCAAAACTTGCCCAATGACCCAAGCTTGTTCGATTAATCCTATTAGAGCTTCCTTGAATTGTTTGGCTCTTGCTCGAATGACTGGCCCTTGTGAAAGCTCGATTGGATCATCTTTTGGCGGATCCATGCTCACATCAGAAAGATCAAAGTTCTAAGGGTCTTTGGAGGTTTTGCCTTTGTCATTTATCAAATCCGAGGAGAATAGGAAACAAAAGACACAAAATTAATTGATTATCACAAGTTGGTCCTTGAACTAATTAAAGAGTTCGACGAGATCACCTTTAAATATCTCCCCATAAAATATAATCAAATGGCTGATGCCCTAGCCACATTAACCACGATGTTCAAATCAAATCAGGGTGCCAAGATGATGCCAGTCAAACTATGGGTTCTTTAGTCTCCCGACCACTTCTATGACGCGAAAATACAAGTAGACGATCTTCCATGGTACCATGACATCTTGCAGTGCATAAAGTCTCAAGATTATCCAAAAAAAGCAACCTAGAATGATCCTAAGAATGGCCTTGGGATACATCCTTGATAGAGAGATCTTGTACAAGAAAAGTCGAGACCAAGTCTTGTTGAGATGTGTGGATGCCAAAGAAACCCAATTGATCTTAGAGGAAGTTCATGAGGTGGTTTGTGGAACTCTCCCGAGTGGTTTCACCATGGCTAGGCGAATCATGCTCCTTGGCTATTACTAGTCCACAATGGAGGGGGATTGCATTAATTACACATGGATGTCATGATTTATGCTGACAAGATACATACGCCACCACAATTGTTGCATGTCATGAATGCTCCTTGGCCCTTTTCAATGTAGGGCATGGATGTGATTGGGCAGATTCACCTTAAAGCATCGAACGTGCATTGGTTCATTTTGGTAGCCACCAAACTACTTCACCAAATAGGTTGAGGCAGCCTCATACACGAGCATCACTAGAGAAACGATCTATAAATTCATAAAGAAAGAGATCATTTGCTGCTATGGCATGCTTGAAAGGATCATCAAAGACAACGCCTTAAACCTAAACAACAGAATGGTAGATGAGGTTTTTGAACAATTCAATATTAAGCATCACAACTCGGTGACTTATTGCCCAAATATGAAAGGAGCAATAGAAGTAGCCAACAAAAATATCAAAAAGATAGTCGCCAGGATGAACGACACCTATAATGACTGGCATGAAAAGTTTCCATTTGCCCTATATGCTTACCAAACTATTGTTCAAACGTTTACTAGGGCAACACTGCTCTCGTTAGTCTATGGAATAGAGGTCGTATTTCCAACTAAGGTCGAAATTTCTTCATTTTGCATTCTGATGGAAGCAAAACTAGATGAAGCTGAGGGGGTCCAGGCAAGGTACGACCGGTTGAATCTAATTGAGGAAAAAAGGTTGAAGGCAATCTGCCATGGTCAAATGTACCAAAAGAGGATGATATGGGCACATGACAATAAGGTCCACCCAAGAGAATTTGGAGAGGGAGACTTAGTATTGAAGAAGATGTTGCCAATCCAAAGAGATTCTCGAGGTAAGTAGATGCCTTGTGACAAAAGCTTCTCCGGAGGAGCATTGATTCTGGCCAAGATTGGTGGAGATGAACTTCAAAATCCTGTGAATTCGAACTCGATCAAGCGATATTGCACCTAAAAGAAGGGAAAAAAGAAAAGAAGAAAATAAAAAAAAAGATGAAAGAAAAAAGAAGAAAATAAACCGAAGTGAAAACTTGAAATGGCATTTTGAGAAAATATGATGAGATGGTTTAAAAGTGAAAACCCACAAAGGGTGCTTTAGACTCAAAAAAAGAAAATAAAATAGAATGAGGGTTCAAGATGAAATCCCTCAAAAGGCGTCTTGAAACCAAAGGTAGATTCAAGTTGAAAACCCATAAAGGGTGACTCGAATATAAGTTAAAATTAGGTGTATGATGAATAGCTCCCTTGAAAGCCCAGTATTTTGGAAGAAACATCGCATTTCCACATGTTGTCATAGTGTTTGAAATCTTCTCTACAAAGGCTGTATTTTGGGACAGTTTTGGTCGATTGACTTAGAATATTTGGGCCCTTGATATATGGATACTTGATAACACCTTTTTTTTGTAATTACCTCTATGTATGCCACACCATAAATAAAGCCTACATTCCAAAACTTCACTTTTGCCTTTGTGCATCCCTTTCATCTACATTAGCATCTTATATTGAAATGGCAACCAACTAGATTAATATTCATACAACATAAGAGATTTTTATGCATCATTCTAAAAATGGTTTACGAAGTATAGGGACTATGAGGTAGTTCATTATTCTGATCATGTACGAGCATGAATTTTAGCTCAACAAGCAGATCACACTGCCCCATTAGGGCGATCTACACTAAAGAACCTTTCACTCAATATTGATGTATCAAATACAATAGAGACTCGGCATAAACCAGTTGTGGGCTTGCCAATTAGAATGCCAAAAGAGTGCTAAGGAATCTGAAGAAAAAGTTTGTCTCTCCAGCCGAGAATGCAAGATTCACTAGATTAAGTGAGCAAACATGCAAAGAACATATGTTTTCTATAAAGTAAAGAGGTACAAAGAATGAGAATGACGAGGTAGAGACAGTGGAGATGACTATTTATGATTATTTTATCATCCACCTCAAGTGCAAGATCATTGGATTGAGTGAGCAAATGTGCAAAGATCAAATAAAACATAAATTGGAATTTTTTCCACCATAAAATGTCATACATTCATGAGTTAGACATCGCTAGGAACGTTCTAACTCATCACATTCATAGCAATTGTTAAATTTTGACATAAAAACATAGACCATTTTTTTTACTCAACATTACTTTAAGAATGAGGGGCAAGACACCTCACATTCTCTTCAAATAGGGCAAGATACCTCATATTGCTTCAAGAATAAGGGGTAAGACACCTCGCATTCTCTTCAAATAGGGTAAGACACCTTATATCGCTTCAAGAATGAGGGGCAAGACACCTTATATCGCTTCTAGAAGAAGGGGCAAGACACCCCATATCACTTTGAATTAGCATATCAGTTTCAACTTGGCATCCTCGGATTCGAAGGATTAGGGTTTCTTCTATTACTCAAGTTTAAAAGAGTGGAACCTATTTTGTCCTCTTCGAATAAAATTAGTGTCTTTCGTTCTTTGCCCTATTCATTTTTCACCAGAATGAGCAAAGATGGGCAGCTATAGAGTCCATTAATGTAAATACACAATACAAGGCCCAATTCGGCCTAAATCAAATTAAAAAACTATATCCTAGTCTATTTCCTCTTTGTACAGCTCGCTCATCACCCCCTTTAGCTCTCAACGTACACTTAAGGACCCCGCGCCAGACTGTTTGAGTCTCAAGCCTGACTTTTTGGCTCCCTCGATAATTGCACAACCACTACACTCTACCATGCTCTGCCGCCACACGGTATTGTCGAGCCTTCGCTTCCTTGTCCCTCAATCGGTCGTGCACCACAAGCAAAAAAGAGGAAGAAAGGTCAGTTACTAAATTCGAATGAAAAAGGCAAGAAATCATTTGACCAAATCAAAAAGGAAGGTAAATCAAAGTAAGACACAAGAGGAAATGAATCAGCCCTCAACTCAAACTAAAGAGATCCCAGATCAAATTAGTTCGAACAAGGGAAATCTTGTTGTAATCGGGGAAAATATCTAGGATTCTTCCTCTTTTTCTTTGTTCTTTTTTATTCCATTCATGTAAATCGGTTATAAATACCGAGCAACCAAACCATTGTAAACACATATGTACAACCGAGAAAATTCTGAGCAATAAAAAAAGCAATCCAATTTTTGAGGTATATTCCATGCCGAGTCTCTATTTTTTTATTTGTTTACTAAGATATTGAACTAGAAAAAGAAAGAAGTGTGTGGGTTTTACGTCCGAATCGTCGGAGAAGTCACCACCAGTGATTGACGAACCGTCGACCGTCATCCAGCCAAGGAGCGCGATCGCAGAAACTGGAGACGAATAGCAGTTGGAGTAGACCCCACAAAGCATGGCATTCGGCGTGATAAAGCATGGCGGCTTACGGGCAGATTCTGGGTTTTAGAGGACATTGCAAAGAAAAAGGGGAGAATCGGTTTGATTAATTTGATAAAAGGAAAGAAATGAATTTGTTTGCCCATTTTGGCTTATATACTTCACCCACAGATCGACCCGAGATCGAACCATGCCCGAATCTGACTTGCGCCCTTCTTGTCCAAATCTCGCATCATGGCCCCTCAACTTTTACTTCATTCACTTTGTCCTTTTTGCATGCAATTTAAATTCTACATTTTTAATTTATTCATTTCAGTCCTTATTAGCCTAATTATGCTTTTATATTCTATTTTTAGTTCATCATTATATTTGTTTTATATTTTTGTACTATTTAATTTATTGTTACTTGTCTTTATCATCATCAGCATATAATTTTAGGATTAGAACCTTAAGTTATTAATACCCCTAATTTAGGATTCCTTTAATTGAGTATATGATTTATGCCATATCTTTTAGGTTTAGTAATTGAATAATAAATTAGTCTCATAGATTAGATTCCCTAAATTAGGTTCATAAGTCACACTTAAATCTAGTTAATTAGGTTATAAATAAATCTCTTAATTAAGGTTAGTTTAAATCTTTAAATAACCTACCCCTAATAACTTTATTAAATATTACCCCACCTAAATCGTTTATAATTAAAATAAAACTTTAAACATTTAAAAATGTAAACTTTAGGTTCAATAGAGTTTTTGCATGTGTAAACTCGAATTAAGATTGAAAATATTAGTGACCAAATAAGCGCAGTTTTTACAGGCGTTGTGGGGGTGCTAATCCTTCCCCACACGTAATTGTGCCCCAAACCCAATATTTCATAATCTCTGGTTTGTTTTTAGGTTTTCGATCCACCTATTTAAAAGGACCAGTGGCGACTCTTTGTTTTTTATCCACCTAAGTCCAAGGCCACGACATATTCTTATTAAAAACTAAAAAAAACAAAAAAAAACTCTTTATCAAAAAAAAAGAAAAAAATTGGCGGTCGGCAACTAACATCAAAGCCAATGTCATTTCCCGCTAAATATATTACAAAAAGTTGAGCTCTATACTTCTATAAAGAGAAAAAAAGTTGCGGTGCTTTAGGGTTTTACTTTTATTTGTTAGTCATGGTAAATAGGAAATTTGTTATTAAATTCTAATTTGTAGTTGAATTTTATATCTAATTTTTTATGCATGGTTCAAAAGTAATTATCATCTGGACTACTACATAAGGATATAATGGAGGGACTAAAAGATACAATGACGTTGTTAGCTAAATGGGTACAACAATAATCCAAATTTAATACAATACCGTAAGAAAAATAATTAATAATAAATTAAAAATAGAACCTGAAATCGGAAAGAGTTGAAAATCAAAAAAAATTGTTGAGGCATGTATAAACAGATTCATTAAGACATATTTGTCCTTTTCTTGGTGCTTGAGTAACGTTAGACGTCTCTCTTCCAGGATACAACAACAAACGTTCATAATAGTAACACAATTGCAGTGAACAATCAAACACAATCTTGTCTTCCTCTATCACCGAAAATAAAAAAAAAGGTGTTTTTCCATTAATGTATTTTTGGATATTGTAAATAATGTTTTGTTGTTTTTTCAAAGTTGTTTTGAAAATAAGTATCAATTATCCTTTATATAGTTGTTGAAAAATTAAACTGTTTGATGAAAAGATTAAACATTTTGAAGGAAAATTTGTTGAAAAGTTAATAGATGTGATTGAATGGATGCAACTTTAAACCAATAATTAATAAGTTTATTTACCAAGTGACATGACTTATTATTAGCATGTCTATTCACCAAGTGACATGACTTAGTATCAATATTATTCAACCAACATATATTATTTTTCCAACAATCCCCCACATGAATAAAATTGATGATTCAAAAACATGGACTCGAGGAGCTTATAGATTCTACGTTCGATATTTGCGTAGGATAGGTAGACGTCCCCCTTTGAACCTTCCCTTGTGAAAATATGTTTACCTTATTAGTTGTCCAATAGACGTGATGTCCTTGAACTGTCATGTCGTTTGTGTAAGCAATAACATACCTCACACAAATACTTCACTGGCAAGAATTTGGTTCTCGTGGTTATGTCCATATAGCCTTGGACATCTCCTGGTTCTGCAAGAGCTTAAAGAACTAAGCCCTAATGTTGGAAAGAATTAATTGATTTACATAATTAGTTTTTTTTCTTTTATAGATTATTGTGTAGCCATACAAATCTTTCCTAATTAGTTATGTAATAGGAAATAATTGTAACCAATTAGTTAGTTTCCTTATGGAGGAGGTGGTTTTCTATAAGAAGATGTACCGTGTAAAGTATGAAATATAGAATAAAGTATTTTTCCTCTCTTTGTTTCTATTTTATGGCATCAAAGCAGGAATAAAATTCCTAAGAAACCCTAGATTTCTCTCTTGACCAGCCGTGAGAAAACACATTCTCTTTCTTCTATCATGCCTGACAATACAAATGATTCTGTCATCTCTACTCAGCCTTCCACCCTGTCAACTACTTCTGCACCACACTCTTCTAGAACTACAGAAAATCATCCAGTCTAGATCAACACAATATGTCTCAATGATGACAATTTTCTACGCTAGTCACAATTGGTGAGGATGTACATTAAAGGAAAAGGGAAGATAAGCTACCTAGCAGGGGAAATCTGTGAGCCAGCCACCACAAATCCATCCCACACAACCTGGGGTGCAGAGTATTCCATGATAATGACATGGTGTGTGAACTCTATGGAAGAGAAGATAGGTGCAAACTACATGTGTTACTCTATTGCCAAATAACTATGGGAGAATGTGACCCAAATATATTTGGATATGGGTAACTAATCTCAGGTTTATGAACTTTCCTTGAAACTTGGTGATATTTGTCAAGGTAATGATTCTATCACAAAATATTTTAATTCTTTGAAAAGAATATAGAAAGACTTAGACATGTTTAATGATCAAGAGTGGAAGTGTCCTAATTATGCTAGTAGGTATAAGGCTATTGTTGATACAAATAGAATTTTTAAATTTTTTGCTGGTCTTAATGAGGATTTCGATGAGGTTAAGGGTATATTATTGAGAGAAGTTAACTTCCTTCAATCCATGAGCCTTTCTCAGAAGTCTTCCGTGAAGAAACTCGAAGATGAGTGATGCTCAACAAGAAATTCACTCTTACCAGTACACCTGAGAGCTCAACATTCAATTCTGAGGCTCATATCAGCAAAAGGAATATTTCTCATTCACAGAAGAATGAGGAGAAACCTCGGGTGTGGTGTGACCATTGCAATAGGCCACGACATACTAGAGAAACTTGCTGGTATCTCCATAGTAAGCCTGTAGATTGGAAGCCGAGGAACAAGCCCCAATCACCTACTGCAAATGCCACTGCTGAATAGACCAGCCCATTTAGCAAGGAGCAAATCGATCAACTCCTAATTTTTTTAAACCCTAATTCAGCTACTGGTACTCCAAACTATTCTATGGTACATACAGGTAGAAAATTAAACCCTTGGATTATTGATTCTGGAGCTTCTAATTTACACCATTTATTTTATTCATATAACCCTTGTTCTGGCCATAGAAAGGTTCGTATTGCTGACGGTAGTTTCTTTTCTATTGCTAGAAGAGGAAATATTAACTTTTCTAAGAGTACGAGTCTTAAATCTGTACTCCATGCTCTAAAACTCAAATGTAATATTTTATCCATCAGCAAACTTTTAAAAGATTCTAACTATCGTGTCATCTTTTGTGAATCTTCTTGTGTTTTTAGGACAAGTAGTCGGGGATGATGGTTGGGAGAGCTAAAAAGATCGGAGGACTTTACTAATTTGCAGACACTATTCTTGGTAATAAAAAGGTTCAAGCTTACATTGGTATGAGTTTGAACCCTTCATTAACAAAATAATGGAATGACATCTTAGACTAGGCCATCCAAGTTTTTCTTATTTGAGACATTTATTTCTTCATTTGTTTAAGGGTGTTAATTGTGTTTTACTTCAATGTGAAACGTGTTATTTGGAAAAAATTCATCGCATAAATTTTGGTTCAAAACCATACTATCATTCAAAACCTTTTTTTATGATCCATAGTGATGTTTGGAAACCTTCAAAAATCAAAACATTATCCAGAAAAATGGGTTTTCTGACTTTTATTGATGATCACACCAAAATATGTTAGGTTTATCTTATACGTAAGAAATTAGAAGTTGGAAAACTTTTTAAAGATTTTACAACATGCTTGTAACTCAATTTGAAACAAGAACATGCATCCTTAGATCAGACAATGGAACTGAGTACTTTAATAAATGTTTAGGGGGTTTTCTAATAAACAAAGGCATAGTTCACCAATCTACATGTCGTGACACTCCGCCAAAAATAGAATTGCTGAAAGAAAAAATAGACATTTACTTAAGTATATTAGGGCTATTATGTTTTCAATGAACGTTCCTAAATATTTATGGGGGGACACAGTTTTAACATCATCATATTTAATAAATTGAATGCCCACTCAAGTTTTATAATATACAACTTCTTTAAAAATCTTTGGATGCACATATTTCATTCATATTCTTAACAATTTTTGATCAAAATTGGATCCGAATTCTAAAAAATGCATTTTCCTTGGATATGCTTCAAACAAAAAGGGTTACAAATGTTTTAATCCTATCACTAAAAAAATACATTAGTATGGATGTGATTTTCATGGAAAAATCCCTTTCTTTCACAAAAATCCTCTTCAAGGGAGTATGGTATAGATGGAGAAGATGATTTTTGGTAAGTTTCTGAACCATTACCAAGAGTTGTTCTAACACCAAGTATACCAGGAGTTCTTGATAAAAAAAAGGATCAGAAATAGTTGTTGAAAGTAATAAAAACGAGGAGAATCCTAGTCAAAAGACACAATAAATTATTTTGTCTAATACAAGGGGAGAAATATTGCAGAATACTACAAAAAAAACCTCTGGTTTATTTCAGGAAGAGGCTCCATAAAAGGAAAAATATTCAAATGGAATCTTTAGTTCCCTCCCAATCTAAAGAACCGAATGATGGTCCTCAAGAAACATAGGTAATTTCCAATCCTGACCTTATTCTTTCATCAAAGGAACCTCAAGATTCAGAGGTTGTGGATCTAGATCTTCTTATAGCCATTAGAAAAGGAATACGTTCTTATACTACCAAACATCCCATTGCAGAATATTTATCCTACAAAAAATCTCACACAAATATCAAGTTTTTTTTTAAAAAATTTTAATCTGTCTAAACCTAGAACAATACATGAAGCACTTAGTAATCCAAATTGGAGAATAGCAGTGAAGGAAGAGATAGATGTTTTTTTGAAAAATGGAGCCTGGGAAGTTGTTACTTTGCTAAGAGACAAGTCTATTGTTGGATGTAAATGGGTCTTCACCGTTAAAGTAAAAGCTGATGGGAGTTTCGAAAGATATAAAGCGCGACTAGTAGTGAAAGGATTCACTTAGACTCAAGGAATTGACTATCAAAAGACATTTGCTTCGGTAGCCAAGATCAATTCTATTCATGTTCTACTGTCCATAGCAGTAAACCATGATTGGTCCTTATATCAGCTCAAAATTAAAAACGCTTTTCTAATCGATGAACTAGAGGAGGAGGTAGTCATGGATCTTCCAGTGTACAGATTGAAGAAATCCTTGTATGGGCTCAATCAATCTCCTCGCGCCTGGTTTGAGAGGTTTAGAAAGGTGATTAAAAAATATGGATATATTCAGAGTCAAGCTAGGCATACTATGTTCTACAAACATTCAGAGACTGGTAAACTTGCTATACTTATTGTCTATGTCGATGATATTATCCTTATAGGAGATGATACTAGGGAAATTGAGATATTGAAAGAAAGATTGGCCATTGAATTTGAGATTAAAAATCTAGAGGCTGTAAAGTATTTTCTTGGTATTAAGTTTGCCAGATCAAAGGAGGGAGTTTTTATTAATCAGCAGAAGTATGTACTCAACTTCTCAGTGAATCTAGAATGCTTGGGTGCAAAGCAGCTGAAACCTAGATTGAACCAAAAAAGTTACAAGTGACAAATAAAATAGATGATGTTAATAAAGAACAATACCAGAGACTGGTGGGAAGGCTGATCTACCTTTCACACACTCGTCATGATATAGTTTTTTTTGTTAGTGTGGTAAGTCAGTTTATGCACTCTCCAAATGCTCATCACTTGGAGACAGTGTATTGAATCCTTAGATATCTAAAGGGAACGCCTAGAAGAAGACTAGTGTTGAAGAAAAATGAGCACTTACAGATAGAAGCATTTACAGATACAGATTAGGCTGGGAGGGTTACAGATAGAAGATTAACCTCAGGGTACTGTACTTTTCTAGAAGGAAACTTGGTAACCTAGAGGAGTAAGAAGCAAAGTGTGGTAGCAAGAAGTAGAGCTGAAGCTAAATTCAAGTCTGTGGCTCATGAGATATGTGAAGTTTTATGGATTAGAAGAATTATTGAGGAGTTAAAAATTTATAGCCCACCACCAATAAAAGTTTATTGTGATAATAAGTTTGCAATCACCATTGCCCACAATCTTGACCTTCATGATCAGACAAAGCATGTAGAATAAACAAACACTTTATTAAGGAAAAGATTGACAAAGGATATATTTGCATGGTGTGTGTTCGTTCCAACAACCAAGCAGTGGATATTCTAACGAAAGGTCTTCACAAAAGACAGTTCGACAGTTTAGTGTGCAAGCTGGCTCTGAAAGATATTTTCATGCTAACTTGAGGGGGGTGTTGGAAAGAATCAATTGATTTATAGAATTAGTTTTTTTTCCTTTTATAGATTATTGTGTAGCTATACAAATCTTGCCTAATTAGTTGTGTAAGGTAATAAGAAATAACTGTAACCAATTATTTAGTTTCCTTATGTAGGAGGTGGTTTTCCTATAAAAAGGTGTACCATGTAAAGTATGAAATATAGAAGAAAATATTTTTCCTTTCTTTATTTCTGTTTTACCTAATAGTCTCATTGAAGCGACTCCACATCACTCTTACATAGGTGACTTATGTTGTTCAGTTCACCAAAACACACAATGGTCATTAAAAATATTGCTTAAGCTATTCCATTTTTTATCATTGTTTACATCATAGGAACGGACTTGATGATAAGAACCCCTATAGTGACCGCACAAGGTCAATGCAAGTAGGTTGCCCCTTTGAACCTAGATCTTGGGATCTTCGGTCAACTAGGTAGGGTTTTCCTACACATAGCACCTTAAATTTTCATTGGCTTTAGTCGTATTCCTTTAAATGTTTTCTCAACTTGATCTCAATCTAACTCTTTGGTTAGCAGATCCACAGTGTTATGTTTTGATATTACAAAATCAATGGAGATAACTCCAGTTGAGATCAGTTTTCTAATGATATTATGTCGACGACGCATGTGTCTCAACTTACCATTACATTTTGTGTTCTACCAAATTTTTCTTGGTTATCACAATATATACATATTGTGGGCACATGCTTTAGCCATTCTAGAATATCCTCCAACACATTTTATAGTCATTCAGCCTTTAGCATATAGGTTAGAAAATCTGATCAAAAAAACTTTTCCACCCTTACCCATTAACATGGTTGAGATAATGATTTTCATATAACAATTTAAGGAAAAGTGTTTTTGGACTTATTCAAACATTGCAAAAATAATTCAAAGTCCATTTTAACTTGAAAAATATGTTTAAAGTGGTTCTAAATGATTCTATGTGTTTTTTACTTAATCAAATACTTCCAAAATACCTTCAGGGTCAAAAAATAACTTTCCGTACCAGTACCCTAGTCCCAGTACTGATACACGAAGTTTTTCAAAATTTCATTAAGGAATTTTGGTACAGTTACGCCCTGGAATTTTGCAACGACTCTTTTCTCTTTAGGTAGGTATCAATACGATAAGTCGAGTATTGATACCGACAATTGCAGAAGTGCATTTGTAACACCCTTAACGTATACTCGCACGCCAAATATACATTAAATATGTTACGAAGTCATTGAAAGAAATCTTGACTTGTAAATTTTTTTTATACCAAAATTCATCTTGCAGTTTAACCCTTTCTCGATTTTAATTTAAAAACTATGTCAGTCTATTGCAGCTAGTTTTGACCCTAAATTTATTTATAAAATTAATAATTGAGTTTTTGAAATAAAAATATAATTCAGGGTGAAAACTATTTACACTGCCTATACCCTTTCTTGATTTTTCAATTTTTTACGCGACTAGGGTTAAACAACATTTAACTACGCCAAATTCATAGTTATTAATAGCAAACCATTTCTTTAAGTCCATACTTCCATGACAATGTACAAATACGTTATAAACTTAGACTTACAAAACAGTT
This sequence comes from Hibiscus mutabilis, assembly GCA_019671005.1. Taxonomy (NCBI): domain Eukaryota; kingdom Viridiplantae; phylum Streptophyta; class Magnoliopsida; order Malvales; family Malvaceae; genus Hibiscus; species Hibiscus mutabilis. Next base: position 20,041,757 of record CM033733.1, on the reverse strand, counting down.
TACCCACTTAAAATATTACATGCCCACTAGTCTATCAAACTATGTTAAAGATGTACGTACTGTACTTACAAATAGTAACTTGATCTTCCCAATTAACAGCTCCTCCTTGCTAGTCTATTTTCGGAGAACCTACGTGTGAAATAAAACACACGCTAAGTATGAACTTAGTGAGGCAATGGTCCTATTTATCAAAACATAAAATAAAGTAATACATGTTATACTTTAACCTAACATAGTTTCTGTCTAAGGTAGTATCGTACTAACAAGGTTTCCATAGTCAGTCAATATTCATGTGCAAGTCACAATTTTTCTAACTTAGTCTAGTTTCCAATACTCCATCATTACCAAGTAAATCATATACATGGCATAGTTCACATACATGGCATATTTCATACACATGACATAATTCACATGCATGACATGATTTATATACATATGACATAATTCACATACATGACATACTTCATATACATGGCATAATTCATATATATGGCATGAATTATATACATAGCAGAATCCATATATGTGTCATGATTCATATACGTGACATCATTCATATACATGACTTAATTCATATACATAACATGATACGTGTACATGACATAATTCATGTGCATGGCATAATTCATATGCGTAACATAATTTGCACACATATCATGATTCATATACGTGACATGATTCATATACATAATTTGATTCATTTATATGACATGATTCTTTTACCTGACATGGTTCATATACGTGATTTAATTCATATACATGGCATGTTCCGTATTCATGGCATGGTTCATGACATATTTCATATACATGGCATGGTTCATATTCATGACATGGTTCATATACGTAACATGATTCGTTTACATGACATGATTCATTTACGTGACATGATTCTTTTATCATTGGCCAAAGTACGCTATATGAGATCGAAGTACATGAGTCATCTTGGAAATAACACTGTAGTGTCTAAAGTGAACGTGAATATGAGTACGTACTCGGGGACGTTCTTTGCTCCCCATAAACATGAAGCACCTCGACAGTGCACTAGAGCACAGTGGGCGTGGATCCCTAGGGTGCATGTGACACAAACCTTTTGTCACAATATCTGTTTGATAACATGAACATGAGGGTGCTGCTGCTAAAGACTCTATGGCATGCCAACTATACCATGGACTCTCATACACAATACTTGGGCATTTCTTTCATCATCAACTCAACATCATAATCAATCATACATTTAGACATTTCATATTTCATGCTTCATCATAAATATTCATGGTAAACATAGATCATCATCATTTTTCAGATTAGCTATTCATACTTCATATTCTATTTAATTTACCTTTATTGCTACATTAACTCAACATATATAGATAATGCAATACTATTTTAAATGAAGGTCGACTATTCACAAGTCTTCCTAATTGCATTTTAAAACATATAAATGCACTCAGCTTAGCCATTTATTAGTATGCCTCACTAAGCTCTATTGATCATTTCCTTTATAGTACCTCGAACCTTCTTTTGATTAAGATCCAACATCATTTATCACATGAATATAAATAAACATTTGTTAGATTCACTTCTAACAATATTTCAATTAAGCTATTTAATCATTCAACATAAAAATTTTCCATAAATTTCTTTCCTTGCTTATATTGTTCACAAACTCATTTGTGGTCCCTAATGACCATTTTGATCTTAAAATAATTCCTCCAAGCTTGCTAACCAACTTTAGAAACAAATTGTCTCAATTTCCATTTTCTGTCAACTTGCACTACCATCAAAGATTTACTTCTACAGGGCAGAATACATATTGAATCTTAATCTCCTTTATATCGTAGAAACTAGAAACTAGATTCGATAACGGTTCTAACGGTATAAGCCACATAATTTAATAAATCTACAAAAATTATGAAAATTCATCAAACTCCCGTTTACAAGGCTGTCCTGACAGAAACTGTTCTGTAATTTTTCTGACTTTCATTCGATTAAAAATTAATATCTTTTAACTCGGAACTCAAAATCAGTTTTCGTTTGTTGGAAACGAAACTAGATTCGATAAGATTTTCAACCATATAAACTAATAACCCATATTAAATTTGTACGATTTATGGCAAATTTTCAAAGTCGAATTCCAGTATTGAATTTTGTAACAGACTACTATTCTGTTTTATGACCTTTCATCAGTTAAAAATTCATATCTTTTGATATATAAATCGAAATCAATCACCGTTTGTTTTAAACGAACTACACGAATAAATCTTTACATCGATATAAAATTCACCATCTAACCATTTTTGTAGAATTTATGGTGAAATTTTAAACTTACTGCCAAATCCAGTTTTTCTACACAACTTCTATAAATAACTTCAAACTTTATACTAATTTCTCCTTACTTTGCTATTTGTCAATTTGGTTCCCTTACTTGATTCAAACCAATAATGTATCATTTTCTTCATCAAATAATTATTCAAAAATAATTCCCTCTAATTTTTCGTTCTTTTTGAAATAGTCACTAAAAATGCAAAGATAAGGATTCAAGCTTCTTAACTTTGCAAATTAGTCCTCAAATCAACATTACTACTTGAATTCTATTATTTCAACTAAAATAAGATTTAGTCCTTCTCTAAAACCTCATTTCTGAATTGGTCACTTAACTTTGACAATTTGTCAAAATGGTCACTAACTCGATTTAACATCGGTTTTGCATTCTAACTTCAATTTCATATATCCAACATTAATAATAACATAAATACACTTCAAATCATAAAAAAATCAGATTAGTCCTCTAACTTTCATAATTTCTGAAATGGTCCTTATACCTTTAATTTAGGGTTTTGTTTCCAAATAACAAATTCAAACTTACTAGATCATTTATCCAACATCACAAAACCTAAATCAAACTTGAATCCATAAACCCTAATCATCTTCATACAAACTAAAATATGGAGGGTTTAAATCTCAACTTAATAACATGATTTTAACATTATACTAGCTTGATTTCAACTTGAATTTCATCATGAAATCATAAAATTCCAAAAGTCCCAAACTTTTTCCATAAACCCTAATTTCTTCACATGCAAAAAATTATCAATCAAGCATGTTTTCCATGAATTATTTACACTAAAAGATAGAGCTTGAAGAGTAGAACAACTTTGCAGTTGAAAATATTACCTGAAAATTGAGTTTCGGGGCTCAAATCAAACTTGGAAAATTTCTCTCCCTTTCCCCTTTATTTTCGAAATGAAGAAGATGAAGAGTAGTATTCATATTTTGGTTCTTTAACTTTCAATCTCTACAATTATGCCACTTGTAAATATAAATGAATTTTAAATTCATTTAGATAGTGAAATTACTAAAATACCCTTTTAATCCAACGGTTGAGATTGATCTTATCATTAATCAAGGGACAAGATTTAATCTTCCATTTCCTTCTTCCAAAATTGTCCTTGTAACTTTTAAAATATTTCAAAAATGCCATTGGGGCAACATGACCAATTTGCCCTCCAACTAGTTTTTATTTACTAGTTTACTTCAAAACCGCTATTCCATTACAATCCAACTAAAATAGTTCATTCCCAACCGGTCACTATTCCTTAAATATTATTTTATAACTTTTCCATGGCTTATGGAACAGCCTCTGAAATTTTGATTCGATCTGATCTCCCGATATTCGTAAAATACTTCTACTGCGATTTTACCTTTTCTGAACTATCAGATCTATTCTAAAATTTTCATATTTCCATATTTGGGAAATAAACTCTATTATCTCATAAAAACTTCTTTTCCCATAACTTAGACTGAATTCTCCTAACTCAGTCTACTATTCCGATAATCATCGAAAATCTCCATAAAATAAAATTTCTCTTAGAAATCCTTTATTGATAATCAATTCAAATATTCTTTACTTTTACTGAGTCTAAATTATCGATCAGAAACACTTTTATGGGACCTTCTCGAAGGTCACCCATCCTTATATTTCTCTGTCCTAAGCACGCTTAACTATTTCATTCGATCCAAATTCGGTACCTTTTTCTGCATCTTAATTCTTAAAACCGATATCAAGGTACTTGTTTCGATCCGATTCACTCTTATACTGAATAAAATTACTAGTTGGGGAATTTACACCTTTTAACCCCCTAAACTTTCAAAAATTACATTTTAGTCACTAATCAAAAATTGTGATATTATAGCATTTATAGCTGATTTTTCACCTTAAGGGCTCCAAACAACCCCAACGGCTAGTAACGTCATAAACTTATCAGAGGAGTTAAAAGGGACCTTCAAGCATGTGGAGAAGAACAAGAAAGCCAACAACAACATTCATGCAAAGAGAAATTAGTTTTTGTACTTAATTGTCAATTTCTTGCAGAAAATACTAGTGAACTTCATTGTCAATTTTGCTCAAGTGTTTAGGATTTGGGTGAGTGCTTAAATTTGCAAATATATTTGCCTACAGAGGTTTTCCTATGTTTGCTCGAATTTGTATTTTCTCTTAGAAAGAGAGTTGCTCAAAGCTTTAAGGTATAAGCTCTTAGGTTTGTAAGGTTATCCCTTTTGCCTTAAAAGAAAGACAAATTAGTGAATTTTTAGAAATCTTTAATGAGGAAGCTAAGGTAGTGGATGTAGGCTTAGTTTAGAAGTCGACCCACTATAAATCATTTTGTCTTTTTTTAATTTATATTGCTTCCACCATAATCACTCAAAGGCCAATTCACCCCCTCTTGGTGATTTAGTTGACGAAATTCGAGCCCAACAAACCTCTTCTTTAAAGTCTTGACAATTTTCATCAATAGTCTCTATAGTTCATTTCATTGAACTTGACCAACTTCCTTAGTCTTATAAAAGAATAAGTCATTTTTAGATTCCAATATCACATTCTTGTGCTTTTCAAGATTCTTTAATTCATGCACAAGAAACCGATATGCATTGCTATGGCAAACATAACCAATTAAAAAAAATAAGCACATTGGGAGGATAATCCATGGTAACAAAATTCTGTTGTTTTTAACCATTAATATCATTACCATTATTGTTATGGCAAACATAGCCAATGAAAATGTAATCCACCATTTTAGGATCTATTTTCATTTTCTTCGGTAAAAGAGTCATTACTTTGACAAGAAACCCCCACACTTTCAAGTAGTTGTAGGAAAGTTTTTTTTATCATTCCATAATTCATATGGTTTATTTTCCCTTTTCTTGTGGGACACCTTATTTAAAAGATAATTTATTGATAACACAGCTTCCCCCCATATTCAGTGCTAACCTAGAACTTTTCATCGTTCTCATCATATTGCGAACTTCATAACATGCATCATATAAGGCTTTGAGAATGTAGTTGTGGTATAGGAAATCAGAGTGCTTCTATACCTTGGCAACGTTGGAGGCTGTAGCAACATGAGTACTTCCATGTCTCGACAACATTAAAGGCGGTAGCAACATCTACATCATCCTCTCTAACAATAGGAGGAACAACGTGGTCAAATAACACAACATTTTCCTATTACCACGTTTTGAAATTCTCTTTGCAAGCATTTCATTGTATCTTATAGTCACTGACAACGTTTGACTTTGGTTCAGAATCTGAGCCCGAGTAGTGACTATATCACCATATTGAGAACTGGACGAGTTCTTGGATTATGCCACGACAAAATCACGAGCTAAATGTCATGTCATAATTATAAATCTGTTAAACGTCAAGAATCTAGACAATAGCTAAAAACCAGAAACAAAAATACAATTAATCAAATTCTGTTGAACGACATGAATTTAGTAAAACTAAAAACCCGAAACAGAAGTACAAAGTCAACACAATTCTGTTCAATTCTAAATACATTCAAATGTTAGTCTCAAAAATAATTTACTAATAATAAAATTTCTTAGTTTCCAACATATCGTGACAATCGAACCGGAATTTGATAGCTATTTAATTTGGAGATTTTCTCGTTCCACCATATTTCCTTACTTCTCTAAAATTGCAATTGTTCTGTTATCTTTACAAATTTCTCAAACATATTAACAGTACGACAATAATATAAAAAAGATAAATATCAAACAACACATTATTTATATCCATTCACAACTCACTTAGTATTTTCTAAAAAATATCGTTCCCAATTATGATTCTAAAATAAACATAACATTCACATAAGATAATTATAACCACTTTTTATTCGGTAGCTTAATGGGTTTTTTTTAATAATGGAAAACGTAGGTTTAGTAATCTTTGTAAGCTTCACTATAAAGAGCTTGTTAGGTACAAAAAAAAAATGTATAAATACCTTTCTCTCAAGACGCCCATTGCAGTGGGGATAGTTTTTTTTTATCAAATTACAGTGGGGATAGTTTGGGCAAACTATTCCCTCCACTTTTTATTTGATAGTCACAACCCTTTTAACAATACAATGGTGGGGACACACGAGTGATTATGTCTACAAATCAAAGGATTGATTGAATCGATAAATCCAATTTTTCTTGCTTTTGATGTTAGTAACGGTAATTTGTTCGCTTTTGGATTAAAATTAGAGTTTATCTTAAGATTGTTAAGAAAAATGATGTAGTAAAAATCTAAATATAATAGAATGCTGTAAGAAAATAAATAATAATCTATTATTAACAAATCTAACAACCTAATAATCAAAGATTCAAGGAGTTTCGGGATACAAATGTTAAAAACAACTTATCAACATTATAAATCATCCAAAATATGTTTAAAATCAATCCTCAACACTGGGAAACAGATCCAATACAAATCTTCCATAATTTTACCAATTAAACTCAATTAAATCAATTAATCATTGTAAAAACATAAAATTAGGTTATAAATCGTAAATCAAGGATCAAATACTTGGGAATATCAATAAAGAACCATCAATAGAGAGGAAGAACGAACCTTACCTCTATTGTGTGATTTCTCCCTCAATTGATTGATTAAAGCTAGAAAAACACAAGACTTCAATGAGGTTTTGTAAATCAAAGGTAAAGAAGAAATTACAAATCAATGATGTAACCCTCTCGATCAGGCCTAGACGCCCGACCGAATTGAGAGAGCTATATTAGGTTTGCCGAAGCAAACCGAAGAAAGGTTACGAAAAGTCGATCCATTTTTTTCTTTTATCTTGTAAAGATGTAAATTATTAAACTTACATGAACATACATGCTACAGGTGAATTTTCAAAGGAAACGAATCTTAGAAAGGCGATCAATTGCAATACATTCTTTATGAGGACTAAAGTGCAAATACCTTAAGTTATAGGACCAAAATTGAAATTAAGTTTACCAATCCTCAATTAGTCATGTTACATGCTCACATGACAAAAATTAGCTCAAAAAGATCCTTCATACACATACAATTGATTCCACAACAACCAAGGACTAAAATGAAAGAAAACAGAACATCACCAAAGCCATTAACTAACTTAACTGCCTCGGGTATCGGTATCCACACTTGAGTATCGATATGCCCTTTCCATTTCAAATCTTAAAAATTTCAGTAGCCAACTCCCATACCGGTACGGCCATGCGTACCGATACGCCTTACCAAAACCAAAGGCTCGTACCGATCCTCAAACACATGTACCAAAACCCCATGCCAAACTCAGGCTCTCCGTACCTATACACAAACTCGAGTATCAATACGCCACTCTAAAAAAATTCTGTATCCGAACGCCTAGCACGCGTACCGAAACCACAAGCTTGAAATGGCTTCCCGACTGATACGCGAAAACGCGTACCGGTACGCCTGGACCTGAATGGTCACAAATGACTGGGATTTCAAATCTAACCCATTAGAGCCAGGTCACAAACTTACATACAACACTACCAAGATGCAACAACAACCTAAACATTATAAGTTCAACAACTCTTTAACATTAATACATCCCATGATATTCTAAAGGCATGCTTCCTAAAACCACTTTGCCAAACATCCCAAAATACACAAATAGGCCAATCTCAGCATATGCATCATAACAACAAAACCCATATAGCATAATAAACTTGCTCAAACCATCACAACATGGCAATCAACAAGGAAGCTATAGATGCACACCTAAGCAACCATTCATCCACAACTATAAGCAAATATTAGCAACAAGCTTAGCATCACCAAACATCCTCAAAACTCAGCATAGAAACATACTTAAACTCCATAAAGAAACATGATTACAACTCCGAAAACCATGGAAAACATATTGCCTTATTAACCGGAAACATAAGTCGAATTCATGCTCAAAAGTAGTTTATCACTTGGATCCCTTCAAACCTTGCCTTTGCTGCCCCGAACCTTAATGGTCTGCATCATTAAGAAAAAGAGAGTGTAAGCACACATGCTTAGTGAGGGTGCTCGTAAAACAATGATGCATTAAAACAATTTGAAAAACCCATGCTTGTTTTCCAAAAACATGCTTACAACCAAAGCATTTCTCAAGATTCCAACCGAATCAATGCGTAACAACCTTATGCAACATCTTACACATTTCATGCTTAAATCCCAAAGCATTAAATCATAAACCATGCTTAAATCCCAAAGCATTAAAAATAGGTTCAACACATGAACTATCACATATATTGGCATTTATAATAACCCGGATAGACTACCTCTTCCTATACATATCGGATACATGGATCTCTCATACCATGCCTAGTTAAATCGCATGATATCCCAAATCTTTCCTAGTTAAACCGTAAGATTTGACACCCTCGCCTAGTTAAACCAGGAGATTCTACCCTTGCCTAGGTAAATTGCAAGTGTACCGACCTTGCCTAGTTAAACCGCAAGATCACCATCAAATTGGGTTGCCTAGTTAAAAGGCAAGCCCCAATGAGGTTCCCAATAGTCCGAGTGGCCTTGTTAAACCGCCATACCTCAAGGACCCATGGCCACGGTCGATTTTGTTCATCTTTTATAGTGCACTTTTAATCCTATGGCATACCAACTATCTCCTATTGTTTTCTCACCTTGTCACTTAGCCAATATATCACTTATAAAACCATTTACTTACTATTTTACAATGCATTACATAAAACACCATATATGCAAATCTCATTGCCAATGCAATAACACCATTCCCAACTGGAATGAAAACCAATGCTCAATAGCATTTAATATACTTTCAAACGCCTGCATATGTACTCAAAATCATGCATTACCAGTAAGTAAATCATACCATGTTTATCACCAAAACATGCAAACAACATGCTCATATCTAAGCCGATATTCAAGAGCAAAATAAGGGAAACTTACTTCCGAGCTTTGGTAAGTGTCTCACGCTTACCCTAAACTCCCAACAACCTTTACAAACCTTTGTAAAGCAATTAAAACCAGTTTCCACTCACCAATACCATTCGCCTTCCTTACCAACGCGATACAAGCTCCCGGCAAGCAATAAAACAACGTCAAGCTTCAACGCCTTGATTATCCCCTGTTTTAAACATATAAAACTAGAGGATAAATGCATCATTATGCATTCAAACCACTGCCTCAAAGCAAAACCCCACAACTCTCAAGTTACCCACTTAGAAACCATCCGAAACAAACCGAAATCATCATCAAACAATTCTGAAACTTAACCCAGCCATAAAACAACAATTCAACCCATCAATCAACATCAAATAACATCCAAAAACTCTTTCCCAACATCCTTTTACTTCCAGCAAAGATTAAACTCAAATATTATCACAAAAACTCAAATCTATCAACCTAAACAATTAGAGATCCAAGAGTTTCGGGATTCTATTAATAAAAACAACTTATCATCATCATAATACATCCAAAATATGTATTAAATCAATCTTAAACACTAGAAATCAGATCCACTTCAAAAATTACCTTGTTACATCAATTTTACCCAATTTACTCAATCAAACATTGATAAATCATTAAAATTAGTTTACAATCAATAAATTAAGGATCAAATACTTGGAAATTTCAGTAAAAAACCATACAATAGTGGAGATCACGGACCTTACCCCTATTGTGAGATTTCTCCCTCAATTGGTTTGATAAAAGCTAAGAAAACACAAGATTTAGATGAGATTTTGTAAAAACAATGTTAATTAATCAATTAAAAATCATAAATACAAGTTAAAAGACTTATCACCTCTGGATTTTGATAAAAACTTGAGTGTTTGGCTGAGGAGAGAGTGGAGAGAAAAGTTACGTGAATTTTCTTTAAAAAACTTAACTAATTTTTTAACTAAAATCCTTTTTAATTAACTTTAAAACACATGATAAAATATAATTAATTAAGGGAGAAATCATCAGAAAAAACTTGGTAAAATAGATCCTTAAAGATTCTAAGAATTTGACCATTTTCATTTTAGTTACCTTTAAAAATAGTTTTTAAAACTTGTATTTTGGTCACCAGCCAAAATGTCTGATTTCCAAATCTTATTTTCCAAAATTGATTTCACAATTGTCCTTAATATAATTAATAATGATTTTAGAATATTTTCCCATCATTTTATCACCTTCAAAAACATTTATTTTGATTTAATCCCGAAACCGGCTCGAATCTCTAATCCCGATCCATCGAACCCTCAAACCAACCTTTAAAACATCTAAGCCCTAAACTGGGGTGTTACAACTCTCCCCCACTTAAGAAATTTCATCCTCAAAATTACCTGGAGGAAAAAATGTGAAAATTGCTCCAACATATCAACTTTGCTTTCCCAAGTGGCTTCCTCAACACCACGATGTCGCCATAAGACCTTTACAAGCTCAATCATCTTACCACAAAGAACTTTACTGTTGGAATCAAGGATCTCCACCAATTTCTCATCGTAGAATAAATCCACCCTCAACTCTATATGCTCCATCGGCATAACGTGCAAAGGATCCGACCGATACCTCCATAACATAGATACATGGAACACATCATGTATTTTCTCAAGCTCGGGAGGCAACCTCAACCGATAAGCCACGGGACCTATACACTCCACAATCTCATATGGTCCAATAAACCTTGGACTAAGCTTAACCTTACGTCCGAACCGCATCACCTTCTTCCAAGATGACACTTTCAAGAATACATGATTGCCTACCGTGTATTCAATTTCCCTACACTTCAAATTCTGCGTAAGATTTCTACCGATCCACAGCCACCTTCAACCGTCCACACACAAGCTTAACTTTCTCATTCGTGTCTTTCAACACATGTGGCAAGGAAACATATTTTTCCCCTACCTCAACCCAACACAAGGGTGTACGACACCTCCGGCCATACAATGCCTCATATGGTGCCATCTGAATACTTGTTTGATAGCTGTTATTATAAGCAAATTCAACCAATGGTAAATGCTTCTCCCAGGTTCCTTGGAACTCAATAATACAACATCTCAGCATATCCTCCAAGACTTGGATAACACGCTCATACTGCCTATCTGTCTGAGGATGATACGCGATACTAAAATTCAACCTCGAACCCAAAGCCTGGTGTAAATTTCTCCAGAACCTTGCCGTAAACCTCGAATCTTTATTCAAAACAATGGACTTAGGTAATCCATGCAAACACACAACCTCATCAATATACACATTTGCTAACTTGTCCAAGGTATCCGTTGTATGCACTGGCAAGAAATGTGCACACACTTCCTGAACCGATCAACAATCACCCAAATGGAATCCTTTTTAGCCGGTGTCAATGGCAACCCCGTTATGAAATCCATGGTGATTCTCTCCATTTCTACTTTGAAATTTTCAACGGTTGCAACAACCCGAATGGAAATTGATGTTCAACCTTGACCCGCTGACACACCATACACTTGGAAACAAACTCAGCCACATCCTTTTTTAACCCAACCCAGTAGTACCTTTCCTTTAAATCACGATACATCTTGGTACTACCAGGATGCATAGAAAAAGACTAGAATGTGCTTATGCCAAAATAGTGTGATTGAGCTCCAAAACTTTCGGCACCACTATTCAACCCTTAAAGCACAAAACACCATCAACATCAAAATGGAAATTATATTACCATCTACTATGTCCTTAACATGAGGAACCAAAGAATCATCAAACGGTTGCTTAGCCTTAATCATCTGTGTCAACGTAGGCTTAACTTGTAAATAAGCCAACAACCCACCATCTCGTGTCACACTCAACTTTGCAAACATCACCATAAGCTCAACCGCTACCTTATGATTCAATGAATCAGCAACAACATTGGCCTTTCTAGGATGATACTCAATTGTCAAGTCATAATCCTTAAGCAACTCCAACCACCTTTGTTGCCTAAGGTCCAAATCCTTTTGAGACATCAAATATTTCAAACTTTTATGATTCGTAAAAATCACACACTTCACACCATAAAGGTAGTGTCGCCAAATCTTCAAGGCAAACACCAAAGCTACAAGCTCCAAATCATGAGTTGGATAATTGAACTCATGAACCTTCAACTACCTCGACGCATAAGCCACAACCTTTTCATCTTCCATCAGCACACAACCCAAGCCAACATACAATAAATCACTATAAACCACAAACTCCTTCCCAAATTTCGGTTGAATCAACACAGGAGCATATGTCAAAACCTCCTTCAACTTCTCAAAACTCTGTTGCTGCTTCTTCGTCCACAAGAAAGAAACACTCTTCTACAGCAACTTTGTCAACGGAGCTGCGATACTAGAAAACACCTCCACAAAACGGCGATCATAACCAGCCAACCCAAGAAAACTACGCATCTCTGATACGGTCTTAGGTTGTTTCCAATTGAGAATAGCCTCAATTTTTTGTGGATCAACACGAATACCCTCCGCAGAAACCACATGCCCGAGAAACATTACCTCCTTATGACAAAACTCGCACTTGCTCAACTTAGCATACAAGTGATTATCTTTCAATACTTGCAACACAATCCGCAAATGTCGATCATGTTCCTCCTCGGTACGCGAGTACACGAGAATATCATCTATGAACACCACAACAAATTGATCAAGATAGTTATGGAAAACCTTATTCATCATATCCATGAACGCCGCCAGAGCATTTGTCAAACCAAAAGGCATGACCAGAAACTCATAATGCCCATACCTCGTACAGAACGCGGTCTTATGCACATCTTCATCCTTAACCTTCAGCTGATAATACCCTGATCTCAAATCTATCTTGGAAAACACCGTTGCTCCACAAAATTGATCGAACAAGTCATCAATTCGCGGCAACGGATATTTGTTCTTCACCATTAACTTATTCAACTGCCGGTAATCAATACACATACATATTGTACCATCTTTCTTTTTCACAAAGAGAATAGGAGCACCCCAAGGATAAACACTCGGTCGAATGAACCCATGATCCAACAACTCCTGAAGCTGCAACTTTAAATCCTTTAATTCCTTTAGTGTCATCCTATAAGGAGCAATGGACATTGGTGCCGTACCCGCAAACAATTCTATATCGAATTCTACCTCTCTATCTAGCGGTAAACCTGGCAACTCTTTAGGGAAAACCTTCGAAAAATCACAAACAGCCCAAATGTCCTGCACTCGAACACCCTTGGCTTCAGAATTCATTACAATAGCCAAATAAGCTTGGCAACCTCCTTGCATCATCTTTTCCGCCTGGGTAGCTGAAACAACATTGGACAAGAACTTTATATTCTCGCCAACCACCACCGCTTCGTAATTGTAAACTAACCTCAAAGAAATCCTTTTGGCTTCACAATCTACAACCGCCTTGTGCTCACTCAACCAATCCATGCCCAAAATGATATCAAACCCATAGAATGGCAACTCTATCATATCTGCGGCAAACTCATGACCTTGCACAACCAAAGGACACCACCTATATAGCTTTCTAGTAGTAACCGTCTCCCCAAAAGAACTAGTCACTAACATACCAACATCAAGGATCTCAACAGGAACATTCAATAATGATGCATGTTCCCCCAAGATATATGAATGAGTAGACCCCGAATCAATCAAAGATAACAATGAAAAGGATTGCAAAGTAAAAGTACCTACGATCACATCCATATCATTAGACCCTCACGGTGAGCAAAGACTCGAGCCAGTCCACCAATGTCTAGTCTTACCGCTGTGGCATGAGCCATACCCCTCTGACCATCCACGCGCCTCTGAAAATTACCCCTACCACGGCCTTGGCCCCTAACAGGTGTAACAACATGTGTCGGTGCATCCCTCACAGCTCGAGGACAATCACACTTCAAATGATCCGACAATCCAAAACGCCAACAACCCCTAGTATTACCCCATTACATACACGTGTGGCGCCTACCTCATCGCTCACACTCCGCTACAACACGAGCTCCCTGAGCACCTTAGCCAACTCTACCACCACGCCTGTGATCTGGCCTATGTTTCTTGTCCCTAAACTTCCTATTCTGCCTCCCAGAATAGTTAGAGTCAACCACTCTCTTACCCAAGCTCGCACTCGCGGCTTGAACTTGTACACCCAAGGACTGCTCAATATCCTTGGCCCGGTTGACCAACACATCAAAATCTATGTAATCTGCAACTAAGAGATACATCTTAATGTCCTTAAAAAGACCATAACAGAACCTGCCACATCTCTGCTGGTCATCAGAAACCAACTCCGGAGCATATTGACTCAAGCGGACAAACTTCACCTCATACTCAGCAACGGTTATGCCACCCTATGTCAACGTCATGAACTCGTGCTTCTTCATATCCAAATATTGGGTACCAAGGTACTTTCTCTTGAAAACTCTCCGAAAGAACTCCCAAGTAACATCTGCCTCCGGAACGCCAACAATTGTGGTCACCCACCAATGATACGTATCACCCTGTAACAATGACACGGTGCAACCTAACTTGCGCTCCTCATTGCATCCCATCTATTTCATGATGTGAATCATCTTTTCCAACCAACCCTCGGCTGCATCAAGACTCAAACCCTAAAATTCCTCACCTCTCAAACTCTTTAAATGCTCTAAGGGTAACCCCTGATTTTCCACCACAGCCGGTGCTTGTGCTTGTGCCTGCACTCTAGCCACCACTGCTTGGAAAGCTCCTATTATCGCCTAAACTAACGGAGTCAAATCACCATATACATGCACCTGGTGAACCTAGGGTACTATACCCTCCCCAACATTAACTAGAGGAACCATTAGGGGAGGAGGAAGAGGTAAAATATTAGGGAGATTCTCTTCCATCTCATTATTCTTCCCTACCTCGAAAGTATTAGCCATCGACCGCTCTCACGTCGAGCCATGCTATCAAAAGCATCAAAACACATTTAAAGTTAGGCTAGCATCAGGACAAAGGATCCAAGACAACATTTAAATGTATTTTAAAACCTCGAGAATAGGCAATGTGTTCCTATTTCATACCCCAACATGATGTTAAACAATCACCATATATAAACACAATCAACTTACAATTCATACAACATCAGTTAACCAAAAAATAACATCCTAACTTTTTGCAACCTGGCTCTGATACCAAAAAATGTAACCCCCTCAACCTAGCCTAGACGCCCGATCGAATCGAGTGATCTATATTAGGTTTGTCTAAGCAAACCAAAGAAAGGTTACAAAAAGTAGATCCATTTTTTTCTTTTATCTTGTCTAGATGCAAATTATTAAACTTTCATGAACATACATACTGCAGGTGAAATTTTAAAAGAAGTAAATCTTAGAAAGGTGATCAATTGTAACACATTCTTTACGAGGACTAAAATGCAAATACCTTAAGTTAAAGGACCAAAATTGAAATTAAGTTTACCAATCCTCAAATAGCCAGGTTACATGCTCATATGACAAAAATAAGCTCAAAGATCCTTCATACACATACAATTGATTCCACAACAACCAAGGACTAAAATGAAAGAAAACAAAACTTCACCAAAGCCATTAACTAACTTAACTACCACGGGTATCGGTACCCACACTTGAGTATCGGTACGCCCTTTCCATTTCAAATCCTAAAAATTCCAATAGCCAACTCCTATACCGGTATGACCATGCGAAATGATATGCCTTACCAAAACCAAAGGCTAGTACCGATCCTCAAAACCGTGTACCAAAACCCTATGCCAAACTTAGCCTCCTTGTACCAATACACAATCCCGAGTATCGGTACGCTACTATAAAAAATATTTCAGTATCAAAACGCCTAGCTCGCGTACTGGAACCATAAGCCTAAAATGGCTTCCCAAACCGATACGTGAACACGCGTACCGGTACGCCTGGACCTAAATGGTCACAAATGACTGGTTTAACATGTTTATTTCAAATCTAACCCAAACCATCATGCCACAAACTCACATACAACACTACCAAGATGCAACAGAACTTAAACATCATAAGTTCAGCAACCCTTTAACATTCATATATCCCATGATATTCTAAAGGCATGCTTCCTAAAACCCCTTTGCCAAACATCCCAAAATACACAAATAGGCCAATCTTAGCATATGCATCATAACAACACAACCCACACATCATAATAAACTTGCTCAAACCATCACAACATGGAAATCAACACGGAAGCTCTAGATGCATACCAAAGCAACCATTCATCCACAACTATAAGCAAGTATTAGCAACAAGCTTAGCATCACCAAACATCCTCAAAACTCAGCCTAGAAACATACTTAAAATCCATAAGGAAACAAGGTTAAAACTGACAAAACCATGATGAGCACATTGCCTTATTAACTGGAAACATAAACCGAGTTCATACTCAAAAGCAGTTTATTACTTGGATCCCTTCAAACCTTGTCTTTTCTTCCCCGAACCTTAATGCTCTGCATCATTAAGAAAAAGATAGCATAAGCACACATGCTTAGTAAGGATGCTCGTAAAACAATGATGCATTAAAACCATTTGAAAACCCCATGTTTGTTTTCCAAAAACATACTTACAACCAAAGCATTTCTCGAGATTCCAACCGAATCAATGCATAAAAACCTTATGCAACATCTTACACATTTCATGTTTAAATCCCAAAGCATTAAATTATAAACCATGCTTAAATCCCAAAGCAATAAAAATAGGTTCAATACATGAACTATCACATACATTGGAATTTATAGTGACCCAGATAGACTACCCATATCCTATACATATCGGATACACGGATCTCTCATACCATGCCTAGTTAAACCGTATGATATCCTAAACCTTTCCTAGTTAAACCACAAGATTTGACACCCTCGCCTAGTTAAACCGCCAGATTTCACCCTTGCCTAGTTAAACTGCAAGTGTACTGACCTTGCCTAGTTAAGCCGCAAGATCACCATCAAATTGGGTTGCTTAGTTAAACCACATGCCCTAATGAGGTTCCCAATAGTCCGAGTGGCCTTGTTAAACCGCCATACCTCAAGTACCTCTGGCCACAATCGATTTTGTTCATATTTTATAGTGCACTTTTAATCCTATGCATGCTATATCCGAATGTTTTCTCACCTTGTCACATAGCCAATATATCACTTACAAAACCATTTACTTACTGTTTTACAATGCATTACATAAAACACAACATATGCAAATCTCATTGCCAATGCAATAACACCATTCCCAACCGGAATGAAAACCAATGCTCTATAGCATTTAATATACTTTCAAACCCCTGCATATGTACTCAAAATCATGCATTTCCAGTAAGTAAATCATACAATGTTTATCGCCAAAACATGCAAACAACATGTTCATATCTAAGCCGATATTCAAGAGCAAAATAAGGGAAACTTACTTCTGAGCTTAGGTAGGTGTCTCACACTTACCCTAAACTTCCAACAACCTTTACAAACCTTTGTAAAGTAATTAAAAATATTTTCCACTCACCGATACGCTTTGCCTTCCTTGCCAACGCGATACAAGCTCCCGGCAAGCAATAAAACAATGTCAAGCTTCGACGCATTGATTATCCCCTATTTTAAACACATAAAACTAGAGGATAAATGCATCATTATGCATTCAAACCACTTCCTCAAAGCAAAACCCTTCAACTATCAGGTTACCCACTTAGAAACCATCCAAAACAAACCGAAATCATCATCAAACGTTTTTGAAACTTAACCTAGCCATAAAAAAACAATTCAACCAATCAATCAACATCAAATAACATCCAAAAACCCTTTCCCAACATCTTTTTACTTCCAGCAAAGATTAAACTCGAATATCATCACAAAAACTCAAATCTATCAACCTAAACAATTAGAGATCCAAGAGGTTCGGGATTCTATTGATAAAAACAACTTATCAACATCATAATACATCAAAAATATGTACTAAATCAATCTTAAACACTGGAAATCAGATCCACTTCGAAAATTACCTTGTTACATCAATTTTACCCAATTTACTCAATAAAACATTGACAAATCATTAAAATCGGTTTACAATCAATAAATCAAGGGTAAAATACTTGGAAAATTCAGTAAAGAACCATACAATAGAGGAGATCACGGACCTTGCCCCTATTGTGAGATTTCTCCCACAATTGGTTTGATCAAAGGTAAGAAAATTCAAGATTTAGATGAGATTTTGTAAAAACAATGTTAATTAATCAATTAAAAATCATAAATACATGTTAAAAGGCTTCTCACCTCTGGATTTTGATGAAAACCTGAGTGTTTGGCTGAGGAGAGAGTGGAGAGAAAAGTTACGTAAAATTTTCTTTAAAAAGCTTAACTAACTTTTTTCCTAAAATCCTTTTTTAATTAACTTTAAAACATATGATAAAATATATTTAATTATGGGAGAAATCATCAGAAAAAAAAACTTGGTAAAATAGCTCCTTGAAGATTCTAAGAATTTGACCCTTTTCATTTTAGTCACCTTTAAAAACAGTTTTAAAAACTTGCATCATTTTAGCATTGTCCTTAATATAATTAATAATTATTTTAGAATATTTTTCCATCATTTTATCGCCTTCAAAAATATTTAATTCAATTTAATCCTGAAACCGACTCGAATCTCTAATCCCGGTCCATTAGACCCTCGAACCAACCTTTAAAACATTTAAGCCCAAAACCGGGGTGTTACAAAGGATCCATGTAAAAAGATCTCTCACCTCTAGATTTTGATGAAAACAAGAGTGTTTGGCAGAAAAGAAGTGGAGAGAAAAGTTTACGTTAAATTTCTTTAAAACCAATAACTAACTTTTATTAATAAAATCCCTTTTAATTACCTTTAAAAACACATATTAAAAAGTATTAATTGAAGGAAAAAACACCAGCAAAATCTTGGTAAAATAGCTCTTTAAGGATTCTAAGAATTTGATCCTTTACAATTTAGTCACCTTTAAAAACAATTTTCAAAAATTACATTTTAGTCACTAACCAAAATGTCACCCTTCCAAATCACATTTTCCAAAATTGATTTCACCAATATTTTCCATATATTTAAATATGATTTTTAACCATTTTCCATATTTGTATCTTTCTCAAAAATATTTATTCCCGAACTCGACTCGAATCCCTCACCTAGTCCACCAGACCGTCTAACAAGCCCTTAAACCGCTAGGCTCAAAACCAGGGCGTTACAACTCTCCCCCACTTAAGCAATTTCATCCTTAAAATTTTACCTGGAGGAAACAAATGAGGAAATTGTTCCAACATGTCTGTCTTGCGTTCCCACGTAGCCTCCTCAACTCTGCGGTGCCTCCACAACCCTTTAACAAGCTCAATCGTCTTGCCACGCAGAACCTTACTGCTGGTGTCGAGAATCTATATCGGTTCCTCATCATAAGATAGATTTGGCCTTAACTCAATATCCTCCACCGGCATAACATGCGATGGGTCTGATCGATACCTCCGCAACATCGAAACATGAAACACATCATGAATTCTCTCCAAGTCATGAGGTAACCTCAAACGATAAGCAACAGGACCCACATGCTCAACCACCTCGAATGGTCCAATAAACCTCGGGCTAAGCTTTCCTTTTCTCCCAAAACGCACCACCTTCTTCCAAGGCGACACCTTCAAAAACACTCGGTCACCAACAGCATACTCCACATCCCTACGATTCAAATCCGCATAGGATTTCTGACGATTCGAAGCCGCTCTCAAGCGTTCACATACCAACTTCACCTTTTCATTGGTGTCTTTCAGCACATCAGGCATGGAAACATGTTTTTCCCCAACTTCAGCCCAACACAACAGTGTACGACACTTTCTACCATACAACGCCTCGTACGGTGCCATCTGTATACTAGCCTAATAACTGTTATTATAGGCAAAATCAACCAAAGGCCTGTATCACATGCTCCGATTGTCCATCCGTCTGAGGATGATAAGAAGTACTGAAATTTAGCCGAGTTCTCAGAGCACGATGCAAGCACACCCAAAACCTTGCTGTAAAATGTGGATCTCTATCCAAAACTATGGACTTGGGCACCATGTACAAACGCACAATCTCATATATGTATAGATCAGCCAACATATCTAAGGTATACATCGTATGCACTGGCACAAAATGCGCACACTTTGTAAACCGATCAACAATCACCCAAATGGAATCCTTTTTGGTTGGTGTCAAAGGAAACCCACACATAAAATCCATGGTGATTCCTTCCCATTTCCATTCTGGTATCTTCAACGGTTGCAACAACCCAAAAGGAAACTGATGCTCAGCTTTCACACGCTGATATACTATGTATCGAGCAACAAAATCAGCCACATCTTTCTTCAAGCCAACCCAATAGTACTCTTCCTTCAAACCTCAATACATCTTAGTACTACCGGATGCATAGCAAAAGGACTAGCATGCGCTTCGGTTAATATGATACGCCTCAACTCCTCATCTTCGGGCACCACAACCCGACCTTTAAAACACAACACTCCATCATCATTAAAATGAAAATCCGTAGGATTCCCATCCATGATATCCTTCACATGTGGTACCAAACTCTCATCATGCGGTTGTTTCTCCTTAATCAATTGCGACAAGGCCGGATTCACTTGAAACTCAGCTAACAACCCGTCGTCACAAGTCACACTTAACCGAGCAAGCATAGCTCTCAACTGCACAGCATCTTTCCTACTCAAATCATCAGCTACAACATTAGCTTTACTCGGGTGATACTCGATAGACAAATCATAATCTTTAAGCAACTCTAACCATCTTCATTGCCTAAGATTGAACTCCTTCTGCGACAACAGATACTTTAAACTTTTATGATCCGTGTAAACCACACATTTCTCGCCATAAAGGTAATGCCTCTAGATTTTCAAAGCAAAAACAACTTCGGCAAGCTCAAGGTCATGAGTAGGGTACTTACGCTCATGCACCTTCAACTGTCTGGATGCATAGGCAACTACTTTACCCACATGCATCAGCATACAGCCAAGCCCAACATAGGACGCATCCCTATAGACAATGAACTCTTTCCCTGACTCTGATTGAACCAAGACCAGAGCTCGCGTCAAAGCTTCCTTCAACCTTCCAAAAGCCCGCTGCCTATCCTCCGGCCACTCAAAATGAACATTTTTTGCAACAACTTGGACAACGAAATAGCTATACTAGAAAACCCTTCAACAAACCTACGGTAATAACCAGCCAAACCAAGGAAACTTTGAACTTTTGTCACAGATTTAGGCACCTTCCAACTCATCACAGCCTCAATCTTGTACGGATCAACACGAATCCCCTCGGCCGATACCACATGCCCAAGGAAAAAAACCTCCTTAAGCTAGAACTCACACTTGCTTAACTTGGCATAAAGCTGATTAGCCAACAACGTCTGAAGCACAATCCGCAAATTTTTATAATGATCTTTCTCGATACGAGAGTACACTAGGATATCATCGATAAACACGACCAGAAACTGATCTAGAAACTCATGGAACACCCAATTCATCGTGTCTATAAAAGTAGTCGGTGCATTGGTCAACCCAAATGGCATCACCAAAAACTCATAATGCCCTTACCTCGTATGGAAAGCTGTCTTGGGCACATCCACATCTTTCACCTTCAACTGATAGTACCCAGACCCTCAAGTCTATCTTAGAGAATACAAAAGCACCACGAAACTGATCAAATAGATCATCAATCTGCGGCAAAGGATACTTATTCTTTATCGTCAACTTGTCCAGTTGCCGATAATCTATACACATCCGCAACGTACAATCTTTTTTCTTCACAAACAACATTGGTTCACCCCACAGTGAAATACTAGGTCTAATGAAACCTCGCTCAAGCAATTCCCGCAGTTGTGTTTTCAGCTTCTTTAACTCTTTCGGGGCCATGCAATACGGAGCAATTAACACTGGTGTCGTATTTGGATAAACCTCAATGCCAAACTCCACCTCTCAATCTGGTGGCAACCCCAGCAACTCTTCTAAAAAAACACCTGAAAACTCACATATTGTACGAATATCCCACACCTTCAACTCCTTTGAACCATGATTCACAACATAAGCCAAGAAAGCCTGACATCCGAAAACTAACAGCCGTCTCGCTTTCAAAGCTGAAACAACATTAGACAAGAACATAGCATTCTCACCTACAACCACCACCTCAAAATCATCCATAACCTCAAGGATATCTGTTTGGTCTCAAAATCCACTACAACCCTATGCTCGGTCAACCAATACATCCCCAGGATCACATCAAAACCATGGAATGGCAAGTCCATCAAATCCATGACAACCACATGTCCCAGAACCATCAATGGACATTTACGATACAACTTCCTAACCACGACTGTCTCCCCGAGAGAACTAGTAACTCTAACACCCACATTAAGAATGTTAATAGGTATATCAAGCAACTGTGCATACTCACTCAAAATGTATGAATGGGTAGAACCAAAATCAACCAACGAATACAATGACAAAGACTGTAAAGTGAAAGTACCTGCAATCACATCAGTGTCATTACAACCCTCACGGTGCATATACACCCTAGCCGGTCCACCTCCCTCAGGATGGATAGCAACGGTATGAGCCACAGTCCTTTGTCATTTATCTCTGCGGTGAAACGGCACACGGTCATGACCACGGCCTCTCTGCGGAGAAACAACAGGCGTAACACCCTGCCCACCTCTGGCTAACAAAGGACAATCAAGTCTTAGATGGTCTCTAGACCCACAACTCTAACAAGCATTGGCCACAATAGCCGTAGGTGTCTGACCCTCTCTGGCCAAACGTGGGCAATCTCGCCTCAAATGATCACGCAATCCACAAGCCCAACAAGTATTATGCGGAGCCCTAACCTGGGCACCCCGCTCTTACGCTCCACGACCAACAACACCTCTACCACGCCTCAGCTCAGGGCAATACCTCATATCACGGTGTCTCTTGGCCTGACCACCGCCAAAATTAGAATCTGCCACTATCTTACCAAATCTAAAGCCTCGAGACCCAGAAGCCAAACCAAGGTTCTGCTCAATGTCCTTGGCTTGCGTAACCAGCACATCAAAATCAGTATATTCAGCAACAAGCATGTATGTCTTAACCTCCTGCACAAGCCTATAGCAGAAATGATCACATCGCTGACGCTCGTTAGGGACTAACTCAGGTGTATACTAGCTCAACCTCACAAACTGCACCTCATACTCAGAAATGGATATACTACCCTGCACAAGAGCCATAAACTCTTTCTTCTTTTCATCCTGATACCGGACTCCCAAGTACTTCTTTCGAAAAGCACCACAAAAAACTCCCAGGTTACATCCTTGGTTACCATCCCATATATCGTGATAGTCCACCATGTATAAGCATCTTCCTACAACAGGGACACAACCCATCTGGCCCAGTATCCTCTCTGTACTGGCCAACCAATCCTTGGAAGCCTCCGATGTTAAACAACTAAACTTAGCTCTGCCCAGACTACGAAGACGCTCTAATAGCAAACCCGTTTGCCCAACCACTGGTGCCGGCACATGAACACCCGCAACTACTACTTGGAACACACTAGTCATGGCCTGAATCAAAGGTGCCATGTCACTCATCCTTGGCCCAGCTAGCACAGGTGGTACTTGTTCCACATTCGCATATAGATTAGGTGGGGGCGGCGGCAACCCCTCAGGAGGTACAACATCCTCATCGTTTCTCTACCCAACGGCAGCAGCAATCGAACCAAATCGTAACTCTCTCCTCGATCTCATCGTGCTAAAAGTATATCTAAGGCATGATAATCTTTTCAAAACAAAATAGTTAGACCAGCTTCAAGCAAGGATCCAAGACTTCCATTTCAAAATCATAACATCTCAGACTATAATAATAAGGCAATGGGTTTCCCAAATTTCCCCCAACATAGGATAAAGCAACCACCATGCATATTACAATCACCGTGCATCACAAAAAATGAATTACAAATCACAACAACACTACAACAACCGTACTAACTCCCAATTATCGCAAACCTAGCTCTGATACCACCAAATGTAACCCCCTCGACCCGGCCTAGTCGTAAGACCGAACCGATCGAGCTACATTAGGTTTACCGAAGTAAACCCCGAAGATGAAACATAAAGCACGTCCATTTTTTTCTTTTATCTTGTCTAGATTCACAATTATTATCCTACATGAACATACTGATCACAGGTGAAAACTCAACTCAATCGGGCATATAATTGACATCCAATTGTACACAATTGCAATTTAGGGACCAAATTGCAATTTTAGAAAACTACAGAGACTTAGCTTATTTTTATGTTGCCAACCTTTAATTAAGTAGGTTTCATGCATACATGTCAAAAATCAGCTCAAAATGTCATCCATACTCATCAATTGCATCCACCACATTTAGGGATTAAAATGTAAGAAACTAGAACTTCAAATATTCCAAATAACTAATTTAACTGCCACTGTATCGGTACAAGCAAGGGGGTGTATAGATACGCCTTCACTTATTCATACTCAAAAATTCCAGTAGCCAAAACTCATTCCGATACGCCCCCGCGTATCGAAACGCCCTTCATAAAAACACTATGCCATATCGAAACAACTCTTCGCATCCCGAAACGCTGGCCAAATTTTCCTAAGCTCGTATTGAAATGCTTGCCCGTATACCGGTAAGCTAAGCCTGAAATGGCTTACTCGTACCGAAACATGGACACTCGTACCGGTACGCCTGGCCTGTAATGTCCACCATTGTTGGTTTAACATGCTTTCGAACATACCAAAACACCTTAACATGCTTCTAGCATACATCCAACATCTTCAAGGGTCAAACCACATCAAAACAACCTAGTTTCAACATCAATTAACGGCAACATGCTTCAAATGTAAAATAGAGGTATGCACCCTAGAAACCAAAATAAGCAAAACATGAAATCTCAAACCATCACCACAAACAATCCAAAATGGCCTTTTACAACCCAAGAGCAGCTAAACAAACTTGCTCAAATAGGGAGTTTAGCAAAACACCTCACAAAACAACAACGGAAACCCCATTGCCCCTATTACTTATAGTCTAGACCAAAAACATACTTTCGATACCAAGTCTTTTTGTGATCCCTTGCTTTCCGCTGCCTTTCGAGCCTTTAATTCTCTGCATTGATGAACAAAGAGAGCGTAAGCACACTAGGCTTAGTGAGGAGTGCTCAAAACAACACACCATCAATGCATTAAAACCATTTTTCTACAACACATTAAAATACCATTTCAATCATCTTTTAAACATCATTTAAAACATTATCATGCCATGAAAACTATGCACTTTACATCTTTAAAACCCAGCATATTAAACCATATGCAACATGTATCATTAACCAACAGCAAATCTCATTGCTAAACCTCAATTTAAGCCTTCCCATGCATAACAACCATATGCAAAGCTTAAAGAGTTAACATTTATAAATCACATATACATCATAAACTGTTCATGGTAGATCAACAATTATATTGGCTTACAAGTGATCCTTAACCAAGTTCCTTTACCAAAAATTATTCATCGGATACACGGATTCAACAAGTGTCCTCACAACACTTCAAGCCATCTCAACCGGAATAGCGATACAATCACAATCGCAGTACATTACCAACCAAGTACAAGGACACCAACCCTAATCATCGATTAGACGCTTAATCCACTAACAAGAGTTTACGGTACCATATAACCCATCAACCGTTAGGGTACTTGGATAGAGTTTGCAGTACACCAAATCAAAACCCCTTAACATCCAAGGCAACTTATTATAGTGTACTATCAATCCTATTTCCAGCCAACTATATCCGATAACATTTTTAAACCACATCACTTGCCAATATAATTCACCATTTACCTTACTGTTTTTACAAGCATTAAACAAAACCATTTTCCAAGCGACAACACATGCTTAAAACTCAAGTATAAACCATATACTTACATGGATCACTTACCATGTGCAACCACCATCATATCATGATCAAAAATAGTATCTCACATACTTTAAAACATGCTTAAACAGTAGATACAATGCAAATCAAAACAAGTGCATAAAACCATTTCATAAAAGCACGACCGAGAGAGAAAACTACATCATACTTACTTCCGAGTTTAAACCAGCGTTTAAAGCTTATTTTAAACTCCCATAAACCACATTTAAATCATTTCAAAGCTGAAATACATGCTCTTACTCACCGATACGCTAAACCTCAATTCGCCGATGTGAAATCAAGCTTCTGAAGCCTCCAAAGCTTCGTCGATCACTTTCGAATCAACCTCCCCTATTTTAACCACATCAAAACAGAGGATTGATGCATCTCAATGCATTCAAAACACTGTAACAACTATTCCTTGCAAAACCTCGCAATCCTTTCATAATTACCCAACCGCAACAACCGAAAACATCATTTAACTCCTTCCAAACATAAGCCAGCCACAATCTATCAATCTAGCACTTCAATCAACATCTAATAACATCTAAAAATAGGATTATATCATTCGTAACCTTCCAGTAACTTCACAGCCACCACAACTCCACAAAAACACAAATCTAACAACCTAATAATCAAGGATTCACGGAGTTTTAGGATTCCAATGTTAAAACAACTTATCAACATTATAAATCTTGCAAAAAAATGTTTAAAATCAATCATCAACACTGAGAAACAGATCCAATATGAATCTTCCATAATTTTACCAATTAAATCAATTAATCATTGTAAAAACATAAAATCAGATTATAAATCATAAATCAAGGATAAAATACTTGGGAATATCAATAAAGAACCATCAATAGAGGAGAAGAAAGAACCTTACCTCTATTGTGTGATTTATCCCTCAATTGATTGATTAAAGCTAGAAAAACACAAGATTTCAATGAGGTTTTGTAAATCAAAGGTAAAGAAGCAATTACAAATCAAGAATCCAAGTAAAAAGATCTATCACCTCTGCATTTTGATGAAAACAAGAGTGTTTGGTAGAAAAGAAGTGGAGAGAAAAGTTTACTTCAAATTTCTTTAAAATCAATAACTAACTTTTATTAATAAAATCCCTTTTAATTACCTTTAAAAACACATGTTAAAAAGTCTTAATTGAAGGGAGAAACCACCAGAAAAAACTTGGTAAAATAGCTCCTCAAGGATTCTAAGAATTTGATCCTTTACAATTTAGTCACCTTTAAAAATAGTTTTCAAAAATTACATTTTAGTCACTAACAAAAATGTCACCCTTCCAAATCACATTTTCCAAAATTGATTTCACCAATATTTTCCATATATTTAAATATAATTTTAACCATTTTTCCATATTTTTATCTTTCTCAAAAATATTTATTCCCAAACCCGACTCCAATCCCTCACCTGGTCCACCAGGCCGTCTAACAAGCCCTTAAACCGCTAGGCCCAAAACCAGGGCATTACAGGCTAACAAGAGTTCAAGGAAAGATGATGTTCATTCTTGGTAAAGTAACATGTGACAGACGTATCACCAAGATTTGCGCAAGCGTCAGCCTTTCAAGTTAGATATAACGTGAAGGCAGTGAAGAACATTCTGTCGAGCATTGGAGACACAATTGACTTGTCAAAGCATCGCACTTGCCGCAACAATTAACTTTCCAGGGCAACCACTTTCCAAGAAGAGTCTTACTCTGACTCAACCACTTGCAATTGCATTTCACTGGTCACGGGGAGTCCTACTTCCAGCAACTACTTGCCTAGGCAATTACTTGCCACTGCAATCTACTTGCCTCAGCATTTCACTTGCCTCTGGCATTCAACTTGCCAAAGCAACTCATCTGGCATACTTTCAATCCTAATAATCCAACAAACTCTCTCATTGATTACTTTGTTTCCTTTACAATCTTTAGTTATTTGTTTTATTTTTCTATCACCATCTATCATCACAACTATTCTTTTCTTTCAGTGCAAGGAGTTAAGAGTCCAAGTCCTTCATACTAGTCCCTGTGGAGACGATACTCTATACTTATCACTTATTACGTGTGACGTGTTCGCTTGCAAATTTGCATAGTACTTAAAACACGCAACAAGTTTTTGGCGCCATTTTCAGAGACTGGCAATTGCGACTTTACCTTTAATTTATTGCATTATTTTCTTTCTTTTTATTTTGTTATTTGTTTCAAGTAGCTATCACCCTTTGGTTTTGCATCTGTGCATGACCAAGGCAAGACCAATAGCACAAGACTATCCACTTGAACCTGAGATTGAACGTGTACTCTGTGAGAGAATAATAGAACTACGAACAGTTATGGCAAATCCAATTTCCAATGGCAATCAGAATGTCGCGGCAGGAGGCAATGCGGCCATAGCGAATCAAATAATTCGAGTATGAAACAGACCTATTCGAGATCACTTACTACCAGACCTTGTTGATCTCAATCCAGGAATTGCTACTCCTGATATTCAAGCCACAAACTTTGAATTGAAGCCCATAATGTTCAATATGCTAAATTCAATTAGGCAATTTGGCGGCTCAGTAAATAAAGATGCCAGGCAACATCTAAGATCTTTCTTAGAGGTTTACGATTCTTTCAAACAGCAAGGAGTCTATGAGGATGTCCTTAGACTTAGACTTTTTCCCTATTCATTGAGGGATAGGGCAAGAACATGGTTCAACAGCATATCACCAGGCACTCTAGAATCCTGTACAGATCTATGCTGAAGTTTCTTTGTCAGGTACAATTCTACTAGCATGATAGATGAATTGCATAATTATATTCTTTTCGTCAAGCAGACAACAAATTGATGTATGAGGCTTAGGATCATTACAAAGAGCTTCTTCGCAAGTGTCTTATGCACAAATGTTGAGAATGGACATAAGTAGTGATGATCTACAATGGAGTTAATGCACCAACTAGAATGATGCTAGATGCCTCAGTAAATGGAACACTCCTAGATAAATCACCAGAAGAAGCGTTTGAGATTCTTGATAGACTTGCCAACAATGACTATCAATTTCCAACCGCTAGAAGGGGACAAGTAAGGCGACACGCCACGGCAATTGAGCTTGATTTAACTGATGCCATCTTAGCACAATTGGCCACATTAACCAATATGGTTAAGAATTTGCAACGTCTCAGCAACACACAGGAGGTAAAGGTAATATATTCATCTTGTGATTTTTGTAGTGATAACCATAATTCTTCTGAGTGTCCACGTAACAAGAAACCAATTTTTACGTTGGAAACTACAACAGAAACAACAATCCATATTCCAACACATATAATCCAGGATGGAAGCAGCATCTAAACTTCTCATGGAGTAAGCAAAATGGATACAACAATGCATCTCGACAGAATACTGAAGCATCAGGATTCCAACAGAACATGCCACGGTAACAGAATCAGTTACCACAACAACAATCAACAGGTAGTTATTTGGAAACCACTCTCAATGCTTTTATGCTTAAAACTGAATCTTATATGGCTGAAACTAGCAATTTTATGAAAAAGACTGACTCTGTTATGAACAGGACTAAAATTTGGATGCAGAGTAAGAAGTAGCGATCAAATCACTGAAAACTCAGGTTGGACAGTTTTCCCAAGCCCTAAGCAAGAGGCCACAAGGAACTTTGCCCAGCAATACTGAGGTTGCACGAGGTTCAGGCGATGAGTAGTGTAAAGTAATCGCTACTAGAAGCGGAGAAAAGGTGGGTAAAGACCTTATCCAACCCGAAGAGGATGAACATACGTTGACTAATAAAGAAGATTCTTTAAAAGCGAATGCCACGACAATTCTATATGTCACGGCAAATCCATCTATTACAGCCAATCCAGTCGAGATGAGTAAAGACAAAGAGAACAGACAGCCACCACCATTTCTATAGAGGTTAAAGAAGCAGAAGAATGAGTACCAATTTAAGAAGTTTCTTGACATTCTTAAACAAGTCCACATCAACTTACCACTGGTTGAGGCAATCGAGCAGATGTCGAATTACGCCAAATTCCTTAAAGAAATCATATCAAGGCGTAAAAGGTTGAGCGAGTTTGAGGCAATTGCCTTGACAAAGAGATGCTTGGCTCTATTACACAACCAATTAGCCCCTAAGCTTAAAGATCCAGGCAGTTTCATAATACCATGTTCCATTGGTGAGCATTACATCGGAAAAGCTCTATGTGAACTTGGAGCAAGCATAAATCTTATGCCCAAATCTGTGTTTTAACGATTAGGCATAGGCAAGGCGAGGCCCACCACAGTCATGCTGCAGCTTTTCGATAGATCATATGTGCATCCCAAGGGAAAAATTAAAGATATTCGGGTAAGAATTGATAAGTTTATTTTTCCCGCTGATTTTATTGTTTTGGACTGTGAAGCAGATGAGTTTACACCCATCATTCTTGGGAGACCGTTCTTAGCAATGGGAAGGACTTTGATCGATGTTGAAAGAGAATAACTCACCATGAGGGTGAATAAATAGTAAATCACACTCAGAGTGTTCAAACATTCAAGGATGTCGATGATCTAGAAGAATGCCAAGCAATAGAAGCCACGACAAAGTGCAACTTCGATGCAAAAACTCGTATTTCTAACTGTTTCCCAGACTTGAAGGACACAATGAAACAGATGACCACTTGGAGACCCATAGCATGTTCCTAGATGAACAGCTGCTAATTGCTAAAGCAATTCCCTAGTGTGTTGATATAGTGAATTTTCTTGTAAGTGGTATTTTACCTCATGATCTTTCTTATCAGGGAATGAAGCGGTTCCTACATAATGCTAAGCATTATTGTTGGGATGAGCCTCTTTTGTTTAAACAATGTACATATCAGGTTATGAGAAGATGCATTCTTGGGGAGGAGCAAAAAAATATACTCTAACAATGTCGCTCGTCATCCTATGGAGGTCATTTTAAAGGAACTCGCACAGTAGCAAAAGTCTTACAATCAGGATTTTATTGGCCTACTCTCTACAAGGATGCTCATGAGTTTTACAAGCAATGTGATCAATGCCAAAGAACTGGGAATATTTCAAAACGACATGAGATGCAATTGCAACAAATCCTTGAGGTAGAATTGTTTGACGTTTGGGGGATTGAATTTATGGGGGCCCTTTCCATCATCATATGGCAACCTTTATATTCTATTCGCTGTGGACTTTGTGTCCAAGTGGGTTGAAACAGTTGCAACCCCCAGAAATGATGCAAAGACTGCTCAAAGATTTCTACAAAAGAACATATTCTCACGGTTTATAGTGCCGAAGGCAATTATCAGTGATGAGGGTAAGCATTTTGACAACAAACTTATTGCCAAAGTGTTGCAACGCTTTAGAGTTACCATAAAATTGCCACGGTATATCACCCGTAAACCAATGGGCAAGCTGAGATCTCTAACCGAGAATTGAAGATTATTTTGGAGAAAGTTGTAAACCCTTCACGTAAGGATTGGTATGAGAGGCTAGATGATGCTCTTTGGGCTTATCGAACCGCATATAAGACACCATTGGGCACGACTCCGTATAGACTCGTCTACGGAAAAACTTGTCACCTTCCTATAAAGATTGAGCATAAAGCTTATTGGGCCATCTCAACAATGAATATGGATTGGGAGAAAGTCAGACAGAAGAGTTTGTTGACCCTGAATGAGATTGAAGATTTTCTCGCATCGAGGTATGACAAAACGCTAGCATGACAAAAAGATTTTGCCACGAAAATTCTTGCCAGGGCAAATGGTGCTTCTTTATAATTCATGCCTTAAACTTTTTCCAGGTAAACTTAAATCACGATGGACTGGACCATTCGAGGTGGTAAAACCCTATTCCTATGGTGTCGTTGTGATCCGATTGATCAAAAATGGGTCTGAGTTCAGGGTCAATGGTCAAATATTAAAGCACTATGTTGGAAGCAATATTGATAGAGACATGTTCACAATCTCCTTGGGAAATGCATGAAAATGCTCTTGCTAATAATTTTTCATTTTATTTATTTTAGTTATTTTTATACTTTTTATTTTTGTATTTTTGTTATTTTAATTTGTTTATAGATTTTTCTTATTTATTTTGGTTATTTAAATTTTCGGTTAGTTAGGTTGTTAGTGTTTTTGAATTTTAATTTTGGTTATTTATATTTCTTTTTAAATTTTAAATTTGAATCTTTTCTATTTTATTTATCCATTCTTTTATTTTTATTTTATTTTAATCTTTTTCTTTTTTTGGTCAAGAGTTTGAACTGGATAAGAATTGAATAAGTGTTTGGAATTTTTTTTAGAGAGAGAGCAAGGGTCGATTGGGTATTGTAGGTTTAAATACCTAATTTTGTTTAAACCCTATATTTATTTCATTTTTTCTTTACCCTAGCCGCACCACTCTTCCCCCTACCATTATTGTATGTTTTTTCGCCCATTGGTGAGACATCATTCAACCTTTCACCTTTCCATCACTTATCATTCACTTCACCATTATAACGCCAACCTTCCATCTCTCCCGTTCATTTACTCTCTCATATTCACTTTATCTTCTTCCCACTTCTTTTTCTCTATTGTTGAAGCTTTGAGTTTTTCTTTTTATTTTTAAGTCGAAATAATGTCTACAAGCCTCAAAACCATGGATGAAATTTATCCCTCACGCACGCCACAACCATCATATCGTAAGTTCATACGGCGGACGTGCAGAAGCGGTTCGAAGAGAAGTTTGCAACAAGACGAGTTTGGGAGGAGCAAGGCTTTGCCTATGAAATGCCACACCCAAGTTTCAGTCTTGAGGAGTCCATATATGCCACGATTGAGAGCCATAAATGGCCAATATTCTGTGAACAACCCGCCGGAGTAAATGTCTCATGGGTAAGAGA
Organism: Hibiscus mutabilis; assembly: GCA_019671005.1. Classification (NCBI taxonomy): domain Eukaryota; kingdom Viridiplantae; phylum Streptophyta; class Magnoliopsida; order Malvales; family Malvaceae; genus Hibiscus; species Hibiscus mutabilis. Next base: position 20,008,656 of record CM033733.1, on the reverse strand, counting down.
ATTTTACTCTCATGTTTCTAGTCCAGATAACCCGGTTGTATTTGTACGTGGCAGGGCCATTCTTCTCGATGCTACTACCATAAACGCCTATTATGGCTTGTTCTTCAAAGAAGATGAACATGCAAAGTTCATGGAAAATGTGACCGCAAGAAGATGGACCAAGTTTTGAAGAATCTTACCTTGGAAGGAGCGAAATGGAACAAGGGAGAACTCAAGGGAACGGTAAATTGCATTATGCTAAAACCTGAAGCTAAGTTGTGGAATAATTTTATTAGGACTCGTTTAATACCTACCACACACAATACCACTGTTTCTTTATCTCTATTGTTATTGTTGCACTCTATTCTTTACAAGCGTGTTATCAATGTTGGGCAAATAATTGTGAATGAAATTTATGCATGCAGTAAAAAGGACATAAGAGCCTTATATTTTCCCAATTTAATAATTATTTTGTGTGAGAAAGAAAAGGTACTAATTAAGCCAACCGATGAACGAATGCAAAAGTGGAGTGGGTGGACAAAGGCGCAGTACATGCAAGTAATGCAAGAAGGAATACCACGACCAAAGCCTACTGTCCTAGTTGCCCCGGCAAGTGCACATGCTGGCAAAAGACAATGCACCAAAAGAGTTTGCCTCGGCAAGTTCTCAAGGGGTGGTCGATCTAGTACACGCTTTGTTGGAGAAGTTAGAGCGCATGGAGGAGCGAGAGATGAAGCTCCTGCAGTATATCAAGGATCGGGATGTTGCACTAGCATAAATCATCTAAGAGAAGCACCCCCCGATTGCCAAGTACCATTCCCCGTGCTCCCTAAAGAGTTACTTGCCACGACGAGTGAGGCTGGCAAGTCTGGCCCAGCCAAGAAAGAAACTACCATGGAACTGATGCCAAGAATAAAGGTAAGAAATCAATGACTGAACCTATGCAAATTGAACCATTTGTTGATCCTGCAGATTCTAAAGACACCACTTCCACACCGTTGATGTCCTCACAATCGGATGAGCTACCACAGAAACCAACGAAGCGTAAAGCTTCACCACTTAAGGAAGCCAACATGATGGGTGAGCCAGAGGAGAAGGTAGAGGAGACTAAAGCTTCAACCCCTGCACCACCAGTAAGACAACAACCAGCACATACTAGAAAACGTGTTAAGCACATGGCCACCAGAAAATCACGAGCTAGTGGTGATGACCTCTTTGACTAGTATTTGCATTCTCATTTTTTGTTTTTGTTTTCATGCATTGTGGACAATACTTTCCTCGAGTTTGGGGGGATTGTCTTGGTTGTTTCATGTTTAGTTGTATTTGCATTCATTTGTTTTTAGCTAATGTCACTTGCCATGATAGTTTGCCTGACTGAACTTGTTAGTAACCTGCTGTGATATCTGATGATGTATTTGCCACATTATTAGGTTAAGAGAACTTTTGACTCTAGGCTTAGCATGGAAAGTTGCTTAGGATTTCCTTATGATGCAGGTTTAATAAACATTGTTGTGACTTGTTAATTTAGGAGAACCTAGTGAACCTTAGGTAAGGAAATATAAAAAAGCTAGATGTGCCCGAAACTAGCTCAAGCCAAAAAAATAAAGAAAAAATGATGAACAATGAACCTTAGCTAGAGGGGCCCATCTAGCTCTAGTCTTAGGGATCTTGCAAATGCTAGAGGTGCCCGAAATTGGCTCTAGTATAAGAATAAAAAGAAAAAGAATTACTATAGGTGCCCGAAACTAGCTCTAGTTAAATCACTTGCCTCGGCAAGTTAATAAAACTAAGGTTTTGCTTGGAACTCCTATGATTAACTTGTACATGACTACACACACACCACTTGCATCATACTGAATTTTGAGTAATCTTTCTATATTTTGCCTAAAGTCACAAAGGTAATTAATGCTAGTTACCCTGGTTCTGAGGATTAAAGTCAGGAATACAACTTGTTTGTGTTTGGTAAATGCCTTGGCAGGTGATGGTTAGTTTTGCATTGCTTGAGGACAATCAATAGTTCGAGTTTGGGGGTGTGGTAAGTGTGTAAAAGTATTGTTTTTCATACCCTTTTTACTCACATTATTGTTAAACTTAAGCTCATTTTAGTTGCATTTGTAGTCATTCATGCATAAGTTTGTAATTTCCTAGTTCAATGTACTTGGCCATGTATTTTATTACTTTTTGTAGAAAGAATGATGCTGTTTTGCTTGTTTGTGATGATGAATTGTCGAGCCAATTGCCAAAGTCTGTCATGGCGTTGAAGGGATCAAAGCGGTTAGGATTTTCAACCGCCAAACTCAAATTCAAATGCAAAGGATAATTCCCCAATTTTTATTTATTTATCAACTACATTATCTCCCACATTTAAAATTCAAAATGGAAGCCCTATATCCACCAAAAACTCGCGCAACAAACTCTCCTCCACACCTATTTAAAAGGCCGAAACACAAGTGGAATGGGAAAGGAAATTGAGGGGTCGGATCGAGAGGGAGAGATCAAGGGAAGCTGATCGTGAGAGTGATCAAATTGAGGAGTTCATCTCATCTCTTCCTTCATTGTTATAACCGCACATCAACCTTCATGTTGGGGAAATATTTCTTTGTATTTTCTTTTCACCCGACCATGAACTAAATTAGATGGTTTGGGTTATTAGGTTTTGAGAGGTTTTTGTATGGATAATTTAATTTTGGTTCAAGTTTAAATGCACAATTTTGATTCAATTCTTATTATTGCAAATCAAGTAGTTTAACATTTGAGTGGAGAATCATTTGTTGAAACTCAAATCCCTAAATCGGTGACAACACAAGAGAGAGCGATATCAATGGTGATTTGTTGGAAGGAATCACTTTAATGAAGTGACAGTCATTAGATGTTCCTCAACCGAGTCGATTTCTAAACATTACGAGAGTTGATAGAGATCGACGGACTGGATTGAATCCAGGTTTCCTAACATTGCGAGAGCTGAAGGAAATCAATTCCCTCTTGAACCAAGTTTCTGAAAAGTGACAAAGTGAAAGAGCTTGGCGACGAGGAGAATTTCAAGTGGCTAACTAGAGTTCAAGGAAAGACGGTGTTCATTCTTGGCAAAGTAACATGTGACAGACGTATCACTAAGATTTGCGCAAGTGTCAGCCCTTCAAGTTAGAGATAACGTGAAGGCAGTAAACAACACTCTGCCGAGCATTGAAGACACAATTAACTTGCCACGGCATCACACTTGCTGCAACAATTAACTTGCCAGGGCAACCACTTGCCGAGAAGAGTCATACTCTGACTCAACCACATGCAATTGCATTTCACTGGTCACAGAGAGTCATACTTCCAGCAACTACTTGCCTGGGCAATTACTTGCCACGGCAATTGTAACACCCTCAACGTATATTCGATGATTAAATACACATTGAATATGTTACTAAAGTTTTTAACTGATTTCCTGACATGAATTTTTTTTTTGCAAACTTTGTTTAGTAAAGTAACCCTTCCTCGGTTTTCATTAAATTACAAACCTGTCTAGTGTCACCTAGTTTCGACCCTGAATTGGTTAAATAAATATACCCTTTCTTGATTTTTAAAATCGCTACGTGATTAGCATTAACTACATAATAATTATATCAAATCCCATTGCTAAGAGTTTAAAACCATACTATTCATCCATAATACTTATGTTACAAACCCATTTAAATAAATAAACTAACTTATAAGTTTAGTAATACGAAACAGCTGTTAATATACTAGGATGTAAGTGTATATACTATTGCTTATAAGCAATAACTCAATTTCCAAAAGTGCAGCTCCTTCTTCGATGATACTAGCCCAATCGACCTACGTGTAATACGAAACACGCGCTAAGTATAACTTAGTGGGGCATAAATATAACAATATAAACAAATGACATAAATATCACAATCCCTGCAAAAATGGCAAGCGATTCTTTGTGCATTTTATAACATTTCATCATTTATCATAGTAAATGAGAAACTAACTTATTTCAATGAATCATAATTGTATGTATATGTCCAAAGTCATAATATCATTCTTACTTTATCAGTAGTTAATACGATAGACTTACTGGCCTATCCATCTGCATAAAAGCATTTCATGAATTATAGCCCAAAGTACAATTTTACGTGAATCTATGGTATACAAGTCATCATAACGACACCGTAGTGTCTGCAATGCTGTAGCGTCTGATGGTGAGTACGTACTCAAGGATGCCCTTTGCTCCTTATTATCGCACCTTTTGTGCTAGTTGACACCGAAGTCTCTAAACAACACCGTAGTGTCTGAAGTCAACACCGAAGTGTCTGGAACGCACTATAGTACTGGAATGCAGTTGCTAAGACTCTATGGATATCTAATTATATCAAAGACTCTCACACTAGTACTCGGGCATAACAATTTAATATTTTTACATTCAATACCCAATCCATCAATACTATCATCCATAATTCGATAATGAGCAATTCATAACCAAAATCTAAAAGTTTGATTCATCTTAGATAAATCTATAAACTATGACAATGTATCATACATGTCACATTATTAATTCATAACATTCATACAATTATTATTAACATGCATTTTAATTAATATCAAAGTCGACTTATCGCAAGTTGTCCTATTTGTAACATGCCATACATTCATATAATGCACTCACCTAGGCTATGCAAAAATATTGGGCCTCACTAAGCTAGTTCACTACTTTTTCCTTGCCTCTTTTATCTCGTATTTCTTTGTCCTACTCGAATGTTGCAAAAAATTTACCCATCGAACATATACAATATCATACATGTTAGATTTTTTTTAATCTAACACTACTTAACTATAAAATACTAGTATAATTATTCGAATATAGAAATTTTCCTAAAAGTTTCCCTTTTTCTCCCTTAGTAGCCGAATGGTCCAATTTGGTCCCTAGTGACCATTTCGCACCTTTTTACAATTTATTCAAGCTCGAATCACAATTACTCCATAATTCTATCATTTTCACTAACTTTTATTCAATACCCTTCAATCCACTAACCTTTGTTAAAGTGACATTTTAGTCACTAATTTCACACAAAAGTTTGCAAACTTGTACTAATTAATCAATCCAACATTTTTTCAATGTTTCTCAAAATTTTCCTTCTATTTTAGCCCTTGGCCGAATTGGTCACTAGACCTTCCCAAGGTTGTTTTTCATTCAAACAACATTCTAATATGCTCAAAATAAATTTTCCAATATGTATTCTTCATTTCCAATAATTAACACTTAAAACCTCAATTTATTCCTACGTGCCGATTTGGGTGTCTAAGCTTTTCAAGGACTTTATTTTGGTCCTAATGCCATAATCAAGCTTGTAGAATCATAAATCTTCCATATTCATCTTAATTTCAAAACCCTAAATAAAATCCCAAATTCTAGGGCTAAGGTTTATGTCTTCAATCATGAAATTAATCTAAATCTAAGCTTGATTTCAACTCCACAACACTTGATTTACTTAAATCAAGCTTCAATCTCAACATAGAATATGAAACCCTATTTTTCTCTCATCAACAACATGAACAAACCTTCATAACTCTTTGTAAAATTACTATTAAATGAAAGAAAATTAAACATACATTAATTTTCTATCAAAAACATACCTTGAATCTTGTTTGGAAGCCTTCAAAATGCCTAGGAAAAATTTTTGTATATTTTTCCCTTTCTCTCTTGTATTTTCGAAATGGATGAGGAAAGGATGAACATATTTTGTTCATCTTTTATCTTATTAATGTCATGTGTATTTAATTAAATGAATATTAAATTCATTTAATTACTTGAATCCAAATAACCTTCCAACTAAGTCTTATTTTCTAATTTGCCATTTTGTAAAAGTAGAACTAATTCTAGTTAGAATCCAACTAGAAATATTAAAATATTCATAAAAATAATATTTTATAAATTTTCTATGGCTTATGGAACTGTCTTTAAAATTCCAATTCGACCCAATTACCCAATAATCACTTACTACGATTTTTCGTTTTTCGAACTATCGGATTAAATCTGAAATTCTCATATTTCTAATTTCCATAAATAAATATTGTTGACATACAAAATATTCCATAATTTTGTAAAAATCAAAATCTTGAAATTTTGACTCGGTCTAATATACTGATAATTTACCCGAAATCTTTATCGGATAAAATTCTCTTAATAATCATTTACCAGTTATCCATACGAATAATATTAACTCGAACTGATTCCTTTTTATCAGTCTCAAGTATTGACATGAGACCTTCCCAAGTGGTCGCCTATCCTATGCCCTGAGCACGCTTAACTTTGCATTTTGATCGAAGTTCGATATCTTATACTTTATTTTTATTCGAATCAAATATCTACGTATCCCCTAATTGTTCGAACAAAAATAGATTTTTACATAAATCCCATACCAGAAATCTAATAATACAGATCAACTTCCTGTACCATGTACTACTTATCTGTGGAATAAAAATATTTAATGGTAAAATTATCCATCAAGTGCCTATACTTTTCCCATCAGATTTTAACCAAACTTCGCAAGTACCCTATTTTGTTTACTCTCTCACACGATACTCTCAATTCTCAAAAATTCCTTTCCTAGAATCCATAATTAAAGAAATCCTAGCTTTTGCATTTTGTCTTAGTCACTAAGTTAGCTTTTAATCCCTTATTTTAGTACTAAATAACTCTTAAACAACTTAACAAATTTCGGGGTATTAGAGCAATCTACTTGCCTCGGCATTTCACTTGCCTTTTTCCTAATAATCCAACCAATTCTCTCATTGATTACTTTGTTTCCTTTACAATCTTTAGTTATTTGTTTTATTTTTCTATCATCATCTATCATCACAACTATTCTTTTCTTTCAGTGCAAGGAGTTAAGAGTCCAAGTCCTTCATATCAGTCCCTGTGGAGACGATACTCTATACTTATCATTTATTACTTGTGACGTGTTCGCTTGCACATTTGCATAGCACTCAAAACACGCAACAATTGTACTCCTCCTCATCTTCCACCCCATCAAAACTTGGAAATGAATTGAAACCATAATCAGGGTCCTGCACCATGGCGCTTGCACAATCAAACTCGAAAGCATCCGCACCGGTCTACTTATCAACAAAACAATCATTTGTAAGATAATAATCGAAACCGAAGAGAGCATCTCCGATTTCTCCACGAAATAGATTGACGAACTGATCAAAGTTAGGATCCTCAACGAAGAATGGTTCAAAGTGGCTAGGGAGCTCCGGAGTGTAATTTCTCGATGCATCCATGGATGTGTGATTAAATTAGCACATGCAGATGGTGAGAGATGTAGTTTGATTGGCTTATAAATTAGAATTTGGAAGTGGCTATCGTCATTTCCATGGTGTGAAAGGAATCTCATATGATGATTTCTCATTTTGTTTATTACTAATTGGGGAGGTGGTGACATAGCCTGCGGTATCAATCACGCCCTTAAAACTGATCCAGAGTATTAAAATAATAATTTTAATACTTAGGTGATTAAAAAATAACTTCACTTATCCAACAGGAGAAAGAATAGATTTAGAACCTCTCAAATCTGTTCTTTGTACCTATCTTTACGGTCGGTACAAAAATGAAGTATTTTAAGATGTATGCATAAGTAAAGCATACTTGAAAGTGGTTCCGTCAATACGAACAGATAATTCATTATAATCACATTTAAACTATTCAAAAAAATAGTAGGTCGGACTACGCATAAAATTTATCCGATAATTAGGTTAATAAAGATCTGAAAGAAGAAAAAAGTTGAAAATTCAATGCTTAGTTTTAACTCTTTTCAAGCTGCATGAATTGTGCAAACTAAAAGAATATACAAGACATTGTTTCCATCAGTATTTAGTTGTTGAGAAATGAAGGAAATCATTTTATAAACCATAGAAAGTATAAAAAGAATCATTTGCTGCATGCACCAAATGCATTACAAGTGAAACCAAATAATATGTATATATATTGAACAATCCATGCCTGAAAGAGATGCTCATAATTTTGACACATGAATAATTTAATAAGATCACTTCGAATATTAAATTTTAAGTTTACAGTTTAAAATTTTCGATTTATCAGCAAAGCCGAACACCTCTTTGGTCAGGCCTGAATCATATGCCCCCATAAGGTTTGGTTACTTACATTGGGCTTCATAGTTTTTCCCTGCCACTTGGCCTATGGGTTTAACTTAAAAGGGGATTTTTATAAGTCAATCCTTTTACGTTGAGGAACTTGGACCGCCTGTTCATAATCTTTTGATGTCAACTTCAAATGTAAAAATAATATTCTTATTTCAAGAACCCCTTCCCCTAGAGTCTCTCCTCTTTTTCTTCGGTTAAAATTAGGATTAGATAAGATTTGTCAAAAAATAATAATGTTTATATAATAGAAGTTGTTTGAATGTGTATTTTTTTATTTTAAAATGTAAAAATAATATCTCAAAGTTGAGAACAAAAATTCGTTACCTTTTTTTGTGTCTCTATTTATGCCCCCCAACACTAAAAAATTAAACCCTAAATCTTATACATTAAAAAGTAAATCATACACCCATTACCCTAAACATTAATCATAAACCTAGTTGTTTAATGTGAAGATATAATAGCAACTAAAAAGGGACAAAGGATTTCTCCTCCAAAATTGCTTATGATATTTTATATCACCGGCATAAAATTAAATAATTATCTATCAAATAATTGTATACATCTATGTAACAACGGCCCCGCCCCTCGAGCTTGTGGCGCTTGACGCGTTATTGCAAAAAATATTTTGGATAGATGGAGTCACCACCAATCCTTTTAGTTTAGGTGAGATTGGATCACCTGAAAACCCGGTTATTTTAATAAAACATGTTTTTGTCATTTTATTAAAACAACGAATTTTGGTGTGCGAAAACAAAAAAAATAGGTTTGGGAGTCGGTTACGTATGGGGAAGGATGAGCACCCTCACAACGCCCAAAATTGGTACCTGGTTGATTATTTAACGTATTAATGATGGAAATTAAGAATTCGAATTTGATTTAAAATTTGTGATCCCCTTTAAAGTATTTAAAAGAATGTTTGGTATAAAAGGAATTTACACCCCTACACCCGGGGCATAATTTCCATTAGAATCACGAGTGAAGGGAAACTGTTTTAAAAATTATAATTTAGAATTAAAAATTTTATTTTGTAATAGAGACTAACGGAAAGCGGCACCCTTACGTTCGAAGTATGTTTTTCACAATAATCCCTAAAAAGAAATGTCATTTTTTAATTTAATTATAAAAACCAAATACGAATGCAAACATATGTAAATATGTACATATACATAATGTAAATATAGAAAATAATTAACAAACATATACATGAAAACTTTAAATAAAGGTGACTATACTTGTATAACGAAATTATATATATTGTAATTTATGTTTGTATCATACTTTACACATATATATTATGATTAAATATAATATTATATATATATATATATATTGTTTACATATTTTACATATATATTACGATTAAATATAATACTATATATATATATATATAGTTTACATATATATATATATATCATATTTTACATATATATTACGATTGAATATAATACTATATATATAAATATAGTTTACATATATATCATACTTTACATACATATATATTACACGCTAGATTACACTTTAGGAAATTTTACTTATATATGCTATTAGATACTATATTAAAAAATATATTGTTAAGATATTTGTTTTGATATAATAATTGAAAAATAGTTTTGGACTAAATTAAAAAGATTTCAAAAATGAATTTAAATCCAAACAACTTGAAAATAAATTTGAGAAGTTTTTGAGAGGTTTTGGAAATGTTTTAAATGTTTTAAAGTAGCTAAACTAACGTTTTCAACATAGGCGTACCGATACGGTATACCCCGTGTATCGATACGGACAGCTGTAAAACTACATTAATTGCGGGAAATAGAGGCTCTAACGGCTCTAATTCAATCCCAACGGTCCTCAACGGCTATGAACTCAATTGGGAGTATAAAAGGGACCTCCAAGTATCTATGGAAGACTAATGCTTCTATTGTCAACAACATTATGATGCCAAAATTGTCTTAGAGCTTAAAATTCTCATTCTTTGTATAGACTACACTTGGTGAGCTTAAATGTCAATGTATGCTCAAGTGTATTAGGATTTGGGTGAGGGCTACAATTGTGCAAACACATACCTAGAGAGGGATTTTCAGTTTGCTAGATTTTCTTTTGCTTAAGAGTGTTCCCAAAACTCGGGTTGTGAGCTTTGGTTGTTAGACTTAGGTTGAGTCTAGGATTGTAACGGTTGCCTCCTAAGCCTGGTAAACGGGGAAGAATATCTAGTGGATATTGGCTGAAAATCCTTAGTGGGAAGCTAAGGTAGTGGAGGTAGGCTTGGCCGAACCACTATAAATCCTTGTGCAATTGTCTATTTTTCGCTTCCACTAAAAACACCCAAAAATCAATCTTCTCTACACTTGGCAAGCATATCGGTTGAAGGAAATCGAGCCCAATAATTGGTATCAGAGCGAGGCTCAATCGAGAAGGTTTAACCACCTATTGAGGCGATCCAGCAAGCTTGACCAACAAATAAGTCAACCAACTTTCATGGGGTTATCTATCGATAAACCGCCATTCTTCAACGGTGACAACTATGTTTCTTGAAAGCATAGAATGATGTTCTTCATGAAGAGCAAAGACTACCGTCTTTAGGACATAGTTGAAGATTAACCGTTCGTGCCAAATTGAAGCAAAGCAGAATGGAGCGCAGAAGATCGCAAGAAGATGGAGTTCAATTACAAGGCTTTGCACATTTTATTTTGTGCATTGAGCCCGGATGAGTATGCCAAAGTATCTTCTTATGAGAGTGTCAAGGAGCTATGAGACAAACTTGAAGCAATCCATGAAGGAACAAATGAGGTGAAGGAGACAAAGATTGGTCTACTCAACCTCGAATTCGAAAACTTCAAGATGGACCCATATGAAGACATCAAGAGCATGTTCGACCGGTTCTCTAAATCGCCAATCAACTCAAAAGTCTTGGAGAAGAGATTCTGAAAGAAAAGCTCATTCGAAAGTTGATTTATTCACTTCCCGAATCATAGGAGAGCAAGAAGACGGTCATTATTGAAGTCAAAGACATGGAGAAGCTCAAGATTGAAGAGCTCGTAGGTTTCTTCTCACCAATGAGATGATGTCTCTACCCTTGAAGAAGGAGAAGATAATCCAAGAGCAAGGAATCGATGTCAACATCATCGCTCTACAATCCTCCACAAGCCACAAAGAAGAATTAAGTGAGGAGGAAAGTGAAGATGAAGAGATGGCCTATCTCTTCAAGGAATTGACCCGATTCATGAAGAGAAACAAAGAAGAATCCAAGCATAAATCGAAGAAGAAGATGGTGGATTCCCCCAAGTGCTCAAATTGCAAGAAGACGAGGCATACCAAATCTGATTGCCCTCGCTTCAACAAAAAGAGATCATCATCAAAGAAAGCATGTGTGGCTACATGGAGTGATGAAGACTCCACTGATGAAGATGAAGTAGCTCACCTATGCTTGATGGCCCTCCAAGAGGGAGAGATGGCTTCTAACTCATCTATTTCTAATTCTTATACTTTTGATGAGTTGCAAGAGGCCTATGAAAAAATGGTTTTTGAATTCAAAGCCTCATTTCTAAAAATAAAAAGTTAATTTCTAAATTGAAACATGAAAATGATTTGCTTGTGAAAACCAATTTGGAATTTGAAGAAAAAATAAAGGATTTTGAACTTAAAGTTTTAGATTTACAAAAAAAAATCAAAAAAAAAAGAAAAAAGATCATCAAATTGAAGTAGATGATCTTAAGAAAGAAAATATTTGATTTCCAAAGAGCTTGAAAAGAAAAACAATTTATGAAAATCAATTTTTTATCAAAGACAATCTAATGCCCCTAGATTTTTTAAAGGAAAATTGTTTAGAAGTATTTGGGTCCCAAAAGGACTAAGTACTTTAAATAAAAAGGATGAAATTGAAAAATGGATTCCTAAAGGGACTAAGTTATGTGCTACTAATGCCTATGGATCCAAAGCAATTTGGATGCCAAAAATCAAATGATTATCTTTTGTAGGTGTGATGGAGCCTTGATCAACAAGTGAAGAAATTGAGGGGGAGCTCCATACACACAAGTATGAACACTTGAAGAATGAAGGCTTCACATCCTCCCTTTGATTCAATTGTGGTAAAATTAGTTGAATTTTTTCTCATTTTAATTTGATTTATTTATTTCAATTCAACTAGTTAATCATATATGTTGGACTAACATCTGTTTGATGCTTGAGTAAGGGGGAGCCAATTTTTTAAAACAAAACTTATTTTTGTCAATTTTTTTAACTCTCCATTGTTATTGAACTTTAAAGTTTGAACCATTTTTGATATAACAAAAAGGGGGAGAATGTTTTGAAAATTTGATTTTTCAAATGAATAAGGGGGAGCTTATAAGTTTTTCAACATTTAGTCTCTTATTCGATTTTTATTTTGACTAAGGGGAAGAATCTCAAAAACAATTTTTTCAAGTTGGTTTTATTATATCAAAAAGGGTAGATTGTTAGGATATTTGTTTTGATATAATAATTGAAAAATAGTTTTGGACTAAATTGAAAAGATTTCAAAAATGATTTTAAATCCAAACAACTTGAAAATAAATTTGAGAAGTTTTTGAGAGGTTTTGGAAATGTTTTAAATGTTTTAAAGTAACTAAACTAACATTTTCAACACAGGCGTATCGATACGGTATAACCCATATCGATACGGTTCAAGGGTTTTAGCTACAGTATTTTCCCAAAAACCAAAAACCGTACCTATACGCCCCTAGGTGTACTAATACAGGTAGGGTCATACCGATACGCATGTACGCGTACTGATCCCCATTTTAACTACCCCCAACGGCTATTTCCCAACAGTTTTTCAAATTGCAGAGCGTACCAAAATAGACCAACCCGTACCGATACGGTTTGCCAAACAAACCAAGGCGTACCGATATGGTTAGCAAACAGATCAAGGTGTTTCGATACGGTTAGCAAGACTGAGCACAACGGCTAGTAGCTGTAATGATACAGGTACACGCTTACCGATACGGTTAGGCAGCTAAGAGCTTAACAGCTAGTTTCCATGAAGGGCGTATCGATACGAGTAACCCATGTATCGATACGGACAGCTGCATAACTGCATTAATTACAGGAAATAGAGGCTTCAACGGCTCTAATTCAACCCCAATGGTCCTCAACGGGTATGAACTCAATTGGGAGTATAAAAGGGACCTCCAAGCATTTACGGAAGACTAATGCTTCTATTGTCAACAACATTATGATGCCAAAATTGTCTTAGAGCTTAAAATTCCCATTCTTTGTATAGACTACACTTGGTGAGCTTAAATGTCAATGTATGCTCAGTTTACTAGATTTTCTTTTTCTTAAGAGTGTTCCCAAAGCTCGGGTTGTGAGGTTTGGTTGCTAGACTTTGGTTGAGTCTAGGATTGTAACGGTTACCTCATAAGCCTGGTAAAAGGAGAAGAATATCTAGTGGATATTGGTTGAAAATCCTTAGTGGAAAGCTAAGGTAGTGGAGGTAGGCTTGGCCGAACCACTATAAATCCTTGTGCAATTGTCTATTTTTCGCTTCCACTAAAAACACCCAAAAATTAGTTTTCTCCACACTTGGCAAGCATATCGGTTGAAGGAAATCGAGCCCAACATATACATAATAAAAACACATGTATAATATTAATAAATGACAAAAAACAGTGACCAAAATATAAGAAAACGTAAACTGAAAGACGAAATTATGAAGGATACGAAAATGTAATGGCCGAAACGACAATTTCTCCATTCATCAGAAAATGCGGATCCTCCCTCCTGGGTCAGGTCAACACGCGGGTATAATAGGGGTTCAAAACAACGTCATTAAGCCCAAAAAAATCATTCCAGCCTTTGATAATAAAAAAAACTCTCATTCTCTTAATCTTTCCTCTATCGTCCACTCGTGTCTGTTTAATGGTTGTCGTGTGCCGCCGTTCGCCGGCGACGGAGCAACGCCGCGAACGGTGGTCGAAGTACATGCAAATATATAGTTCAGCTCGGTTTCACCCTCTAAAGCCGGATCTAAGGATGCTTTGTCCTAAATCCTCCCCTAACCCATTAGATCTGAGAACCGAAAGGTTTTATATATTTTTTACCTTATATTTACTTCGAATCTGGTTTTTGCTTTTTTTTACTTCTATTTTTTTTTATTTCTCATCGCTAATCTCTTTTATTTTTGTCGGTTTGAGTCCCTTTTATAGGGTTTTGAATTGGGGTGAGGTGGAAAGTAAGGGTATAGATTGTGCGTGGTGGCGATGAGATACTGTCGTGGCGACAGGGAAAGTGATGACGAGGCATGGGTGGCAGAGTGTAACGGAGGGGATAGGTTTAAGGGGATTAGGGCGGTGGTGGTAGAGGGTAATAATTTAGGCTTATATATTTTTTTAAGGGTTTATCTCATCTGTCGGCGGCATCTTGGAGCTGGTGAGGCAGCGGCGGCGCGGCTTGAGTGGCGGCGGCGGCTAGGTTATCATAGTGACGGTGGCGGCGGTTGAGATTTCTAGGGTTAGGTTTAGTTTAGGTTATAATTTTTGGGCTGGGTTTAATTGTTGGGCATGGTGTATATGGGTTTTGGGTTAATTAGGTTCGGGTATAATTTGGGTTTTGGTTTGTGGCTCGGTCAAAAATAGGTATTTACAGTTGCCCCCCTTTGCTCATTGTTGTGCAACGGCCCCCTTTTCTCATTGTTGTGCAACGGCAATGGGGCAAAGACAAAAAGATGACCATTTTTGTCCGGTCAGGTCAAGATTTGTTTCTCTGGCCACTACTTCTTCTTTGGGCTTCACTTGATCTTCTCGACCGCTTTTGTAAGAAAAAAATCTTTAAAATAGAGGATTCGTTGTGGAAGACAAAAACCAGAGGTGATCCGTTGGAGGAAACCGTTCAGCTTGCTATGAATCTGACGACGATGCAATGCCTAGAGAAAATTTGACCTAACTGCAACACTGACAGAGAGGTAAGGTCTACAAAACTTGATCCAGTTGCAACTCTAATGAAGATACAGGATCAAACGATGAAGGTTTGGCCCAGTTACAATATCACCGATGAGGCAGGACCGAAAGTCAGCAAGCTTTGATCCGGAGCTTCATAGATCTCTTTTGCATTTTTCCCAAATACACAGGGATCAACGGATTTAAGTTGCCTTTACCGGTAGCCATTTGCTCTGGGCTAGTTGTACCATTCCCCTAGGTACAATCAGTTTATACCAATCATGAAATTGGATTTTTCTAAAGGATTTATTTTCCTTCGACCATTCATGAAAATGGATTTTCGATGGAAATTTGAATTATCTATTATCTTAAACTTTACCGTGTTTAAGCACATTGTGCCAGCATTTTTGTTGGACTTGTCAAAATGGTTTTGGTCCATCTACAACATTGACGAAGAGACAGGATCGAACGATGATAGTTTTGATCAGGTTTCTACTCGGACGAAGAGATAAGAAAGTTCGATCCGCTACAACTCTGACGAAGCGGCATGATCTGGAGAGAACTTTTGTTTTCTTTTTTTCTTTTTATTTTTTTTTTATTTTTCATCTTTTTTGTTCTCTTTTTTTTATCTTTTCGCTTTTTGCCCCTTTTTGGAATCTTTTTTTACACATATGTTCGAAAAAGAAATCTGAGAAAAGCATCTGGTCTAGTCGTTCATCATTGGAGAAACTAGACATAGACAAAAATCTGACCTACTGCACCAACAACGACAAAGCGAGATCTGAAAAAATGTGGTATCTACTACCAACTTCAAGGAGGTGAACTTGTCGGTGTACTCATTCTGCTGCCACTTTAGGGAGATGAGATGGTTGAGAGGTCCATTCCGCTGCCACTTCAGGGAGATAAACTTGTTGTTGTGTTTGATATGTTCCACCATTTGTTGGAGAGACGGGATATGTAGAAGAGAGTTGATCCGCTACACCATGTTACGGGTGAGATAGGACCTACAAAAGTTAAAAGAGTGTTTGGTCAAAGTGAGCCACAAATTAACCGCTTTATTTTAAAACTGTAAAACTGAAAGGTTTGATCTGAATATTTGGTTTGGTTGATTTACTCCTTCGTGTCAAGGATGTTGGATCTTTTTGATGCTTGTATGTTTCTTCTTAGTTGAAGGCGCTAGACAATATTTGCCCCACTTCTTATGTCAAGGATGTTGGAATTTGTTGACGACGATAATCTGTTCCTTTGTGTTTGAGGATGTCAGACCTGTTTTAATGAAAATATCCTTATAGAAGGATAGAATTTAAGAAATTCTTGTTTTGATAAAAACGTTCTTAAAAAATGACAGAATTAATAAATTACTATTTTTGAGAAAAAGTATCCTTATGAAATGATGGAATTAAGAAATTCTGATTTGAGAAAAACGTCCTTAAGAAATGATAGAATTAAGGAACTCTCATTTTGAGAAAAACGTCCTTAAAAAGGATGAAATGAGGAAAATGTTCTTATAGAATGAAAAAGTTGAGAAACTCATGTTTGAGAAAAAGGTCCTTGAGAAAGCATAGAATTAAGAAATTCTCATTTTGAGAAAAATGTCCTTAAGAAATGATGGAATTAAGAAATTCTCGTTTTGAGAAAAAACGTCCTTAAGAAAAGATAGAGTTAAGAAACTCTTGTTTTGAGAAAAATTTCCTTATGGAAGGACGGAGTTAAAAAACTCCTATTTTGAGAAAAAAATCCTTAAGAAATGATAGAATTAAGAAATTCCTATTTTTTGAGAAAGAATGTCCTTGAGGAATGATGAAATTAAGAAATTCCCGTTTTGAGGAAAATATCCTTATGAAAAGACGGAGTTAAGAAATTCATGTTTGAGAAAAAATATCCTTATGAAAGGACAAAATTAAGAAATTCCTTTGAGTAATAGGTGTAAAGTTACTTTCCGATAATGTATTTATGCAAATGAGATGCATGTTGGTGCTTTTGTGATAATGCAAAGATGCATGAAATTCTTGTCGAAATCTTCAAGTTATGTATGCTTTATGAAAAACTGGATGCCATGATGTATAAACATGTTTGGTGATGCAATGATGCATATGCTTTCATATATGCCCTCAGGATAGATGAAGATACAATGTGATACTTGAGGAAGCCCGGCTTGATTTTCTGTTCAAAAATTTGCCCCAGCAAAAGTTTGCCCCCACAAATTTCGTTGTTCTCATTCTGAATTTAAAATTTTTGAGCTGAATGATCTTGACATCATTTCTTTCCTTCTTCTAAAAGGAAAGTTAAATTTATCATTGGTCAAATCTTGTTGAGTCTATTTTGATGCCCCACTTAATCTTGGGCTCGGATATCATTATTGGGTACATTGAGGGCTTCAGACTGAGTAGACACCTATCTTAGGTCCCTGTACTTTAAATCTCTATAAAGAGTAATGTAAGAAATCTTTCATTTCTCAATCATGCAATATGATTATCTGAATTAGCAAAGAATATGATTTTTCAAAAATAGGGGCCCCTTATATCCATATATGTTTATGTATATATGTATGGAAAATCATGACACATGAATAAGTTAAATTTTAAGAAAATTTGTAGAAATGCATTATTTATTAAAAACAAACGGACACACACCCTTACAAAAGATTGTCTCTTGCCTTCGAGCCTAGGCAAAAGGTTTGTTTCATACACTACTCAAAAAGAGATTTAAGATACAAAGGTGTCCTAAAAGGTTGTCTAAATTTCAGGCAGATCCAGCATTATCCCCTCATTAGTTTATCTCAGGGATCCACTGTTAAATTTTAAAGTGTCATTCTCAATCAGATTTTGCACCTTATCTTTCAATGCTCCACAATTCTCGGTAGTGTGGCATGTGCTTCCTAGATGATAATCACACACAACATTAGCATCATAAACTTTTGCATAAGGAGGCTGCTTTGATTTAGACTGAACTAGGGCTAACAAGTTTTTCTCAACAAGCATCGAAAACAACTCTGCATATATTACCGGGATTGGATGGACAACCTTCTGAAATGTTGTAGGTTGACATAAGTACGAATAGTTTGATTGGTGCGAGGACCAAGGTCGATTGGATGGATAAGACCCCACTATATGAACCTCTGATCCACTTTCTTCTCTGACGTTTTCACTATTGGGATCTATGATTTTTCCTTGTGTGATGGCTTCTTCTATGATTTCACCTGATATCACAAGGTCTTCAAAGCTCTTGGTTGCATTTCCCAGCATATACTTCAGGAATGGATCTTCTAGGGTTCTAACAAAAGTAGGTGTTATCTCTCTTTCAAGTAAAGGTGGTTGTACTTGAGCTGCAACACCCCTCCACCTTTGCACATACTGCCTAAAGCTCTCGTTGGACCTCTTCTTCATGTTTTGCAATGTTAAATGGTATGGGTCAATGTTTGTTATATTTTGTACTGCTCTGTGAAGGCTTTAGCCAGATCCTTCCACGATTGTATCTCGTCCATGCTAAGCTGATTGTACCACCTGGCAGCGAACACTTTCAAATTATCTTAAAAACAGTGAATTAAAAGCTTCTCATTATTGACATGCCCCGTCGTCTTTCGGTAAAACATGGTGAGGTGAGCAGATGGAGAGCTTGTTCCATCGAACTTTTCAAACTCTGGCATTTTGAACTTTGAAGCTAACACCAAATTAGGGACCAGACTTATTTTTCTTGCATCCATTTCACGAACTGCATTTACCCCTTCTACAGCTTTAAATTTTTCTTTGAGCCGCTGAAACCAATCTTCAAGCTGCTAGGGTAGTTCGACCTTCAGCTTACCTACTTCGTTCAGATCTGAGACAGAACGCTCCTTAATTCCTTTGTGTGATGAAGATCCAGCCTGAAGACCTTGTTGATTCCCAACTAAATTCGACATTTGCAGAGGTGTCTTGTCGCAAGGATTCTCTGATTTTTGTAGAGCACTGAGGTCAATGGCCAATCTTTTTCCCCTTTCAGGATCTTTGCCTGCCAACATCGCAACTATCTTGGCCAGTAGATCCTCCTATGACTATGAGATGTGGTCGCGAGTTGCTTGTTGCTCCTTTTCCAGGCTTTGCTCCATGTCACTCTTGATATCTTCGCAGGCTTTTTCAACCTTTTCCAAACGGCCATCCATTTTTAGCCTTGTTTCGAGTGAAAAAACAATGCTGACTCGGCCGGATTGGATGCCCCAAAAATTCTGCGATCGTAATTCTCTCAGGATCAGAAGCTCGAACAAGAAATGGTTATCTAGTATGATATGATGCAAGTGCATGCAAAATGAGATGCTAATGCAATGCAAAAAATAAAAACAGATTAATACGAATAGAGTAATCAATAATGATAATGTATCACCAAAATTAAAAGGTCTACAACCTTCAAGTTAACATGCTTCATTCGAATAAGAGTAATCCTACCCCATCATGCTTTCTACCCGCACATTTTGACAAAAAATGGATCATACTTGAACATGCTTTTCTACCCGCATAAAATATATCAGCATGATACCTAGTATATGCTTTACTGCGAGAAAATAAATGATACTGAAATTAAAGAGCATAATTGAATGGAATTAAAGAAACCCCCTAACTTTCTCTACCATGTACCTATCAGGTGGCTCTCTAAACGGGAAGAGGTTCAGTATGGCTCTAGACAAGGTAGGCCGTTATGGTTCACTAAATGTGGTTTAGGTTCTAAAGTAACGGTACCTGAACTGTCGCTAGGACATCGATTCGGAAGGATAGGTTTCCCTAAGTCTGTACGGAGATGAAGATCTCACGGAGACAAAGGTACATATGTATCCCGGAAGTGATCCACTATCCTGCACGGAGGCGATACCTCACGAAGGCGTAGCTTCTCACTCCCACTTAAAAGGGACAGAGCTCGGGTGCAGAGCTTATGATATGGAAAAAAAGGAATTTTGTATAAAAAAACCTTTGTCGTAAAAAAAATTTAACAGGAACACAAAATAAATTAAACCGAATTTATAGTTTCCACTCATTAAGACAAAAAGTAATCGATCGGTGGCTTGACTCTCAAAAAAGGTGGTCCCCAGCGGAGTCGCCAAGCTATAACAACGGCCCCGCCCCGCGAGCTGGTGGCGCTTGACGCGTTCTTACGAAAAATATTTTGGATAGATAAAGTCGCCACCAATCCTTTTAGTTTAGGTGAGAATGGATCACTTGAAAACCATGTTATTTTAATAAAACCTATTCTTGTCATTTTATTAAAACAACGAGTTTTGGTCTGCGAAAACCAAAATATAAGTTTGGGAGTCGATTACGTGTGGGGAAGGATAAGCACCTCCACAACGCCCAAAATTAGTACCTGGTCGAGTATTTAATGTATTAATGATGGAAATTAAGAATTCAAATTTGATTTAAAATTTGTGATCCCCTTTAAAGTATTTAAAACAATGTTTGGTATAAAAGGAATTTACACCCCTACACCCGGGGCATAATTTCCGTTAGATTCCTGAATGAATGGAAGCTGTTTTAAAAATTATAATTTAGAGTTAAAAATTTTATTTTGTAATAGAGACTAACGGAAAGCGGCACCCCTTACGTTCGAGGTACATTTTTCACAATAATCCCAAAAAAGGAATGTCATTTTTTAATTTAATTATAGAAACCAAATACGAATGCAAACATATGTAAATATGTATATATACATAATGTAAATATAGAAAATAATTAACAAACATATACATGAAAACTTTAAATATAGGTGACTATACGTGTATAACGAAATTATATATATTATAATTTATGCTTGTATCATACTTTACATATATATATTATGATTAAATATAATATATATAAATATAGTTTACATATATATCATATTTGACATATATATTACTATTGAATATAATACTATATATATAAATATAGTTTACATATATATCATATTTTACATATATATTACGATTAAATATAATACTATATATAAATATAGTTTACATATATATCATACTTTACATAAATATATATTACACGCTAGATTACACTTTAGGAAATTTTACTTATATATGCTATTATATACTATATTAAAATAATATACATAATAATAACAGATACATAATATTAATAAATGACAAAAAACAGTGACCAAAATATAAGAAAACGTAAATTGAAGGATGAAAATATGAAGGATACGAAAATATAATGGCCGAAATGGAAATTTCTCCATTCATCAGAAAACGTGGATCCTCCCTCCTGGGTCGGGTCAACACGCGGGTATAATACTGGGTTCAAAACGACGTCGTTTTGAATACCCCTTAAATGCAAGATTAAGCCAAAAAAAAATCATTCCAGCCTTTGATAATAAAAAAAGACTCTCATTCTCTCAATCCTTCCTTTGCCGTCCACTCGCTCCGTTCAATGGCCGCCGTGTGCCACCATTCGCCGGTGACGGAGCAACGCCGCAAACAGTGGCCGGAGTACATACAAATATATAGTTCGACTCAGTTTTGCCCTCTAAAGCCGGATCTAAGGCTGGGTTGTCCTAAATCCTTCCCTAACCCCTTAGATCTGAGAACCGAAAGGTTTTATATATTTTTTACCTTATATTTGCTTCGAATCTGGCTTTTGCTTTTTTTACTTCTATTTTTTCGATTTTTCGTCTCTACTCTCTTCTATTTTTGTCGGTTTGAGTCCATTTTATAGAGTTTTGAATCGGGTGAGGTGGAAAGCAAGGGGGACAGATGGTGAGTGGTGGCGATGAGATGCTGTTGTGGCAGTAGGGGAAGTGATGACGAGGCATGGGTGGCAGAGGGTGGCGAAGGGGATTAGGGCGGTGGTGGCAGAGAGTAATTATTTAGGCTTATATATTTTTAAGGGTTTATCTCGTCTGTCGGCAACGGCTTTGAGCTGGTGAGGCAGCGGCAGCGTGGCTTGAGTGGCGGCAACGGCTAGGTTATCATAGTGACGGCGGCGGCGGCTGAGATTTCTAGGGTTAGGTTTAGTTTAGGTTATAATTTTTGGGTTGGGTTTAATTGTTGGGCCTGATGTATATGGGTTTGTGGGTTTTGGTTTGTGGCCCGGTCAAAATGAGTATTTACAATCTACATACATATTTATATTAGAGTTAATTGGACTACATGTCTCTAAACTAAAATTCTCATTTTAATTTGGTTCTCAAACTTTTAAACGTTCTAGTTTTATCCTCAAACTACAACACTCATTATAAATTAGTACTCAAAATATCACTATATGTTAAGCATACCTTATGTTAATAAAATCATTATAAAAATTATTAATTGTCATGTAAACACTGATGTATATTGTGTAATAATATGATGCGACATAAATGATAATTTAATGGTGAAATTGAAATGTTCAAAAACTTGAGGACCAACTTAAAATAAGAGGTACAATTTGAGGATAAAATTAAAACATTCAAAAGTATAATGACTTTTTTGAACAATTTCTTTCTAGGGGGAAGGAGGGATTGCTCCTACTAGTACTATAACCCATGACTTAAGAGAAAAAAAAAAATAAATGTCAATAGTAGTCTTTAACCATCAGCTCCATATTGTGTTTACGAAAGTATAATGATTAATTTGGATTGTATTAGTCTCTTTACATTATTATAGAGTAGTTAACTGAGTTTAATGTCAATAGTTTAGTAACAAAAAAAAAACTTTGAATTGAACAAAACATCGATATTTTATAAATAAAATAAATTTATACATGAGTGTGGTGATGTTATTTAAATTTTATATTTGTTTTTATTTTTAAAAAAACTTTCAATGCTTTTGCTCTTTGAAAAAACTACCACACGTCCACACCCTTTAATAATTGAAATTATAAGAGTTTATCAAAATTACTCTCTTACAGTTACCAATTCAAATAATAAACGATTTCATTTGTTTAAATTTGGTTCAAAATTTCATTTCATTTGTGTGTGTTTTTATCCTCAAGATCTATATTCGAGGTTCGTAAAAATAGAAAACTTATAAATTTTGAATTAATATTGTTTCCTAAAGTTTGTTCATTGCCCCAAGCCTCCTTTAGCTATAAATAATTATATATAACGAAAACCTCGTGGAATATAATAACATATTTACTATTTAAAATATGCTTTTATAATTAAGTATATTTATATAATCAAATCTCTGAAAAATATAATTTAAATAAGAATTTAATCCTATTAAATTTTTAAAAATCATATTCTCTAATATATCGAAGTGAGTAGTTAATCCAATCTAAAATAAATAAATAAATGATAAAAAAAAAATGATTGATTTAATTGACAGACGAAAGAAAAATGGACAGACTTGATTGATAAACACCAAGTTGCATAGTTATACGAATGTTATGCAAAATAATACAAGATATGGACGATATTAACAATGTCTGGTCGTCACATTTTTTAAATGTTTTGTTGTTATTTATATGATTCATCATCATCAACTCTTTTCTGATTAAGATGGAACAAAATATGCTATCCATTCTTTTTTTCCCTATAGCTTTTCTTTGTTAATATTAATTTATTTAGTTTTCTTATTATTTCATTATGGACCACTGCTATTGGGTTAATAATACAATTAATTTTTATTGTTAGGCTTTGTTTTTATGTTATATTTTGCAACTCTAAATCCGTTGTGGCTGTAATTTTAGTGCCAAACAAAGATTAGTTTGAGGAGAACAGACGTTTGCCTATCATCATTTAATGTCTAAATGCTTGTTTGCTGGCAACTGAAAAATTCAACTTCTATCAACGCTCGTTTCTTATTCCAATAACAAATGGAGCCTTAGTCTTTCGCCCCTTAAAATTTGTTTTGATTGTCTCCTTGAAAATACGTTGTTTCAATTTACAGGTTAGATGACTTCTCTTTCCACCTAGAAATGAATCTTAACTAAAGATTAAATTGTGTTAATAAAAATATATCATTAATTGATCCAACTTGTCCAACTGACATCGTATACAATTGGAAATAAAAGTTCACACAAAGACTTTTGGAGTTTTGGGTAACCATAAATGAATATTCCCAATAACCCCCTTAGACTTAAGATTTCGATGTAAATATCATCAATGGATTTTTATTCCTAGTCTATGATTTTAAAATAAATTCGATTAAAAGAAAACCCCAACATTACAAAATGATTATAAATGTATATAAAACGAATGAGTCTAGAGTAAAAGTCATGTACCGATATGTTCCACTAATCATATATATTGATATACACCATTAACTATTCTAATAACTTTTGGAATCATGGGACCTAAAGCGTGGATATTACCTTCTAAAAATAAAATACGTTAAAATACTTTTTGGGTCACTTTTTCAGTTTTCTTTAATTCAAAAAATAAGATTTTATTAAAACAATAATTAATATTTAAATTTTAATTAAATTCTTTCAAAAAAATAATTAAATAAGTTAAAATATGATTTTATTCTAAAAAAATAGTCACACTTTTGGTCCTCATAATTTCATAAGTTATTAAAATAGTTAATGATACATATTAGTACATATGATTAGTGATACATATCGGTATGTGGCGTTTACTCTAGAATTTTTCATATAAAATGGATTATTATTCGATATAGTAGAGGTGGAATTTTTTACGTAAAATGTATTATTCTTTTATCACATGGCCTTACTTCAGATTTAAATAAATAATTGAAGACATGTAACAATAGATTAAAATTACATGTGAAAAAAACTTCATCAATAGAATATTAAAAATGTATCTATATAAAAATAAAAATAAATCAATATAAATCGGTATCAATTCGGTCCAGTCAGACTTTTCAAAAAATCATTTTATATTATTAATTTTAACATTATTTGATAATTTTTTAAAAATATAAACATTTTTAAAAAATCTAGTAAATAAAAATAATTACTAGGTCTTATATAATGCTGTTAAGTTATTTCAATATTTGAAATAAAAATATTTAGTTTTATATAATTAAAAATAAAAATTTCTTACAAATTAAATGAAAATAAAATTCCTTTCATTTCGGGTAATTGTGACTTCTAAACTTGCCCACTATAAACCAAGCATCCAAACACTACGATTCGCATAAGTTTTTGGCTTTTTTGATTTCTTTGTTTGCCCTTATCGATCCTGACTTGATTATGATATAATTAAAACTAGAGTTGATTATTGTGTCTATTTGAAGAAGATCGGATTAGATTTTTGGGTTAAAGTTATTTTGGGTTTAGATCTTTTCGGATTCAAATTTCTTATAATTTAGACCTTTTTGAGTTTTGATCTCGATATCGTGTTGGATTTGTTTTGCATTAAATGTTATTAGTGATGAACGTAGAACTTTATGTTAAGGGACAAACTTATAAAATTTTAGGTGATGAACTTATACAATTTTAGGGAGTGAAAATAAAATTTTAATAGAAAATTTTTAAAAAATATCTAAGCCATATACGAATTTTTAATTTCTAAGGGGTGACCGTCCCCTCAAACTATCCCTGGATGTTACTATATCTACATAATGTAAATGTTTATAATTATATCTTAGTATTAATTATTAATTTACTATTATTTTAAGTAAATTTATTTTAATTTGTAAATAATTAATTATACTTTTATTAAAAATTATTTATATCAACTAATAAAAGTTCAAAGAATCTATTTTTCATTTGATAACACAAAAATATATTGATGAAATAATTAATAAATTAGATAAAATATATTAAATATTATTTTTAATAGTCTAAAGGTACTTACAAGAAGTATTTGTTCATATATATTCTTAACCCTTTGACAATGCGTATACAACTTGTAGACAAAGTGATTTAAACACGTGTCTCTTAAGATGAACATCGTCCGCTTTTTTACTAGACACTTGTTGGGTTTAAATATTAAATATTTTTAAGCTCTAAACCTTCAGGATAATTTTATAGTTTTATTATAAAAAACTTATTATGTTTCAATCATTATAAATTAAAAGAATACGAATAGAATACAATAAAAATAGGGGAAAACCCTAAAAAAATTAAACACTTAAAATCGCGTCGCGGTTAATGCCAGTCATAAGTTCCAATTTTCCAACTTTAATTTTTTCAAGTTACGTTCCTTTTAAGTTTGAGCTGTCAAATAATATTTAAGGGACAATTATTTTAATCATAACATTTAAATTTTATATCTTTAATTTAAATTTTTAAACTCTAAATTATAATCTAAAATTTTAAATTCTAAAATTAATATATATATATATTCTGTCAATATATTAAATATAAATCCATATTTAAAACAGATTTAAACTCAAAGTTTTTCCTACTCTCGTATTCATTTTAGCACCTCTAAATTTCACCAAAGAAACACCGAAAAGACATTATAAAATAAAGGTTTAACACCAAATAAGTATTCAAACTATTACATTTTTTCTTTAAATGTATAGTTTTTTTGCTCCTTTTAAGTGTATAAACTATTATTTTTGTCAAAATAAATACATAAACTATTATTTTTTTATTAAAATAAGTGTCTTAATTTGATCTTTAAAAGAATAAAAAATAATAGTCTGAACATTTAAAAATAATAAAAAATATAAATACAAAAAAACGAAATAATTTAAACATTTAAAAGAGTAAAAAAAAAATTGGGCACTTTAAAAAATTGGATAATTTATTCACTTATTTTTACATTAAGCCAAAAATAAAAGGTGAGAATATTAGTAGTTTGGTAGGCAGGCAACTCATACGTGTCGCCGCATACGAAGCAGATAGAATCTGGGACCACTTCAACACAATTGACATTCCCAAAAACAATCAACTATTAAAACGTAAAGAATTAAAAAATATTATTTACTCATACGGTAGACAGGGATCTATTTGGAACTTACCTACCCAACAAGTATTTTCTATTATTTTTCTTAAATATTAAAATATTTTATTAACTATCCATTGATTTAATAAGATGATGTATTAAATATTTTAAATAATGTTAAAAGTTTAATTATAACATTAAAAAAAGTTAAATTTAAAGAATTATTCTTATTATAAATCACTTAATCCGATTTAATTAATTAATAAATTAAATATAATAGTTATAAATAAATTATTACTGCTTTTTAACAGTGCCGTTTTCTTTTTTTTCTGTGTAAAATAATATATTAACGTTTATGTCAAACTTATCAACCCTTTCTGTACGCCACATGTTTTTTTATATTTTTTTATTTTTAGAATTATTAATCTATTTTCAAAGAATTATTAATATATAAACCAGTAGAGATTGTAAAAAATGCATATATAAAATTAGTAAAATGCTACATAAAAATAATTTTTTATTAAATAAATGAGAGTGCATTATTTTATAGAAAAAACTTTGTATACTCACGGAGTTATTTACCTGGATGATATGATAGTTTAGATGAAAAAAAACTCTTTAAATTACGTGTTCAGTAAATTGTTTTTTATTAAAAAGAGAGATATTACATTCACATGTCGAAATTTAAACTCATACAAGAGGTAATATAAACATTCTTAGCCACTAGGTCAAATAGTGGAACTCCGTCCTCGATAAATTGTTGATATCACTATTCATAATTTTTTTATATCAGCCTCAATAAATTCTGGTTATTGAAATCTATCTTTGCACCTAAATTTAAATCAAAGCACAATAATGAATCCATAATATCATAATATCTACATAATTAAAATAATAATAATAATAAATGGGGTTAAGCTATGGAGTATCGTACTAATAAGATTCCTATCTCCGATGATGCATAATAGGAAAAAAATGCTCAGACTATGTATTTTTTTAGATAGATGCTTAAAGTATTTTTCGTCCAAGTATGTGCCTAACGTTTCATTTTTTTACCATTATAAGGATTTTTTATCATGACCGTTAATTTTTTCGTTATCGAATAATAACTGACATGTGGCATGCTTTATTTTATTTTATTTTTAAAAACATAAAATTTTCATAAATATCCTAAAATAATCAAAATTTTCTAAAACAGTCCCAAATCCATAAATCCCAAGTCCCGATTTCATTCGATGTTGCTGCCAATTGTCGACGGCTTGTCCACCACTTTCGTAACCAGACCTCCACCACCATTTCTCCCATTCTCTCTTCGTCGAAAGTTGACGGTCGGTGTGTCTAGCGTTGAAATAAAGTTGAACGACGAAAGGAGAAAAAACAATGGACAACAAACGTCGATCGATCAGACGATGAACGTCGTGCGAGTCTTGTTATGAGAGGAAGAGGCTTCATTTCATCGTCGGCAGCGTGATGAACGACAACGACTGTGGCCGGATTTAGAAATCTAGAGATTTGTATTTTTTTTGTGAACTTGAAAAATTTAAGGTTTTTTTAAATTAAGTTAATAGAAATAAAAAAGAATTTAAAATCAAAGCCACGTGTCATATTTTAGTTCGTTGAAGAAATTTTTTTAAACGACTGTTAACGACCATGCACCTAAAATGGTAACGGTAAAAACGCTAAACTCCTACTTGGGCCCAAAAATACTTTAAGCACCTATCTAGGAAAAAGTATAATTTGGGCACTTTTTTGCCCATTAAGCCTTCTTATGATGAGAGAACTTAATATTAAGATGAAATGAGTTTTGTTCATTTTTTTATGCATTCACCTTATGTCATTTTTAATGGTAAAAAAATATTATGATATTGGTAATAATATGAAGTTTTATTTTTGTCGCATATGTATCGTTTTTTGAAGAGGGATTGTCAATTCGCTTTAGCTATATAAGGTGTGGGGAAAAGCTTATTACGTTTACGATGTCGAAGTTGACATGAGACATTCCTTTCGAATACTGTAGATTTTTAGAGGCTCTTGTGAAGATTTTAGAGGAATTGCATCAGGATAGTACGACAGGCCAAAATGTTTATTTGAGTTAATTTAATTTCTCTTCTTATTAATTAAAAAATAAAATATTAATTATATTACATTGATAGTTTTGAAAATTGTTTATTGGGTAAAGATGTTTTAATTGTATTGTATTTATAATTTTTTTTGATGAAATTGTATTTATAACCTTGAAAATTGTTTATAACTAAACGATTATCAATTGTATTGCATTTATAGTTTTAAAAATTGTTTATAAAAATATATTATATTATATTTATTAGTTGCTATGTCAAATGACATTTTAGCTACGTAGATAACCTAATGAATAGATATAGCATTGCCCTTATTTCATTACCTTGCTTGTGGAACTTTTACATTTCATTGTTAGTGTCAGATAAAATAATCTTTAATTTTATTCATTAAGATTAGTGATTGATTTGTTCAAAGTTTGGGATTAATTTAATTACGGCATAAACTTGAAAATCAATAAAAATAATTGGCTTGTTTAATGTTCTTTCATCTCTCTTTGTAAGATTAAAGACTTTTCTTTTTAGATAATTCCCTTTTGAGTCATCTAATAGGTCTTTGAAAAACGATATGTGAAACTTGTATCAGAATTAAGTGATTTAACTTGACTTTTTTTTTTCTCTATGAAATACAAGTCCTTAATAATCAATTATAAATTTGACTAATCGAGTGAAATTTTAGATTTTTAAGTAATTATTTAAATATAAATGAATTGAAGGGATAAAGGGAGTAAAACCTTATAAGGTTATATGTTTAAATTTTTGACATAGTAAATAGGGATGAACTAAGAGGATATCTAGAGAATCATATCCCTAAAAATTTTAACTTTCATATAGTTTAGTATTTTACATCGTACACTCTAAATTTCTAATATAATTTTCTAAAATATTTAACCATCCATTATTTAATCTAGAAATACGATAAGACTTTAGGCTTTTTCTTTACATTGCCAACTATAATAAATAAAAAATGGAAAAGAAGTAAAGCCAAATTCTGTTATTTTTTGAAATGATAATTATTTTACAATCTTATTTAAGGTTTATTATACTCTCAATTCAAAAAAAAAGGTCTATTATACCCTTAATAATATAGTAAAGTTATCACATCTTTAATACGGTGAATGAAAATATTTTATGTAAATAAAAATATTAATTATCATTTATAAACAAAATTTCAAACATTTGATAATTTTTCAATCGAATTAATATAAGATAATCTCAACTCAATCAAACCATTAAATACTAATATAGATAACAAACCAAATGATGAATCGAATGGTTTTTTAAATACCTAAGAAATCTTTCTATGGACATTCATGGAACTGGAAATTTTTTAAATAGAAAAGTACTGAAAGAGGCATTCAAAAGAAAAAAAACTACAGAGCCAATTAGGAGGAGGAGAAAAGGTAGTGAAAATGTAGTTAACAATTACTTATATATATTGGAGAATGCAGAAGATAAGATCAAAGACTTTGGAGTTTATCCATTCAATAATTCTGACAAAGCTGAAAAGGGAAAATGTACAATATTATAATTTGAAGAAATGTAAAATTAAGAAATATAGAAAAAAAAAGTTGGAAAAATTGGTACACCAATGATAAGTACAGTTGTTAGGGATGGCAGAGATAGGATACTAGAAACCTTTTAAATTCATTTATCATTCATATCGAAAATTCTTTTATATTCAAATTTGTTAAATGAATCACAATTAATTATATTAAATATGTACATCCAAAATTATTATATAGATAAATAAAAAATGGATAATAAATTTAAGGGAAATTATTTAATATATTAGTGGTGGAAAAAATTACAAATGAAACGATTTTAGGGTTTAAAATTTTAATTTAGAGTTTATAATTTAAGGTTTATAGTTAGAATTTATAATTTAGAGTTTATAATTTAAGGTTTATAGTTAGAATTTATAATTTAGAGTTTACAGTTTAGTATAATATGGTTAAATATTTAAATTTTAAACTTAAATCTTAAATTTTAACTATAAATCTTAAGCTCTAAACTTTTAACCCTAAACTTAAACTTAAACCTAAATCCTAAAACCAACTCACTTGTAAATTTTTTTATAACTAGTGTATAAAATAATTACACTAAATTTAAATACTCGACATTGTTGGGATCAAAGTCAAAGTAGATTTGACAATTTCTTGGAACTTTTGATAATAGAAAGGCTAAAGCCTTTACAGTTTACATTTCGCTCATGCTCTACTAGTATAGTATTAGCTGCTTCTTGTTCAGGAACATAAAATTTTATTTTAAAATTAAACTTATAAATTTTTTAAAATGAACTTATAAAGTTGAAAATAAATTTTTAATAAAAAATATATTAAAAATTATAAAAAATTAAATTATATATAAATTTTAAATTTATAGAAGAGACAACGGCCACTCCGTTCCATCCCTGTTGTTGTCCATGCTGGCTTGCGGCAAATCCCGCAAAAACGTTTGGCTAGTAGTAGTACAAGGATCGGGGTTATATTAAAATTTCACATTACAGCTTAATGTTACAGTGTACGGAAATTTTAACAATGGGTCAATTTGTTTTTTATTAAAAATATATAAAGATCAATTTCTCAATCTTTAGTAGGGATTAAAGTGCAATATAAGTTATACGGCAAGGACTACTTTAGTATATATATATAAGGTTAAGATTCACTTATATACAATGTAAAATTACGAGTTTTATACATTTTTTTAATCATTAGATAAGTGAAATGGATGACTAAGATTAATTTTTTACTTTTTTAAGTGATAATCTTCACATAGCTACTGTAATCTCAGCCATCCATTTTAATCATCCAACGATCCAAAAAAACGTGTAGAAGTTAAAAACTTTTACACTGTATATATGGATCCTATCCCATTTCAATTATTATCCTATACATTTGCGGTGGAAAACAAAGTTTCCACAAGCGGAGTTATTTAGGGGTTTAGAGTTTTAGTTTAGGGTTTAGACGTTATGATTTTAGATTTTAGGGTTTAGAATTTAGGATTTATGGTTAGAATTTAGGGTTAGGGTTAGGGTTTGTGGTTAGATTTTTAGGGGTTTAAGGTTAGAATTTTAGATTTTAGATTTAGGCTTGAAAATAGGCAAGCTTGTGTAAACTTTTTTTACACTGTCAGTGTATCAAATATATATATATATATATATGTATATTGTCCTGTCATTTATTGGTTATCCATTCTTTTAAAATTTGGCATAAGCCAAAAAGTGCCCCTAACGTTTAACTAGATAGTTCTTTTGGTCTCTTTTTTTTCGAACCAATTTAACCTTCAACATTTTATTTTTGGTCAAAATAGCCCCTATGCGGATCAAAACTATTAGTCAACTGATGATAAACAACTTGAAATGACTTGACAGAATGATATGTTAGAAGAAAAAAATTTATATTTTATACTATTTTATAAAATATTTTTGACTGATGTGTCATTATGTAAAGTCAACATATTAGTCTATATGACACTGCTATCAAGGCGTGCACCATGTAAGTTTGTCATGTCATTTTAAGTTGTTTATCATCAGTTGACAATCAATTTTCATCCGCAGAGGGACCATTTCGACTCAAAATGAAACGTTAGGGTTAAATTAATTCAAAAAAGAATATGGGCCAAAATAACTATTCAGTCAAACGTTAGGGTCATATTTTGGTATTATGCCTTAAAATTTTGATAAGTAACATTAAAAAAAGTCCTTGCGATGCAGAGATAAATATGAGAAGTTGGCAACTTATAGAAATCACACACATGGACGGTCTGAATAATCAAAAGTTCATCATTGCTCTTCCCATACCAAACCATTATCTTGCATATATAATCTGTTCCAATGGAATTCTATAGATTTGAGGTTCACTGCTGTCGTGTTTAGAAAAATACAAACCCAGAAAAAGATATGTATGGCAAGAATCAAATATCATAACTGGCATTGTGGCATTTTGTGGTTATTTTATTTTGGAAATAATCTAAATTATTTATGGGATTTGGAGATCTCAGAAGATTGATAGTAAGTAAACTCAGTTGATTGGCAGAAGAAATCGAACTTGGTTAAAAAAAATGAAACTACTGGGAGTGTGAACATGTTAAACCAACTTAACTCTTGTCTCACACTATGCAAAATTCATCACCCAGTCACCGGTTTCGGTTCCGAAGAAGATATCACTAACACACACCAATAACATGACCAATTATAATAAAATAACGTTATAATCAATAATAGAATTCTTTATCGGTTGAATCCAACAAGTGGTCTCCGTGAAAAAACGAATGATGTTTATTCTAGGAGACTCGGGTTCAATCACAATATCTGCAACGTGTGTGTGCATTATTAAAGATTAAGAATATCTATGAACAGATACTACATTGTAATCACCTTTAGACTATTAAAAAAATCATTTGTCGATTGAAGCTAATTACATAATAATAATAAGAAGAAGAAAAAGAAGAAATAGAAGAAGAAAAAGAAGAAGAGGGGAAAAAACTTTATTTTACAAGTATTTAAACTAAAAAATACCTCAAATACAATTATACAAAAAAATTGAGACAGACTAAAGTTTAAGACTCCTAAAAAAGATATATGACAGCTTTAGAAACCTACTTGTGGGAAAAAATTTAATAACAGTATATCAAATAATTACCTTAATAATAATAAAACTAATATTTAATAGAACACATTTTTTATTTTAATTTATTCATAATATGATATTATAATAAAAATTTTCTTATTTAATATAAAATAATTTTTATACCATTTGTAAACTATACACATTTTTTTAAAATCTTTAAAATTAAAAATACATTCATATTCATAACCTTAAGACGTGCATAATTTTATAATGATTTCCCCATGATATAATGTTATAATAAAAAAATATACATTAGAGGACCACTTTTAAGGGTTAACACTATTTTATACTAGATAAGAAATGTATGATATCGAACTGAAAAGGATGAATCATGAATGTAGACACTTTATATTACTTCCGTGTCATATCTTTTTAATGTTCCAAAATCATGTTAGTTTTAATAATTTAAAAAAATAAATGGTTAAATGATATTTTATCCTTTAAAGTTGTATCTCATTACCACTTTTGTAATTCCTTAAATCGGTATAAACAATTTGATTCGATTCAATCTGAAATATCACATTCGAATCACAAGAGTGACCTGTAAATACCAATCCAAATAAATCAAAAACATTTAAAAACAAATCCAATTGAAAACTGAATTTCAGAAATCAAAACAAAATTCAGAATTCCCAAACTCAAAGATACTGACAAAGTGTAATGACGTACATGCCCACTAAATACACAAGTAACGTACTTCACAAGCAATGCTGCTAGAACTCCTATATCTGATGTCAATGTCCTGAACAAGGATCAAACATACTGACCTGTCAGGTTGAAATAATTTAATAAGCTTTAGAGCCCAATAATACAAAATTGAACAAATATAAAGAGACCAATACAAATGAAAAAAAATAAACAAAGCATAAAACAATGCAGAATAATTAAATCATTCAAAGCTAGAAGTCAGAACTAACTCACCCAAATCATCGAAATATCAGAACATACCTAGATTGTAAAATGTCAGAATCATAGGCTAGTTGAAGAATGCCTGAATCACAGGCTAGTATACATAGCGCTAAATGCTTATAAGCCATCATCGATATACTGGTACAAAATATATATAGCGCACGTCATTGCGTGAGTATCGAATCATAATCTCTTGCTTATGTATGTCATACATCAAATATAGAAATACCTATCTACAAAACTTACATACATTGAACTATTAGAACTGCAAAACTTATCGAATCTCTCAAATACTAAAACTCAGAATCTCAAGACTTACTAAGTCTGTCATATTGAGTTTCAAAATCTTAGAACTTATTGAAACTCAAGTGAGAACACTCGAGTTAAACCATGACTGTCAAGCCTTACAAAGGATCTAAAGATGCTCGAGGTACACTCAAAAGCAAAGAATTTTAAACTTCACTAACCCTCGAGGTACACTCAGAAGCAAAGGATTCGAAAGCACACACCCTATTACTCTAATGGCTAATTTCACAACTTAAGGCATCCTAAGGATCAAATATGCAAAAAGTATATCGAATTTTATTTTTTCAAAGTTAAATTAAAATTATAATTATCACAAGGGTAATTTAGTAATTTGATAGGCTGAGGGTAATTTGGTCACTCTGAGCAAAAGATTATTTTAGTAATCAACATCCAAAAGGGGCTTTTTGGTCTATTGCAAGCAAAATGGCAGTTTGGGCATTTACCCCATGAGGGTATTTTTTTATCATTTACAAGAAAGTGACATTTTGGTTTTTTACTCAAATACGATGATCTTGATTTCACTGAAAGTTAACTAATTCAAGAATTTCAAGAATCGGAAGCGAATTACCAAATCGTTTTAATTGTCATGAAAGTCTATAGGTTGATACAAAGGTCTTAACTACTCAGAATTGTTTAAAGCGGACAAAGTTTGACATTTCAGGACTCAGAGCATCAAAACTCTTCTTAGAATTTTGAAACTCGGATCAGAGTATTGAGTCCACATACAAACATCAAAATCCGAACTGAAGTTAAAATCCTAGAATTATAAATTTAACTGAAGATTTCGAGGTATTTAAACCTTCCCTTGAAACTTCACTTATCAACTGGGAAAAGTTCTCTAAACCTCTAAACCAATTCCAATCACTCAACACAGTACAAATATCTAATCAGACTTAAGATAGTTATTTCGAACACAAGGATGTATTTCCACCATCGAATCATCTAATTAGACATACACAAATATCTATGTGTCACGGGGCCGTTACCCTCTTCCCAAAAGACATGTCTGATAGGATGTGCAGCGCTACCGTTTATATATCTCAAAGACCTCCATTTTCCTTTCCGATCTGGGATTAATATCACCGCCTCTTCCTAGGCGTGATATTCTCCCCCATTCAAGCTCGTGACGCCCTCGAAACGAGTCAACTATGCTCGTGATGGGTCAATTATCACGGTTGTCCACCATGGCCACCCTACTCATGGGCACTTGGTGTGAAATCGGCCAGTCAAAGGGTCGCTCTGATACCACTTGTCACGGATCTAGACTCGTTCTAGCAACACCGTGCGGCCTTAGGTCTCGACGCGTCTAATTCAGCCTCTAAACAAAGCCTGAAAGCTTTGTTACTTGCGAAAATGTGAGCAAACAAGAAATGACAGAACAAGAGAAGCTTGAGTGAGTGAATGCACTATTTTTTTACTCAAAGATGAAGTGAAGAAATGATGAGGGGTGAGCCTCTATTTATAGTTAGCCTCCAATACATCCAACGACTCATATTAAAATACATCGACGGTTAGGATCTAATACAATCAAGCTAAGAAAGGAAATAATTGCCTAACAAATATACATTCCTTGTTGGGAGGGAACAAATGGCACAAATCGTGGGATTGGATAGAATCTTCAAAGATGATGGTTTCTTTCCATAAATGGCTTGATTCTTATCCTTTAGCATTCTCCAAGTGTAGGATCATCTCAGGTGGGTTTGACAGGCCCAAGAGCTTGTGAAGAGCCTTTTGGACGAATTGGATCTCACTAACCTCGGTCATGGATTCGTGGCCCATGACACATGCATCATATTCATAATCTAATAAAACATAAGATCCTAATTTATATAAATTTAAAGAGGTAGTTAATTATTGCCTCGTATCCAAGATACAACGATAGGCCTTCAAAAAGTTTCTCCAATCTCTCTCGATTCGATATTCAACGTTCCAAAATCCTCGTATACATATTAATACAAAAATACGTCAATAACGACCTTAAAACAATAATCAAACAATTTCCTAGAATAAAATGCTAAAAAACAACTTATCATGTTCAAATTTGGAGAAACGAACAACGAAAACGAACTCAAGACGTCAAAAATACCCCAAGTAGAGTATCTTAAAAAAAGTCAATATCCGATCAACTAGGTCAACAATCAACCTGATTAACAGTCAACGACGACTGATAGCTGGTTAATGACTCATTAGCTCAAGTCAATACAACTCGGGACTGGTTGAATCAGCTCGAGCTTGGTTCAACAGGCTAGCTTAGTAGTTGGCCCAGCAACCGGGCGAAGCACCTTGGCCAGCTCAACCCGTCGCTGAAGCACGCCCATGTGTAGGCGGCGACACGCACAATACTTTCGACGGCAAGATTCAAACGGACAACTACAGAACGACATTTTCAAGGCTGAGGATCTTGGTGATGGTGTGTTGGACTACGACGGTGAGTGGTGAAATAACAATTTTCACAATTTTTAAAACTTTTCTCCTTTAATTTCGGCAAATGATGACTCTAAAGACGATTATTGATCGACTCGTCTCGACGAGATTGATCCAACGATACTGATGATAAAACACATAATGACTTAAACAATGATGAAACTAAGTTTGAAGCTCTCTCACTCTCTCTAATATTTCTTTTCTTTCTTTAAATTTTCTGATATTCTCTTTCTTCACGCATTCAACCCAAATCTAATGCCTTTAATTTTTAATTGTTTTGATCCCACACATGGTCATTTAATTTTTTAAAAGTTTACCCCCAAAACTTTTATATGCTTACAAATGGTCCTTAAATTCTCAAAATTGAGCTTCAAAATTCCAATTTCTTCCAATTTAGTCCCAATTTCAAATTATCGAAAACATGTATGTAACACCGTTACCAGTATTTAATATCCAATACTAGTTAGAGTGTCACATAGAGAATTGCTAACAATCCATAATAGTCATTTATTTAAAAAAATCGCAATAAACCATTTATCAATTTATCGCGTAATATCAGTTTTCTAATTTTTAATCTACCAATTAATTCTGATTTCAGGCAGCAACTTAGCAGTTCATAACTATAGCCTATAAATATTATAACTGCCTAAAAACTACCTAAATTAAAATCTAATCGATTACTCTATTTATTCAATTCCTAATAGTTACCCAATTTTGCACTAGTAATTCCTTTAACCATTTTCTATTTTAATAAAGCTACTCACCATTCATTATCAGCATAAACTAGTTTATAAGTTATTACAAATTATGTCTAAACTAGTTTAAAACCAATTACTATTATCATATACATGCCAACTAGTAAAATCAAAATACATCAAAAATGTCATTACTGATACCGTAAATATACTCCTTGCTAAGTAGGATGCCAAAAACTCTTTACTCCGATTCATGCTTTTCACCTACACGTGAAAATCATCACACGCAAAGTATACACTTAGTGAGGCAATAATAATATCTAGTGCAATACAACATACTTATATATATAAAGATGTAACAATGCTCAATGCATCATGATCACTAGACACGTATTACCATTATGTTAACCATATATGTTAACATAATATAAACCGGATATAAATTTCTTACCAATATACTTGTCATTTGTTTCAAAAGCTCATAAACTTTTTCACATGTTTATCATTTATTAAATAATAAATCATAGCCCAAATATAAGACTATGAGGACCCTGGGTACACGAGTCAAACATGCACCAAAGTGCTAATACACATAAGGTCGTGCCCACCATAATACACATAAGGTCGTGCCCACCATATGCACTAAGTGTCCTTTATATACACTATAGTGATAAACCGAATATGCAGCGTGCTGCTGGACTCTATGGTATGCCAACTATACCTTGTCCCTCAATAATATACTTGGGCATATCCTCCATATTTATTTCATCCATGACAATGTATATCAACATAATTTAACATTGGGCAGTTCATACCCGAATTAACATTCATAATATAACATCATATATAACTAGTGATCCATGCGATTATATTCAACTTTTGACATATTTAGAACATGTAAAATATATGATCAATGACATAAATATCATGCCAATATAAATAAGGTAGACTCATCGCAAGTCTTCCTAATGATGTATAAAACATCCATGTATCATGATATGTATCATAATATACCTATGATTGCTACAAATGACATAATACTGATTATAAATTCAAGGAAGAGACTACTGACCAACCAAAAATTCATTACATGAAAATGTGTGTATATATACCTCAAACACATTCCTAAAGGGTATACCTCAAACACATTCCTAAAGGGTAGCCAAATCAACAGGGACTGGCGCAGAACTTTATATTGGAGGGTGAACTTATAAAATTTTAGGAGGGACGAACTTATAAAATTTTAGGGGAGCGAAAATAGATTTTCAATAGAAAATATATATAAAATTACTACAAATTTTCTAAATTATATAAGAATTTTAAATTTTCAGGGGGCGACCACCCCCTCTAAGTCCATCCTGCTGCAAATGAACATAACAAATTGGAATGTTTTAGTTTTAGTTTTACTAAAGTCTAAATTTATTTAAGTAGATTTTTAGTTTAGATTTTATTCTTTTAATAGTCCATGTCTATTTTATGGTCTATGTTTAGAATTTGTGACTCTCTCTCCTAACAATGTCGTTTTCAAGATTCGAATCTTAGTGCATTGTGTCTTGTCTTGCCTTGCCTTGCCATTGCTTTCGTTATCAGTAAAACAATTCAATTATGTCACTTTTTAACTACACTGATCAATATGTATAAAAACAATTATTAATCATAAAAAATCTAATGACTTTAACATAATCCACTCCGATCACAGGCAAAAATACGAGATTCATACAAATTTGTTTTTGATTGTTGTAATATATATTAATGTCAAATTTTCAAATCAATTTTTTATTCTTCTACAATTGCACTTTTATGACTAAATGTTTAATTGAAGCAAGATCAGATGTTTGAATCTTGACATTGTGAATGGAAAAAAATTAGATGGGAGGTTCACCACCATATTAGACCTATGTAACATCCAATCATGATTAATCGGCCAATAGTCGGATACCAATGGTTAAACAAAAAATGTTAGTCATTGTGATTTGTGATAAAAAGAAGTATACAGTTTTTTTAACAAATCTTAAATATAATCCTAATCCTACTTAGAGGGGAGGGGAAAAGTGAGACTCTAGGGGAGAAAGGAGAATGCTCTTAATGAGTCTAAAACCCATGGCCTAAGGGAATATGAGGGAACGAAGATGAACAATTTAGACAACTGACCAAATATGTGTGGATTTTTTGTTTAGATAGATTTAATTCTAAATATACGTGTGGATTCAGTACAAAATTATTTTGGTCTAAGTCTATTTGTGAATTATATTAAATAATTTTAGGGTTTATGATAGTTTTAGTCCTTAGACTTTTAAAGAAAAATCATTTTAGTCCTTAAACTTTTGTTTACCTCTTTTGGTCTTCAATGATTTATTTTTCTATCAAACTGAAGGATGAAAATCGTCTGTACCTAATTATGCTCCTTTTGGTGCCACACTTTAAAAAAATGGGCTTAGGATTTAGGGTTTAAAGTTAGGATTTAGGAAATTAGGAGTATGGTGTATTTTTTGGGTGTAGGGTTTAGGATGTGAAATTTAAGGTTAGAATTTAGAATTTAATTTTTTAGTGTGGGACATAAAAAGAGGTATACTTAGGGCCGAAGGTTTTTGTTCCAAATTGAACTAATTGGCCGAGAAAGTAGCAAACTTGGTAAAATTGTGTATACCGCTTTTGTCCTTCAAACTTTTGTTTACCCCTTTTTGCAATTTTTAACATTTTTATAAATGTTAAATTCATTAATAAATTAAATATTCCTACTATATATTTTTACAATTTTTATTCATTTTTATCATTTTAATTGTTTTTAATTTTTTTTGTTTTTTACACAAAACAAAAAATAGTTGACGTCAACTGTAAAAAAGCTTAAATGTCATAAAAGTGCTTAAACTATACTTTTTTCTTCAGTTTGGTGACTAAAGTTTGTTTCAGGCCAAATTGATGTCTAACATTTACTTCCGTAACTCAAATTAGGTTTTTCTGTCAACGGTTGTTAAAAAACACCGTCATCTAATTATAACATGACACATGGCCTGGTCTTTTATTTATTTAATTTTTGAATTTCTTTAAAATATGAATTGCTTAAAAAACCCAAAAGTTTTAATTTCTTTCAATCAAACCCTCAAATCACATCTCCCTCACTGTCCGACATCCCCCACACGTCGGTGGTTCATCGTTCACCACCCAAGTGTTGAGTACCTCACCGTTTGACACCCTCACCCTCTAACTATCGGTTAGAAGCTCAACCAGCCTCTTTTTTCTTCATTTTTGGATGTTCATCGATAGAGCAATTGATGGTTCATTCGTCGATTTTCGACAACGGGATGATGGGTTTTCAGTTGTGGGGGTTCAAAGAAGGCAAAGGTGGCCAGATGGTGGTTGAATTAGTGGTGGAAGATGAGGAATTTAGGGATTTAGGGTTTGGGGATTTTTAGAGAAATTAAAGAATTTTGTTTTTTATAAAATTAAAGATTTTTTATTTTTAAAAAATAAAAATGAAAGAAAATACTAGAAATATGACACGTGTCGTGTTTTTATTTGATAACGGAAAATTTTTAATGTTTATCATGGAAAAACCTAATTTGGGTTACGGAATAAAATGTTAGGTACAAATTTGTCCCGAAACAAACATTAGACATCAAACTAGAAATAAGGGTATAGTTTGGACACCTTTTGTAACACAGCGATCCTAATCCGAATTCGTAGTGCTACATTTGGGCCACCCGAAATCTGACCCAAAAAGTTTTCATTTAAAAACCATAAATTTAACCATCATTTAAAACATTGTATCATCCATTACTTCATTTAATTAAAGGGTAAACTACATAAATGGTCCCCCAACTATGACCCAATTCTTTGTTGAGTCCCCTGACTACGAGAAGTTACAAATAGGTCTCCTGACTAATTGCGACTAACAAATCGGTCCAATTCTGTTAAAAAATAAACGATTGATGATTTGGAAGTTTAATAAAATCTGTATAAAAATATATTTAACCCTCAACTTTTACATTTTATTTTAATTTGGTCATAAATTAAAATTTTTATCACTCAATATTTAAATATTACAACATTTTAGTCCCTTAAATTCTAAACTTCTTATTCTTCCCCTTCTAAAAAAACCTCCATTGATGTTAACGGTAGCCATCTGCAACCTCATTTGTATGAGCAGTGAAAAATCGTTAGAGAATCAAAACCTCCATTGATGTTTACGGTAGCCATCTACGATGAGCTACCCACAACAGGAGATGCATACCTTTTGTTTTTAGAAGGAAAGAAGATGAAATTTAAGATTTAAGGTACTAAAACGTTGTAATATTTAAAAGTTGATAGTTAAAATTTTAAATTTAGGACCAAATTAAAATAAAATGTAAAGGTTAAAGGTTAAATTTGTTATTATACAAATTTTATTAATTGCCATATCATCAGCCATTTATTTTTCTCAGAATTGGACCTATTTGTTAGTCGCGATTAGTTGGGGGACCTATTTGTAGCTTCTCATAGTCAGGTGATTCAACAAAGAATTGGGTCATAGTCGAGAGACCATTTATGTAGTTTACCCTTAATTAAATAAGTAGAATAAATCAGTTTACCAAATAGGATCTTCAAATTTATACACCATATATTGAAATAGTATTTCAAAATAGTTACATACTCAACCACGTAATGTCCTATGAATATTCAGCAAACCAAATACAAGTATCATAATTTGGAAAATATCGCTTGCTAGAATCCCGTACTAATAGTGCTCCCCAAAGCTCACGATCAAATTTGCCAACCTACGCACTGAAATAATATTTTTTCTCGTTAAGCTTACAAAGCACAATGGTACACATCTACTCTACTATACTTCATGCAAATTATAAATATAAGCATGCAAGCTAGTACGAGGAATAGGGTAAGAATAATAATCATGCGGCACTACCACTAGTTGCCTAAACTTGTGCTTACATAAAAGAAACCATCATAAACAAACATAAAAACCTAAGTTGTATATCTTGGGACCACCTAGACATCAGGTCAGTCGCGAACATACCTAAGACCACACAAACATCAAGTACATCACAACGTAAATGAGACCACATAGACATCAAGTATCAAACCATGCCACATAGCATGGGACCAATAGACATCAACCTAACCACAAACGTACTTGGGACTATATAGACATCAAGTACTTTGCAACCATATTTGGGACCACATAGACATTGAATACGATATCGCGCTACATACTCGGGACCGCACAAACATCGGGTATAGCGAATACAACCCGAGACCACAAAGACATCAAGTGCATTTAGATTCTCAATTACTATAGTATATTCTTTGGGTATCCAGATTCCATCAATCAAAGTGACCCAACAAGTTAAATGCTTGCCCAACATGCAAGCAATACGATCCCATGGATCACCTATTGTTGTTAAATATCACTTATCGTTAATTTACACTTCCAAGTTGTTACACATTATGATGGAATACTTAGTCGTTATCATCTTTAGATTATTTAGGTCACCATGTATCATAAACAAAGTGTTACACCAAAGTTTGGATCATGCCGATTCAAAACAACCTCAATTAACGTTACCCAGTGGGTATCGGTATTCGACCTTACATATTAGTATGATCCCTCTAGTACCAGTACTTACTTGAGTATCAGTACGAAAAAAGGCTCTTTATTTTGAAAGATCGATTGGTACCACTACTAACCCTTCGAGTACTGGTACTAAAATGAGCTCCAAAGTAGGGACTATAAATCTTAAATCCCCGAGTACCGGTATGGGTCAGCTCATACCTATACTAGTTGAATGATGTATCGATATTGGTGGAAGCTCGTACTGGAACCATACTCATAGGTTTGTCCATCTTAGCAATACATGATGTTACGAGGCTTTATTCGATCTCTAAAGCTTGTGGAAGTCATTAGGGTTTGTTTATTACCACATTTAATTATTTAATACCATTTACCGACATATGAACATTTAATCTCATAGCTATCGGTATTACACTTTAAATCACGATTTCTATCTAACATTCTAATTTCATACTACTAGTACCCAAACATCACAACATATTAAAAATTTAGTCATTGATAATTATACGAACATCTAAGTGACGCTACACGGTCTCTAAAGTCCATTACGAGTCTTATCATACTCTTAAGCTTCATCATGCATCTTAAAGTTGTTAATTCATAATGTTGATCTCTAATCATGCTTATTACTCGCCTACCTATTTTGCAACCACTAACAAGCAAGGCAATTACACTTATGATGTACAAGAAGCATTTCAGAGTTTGAAGTGTACTAACCTCAAGAGCTATCGACAAATCCTCATTCAAGGTTCCCCATCGTTCTTCTTGATTCGATATTTGAGCCCGAATAATCCTCATATAATTACAAATACAAGATATATTAATTAACCAATCTAACTAATCTGTAAGGTCAAATGAGGGAAAATAGCTTTCTGGGTTTGAATTTGGCAAAACAGACTACAAAAACAGACTCAGGATATCGAAAAATCCTCAGGTAGGGTCCACCAGAAAAAAGTCAATAGGTGGTCAATGCCCGATCAAAGGTGC
Source organism: Hibiscus mutabilis (assembly GCA_019671005.1). Taxonomy (NCBI): domain Eukaryota; kingdom Viridiplantae; phylum Streptophyta; class Magnoliopsida; order Malvales; family Malvaceae; genus Hibiscus; species Hibiscus mutabilis. The sequence continues at coordinate 19,964,283 of CM033733.1, read as the reverse complement.
ATGGTAATCCAATGCAACACGATGCAGGGTAGCACAGTTCACTCGCAAGGGCGCGATCCAGTGAGGCGTAGGAGTAAGATAGCAATGTGCACCCGCACTCTATAGCCAGTGCACGGCCACACGAAGGTAGCAGTGCGTGAGGCGGCCTTCTATGGTAGGACGATGATGGCAAGCTTTAGATCCGTATGTCTTTGGCCGAATAGTATGATGGTGGTGACGATTCTCGGTGAAAAACGAAAGATCATGGTGTTTTAAAAACTCTTGAATTTTTTCACTCACCCTGGCACATGGCAATGTAGGGACCACCGTCGAACTCGTTTCCTTGAGGCAGAGCTGATAATGCTGACGGTGAGAGCCACGATGTCTTGGACGACGATAAATCATGGTTCAAAGCTCCATCTTTCTTTCTCTCTCACTTTTCTCTTTTCTCTCTCTCCAATAATATATTCTTCAATTTTTTCTCCCACACACCATCCATTTATAATTCAAATTTCATTATTCATAACAAAATGGGTAAAATAATTAATAAACACATATCTTTCTCCTTATTTTCACTTTAGACTCAAGCTTTGGTCATTGTTAAAATAGGTCCTAAATTCTCATTTAATGAACTTCCAATTGAATTCTTCTTATTTTAATTACCAACATAAAAAATCCTAGACCCAAATTCAAGGCCCGATTTACTAATCCGAAAATTGGGTCGTTATAACTTTCTGACATTTAAGCAAATGAAAAAAAAATAAAATAATCGATGTCAACATAACTAGTCAGTTACTTTTTTGATCAGCTAGTTCATTTAGACAAAATATTAAAAGTTTGAGGGCCAAGAAAAAGAAAAAAAGTTTATGGCAAAAACTATCATTTGATCTTAATTTTAATTATGATAATAAAAGTATATTATATGTAATTGTAACCATGTAAGAAAAGGGTAGTTGTTAAGATTTTTGTTTTGATATAATAATTGAAAAATAGTTTTGGACTAAATTAAAAAGATTTCAAAATTGTTTTTAAGTCCAAACAACTTGAAAATAAGTTTGAGCTATTTTCAAAAGGTTTTGGAAGTGTTTGAAATGTTTTAAAGTAGCCAAACTCAAGTTTTTAGCACAACTGTACTGATAATGTTACACCCCGTATCGATACACTTTAGGGTTTCAGCTACAATATTTTTCAAAACCAAAAACTCGTACCAGTATAGGCTTACGCGTACTGATACAGAGAGTGTCATACCGATACGCATATACGCGTATTGATCCTGACTTTTTAAACCCCTAACGGCTAGTTCAAAACCCCCCAACGACTATTTCTCTACAACGTACCAAACCCCCGTATTGATACGGACTGTAGCGTACCGATACATAGTATCGTTATGCTCCAAGGTGTATCGATATACTAAGGCTATGGCAATTAAAATGGATAGTTTTTGAAGAACGAGTATCGATACGGCTACCGGCGTATCGATACGGCTACCCGCGTATCAATACGGATGTCTCGAGAGCTGCATTTATTACGGGAAATAAAGACTCCAACGGCTCCAAATCATCCCCAACGGTTTTAACAGCTAGGAACTCGTTTGGGAGGATAAAAAGACCCTTCAAGCACTTGGAACAACTAATGATCATCAAGCCAACATGTCTATGATTCAAAAAATGTCTTAGGGCTTAAATTGTATATTTTTGTGTAAACAAACACTTGTGAGCCAAAATTGTCAATGTATGCTCAAGTGTTCTAGGATTTTGGGTGAAAGCAAGAGTGCAAACACATACCTTGTAGAGAGATTTATTGTTTGCTTTGTTTTCTCTTGTTAGAGAGGATTCCCAAAGCTTAGGTTGTAAGCTTTGGATGCTGGGCTTGGTAATTGAGTCTAGGTTGTAAAGGTTGCCTTTTAAGCCTGTTAAAATGGGAAGAAATTCTTAGTGGATTTGGGAATTCCTTAGTTGGAAAGCTAAGGTTGTGGATGTAGGCTTTGGTTAGAAAGTCGAACCACTCTAAATTATTGTGTTCATTTTTCTATCTTTTTGCTTCTCACAACAATCACCCAATAGCAACTTCTTTACTACTTGGCAAGCAAGAACGGTTGATTCATCGAGCCCAAACAATTTTTATCAAAGCAACGCTCAATTGTAAAGGATTAACATCTTATTGTGGTGATCTTGACAAGCTCGACCAATAATATATCAATCGGTCTCCATGGCGTAATCCATTGACAAGCCACCCTTCTTCAACGGTAAACATTATGCCTATTGGAAGAATAGGATGATGTTCTTCATGAGAGCCAAAGACTATTGTCTTTGGGATATCATTCTCGATGGACCGTTTGTGCCACAACGAAGTAAGATAGAATAGAGTGCGGATGATCGCAAGAAGATATAGCTTAATTGTAAAGCCTTGCTCATTCTATTTTATGCATTACGCTCGGATGAGTATGCAAAGGTTTCTTCTTGTGAGAGTGCCAAAGAGGTTTGGGACCTCGAAGTGATCTATGAAGGTACAAACGAGGTAAAAGAGACAAAGATTGGAGACAAAGATTGGTCTACTCAACCTTAATTATGAGAACTTCAAGATAGATCCGAAAGAAGACATCAAGTGTATGTTCGATCGATTCTCCACAATCGTCAATGAACTTAAAGGTCTTAGAGAGGAGATTTCAAAAAACAAACTCGTTTGAAAGTTGATTTATCCACTTCTCGAATCATGGGAGAGCAAGAAGACAACTATCATTAAGGCTAAAAACTTAAAAGAGCTCATGCTTGATGAGCTAATTGGGTCTCTTCTTACCCATGAGTTGATGTCCAAACCATTGAGAGAGGAGAAGAAGAAGAAGAAGAAGACCAAAGAGCTCAGAATCGAAGATCTAAACATAGTAGCTCTTAAATCCTCCACAAGCCATCAAGAAGATTCAACTGGGGAGGAAAGTGAGGATGAAGAGATGGCCCATCTCTTTAAGAAGTTTGCCCGATTCATGAAGAACAAAAGTGAAAAATATAAGCATGAATTGAAGAAGAAGATGAAGGATCCCCCAAGTGCTCCGAGCATAAGAAGACGAGGCACACCAAATACGATTGCCCTCGCTTCAAAAAAAAGGAATCATCTTCAAAGAAAGCATATGTGGCAACATGGAGTGATGAAGACTCCACCGATGAAGATAAGGTAGCCCACCTATGCTTTACGGCCCTCTAAAAGGAAGAGGTAACTTTTAACTCATCTAATTTTAATTCTTATACTTTTGATGAGTTACAAGAAGCCTATTATGAATTGGTTTTTAAATTTAAGGCTTCATTTTCTAAAAATAAGAAATTGATTTCAAAACTGAAAATAGAAAATGAAATGCTTTCTAAAACCAATTTGGAATTTGAAGCAAAAATAAAGGATTTTAAGCTTAAAATTTTGAATTTACAAAATTTGCTTCAAAGTTTGGAAAAAGATCATAAAAAAGAAGTAAATGACCATAAGAAGGAAATAGATTTGATTTCCAAGGAATTAGAAAAGAAAAACTATTTTGGAAAATCAAATTTTTATCAAAGACAATCTAGTGCCCCTAGATTTCTTAATGTAAAATGTTTTAAAGTGTTTGGGTCCCAAAAAGACTATTTACTTCAAACAGAAATGATGAAATCGAAAAATAGATTCCTAAAGGGACTAAAGTTTGTGCTTCTAATGCCTATGGATCCAAAGCAATTTTGATACCAAAACATTTGTGATTGTCTTTTATAGGTGTGATGGAGCTTTGATCAACAAGTGATGAAATTAAGAGGGAGCTCTATACACACAAGGGAGATCACTTGAAGAAGGAAGGCTTCATATCCTACATTTGGTTCAAGTGGTATGATTAGTTGATTTTTTTAATTTTATTTATTTATTTTAATTCAACTAGTTTATCATATATTTGTTGGACAAACCTTTCATTTGATGCTTGAGTAAGGGGGAGCCTATTTTGACAAAACCTATTTTTGTCAAAAAAAATTTAAAACTCTTCGCCGTTATGAACTTAAAAGTTTTCAAACTTTGGTTTGAACCATTTTTGATATAACAAAAAAGGGGAGAATATTTTAAAAAATTGAATTTTCAAGAGAATAAGAGGGAGCTTTAACTATATATATATTTTTAAAATCTTATTCAAAAATTATTTTTACTAAGGGGGAGAACCTCAAAAATAATTTTTCAAGTTGGTTTTATTATATGAAAAATGGGGAGATTGTTAGGATTTTTGTTTTGATATACTAATTGAAAAATAGTTTTGGACTAAATTGAAAAGATTTCAAAACTGTTTTTAAGTCTAAACAACTTGAAAATAAGTTTGAGGTATTTTCAAAATGTTTTGGAAGTGTTTGAAATGTTTTAAAGTAGTCAAACTCAAGTTTTTATCACAACTGTACCAATACGGTTACACCCCGTATCGATACACTTTATGGTTTCGGCTACAATATTTTTCCAGAACCAAAAACATGTACCGATACAGGCTTACGCGTATCGATATAGAGAGTGACGTATCGATACGCATATACGCGTACCGATCTTGACTTTTTAAACCCCCAACGGCTAGTTCAAAACCCCCCAACTGCTATTTCCCTACAGTGTACCAAACCCTTGTATCGAAACCCCGTACCAATACGGACTGTAGCGTACCGATCCACAGTATCAATACGCTCCAAGGTGTATCGATACGCTAAAGCTGTGGCAAGCAAAACGGCTAGTTTCTGAAGAACGAGTATCAATACGGCTACCCGTGTATCAATACGGATGTCTTCATAACTACATTTATTGAGGGAAATAAAGACTCCAACAGCTCCAAATTATCCCCAACGGTCTCCAACGACTAGGAACTCGTTTGAGAGGATAAAAGGACCCTTCAAGCACTTGGAAAAACTAATGATCATTAAGCCAACATGTTCATGATTCAAAAAGTCTTAAGGCTTAAATTGTATATTTTTGTATAGACAAACACTTGTGAGCCAAAATTGTCAATGTATGCTCAAGTGTTCTAGGATTTTGGGTGAGAGCAAGAGTGCAAACACATACCTTGTAGAGAGATATATTGTTTGCTTTGTTTTCTCTTTTTAGAGAGCATTCCCAAAGCTTGGGTTGTAGGCTTTGGATGCTAGGCTTGGTAATAGAGTCTAGGTTGTTGTCTCCTAAGCCTGTTAAAAGGGGAAGAATGTAACATCCTTAATCCGGATGCCACAACTGGGCCTCAAGCCCAACCCGATAATATGTATATATATTTTCTTTCTTTCCAAGTTCAAGTTAAATTTTCAAATCCATTAATGATAAGTCCAAATAGAAATTCAAATACGATAATTGGAGCTCCAAGATAAAACAGAGATTTAAAAGCATTCGACCGATACAAAATAAATCCAAAATAGAGTTACAAATAAATTAGGGTCCTACGAATACATAGCCCACTACATCAAAGTTCTTGTACTCTACCACAAAGGCCAATGCTGAAATCCTTGCTTCAACGGTGCTCCTCAACACGTTACCCACCTACCTACATGCGCACGGAAACAACAATTCCGCACACTGAACTAACAAATCTCAGTGGATACACGACCACTCGACCACGCTTCATGCGAATCATAATTAAGAATGTGCTAGAAATATGATATCATGGTATGCAAAAACAATTGGAACTACCGTAATCGCCTAAACACATATCATTATTCAACAATTGACAATCATGGCCCATTAGACCCAAACATATCTGGGGTCTACCAACTCTGCCGAGCAAGCAAACAAGGGATACTCGGGTTCGCCCATTGAGTAGGTTTACTCGAAATCTTGCATCGAGCTCCCTTTGAAGTGGCTCGGAATCTCTCATCGAGCAGCTCGAAATCTCTCATCGAGCAAATATCATCATCCAAAATCTCGCATCGGATGGCCTTCATCTTGTTGAAACACTAACCTGGGTATCCGGATCCCATCAAACAAAGACTCATAACCAAACAAGTGCCCTTACCTGGAACAACAACAAATGATCCACCAAGGATCCGTAAATTTGCTACCCCGAGCAATTTACTTTCTTTTTTATACTCCATTAGCCATTTAATCCATATAAGCAAGAAGACACATACATTCTTGGTTTTACCAGTCATTTTATATCATAAGAGACCCATTGGTAACTTAGCCACAATTTATAGAACCCCCGAACACAAAATGTAAAAACTTGGGCAGATTGCCCAACGAGTATCGATACTCCAAAGTGAGTATCGGTACTCCTCTCTAGGTATCAGTACTCCCCTATAAGTACCGATACCCTATTTAGATTCGAAAGAATTTGCCCCCATGTTGTACCGATACGCTCTGTGTCGTACCAATCCTTACCCATACCGATATGCCTACCTTAGCGTACCGATACACAAAGCCTTTCCAGGCAATGTCACAATGGGTATCAATAAGCCCCTAGTGTACCGGTACGCCAAAGCATTACTGGAATTCAAATTAAGCGAGGGGTAACGATACATGGGAAGGCTTACCGGTACGCCCCTCACAACCAGCCTCCAAAAATACAAAGGAGTACCGATACGCAACCACCCCGTGACGATACTTAAGCATTGATTTCAAAACCTGAAGCTCGAGATTTCACCAATCACTCCCTCAACCTCCATGGTTAAGTCCCAAAACGTTCCTACCACTTATGAAGAGACATTAGGTGAGTTTCTAACCATTTTTAATCCTAAACAACCATCATTATACATTTTACCATTAATGACCATTCAAGCTCCTACATAACCCAAAACACCACAATTCAAGCAACCATAATAAAATGATAATGCACATGATCACAAAGGAGTTATAAGTGTACTAACCTTGGCTAAACTTGAAGAAGAAGTCTCCAAGCTCCCAACTCAAGCTTTCTTCTTACCCCAAGCCTTTGGAAGGCTCTCCTACTTATTTCACTACAAGAAATGGAGCTCCATAAAACTCCTTCACGTTCTTCCTTCACCATCCCCATGAAAACACCATTCTCCACCATTATACACAATACTTACCTTGAAATAAAGCCCCCTTAATGCTGAGCAAACATCCCTTAACAAGAAAAACGAGATTCCCACCACAAACCTTAAGGATTCAACTAAGGAAATGATTTTTGGTTGGAGATTTGGGGAGTTAGAATGAGAGAGGGAGACAAGAAAATCAATTGGATGACTTCATCCAATCACTACATTCAATTAAAGAAATCCCAAACCAGAAAGACCATAATGCCCTCCTTACTTCACACTATAACCAAAAACTCAAGCCCAAACCACAAACAAGCCCACGTGGCATCTCAAAGGCCCAACATCATGGTCCACTCCCAGCCTAAAATTCGGATTGGCCGACACTCGGGTTTTCAAAAACTCGGGTCATTAGAGTTCTCCCCTCCTTAAAGAAAATTTCATCCTCGAAATTTACCTGATTGGAACAAATGAGGATACAACAACTTCATGTCCTCTTCGACCTCCCACGTCGCTTCTTCGACTCCATGGTTCCTCAACAACATCTTAACTAAAGGTATACACTTATTTCGGGGCTCCTTGACTCATTTGCCGGTCACTCTTACAAGTACTTCCTCATACGTCAGATTAGGGTTGATCTCGATCTTCTCAAGCGGTATGACATGCGAAGGTTCTGAACGATAGCGTCTTAACATGGAACACGTCGTGAATTTGAGACAACTCCAGAGGTAACGCTAACCGATAAGCCATTGGTCTAATCCTCTCAAGGACCTCATATGGTCTGATATACCTCAAACTCAACTTGCCCTTGCGATCAAAGCGAATTATCCTTTTCCAAGGTGACACCTTGAGAAAAACCTTTTCACTGACCTCATACTCAATGTGCTTGCATCTCCGATCTGCATACGCCTTCTGGCGATCAAAGGCCGCTTGCAATCTTTTCTTAACAATTTGAACTTTCTCCTTGGTTTGTCTAACCAAATCGGACCCCACGATTCTCCTCTCGTTAAACTTTGTCCAACACAACGGTGTCTTACACTTACGCCCATACAAAGCTTCGAAATGAGCTATCTTAATGCTAGACTGATAATTGTTGTTGTAGGCAAACTCAATCAACGGTAGTTGATCCTCCAAACTCTTTGCGAAATCAATGATACTACATCTGAGCATATCTTCCAAGATATGAATAACCCGCTCAGACAGACCATCGGTCTGAGGATAAAAAGCTATATTGTAGTGCAACTGGGTATCTAACACCTTATGTATACCTTTCTACAACCTAGCGGTGAAATGCGGGTCCCTATCCGATACGATCGATAACGTAACTCTATGCAACCTTACAGTCTCCTTGATGTATAGCTGAGCTAACCTCTCGAGGGTGAAATCCATACGCACTAGTAGAAAATGAGCAGATTTGGTCATACGATCCACGATCACCCATATGGCATCTGCTTCTTTTGGGTTAACGGCAAACCCGTAACGAAGTTCATGGTGACATGATCCCACATCCATTGTGGAATCTGTATGGGCTGGATCAAACCTGACAGAACCTGATGTTCTTCCTTAACTTGTTGACAAGCCAAGCAGCTTGCCACAAACTCAAAAATGTCTCTCTTCATTCATGACCACCAATAAAAAGGGCAAAGATCCTGGTACATCTTATTACTCCCCGGATGTACGGTGAAAGGACTATGATGAGCTTCTCGTAGAATACGATCTCTAAGATCCTCCAAGGCCAGAACACACAACTGACCTTTGAAGAATAAGAACCCGCCATCTCGTACCTCGAAATCGGGTGCTTCGCCTCTCTAAACCGACTCCATAAGTGCCACCAACTCCTCATCTAAAATTGGGTCCTCTTTATTTCTTGCATGAGGGTGGGTTCAACACGTAACTCGGTAAGAAGACCTCCATACTCGGTCATCCTCAACCGAGCAAACATCATCCTCAAATTCGACATAGACTCTCGACTCAAGGCATCAACTACCATATTAGCTTTATCGAGATGGTACTCAATGATGCAATCATAATTATTTAATAACTCGATCCACTAACGTTGCCCCAAATTTAACTCTTTCTGGGTGAGCAAATACTTTAAGCTCTTGTGGTCGGTGTAAATATAACACTTCTCTCCATACAAATAATGCCTCTAAATCTTCAACGCGAAGATGACTGCGGCCAACTTCAAGTCATGGGTATGACAGTTCTTCTCATGAGGCTTAAGTTGTTTCGAGGCATAAGCGACCACCTTACCCTCTTACATAAGGACACAACCAAGTCCATTCAAAGAAACATCACTAAATATAACATAATCTTTCCCCAGCTCGGGTTGCGTCAAAAGTAGAGCCTCTGTAAGGTAAACCTTCAATTGCTCAAAGCTTTGCTATCTCCTCTCGTTCCACTCAAATGGAATTCTCTTTTGTAACAACTTAATTAGCGATGCCACTATGATGGAAAAACCATTGACAAATCGTGATAATATCCAGCAAGTTCGAGGAAACTACGGATCTTCGAGATATTTCGGGGTGGCCGACATTCCATTATAGCTTGAATTTTCTGAGGATCAATACGGATACCCTCTACGGCTAAGATGTGGCCCAAAAATGCCACTTTCGACAGCCAAAACTCGCATTTACTGAACTTAGCATACAACCCCCTTTCCCTCAAGGTCTGTATAACACACGCAAATGATAGTCGTACTCTTCTTCCGAGCGCGAGTATACCAGGATGTCATCATTGAATACCATAACAAACGGATCTAGAAATGGTTGAAGAATTCGGTTCATCAGGTCTATAAACGATGTCAGTCATTTGTAAGCCCAAACGGCATTACCAAGAATTCGTAATGTCCATATTGTGTCCTGAAGGCAGTTTTCTGAACATCTTCTTCTACTACTTTCAGCTGATAATAACCTGACCTCAAGTCGATCTTCGAGAACACACAAGTACCTCTCAACTAGTCAAACATGTCATCAATTCTCAAAAGGGGATAACGGTTTTTCACCGTTACCTTGTTGAGCTGACGATAGTCTATGCACATCCTCAATGATCCATTATTCTTTTTGACAAATAAAACCGGTGCACCCCAAGGTGAGATGCTCGGTTGGATAAACCATTTCTCCAACAGTTCTTGAATTTGTTTCTTTAACTCTCTCAACTCTGTCGGTGTTATACGATATGAGGCAATGGACACTAGAGTTGTACCCAGCATCACATCTATACAAAACTCCATCTCGCAATCAAGAGGTAAACCATGTAGCTCCTCGGGGAAAACATCAGCAAACTTACAAATAGTTCGAAGACTTTCGAGCATCGAACCCCCAACTCTCGTATCCACCATGTGAGCTAAGAAGGCCTCACAACCTTGTTGCATCAACTTTTACGCTGCTAAAGCTGACACCACATTCGAAAGGTAGGGGTTTCTCTCACTTCTTACCACCAAATTAGATCCATCCGCGACACGAAGTTTCAAACTCTTGGTCCTATAACCCAAGCTAGTGTCGTGCTCAAACAGCCAATCCATGCCCAAGATTGCATTAAACTCTTGAAATGGTAAGACAATCATATCAGCTGGAAAGATCGAACCTTGAACCTTAATTAGACACCTCTGATACATCTTATCCACCAACACATCTAACCCTAATAGACTGGTCACCCAAACTCTTGTGTCAAGATCTTCAGTAGGTATACCCCACTGTTGGGATATTCCACTACAAATGTAGGAATAGGTAGACCCTGAATCTACCAAAGCAACAATGGAAATAGAAAACAGGGTAAATATACCTGAAATAACATCTATAGCATCGCAATCCTCTTGAGCTTTGACTGCATACTGTCTCGCCGGTGCCCTCGCTGTAGATTGGAAGGTGCTTTACTTTGATGTCCAGTTATGAGGCTTACCCCTCGTCTAGCAAAGCCTCTACCTCTTTGAGCAAGATGAGAGGTCATTTGTGTTTGAACAGGGGTAGCACCAGTAGCAGACGGGCAATCCATTAAATAATGATCCGATGACTCGTAACTGAAACATCTCTTAGTCAAACCCCAATATTCTCCTTAGTGCCTACGTCCACATCAGTCACAAACTAGTGTGAGCGCGCTCCTCTGCGAGCCTTCTAAATTCCTTATAGATGATGATGAAGGCCCCCTACAATCGGCAGACTTCGATCTACGTCTGATCTCAAACCCTGATTTGAAGCTCCTCTATTCTAATTCCAACAGTTCTTGTTCCTCCCCGAGAAGAACTGTGAGTTACTAGAGAAGTTCTGAGTCCTACCACTAGAACTCCCTTGCCCACCAGACGGACCATAGGTCAAACCTTGTACCTGCTCAAGCGACATAGCACTGGAAGTCAACTCTGAGAATTCTTTCGGTGGGGCCGCAGTCAGATAAGTCTGAATTTCCTTCCTTATCCTTTTAAGAAACCTCTTGCACCTCATCTTTTCTGTAGCTACTAACTTTAGAGCATGCCTATTCAGCTGTAGGAATTCCTATTCATATTTGAAGACTGATCGATTCACTTGCACCAGATGGGTAAACTGATCCCTCAGACGATCAATTGATCTTCCCCCACATACTTCTTCTCGAACTCTTAAAGGAAATCATCCCTTGTAGGTCGGTTAGGGTACCATCCAAGTTCCACCGTTTCCCACCATTCCTTAGCATTCTCCTTCAGAAGAGAAATGACACATGACAACTTATTTTCAGACTTCATCCTCATCTGTCTCAAAATCCACTATGTGTCTCTCAACCATTGTTTTGCCTTCACGAGATTGTCTTGCTCGGATTTGAGAAAATCTGTGGCACCCTGACGGTACACTCTTTCGATCGGTGCCTCTCTAAGGTTAGCGAATGGCCTCAGTATAGCTCTCACGATATGGTGCAGGGCTCGGTGCAAGTGAGAGTAGTAGTCGGTGCTTCGACCTATTCTATCGTTCGACAACTCCTCCTCATTAGGGATGTAATCCTCATCCAAGCTCCCTTCTCTCGAGCCCAAACTCTCTTCCTCAACTCTTGCTCTCCTTTGTATAATTCAAGTCTGTACAAGTAGCAAAAGGATTTTACCATCAAATTTCAGCTTATAATAAGTACAACTTTAACTTATGGGCATGTATTCGTTAAACACCTATTTACCAAACAAAACTTCTCCGAGGACTTTCTAAAACCGACTAAACCTAGGCTCTGATACCATTAAATGTAACATCCTCAACCCAGATGCCATAATTGGGCCTCAAGCCCAACCCGATAATATATATGTGTATATTTTTTTCCTTCCAAGTTCAAGTTAAAATTTCAAATCCATTAAAGATAAGTCCAAATAGAAATTCAAATATGATAATTGGAGTTCCAAGATAAAACAGAGATTTAAAAGCATTCGACCGATACAAAATAAATCCAAAATAGAGTTACAAATACATTAGGGTCCTACGAATACATATCCCACTACATCAAAGTTCTTGTACTCTACCACATAGGCCAATGCTAAAATCCTTACTTCGACGGTGCTCCTCAACACATTACCCACCTACCTGCCTGCGCACGAAAACAACAATTCTGCACGCTGAGCTAGCAAAGCTCAGTGGATACACGACCACCCGACTACGCTTCATGTGAATCATAATTGAGAATGTGCTACAAATATGATATCATTGTATGAAAAAACAATTGGCGCTACCGTAATCGCCTAAACACATAGCATTATTCAACAATTAACAATCATGGCCCATTAGACCCAAACATACTCGGGGTCTACCAACTCCGCCGGGCAAACAAACAAGGGATACTCAGGTTCGCCCATCGAGTAGCTTCGAAGGGTTTACTCAGAATCTCGCATCGAGCTCCCTTCGAAGTGGCTCGAAATCTCTGGTCGAGCGGCTCAGAATCTCTCATCGAGCAATGAATAAAGCTCAGAATCTCTCATCGAGCAAATATCATCATCCAGAATCTCGCATTTGATTGTCTTCATCGTGTTGCAACACTAACCTGGGTATCCGGATCCTATGAAAAAAAGACTCATAACCAAACAAGTGCCCTTACTTGGCATAACTACAAATGATCCACCAAGGATCCGTAAATTTGCTACCCCGAGCAATTTACTTTCATTTCGATACTCCACTAGCCATTTAATCCATATAAGCAAGAAGACACACACATTCTTGGTTCGACCAGCCATTTTATATCATAAGAGACCCATTGGTACCTTAGCCACAATTTATAGAACCCCGAACTTAAAACGTAAAAACTTGGGCAGATTTCCCAACGAGTATCGATACTCCAAAGTGAGTATCGGTACTCCCCTTTAGGTACCGGTACTGTACTCTCAAATGAGTACCGATACTCTATTTAAATTTAAAATAATTTGCCCTCATGCTGTATCGATATGCTCCGTACCATATCGGTACTCCCTATCGGTATTGGGATTGCCCCGTACCGATACGTCTACCTTAGCGTACCGGTACATAGAGCTTTTCCAGGAAATGTCACAATGGGTATCGATACGCCCTTAGCGTACCGGTACGCCAAAGTGTTACTGGAATTCAAATCAAGAGAGGGGTACCAATACACAGAAAGACGTACTGGTACGCCCCTCATAACCCGCCTCTCAAAATACAAAGGAGTACCGATACGCAACCACCCCGTACCGATACTCGAGCCTCGACTTTAAAACCTGGAGCTCTGGAAATCACCAATCTCTCCCTTAACCTCCATGGTTAAGTCCTAAAACGTTCCTACCACTTATGAAGAGTCATTAGGTGAGTTTCTAACTATTTTTAATCCCAAACAACCACCATTATACATTTTACCATTAATGACCATTCAAGCTCCTACATAACCCAAAACACCACAATTCAAGCAACCATAACAAAATGATGATGCACATGATCACACAGGAGTTAGAAGTGTACTAACCTTGGCTAAACTTGAAGAAGAAGACTCCAAGCTCCCAACTCAAGCTTTCTTCTTGCCCAAGCCTTTGGAAGGCTCTCCCACTTCTTTCACCACGAGAAAAGGTTACCAACACTATTGGAGAGGTTTAGGAAGCTTGAAACTTAATTTAAACTATAAATGGAGCTCCCTAAAACTCATTCCCGTTCTTCATTCACCATCTCTATGAAAACACCATTCTCCACCATTATACACAATACTTACCTTGAAATAAAGCCCCCTTAATGCTGAGCAAACTTCCCTTAACAAGAAAAATGAGATTCTCACCACAAACCTTAAGGATTCAACTAAGGAAATGATTTTTGGTTGGATATTTGGGGAGCTAGAATGAGAGAGGGAGACAAGAAAATCAATTGGATGACTTCATCCAATCTCTACATTCAATTAAAGGAATCCCAAACCAAAAAGACCATAATGCCCTCCTTACTTCACACTATAACCAAAAACTCAAGCCCAAACCACAAACAAGCCCACATGGCATCTCAAAGGCCTAACATCATGGTCCACTCCCGGCCTGAAATTCGGATTCGCCGACACTCGGGTTTTAGAAAACCCGGGTCATTACAAAGAAATTCTTAGTGGATTTGGGAAATCCTTAGTTGGGAAACTAAGGTAGTGGATGTAGGCTTTGGTTAGAAAGCCGAACCACTCTAAATTCTTGTGTTCATTTTTTTTATCTTTTTGCTTCCCACAAAAATCACCCAATAGCAACTTCTCCATGCCCAACAGTAGTTAGTTTTAAGGTAATTTACATTGGTAGTTATTGAAATTTTAGGGCGTTTTCACTTTGCTCACTAAAATTTTAATATTTACGTTACATTTACTGAACTTTTAAATCAATTTTATTAATCATTGTCATTGAAAAGTGTCATTAAAGTCTTATCTAAAAAAATATAATTTTAAGAATTGGCAACCACAAAAGTCAATTTTTCTGATGAATAGAGTGGTTATCGATCAATCCCAGCAATGAAAAGGCTCCATTTGGCCAAAATACTAATATAGTTTGGTTTCAAGTTGAGCCGGCAATTAATAGTGGTGAGTCAAAAAGTTTTAACTTTACGTTTCTAGTGGACCTCATACTTCCGTTGTCTTTGTTTGTTATTTTTCTGGTCGAAAAAATGCCAAACTATTATCGTTCTTTTTCTTTTCCTTTCCATGGATTCAAACTCATTGGAAAACCTTCAAATCTCCTCGAACATCAATCAAAACTAAAATTTCTCGATCTCTCATTTTCAACCATCAAATCAACTTGAAACTAAAACTATGTTATCTTTAGGTCAAATGGAGTTTTTTCACTATTGAAATTGATCAACAATGAGAGTTCATCGCAAAGTCTACCTTTTGTAACAATTATCGATTCTTAAAATTAAGATTTTCTAGAAAAAAAATTAACGATAATGAATGTAATAAAAACAAATTAAAAATGTAATAATTATATGAAAGTTTGATAATTAAAATGAAAACCACTAAAAGTTTAGTGTAATTCACTCTTAATTTTAACTTATTGTACAACCCTTGGACGATTATTTCAACAAGGAATAAAAAAAGACAAAAAAATGGACCATCAATCAAACAAATCTACCAAAATGACAGTTTTTTTATCTTTTGTACTATGTTTTTTTATTTATTTTTGTTTTGGACCGTCTATTATTTGTCATGTTGTTTTATTAATTTTACTGATACGCGATGATCTGTTCACTTCTTCCTCAATAATTGCCTAGACGGATGATCTATGTTAAGACTTTTTTAACCCTCTAATTTTTCATTCAGTTTTTATCGTTTAAAACAAACCTTAAAATATAATTACTTAGAAAGTTACGCTATTCTTATTTTATATATTTTAGTCCATTTACTTTGGATTACTCCCTTGATCATATCTTTGTGTAAAACCTATCAACAGCATAGGTTGCATCGCCAAAACTAAGAAAACGAAATTCCACGTTACCTATGACTTCTAGCTTATAGATGACATGTGGATGTTAGAAAAAAATACTTAGGAGAAATTATATCATGGGCATGACTTATCACATCAAGTATGGTCTCATCTAATGAAAATTACTCACTTCAACATTAGTTTTTATGTCATTAATCCAATGAAAAAAATAGTGGTGAAGTGAGTAATTTTCATTGGATGAGACCGTAACTGATGTGATAAGCCAGCCCCATGATATAATTTTTCGGTACTTAGGGCTGAAAAGTGGCAATCGGTGTATATTTACCGTTGAATAGAATTTTTTTTGTCTTTTTTTGCCCTTTTCATGTTTTTACTCTAAAAATTAGGTTTCGAGTTTAAAGTTAAAGTTTAAGGTTATGGTTAATGTTTACGGCTTAGGGAATTGAGGGTAAATATTATTATCTAAATTTTAATTTGTTTTTTATTTATCAAATATTCAAATCATTAAATATTTACATTAAAGAGTTAAAAAAATGTAAAAAGTGAAGTGATGATACGTATGCAAAAAATTCTTGCTCGAAAACTAATTCACTAAAATTAAGTTTGTCAATACAACGTAGTGAAAAATCGGAAGAGTAATAAAAAAAATGAATTTAAATATTATATATAAATTTTAAATATATTTATAATTTTTACAAGTATCTGAATCATCTCCAACTAAACCGATTTTAACATTTGACAAATCTTTGGGTGCTGAGTCAGCAATGGAAGTGGATAAAGTCCCTTACCGTGAAAACGGGTGAGACGGTCTAAACAGCAACAGTAATGACCAACAACGTTAGTACACGTGGTGAGACGTGAGAGGTGTGCCCGAGAAGCGACGAAACATCGCCGTTTGAAAGGTACCCCGAAGTTTTGCAGCTATAAATACGTTGCGTTTGGGGCTTTGGTGATATTTCAAAACACCGCAACGTGTTTCTTTCCCCTGTTTCCACTACTCTGTTTTAATTCCCCTGTGTGCAATAACAACCCTTTTCTTCTTCTTGCTCTTCTTTTTTAGGAAAGAAAGCAAGAAAAAGTGTTTTTGGAGTGTTAATTATTGAAACAAAATGTGTGGGATTTTAGTAGTTTTGGGTTGTTCCGATGATTCTCAGGCGAAAAGAGTTCGAGTGCTGGAACTTTCCCGCAGGCAAATCTTCTTTCTCTCTTTTCTACTTTCTTAAGCTATGTAAGGTCTAAGGAGTTTCGAAGAAGAGACTCTATAACTTGGAAACGATTGAAAAGGACAAAAAAGAAAAGTGGCAGAGTCCATGTTTCAAGATGATAATTCCATTTCCATAACATTTATTATACTCAATGATTTAGTGATAAGCCACGTGGGGATTTGGGTCTTTGGGATATAATTCAACAATTACTTAAATGGAAAAAAATGGTGTTTTATGAACAGGTTGAAGCACCGTGGCCCTGACTGGAGTGGCCTCCACCAACATGGAGACTGTTACTTGGCCCATCAACGCCTTGCCATCATCGATCCCGCTTCCGGTGACCAACCTCTTTTTAACGAAGACAGGACTGTTGCAGTCACCGTAAGCCTCACTATCCTCCATTTTAGCCTTTATGGTCAACTTTTCAAACATTAAAGGGCTGAATTATGTGGTGAAAAAAACTAGGTGAATGGAGAGATTTACAACCATGAAGAACTGAGGAAGAAGTTGGTGAACCACAAGTTCAGGACTGGCAGTGACTGTGATGTTATTGCCCATCTGGTTAGTCTCCATGCAAAAACTGCTGGAATTTTATTGTTCTAGAAGTGTAAAAATTGTTTATTGAACTTGATCTTTATGATAGTATGAGGAGTATGGGGAAGACTTTGTGACATGCTGGATGGGATCTTCTCATTTGTGCTGCTCGACACTGGCGACAACAGCTTCATTGTTGCGCGTGATGCTATCGGTGTCACCTCTCTCTATATTGGCTGGGGACTTGATGGTATGTTAAAACTTTCCTTTTATCAGTTGCAAGTAATTTGGGTTGAACTCGAAACTGGTTTTTGCTAATTACTTTTCGAATTTGTGTGATCAGGTTCGGTTTGGATATCGTCCGAGTTGAAAGGGTTGAACGATGACTGTGAACATTTTGAAAGCTTTCCCCCTGGTCACTTGTACTCTAGCAAATCAGGAGGGTGTAGGAGGTGGTACAACCCACCCTGGTTCTCCGAGGCCATTCATTCGGTTCCATATGATCCCCTTGTTCTTCGACATGCATTTGAAAATGTAAGATCCATGATGACTTGCTGCCCAAGAAACACTTGATAATTATATTTTTGATGTTGCTTTGGCTTACGGGTAGTATCGAATATGTTTACAGACCGTGACCAAAAGACTGATGACCGATGTGCCTTTTGGAGTTTTGCTATCTGGGGGCCTTGATTCTTCATTGGTTGCTTCGATCACTGCTCGGTATTTGGCCGGCGCCAAGGCTGCCAAACAGTGGGGAGCTCAGCTCCATTCTTTCTGTGTTGGCCTAGAGGTATGTCGTAAATGCATACGACATAGCTTTAATGTATTTATGTGGTTCTTAAAAACTTGGTTGTCGATTTCTCTTCAGGGTTCACCAGATTTGAAGGCAGGAAAGGAGGTTGCAGAGTATCTGGGCACGGTCCATCATGAGTTTCATTTCACTGTTCAAGTATTGACTCAATATTTTAGCAACATTTTCTACTCAGGAATTTGGGGGTCTAATAATCATATAACAAGCTAAATTACTCTTTAACGTGGCAGGATGGAATCGATGCCATCGAAGATGTCATCTACCACGTCGAAACTTACGATGTGACCACTATTAGGGCAAGCACTCCTATGTTTCTGATGTAAAGAAAGATCAAGTCACTAGGAGTGACGATGGTTATTTCCGGTGAAGGCTCTGGTGAGATCTTTGGTGGGTATCTGTACTTCCACAAGGCACCAAACAAGGACGAATTCCACCGCGAAACATGCCGCAAGGTAATACATCATCTTATTTGGCACTTTACGAGTAGGGGAGTTGGAACATATGTATGCATCGAAATCTGCTCTCTTCCGATACTTCTTTTCTGCAGATCAAGGCTCTTCACCAATATGATTGCCTGAGAGCTAACAAAGCAACATCTGCATGGGGATTAGAGGCTCGAGTCCCCTTCTTAGACAAAGAATTTATCAACGTTGCCATGTCTATAAACCCCGAAGCGAAGATGGTACGTATGCAACCATTTCTTTCATCTTTTTCATGGTTGAGATTTACAGACTTATGAAAAATACTTTTGTTTACAAATCAGACCAAGAAAGACGAAGGGCGCATCGAGAAATGGGTTCTAAGGAGAGCCTTCGATGACGAAAAACAACCCTATCTTCCAAAGGTATAAAACATTTAACATCATTTCATTTATTGTCTTTGATATTTGTCAACTATAAAGCTAAACTAATGTGCCCTATATGATGTCCTGCAGCATATCCTCTACAGACAAAAGGAACAGTTCAGTGACGGTGTCGGTTATAGTTGGATCGATGGTCTCAAAGCCCATGCTGCACGACATGTAAATACCTTTCCAATGTGTTTTCTCTTATATGCTTTTTCTCAGCATATGGTTTATAATTTAACAATTACAATCTTTCAGGTGACTGATAAGATGATGTTCAATGCTTCTAACATCTTCCCTCACAACACACCGACTACAAAAGAAGTGTATTACTACCGAATGATTTTCGAGAGGTTCTTCCCTCAGGTGATTTTCCGAATTCTGCAGTTTCGACATTTACGCAATGATTTACTAAAGTGATGACTGATATTTTTTTTCTTTGATTGGTCTAACAGAACTCGGCTAGATTGACTGTCCCTGGAGGAGCTAGTGTGGCTTGCAGCACTGCTAAAGCTGTTGAGTGGGACGCTGCCTGGAAAAACAACCTTGACCCTTCAGGTTGGGCTGCCTTGGGGGTTCATCTCTCGGCTTACGACGCCGAGAGTCCTCTCAGCAACAAGCCATCCAAGGTTATCGATAGTATACCGCGGATGATGGAAATCCCTGGTGTCCCATACAAATTTAGTGCTTGTCTACTTGAAGGAATCATAATGTGTTAACTGTAAATAAGGGAGTGTAGGATCTGTGGCATATCCATCAAACTTCAGACCGTGTTGCTGTGTAATATAGGCGATGTTTACGTGTACTAAAAGATTCCGTGATCGTCGGGTCATCTTTGTTGTCATCAACTTGTTGTTGCTTATGTTCTGTATGTGTGTAATCAATATTTTGTAGTGGAAGTCAATCATGAATGAGAATCTTCCTTTTGTTGGTGTAATGTCCAAAATCTTCTGTTCTTCCCCTTTACATAAATCTTGCCTTAAAGGACATTAATCTCAAATAAGTTGGAACTAAACAATAATTCAACAAGAAACATGTTGTCCCTACTAGTTCAATGGAGCATCATCTACCCTGTCTAAATCTTGAAGATGATATCATATTTGACTTGAAATAATTTTTTTCCTGCACTAGACGCATAAGAAAAAGGGTTAATTGCAGTATCCGAACTTTAAAACAATCTACCTATGTCCTCAAAATATTAGTATCATATCAATCAAGTCAACAATCTTTTCTTTTGCCTTCATAAATACGAAAACAAATTTCGGCCTCGAAAACATCACCATGAGAATAAGTAAGCTTACCTTATTTCTTCGTAAACAATATGCATTACTTTACATAAAAGGCTACACTAACCTTGAGTAAAAGGAGTTGAGAGAAACTATAAACACAGAGTAAAGTGCAGTTTTGCAACCTCTGCAAGTGCAAACCTATAATCAAAATTAATACTAGTATTAATTATACAATTAGGTAAAACCATACAACTTAATAGAACAAGACCGTATAAAACAGTTCATTCCAAGTATCAGGCAATCCAGGGAGACACCAATGGCTACAATCAGCTGAGCGGTCGGGGTTAGCCCGCTGATCAGGGCTTAAATCACCACTGTAAACTGAAGGGTGCCCATCTTTCCTAAGCTCAGAGAGCATGGTTATGTCCAACAAATATGTAGGGACGTGCATTTCTCGAATGACTTCATCTACCACTCTCATCTGGTCAGGGTACGTGCCAGGGTACGTCGTTCCTGTCATCGGTGTTGTCTATCCGTAACAGTTTTTGGTCGCGATCGTGGTTGCTCCCGCACTCCATTCACTTGGACTGTAGAAAGTATTTCATCAAATCACAAACCGTATATCCATATCTACATTCGTATCATGTAGCAGACCCTTTTTTGAACTTACTTGTAATGCGTGGGGGAAATGGATTGGAAAAAGACTCTAGTTTTAGTAACGTCGAAATTGGTGTCGACCCAATTAGCCCATGTTCTCAACCCTTTCTACAATGCAACCAAACGATCAATGTCCTTGTAATATTTACCACCTGTCTGAATCAAATCCCACCTGTCCAGATTAACCAAATCAAATCTCATTGAAACATTTACAGTGACATGTTCTCAAATTATGGACTAAAAATTGTAATAAATTTTCTGTTTTTGCTTACCCTTGGAGTGATCCTTCATGACTCCACCAATGGCCTGTGTTGAACACCAGCACGTCCGCCGTCCTCCAGGCGTTTCCGTTTGCAGATATGTCCTCTAACTTGAGAATTCTCCTCTCTCCGACCACGTCTATGTCTACCAAATATGGAGCCCAGTAAAATGATATGGATAAACCATAGTCCTGCATTTTTTTTAATCATTAAAAACAGCTAAACAAGGTTAGGGGTTTGAATCTTAACGTTGGAACGGCGGGCTGTTCGACCATTAACAGAGGACTTACAATGAAGGTGATGGTGGAGAGAGGATCTCCTCGGCTCATCTGAGTCTGCACTGTGGGTGCAGAAGCTGAGACCATGCAAATCAAAGACTCCCATTGGTTCCTTCCCAAAGAATCACCTGCAAACATCAGTGTTTCCCTCTCATTTTCGATAAGAACACGAGTCCATTGAACCTCAGGAGCACGCAGTTGAGAGGCTGCCATCGATATTTGAGGTAATCAGAGTCGGGTCTCCCATACATTTGGCAGTTGAATTCTGCATCAATGATCGGACAGTTGGCATATTGGTACAACGGGTGGTAAACATCATCACGAACCCAAGTGCCCGCAAACAATGCACATGTGGTTTGGTTCGTTTGGAACATCGGATTCCGATGTTGCGGGTGGCCCTGGTGGTTGTTCAAGCTCGCTATCAGAGCCGAGAAAACTGTCAGAGAATGAAACAAGGCTAGCAAAACAAAGGGTAGACATGACTTAAAAATACATGAAAATGAAAGAAGTTCCATTTGGCAGAGTCCCATAAGAGAAAAGCCAAAAGGAGAGAAGTGAAGGGAAAATCAAATACAGTAATAGTGCGTATGAAAAGAAAGTGAGAGTTTTGTTGTTTAAAAGGAAGTGGAATGCTTTCCTTGTGTGCAAGTTTGAATCAGAGAAGGGCAGATCTTTTAGAAAAGCTAAATGTTATTTGCTTTGCTTCAGCCACATGCATAGAACAATACATGCATTAGGAGAAAAATAGATTTTTATTTTTTGCATTCATTACTTCAACCAATTTTTATTTTTTGGCCTTTTGTCATATAACATGATTTTGAGGCTATCATCATTATTATTATTTAATATATATACTTTTCTTCCTTTTGTCAGCTTTGTGTCGATCAAGAGATTCAAGGGGTGATTTTCATAGTGATTCTATTAAAAACTTTTAAACCCAGTTGTTGCTGTTAGTTCTTATGAACAACCATTTTCAGCTTCACCTTTATCAACTCAAACTTCATTGATAATGAATTAGGAGAAAAATAGATTTTTGTGTTAATTAAAAAAATGAGATCAAAATTGAAATTGTGTTAAAATGATTTTAATAAAAATTATTGTTTTTTACGAGGATAAAAGAGTACTCTTTTCATTTAATAAAGTGACTAAAAAGTCGATTGAGTTTAGCTCGGTTGTCATGTAGTTGATACCCTCCAATTTAAATGATGACATGAGATTGAACATGTTTAAGCGCACAATATCCTTTAATTTATAGGTAGAGAATAGACCGGGTAATATAGACATTGTATTAAATTGTATGTTCAAAAAACATAAAGTAACTAAAAAAGATGGTATAATTATATGTACAAATCACGTTTGGATCAGATTTATGCATGAGATTAACCCAAAATATGAATTCGTTTTCAATTTGCTCATATTATCTTAAAATTTTAACAAATATTTATTCTATTTTTAATTATTAATTTAATATCCTCTTATCATGTATGTTACAGATTTTGACCTCTCCACACATAGTTAATTATTTCGAGTAGTTTTATGTGGGATGCTTAATAGCATAATATACTTTTACAACATGAATTGCTTCCATTCTTCATAGGATCTTGTACCATTTTAATTGTCACCCAAAACTACAAAATCATCAAACAAGAGAGTAGATTCATAGTGGTATAAAATTATGGGAATCATACATGCATGGCTAATATGTACAGAGCATACTCAAAATGAGCTCACACAACATAATTCCCTAGCTTGTACATATAAAAGACATTATTAGACCTTATCCGAGCTTCAGATGTTCTCGTCCCACTTATACCCTGTACACAAAATTTGGACATCCATCAAGGCAAAGTTTGGATGCTCCCATGAAACCAAAACTCACCTCCCACTGAAACATATCATCCTACGCTTACACAGCCTCGTAAACTTTCTACGAATGCCTTTTCTTTTCTTCAAACCGGTATTATCCCCGACCGAGCACTCTGGATTGATCGAGCCTCACTTTGTGTATGCTGGTTTACCTGTAATTGAAAAATGGGGTCAAGAAATTGCTGAAAAATAAAATGAAAGAATGCGTTGATGAAGGAATAATAAAACGCTAAAAGTACCGCAACGAGAATCTGAACATCGCTTTGACTGCTACTAATCCCCTCAACTGCATCAAACCTGGCAAGACTTTTAATTGGCATATTTAGCACCGTTGAAAGCAGTAAGTTTGAACAGAGAATAGAAAACCAAACAAATTCGAGAAGCAAAAGAAAAGGATTTTGCTCAATAGGAGGATTTCACTTTCACTAGAATAATATCTGTTCAAATTTAAAGATGCATGAAAAATGGCAGACTCAGAAATAAACAGATTGACTGATGGTCCGTATAATCTTCGGTACAAGCATGCATCAGTGATGGGTTTCCAGATGACTAACAGTCATCAACTTTGCAATTAAACCCAACAAGCCAATGTTAAAGAGGATTTACAGAGAATGATGGCAAACTATATGGCACAAAACACATGGTTTTTTCCAAATGCTAAAAGCAATATTTGTAAGAAGAATTTTCCCAACGAAAGTGAAATCATCAATATGTAGTGTATACATCATATGTGTTTGATAATAGAGAGTCGACTTTTGATGTTGATCATTTCTAAAAGGGTGGACATGAGGATCCAAGGTACAGCAATGAACATGATATCACTATTACTACCAAAAACCTATCAATCCGAAGCATGCAAATCAAGGTTTTCTCAGCTAATATTATATCAAATTCAAAACTAAATTCTTTTGATATTTTAAAACCATCATGTACTCCATTATAGAGCTGACAAATATATGCGGCTATTTAAGAACTCACGTTGTTCCAGCAACACGTGTACTTATGTGTCATGTTGTCTGGGAAAAGCTTTGCCGGACCAAAATCCGAAATTTTGGGATTGAGATTTTTATCAAGGAGAATATTGCTTGCTTTGATGTCTCTGTGAACAATATGTGGTTGAACTTCCTCGTGAAGAAATGCAAGCCCCTTTGCAACACCAATGCAAATGTTACGCCTTGCTTGCCAGCTGAATTGCATACTGCTATCCTGTGCCAGGTAGTGCTTCATGCAGTCGTTCTTTGTTTTATTAGAGCGTTTACATAAGGTGGAATGAGGCAGTCTAAGGCCTGTTTCCATATTTTATCCAAGGCCTGAATTTAATGATTTAAGATTTTTAAAGAGATGATATTTACATATATCTGGTTAGGATATTAAGCCAGTAGTTATCTCGAGTTTGAAACATCCTAAAGAAAAGTGAAGCTACACTGAATTTTACCAATTTCAATTTTTCTCTTCTAAATAAAGTACAGAAGAGGCGAGACATACTCCAGTATTCCTTGACCAATAATTTTGTTTTCCTTGATTTGTCTTGCTTGGGATACTTCACAGACTGAATCAGACCCATCATCACCGAAGTTATCACTGCTTTCGAATGCATCCCTATGAAGTTCAAACTGGGATCCTGAAAAAAAATAGTGAAAACTAAAATGTGACTCACCGCGGTAATTAATACTTGAACTAGGTGGCTAGGGAATTGGAAATACCAATTGATAAGCTTGATTCCAGTGAAGGCTTCTTAAGCAAAAGCTTCTGGCACATGGTAGCACCCTGGAAATCTAAAAATGTATAATCTACAAACTCTATTCTCTCAGGTGGCGTCATCTCTGAAAATCCAAACGAACCAGTCCATGTGCTCAGCACATCAGGGACAGCAGGTAATATCAGCCTCTGTACTCCTAATTCCATGAGAATCTGAAGAAATCATGCAAGCAAGAAACATATGTTAGAAAATTTTCAGATGAGTGCATTTAGCATGGCAAGAGTTGGATGATATCTAATCCCAGAAATTTCATGCAATATAAGTTAGGATATATCTATTTCAGAAACCCTCCTTTTATTCACCTTAATTATTTTAATTATATTTTTCCTTTTATACCTTTTTTTATAAATTTTGTTATCGTATGCTTCATAAAGTTTATAAATGCTAATTTTATTATTAATTTTTAGTATCAAATCATTGTTAATTATTAATATATTTAGTAGATCATAATTATGCCATGTCATTTATCCATTTGGAGCTGATCAAAACTCTAGACCTTAACCCTCAGCTTATAATTTGACAGCTGTTTCAGTGTCTAAAACATTATTTAGAACCCTAATCATCAAGAATTTGAACAATAGCGGATATAAAGCACTAATAATAAAAGAAACCATACAAATATGGCATAGCTAACCTTCTCAAGTTCGTTCATTAAAATGCTGCACATTCCAAGTCGCCGATGTTGAAACCTGGTACCAATCAAAGGCATTTCGGCCACCTTTTCTCCATGAACCCTTGAAAGGGAAAATAGAAATAAAAACTACCATTAAACATACAAAACATCCTAACCAAGGTCTTCCGTCATATACAGCCATACAGCACACTACAGTTAATTAGAAAAACTTACCTAATGTTGGCAACAGTAATGAGTTCATCATGTCTTTCTAGAAGTATTGTGTAGAAGCCTCGGAAGTTTAGACGGTTAAGTTCTGAGCTGTAAAATTCAAAAAAAAAAAAAACAAATGGATCAAAATTTTAAGCCACTTACTTTTATTAATCAAACAAAATTCGAATAAATCATAACAATAGTATAGCAGCAACAAAATCATT
The DNA here is from genome assembly GCA_019671005.1 of Hibiscus mutabilis. Taxonomy (NCBI): domain Eukaryota; kingdom Viridiplantae; phylum Streptophyta; class Magnoliopsida; order Malvales; family Malvaceae; genus Hibiscus; species Hibiscus mutabilis. The sequence goes on along the minus strand of CM033733.1, from coordinate 19,938,022 downwards.
ATGGCGTTGAAGTGTCAGCAGTAGGTTAGTATGGCCTTACTGGCAACAAAGAAACCAATTACCAAGATGAGCTATAAGGAAGAGTAAATGAAGGTAAGCTGATAGTAATCTTTAAAATTAGCCAATTCAAACCATCAAACATTCAGTCCAAGATAAAGTTTTGCCAGATTGACATAGACAAATCACACAAAGTAGATAATTCTCCTCCCTTCATCATACACCATTGTTATCATGAGTCACTCCAGCCATGATTCTAAAACACTCAAGTTTATGCCACATAAAAATGTGATTTGCGAATGAATGCAAAGTCTGAAGCAACGATTTGCGGAAAGAGTACCCAGACCATACTAAAGTTATCAAAATGACGTGAGAAAAATAAGGATTACCCACCTTCTACCGAATATAATATCTTCAACAAGATCTCTGCCAGTACGCGATTCTTTGACAGGTTCAAAACACTCATGCATCACTTCAAGCGCAATGCTAAGTTTGCTATAATTCTCAACCATGGTTTCATTATCTGAAGCATCAAGATCATGACTCTCCGGCTGCACGGATTTAATTATTGTCCATGTTAGATTGTCTTTTCCAACAGGAATTGGTCTCCCTAAAAGCTCATTAAGGCCCAAATTTATCTGCAGCAAAACAGCAATTGTAAGCACTCAAAATGTTACTGAAGACTTGAAATGACTTGTGCCCCAAGGAAGAAAGAAATATCAGTAGCTATCACTTGTAGATGCACAACACAAATTACAAAAATGTTGAAAGCACCTCTTTGCACTTTTTGCTGCAAAACCAAATATCTTTTGCACATATTTCCAACCTATCTGCCCCTGCGCTGCATATACAGCCAACATGATCTGCATCAAATACACAAAAAAATTATAAATAAACCAATGTGCTTTTCAGTTATCAACAAATGCAGAAAATTAACCTACATTTATGCGCACACTGAGTACAAGTGAAAAGACTGTCATCCACTATATTTGCACCGTCTTTAAGCTTGCTTTGACCACAAATCCCACAGCAACATGACGGGCAGAACCAATCGCCATCTGGAACAGTCTACAACAGAAAATTTCAAAAGATGAACTCAGAGATCTGTAGGATTTAAGAAAATAGAATCAATGCATATTATGATGGGGATCAACTGATAATAAAAACAAAAGTGATACCTTTAAACCAAGGCAGTTTTTATGGAACGAGGATGGACATTGATCACATAAAATTAGTTCACCCCCATACTGGCAAACAGAGCAAATGTCATCATTCTTGTCCATTCGGCAATTGTGTGTCAACTGGGAATTCTTCTTTTTTCCAAACTTCACTCTACTATTTTGAATTACTTGCATCTGGCAGTCCAAAAGAGACCTGCCATCTTCCAATAAGATCTTGGCAGCTGGTCTGTGGTTGTCACCACCGCCATGTGCTACAAAACCACCAAGAGTGTATACCTTGCCACAACATTTGCACAGAATTCCATTACGAGTTATCCTCCCTTCACCTTCTAACTGCTTCTTCCCCCAGTAATGCACTTTTGACCTTGGCAAAACAACATTTTTATCTATTAACCAAGACAGCACAGTTCGTGGATTTTGATGCAATGAACTAGGAGTTACAATCTGCTGCACTCTTTTGGTTGATCGTAGCACACGGTTATGTTGGCTACCTTTAAGGTTCTCTCGTACCTTGTTCAGCGCTGCAGGTGACTTTCCACCTTTCAATCTTGAGATGCTAGTGTATTTAACAGGTAAGTCAGCTAGCCTTTTTTTTTAAGTCAAATGCAAGATATGATAAAGTATCCCTTCTCTTCCTTTTAGACTTTTGAATGACTCTACTTTGCTCAACAACATTTCTTCTCTCAAATCTCGAATAACACTTCTCAGACCAGTTTTCAGATTCAGTATTTGGTGGCATCGAGCTTCTCTGGATATCCACAATAGCAAGTGCTGAAGAAAGCTTTTGACTTGCTAACTGACCATCAATCTCCTCAACAGCATAAATTGTTTCCACTGGTCTAGAAGGAGAAGCATCAGTTTGAGAGAGCCTAACTTCTTTTATACAGTTTTTGCAGGCTTCCCGAAGTGAATGGTATATCCTTCCTCTTGGTGAAGTGTAGCACAAATAGCGCTTTCCATATTTGGTTGCATAGCGAAACACCCAACCCAGCCATGAGAGGTGCTTTTTTGCCTTTAGTGTCATATCACTTCTCTTGCATTTGTGAATCTCAACCAATTCAGCCTTAGACCAGTCCAAAACAGCTTGAGGGCAATATTCTGGTTCAACAAAATGTAGTCCCTTGATGTTTGGTCCAACAACACCTAGATCTTTGATGTTTGGTTCAACATGTACATTTTTGGTGTTTGAACAAATTCGCTTTCCAGGGCGATCTGTCAGATCTAAACAGATCTGATGAAGAGAATAATAACAGTGTCCACCAGGTGAGAAGTATCGCCATCTGGTCTGTTTTCCGTCTTGCTTGGTCTCCATTTTCCATCCATGATACAGAAGATGCTTCCTAACATCAGTTAGCAGAGCATTATCGGGTTTCTTACTAGCAAGAACGTATTTGGTAATGGCAACAGGGCATGACTCAGCTTTAGAAACAAGCTCAAGGTCAGCAGGCACCCATGTTCCAGTTACATTGAGCCCTGAATGTTTATCCCTCCTTTGAGCCATAACTGTATCAGTTTCGGAAACTACTTCACTGCTAGCTACAGAACAGATGCAAGAAATTCCATCTACAACAGAGGGTGAGATCAACAAAGCCTCAGGTAAACTACAGGCAGCTTTATCAACACAGGGTTCATTAGGTTCGGCCAAAACATTGTTATCATCCTTGAAAACATGCATCAACTGACCAGAACTAGTTTTCCCTTGAATTGACGGAATTCTAGCTGTGTCTGGACTCAACATAGTACTTTTAACTTGATTCTTCACTGGTCCAAGAGCAAAAGTGTCACCTAAATTTGCATCAGTACTCGTATTAACATCTGGATCCCTTATAGCAGGCTCCTCTTCTGATTTGGATTCTGGTTGGGAGGAACCAGGAAGGCCTAACACCTTGACAAAATGATCCACAGTGATTTTATGGTTATCTTTTATTACTTCTAGCACCAATTCCTTCCACAAAGACTCACAAGAAAATGTCCACTCTCTACCATTTTGAAAATCCTTTCTCTCCCGTAAATCATACCAAAGTTGTTGCACAGAAACGGAAAGAAACCACTCTTGCTCATATTGTTCAATCAGCTCAAGAAAAAACCAGGTTCCGCGTGGTTGCCACTCCTCTTCGAAGTCATCCCAGTCTTGAGTAATCCGTAAGTTGTCAATTTCAGCAGTCATTTCATCACCCAAATCAGGGAAGAAAACTCTCCTCTTCTCTGAACCATCTTCATGGTCTAAAATCACACCTTCCCACCAAGCATCATTATACCATATATCGACACAGAGCCCGTAGCAAATGTTCCATTTGCAGAACTCTAGTTTAGGCGGCAATTGCCTTATAGTCCCCCGATAGTTATAGTGAGTCTCACATGGACAAGCGAAAACATTTATTACAGGAGAAACACCCACAATGTGGACGAGCCTATCAGAACCATCATCAAGAAGAAGATGAACATACTTGACGTGACACCCTTGCTTGTTCCATGAAATAATAGTTCCTTGATGCCATGAACCCTGAAACCCATCTTCAACACTCCTCACCTACAAGATTTCGACTTTATTATGCGAAGAACAAATCCATCAAAATTCATATTCAAAATTTAAATGATCAAAACAAATGACTCCAGAATTCTGAAACGAACTACTAATGAACATTGCATGGCAACCAAACAGACCCCAAACCAGGCATATACGCGTGTTGCTAATGTGGTAAACAATCAAACAGCACAACTGATTAATTTTCATCAATAAACAAAACCCAATACAACCCAATTCTAAAAAAAAAATCACCAGAAAACACTCACATTTAGAAACCTCAATAAGACCCAAGATAATTACAACCCAGAATCTGAAACCCCTAAAAGGAAAGAAAGAAAGAAACCAAGAAAAGCATAATTAAAAGGGGGGGGGGGGGGAACGATAATGGGAATAACCACATTACCTCGACTTGTTCATTAACATCAAATTTCTTTCTTTCGAAAATTCTCTTACGTTTCCTCTTTCTCAAAGCAGAGCCTTTTTCTTCTAAAAAACCAGTCACCGCCATCGGAGACCCGAAAAGCGTGAAAAAAACTTGATACCCTTATAACAGAAGTACGTTATAAAGAGAGTAGTACCGCCGAGGGACTCTTATATGTAGAGAGAGAGGGAAAAAACAAGGACAAAAATTCCTCCTTTTTTCTTAATACTTTCTCGCCAAGTAACGACTTTTCTAGTCTACTGCTGCTCTCTCTTTAGCTTCATAAAACCCAAACCTTTTTTTTTGGCATGCTGTTCGTCAATTAGGAGCCGTGAAGGAACGGTTGAGATTCATTAATCTATTGTCTTCTAGTCTTTACGTTATTATAAAGTTTTCAACTTTCTTGGTTGTGATTGTATTTTTAGATAAATTAACCTTGGACGTTCAACAGAATAATCATAGTTCGCATTTTTTAAAATAATTTAATCTTTAACGTTTTATGTTTTGGTCAAAATGATCATTCTAAGAATGAAAATAATTAAAAAAATAATAGTAAATAGTTTGAAATGATTTGACAGAATAATAAGTCAACAAAAAAATTATTTTATATTGTATATAATTTTACAAATTATTTTTTGACTGACATAACGCTTTTCAAGTCAACTCATTTGTCTATATGATATTGTCATGTCAGCATGCAATGCCATATAGTTTTGTCATTTCAAGCTATTTACTGTTAGTTGACTGACAGTTTTCATTCGCAAAAGTGTTATTTTCATCTAAAATAAAACGTTAAAAATTAAATTACTCAAAAAAATAAAAACCAAAATTATTATTCAGTCAAATATTAAAGGTATTTTTTGGTTGTATGCCTTTTTTTTTTTATGTTGTTTTAGTGTTTTTCCTCTATTGTAGTTTGTAGTTATATTAGTATGATTCGGTCCAATAGGAAATTCGATTATCAGCCTTGTTATTCAATTTACTCTTCAAATCCTAATTTTGCAACTTTTTAAAATATTTAATATGTTTCAATTTATATGTGCAATAATTACGTGCATCGCACCAATAAGAAAATTAATTACATGAATAGAATTTTAATTTTGCAACTTTTTAACACTTTTATCTCTCTCTTTTATTGTAATTTATGGAAACAAATTAATTGGATATGTAATTAATTGATATTATAATAAGCTTAATTACAATAAATGTTTAGTTACCTAACCTTTTTAAAGAAATTTTTTTCTCTTTAGAATTTTATATATTTTTTTAACAATTCTTATCTTAAAAAAAAGAGAAAAATTTGCTCCTAATAAGTGATTAACACTCAATTTAGGAAAAATAAAAAGGCATCAACCGATAACTTTTTAATCTGTTACTATAGAGATTGTTGACAAAATTCATAGAAAGCATTTTTTTATCATATTAAAGTCATAGAAAACATTTTTTTCCAAGTAACTTAAAAAAACAAATTTATACATAATTATTAGAAGTGACAAAACAATAGTTGAAATCGCCATTCCTTTTCGGCGCCCCTATTTATGCCCTATTATTAAAAAAATAGATTTAATGTTTAAGGTTATGGTCTAGTGTATTTGGTGTAGGGTGTGCTTTTAGAACTTAAGGTTTAAGGTTTAGGATTTAAAATTTAAGATTAAGACTTGTAATTTGTTTTTTTAGTGTTGAGATACAAAAAAGGCAGAGAATTTTTGTTCGACAAAACAGTTCTAACCTCAAAAGTTTATCTAAATTCAAAAAGGTCTGAATTCAAAGTAAATTTGAACTAAAAAAATTTTGAACCTAAAAATGTTCAAGTTTGTAATATTCAAACTCAAAAAGGTCTGAATCCAGAAAAATTGGAGTCAAAATCCATCCAAATTGGACACCTCTAATACTAAAAATAACTTATGTCTAAATTAAAAAAATGTAAGTCTTATAAAAAGAATATAACTTTATTCCTCTAAACTAAATGGAATATATCTACAATCTATCTACACGTATGAATAAAAGTGTAATACCTCAATATTTAGTTAGTGACCAAAACGTAAAAAAGTAAAAGTTAGTGGTTTTAGTTCAGTGATTAAAACATAAATTTTTAAAGTTTGGTGACTAAAGTGAAAACCTGAGAAAAGTTTAGGGACCAACATGGAAATTTTCCCATATAATATTTTATACTCCATAAATGAATAGTTTATCTCGGTATAATAATTTTGGTGGGAATCTGATTTTTGGTACGTGATTTATGTGAAAAGCTATAAAAAGGATAAGTTTCGGTATTTAATTCGAATGATCAATTGAATTCAAAATATTATGGAAATTTTATGGAAGTTTTAGGAAGACCCAAGGAATATGACACTGTGGTTCTGAATTGTTTTTGCTTGATCTAGATTCGATTGAATACAATATTTTGTGAAGTGCATGAATGATATTTTTGAAGATATGTTGATTAATTAAGGGCAAAATGGTCATTTTGCATACATCTTATAAAAATCTATACTTATGGAAAAGTGAGAAGCACATGTGTCAACATGTCATTGGTTATAATTAAGGGGTAAAATAGTCATTTACTATTAAGGAGATGTTTTATTAAAATAAGAATTATATAATGTCATTTGGCATGGAATTAAAGAAAGAAAAGTGTAGAATTTCTCTCAAATTTTTCCTCTATGCCGTGAGTTCTCCAAGCAAGGTAAGGAAAATTTCATTTCAATTTTTAGGCTTGATTTGGTTGATTTTAGAAGTAAGACATGAAATAAAGATTTGTTCTTCATGGAATTCTCTTTCATTTGGTATAAGTTTATCATTGTTTCCATGCTTCTAAGTTGATATTGATGTTTAGGATGGATGAAAGACATGTTGGAATTTCATGTTTTAAGGTTTATTCAAGTTGGAAATGAGGTTGTGGTGTAGTTTTTATGCTTAAAGTGATGAAAATTCCATGAATACGGTTTAGGGACCATTCAGTTAATTGAAGAAATTAGGGGGAAATATGGTAAAAATTATTTTAGTGATGGATATAAATAGAATCATATTTTTGATGCTTAATTATGTCATTTGGAGGATGAAAATAGTCGTTGTAATGCCCCGGTTTTAGGCCTAGCAGTTTTGAGGCTTCTTAGATGGTCTAGTGGACCGGGTTAGAGATTCGAGTCAAATTCGGGACCGCATATTTTTCAGTAAGATAAAATACTGAAAATGGTTAAAAATCATCTTTTAATATATGATTAATATTGGTGAAATCAATTTTGGAAAATGAGATTTGGAAGGGTGACATTTTGGCTAGTGACCAAAATGCGATTTTTGTAAACTATTTTTAAAGTTGACTAAAATGAAAAGGATCAAATTCTTAGAATCCTTAAGGAGCTATTTTACCAAGTTTTTTGCTGGTGATTTCTCCCTTCAATTAAATCATTTTAACATGTGTTTTAAAGGATAATAAAAAGAGATTTTTGGTTATTAAAAATTACTTATCACTTTAAAGAAAATTTACGTAACTTTTCTCTCAACTTTTCTCTCCACTTCTTTTCTGACAAACACTCAAGTTTTCATCAAAAATCAGAGGTGAGAGATCGTTTTACTCAGATTATTGATTTGTAATTTATCCTTTGACTTTGTTTTACAAAACCTCATTGAAATCTTGTGTTTTCTTAGCTTTAAACAAGCCAATTAAGAGAGAAATCACACAATAGGGGTAAGGTCTGTGAGCTCCTCTATTGAATGGTTCTTTATTGATGTTCCCAACTGTTTGATCCTTGATTTATGGTTTATAATCTGATTTTGTGTTTTTATATTGAATTAATTGATTTAATTGGGTAAATTTGATGAAGTAGTGAAAGATCCGTATTGGATCTATTTTCCAGTATTGAAGATTGATTTTAGTCATATTTTGAATGTATTATAATGTTGTTAAGTTGATTTTAACAATGGAATCCTGAAACTCTTGAATCTCTAATTGTTTAGGTTGTTAGAATTGTGTTTTGTGGAGTTGTTGTGGTTGTTTAGTTGTTGGAAGTGTTTAGATGTTTTGATCATGTTTTTAGGTGTTGTTTGATGATTTTGACGGAGTTTAATTGTTAGATTATGACTGGGTTGTGTTTGGAAAGGATTAGATGATGTTTCGGTTGTTGTGGTTAGGTAATTGTGAAAGAAATATGAGAATCCGTGAAGGATTGATGTTGCAGTGTTTTGAATGCATTGAGATGCATTAATCCTCTATTATATTGTGGTTAAAACAGGGGAGGTTGATCCAGAAGTGATCGGTGAAGCTTTGGAGGCTTGATTTTGTGTCGGTGAATTGAGGTTTCGCGTATCGGTGAGTGAGAACGTGGATTCCAGCTTTGGAATGTTTTAAAGGTGGTTTATGGGAGTTTAAACTTATCTTGTTACGCTGGTTTAAACTCGGAAGTAAGTATAAATTGGTTTTCTCTCTCGGTCGTGCTACTGTAAAATTATTTTTATGCACTTGTTTTGATTTACATTGTACCTACTGTTTAAGCATGATTTAAAGTATTCGAGATACTGTTTTTAAGCATGAAATGCTGAAGGATGCACATGGTAAGTGACCCTTGTAAGTATATAGTTTATACTTGTGGTTTAAAGCATGGTTGTTGATTTGGAAAATTTGTTTGGTTAATGCTTGTTAAAAACAGTGAGGTAAACGGTAAATGGTTAATTATATTGGCAAGTGATATGGTTTTAAAATTGTTATCGGATATAGTTGGCTTGCCATAGGATTGATAGTGTACTATAATAAGTCACCTTTGATGTTGAGGGGTTTAGATCCATGTACCGAAAACTCCATCCAAGGGGTTATACAGTACCGTAACACCTGTTAGTGGGTTAAGCATCTAACCGATGAGTGGGGTTGGTGTCCCCGTGGGTTGAAAGTGTACCCAGCTATTTAGGTACCGCGATTATGATTGTATCGCTATTTCCGGTTGAGATGGCTTGAAGTGTTGGGAGAACACTTGTTGAATCCGTGTATCCGATGAACTATTTTGGTAAAAGAACTTGGTTAATGATCACTTGTGAGCCAATATAATTGTTGATGTATCATTGAAAGGTTTATGTTGTATAATGTGATTTATACATGTTTACTCTTTATGCTTTTCATATGGTTGTTATGCATGGGAAGGCTTAAATTGAGGTTGAGCAATGTGATTTGCTGTTGATTAATGATACATGTTGCATATGGTTTAATATGCTGGTTTTAAAAGGTGTTAAGTGCATGGTTTTAAAGGCATGATAATGTTTAAGTGACGTTTAAAGAATTATTGAAATGAGATTTCAATGTGTTGTTGAGAGAAAATTATAAATGCATTGATGGTGTTTTGTTTTTGAGCATTCCTCACTAAGATTTGTGTGCTTGCGCTTTCTTTTTCCATCAATGCAGAGACTGGAAGGCAGCGGGAAGCAATGGATCACAACAAGACTTGATAGCCAAAGTATGTTTTTGGTATAGACTATAAGTAATAAGGGCAATGGGGTTCCGTTGTTGTTTTGGGAGGTATTTTGTTAAACTCCCTGTTTGAGCAAGTTTGATTTGTTGCTCCCGGTTTGTAAATGGCCATTATTGATTGCTTGTGGTGATGGTTTGACGTTTCATGCTTTGCTTGATTGGTTTTCTAGGAAGCATGCCTCTAGATTTACATTTGAAGTATAATGCCTTGAATGGATGTTGAAATTAGGTTGTCTTGGTGTGGTTTGATCCTTGAATATGTTGGGTGTGTGTTAGGGGCATGTTAGGTTGTTTTGGATTGTTTAAAAGCATATTAAACCAGCAAAAATGGATATTTTAGGTTTAGGCATACCGGTACGGGTGTTTTTATTTCGGTATGAGTAAGCCATTCCAGGCTTAGCGTACCGGTACGCGGGCAACCGTTTTGGTACGAGTTTAGGCAAATTTGGCAGTGTTTCGGTACTCGGGGAGGCGTTTCGATACGGTACAGTGTTTTTATGAAGGGCATTTCGATACGCAGGGGCGCATCATAACGAGTTTTGGCTACTGGAATTTTGGGGTTTTAAAACAATGAAGGCGTATCAAAACACCCTTGTCCGTACTGGTACGATGGTAGTTAAATTTCTTTATTTGGAATCTTCTGAAGTTCCATTTTCTTACGTTTTGGTCCCTAAATGTTGTGGATGCAATTGAATAAGTTTGGATGACCCTTTTGATATGATGTTTGACATGTAAGCATGAAACCTGTTTAATCGAAGGTTGGTAATATAAAAAATGAGCTAAGACCTTGCACCTTTCTGAATTTGCACTTTGGTCCCTAAAGTGCTTTTGTGATCAATTAGATGTCAATTCGATGTCCGATTGAGTTGGGTTTTCATCTGAGATCAGTATGTACATGTAGGACAATAATTATGCATCTAGAAAAGATAAACGAAAAATGGACGTGTTTCTAGTTTAATCTTTAGGGTTTACTTTGGTAAACCTAATATAGCTCGCTCGGTCCGGTCTTGCGACTAGGCCAGGTCGAGAGGGTTAAATTTGGTGGTATTAGAGCTAGGTTTGCAATAATTAGGTGTTGGTATGGTTATTGCAATGTTGTTATGAGTTATACTCTGTTGCTTGCTGTGCACGGTGATTGTAATATGGACGTTGATTACTTTATGCCATGTTAGGGGGAAATTTGGGAAACCCATTGCCTTATTATTATAGTCTGAAATGTTATGATTTTGAAATGGAAGTCTTGGATCCTTGCTTGAAGATGTCCTAATTGTTTTGTATTTGAAATGATTATCATGCCTTAGAAAATGTGTTATGTTACGACCGAGTGGAGAAGTGAGAACTAGCGTGACGTTCTTACCTTTGGGCAGTGAGTTGAGGTGAGTGTTGTGTCTCTTGGGGGTTTTTCACCCCGAAGTATGTACCACCTATGCCAGTTGGGCTAGTGTTGGGTGATATGATGACTTATTATAGGCAGTGTTCAGAGCTTTTAAGCTGTTGATGCTAGAGTGCGTATGTTTGCACCAACTGTTGGGCAAACGAGGTTGTTGTTGGAATATCCCTATAGTTTGAGAGGAATTGAGTACCGTGGGTTGTCACTCGAGGCATCCGAGATAGGGATGGCCAGTGTTAGTCAGGTTTAGACCAAATGCGGTGTATTGGTACCTGTAAGATGGGATGTGTTGTATCCCTATTGCAAGATTATGTTTTTAGTTGGTGGACAACTGTATCTACAGGCATGGAACCCAATGACGGGGATTGGGAGTTTACCAAGCTGTCTTTAAGCAAATGTATCTGGGAGTTAGATATTGGGATAGAAAGAAATGAGAGTGCATGGTTTTGGTGCAGGACAGTATATTTGTTGCTGAGTATGAGGTGCAGTTTGTAAGGTTGAGCTAGTATGCGCCTGAGTTAGTTCCTGATGAGCGTACGCGATGTGATTATTTTTGCTACGAGCTCGTGCAGGAGGTCAAGACATACATGCTTGCTGCTGTTTACATAGATTTTGATGTGTTGGTTTCGCGAGCTAAGGATGTTGAGCAGAATCTGGGTATGGCTTTTGGGTCTCGGGGTTTTAGCTCTAGTAAGAGAGTGACTGATTCTAGTTTTGGTGGTGGTTAGGTCAAGAGACACCGTGATCAGAGGTTTTGCCCGAATCTGAGGCGTGGCGGAGGTGTTGTTGGATATGGAGTCCAGGTGCAGGGTGCCTAGGTTAGAGCTCCGTTTAACACTTGTTGGGTTTGTGGATCCCGAGATCATTTGAGGTGAGGTTGTCCGCGTTTGGCCAGGGAAGGTCAGGCATCTACGCCTATTGCGGCCAATGCTTGTTGGAGTTGTGGGTCGGGCGATCATTTGAGACATGATTGTTCTTTGGTGGTTGGAGGTGGATAGGGTGTTGCACCTATTGTTGCTCTGCATAGAGGCCGTGGTCTGTTTCAGCGTAGAGATGGTGGCAAAGGATTGTGACTTATATCGTTGCTTTCCATCCTGAGAAAGGTGGACCAATTGTAGTGTATGCACACCGTGAGGGTCGTAATGACACTGATGTGAGTGCAGAAGCATTCTCTTTACAGTCTTTGCCATGGTATTCGTTGGTTGATTCTGGTTTTACCTATTACAGTTGCTTGATATACCTGTTGGAATTCTTAAAGTGGGTGTTAGAGTGACTAGTTTTCTTGGGGAGACAATCATGGTTAGGAGGTTGGATCATAGGTGTCCGCTGATGGTTCAAGGATATGAGTTTGTTGTGGACCTGATAGGGTTGCCATTCCATGGTTTTGATGTGATTTTGGGTATGGATTGGTTGACCAAACATAGGGTTGTGGTGGATTTTAAGATCAAACAGATATCCTTGAGGTTATCGGATGATTTTAAGGTGGTAGTTGTTGGTGAGAATGCTAAGTTCTTGTCTAATGCTGTTTCGGCTTTAGAAGTGAGTTGAATGATGGATTTTGGATGCAAGACATTCCTAGCCTATGTTATGAATCCGGGGTCAAAAGAAGTATATGCTCAAGATATTCGTGCGGTATGTGTGTTTCTGGGTGTTTTCGAGGGAATGGCCAGATTTGTCACTGGATTGTGAGGTTGAGGTTGGTATTGAGTTGTATGAAAAACACAGCGCCGGTGTCATTGTGGAAAAGAAGAATGGTACAATGCGTATATACATTGTTTTTGGTAGTTGATCAAGTTGATGTGTTTTTGATCAGTTTAGGGGAGCTTCGGTGGTTTGTAAGATTGGTTTAAAGGCTGAGTGTTATCAGTTGGAGGTAAAAGATGTGATTGTGTTTAGTTTTGCCTTCCGTAAGGAGTACGACAGTGTTAGATCTTGGTTATGTCGTTTGGTTTGACCCATGCAACTGTTGCGTTCATAGTTATGAAGAATTGGGTAGCCCTTAAGTTTTTGGGTCAGTTGGTTGTGTATCTAAAGATGGCCTCTTTGTGAGCAAAATCACCGAAAAGGGGTTTTGAACGATAAATATGAATGGGTTAGTGGAATTTTTAGGGAGAAGTGAATGTTGCTCTTCAGTTGGGAAGTGCGAGGTTTGAGGATGTTGCAAAGAATTCTAGTTCTGAGAATGTTATTAGTAAGTGTGAACATATGTTTGCACTATGCATGTCTAACTGATCACACTTACTAATGACTGATTGGAAGTTAGTGGATTGATGGTGCAAGTAAGGTAGCGTATATAGGTCGTTTTGGTAATATGGTTCTTGGAGTTCTCAAGGTTTGAAGATAATGTTAAAGATTGATTCTTAGGAGATTGGCTTGTGCTAGTTTTTGAGCGACCAAAGTTAGAGTTACTAGTTTGTGGGTTTGCTAGATTCAGTTTTTAGCATCGAGGTTTGTTGAGATTGTAGTATTGCAAGTGAAGTTGTGGCTTATGCATCTAGATAGTTAAGGGTGCACGAGCGCTTTTGTCCTACGCATGATGTAAAGCTTGCCGCGATGGTGGTTGTTTAAACGTTTTAGAGACACCAACTCTATGATGAGGAGTGTATTGTGTACACAGATCATGTGCGATTAGGAAAAAAAATAAAAAATGAACGATGATTCAAATCATTGACAACTTGGGTGGTTAGAGTTGTTTAAGAGTTATAGTTTGATGATTGAATGTCGTCCGAGCTAAGGTTGTAGTCGATGCCTTGTATATGAAGTTGCGGTAGAGTTGAGGATGTTGTTTGCGTGGTTGAGTATGATGCGTGACGGAGGCTTGATGGACGAATTACAAGTGAGGTGATCCAGGACACAGTTGATTAGAGAAGGGCAACTTTGTGATGATGTGTTATTACCGCATGTCCAGGTTACCTGGGAAGGGAATATAATAGATTTTTGCGTTAATGATGATAGCTTGTTGTGTTTTAAAGATCGGAAAGTGGTGTCTCTTAATGTTGAGATAAGGCGTATTGTTTTATTTGAAGCGCATGCCAGTTCTTGTTGGGTTGGTTTAAAGGAAGATATGGCTGATTTTGTTGATCGATACATGGTATGACAGCGAGTGAAAGCTGAGCATCAGTTTTTTTTTTGGTTGTTGCAACTGTTGAGGATACCGGAATAGAAGTGGGAAGGGATTACCGTGGATTTTGTATCTGGGTTGCCTTTGACACCGACCAAAAAAGATTCCATTTGGGTGGTTGTTGATTGAGTTGCGAAGTGTGTGCACCTTTGTGGCTATGTTTGCTATATATGCTTTGGGTAAGCTGACAGATTTGTATATTATCGGGTTGGTGTGTTTATCCAATGTGTCTGGGTCTATAGTGTGGACAAAAATCTGTGGTTTATAGCGAGGTTCTGGGGGTGTTGTTTTGAGCTTGAGTGAATGGTTGAGTTTCAGTCCTTCGTGTCATTCTCAGACGGATGGTCAGTTGGGGCGTGAAATTCAAGCTTTAGAGGATATGTTGAGATGTTGTATCACTGAGTTCTAAGGAACATGGGAAAATCAGTTGCCTTTGGTAGAGTTTGCGTTAATAGCAGTTATCAAACAAGTATGCAGGTGGTACCGTACGAGGCGTTGTGTGGTAGGAAGTGTTGTACGCCCTTGGGTTGGGCTGAAATAGGAGAAAGTATGTTCCCTTGTATGACATGTTGTAAGGCACCATCGAGAAAGTAAAGTTGCCATGTGAGCGCTTGAGAGCGGCTTTGGATTGTTGAAAATCCTATGCGAATTTGAAGCGTAGTGTGATAGAGTGTGTTGTTGTTGGTCGGGTGATCATGAAAGTGTCGTCTTGGAAGGAGGTGGTGCGTTTTGGGCCGAAAGGGAAATTTAGCCGAGGTTTTGGTGGACCATACGAGATTGTTGAGCGTGTGGGTCATGTTGCTTACTGTTTGGGTTTACCTCCTGTGTTGGAAAGGTTTCATGATGTGTTTTTTGTGACGACGTTGTGAGGGTATCGGTTAGATTCCTCGCATGTTATGCCGGTGGAAGGCATTGAGTTGGGATCGGGTTATCTTATGATAAGGATTTGGTAGATATTCTTGGTACCAGTAGTAAGGTTTTACGTGGCAAAACGGTTGAGCTTGTTAAGTGTTATGGAGACACCACGATGTTAAGAAAGACACGTGAGAACGCAAGTCAAGGTTGTTGGAGCAGTTTTTGCTTTGTTTCCTCCGGGTAAATTTCAGGGATGAAATTTCTTAAGTGGGGGAGAGTTGTAACACCCCAGTTTTAGGCCTAGCGGTTTTGAGGCTTATTAGACAGCCCGGTGGACCAAGTTAGAGATTCGAGTTGAATTCGGGACCGTATATTTTTTGGTAAGATAAAAATATGGAAAATGGTTAAAAATCATCTTTTAATATATGATTAATATTGGTGAAATCAATTTTGGAAAATGAGATTTGGAAGTGTGAGATTTTGGCTAGTGACGAAAATGCGATTTTTGAAAACTATTTTTAAAGGTGACTAAAATGAAAAGGATCAAATTCTTAGAATCCTCAAGGAGCTATTTTACCAAGTTTTTACTGGTGATTTCTCCCTTCAATTAAATCATTTCAACATGTGTTTTAAAGGATAATAGAAAATGATTTTTGGTTATTAAAAGTTACTTATCACTTTAAAGAAAATTTACGTAACTTTTCTCTAAACTTTTCTCTCAACTTCTTTTCTGCCAAACACTCAAGTTTTCATCAAAAACCAAATGCGAGAGATCGTTTTACTCAGATTATTGATTTGTAATTTATCCTTTGACTTTGTTCTACAAAACCTCATTGAAATCTTGTGTTTTCTTAGCTTTAAACAAGCCAATTGAGGGAGAAATCACACAATAGGGGTAAGGTCTGTGATATCCTCTACTGAATGGTTCTTTATTGATATTTCCAAGTGTTTGATCCTTGATTTATGGTTTATAATCTGATTTTGTGTTTTTATGTTGAATTAATTGATTTAATTGGGTAAATTTGATGAAGTAGTGAAAGATCCGTATTGGATCTGTTTTCCAGTATTGAAGATTGATTTTAATCATATTTTGGATGTATTATAATGTTGTTAAGTTGATTTTAACAATGGAATCCTGAAACTCTTGAATCTCTAATTGTTTAGGTTTTTAGAATTTTTTTGTGGAGTTGTGGTGGCTATTTAGTTGCTGGAAGTGTTTGGATGTTTTGATCCTGTTTTTAAGTGTTGATTGATGATTTTGAAGGAGTTTAATTGTTATATTATAGTTGGGTTGTGTTTGGAAAGGATTAGATGATGTTTTCGGTTGTTGTGGTTGGGTAATTGTGAAAGAAATTTGAGAATCTGTGAAGGATTGATGTTACAGTGTTTTGAATGCATTGAGATGCATTAATCCTCTGTTGTATTGTGGTTAAAATAGGGGAGGTTGATCCAGAAGTGATCGGTGAAGCTTTAGAGGCTTCGGACGCTTGATTTCGCGTATTGGTGAGTGAGAACGTGGATTCCAGCTTTGAAATGTTTTAAAGGTGGTTTATAGGAGTTTAAACTTAGCTTGATATGCTGGTTTAAACTTGGAAGCAAGTATAAAGTGGTTTTCTCTCGGTCGTGCTAGTGTAAAATAATTTTTATGCACTTGTTTTGATTTACATTGTACCTATTGTTTAAGCATGATTTAAAGTATTTGAGATACTATTTTAAGCATGAAATGCTGAAGGATGCACATGGTAAGTGATACTTGTAAGTATATGGTTTATACTTGTGGTTTAAAGCATGGTTGTTGCTTTGGAAAATTTGTTTGGTTAATGCTTGTTAAAAACAGTGAGGTAAACAGTAAATGGTTAATTATATTAGTAAGTGATGTGGTTTTAAAATTGTTATCGGATATAGTTGGCCGGCCATAGGATTGATAGTGCACTATAATAAGTCACCTTGGATGTTGAGGGGTTTAGATCCGTGTACCGAAAACTCCATCCAAGTACCCTAACGGTAGAGGGGTTTACAGTACCGTACTCCCGTTAGTGGGTTAAGCATCTAACTGATAAGTGGGGTTGGTGTCCTTGTGGGTTGAAAGTGTACCCGGTTGTTTAGGTACCGCGATTGTGATTGTAACGCTATTTTCGGTTGAGATGGCTTGAAGTGTTGGGAGAACACTTGTTGAATCCGTGTATCCGATGAACTATTTTGGTAAAGGAACTTGGTTAATGATCACTTGTGAGCCAATATAATTGTTGATGTATCATTGAAAGGTTTATGTTGTATAATGTGATTTGTACATGTTTACTCTTTAAGCTTTGCATATGGTTATTATGCATGGGACGACTTAAATTGAGGTTGAGCAATGAGATTTGTTGTTGACTAATGATACATGTTGCATGTGGTTTAATATGCTGGTTTTAAAAGGTGTTAAGTGCATGGTTTTAAAGGCGCGATAATGTTTAATTGACGTTTAAAGAATGGTTGAAATGAGATTTAAATGTGTTGTTGAGAGAAAATTATAAATGGCCATTATTGATTGCTTGTGGTGATGGTTTGAAGTTTCATGCTTTGCTTGATTGGTTTTCTAGGAAGCATGCCTCTAGATTTACATTTGAAATATAATGCCTTGAATGGATGTTGAAATTAGGTTGTCTTGGTGTGGTTTGATCCTTGAATATGTTTGGTGTGTGTTAGGGGCATGTTAGGTTGTTTTGGATTGTTCAAAAGCATATTAAACAAGCAAAAATGGACATTTCAGGTCTAGGCGTACCGGTATGGGTGTTCCTGTTTCAGTACGAGTAAGCCATTCCAAGCTTAGCGTATCGGTACTCGGGCAACCGTTTCGGTACAAGTCTAGGCAAATTTGGCCAGTGTTTCGGTGCTCGGGGAGGCATTTCGATACGGTACAATGTTTTTATGAAGGGCGTTTCGATATGCGGGGGCGTATTGGAACGAGTATTGGCCACTGGAATTATGGGGTTTTAAAACAATGAAGGCGTAACGAAACACCCTTGTCCGTACCGGTACGGTAGTAGTTAAATCGATTATTTGGAATCTTTTGAGGTTCTACTTTTTACGTTTTTGTCCCTGAATGTTGTGGATGCAATTGAATGAGTTTGGATGACCCTTTTGATATGATGTTTGGCATGTAAGCATGAAACCTGTTTAATCGAAGGTTGGTAATATAAAAATGAGCTAAGACCTTGTAGCTTTCTGAATTTGCACTTTGGTCCCTAAAGTGCTTTTGGGATCAATTGGATGTCAATTTGATGCTCGATTGAGTTGGGTTTTCACTTGAGATCAGTATGTACATGTAGGACAATAATTATGCATCTAGACAAGATAAAAGGAAAAAAATGGACGTGTTTCGAGTTTAATCTTCACGGTTTACTTTAATAAACCTAATGTAACTCGCTCAGTTCGGTCTTGCGACTTGTTCGGGTCGAGGGGGTTACAGTCATTAAGAACTATTTTGCAATTCGGCTAATATAGAGGACTTATATGGAAATTGTGAAAAGTGAAGGTTTAAATGAAATCTTGATGTATTGTTGTTTCGAATTGGTATTTGAAGAATTTTTATGAATTTCTTATAGTACTTCCCGAATTGATCAATGTATACTAATGTATACATTCGATTCTTTTTATCGTATAATCGATGTAAATGTAGAGTTCGAGAAAGGCCGGGATAGATTTGAGCAAAAAGGAAAGGTCAAAGATCGAGGTTTGGTTGAGACTGACAATTTGTGAAATTTAGTACGGGCAACAAGGTGAGTGCATGTATATGTTTTAAAAGTATTTAGGAAGACTTGCGATAAGTCAACCTATACAATTTTACCAAATTGGTAATGTTGATTTTTATGGGAAATATAATATTTTCACAGGCAAAAAGAGATGGTTTTGTACATGATAGGGTATGGACTGTCTTATTATGTTTTGTTAACGATAATTTTATTATCATATATTGATGGTTGTTACAAAATGATTTATGGTATAACGGAGTATGAACTGCTCCATTATTTTGATTTATTGATGATGAGTTATTTACCATCTACATAATGGTCTATTGCAAAGGTAATGATATTGTTTTATTGCCCAAGATTTCCATTGAGAGTTACAGTATAGTGGCATGACATAAGAGACTAGCAGTCTGGGATTGCATTGTAGCTACACTTGCCACATAGTGGCTAGCATTCTGGGAATGCATTGATCTTCGGATCTAGTAGTCTGGGACTACCATCACTTCGGTGACTAGTGCTCTGGAGCACAACGAGCTCGTATTAATGTAATGTTTTCCTTTCTCCTTAGGGGAAATGGCTAGTACTCTGGGAGTACACGATCTTGTATACTTAGTTTCTCTCTACACGTATTTCTTGGGCTAATGATATAAAAGAACTTTTGTAAATTGATTTTTAATGTTATTCAATCTTAATATAAAGCAATATCTATTTGAAATGGGTTTGAATAAGAATTGTCTATAGTATGTTTTTTAAGTTAATTATTTATTGATTTTATGATAAATTTTTAATGCCTCACTAAGTTCGTACTTAGTGTGTGTTTGGCTTGTGCACACGTAGGTTGATCATTTCAGTTCGTAAGCAGCGGCGTCTGCATCACCTTGATAATGAAGACACACTACAGATTATCTTAGTAATGTTTTGACATCTTATATGATGTTTTTGTTTAGTGGCATGTATAAAGATAAACCTACTAGCTTTGCATAACTTAAACTTTAATTACCTTATGGTTTGTAATGTTATAACTAAATTATGGTTTATCATGTTTATTATGTATGTTGGAATGGTTTATGAGTACTTAATGAGCTTACAATTGGAATAGAATAAAATAGTCTTTAAAAATCTGCATTAGGCAGTAAGTTTGAAAAATTGCCATAAATTCTGTAAATCAAATTAGAAGGTAAATTTTATATGTATAAACTACAAATTGAGTCTAGATTCTTTTAAAACAAACGGTAACTGATTTTGAGGTCTATACAAAAAGATATGAATTTTTATTCGATGAAAAGTCAGGAAGTCAGGGCAGCAGATTTCTTGAAATTTTACACTATGTCGTGAGTTTATGATTTTTAATGATTTTTTGTATAATGAATTTAAGTTTTTAATTTATATGGTTAAAAATCTTAGTGAATCTAGTTTGATTAGAAAATTACGGAATAAATTTTTGAGCTCTATAAAAAATCTATAAAATTTTTTGTTCAATAGTAGTGTAGGCTGCCAGTTTAAGTGTTTGATAATGGATAATTGTTTAAACTTTGTTTTGTAACATCACCAACTCGTGTTTGGTAATAAATACGGGAAAGGGGTGTTACATTGATTGGTATCAGAGCTAGAAGTTTAGTCAATTATGGAGCTAAACTGAGGCATTTATGAGTCAGTAAATGCATACATGCCACTAGGATGTCATATATTACTAATGGTAACATTTGTATGTTTGATGCGTCTGTTTACTAACGTGAAATATTATTGTGAATACAAATGTCTGAGGGAGAAGGTTCGCGTTAGGCGACTCATATAGAGGGTCAAAATGCCCTAAGGTTGGTCAAGAAGCTAGTTTTGTCCAGCCTTTAGTACAGTCTGGGGAATGTGCCGGTTCAGCCTGGAATACCGATACAGGATCAGGGAAACTTCTTACGAGCTTTGGAGATGATTATTAATCGACTTCCACAAACTCCCATTTCTATGGAGTTAAATGAGTTACAAGCACCGGATTTCACTGAAGGAGATCCTAGTACCGCAGACTATTGGTTATAAATGATTTAAAGATTATGCTCAAGGGATTGCACTATGATGATCTAAGGAAGTTGGAAGGATTTGTGTCTTTGTTGAAAGGGCAGGCTCGTATTTGGTGGTCAAATATTATTGTTAAGCTCGATGAATCAACCGAAATTGCTTGCCAAGTGGTGGAGAAGTTGCTACAGGGTGATTTTTGTGGGAAGCAAAAAGATAGAAAAATGACACAAGAATTTTAGAGTGGTTTGGCTTTCTAACGAATGCGTACATCCACTACCTTAGCTTCCCAACTAAGGATTTACCAAATCCACTAAGAATTTCTTCCCTTTTACAAGGCTTAGGAGGCAACCTTTACAACCTAGACCCAATTGCCAAGTCTAACATCCAAAGCTTACAACCCAAGCTTTGGGAATCCTCTCAAACAATAGAAAATAAAAGCAAACAATAAATTCCTCTCTTAGGTAGATGTTTGCACTCTTGCTCTCACCCAAACTCCTAATACACTTGAGCTTACATAAAGATTTTGGCTTACAAGTGTAGTCTATACAAAGAATGAGAATTAAAGCACAAAAGACTTAATTACAATTATAGACATATTGGCATGTTGATCATTAGCTTCTTTAGATGCTTCTTGAGGCCTTTTATACTCCCAATTGAGTTTCTAGCCATTGGAGACCGTTGGGATTGAATTTGAGTCGTTGAAGATTTTATTTCTTGTAATAAATACAGTTTTGGAGCATCTGGTATCGGTACGCGAGGTATCCGTAGCGATACGCATTCTTCAAAACTATCAATTATGTAATATCCCAAATTTTGGCTAGTGTCCAAAATGTAAAATTTGAAAGTTTTATGGATAAAGTATAAACTTTGGAAAAGATCAGGGATCGAAGTGCAATTTTCAAAAGTTATGTATTTTAACCCCTTAAATGAATAGTTTACCCCCAAGAACGATGTTTCCGTGTTACCCGAATTTTTTGTAAGGAGTTTGTATTAATGGCTATAAAGCGATAAAGTTCAAAAAAATATTCCGATAATCAGATCGAGCTAAAATTTCAGAGATAGTTCCATGGACCTTAGAAGAGTCATAAAATATCATTTTATGAATATTTGGATGTTAAAAATTTTGGGAAAATTTATTGAAATGATAAGGAATGGCAATTTTGTGAATAAGTTGATCGGTAAAGAGCATTTTGGTTATTTCGTCAAAAAGGGACATGGAAGAAATTTTCAGATTTCTTTTATTGATGAATAGTGACTGATTAGAATTCAACTAAGTGTAGTTGGAATGTTACAAAATGGCAAATTAGAAATATAGATCTAGTTAGAGGGTATTTTTGGAAAATGGAATTTATTTAATTAAAAATTCATTTTTTTCAAAATACAAGTGTCTTAGATAGATTAAATATGAAGGAATTATCAGCCAAATACACTTCAAAACCGCGGTGAAGAGAAAAATTTTACAAGCTTGATTTAAGTCCCAAATCTCGGTTTTCAGGTAATCTTTCGAACTAAAAAGTTGTTCTACTCTTCGAGCTCTATATTTTGATGTAAATAATTCATAGAATACTTGCTTGGTTGATGAGATTTGATATGAGGAAGAAATTAGGGTTTATGAACAAATTGGGGCTTTTATGATTTTATGAATCCATGGTTGATTTTAAGTTATAATCATGCTTGTATGACGTTAGAATCATGCTATTGAGTTGGGATTTAAACCCTACATATTTTGGTTTGTATAGAGAAGATTATGGTTTATGGATTCAAGTACAACTTAGGGTTTGTAATGTTGGATTAATGATCTTGTAAGCTTGATTTGTTGTTTGGAAGCAAAACCCTAAGTTAAATACATAGGGACCATTTCGGCAAGCTTTAAAACTAAGGGACCAGATCTGATTTTTATGAATTTGATGTTTCTCTATATTATTAATGATGTTAGAGACATGAAAATGAAGTTAGAATGCTAAACCGATGATTAATCACATTAGTGACCATTTTGACAATTTGTCAAACTTGAATGGTCTATTCGGCAAAGAGGATATGTAAAAGGAGTAAATATTTTTTTTTAGTTAAAATGATGGAATTAAGGTAGTAATGTTGATTTGAGGACTAATTTGCAAAGTTAAGAAGCTTAAATCCTTATATGGGAAATTTGATGACCATTTTGACAAATCAAGTTAAATTAGAAGAGTAAAGGTTTAAGCTTATTTTAATGAAGGATGTAAAGAGAACATATGAATACAAGCTTTATTCTAGCCATTTGAAGTAAAGTGATGGGACTAAATTGACAAGTAGAGAAATAAGGAGAAATTGGTGTAAATTAGAAGTTATTCATGGAAAGTTATGTTGGAATTTGAATTATGGCAGTAGGTTTTAAAATTCGCCATAAATTGTACAAAAATGGTTAGATGATGAATTTTATATCACTGTAAAGAT
The DNA here is from genome assembly GCA_019671005.1 of Hibiscus mutabilis. NCBI lineage: Eukaryota > Viridiplantae > Streptophyta > Magnoliopsida > Malvales > Malvaceae > Hibiscus > Hibiscus mutabilis. Next base: position 19,914,901 of record CM033733.1, on the reverse strand, counting down.
TTGTTAGTTTAGTTTTATTTCCAACAAACGGAAACTGATTTCGAGTTCCGAGTTAAAAGATATGAATTTTTAATCGAATGAAGGTCGAAAAAAATTACAGAGCAGTTTCTGCCTGGACAGCTCTGTGACGTGAATGTAAGGAATTTTCATAATTTTTTTAGATTTTATTAATTTATGTGGCTTATATCGTTAGAACCATTATCGAATCTAGTTTCTTCGGTAGAAAGGAAATTGATATCCAGAATGTATTCTACCATGTACAAATAAATCTTTGAAGGTAGCGCAATCTATCAAACAAAATGGAATTTGAAACATTTTTTATTTAAATGTTAGTTAGCAAGCTCGGAAGAGTTAATGGAAGTTCAAATTGGTCACTAAGAACCATAATGAGTTTTCAAACTATATAAGGAAGAACGGAAAATAATTGAAAATTTTATTTTCAAATGATTATGTTAAACAACATGTTTTAAGGTATTGTTAGATTTGAATCTAACAAATATTTTATTGTATGTATGTGATTAATGGAGTCAAGTCCGATTCAGAGAAGATTCGAGGTACTATGAAAGAAAGGATGGAACTAGGACTTAGTGATGCATCGTGTTAAGTGGCCAAGGTGAGTGCATTATATGTATGTATGGCAGGTCACAAACAGGACGACTTGGGACAAGTCGACCTTGATATTAATTAAACTGCATGTTAATTAATAATTGTATGAATTAATAGTGTGACATGTATGATACATTGCCATAGTTTATAGATTTATCTAAGATAAATCAAACTTTTAGATTTTGGGTATGAACTGCCCATTATCGAATTATGGATGATAGTATTGATGGATTGGATATTGATTGTGAAAATATTATATTGTTATGCCCAAGTACTAGTGTGAGAGTCTTTAGTATAATTGGATATCCATAGAGTCTTAGCAGCTGCATTCTAGCACTACGGTGCATTCCAGACACTTCGGTGTTGACTTTAGACACTACAGTGTTGTTTAGACACTTCGGTGTCAACTAGCACAAAAGTTGCGATAATGAGGAGCAAAGGGCGTCCTCGAGTACGTACTCACCATCAGACGCTACGGCGTTGCAGACACTACGGTGTCGTTATGATGACTCATATGCCATAGGTTCACATGAAATTGTACTTTGGGCTATAATTCATGATTTGCTTTTATGTAGGTGGATACGCCAGTAAGGCTATCATATTTCCTACTGATAAAGTAAGAATGATATTATAACTTTGGATACATATACATACAATTATGATTTATATTGATGCTTTGAACATGGAATGTTGATTATAATGTTGATTTTGCCCAAGTAATATTGTGAAGTCTTTAGTATAGTTGGATATCCATAGAGTCCTAGCAACTGCATCATAGCACTACGGTAAGAGATAGACTCTTCGGGGTCGAGATAGACTCTACAGAGTCGAGTTAAACTCTACGGAGTCGGTTTAAACACTACAGTGTTACATATCACAAAATGTGCGAGTATGAGGAGCAAAGGGCTTCCTCGAGTACGTACTATCATTAGACGCTACGGCGTTGTAGACACTACGATGTCGGTTATGATGACTCGTGTACCAAAGTATCACATTATATTGTACTTCGGGCTATAATACATGAAATACATTTATGCAGACAGTTAATTTAAAAACCTTAACGTATATTTGATTAATAAAATAAAGGTTTAATGATATGATATAAACCGCAATTGGAACTCGCTTGCCATTTTGCAGGAACTGTATTGCACCGTTACATGACAGAGGAATGACTTTGATAAGTTAGTTTTATACGATTCTATATTTTTATATAATATACACAGTAATTTATTTATTTATGTTATTTCTATGCATTGAAATGCTTTACTTTAAATTATAGTTGCCTCACTAAGTGAATACTTCGCGTGTACTGTTTCACATGTATGTTATTGGAAACTTACCGAAAGAGGAGTCAAGCATGTTAATCAAGCTGCAACCTTCCAAACATCAGTAAGACATTCTAATTTATGATATTCTCTAGTGGGCATGTATCAATTTATTCGTTAGTTGTTTTAAAGGTAAAATTTTTAATTATCGTTTATCACGTAATGATTTGAAAATTTAAGAAAAGGCCTAGACAATATACCTAGTCTTCACCCTGAGTTATATACTTATTTTAATAACTGATTAACATGTTTTATAAATCAATTCAAGGTCAAAACTAGTAATATGCAAATAGGTTATGAATACTTCGAAAGTTGAAAAAGGGCTATTTTATAAACTAGTTTTATATCTTCTAAATATTTTTTACAAGTCTAGAACTCTATTAAATAATATTGTGACATCCTTAATATATATTTGTACTATGAGTATACGTTGAGGGTGCTACATTTAGTGGTATCAAAGCTACAGGTTTAGCTGGTTCTGGATGCTAAGCCAAGTTTGTTAGAAGTTTGTCAGTAAATACATGCCCCTAGAATGTCATATTATTGATGTGTTGATTGTATGATTTGAAGTTGCTCCACATTAGTATAGGATAGAATAAGATTATAGTAGGACGCTATCGGATTTCGTCAATCGACAAATCTCAGAGGTTAAGAAAGGACTCACAACAAGTACAATGAAGTAAAGTATGTATTGTTCTCGACTTCTGACTTGGCTGAGCTACTTGTGTAGTAGGGAGCTCAAGCACAAGAGTAGGGAATGCTATTTTAGATATTAGAAGAAATGCATGAGAGGTTTTAACTTGCGGTATCTGTATTTGTTAGGGCATTGATTGTTAAAAGTTTAAGTTTCTGAGTGACCTAAATTTTATAGTAAAGGTGAATTAATGACTACTTATCTGAAGTTAACGGATGATAAAAATCATATTGGGAGGTCTGAAAGACATGAAAATTGAAAAGTCAGAAGAAGTAATATTGCTACTAAGGGAACATGTTTGTATTTGGGTGGACTAATGCCACAGAGTAGTATTTACAATAGAAGTGACCTGGAAAATTTCCTAGAAGGAATTAAAAGAGATGAAAGCTCAGTTGTAAGAGTTGTTAAACTGGAGTTATAATCAATCCAGTGTACTATTGTGAGAAGCTCCAAAATTATTCGTAATGAAGGAAGATAGTTCTTTACGACCATGTAGTGATTATTTATAAAAAGGAAATAAGAAAAAGGAAATGATATATTTTCTATCAGGATTATCAATTAACCTGAAACATAAATACTTGATGTGAGTTTTGGTTATTAAAAGTGGTTTTCTTAGGTCATATTACTTCAGCTGTAGGGGGATCCTATTCAATCTTAAAAATATACAGTCTATTGTGGAGTGGGAAAATTCCCAAAAATATTACGGAGATTCGCAGTTTCTTAAGACTTATTGGTTATGGTCGAAGGTATGTGAAAGGTTTCTCGAGGATATGTTATGAGCTTGTATAATTGAGTTCGAGATCATGGAAAAGATATATGCCATTAGTAGAAATTGCTTATAATAATAGTTATCAAGAAAGTATACAGATGGCACCCTACGAAGCTCTCTATGGTCGAAAGTGTAAATCACTATTAAATTGGTATCAATTGAAGATTGTAAATTAATTAAGTCAGATCTATTACAAGAAATGAAAGAAAAAGTAAAGATTATAAAAGATAATCTTAAAAAGGCTGATGATCGACAGAAGTCTTATGTAGACTTGAATGGAAAAGATATTCAATTAGAAGACAAAGGAGGAACATGATGCCTATCTTCGCATTGTTCTTCAGACTCTTCAAGAAAAGAAGTTATATGCTAAGCTATCATCTGTTAACCAAAAAGGAGTTGGACCCGAGGCAAAGAAGGTGGATCGAGCTTCTTAAGGATAATGATGTGATCATTGACTATCATTCAGGAAAAAGCTAATGTGGTAGCTGATGCCTACATTCGAAAGACATTTGTTGCCTTAAGAGCTATGAATGCGAGACTGGCATTAAAAGAAGATGGCGCTTTGATTTTCGAGTTAAGAATAAAGTCTACTTTATTAGATTGAATAAGAGATTTTTAGAGAAAAGATGAGAAGTGTTTGTTAAGGTTTAAATAAGTGGAAGAAGGTGGAACCGAAGACTTTGAAGTTAATTTGATGGATGCTTGTATTATAAAAAAAAATCTGTTTTTCAAACGATGAAGAATTGAAGAAACAACTTATGTTCGAGGTACGTTATAGTCCTTTGATTGTACATCCAGGTGGAAACCAGATGTATCAAGATTTAAAGAGTCGATATTAGTGGCTAGGTATGAAAAGAGTTATAACTGTGTTTGTTTCTAAATATCTGACATGTCAACAAGTAAAAGTAGAAATTCAGGTACCTTCTGAATTATCGTAACTGATTTCTATTTCCAGTGGAAATAAGAACGAGTGGCGATGGTTTTTATATTAGGACTATCCTTGACATCAAATAAGAAGATTCAATCTGGGTGATTGTTAATAGATTGACTAAGTTAGCACACTTTATCCCTGTACGAACAGATTACTCTAGGGATAAGTATGCTGAGTTGTATATTAAGAAAATAGTTCGACTACATAGAGTACCAGCCTCGATAGTATCTAATAGAGATTCGAGATTTACTTTAAAATTTTGGAAGTCTTTACATAGAGCCTTGGATATTCAACTCAATGTTAGCACAACTTTTCATCCTCAAACAGATAGACAATCAGAGCAGACTATTTAGATTTTGGAGGATATGTTAAAGGCATGCGTGATTAAATTCAAAGGATTGCGATGTAGTTGGCCCTGAGCAAATTAAAGAAGTTAAAGATAAGGTAAAGATGATAAAACATGGAGTCAAAGAACTAAGGAAATAAGTCAATTTCACATGTTAAAGTTCTTTGACAAAATAGTAAAGTTGAAGAAACGACTTGGGAAAGAAAAGAAGATATGAGAAAGCAGTTTCCTCACCTTTTTGAATCAGGTACGTGTTGAAAATTCGAGGACGAATTTTCTTAAGGGGGATAGAATTGTAATATCACAATTTTTGGCTAGTGACCAAAATGTAAATTTTGAAAGTTTTGTGGCCAAAGTATAAACTTTGGAAAAGTTTAGGGATCAAATTGCAATTTTCGAAAGTTATGTATTTTAACCCCTTAAATGAATAGTTTACCCCCCAAGAATGATGTTTTCGTGTTACTCGAATTTTTCGTAAGGAGTTTGTATTAATGACTATAAAGCGATATTCTAATAATCAGATCGAGCTAAAATTTCAGAGATAGTTCAATGAACCTTAGAAGAGTCATAAAATATCATTTTATGAATATTTGGATGTTAAAAAGATTGGGAAAATTTAAATCGATGAAATGATAAGGAATAGCAATTTTGTGAATAAGTTGTCGGAAAAAGGGCATTTTGGTCATTTCACCCAAAAGGGACATGAAAGGAATTTTGAGATTTCTTTTAATGATGAATATTGGCTTATTAGAATCCAACTAAGTGTAGTTGGAATGTTACAAAATGGCAAATTAGAAATATAGATCAAGTTGAAGGGTATTTTTGGAAAATGGAATTTATTGAATTAAAAATTCATTTCTTTCATAATACAAGTGTCTTAAATACATGAAATATGAAGGAATTATCAGCCAAATACCCTCCAAAACCGTGGTGAAGAGAAAAAGAAGAGAAAATTTTACAAGCTCGATTTAAGCCCCGGATCTTGATTTTTAGGTAATCTTTCGAACTACAAAGTTGTTCTACTCTTCGAGCTGTATATTTTGATCTAAATAATTCATAGAATACTTGCTTGGTTGATGAGATTCGATATGAGGAAGAAATTAGGGTTTATGAACAAATTGGGGCTTTATGATTTTATGAATCCATGTTTGATTTTAAGTTAGAATCATGCTTGTATGATGTTAGAATCATGTTATTGAGTTGGGATTTAAACCCTAAATATTTTGGTTTTTATAGAGAAGATTAGGGTTTATGGATTCAAGTCTAACTAGGGTTTGTAACGTTGGATTAATGATCTAGCAAGCTTGATTTGTTGTTTGGAAGCAAAACCCTAAGTTAAATACATAGGGACCATTTTGGATAGCTTTAAAACTAAGGGACCAGATCTGATTTTTAGGAATTTGATGTGTATCTATATTATTAATGATGTTAGAGACATGAAAATGAAGTTAGAATGCTAAACCGATGATTAATCACATTAGTGACCATTTTGACAATTTGTCAAACTTGAATGGTCTATTCGGCAAAGAGGATATGTAGAAGGAGTAAGTCTGATTTTTAGTTAAAATGATAGAATTAAGGTAGTAATGTTGATTTGAGGACTAATTTGCAAAGTTAAGAAGCTTAAATCCTTATGTTGGAAATTTGATGACCATTTTGATAAATCAAGAGAAATTAGAGGAGTAAAGGTTTAAGCTTATTTTAATGAAGGATGTAAAGAGAGCATATGAATACAAGATTTATTCTAGCCATTTGAAGTAAAGTGATGGGACTAAATTGACAAGTAGAGAAATAAGGAGAAGTTGGTGTAAATTAGAAGTTATTCATGGAAAGTTATGTTGGAATTTGAATTATGACAGTAAGTTTTAAAATTCGTCATAAATTCTACAAAAATGGTTAGATGATGAATTTTATACCGCTGTAAATATTTGTTAGTCTAGTTTTGTTTCTAACAAACGAAAACTGATTTGGAGTTCCAAGTTAAAAGATATGAATTTTTAATCAAATGAAGGTAAAAAAAAATTACAGAGCAGTTTATGCCTGGACAGCTCTGTGACGTGAATGTAGGAATTTTCATAATTTTTTAGATTTTATTAATTTATGTGGCTTATACCGTTAGAACCGTTATCAAATCTAGTTTCTTTGGTAGAAAGGAAATTGAGATCCAATATGTATTCTACCTTGTACAAGTAAATATTTGAAGTTAGCGCAATCTGTCAAAAATGGAATTTAAAACATTTTGTATTTAAATGTTAGTTAGCAATCTCGAAAGAGTTAAAAGAAGTTCAAATTGGTCACTGAGGACCATAATGAGTTTTCGAACTATATAAGAAAGAAAGGAAAATAATTGAAAATTTTATTTTCAAATGATTATGTTAAACAACATGTTTAATGTATTGTTAGATTTGAATCTAACAAATATTTTATGTATGTATGTGATTAATGGAGTCAAGTCTGATTCAGAGAAGGTTCGAGGTACTATGAAAGAAAGGATGGAACTAGGACTTAGTGAGGCATCGTGTTAAGTGGCCAAGGTGAGTGCATTATATGTATGTATGGCATGTTATAAATAGGACAACTTGGGACAAGTCGACCTTGATATTAATTAAAATGAATGTTAATTAATAATTGTATGAATGTTATGAATTAATAATGTGACATGTATGATACATTGTCATAGTTTATAGATTTATCTAAGATAAATCAAACTTTTAAATTTTGGGTATGAACTGCGCATTATCGAATTATGGATGATAGTATTGATAGATTGGATATTGAATGTGAAAATATTATATTGTTATGCCCAAGTACTAGTGTGAGAGTCTTTGGTATAATTGAATATCCATAGAGTCTTAGCAGCTGCATTCTAGCACTATGGTGCGTTCCAGACACTTTGGTGTTGACTTCAGACACTATGGTGTTGTTTAGACACTTCGGTGTCAACTAGCACAAAAGGTGCGATAATGAGGAGCACAGGGCGTCCTCGAGTACGTACTCACCATCAGGCACTACGGCGTTGCAGACACTACGGTGTCGTTATGATGACTCGTATACCATAGGTTCACATGAAATTGTACTTTGGGCTATAATTCATGAAATGCTTTTATGCAGGTGGATAGGCCAGTATGGCTATCGTATTTCCTACTGATAAAGTAAGAATGATATTATGACTTTGGATATATATACATACAATTATAATTTATATTGATGCTTTGAACATGGAATGTTAATTATAATGTTGATTTTGCCAAAGTACTATTGTGAAGTCTTTGGTATAGTTGGATATCCATAGAGTCCTAGCAGCAGCACTACAGTGCGAGATAGACTCTTCAGGGTCGAGATAGACTCTCTGGGGTCGAGATAGACTCTACGGAGTCGAGTTAGAATTTATGGAGTCGGTTCAAACAATACAGTATTACATAGCACAAAATGTGTGAGTATGAGAAGCAAAGGGCGTCCTTGAGTACGTACTCATCATTAGACGCTACGGCGTTGTAGACACTACGGTGTCGGATACGATGACTCGTGTACCAAAGTATCACATTATATTGTACTTCGGGCTATAATACATGAAATGCATTAGTGCAGGCAGTTAAGTTAAAAAGCTTAACGTATATTTAATTAATAAAATAAAGGTTTGATGATATGATATATATTGCAATTGGGACTTGTTTGCCATTTTGCAGGAACTGTATTGAACTGTTACTTGACAGAGGAATGACTTTGATAAGTTAGTTTTATATGATTCTATATTTTTATATAATATACACAGTAATTTGTTTATTTATGTTATTTCTATGCATTGAAATGCTCTATTGTAAATTATAGTTGCCTCACTAAGTGAATACTAAACGTGTGCTATTTCACACGTAGGTTATTGGAAATTTACCGGAAGAGGAGTCAAGCATGTTAATCAAGATGCAATCTGCCAAACAACAGTAAGACATTATAATTTATGATATTCTCTAGTGGGCATGTATCAATTTATTCGTTAGTTGTTTTAAAGGTAAAATTTTTAATTATCGTTTATCACGTAATGATTTGAAAATTTAAGAAAGGGCCTAGGCAGTATACCTAGTCTTCACCCTGAGTTATATGCTTATTTTAATAACTAATTAACATGTTTTATAAATCAATTCAGGGTCAAAACTAGCAATATGCAAATAAGTTATGAATACTTCGAAAGTCGAAAAAGGATTATTTTATAAACTAGTTTTATGTCAGATCTTCTAATTTTTTTTACAAGTCTAGAAAGGGCCTAGGAGCGTATCAGTACGAGGGTTCGATACGCTAAAGTTTGTATCGATATGGGGGTAGCCATTGGGTGTTTTGAAGTAGCCGTTGGGGATTTAAAAACATAGGGTATCGGTACGCCTATACGTGTATCGGTACGACCCTTCTCCGTATATCGATAAGGAGAAGGGTATTGATACGGACTTTGGAAAAGTCCTGTAGCTGAAACCCTAAGGTGTATCGATACGGGGTGTAACCGTATCGGTACGGGCATGCTGAAAACTTAAGTTTGGCTACTTTAAAACATTTTACACACTTTGAAAACCTTTTGAAAAATCCTCAAACATATTTTCAAGTTGTTTGGACTTAAAAACATTTTTGAATTTTTTTTCAATTTAGTCCAAAACTATTTTTCAATTATTATATCAACCCAAATATCTTAACAATCTCCCATTTTTTGATATAATAAACAACTTGAAAATTTATGTTTGGGATTCTCCCACTTTGTAAAAATAAATTTTGAATAAGTGAATAAAATTAAAAAATAATTAAAGCTCCCCTTATTTATTTGAAAAATCAAATTTTCAAAACATTCTCCTCATTTTTGTTATATCAAAAATGGTTCAAACCAAAGTTTGAAAACTTTTAAGTCCATAAGAATGGAGAATTTTAAAATAAATATTGAAAAAAATAAGTTTTGTTAAAATAGGCTTCCCCTTACTCAAAGCATCATAAAAATGTTAGTCCAACAAATATATGATAAACTACTTGAATTAAAATAAATAAATAAAAAAAATTCAAGTAATTTTACCACTTGAACCAAAGGTAGGATGTGAAGCCTTCCTTCTTCAAGTGATATCCCTTGTATGTATAGAGCTTCCCCTTAATTTCATCATTTGTCAATCAAAGCTCCATCACACCTAAAATAAGACGATCAAGTAATTTTTGGTATCCAAATTGCTTTGGATCCATAGGCGTTAGTTGCACAAAGTTTAGTCCCTTTAGGAATCTATTTTTCAATTTCATCCTTTTTAGTTGAAGTAATTAGTCCTTTTGGGACCTAAATACTTCTAAAACATTTACAGTTTAAAAATCTAGGGGCACTAGATTCTCTCACATAAAAATTTGATTTTCCTAAATTATTTTTCTTTTGTAATTTCTTGGAAATCAAATCTTTTTCTTTCTTAAGATCATCCACTTCCTTTTGATGATATTTTTTCTAAATTTTGAAGCAAATTTTGTAAGTTTAAAAATTTAAGCTCAAAATCTTTGATTTTTTCTTCAAACTCTAAATTGGTTTTTAAAAGCAAATCATTTTCGGTTTGCAGTTTTAAAATCATATTTTTATTTTTTGAAAATAAAGCCTTAAACTCAAAAACCATTTCGTCATAGGCTTCTTGTAACTCATCAAATATATAGGAATTTGAACTAGATGAGTTAGAAGTTACCTCATCCTCTTGGAGGGCCATAAAGCATAGGTGGGCTACTTTATCTTCTTCGGTGGAGTCTTCATCACTCCATGTTACCATATATGCTTTCTTTGAAGATGATCCCTTTTTGCTGAAGCGAGGGCAATTGTATTTAGTGTGCCTCGTCTTCTTGCATTCATGGCTCTTGTGGGGATCCTTCATATTCTTCTTCGATTCATGCTTGAATTCTTTCATTTCATTTGCCATGAATCGTGTAAACTTCTTGAAGAGATAGGCCATCTCTTCATCATCACTTCCCTCCTCACTTGAATCTTCTTGATGGCTTGTGGAGGATTTAAGAGCATGATGTTGACATTGACTTTTTGCTCTTTGATTTTCTTCTCCTTCTCCGTTCTCAATGGTTTGGACATCAACTCATGGGTAAGAAAAGACCCAATTAGCTTATCAAGCTTGAGCTCTTTTAAGTTCTTGGCTTCAATGATAGCCGTCTTCTTGCTCTCCTATGATTCAGAAAGTGAGTAGATTAACTTCCAAACGAGTTTGTCTTCTAAAATCTCCTCTCCAAGACCTTTAAGTTTGTTGACGATTGTGGAGAAACGGTCAAACATACTTTTGATGTCTTCTTTCGGGTTCATCTTGAAGTTTTCGTAGTTGAGGTTGAGTAGACCAAGCTTTGTTTCCTTTACCCCATTTGTACCTTCATGGATCACTTCAATCTTGTCCCATACCTCATTTGCATCTTCACATGAAGAAACTTTAGCAAATTCATCTGGACCTAATGCACACAAGAGTATATGCAAGGCCTTTGCGTTTAACTCATCTTCTTCTCGTCATCTGCACTCCAATCTTGCCTTCTTCATTGTGGCACGAATGGTCTATCTTAAACAATGTCCCAAAGACGGTAGTCAATGGCCTTGATGAAGAACATCATCTTATTCTTCCAATAGGCATAATGATCACCGTTGAAGAATGGTGGCTTGTCGATTGATTGTGCCATGAACATCGGTTGACTTGTTGGTTGGTCGAGCTTGTTGGATCGCCTCAATAGAATATTAATCCCTCTCGATTGATCCTTGCTCTGATACCAATTGTTGAGCTCGATGAATCAACCTAAATTGCTAGCCAAGTGGTGGAGAAGTTGCTATAGGGTGATTTTTGCGGGAATAAAAAAGATAGAAAAATGATACAAGAATTTTAGAGTGGTTCGACTTTCTAACCAAAGCCTACATTCACTACCTTAGCTTCCCAACTAAGGATTTCCCAAATCCACTAAGAATTTCTTCCCCTTTTACAAGGCTTAAGAGGCAACCTTTACAACCTAGACCCAATTACCAAGTTTAGCATCCAAAGCTTACAACCCAAGCTTTGGGAATCCTCTCAAACAAGAAAAAATAAAAGAAAACAATAAATTCCTCTATTAGGTAGATGTTTGCACTCTTGCTCTCACCCAAAATCCTAATACACTTGAGCTTACATAAACATTTTGGCTCACAAGTGTAGTCTATACAAAAATGGGAATTAAAGCACAAAAGACTTAATTACAATTATAGACATGTTGGCATGTTGATCATTAGCTTCTTCAGATGCTTCTTGAGGCCTTTTATACTCCCAATTGAGTATCTAACTGTTGGAGACCATTGGGATTGAATTTGAGCCGTTGGAGACTTTATTTCTCACAATAAATATAGTTCTGGAGCATCCAGTATCGGTATGTGGGGTAGATGTATCGATACGGATTCTTCAAGAACTAGTTGTTATGCTCACCACAGCCTGGGTATATCGATACGTCTGGGAGCATATCGGTATGGGGGTTCGATACGCCAAAGTAAGTATCCATACCGGGGTAGCTGTTGAGGGTTTTAAACTAGCCATTAGGGATTTAAAAACATAGGGTATCGATATGCCTATACGCGTATCGATACGACCCTTCTCTGTATTGATATGCCTAAGCCTGTATCGATACGAGTTTTCAGTTCTAGAAAAATCATGTAGCTAAAACCCTAAGGTGTATCGATACGGGGTGTAACCGTATCAGCACAGGCATGCTGAAAACTTTAGTTTGGCTACTTTAAAACATTTTAAATACTTCCAAAACCTTTTGAAAACTCCTCAAACATGTTTTCAAGTTGTTTGGACTTAAAACATTTTTGAAATCTTTTCAATTTAGTCTAAAACTATTTTTCAATTATTCTATCAAAACAAATATCCTAACAATTATTACTTGCCCCCGTGAAGAGATTAATTGGGATTTTTTCCTCTGCGAGTTTCGTAACAAGTATATCGGTGACATATTTGTCTGAGAAATAAGAAATGAATTTTTAAATCTTAAGCAAGGTGACAAGATGGTGTACGAATATGAATGTGAATTCAACAAATTGAGCCGTTTCACCTAAGAGTTGATTCCTACTGAAAAGGATTGCAGCATCTATTTTATTGAAGGTTTGAATACTGAATACAAGGAGATATTAATTACTATGAATATCACCAAATTTCAAGAGGCATTTAATAAAGCTAAAGGAATAGAAAGAGTTCGGACAGAAAAGATGGCGACTCAGAATGTCCAGTCTCAGAAAATGTATTACAGAGGATCATTTGGTTCGTCGTTTACTAAATGAGGCAAGAAATCTTATCAAGATAACCGGGGAGGATCCACTACATCCTTTAGACAAAAATCTGGGCCTGGAATATTTAGAGATTCATAGGCTTCAGCTGCAAGAACATGGGGATCAAGGAAATTCCAAAGCCCAGCTATATGTGAACATTGGGGAAAGTATCATTTGGGAAAGTTTCAAGCCCTAACAGGAGCTTGTTTTGGCTGTGGTGCCACTGATCATTTTATACGAGATTGTCCAAAGTCTGGTGACAGATCAGAACGATCGAAGAAATCTGTGGTTTAGAGCCAAAGAGGGAAATATCAGGGTAATCCAAGATCTGCTAAGACCACTCGTCTGGGAACATCTGAAGCTGTTTCCACCAGAGAGTTCAAGACTCCAACAAAGGTTTATCATATTCGCACCGAGGATGATAAGAATGCACCTGATATTATCACAGGTACCTTCCAGCTCTTTAATAAACCTGTATTTGTATTAATAGATATGGGATCTACTCATTCATATGTTAGTTCTAAGTTAGTCCAAGACAGAGGGATTACCTTAGAACCTATATCTAGTATATATTCTAGTATATATTTGCGACCAACCCTATTGGTCATAGTGTTCGAGTGAATAAAATTAGCAAGCAGTTCCCGATAGTGATATAGGGAATTGAATTCCCAATCTATTTGTTGGAATTACCTTTTCATGAATTTGAAATTATTCTGGGCATGGATTGGTTGCATGCATATCATGCTATAGTGGATTGTCGTTTAAAACGACTAGTGTTGAGAAGTAAGGAAGGTGCAGAAATAGTAGTGGTTGGCGAAGGATCAAATGGTTTGAGTAATGTGATCTCGGCAATGAAGGCAAAGAGATTATTGTATCAGGGATGTCAGGCTTACCTAGCCCATGTTGTGGATACTCAATCACCAAAAATAGATATTAATAGTATTCTGACAGTTCAGAATTTCCCTGATGTATTACCTCCAGATCGAGAGGTGCAATTCAGAATAGAAGTTCTACCCGGTACTGAACCGATATCTATGGCAACTTATCAAATGTCTCTGATAGAATTGAGGGAGTTAAAGGCCCAATTGTAGGTATTATTGGACTGGGGTTTTATAGGACCTAGTGTATCACCTTAGGGAGCACCAGTTCTTTTTGTTAAAAAGAGAGATGGATCGATGCAGCTATGCATTGATTACCATCAATTGAATAAGGTGACAATTAACAACAAATATCCCTTGCCGAGGATTGATTATTTGTTTGATCAATTGAAAGGAGCAGCTGTGTTTTCTAATATTGATCTTCGATCGGTCTATTATCAGCTAAAGGTTAAAGAAGAGGATATTCTGAAAACAACATTTCGAACACGGTGTGGACACTATGAGTTTGTAGTGATGCCTTTTGGTCTCACTAATGCTCCTGTAGTATTTATGGATCTGACGAATAGAGTTTTCCAGCCGTATTTTGATCAGTTCGTTGTTGTGTTTATTGATGGTATACTAGTGTAATCACTCATTTTTGTCCGGGTTGTAATATAAGGATTATTCATTAATATTAGTAAGTTATTATATTTATTAGTTTAATATGTTTATTTGTGTATGTATGTATGTATGATTATGCATGCGTTATTATTATATGTGCGTGTATATGTTTGTATGTATGATTATATGTTTGTGTGTGCATATAATATGTGTATCTATTGTATGTATGTCTTATATTAGTGTTTGTATGTATGTACGGGTGTATAGATTATTATTAATGGGCTACATATGAAAAAACAATTATAAAATTTAAAACCCAGTTGAAATTAGTCCAGTCCAATTTACACCAAGTAAACCCAAAAAAATTACACAAGGCCCGATCGGCCCAATCCAAAACCCAAACCCTAATCTATATAAGATAACCTAAACCTTAACCCTTATTTTTTCCTGCAGCCACCCCATCTCCACCATCAGATCAAGATCTGATCTGACGGTCTAGATGAATGAAGATGTGACCGGCCATCTCCCTCACGCGCGAGTGCAGCACACCACCTAGACTGCTCAGCTTCCTTCACGCGCCCACGCCCACACCGCTTCGTCTTCCTCATGCACGTGGCGCCATCACCGGAGATCGTGCTGCCACCGTACGACCCCCGATTCTCCCAACAACCGAACATGCATCAAATAATATAAAAAGAGGATTTCAAAACTGAATCATCATCAACAGTGGGCTATTACTCAGATTTATAAAAATATAAGGAATGAGTCAGATCCAAGCGTAAACAACAGTAGTAGCATTTATAGTTTCTTATGATTGCAAATTAAACCAAATAAAAAGGAGCATATATATTGTAATCGGAACCCATTTGTAATATTGGATTTAAAAAGAAATAAAAGAGAGAGAGAAAACTTCAGAGGTATATATTTTTTAAATGCATGAATTTATATTCGAACAAGCATAAAATAAAAAAGGGTAAAAAGGGTTGTTTTTTACCTCGCCATTCGGGATTATCTTTGCCGGTGATAAGTCTACCGAACGGTGAACAAGCATAGGTCTCGAAGTCTCAAACAAAAAAAGGGTTTAAAATTTCGATTTTTTCAGATCTAGGTAAAAGAACGTCTTGTAAAAAAAATAAGGAGAGATTCAGTTTTAGAAGGAAAATAGGATCTTTTGGGTTTTGGTTTAGGGTTTACCGACGCCGGTGAGCGGCGGCCGACGAAAATTGGAGGTGACCGACGCTACGGTCTTTCACCACTTTCTGGAAACCCTGACCGAGTTCATCATGAACTCTTGAATGTTCTTTGGGGATGGGGTTTGATCAGTTTTGGGAGTTTATAAATAAATGATGTGTTTTTATTTTTTGGTATTTATACATGCCTTTAAAAAATCGATTTATTACATTTTAAATCCCTCCACCCTCCCTATATCTCTGCCCCGATCCCTGAAAGTTTTTTAAACCATTCAATCGCGTCATTTTTTATTTTTTGGTCTGAAAACCAGTGGGATGATTACATCTTGGTCCTTCCGTGTTTTTAAACAAAAGGAAGAAATCACCCTAGCGGTCCTTCTGCGTGGTCATATTACACTCCTTGTCCCTATGATTCTTGAGGTGTTTGCAACTCGGTCCCCGATTTGAACCCAATATATTTTCAAGGGGAAATAGCGTTTTCGGTTCTCAAGGTTTCTGATTCTTTTTTAATTTAATCCATTTCCAATGGTTTAATTACCTATTTACCCCCTTTTTCATGAGTTATTTAATTTTTGTATTCCATTTAAATTTTAATTTTATTTTGGCCTTTGTTTTTGTTAATATTGTATGTTGGCTATGCTTTATTTTGTTGCATTGTTTTTTTATATAACATACACAGTGTATAGTTTTTCTTTACCCGTATCATATATATATATATATTAGTATGTAACATAGTTTATATGTACATATATCATAATATATACATATATCGTTTTTCGTTTTGTTTTACGCATGTGTAGTCAATATGTGACTACTGTTTTATATTTGTCTTGTTTTCATGTTTTAATATATGTCGTACATTACGCTACTTCCACATGTATATTAGTTTATTTGTCCTATTCATTTATTGATACATTCATGTTATTTATTTTATTAATATTCATGTTTGGCCATGTTTAACTTGTTCGTACATAGTTTTAGGCCTCTTATTTTCGGTATTCTAGTAGAACTGTCATTCCGGTCTCCGTTTGTCATCTCCTTTGATACCGTGGATCAAGACAAACTTAATATTCGAACCATGCATACTAGAAATTAATTTTTAAATTAAATCAATTTTTTTATTATTACGATACGAACTCTGTAGGTACCAATTTTGGGCGTAGCGGGGTGCTAACCCTTCCCCGTACGTAACCGACTCCCGGACCTAATTTTAAAAATCTTTGGTTTTTGTTTTTACAGTGTCTGGCCTACCAAAGTGACCGATGGCGACTCTATTTTTTAAAAATATGATTTTTCCTAAAATTTCCCTTTTAAAATAATTTTTCAATAAAAGTGGAAAACTCCTCCCATACACGATTTTTATAATTTTTCGTAGCGGCCTTTCGACTCAAAATAGTCGCTACAACTAGTTTATTGAAAGACTAAGGAAGAACATAATGTGCATATGCATGTGGTATTGCAGATACTAAGAGAAAAGAAATTGTGTGCTAAACTCTCTAAATGTGACTTCTGGCTATCAAAATTGGCTTTTTTAGGGCATATTGTTTCGGCTGAAGGAATCCGAATTGATCCTAAAAAGGTTCAGGCCATTGTTGAATGGAGACCTCCCAAGAATATTACTGAGGTTCGTAGTTTCTTGGGATTGGCAGGATATTATTGTCATTTGTAAAGGGGTTCTTGATGATTGTTGCAGCGATTACTAAGCTATTACGAAAGGATGTACCTTTCGTTTGGACTAATAAGTGTCAAGAGAGCTTTGAGCAGTTAAAAAGAATTTTAACTGAAGCACCAGTGCTCGTGCAGCCAGAATCAGGAAAGGATTTTACATTGTATAGTGATGCATCCCACAATGGATTGGGATGTGTATTGATGCAAGAAGGTAAAGTAATAGTGTATGCTTCTAGACAATTAAAGACGCATGAAAGGAACTATCCGACTCATGATATAGAATTGACCGCAGTAGTTTTTGCTTTGAAAATATGGCCATTACTTGTATGGCGAGTGATGTTATATTTTTACGGATCATAAAAGTTTAAAAATATTTGATGACAGAGAAAGATTTGAATATGAGGCAAAGAAGGTGGTTAGAGTTAATCAAAGATTATGATCTTGTAATTAATTATCACCCTGGGAAAGCAAACGTTGTAGCTGATGCTTTGAGTCGAAAGACATATGCTGCCTTGAGGACTTTGAATGCTCAGTTGACAATGAGAGATGATGGTGCTTTGGTTGCGGAATTGCAGCTTAAGCCTACCTTGATAAGTTAGATTAAAGAGCTACAAAGTAAGGATAAAGTGTTTGGCGATTTTGAAACATATTGAAAGTGGTGAGATTAAGGACTATGCATTTAAGACTGATGGATGTCTTTATTATCGAGATAGAATCTATATTCCTGATAATGTGGATCTGAGAAAGGAACTTCTATATGAAGCTCATTATAGTCCATTGGCAATGCATCCAGGAGGTAATAAGATGTATCAGGATTTAAAAAGCATATATTAGTGGCCAGGTATGAAAAGAACAGTGACAGAGTTTGTAGCTAAATGCTTGACATGTCAACAAGTGAAAGCTAAGCATCAAGTGCCATCTGGATAGTTACAACCAATTTCTATTTCACAATGGAAATGGGAGAATGCCACAATGGATTTTGTAATAGATTTACCAATGACTTCGAGCAAAAAGGATTCTATTTGGATAGATTGACAAAGTCTGCTCATTTTATCCCAATTCGGATGGATTATACAATAGATAGATATGCAGAGTTGTATATTAAAGAGATCGTACGGTTGCATGGTGTGCCTGTATCTATTGTTTTAGATAGAGATATGAGGTTTACTTCGAGATTTTGGAGTTCGTTGCATAAGGTATTGGAGACTCGACTAAACTTTAGCACTACTTTCCATCCTCAAACAAATGGCCAGTCTGAAAGAATTATTTAGATTCTTGAAGATATGCTTAGAGCTTGTGTACTCAAATTTGAAGGCTCGTGGGAGAAGTATTTTTCACTCGTCGAATTTGCCTACAATAACAGTTATCAAGCAAGTATAAAGATGGCTCCTTATGAAGCCTTAAATGGTAGGCGATGCATAACACCTTTGAATTGGTTCAAGCTCGAAGATCGCAAAGTGATAGGACCTAATTTGGTTCGAGATGTGGAAGACAAGGTTAAAATAATACAAGACAACCTAAAGAAAGCATCAGATCGACAAAAATCTTATACGGATTTAAAGAGGAAAGATATAGAGTTTGAGGTTGGTGAAAAAAGTATTCTTGAAAGTTTCACCCAGGAAAAAGGTGTTACGCTTTGGACGTAAAGGGAAGTTGAGTCCGAGATTTATTAGACCTTATCAAATTTTAAAGAAAATGGGTCCAGTGGCTTATAAATTAGCACTGCCTCCGGAGTTAAGCAAGATTCACAATGTGTTCCATGTTTTGATGCTCTGAAGATATCGACCAGATCCTTCTCACATGATATCATCGGCAGAGATTGAAATTTAGCTAGATTTAACTTATGAGGAGGAACCAGTGAAGATTATTGTTCATGGAGTTAAAGAAGTGAGGAACAAGATCATTCAATTGGTGAAAGTTCTTTGGCGAAACCATAGAGTGGGGGAGGCCACCTGGGAAAAAACGGAAGCAATATCCACATATTTTTGAATCAGGTACATTTTAAAAATTCGAGGACGAATTTTTTTAAGGGGAGAGAATTGAAATACCTCAATATTTAGTTAGTGACCAAAACGTAAAGAATTAAAATTTGGTGGTTTTAGTTTAGTGACTAAAATGTAAATTTTTAAAGTTTGGTTACTAAAGTGAAAACTTGAGAAAAGTTTAGGGACCAACATGGAAATTTTCACATATAATATTTTATACTCCATTAATGAATAGCGTATCTCGGAATAAGAATTTTGGTACGGGATTTGTGTGGAAAGCTATAAAAGGGATAAGTTTCGATATTTAATTCGAATGATCAATTGAATTCAGAATATTATGGAAATTTTATGGAACTTTTAGGAAGACCCGAGGAATATGACACTTTGGTTCTGAATTTTTTTTGTTTGATTTAGATTTAATTGAATACAGTATTTTGTGTAGTGCATGAATGGCATTTGAAGATATGTTGATTCATTAAGGGCAAAATGGTCATTTTGTATACATCTTATAAAAATCTATACTTATGGAAAAGTGAGAAGAACATGTGTCAACATGTCATTGGTTATAATAAAGGGGTAAAATAGTTAGACATTTTTTTATTAAAATAAGAATTATATAATGCCATTTGGCATGGAATTAAAGAAATAAAAGTGTAGAATTTCTCTCAAATTTATCCTCTCTGCCGTGAGTTCTCCAAGCAAGGTAAGGGTTCATTTCAATTTTTAGGCTTGATTTGGTTGATTTTAGAAGTAAGACATGAAATAAAGATTTGTTCTCCATGGAATTCTCTTTCATTTGGTATAGGTTTCTCATGGTTTCCATGCTTCTAAGTTGATATTGATGTTTAGGATGGATGAAGGACATGTTGGAATTTCATGTTCTACGGTTTATTCAAGTTGGAAATGAGGTTGTGGTGTTGTTTTTTTTGCTTAAAGTGATGCAAATTCCATGGAATATGGTTTAGGGACCATTCGGTTAATTGAAGAAATTATGGGGAAATATGGTAAAAATTATTTTAGTGATGGATATGAATAGAATGATATTTTTGATGCTTAATTATGTCATTTGGAGGATGAAAATAGTCATTAAGGACTACAATTCGGCTAATATAGAGGACTTATATGGAAATTATGAAAAAGTGAAGTTTTAAATGAAATATTGATGTATTGTTGTTTCGAATTGGCATTTGAAGAATTTTTATGAATTTCCTATAGTACTTGCCAAATTGATCAATGTATACTAATGTATACATTCGATTCTTTTTATCGTATAATCGATGTAAATGTAGAGTTCGAGAAAGGTCGGGATTGATTTGAGCAAAAATGAAAGGTCAAGGATCGAGGTTTGGTTGAGTCTCTGACAATTTGTGAAATTTTGTACGGGCAACAAGGTGAGTGCATTTATATGTTTTAAAAGTATTTAGGAAGACTTGCGATAAGTCAACCTATATTATTTTACCAAATTGGTAATGTTGATTTTTATGGGAAATATAATATTTTCACAGGAAAAAAGAGATAGTTTTGTACATGATAGGGTATGAACTGCCTTATTATGTTTTGTTTATGATAATTCTAGTATCGTATATTGATGATTGTTACAGAATGATTTATGGTATAATGGAGTATGAACTGCTCCGTTATTTTGATTTATCAATTATGAGTTATTTACCATCTACAGAATGATCTATTGCAAAGGTAATGATATTGTTTATTGCCCAAGATTACCATTGAGAGTTACAGTATAATGGCATGCCATAAGAGACTAGCAGTCTGGGACTGCATTGTAGCTACACTAGCCACATAGTAGCTAGCATTCTGGGAATGCATTGATCTTCGGATCTAGTAGTCAGGGACTACTGTCACTTCGGTGACTAGTGCTTTGGGAGCACAATGAGCTCGTATTAATGTAATGTTTGCCTTTCTCCTTAGGGGAAATGGCTAGTACTCTAGGAGTACACGATCTCGTATACTTAATTTCTCTCTACACGTATTTCTTGGGCTAATGATACAAAAGAACTTTTATAAATTGATTTTTAATGTTATTCAATCTTACTATAAAGCAATATATATTTGAAATGGGTTTGAATAAGAATTGTCTATAGTATGTTTTTTAAGTTAATTACTTATTGATTTTATGATAAATTTATAATGCCTCACTAAGTTCGTACTTAGCATGTGTTTGGCCTGTGCACACGTAGGTTGATCGTTTCAATTCTAAGTAGCGGCGTTTGCATCACCTTGAGAACGAAGACATACTACAGGTTATCTTAGTAATGTTTTAACATCCTATATGATGTTTTTGTTTGGTGGCATGTATAAAGATAAACCTACTAGCTTTGCATAACTTAAATTGTAATTACCTTATGGTTTGTAATGTTATAACTAAAGCATGGTTTATCATGTTTATTATGTATGTTTGAATGGTTTATGAGTAGTTAATGAGCTTACAATTGGAGGCAGTAAGTTTGAAAAAATTTCATAAATTGTATAAATCAAATTAGAAGGTAAATTTTATATGTATGAACTACAAATTGAGTCTAGATTCTTTTAAAACAAACAGTAACTGATTTCAAGCTCTATACAAAAAGATATGAATTTTTATTCGATGAAAGGTCAGAAAGTCAGGGCAGTAGATTTCTTGAAATTTTACAATGTGTCGTGAGTTTATGACTTTTAATGAATTTTTGTATAATGGATTTAAGTTATTAATTTATATGGTTAAAAATCTTAGTGAATCTAGTTTGATTAAAAATTTACGGAACGGATTTTTGATCTCTATAAAAATATTTATAATTTTTTTTCAAGAACAGTGTAGGCTGCCAGTTTAAGTATTTGATAATGGATAATTATTTAAACTTTATTTTGTAAAATCACTGACTCGTGTTTTGTAACAAATACGGGAAGGGGGTCTTACAAAAAGTTTATCTCTAATGCATAGAATGGTAGAAATCGTAAGTGGGACACCTTTCTTTGAAGGAAAAAAGCATTAAAAACTTTTGTTTTTCGTGTAGTTTTTCTTTTGAAATGATACTGAATTTTACTAAAACAAAAAAAAGGTACAACTGTAACAATGCAACCACTCAAAGAGAGGAATTTAGGGATTATGTACACCAAAACTCAAACAAAGAATAAAGTAAAAAAGAAAAAACCTAAAGTCCCAATGACAATTGAAGCCTTCTTTTGAATTTGACACTCATCATCTATAGTAATTTAGTAACCATCAATAGTACCCCTTTGTCTATATCCAATCTAGACGCTTTTGAGATGAAGGAGTGACGAGCGAACCAAAGCAAACTTATAGGCTGGTTCGCAAAAATAGATCCAAATACATTGGCAAACAACCACAAAAGGGATCTAACCTTTACAAGACCACCGACAATCGCAAAATCAGATACAAGCGACGTGAGAATCTTTACACATCGCCGATCTAACACAGAGGTAAGCGAACAACGTGCCATAAGGCAGAGAAAATGTACCACAAAAGCAGAGTGAAAGCGTGCCACAAAGGTAGACGAACAAGCGAAAAGAAAGAAATCAAACAAAAGAAATTTTTATTAAAAGGTAGGAAAAAACTGAAGGGAAATACTAATAAAAAAATAAGATATAAAAATATGGAGAATATCAAGCGTCGACAAACGACAACCAATACCAAGGTTGGTGCCGCCGCCGACAAGGCAAAACTAAAAAACCAAAGGAGCTAAGAAAAGAGAAAGTGAGAGCGACGCTTAGGGTTCTCTTAATTTTTTAATATTATTGGTGTGATTACATGTGATATATGTTCATTAATATTAATTTTATAAATAATACTTCGAAACTAAATCTTTTAAGGATACAATTTAACGAATACTTTTTCCATGTAATTCTTATTTTTACTAATTTGGTGTTGTTTTCGACTTTTGCTCCATTTTTTCAAATTGAAATTTTATTAAAATTATATTTTTGTTGGGCGGACGCATAAGACTCAGTGTATGCATAAATGATAAATCAACCCGACAACATTGGGATCATCAGCTCAATTGATTTAATTTTTATTTTGGTATCTTCTCACTAAATCATTCGATTGAAACATAATTTATTTATCGTGATTTTGATATTAAATATAATAATTAATTCATAAAAATGTGTATTCCACACAATATTATATTGTTTAAATACGTGAACAGGTTAACAGTTCAATTCTCATCATTTATAAAAGTAAATTTAATAAAAGAACTAAATATTTCTTATCAGTTTAATTCATATTTGTTTACTGATTAAACTTTTTTTATTGACGTTAATTTTTCATCCTCAAATATCTAATAAATTAAATGTGTTGTCGATTTTGAATTGAAACGTTTCGATCGATTCGATTTGATATTTTATCATGTGTACGTACAAATACAACTTAGCATGCAAAACAAGAAGAGAGGAATGGTGTGAGTGCAAAAAGCTTAGCACTGCACTCCTTTTTTGTGATGCTTTTTCTCTCAAACCTTGTGAGTTTAGAATTTAAAAAAAAAAAGAAAAAAAAGAAAAAAAAGAAAAAAGAAACAAGAGATAGATGTTTTATACAGTACTGGAATTGAAGTACACACATATGGTGCGTGTTTATACTTTTAAGTTTTGAAAATACCCAATTATTTTTATAAAAATCTATAATCTATACCTATATATATAAGCATGAATTGAGTGATTTTAAATTAGTTAAATATTTTTTATCTTCCATTATATTACTAATTCGATATTTTAAAAAATATATAGATAGGTCATAATAAAAATTAGTATTAGATAAATCACAATAATAACTATATTATTTTAGATAGAAATTCATACTAATAGAATGTGTGTTAGAGTTTAAAAATAATTAAATGTGTATGCAAGTAAATAAGACTCCTATATCGATGAATTTTAAATATTATAATTATTTATTAAATGAAATTAAAATTTACTCTACCACCTTTCAATTATGTATTTTCAATCAAATAATATTTTTTAAAAATTATTGAGAGTAAAACATATATTGTAATATTTATGACTTGTGCCCACCCTAAAATTCTAAAATTTTATGCGTGCCCACCTTTAAATATATTTCTAGATCCGCCACTGATTAGCATTAATAAGTTGGGATTGTTTCACAAAGAATGGAATGTTAGAGTAACTATTCTTCGAAGATAAATCATCTATTTATATTCGGTCATTTTGCTAAAGAAATATTGAAGATTATTTTTTTCATATTTCTTACATGGTAGTATCTGGTTTTTACTCTTAGTTTTTTTTTTAAATGCAAACGCACTTTGCGAACTACGCTGCTTAAACATGAATCATTTAGGAGCAGTGACAGAGGCATGTGGAGGAGGAGAGGGGCAATTGCCCCAACCCCAAGAAATTATCTCATAATTTTCATCTAATTCCACTTAAAAAACTAATTTAGAGGATTATTAATATAATTCATTATCCGATAGTTATTTGTGTTTTCTTCATTCTAATTAACTCTCATCAAATGAAAAAAAAAAAGAATAGAATTATTCTTCTATTCTTTTTTCATCAAAGAACTATTCTTCTATTCTTATCTAATGTCGGAGTAAAATTACATAAAAATTGTATAAATAAAATTCAATTAATGTTAAACTAAAATTTGTATTCAACTTCATTTACAATTTCTTTGTAATTCAAACTATTCAATCTTATCGATCGGTACATTCAAAAAAAAATGTGATCGGCAAGTAAGTATGATTTTATTAGGAAGAATTATACAAACTAAATCATGATCATAGGCCTTATTCAAAACCTTCCTAAACCTAAATGGAGAGAAAAAGTACACTATAACCATGTTAACATAAGGAACAAACAACCAAAATAACCAAACACCATAAAAAATGCTTTCAAAGCAACAACACAGCAAGTCCCATAAAAACCAAAGCACCCAACCATCAACTGCACACAGCAAGGCCAAGCACCGCGCACCATAATTAACGATTGTAGTACCCCAAATTTTGCTTAGTGACTAAAACGTAAAGAATCAAAAGTTAGTGGTTTTAGTTCAGTGACTTAAATGTAAATTTTCAAAGTTTGGTGGTCAAAGTGAAAAGTTAGGAAAAGTATAGGGATCAACATGGTAATTTTTCCAATAATTAATTTCAAACAAGTAATTTTATTCAGTATAAGAGTAAATAAGATCGAAATAAGTATTTTGATGTCTGTTTTGGGAATTAAAATACAGTGAAAGATATCAATTTTGGATCCAATGAACTTATTAAGTGAGCTCAAGCTAGAGAAATTCTATGATGGGTGACCTCTGGGAAGGTTCCATAAAAATGTTTATGAGCAATATTTTGGGCTCAATAAGAGTAGAGAAGATTCGTATGAAATTATAGATTTTTGGAATTCGGTAGTTCGTAAAAGAGAAAATCGCAAAAGAAGAATTTTATGAATATTGGGAAATCAGATCGAATAAAATTATTAGAGATGTATTCAAAAGCTATGGAAAAGGTATGTAATATTATTTTAGGAATATTTTATTATGGTTTGGTTGGAATCCAACTAAATTGGTTGAATTTTTACTAGAATGGCAAACTAGTAAATAATAAATTTGTTGAGGGCAAAAAGGACATTTCACCCTTATTTTAATTAGATAATTGATTATTTTTGGATAAGAAATACATGTGTTAAAAGAAGATTGGTCATAATACAAGGTTATAGTAGTCTTTTGACTATTAAAGAAAATATAAAATAATATTTGGTTAAATAAAATGCCATTTGGCATTAAATAAAAGAAAGGAAAGTTAAAAAATTATCATCTTTCTTCTCCAATACACAAGGCTGCCGATTGCTCTTCTCTTCCAAAGATAACAAGCAAACTCGTGATCGAAACAAGTTGAAAAACAAAGAAGAAGTTTCAGAATAAATACTTTTTGGTACAAGTAACTGGTAAGACTTATAAGGTGAGTGCATTTATATGTTTTAAATGTATTTTGATAAATTTTGCAAAATTTATTTATATGAATTTATTTAAAATGACAACATGGTTTTTGTACAAGCTATACAATGTTTTACAAGCAAAGGAAAAATGTTATTTTATATTGGGGTATGAAATGTCCTATTATATTGTTTTGACAATTTATTATTGAATAAGGATGATATATGGATCATATGTTTTATCGATATTTTTACGTCTATATGATAAATTACAAAGTTATATGAAATGGATTTATTGCCCAAGTTTATGATAGAGAGTGACAGTATAGTGACATGCCATTAGAGGTCCAGTAGTCAAGGACTACGTGTCGCTACACACCGATCTTCGGATCTATATGTTATTGGCATTTATGTGTTTATATGATATCGACATTAATACGTCTATATGATATTGGCACTTATGTGTTTCATATGGTATTGGCACTTTATGTGTTTTATATGTTATCGTCGCTTCGGTGACCAGTACTCAAGGAGTACAGATCTCGCATACTTCAGTTTCTCTTTATACCATACTTGGGCTTATTGAAAGTTGAGATATATGAATATCACCATTTCTTATATATGATGGTTTTACCTTATATAAAATATTTGATTTGAATTTGCTTTACCATGTTTTCATATATTTCAATATTTAATTTTATGACTACTTATAATGCCTCACTAAGTTACACTTAGCGTGTGTATTTTGCCTGTGCACATGTAGGTTGAATACTCGGTTCGCAAGCAGGAATGTTTTGGGCATCACCTCGCAGACGAGGAAATAATACAGTTTATCTTAGTAATGCTTTGACATCCTACAACATGTTTGAGTAGTGGCATGTATATTATTGAATATGTTTATTTTGTGTAAAAGAGACTTAAAACTACTCTTTAGTATGTATATGTATAGCTAAAATATGGTCTAGCATTACTAGTATGTGGAATGAAATGACTTATAAGTAGTTGGAGAACTTAAAATGGAATTAGATCGAAGCTGTCCTGAAACTTTTGTTTTAGGCAGTGAGTTCGAAAAATTGCCATAAATTCCATAGGTTGAATTAGAAAATGAAATTTATATGGATGAACTAAAAATTGAGTCTAGTTTCTTTTAAAACAAATGGTGACTATTTTTGAGTTTTGTGCGAAAAGTTATGAATTTTTATTCGATGCAAGGTCAGAATTTTCAGACAGCAGGTCTGCACTGTATTGCATATTTAACGAATTTTCTGCACTTATGTGCCAAGAGTTAAGACCTCTAACGTATATGAATTGATAGCTTGATGAATCTAGTTTACTAGGAATTTTTCCAAATGAAGTTTTGAAGCTTACAAAAAAGTTTATAATTTTTTTTAAAGAAATGACAGTGCGAGCTGCCAGTTTTGTTTCAAATAGTGAAAATTGTTTAAACTTGTTTTGTAACATCATCGACTCGTGTTTGGTAACAAATATGGGAAGAGGGTGTTACAGCGATCCCCAAGTCTCTTGACACACGCCCATCTCCCTCATTCACTCAAAACCAACCGAGAAAAGAGATGGACGATCGACCCCCTCCTTGGCCTAGACATTTGCAAGACCATTAGCTTCATGAAACACATGCGAAAAGCAAACACAACACAACTCCGTGCAAGCCGAATCAATCCCAACGAAAATACTCCAATACCTCCACGGCCTAATGTTAACTCCGTAAAAGTACTAATTTTTATATTTATTTCACAAAGCTTTTGCTTGCCTTTAAGTAGGTATGTTAGCATTTAGTTGTTAAAATCCATGCATTTGCATAAGGAGTTGGGAGTTATTTTGTTGCCAGGATGAATGGTTGTTTTGATAGTTTTAATGCAGGACATAGGCAGGCAGGCAGAAAGGCGCTGACAAATAACGCAAGAAAGAAAGTAAGAGAATTGCCGAGTAGCAGTTGGCATGGATGGATCAGGCACTGCCAAAGCTCGGCTGGCAAATGATTGCTGCCCGTTGACTGGTCAAGGTAGCCGTTGGACCCTGTACACGTCAGCCCTAGGATTCAAATCAGGATAAGAAGATACTGCATCTTATCCCTTCGTGCGTTTAAATTTTAAACTCAAGAAGCTTATCCTAGGGTTTCCACGCAAGCCTATTTAAAGAAGCTCAATTCACCGCTTGAGGGAATTGAATCAGAGGGGGCTGCCGTGGTAAACCGAGAGGCGACGTAGTCCGGCCAGCTAAGACCGAGAGCTTTAGAGCAATCGAAGGGCTACATCGACGAATCTCCTTCTTGCCCATTCTTTTAGTTTTAATTTTATTTGAATGGTGATGTTAAGATACGGTAATATTTTGTGAATGGTGTAACACCCTTAACGTATACTCGTAGTACGAATACACATTAAGGATGTCACAATATTATTTAACAGAGTTCTAGACTTGTAATTTTTTTAAAAAACATCTAACATAAAACTAGTTTATAAAATAACCATTTCTTGACTTTTGAAGTATTCATTAACCATACGATAAATAAAATTTAAAATCGTTACGCGATAAACGATAAATAAAATTTTACTCGATTAAATATTATTGCCAGTAATTCTTTAACAATACAAATAATTTATATCTATCTGACTATTAATCAAACTTACAACTTTAAAACAACTAACGAATAAATTGATACATACCCACTAGAGAATATCATAAATTATAATGTCTTACTAATGTTTGTCAGATTGCAGCTTGATCAACATGCTTGACTCCTATTCTGGTAAGTTCCCAATAACTTACGTGTGAAATAACACACGCTAAGTATTCACTTAGTGAGGCAACTATAAATTAAAGTAAAGTATTTCAATGTATAGAAATAACATAAATAAACAAATTATTGTGTATATTATATAAAAATATAGAATCGTATAAAACTGACTTATCAAAGTTATTCTTCTGTCATGTAACAGTGCAATACAGTTCCTGTAAAATGGCAAGCAAGTCCCAATTGCAGTTTATATCATATCATCAAACCTTTATTTTATTAATCAAATATACGTTAAGCTTTTTAACTCAACTGCCTGCATAAATGCATTTCATGTATTATAGCCCGAAGTACAATATAATGTGATACTTTGGCACACGAGTCATCATAACCGACACCGTAGTGTCTACAACGTCGTAGCGTCTAATAATGAGTACGTACTCAAGGATGCCATTTGCTCCTCATACTCACACATTTTGTGCTATGTAACACCGTAATGTTTGAACCGACTCCGTAGAGTATAACTCAACCCCGAAGAGTCTATCTCGCACTGTAGTGCTATGATGCAGTTGCTAGGGCTCTATGGATACCAATTATACCAAAGACTTCACAATAGTACTTGGGCAAAATCAACATTATAATCAACATTCCATGTTCAAAGCATCAATATAAATCATATAAGTCGATATTAGGCAGTTCATACCCAATATCTAAAATCCAATTTATCTTACATAAATCATTACGCCACTTAATATTTCATGCTATTTGCATAACTTTGATCAACATACATTTTCATTAATATCAAGGTCGACTTATCGCAAGTCTTCCTCATATCATATATATATAATAGGTAAAAATGTACTTACCTTGGCCACTTAACGCAAAGCCTCACTAAGTCCTAGTTCGATTTTTTCTTTCATAGTACCTCGAACCTTCTTTGATTCGGACTTGACTTCATTAATCACATGAATACAATAAAATATTTGTAAGATTCAAATCTAACAATACCTTAAACATGTTGTCTAATATAATTATTCGAATATAAAATTTCCAAATATTTTCCTTTCTTCCTTGTATTGTTCAAAAACTCATTATGGTCCTTACTGACTAATTTGAACTTCCAATAATTCTTCCGAGCTTGCTAACTAACATTTAAATACAAAATATTTCAAATTCCATTTTCTGATAGCTTGCGCTACCTTCAAAGATTTACTTATACAGGGAAGAATACTTATTGGATCTTAATTTCCTTTATATTGGAGAAACTAGATTCGACAAAGGTTCTAACGGTATAAACCACATAAATTAATAAAATCTACAAAAATTGTGAAAATTCCTTACATTCACGTCACAAAGTTGTCCAGGTAGAAACTGCTCTGTAATTTTTCTGACCTTCATTCCATTAAAAATTCATATCTTTTAACTCGGAACTCGAAATCAGTTTCAGTTGTTGGAAACGAAACTAGACTAGCAAATCTTTACAATGGTATAAATTCATCATCTAACCATTTTTGTAGAATTTATGGCAAAATTTTAAACTTACTGCCATAATTTAAATTCCAACATAACTTTCCATAAATAACTTCTAGTTTACACCAACTTCTCCTTATTTCTCTACTTGTCAATTCAGTTCAAATGACTAGAATAGAGCTTGTATTCATATGTTCGCTTTACATCCTTCATCAAAATAAGCTTAAACCCTTACTTCTCTAACTTCTCTTGTTTTGTCGAGGTGGTCACCAAATTTCAAATATAAGGATTCAAGCTTCTTAACTTTGTAAATTAGCCCTCCAATCAACATTATTACCTTAATTCCATCATTTTAACTAAAAATCAGATTTACTCTTTTTACATATCCTCTTTGCCGAATAGACCATTCAAGTTTGACAATTTGTCAAAATGATCACTAATGTGATTAATCGTCGGTTTAGCATTCTAACTTCATTTTCCTGTCTCTAACATCATTAATAATATAAAAACACATCAAATTCATAAAAATCAGATATGGTTCCTTAATTTTGAAGCTTGCTGAAATGGTCCCTATGTATTTAACTTAGGGTTTTGCTTCCAAACAACAAATCAAGCTTACTAGATCATTAATCCAACATCAGAAAACCTAAGTTAGACTTGAATCCATAAAACCTAATATTCTCTTTATAAAAACCGAAATATGTAGGTTTTAAATCCCAACTCAATAACATGATTCTAACATCATACAAGCATGATTCTAACATCATACAAACAACTATGGATTCATAAAATCATAAAAGCCCTAATTTGTTCATAAACCCTAATTTATTCCTCATATCAAATCTCATCAACCAAGCAAGTATTCTATGAATTATTTACATCAAAAGATAGAGCTCAAAGAGTAGAACAACTTTGTAGTTCGAAAGATTACCTGAAAACCGAGATTTGGGGCTTAAATCTAGCTTGTAAAAATTTTCTCATCTTTTTCTCTTCACCAACGTTTTGGAGAGTATTTTTGCTGATAATTCCTTCATATTTCATATATTTAAGACACTTGTATCATTAAAAATGAATTTTTAATTCAATAAATTCTACTTCCCAAAAATACCCTCCAACTAGATTTATATTTCTAATTTGCCATTTTGTAACATTCCAACTAGACTTAGTTGAATTCTAATAAGCCACTATTCATCCATAAAAGAAATCTCAAAATTCCCTCCAAGTCCCTTTTGGGAAAAATGACCGAAATGCCCTTTACTGATCAACTTACTCACAAAATTGCCATTCCATGTTATTTTGATCAATTTAAATTTTCTCGATCTTTTAACATCCAAATATCCATAAAATGATATTTTATGACTCTTCTAAGGTTCATAGAACTATCTTTGAAAGTTTAGCTTGATCCGATTATCCGAATATTTTTTCCAACTTTATCGTTTTATAGCCATTAATACAACTCCGTACAAAAATCCAAGTAACACAGAAACGTCATTCTTGGGGGTAACTTTTGAAAATTACACTGTAATCCCTAAATTTTTCCAAAGTTTATACTTTAGCCACAAAACTTTCAAAATTTATATTTTGGTCACTAACCAAAAATTGGGATATTACAGTTGGACCCTCCCAACCATGAACTAAGCTTTTATAGTTGATTAGGGGATTTTTGCGATGAACGCTAAATTTATGTTTGGTTTTTAGTATTTTAAAATGCCTTGCATTATTTTCTATCTGTCAGTACTTAATTTTCTCAAATCCTTTGCCATACGACAGTTGGCATAGTGTGCTTATTGCACTTTAATATCTTAATAGACTTAAGGGGCAACGATCAATTGCCAGATACTAAGGCGAGAAGCTTCGACAGAAGATGTTCAAGTAGATGAGCTTACTTCGGAAGTGAATCTACCCCTTAGGAGTAAAGGTTGACACTTAATCAAATTAATGAATGAAAAGCTTAACTATAGACATATAGGGGTTTATCATGGTTAACTTAGGGTATTGTCATCGACAGAGGCAATACTACCTTTAATCTGCTCGGTAATAAAACCAAGGCAGGACATTATTAAAAGCTGACATAAATAGTGCGAAATCTAGGCATCCCTTGCCAACGCTCATCATTCAATTAAAATTTTTTATTGCCAAACTGTTTCATTTTTCACTACTTTGTTTTTGCTACCTTCGATCAAAAATCCAAATCATTCCAACATTTCATTTTTCTTGCAAACAAGTAACATAAAGCAAATAAGTTCTTGCACAATCCCTGTGGATTCGATACTCAGCTTACTGCTGTATTACCTGCTGACCGTGTATACTTGCATGCATAAGACTTACCTTGGCATTGTTTTCTTGCACTTTTTCATCAAATATTCAAATGTTTGCCAAGTATTAGCAATAGTAGACACCTATGCTCTTTATGCAATATCCAAACTAATCGCCACACTAGAATCAGACTCGACAATCAAACTTCCCACCTCACTCCATTGCGAACGTAAAACCAGCGATAAAGCGCACTCCAAATCACGTAACTCAACTTCATTCGATTTCAGGATGCCAACAGGACCAGAAAATAATCCCAAAATAACTGTCACCTCAACACACAAAACACCTCCAATCACGGTTGGTCCTGGCTTCCCTCTAGCTGCACCATCAACATTAATCTTTGAGGTTGAAGTAGGTGGTAGCGACCAAACAATACCCAGTCGTGGTCCTGGCGAAGACGATGAAATATTGCACAGCCGCGGACAACTCAAACATTGAGCTTCATCCACCAAACCCGCATCAGACATCGTTCGCACCCAATAAAAATATCGCAATTGCGTCAAAAAGAATACCTCCGTAATCGACAGCCTTATATTATTAAACACCACTTCGTTCTGAGCCAACCACACCGATCAAAGCAAAGCTGAAACACAAGCCATCCACCATTGTCTAAACACCCTCGGTAATACAAGTGGAAACTTGGATCAATATATCGCACAAAGTTCTCGGCAATGGCATGGTCACATCCCACCAACGCAACAAACTAACCCATAACACTTGTACCACCGGACACACAAATATAATAAATGATCAACTTCATCCTCACCATCATTGCACCAACAACATTTCCCTTGATCAACACTAATTGGAACCCCTCGTTGGTGGAGGAAGTTAATCGTCGGCAAACGCTGTAACCTTACAAACCAAAGGAAGGATTGAACATTCGGTGGAACCAAAATCTTCCATAAAAAGCAGACACCAATATCACCATCACCCGCACACTCAAATATAAGCTTATAAGTTAAAGCTTTTATCGTGAAATACCCATGCGCATCCAGTTTCCAAATCAACGTATCCAAAACCCCACGACACAGCACAATAGAAATCACCAAAGAACATAAACCTTGTAAAAACATTTCCTCAAATACACGCAAATCTCTCCTGAAAAAAGAACGCCACTACTCATGAACAACAGAGTCATCAACTGCATAATTAGACAATAACTCCACTTTATTAATCGCAAGTGAAAATAGACGTGGGAACACATCTTTCAGAGGCTCCTCAATGTACCACGCATCCCACCAAAATAACATCTTCTCCCTATCTCTGAGCCTCCACAAAAAGTTTGATAGTTCCATAGATAATCAATATTTTTATCATTATATTAAAATTAAATAAATAAAAATATTGAATATATAGGAATCCTATAAATATTTTTTACTCAAAAGGTATGATTTTATTCTAGTGAATCATACAAACAAATCAACAAGAGCCTCATTAAAAACCTCCCTAAGGAGGAAAATAGTACTCATGTTAATTACAAAACAAGCATAAACCAACAACCAACCACTAACGGACAAGCCCCACGAAACGAACCGCCTAGCACAACAGCCTCAGGCCGCAACAGTAGCCCCTCGATCGGCATAGGACTCAACATCACAAACCAAAAGACCACAACAACGCAGCCATACATGCTATCCACCACTGTCGCACATCCCCCGAAAATACACAATGCAAGTCCAGACCCAACATCTCCTTGAGTCGATACGACAAAGGCAAACACACATCTCACCAACTCAAAAACTATCCCCAGATGACACTCACCGTCGGACATGAGAAAAGAAGATGATCCAAGTCCTCTCCACTCTCGCAACACCACACACACAACCCTTGATCGTCGTTCAGAGCAACACCTCGATGTTGCAAAAATGCCAAAGTCAGCAACCTTTCCAACCAAATAAACCAAAGAAAAGTTTGGATCATAGGTGGAACCGACACCTTCTACGTAAAACCAACCCTACTCTCGGCATCTCCAACAGTTTCCAACATCAACCGACGAGTCAAGGATTGCACTGAAAACTGGCCTCTTAAATTCGGCTTCTAAACAAGTCTATCAACCACCCTTGGGTGCAATTGAAACGGCCATAAAAGAGACCACAGTTCTTTTAACGCCCTGAGTTCAAAGCTCTACAGCTCATGCCAAAAGAAACCCTTCCAAGAATGATGCAAAAACGAGCCCAACAACGTATAATCACAGACTATTTCCATCCGATTCGATGTCAATGAAAACAACCGAGGAAACACCTCTTTCAAAGGTTCCTCAAGACACCATGGATCATGCCAAAAAAAAAACACAATCCCCCTCACCAATTATCCATAAGAAACGAGAAACATCCACCAAAGAACCTAACTCAGGACTCGAACAAGCCCCCTCAATCTGTTTCCATACTGGCGACATCGCACCCATGCCAACAGTATTCAGCCACCATCTAGGAGTCGCCTCCCCACATTTAGCCGTAATCACATCATGCCACATCAATGGCATATCCGTAGCATACCTCCATGCCCATTTAGCTAGTAATGCTAAATTCCTAGTGCGCAAATCCACAACACCCAATCCCCAGAAGTGACAGGGAAGACACACCACCTCCTATCGCACTCTACTCATCTTACGCTGCAAACTAACGCCTCCCCAAAGAAATCTATGACGTATCCGACCAATTTTAGCAATTACTCCTTTCGGCTCAACAAACAAGCCCATATAAAACACCAACAAAGTTGACAAAACTGAATTCACAAGCGTTACTCGTGCTACAAAAGTCAAGGAACCGCGTTTCCATCCAGCCAACTTTAACCGAAACCTTGCAATCACATGATTCCACATCATATTGCTTCGTGGATTCACGACCAAAAGCAATCCAAGGTAAACAAACGACAACTCTCCTCTATCACAATTCAAAATTGCAGCAACATCATCAACTAAATCAGCTTCAACTCCAATCGTAAACAGCGATGATTTCTAAAAATTAATTTTCAAGCCCGAGCAGGCCTCAAAACAATACAAAAGACATTGCACACATCTCTATATTTCAATTAACGTTTCGAAGAACAACATTGTGTCATTGGCAAACCGCAAATGTGATATATGAATGCCCTCGGCTACACATAGCCCCTGCACCACACCAGCCCACTGCGCATTCTCAAGAAGAACATGTAATGCTTCCGCAACAATAATAAAAAGCATATGCGAAAAGCGGATCTCCTTGCCGCAGCCCTCACCCCATGCCAAACTACTTAATTTTGTATTCCTTTATAATTAAACTACGTAATTTTATCAATAAATAATATGTTATTAGTTTGAATTATTTTATATTTAATTTGGGATTTTTTTCATTCTTAGAATATCAAATACTATAATTATTTAAAGTGTCAATTATCAAAGTTAGTTATTGACATCGATGAAAAATAAAGACTAATATTATTCAACTACTAAAATTATAAAATTTAATATTATAAAACTATTCAAATTATAATTAGTTTTTTTAAAAATATTTTAGACCTTAAAAATAATTATTAAATAAAAAAGAACTTATATTATTATTATTATTATTATGAACAAATATGAATATTCATTCATTAAAAAAATAACTTAGTTTCACGACAAACAAATTTAACATATGCCTAAAAAAATAGAAGCCAAACACAATGGCGAGAAAACCTAACGAAACGGGGAAACTGCAATCACCAGAATGCTCCAACACTGGAAAGCAGTGTATTGATGCTGATTGCACATGTGTTTTGTGTGGTACTGACGCGAAGTCTCATCCACATTCATTTTTTGAATGTTCATTGTCCAGAAGGATGTAGGGAGTTGTTTTGAGGCTGTGTAATTTGCACAGATCCATTTGTACGTGGGAGTATGAATTGAGCATGTGCAAAGTTTACATGAAAGTCTCTCCTTGTTTACATACTTAAGTTTGCTTGGAATGCTTGTATATATCTTATATAGGAAGAAAGAAATCATAGAATTTTTTGTAGGCAACATAGAATAGATGATGAATTATTGAGCACACTTAAAGATATAGTGACTATCAAGATTGCCGGCAGAAATTTTGTAAGTGATCCTGTCAACTTACAACTTTGTGGTAATTGTGGTATAGATGTATAGGGTATTCTGTACAAGGATTTCTTACTTTCCTTGTATAGGTGATTTGATGTACTTTGTGGTAGATTTTCTGCTTCTTTGAATATAATACAAACAATATATCCAAAATAAACATCGGAGAGCAAACATCTTGCATCAAGATCAACTTATGGTCCACCAAACAGCATATTGATGTTAATTGCACATGTGTTTTGTGTGGTGCTGGCGCGGAGTCTCATTCACATTTGTTTTTTGAATGTTCATTCTGCAGGAGGCTGTGGAGAGTTGTTTTGAGGCTGTGTAATTTGCACAAATCCATTGGTACGTAGGAGTATGAGTTGAGTTGGGCGTGTGCAAAGTTTACATGGAAGTCTCTCCTTGTTTACATACTTAAGCTTGCTTGGAATGCTTGTATATAACTTATATAGGAAAAAAGAAATCATAGAATTTTTCGTAGGCAACATAGAATAGATGATGAATTGTTGTGCACACTTAAAGATATAGTGACTATTAAGATTGCTGGAAGGAATTTTATTAATGATCCAGTTAATTTACAGCTTTGTGGTAATTAGGGTATAGATATATAGGGTATTCTGTACAAGGGTTTCTTGCTTTACTTGTATAGGTGATTTGATATACTTTGTAGCAGATTTTCTGCTTCTTTGGATATAATACAAACAATTTATCCAAAAAAATATTGGAGAGCAAACATCTTGCGTCAAGATCAACTCATGGTCCACCAAACAGGATGTTTTTGGCGTTCGAATTAATCAACGAGTATTTCAAGAGACTAGGTTGACGTTGACAGAAGGTGAAAGGCCACAAAGGTCAAAAAAACCTTTGCACATCTAGCTGAAAAAACAGTTGGTGGAGCAGATGTAACACCCAAAAACTGGCTTAGTCAGATTTTTACTACCGATGACTGAAAATCCATTTCGAACAGTTTAGAATGAAGCAAATAATTGAGTAAAATGGATTAATTTGATTAATTGTAAGATTTTAGGTTCAAATTAAAAGTTTAAAGAATTAGGATTAAATCGTGAAGGACTGAAATGTATAGCTAAGGACTATAATGTAAGAACATTAAACCATGGGTTATTAGTATAAGTGATGGCCAAGTATAATGACCAAGAAAGTAAATATGTTTCCTAGTGACTAAAATGCAAGAATGAGAAGTTCTTTAGAGACTAAATTGAAGAAAAGTAAATTGAAAGCACTATAGTGTGAAGAAGGAAAAAGTTAGTATTGAAGACCAAACTGAATTGAAGGCTTAACTACTTGGATGCATGGCAATTAGACCATTATAACTTAGTGGAGTACATGTGTCTTAAGCATGTCATCTTTGTGATGAATAATAACTATTTTTAGCTAATAAAAAATTGAATGAAAATTAAGAGG
Organism: Hibiscus mutabilis; assembly: GCA_019671005.1. Lineage (NCBI taxonomy): Eukaryota > Viridiplantae > Streptophyta > Magnoliopsida > Malvales > Malvaceae > Hibiscus > Hibiscus mutabilis. The sequence continues at coordinate 19,876,732 of CM033733.1, read as the reverse complement.
GGAAAGAAGGGAGATACCGATCTGTTTTGGAGAAAAAAAGGGGAGAAGATGTTCTTCAACGGGAACTCCTCCATTTAACCCTCTCCACCGTAAGCTTCCATGGATAAAATTGGGAGGAATTCAAGTTTTAATTCCTTGATATTTGACTTCCTTCTCTTCAAGTTAGTTCAAAAGTTGGTAAGTATTCCTTCTAGATTTTGAATTTGTAGCAATTTTGTTAAGTTTGGATTTGAAATGATAATGGGTGATGTTCTTGAAGCTATGAATGCAGAATTTGGATTTGAATGCAGTAATGAATTTAGACGCAGAATTGTTGTAAAATGAATGCAGAATTAAATTAGATTGAACAGCATAATGCAGTTTTGGTATAAGTTGTAGAATGCAGAATTTGGATTTGAATGCAGTAATGAATTTAGACGCATAATTGTTGTAAAATGAATGCAGAATTAAATTAGATTGAACTGCAGAATCCAGTTTTGGTATAAGTTGTAGAATGCAGAATTTGGATTTGAATGCAGTAATGAATTTAGACGAAGAATTGTTGTAAAATGAATGCAGAATTAAATTAGATTGAACTGCAGAATCCAGTTTTGGTATAAGTTGTAGAATGCAGAATTTGGATTTGAATGCAGTAATGAATTTAGACTTAGAATTGTTTGTAAAATGAATGCAGTTATGAATCTAGATGCAGTTTTTGAGTAAATACAGTTTATAGAATTTATACAGAATGCGCAGTTTTTAAGTGAAACTCAGTACCGATTATTAAGAAACAGTTTAGTTCCAATGCAGTATGTTGTGAATAGAAATGCAACATACTTTGAATTAAAATGATGTGGTGTAGTGCTATAACCTAAATGATAATTTTTGTACGCGAATACTGTAAAAAAATGTATACAGAATTGAAAGAAATAAATCCCGTCTTGTCATGCTTAATTCAGTGCAGTCTTGGAAAATATAATGTAGTGCAGTTTGTACATTGATGCAGAAATGTAGTTTATATGCAGAATTTTAAAAGCAGTAAAACAGTTTGGAACTTGAAATAAAATGTATACAGTTTGGTATGAATCTATGCATATTTGAAATGCAGAAATGTATAACAAAAATAGTGAAGTTTGTTTATACACAGAAAATTTAGTGTTAGTGCAGTATGCAGTTCGATGTAATAGTGCAGTATGCAGTTTGGAATATGTAAGCAGTTTTGATAGCATGAATGTATACAGTTTGGTATATGTATGCAGTTTTGATAACATGAATATATTGTAACCCCCTCGACTCGGCCTAGAAGCCCAACCGAACCGAGAGTGCTACATTAAGTTTTGTCGAAGCAAATCGGAGAAAGGTTACGAAAAGTCAGTCCATTTTTTTCTTTTATCTTGTCTAAATGCAAATTAATGTTCCTACATGTTCATACTCGCAACAGGTAAATTCTCAAATGAAACGAGCCACAAAAGAACAATCAATCGCATCATAATATTAATTGAGGACTAAAACGTAAATACTTTAAATTACAAAACCAAAATTGAATTTAAGGTTACCAATCCTCAATTAGTCAATTTACATGCAAGCATGATAAATTCCAGATCAATTTAATCATTCCAACTCATACAATTGCATTCTCAAGACTCAAGGACCAAAATGAAAGAACCAGAAACTTTTAAGATTCCAAATTAACCAACTTAACAGTACCCGTACCGGTATGTGTACTCGTATTTTGATACGCCTATACGTTCTCAAAAACTCTAATTTTAATAGCTAAAATCCGTACCGAAATGCTTGTTCGCGTATCGGTACGCTTGACAAATATGCCTACAACCGTATCGAAACACTTGCTCGAGTACCGAAACATCAAGCCTAAAAAGGCAGGACCATATCGAAACACCCTCCCGTGTATCGAAATGCTATGCATGAAATAGCCTAGCCGTACCGGTACGAGGACACTTGTTTCGATATGCCTAGACCTGTAATGACATTTTTAGCTGGTTTTTTACATAAACCTAGATGCATTTAGGTCCTAGCAACTTGCATACACACATATAAGCATCCAACATCACACTCAACAGCACATACACCAAGATTTAACTACAAGCAAGATTAAGCCACCCAAAGGATTGGTCTAGAGGTATGCTCCCTATAACTCACCACCAAACATACCAAAATGCCTAACTAAGCAATTACCAACAAGAACACCATGCCAACAATGCATCAAGACCATACTCAACAGGTTTAGTTCATCAAAACATGTCATCCGAGCAAAACCATCTAGATGCATATCGAGGTAACCATATAACATCAACAATAGGTAACAGTACATGATAAATGAAACGTCAACAATCACACTCCAAAATCACAGCATTATACACGCTCAAAAACAGGGAAAACTGAATTTCAAATCCCAAAATCCATGGTGAACACATTGCCTTATTAATCGAAAACTAAAACCGAGTTCATACTCAAATAGTCTTGTCTTTGGACCACTTAATCCTTGCCTTTGCTTCCCCCAAAGCATTATATACAAAACCATGCTTAAATCCCAAAGCATTTTAAATAGATTCAACATTAAAATTCTCATATATTGGCAATTATAGTGATCCCGGATAGTCGACTACTATCCTTGATTAGTCGACAGCTAACGTTTAGTTAACCGACCGTTAACTTTACACATCGGATACACGAATCTCCCTTAATGGTTGACCATCATCAAGACTACCCCATGTCGATCGCATGACTTTACAACATTGCCGACCGTAAGCTTTACATCAACAAGGGGAACCGACTGCTCAACCCAAGTGATAACAACATAGTCCGAGTAGCCGACCGCTATACCTCAAAGACTCTTAATCCCACGATCGATTCTTAACCATATTATAGTGCACTTTATCCTATGGCATGCCAACTATATCTGAATGCTTTCTCACCTTGTCATAAAGCCAATATATCATTTTCAAAACCATTTACTCATTGTTTTACAATGCATTACACAAAAATCCCCACATACAAATCACATTGCCATAGCAATATCACATTCCCGACTGGAATAAACACCAATGCTCACTAGCATTAAATATACCTTTAAGCCACTGCATATGTACTTTAAAATCATGCATTAACAGTAAGTAAAGCAAGCCATGTTTACAACTAAAACATGAATCACACATGCTCATATCCGAATCGATATTGAAGAGCAAAAGAGGGAAACTTGCTTCCGAGCATAGGTAAGTGTTTCAAACTTATCCTAAACTCCCAAATCCACTTTCAAACCTTTGAAAGACTTTTAAGACCATTTCCACTCACCTCATTTCCCCTTGCTTGCTACCGCGAAACAAGCTCCCGGCAAGTCTAGAACCACCTCAAGATGCTATGCCTTGATTATTACCTGTTTCGGCCACACAAAACCAGAGGAAACATGCATTAAAATGCATCCAATACTCTGTTTCAACCCAAAATCCCGTAGCTCTCAAGATGCCCACTCAAAACTCATCCGAAACTTACCGAAATCAACCTCAAACACTACTCAATCTTAACCCATCCATATTACAACGATTCAAAACATCAAACTTCATCAATTAATATCTAAAAACTCATTCCCAACATCCTTTTACTTCTAGCAAAGATTAAACACCTTAAACACCCCAAAAACCCTTAACAAACAACCTAACAATTAGAGATTCAACCAATTTCGGGATTCCATTATTAAAAACAACTTATCCACATTATAATACATCCAAAATAAGATTGAAATCAATCTACAACACTAGAAAAATAGATCCAAATAAAAAATTACAAGATTCTTCAATAATACCTCAATAAAGCTAAAATCCATAATTAATTACTCAAAACCTATTGAAAATCATATGTAAAGAGCCAAGAACTTGGAAATTTCAGTAAAGAACCCTTCATTAAAGGAGAAGAACGAAACATACCTCCAATGAATGAGTTTCCCCTTAATTGGATGGTTTTTCCTCTTGAAAAGCAAAAAAATTCAATAAGATTTGTGGAAAACAATTTAAGAAATCATTTAGCAAATCAATGAGTAAAGAAATTAAGATCATTACCTTAAATCTCTAATGGAAAAAGAGCGTTTGGCTGAGAGTGTTTTGAGAGAAAATGTAAGAAAAGAAAAGTTACGTCAAAATGAGTTTTAGAAAGATAACTACCTTTTTAACTAAATCCTTTTTATTTCTTTTAATTAAAACCATTTTAAAATAATCCTAATTAAGGGAATACTCAGATTAGACCAAATGGTAAAATAGATCCTTAAAGATTTTAAGTTTTGACTCTTTACAAACAGTCACATTTTTAAAATAGTTTTCAAAAATTATATTTTGGTCACTAGCCAAAATGTCATCCTTCTAAGGCTCTTGTTCCAAAGTTGCTTTCACCAATATTTTTAATATAATAAAATATGATTTTAAACATTTTCCATAATTTTATCTTTCAGAAAAATATCTGCTCCCAAATTTGACTCGAATCTCTAACTCGGTCCATTGGACCGTCTAACCAGCCCCAAAACCGCTAGACCCAAAACTGAGGCGTTACAACTCTCCCCCCTCTTAAGAAATTTTGCCCTCAAAATTTACTTGGAGGAAAAAGATGCAGAAATTGCTCCAACATATCAGCCTTGCTTTCCCAAGTGGCTTCCTCGACACCTCGATGTCGCCACAAGACTTTAACTAGTTCTATCATCTTACCCCGTAGAACCTTACTGCTTGAATCAAGGATTTCCATCGGCTCCTCATCAAAGGATAAATCCGGTCTCAACTTAATTTGCTCCACCTGCATAACATGCGAAGGATCCGACCGATACCTCCGTAACATGGATACATGAAATACATCATGTATCTTCTCAAGCTTAGAAGGCAACCTCAACAGATAGGCCATAGGACCAACTCGCTCCACAATCTCATATGGTCCAATAAACCTCATACTAAGCTTATTGTAACACCCCGATTTTGGGCTTAGGGGTTTTGAGGTTTATTAGACGGTCCGGTGGACCATGTTAGAGATTCGAGTCAGATTCGGGACCGTACATTTTTTTGGTAAGATAAAAATATGGAAAAATAGTTAAAAATCATCTTTTAATATATAACGATTTTTGGTGGAATCAATTTTAGAAAAAGGAATTTGGAAATATGACATTTTGGGTTAGTGACCAAAATGCTATTTTTGAAAACTATTTTAAAGTGACTAAAATCAAAAGGGTCAAATCCTTAAAATCCTTAAGGAGCTAATCTACCAAGTGTTTGCTGGTGGTTTCTCTCTTCGATTAAAACATTTTAAACATGTGTTTTAAAAGGGTGTTAATAAGGATTAAATATCTAAAGTTAGTTATTAGCTTTTAAAAGAAATTCACGTAACTTTTTCCTAAGCCTTTTCTCTCAACTTCTTTTCTTCCAAACACTCAGAATTTTATCAAAACCTAGAGGTAAAGAACTCATTTCACTCAGATTATTGATTTTAATTTGTTCCTTTTACTTTGTTTTGCAAAATCTCATTGAAATCTTGTATTTTCTTAGCTTTTAACAAGCCAATTGAGGGAGAAATCACATAATAGGGGTAAGGTCCATGATCTCCTCTGTTAAATGGTTCTTTATTTATATTCCCAAGTATTTGATCCTTGATTTCTAAGTTGTAATGTGGTTTTAATGTTTTATCCATGTTTAATTGAGTTATGTTGGAAATTTTGATGAAAAATGGTGATTTTCGAAATGGATTTGATTTCTAGTAATTGAGATGGATTTAATATATGTTTTGGATGTATTTGATGTTGGTAAGTTGTTTTTATCAATGGAATCCCAAAACTCTTAAATCTCTAATTAGTTAGGTTGCTAGTTTTGAGTTATTGTGGTGATAATCGAGTTTAATCTTTGTTGGAGGTAAAAAGATGTTAGGAAAAGGTTTTTGGATGTTGTTAGGTGTTGATTGATGGATTGAATTGTTGTTTTATGGTTGGGTTAAGTTTCGAAAACGTTTGATGATGATTTTGGTATGTTTCGGATGGTTTTGTGTGGGCAACTTGGGAGTTGCGGGAGATGGGGGTTAGGAAATGGTTTGAATGATTTTAATGCATTTATCCTCTAGTTTATGTGTTTAAAATAGGGTATAATCAAGGCGACGAAGCTTGACGTTGTTTGGTTGCTTGCCGGGAGCTTGTTTCGTGTTGGCAAGGAAGGCGAAGCGTATCAGTGAGTGGAAACTGGTTTTAGATGCTTTACAAAGATTTGTAAAGGTTTTTTTGGAGTTTTGGGTAAGCGTGAGAACTTACCTAAGCTCGGAAGTAAGTTTCTCTTATTTTGCTCTAGAATATCGACTTGGATATGAGCACGTTGTTTGTATGTTTTGGTAATAAACATGATGTGATTTACTTACTGGAAATGCATGATTTTGAGTACATATACAGGGGATTTAAAGTATAATAAATGCTATTGAGCATTGGTTTTCATTCCAGTTGGGAATGGTATTATTGCATTGGCAACGAGTTTAGCATATGTGGTGTTTTGTGAAATGCATTGTAAAACCGTGAGTAAATGGTTTTGTAAATGATATATTGGTTATGACATGGTGAAAACAATCAGACATAGTTGGCATGCCATAGAATTAAAAGTGCACTATAAAATATGAACAAAATCGATCATGGCCATGGGTCTTTGAGGTATGGCGGTTTAAGAAGGCCACTCGGACTATTGGGACCTCATTTGGGTCATGCGGTTTTACTAGGAAACCCGAATTGATGGTGATCTTGCGGTTTAACTAGGCAAGGTCGGTACTCTTGCGTTTTAACTAGGCAAGGGTGAAACCTCACAGTTTAACTAGGCGAGGGTGTCAAATCTTGCGGTTTAACTAGGCAAGGTTTGGGATATCATGCCGTTTAACTAGGCATGATATGAGAGATCCATGTATCCGATGTGTATAGGATAGAGGTAGTCTATCTGGGTCACTATAAATGCCAATATATGAGAAAGATCATGCATTGAATCTTGTATCAAAATGCTTTGGGACTTGAGCATGGTTTAATTAAAATGCCTTGGGATTTTAGCATGAAATGTTTATGATTTTATAAGAATATCATTATGTTTTGATTCGGTTGGAATCATGAGAAAATACTTTGGTAGAAGCATGTTTTGGGAAAAGCAAGCATGTGTTTTTAAATGAATTTAAATGCATCATTGTTTATGAGCATCCCTACTAAGCATGCGTGCTTACGCTCTCTTTTTCCTAATGATGCAGAACATTAAAGTTTGGGGCAGCAAGGCAAGGTTTGCAAGGATCCAAAAGACAAACTACTTTTGAGTATAAACTCGGTTTATGTTTCCGATTAATAAGGCAATGTGTTCGCCAAGGTTTTTGGGAGTTGTAATTCTGTTTTCTTATGGATTTTGAGTATGTTCTATGCTGGTTTTTGAGGATGGTTAAAGTTGCTAAGCTTGATGTTAATACTTGTTTGTAGTTGTGGATGAATGGTGGCTTAGGTATGCCTCTAGAGATTTCTTGATGTTTGCTTTGTTGCGATGGTTTGAGCGAGTTTTGTATGCTATGTTAGGTGTGTTGGAATGTTGCTTATGCTGAGAATTGCTTAAATGTGAATTTTGGTATGTTTGGCAAAGTGGTATAGGGAGCATGCCTCTAGAGTGGTTCTTCGAAAGCATGATGTTGTTATGGTTGCCTAATCTTGATATAAATGATAGATTTGTATATTTTAGTGTTGATATGCTTGTTTGAAAGTTGATAAGGGTCAATTGCATCTAGCACTGGGTGAAAAACCATCTAATCTTGACATTACAGGCCCAGACATACCGATACACGAGAGACCGTATCGATATGGCTAGGTAATTAAGGCCGAGATGTTTTGGTACAGGAATATGTGTTTCGGTACAGACAGGCAATCAAAGCCAGAGCATATCGATACAGGCAAGGGCATTTCGGTATGCCTTGAGGTCATTGGAATTTTTCTTTTTGGAGACGAGCCCGCATACTGAAACACCAATAGACCATATCAGTGCGATATGAAATGGTTTTAAACTGTATTTTAAATTTGAGGTAGCGTACTGGTACGGACCTCACCTTATCAAAATGATGAGTTCACAACCATATCGATACGGGTTCCAGTGTATCGATACAGATGTCGTTAATTTCGTTAGTGTCATTGTTACCTCTCCAAAAGTACTGTTTTTAATGCCAATCTTGCAATGCTTTTGCTTGTTTTTAGGAACATTTAGTTGCATATGGTTGTTAAAATCATGCATTTGCATAAGGAGTTTAGAATTCTGTCTATGCCAATGTGAATGGTTGTTTTGTTGGCAATTTTGCAGGTTTGGCATAGTATTTGGCCAAAGAATGAAACAATGAAAGAATGCCAGAGAGAATGCCGAGTTGCTATTGGCAGTGAAGGACCAAAACAGAAATGCCAAGCACCATTAGCAATAGGATGCCAGAAGAGTTACGCCAAGAACCATTGGCAACACTAGCCCAAAAAAATAGGACCAGACCAGGTTGCGAAAAAATAGCATTTGACCAGACTCTGAAAAAATAGGATGGCAAAAAAATAGCATGCCAAGTCTGTTTGGCACAGATGGACCAAACGATGCCAAGCTCAGCTGCCAAAGGATCAACGGCATATGACATCAGCCCTAGTGAAAACCTGATCGGCTTATTACCTTATCAGCTTCAAATATGTATAAGATGATCACATCCCTTATACCTTGGCGCATTCAAATTTCAAACGTGAAGGCTTATCCTAGGGCTTCTTCGCACGCCTATTTAAGGAACAATCAAGCAAGCATTTGGTGAAACTTGGATAGGATTTCATTGATGATCGAAAGAGGAAGGCTGCGTGGTTCGACCAGCTATACCAAGGGCTTGGAGCCATTGAAGGGCTGCATCGAGAGACCTCATTCTCACCCATTCTCTTTGTTTAGTTATTTTGATTTTTAATGATGATGTATTTTGAAAACGTTTATGGTTTTTCGGTTAAATCCCTCACCATGAACTAATTCAATAGTTGGTGAGGGATGTTTGCGTTGAAATGCTATTTTCATGTTTAGCTTTTGATAATAAATCTTCCTTGGCAATGTTTTATCTATTCGACATACTTTAATATTTTCTAAATACTATGCCAAGCGAGAGCTAGCACTGTTGGCCTATTGCTCCTCAATATCTTAACAGACTTGGGGTGGCAACGATTAAGTTGTTGAATACTAAGGAGAGAAGCTTCGACTGAAGTCGTTCAAGTAGATGAACTTACTTAGGGAGTGAAATCTACCCCTTAGGAGTATAGATTGGATCTTAATCAAATTGATTTATTCAAAAGCATGCAATATAGAGATATAGGGGTTTTCCATGATCAATTTAGGGTAATGACCATCGAGAGAGGCTTTGCTAATTTTGAATCTACTCGGTAAACAATGCCAAGACAAGTTTTTATTAAAGGCTGACACGTCATGAATAGCGTGAAAACCAGGCATTCCCTGCCAACGCTCATCATTCATTAAAGCACATTCCTTGCCAACGTCTTTACTTTACTTTTATTTATGTTCTTTTCAATTATTTCCAAAACCAACTTCAAAACAAAACAACTTTTTCTTAAGGCAAGTATCAATCAAAGCAATTGAATTCCAAGTCAATCTCTGTGGGATCGATACTCAGCTTAACTGCTATAGTATACTTGCACGTAAAAGACTTATCTTGGCACTGTTTTATACTTTTCCAATACATATCTTCTGCCCCTTTCTGCCAGCATTCACTTAGAGAGTCTACAAGTTTTTGGCGCCGTCGCCGGGGATTGCGACGGAATTTATTGCTTTAATTTTTACTTGTTTTTTTGTTTTCATTTTACTAACTTTGTTTTTTTTGTTTTGATCATTTTCTCTTTTTTAGGAAAGCTACAAAGAAGAGTATGGGCAGCCACATATGGTATGATGATGACTACATTTTTCCCACTTATGACCAATATCCAACCTTAAGAGCTGTCCGTAAGCAATGATGATGTGAAACGCATGAAGAGGATGCCTATACAACCCTCTCAGCATAGATTTCTAACTTGAAAAACATGATTACATCAATGCAAGTGCCTAAGAAGTTCAGCAAAAGGCAAGCAACACCCGTTGTTTGTTCATATTGTAGAGGATGCCACTTTTTTGACAATTGCCCCTTCAACCCTAATTCCTATTGTTATACGGGGCACTGTAATGTGAACAACCCTTTCTCCTACAACTTCACCAAGGATGGAACCAACAGCAAAATATTTTTTGGAATGATCAAGATGATGATTATTTTTATGCACCTAACAACTTTGCTGCACCACCAGACTTCAAACAAATGCCTTCCCAAGGCAGCATTCTTCATGAGAAATCAACGGTAGATCTTTATAGATCCAACAGATCATTTTCCATGGTAGAATGCCTTCAGAAATGCCGATGCACAACAATCCACCTCAAGAGCAAATAAATTACATTGGAGACACATTTGAAGAAAGCCTTGGATGTTATGAGAGGCTTGGAAGAACAAGTCAGGAGGCTTGCAAATACCGTGAATGGCATGCCTCAAGAGAATGAGATAGAACGTCCATCAAGGCAACATGAGGTGTAAAACTCTTCGGTTAGTGGTAATAATCAGAATGCCATGCCAACGCTACATCAACAACTTGGCAATTTTCTTCCTTCATCTGCGCCTCAAGGAATTCAGAATCAACATTATAAGTATCAGGTTTTTCCTAACACATTTGAATCCATAGATTATACCGATTAAGAGTATTCCACAACAGGTACATTGGACTCATTAGTAGTAATAGAGTGTGAGGAAAAATTTGAGGGCAAGGATCCCGAACGTAACAATATCGAGGCAAGGCTAGATAATGTTGCCAAGTTTAATACCGGGGTAGAAGGGTAATATTCTGAAGTTTCAAACCAAGAAGACGACAACAAGTAGCCAATTATTTGCCAGGAAAAGAACTCAGTGCCAGCAGGTGAACCCAAAGAAGTAGAGAAACAAGAGGCATAGGCTGATGATGCCATACCACTATCTGATGCCAGACCTCTAGAAACTCTGCCATGTGATAAGGATGATGCTCGGCAAAAAGGCAAAGCTGTCACTCCCCTAAGTGGCAACCAAGTAGAGATTTTAACACGTGGAAAAGAGCTAATTGTTTGCCATATGAATAAATTAGTGCCAGCGGAAGAAACTAAGGAAGTTGAGAAAGGGAAACAAGCACCAGTAATGCCAGATCTCAATCTGATGCCAATATCACTTCGACAAAACCAGTGGAACCAGTAATTGCCAACCCTACATTGGTGAGACAAATAAATGTTACTTGTAATGTTGACAAAGCTCTTAAGTGTGCAGATAAACCTGAAGAATGCCATGCAGATGAGCCAATGAAATCTATTTTGGATGAGAACCTGGCATTGACTTGCCAAAGAATGAAAGCTGATGCCACAAAACAACAATGCGATGGAAAAACAATTGAGCCACAAAGAAGATTCTGGTCAGGACTGATGCCATGAAGCAAGGTGTGCTCAAATGGCTTGTTGCTAGAAGGAAAAGTGGATTCCAATTGATTGAGAATGAAGAGCTAAAGCAAGAGAATTTGGCCATGACAATAATGCTAGGATGGTGCTGCCAGAAGTTAAAGATTTACCTAAGAATGCTAGGCAAGTCTGGAACCGGTTGAGGATACATACACTTGGCATCAAACGAAATAGAAGGACCACAGCCTAAGCACTACTGGGGTGCTGAATTCAATCAAAGATTTGATAGGCCTACAAGGGAAGAGGTATTTTGGTTTTCTGAGGTGGTTATTCAAAACCCCCATGGCAAAACATTCTCCCTTGTTGAGCAATCTAGAGTTTGGCATACTTAAAGGTAAGCAATTCTTTGGATTTCTATGTTGGTTATTCAAACAAAAGATTGCCACAGACTGAAGCACTACCGGGAAGGAAATCAGAATAATGCCAAAGAGACCATTCTCATTGCAAAAATTTAGGAACTCTTTGCCAACTCAGTTTGATCATTGTGAATAATTTAGGAGAATTATTTTTTTAGTACTTAGGATATCTCAGTTTTAAATTTTTAGTTTTTCGTTTATTTTTTTTCTATTTTGAAAGGTTCATTTGAGTGAATGCAGGATTTTGTTGCCAAGGCAAGGACTGGCATGGGGTGATTGAACAAAATGCGGAGAATGAACTTGTCGTAGAGGATGAACACACCAAGCTTACAGAAGCCTTGGACGATGCCAAGAGGAAGATGATGTTGAAGGAACTTTGTGAACTTGTCATTAAGTGGACTGCGTCATCAAAATGCCATCGGATGGTGAAGCAGCTGGCATTGAAAGACCGAAATTGTTACATTCAATCATCATGGGCCGCAAGATCAATATCGGTTGTATCATTATTGATGAAACTTATAAATGCACCGATAAGGATAATTGGAGTTTAAGTTTCCTTTTATTGATTTCTAACATTTGCATGCATCATAGCGTGCCAAAGTTTGATATAGATAACGCTCAAGAGCTCAAGGGAACGATAATCACTCCTGTCCTATGTAGGTAACTCATTACCGAGGAGAAATGGAAGGGAAAGGTTGTCGAGTCTGTGCCAAAGGCCAGGATGCCAAAGGCAGTGCCCGAGACTCTGATGCCATCTGGTTCATTGGCAATGCTTTCCCAGATATATGAATGCCAGGAGGTCATCCTCCAAAAATTAAAGAAAGCCAAGGAGCGAAACTCGATGCTTTGGCAGTATGTTCATGTCAAGGACCATGCCATCAAGAAAACACGTAAGGACATGTCTGTCCACACATTTCCAGTATTTTTTGAGTTCCCTGTAGACCTCCTTGCCAAGGATGACATGCCATCCAGACCACACACTGACCCAGTCTGATGCCACCATTGTTCAAGAATTCTATATCCATCTTGTGACCAAAGATTCGCCCTTCTTAATTATTAGAGGTACCTGTGTGTGTTTTGATGAAGGATATATTAACACTATATTTGATTTGGATGGTACAGGGGATGAATGTTATGAGTATGCCAATTCGATGAATGCTGCCAAGAGAAAGAAGTTGCTGGCAGATTCATGTGTGCCTGGCACAACATGGACAATGTTATCGAAGGGCCACCGAACGGGAAACTATTGGCTTTGAAACATCAACCAAGAGGATGGAATCAGTTTTTAAAGGCCAATATGATGCCTACAACCACAATGAGACCATCTCGGAAGAAAGACTGATTTTATTGCACTCCATCATGATGGGGAGCAAAATTAACGTTGGCAGTCTCATCATCGATGAAACTTATAAATGTGCAGCAAGAGGTAATGGTAGTTTGTTATTTCCTTTGTTAATTTCTAACATTTGCATGCTCCATGGTGTGCCAAAGCTTGATACAGATAAAGGTCAAAGGATCAAGGGAACAATAATCACAGCTGCTATTTTGAGAAACCTCACCGTTGCCGAGCCAAAAGACAAAGGCAAGGGGAAGGCAAAAGTGCTAACGCCAAAGCCAAAGGTGTCAAAGTCAGTGTCAACCACCATGCCAGCCAGTTCACTGGTAGTGCTGTCTCAAATTTACCATCGCCATGAGATCATTCTTTGAAAGTTAGAGATAGCCGAGGAACTCAACTATAAGATAAGACACTACACAAAGGAGAGGGATGCTGTCATCAGGGAGGTTCTTGAGTAAAATGTCCCATGATTTTGTGACAACATTTCCAGATTTCCCTATCGAGCCCTCTGCCAGCGATGATGCCATGCCAGCCAATCCACATGAGAAGAAGTCTACGAAGGGGAGTCCTCCTCTTCCTAAACTCTTTTACATGTCATTCCATTTCATTTACATGATCATGCATGTTATTTTTCTGTTTTCTTGTATATATGTGTTGTTTTCATGCGTTGAGGACAATGCACATCTTGGGTTTGGGGGCGCGCGTTTCCACATTTATGCCATACATTTCATGTTTACATTTTTGTTGCCATGTCATGCAGGTCATTTAGAATAAATGCATACCGAACCACTATTTTTTTTCCTCGGTTTAATTTTGAAGGATGTTAACACTTGTTAGGCAAGTTTAATTTGATCTAGGTGTATGTCCAATGAAGAAATTTTAATCTTTAGCTGCAATGCCATGCCAGCAGAATAGTTATGTCAGGTTTGCTTGGTAATTGATCTCTAGTTTAGGGAATTGAACTTACACTTAAACGTAGTATGTATCTAGTTCCTTAGCAAACTTAGACCTTTTGAAACTATGCTCAGATTTTAAAAAATGACGCTAGGGTAAAATAAGTAAATAAGGAAGCAATTTTCTGCCAAGGCAAGAAACAAAATAGAACTCTCCTCTACCTTAGGGATAATAAGCTACTTGGGGCTTCGTGGTTTGCTCCCTCTTAGTTCTCAAGTCCAAAACTTTAGGGTATGAGTTGAAGAGAAAGCCTAGTGATGTCTAGATTAAGGTGGGGATTCGTGGTATGCTCTCTCTTATCTCTCACGCTAAATAGTATCATGAAGCAAGCTTAAATTAATGCCAACAGAAAACCTTGGCAAAGAAAAAAAAGAAGCAAATCTGAGTTTAGGTAGTAAGATTGTCTAAGAGAGTGAAAGGATACTTGAAGCATATTGCCTACACATCATGCACTCTTCATAAACTTAGATTAGAGTTATATTGCTGCACTTGAATTAATACCTTCTTGGCATTGTTGCACCGAGATACATGAGGATAGAAATAGAGCCAAATTTTGTCTGCTAGCACTTGTTGGCATTCCAACTAAAATTTTGTTGAGGTAACATTTTCCCAGTTTTTGTTTTTTTTGTTTGCATTACTTGAGGACAAGTAACGAGTTAGGTTTGGGGGTGTGTTACCTCTCTAAAAGTACTATTTTTAATTCCAATCTTACAATGCTTTTGCTTGTTTTTAGGTACATTTAGTTGCATAAGGTTGTTAAAATCATGCATTTGCATAAGGCGTTTAGAATTCTGTCTATGACAGTGTGAATGGTTGTTTTGTTGGCAATTTTGCAGGTTTGGCATAGTATTTAACCCAGAAATGAAACACATGAAAGAATGCCAGATAAAATGTAGAGTTGCGGTTGGCAGCGAAGGACCAGAAGAGAAATGCCAAGAACCATTGGCAATAGGATGCTGGAAGAGTTATGCCAAGAACCCTTGGCAACACTAGCCCAAAAAAATAGGACCAGATCAGGCTATGAAAAAATAGCATTTGATCAAACTCCAAAAAATAGGATGGGGAAAAAATAGCATGCCAAGTCTGTCTGGCACAGTTGGACCAAATGATGCCAAGCTCAGCTGCCAAAGGATCGACGACATATGATGTTAACCCATCAGCTTATCACCTTATCAGCTTATCACCTTATCACTTCAAATGTGGATAAGATGATCACATCCCTTATCCCTTGATGCATTCAAATTTCAAAAGTGAAGGCTTATCCTAGGGCTTCTTCGCACGCCTATTTAAGGAACAATCAAGCAAGCATTTGGTGGAACTTGGAGAGGATTTCATTGACGATCGGAAGAGGAAGGCTACGTGGTTCGACCAGCTAGACCAAGGGCTTGGAGCCATTGAAGGACTGCATCGAGAGAACCCCTTCTCGCCTATTCTCTTTGTTTAGTTATTTTTATTTTCTAATGATGATGTATTTTGAAAACGTTTATGGTTTTTCAGTTAAATCCCTCACCATGAACTAATTCAATAGTTGGTGGCGGATGTTTGCATTGAAATGCTATTTTCATGTTTAGTTTCTGATAATAAATTTGCCTTGGCAACGTTTTATCTATTCGTCATACTTTAATGTTTTCTAAATACTATGCCAAGTGAGAGCTGGCACTGTTGGCCTATTGCTTCTCAATATCTTAACAGACTTGGGGTGGCAACGATTAAGTTGTTGAATACCGAAGAGAGAAGCTTCGAGAGAATTTGTTCAAGTAGATGAACTTACTTCGAGAGTGAAATCTACCCCTTAGGAGTATAGATTGGATCTTAATCAAATTGGTTTATTTAAAAGCATGCACTATAGGGATATAGGGGCTTTTACATGATCAATTTAGGGTAATGACCATCGAGAGAGGCTTTGCTAATTTTGAATGGCTCGGCAAACAATGCCAAGACATGTTTTTATTAAAGGCTGGCACGACATGAATAGCGTGAAAACAAGGCATTCCCTGCCAACGCTCATAATTCATTAAAGCACATTCCTTGCCAACGTCTTTACTTTACTTTTATTTATGTTCTTTTCAATTATTTCCAAAACCAACTTCAAAACAAAACAACTTTTTCTTAAGGCAAGTATCAATCAAAGCAATTGAATTCCTACTCAATCTCTGTGGGATCGATACTCAGCTTAACTGATGTATTACTTGTGGACCGTGTATACTTGCACGCAAAAGACTCATTTGGCACTGTTTAATACTTTTCCAATACATATCTTCTGCCCCCTTTTGCCAGCATTTACTTAGAGAGTCTACAGTCATAGAAGGCTTGTTCTGTTTTCTTTCGTTTTAGTCCCTGAATCTTGCCTTGACAATTATTTAATCATGGATGATCATTTTAGGCTAAAATTTGACATATAAGCATGCAATGGAATTAATTTAAGGCCAGTAACTTAAAAATTGGAAAAGTCCTTCCAAATGGTTAAATTTACATTTTGGTCCCTAAATTGTGTCGTGGCCAATTGGATATCGTTACGATGCCCGATTAAGATAAGTGCTCACCTTTGAACAGTATGATCATGTAGGAAAGCATTAACGCATCTAGATAAGATAAAGGAAAAAATAGGCGTGTTTTAGGTTTAATCTTCCGGTTTACTTCGGTAAACCTAATGTAGCTTGCTTGGTTCGGTCTTGCGACTAGCCAGGTCGAGGGGGTTACATTTGTTGGTATTAGATCCAGGTTTGCGAATAGTTGGGATGTTGTTGTTTGTTTAGCTGATGTTGTTTGAACTGTATGGTTATTGTGTATGTGTTCGATGATTGTTTAATTCTTTGTTGGGGTATGATTGGGGACACATTGCCTATTACCTAGGATTTTAAATGTGTTTTGAAGTGAACTTGGATCCTTTGCTTGATGCTAGCCTAACTCTAATGTGTTTTGATTCTTTTGTTAGCATAGCTCGACGTGAGACACGATCTATGGCTAATACAGTTGGGGTTGAGTAGAGTAATGAGACGAAAGAGAACCTCCCTCGTGTTTTACCTCCTCCTCCAGTGGTTCCTCTAGTTGACGTTGGGGTGGGTGAAGAACCCCAAGTTCACCAAGTGCCAGTATATGGTGATTCGACTCTGTTGGTTCAGGCATTAACGGGAGCTTTTCAAGCAGTAATGGCTGGAGTGCAAACACAGGCACCGACACCTGGTGTGGTGGCAAATCAAGGTTTACCCTTAGAGCATTTGAGGAGTTTGAGAGGTGTGGAGTTTCATGGTTTGAGCCCTAAGGCGGCCGAAGGTTGGTTGGAAAAGACGGTCTATATCACGGATCAGATGGGATGTAACGAGGAGCGCAAGCTGGGTTGCACTGTATCCCTGCTGCAGGGGATGCATACCATTGGTGGGTGACCACTATTGCTGGTGTTCCTGAGGGAGATGTTACTTGGGAGTTCTTTTGGAGAGCTTTTAAGAGGAAGTACCTTGGTGCTCAGTACTTGGATATGAAGAAGTGAGAGTTTATGTCGCTATCTCAAGGAAGCATGTCTGTTGCTGAATATGAGGTGAAGTTTGTCTGGCTAAGTCAGTATGCTCCATAATTGGTGCCAAATGACCAACAGAGATGTGACAGATTTCGTTATGGTCTTGTTAAAGACATTAAGACGTACCTTCTGGTTGCGAATTACACAGATTTTGATGTGTTGGTCAATTGGGCCAAGGATATTGAGCAGTCCTTGGGTGTACCAGTTTAAGCCGCAGGTGTGAACTTGGGTAAAAGAGTGGCAGACTCTAGCTATTTTGGGAGGCAGAATAGGATGTTCAGGGACAAGAGGCATAAGCCAGATCATAGGCGTGGTGGTGGTGTTGGCTAGGGTGTTTAGGGACCTCGTGTTACACCAGAGTGTGAGCAATGCGGTAGGCCCCATGTGAGTATGTGCTGGGGTAACACTGGAGCTTGTTGATTTGTGGTTCATTTGATCACTTGAAGTGTGATTGTCCTCCGGCTGCAAGAGATGTACCAGCACAGGTTACTGCACCTGCTAGTGGCTGGGGTAATTTTCAGAGACGCGAGAATGGCCAGAGGGGTATGGCTCATGCTGCAGCGGTGAGACATGAAGGTGGTAGACCAGCTCGGGTCATTTCTCACCGTGAGGGTCGTAATGACACGGATGTGATCGCAGGTACTTTCACTTTGCAATCCTTGTCGTTGTTATCTTTGATTGATTCGGGGTCTACGCATTCATATATCTTGAATGAACATGCATCTATACTAAATGTTCCTGTTGAGATCTTGGATGTTGGCATGTTGGTCACAAGCTCTTTTGGGGAGACAGTTACAACAAGAAGGTTGTATCGGCGATGTCATTTGGTGGTGCAAGGTCACGAGTTTGTCGCAGATCTGATGGAATTTATATTCCATGGTTTTTATGTTATTTTGGGCATAGATTGGTTGAGTGAGCATAGAGCGGTTTTGGATTGTGAATCCAAGAGCATTTTCTTGAGATTGGTTGACGATTATGAGGTTGTGGTGGTTGGTGAGAATGTTAAGTTCCTTTCCAACGTGGTTTCGGTTGTTAGAGAAGAGAAAATGATGCTTGATGGCTGCCAAGCTTATTTGGCTATTATTATGAATCCATAAGCCAAGGTTGTTCGAGTACAGGACATTTGGACTATTTGTGACTTTCCTAAGGTTTTTCCTAAGGAGTTACCTGGTTTGCCTCCAGATAGAGAGGTGGAGTTTCGTATTGAGACATACGAGGGTACAAAACCGGTGTCCATTGCTCCTTATAGGATGGCACCAAAAGAATTGAAGGAGTTGAAGTCACAGCTTCAGGAGTTGTTGGACCATGGGTTCATTCGACCAAGTATTTCTCTGTGGGGTGCGCATGTTCTCTTCATGAAAAAGAAGGATGGTACGATGCGTATATGCATTGCTTATCGTTAGTTGAACAAGTTGACGGTAAAGAATAGGTACCCGTTGCCACGAATTGATGACTTGTTTGATCAGTTTCGTGGAGCAGTAATTTTTTCCAAGATAGATTTAAAATTAAGGTATTACCATTTGAAGGTTAAGGATGTGGATGTGCATAAGACCGCGTTCCATACGAGGTATGGGCATTATGAGTTTGTGGTCATGCCTTTCAGTTTGACAAATGCCTCGGCTGCGTTTATGGACATGATGAATAGAGTGTTCCACGAGTATCTTGATCAGTTTGTGGTGGTGTTCATAGATGATATTCTTGTGTACTCTTGTACCGAGGAAGAGCATGTTCGGCATTTGCGGATAGTGTTGCAAGTGTTGAAGGATAATCAGTTATATGCGAAGTTGAGCAAGTGCGAGTTTTGGCTAAAGGAAGTGACATTCCTTAGTCATATGGTTTCCGTGGAGGGTATTCGCGTTGATCCACAGAAGATTGAGGCTATTCTCAACTGGAAGCCACCTAAGTCAGTATCAGAGGTGTGTAGTTTTCTTGGGTTGGCTGGTTATTATCACCGTTTTGTTGAGGGATTTTCGAGTATTGCAACACCATTGACCAAGTGTTTACAGAAAATTGTTCCTTATGTGTGGACAGAGAAGAAACAACACAATTTTGAGAAGTTGAAGGAGGTTCTGACACATGCTCCTGTGTTGATTTAGCCTGTATTTGGGAAGGAGTTTGTGGTTTATAGTGATGCATCGTACATTGGCTTGGGATGTGTGCTGATGTAGGATGGGAAGGTTGTGGCCTTTGCATCGAGGTAGTTAAAAGTTCATGAGCGCAATTATCCAACTCATGATTTGGAGCTCGCGGTTGTGGTGTTCGCTTTGAAAATTTGGGGGCATTACCTCTATGGTGAGAAGTGTGTGATCTTTGAATCTTAGGCAATGAAGGTTGTTAGAGCTTCTTAGGGATTACGACTTGACCATTGAGCATCATCCTAGTAAAGCCAATGTAGTGGCGAATGCATTAAGTCGTAAGGTTGCAGTTGAGCTTCGAGCTATGTTTCGCAAGATTAAGTGTGACGCGGGAGGGTGGTTTGTTGGCAGAGTTGCAAGTTAAGTCTACTTTATCACATTTGATTAAAGCTAAACAATCGTATGATGATTTGTTGGTTAAGCATGTTAAGAATATAGTAGATGGTAATCTGACAGAATTCCATTTTGATGATGATGTAGTTTTGAGTTTCAAGGGTCGAATAGTGGTGTCAGATGATCCGGAGTTGAGGCACACTATCTTGAAGGAGGCATACTCTAGTCCTTTTGCTATGCATCTTGGTAGTGTTAAGATGTATCGTGATTTGAAGGAGGCATACTATTGGTTTGGGTTGAAAAAGGATGTGGTTGAGTTTGTTTCCAAGTGCATGGTATGTCAGCGAGTTAAGGTTGAACATCAATTTCCATCCAGGTTGTTGCAACCGTTGAAAATTTTGGAGTGGAAACGGGAGAGAATCACCATGGACTTTGTAACAGGTTTGCCGTTGACACCGGCTAAAAAGATTTTGTTTGGGTGATTGTTGATCGGTTCACAAAGTGTGCACATTTCCTGCCAGTGCATACAACATATACCTTGGACAAGTTGGTAGATTTATATATATAGGAGATTGTGCGCTTGCATGGTGTACCTAAATCCATCGTGTCGAATAGGGATCCGAGGTTTACGGCAAGATTTTGGAAGAGTTTGCACCAGGCCTTGGGTTTAAGGTTGAGTTTTATTACTGCATATCATCCTCAGTCGGATGGGCAGTCTGAGCGGGTTATCCAGGTTTTAGAAGATACGTTGAGATGCTGTATTATCGAGTTTCAAGGAACCTGGGAGAAGCATTTGCCTTTGGTTGAATTTGCTTAAACAACAGTAATCAGGCGAGTATACAGACGGCACCTTATGAGGCGCTATATGGCCGGAGATGTGCTGAAAGACACGGATGAGAAGGTCAAGCTTGTATGCGACATGTTGAAAGTGTAAGGAGGTTGAATATACAGTGGGTGAACGCGTATTCTTGAAGGTGTCACCATGGAAAAAGGTAATGAGACTCGGACGTAAGGGTAAGCTTAGTCCAAGGTTCATTAGACCATACAAGGTTATCGAGCGTGTGGGTCTGTAGCGATCTCTTTTTTTTAGATGTTTAGCTAAAAACTGGTTTTAAGGGTATTTGGGGTCTTTTGGATATTGAAAAATGTTTTTCATCGGAGTTTTATAAAAACCGTGTTTTATTTTAAAAATGGAGTCACCACCGGCCACTAAGGTAGGCCAGACACCATAAAACCAGAGATTTGAAAACTGTTGGGTTCGGGAGTCGGTTATGGATGGGGAAGGATTAGCACCCCCACACCGCCCAAAATTGGTACTTTAATAATTACCGCTTTATTAATATCAAACTTTCTGGATTAAAGTGACGATTAAATTAAAATTTGGTTATAAGTGTGAGTATATTTTAAGGGCCCCGTTATTCGAGAGTAAACTGATCAACCACCATCATTGCGCTTGATACTAGCCACGTTTACGCTCGAATAAAAGGGCATCGCATTGACAAAAATATATCCGTTATACAATCTTAGAAAATAGAATATAAAACATATATACGAACATTGTACGGCACTAATAAAACATTTAAATATAAATAAAACATTGAACCAAAGCAATAAACATAAATATAATAATTTTAGACAAAGCAAAACGAGCATAGAAAAAAGTTTAATTAACTATCGTGCCTCAAAATCAACTTATTACATAAATGACATATTAAAAAACAAAATATGCATGGGATATATATAACATGGTACTAAACTAATAAATCAAAGCAACGTGGTAACATAAAACTTAATTATTAGCATATGACACAACTTGCTCACATAACATAACGACATGATATTAAAGTTAATGTACAAAACTACCACACCGATATGCAATTTAGGACATGACAAACGTGATACTAACAAGACTAAATATGCCCTAGATTAACATGTGACGTAGTATACAAAACAAACAAACAAGATAAGCATGCTAATATATGGACATGATATACAAATTAAATTAAAACATAACACGTAGAATAGACATGTATATGATTTGAACAAATGAATTAAAACTCAAAAACATGATACAACATACCTAAAACATAAATAGACATGATATAATGAAACATGTATAAATATGATGAGCAATATAAGCATGCTAAAAAACGTTTAAATGATAAACAAAAGACATAAATTTTTAAAGTATCAAAGGGATTAAAATGGAATAAAAACAGAATATGGAAACAGAAATTAAATAAATAAAAGACATATTTGAGGACTTAATTAAAAACTGAAACAAACTGGAAAGGACATATTGTGTAATATAACCTAGGGCCAAGCTCAAAGTACAAAATTCAAAAAAGCGGAGTGGCTTAGTGGGTAATTCTACCATTTAAAATCTGAATTCGGTTAATTTAGGGGCTAAATTGAGAGATTTTAAAAAGAGAGGGGGACGGGGCTGGTAATTAACCCAAGGGGACGGCTCGGTTTGAAAAAAATAGAAACACGGGGTCCTTATGAAGTGATTGGACCAAATATTTTTTTATTATTTACTATATATCCTAATAACTGGCCCCTAAATCCCCTCTTTTCATATTTTTCAAACCTTAAAAATGCTCTCCCACTCTCTCAATTTCTAGAACTTTCAACCCTAAAAAACACCACGAGCTGCTGCGCTCGGCCAGTCTCAGGCGAGGCTTGGCCAAAAAGCCGCCTCAAACCGTCCTGGACCGCGGCTACTTGACAACGAAAACCCCTCACAAAAAACTACAACCCTCCTATTTTGAGACCACAACCCATATCTCGGTTGTTTCAAAACAAAAAAAGAAAATATCCCTTTAGCGGCTCACCCCTGGGAGCTTATCGCCGACAAGGAAGGATTTTTTTCCCTCAGGTAAACTCTACTTCTTTTTTATTTACTTATTTTTTAACATGCATGTATGAGAGAAAAAAAGAAGGAATAGATTACCCTGAAACTTTTTTATTTACTTCTTTTTGGTTTTTTGTATTTTTCGAATACTGGGAACTGATCTCAATATTTGTTGTTCTCAGTTTTATACATATAATTGTTCTCCTTTTGTTTTGGTATATAGGAAAAAATAAAATATATATTTTGCAGATTTGGTTACTGACAAATCTCATTTTTTTTTCTTCTGATTTCGGCACATCCCTGAGCGGTGGTTGGAGTCGGTGAAGGAAGCATGGTGGAGGCGTTCTCTAGCAGACTCGTTCTCGGCGTTGGATCAGATCTGATCCAACGACTGAGGTTGCTGAAGAGCGGACGGCTTAGCAATCTGGAGAGGGTGAGACTGCACGAGATGATGCCACGTGGTGTTTGGCAAGCCGAGGAGCCTCGCGCATACGACACACGGGCGCGTGGGGAGCTGGACGGCTCGAGCATGTACCACATGCGGCAGTTGGACGGGTGTCTTCTTTCAATCATGGCCGTTGAATCAAGGGTTAATCCAACGGCTCTAGATTGACTGCACACAGAAACAGAAACAATTAAGGTTAGGGTTAAGCAAAAAATGGGCCATGTAATAAGTATTTTGGATCTGTAATAATATGGACTTGGACTGTTAATAATAATTTTTGGATTTTTAATATATTATCTGCTTATAATAATAATAATAGTAGTAGTGGTAGTGATATATACACATACACACATATATACACAAGCATACATATATATTCACATATGTTTAAACACATAACATGCATACATATATATTTGTTCATACATACCGTACATATACAAACAAATGCCTACATAAAATGTAAACATACACATATACCATGATAAATGCTAATACGTACGCATACACAATACATATGCTATACATGCCTTTGCACACACCACACACATATATTACGTATATTAATAACATATACACATATATATGTAACCATGCACCAATGACATCAATTAATTATGACACTAATATATTAATATGATATTTATGGACCAGATAAAAATGAGTGATTACAGTTGCCCCTCTTTGGTTATAAGTACTCATTTTTATCCGACTTCCCTGTTTGTAGCCTTGGAATCACGTGTTCTTCTGGAACTCTCCGCTTTTCCTCAACCAAATCTTCAGGCTTGCAAGTTCTTCTTATATGGAACTTCTTTACCTTTCGATCTTGGAGCTACAGGCTCTTCCTATATAGAACCTTTCACTTTCTCAGGCGGATCCTTCAGACTAAAAGTTCTTCCTTATATAGAACTTTTTACCTTGAAATCCTGAAGTTAGGGTTCTTCCTATATAAAACATTTCACTATGAAGCCTCGAGCTACGAGTCCCTCCTATATAGAACTTTTCACTCTAAGACGGTAAAGCTTGGAGTCCTTCCTATATAGAACTCTTCGCCTTCAACGCGACGGGTTTTTCCTATATAAAATCTTCTGCGTCACAGATGGATTCTTCTGACTAGGAATTCTTCCTATATGGAACTGCTAGTCTTCAAATCTCGGAGTCGTAAGTTCTTCCTATATAGAACTTTTAGATTCTGAAATCTCAAAGTTACAGGTTCTTCCTATATAGAACCTTTCACTAGGATGGCTAAAAAACATAGGCCTTTTCTATATAGAACCTGTATCTTTGAGTAAGGGATTCACGCCAAACTGGCTACCGGTCTTTCTGGACTCACACTAATAAGGCTACCAATCTTTCTGGACTCACGCTACTAAGGCTGCCAAAATCTTTCTCCAGATTTTGGGATTCAAGCCGAAAATGGCTACCGATCCTTCTAGACTCACGCTACTAAGGCCGCCAAATTCTTCCTTCAAATTTTGTAAATACCTACTTAAAATAGATAAAATGCTGTAATAAATGAGTTAGCATGCTCCTAATACTAGGGATGCCTAACTATACATGATGCATGAGTATCAATATTTCAGTGTGCCTACTTCCGCAGTCAGTCAATCTCGACCCTCTGCTTGTTTTCTCCTATTTTTCCTTCTTCTGGTGACGGTACGCCATCTCACTGTTGGGTTCAACCATTTTTGCCTTTCTTTTCTGAGTTTCTGGTTCTAATTTTCTAAAGTGCCCTTTCGGGTTTTCCCTTTACAGTTTTTTAGGCCCCCTTACAGGGCTCACCTGGGAGATCTCCATTGTCTTCTTGCATATTTCCTCGGACAAGTATGAATGGTGCATGACATTGGTTATCTTACTCTGATGTTCGAAGTCTTTCCCTCGTCGTGCCTCGACATACATTATGCAGAAAGCTTGAGATCAAATTCAATTATGTTTTCTAATCACTTGCATTCCCAGGGTTAGATAGATCATAGTAATGCTAAAAAATCTTTCGTTTATCATGTCTATGTTAACATGTTTGCATGATGCTTATGAAAACAATAAGAAGACAAGAAATAGAAGGCATAAAAATATGATTTTATTGCCATTAAGGCTTGGAACAGTTTTAGAAAAGTCATGGCAAACATGAGGAAATGGGAAAGTCAAAACATGAAATGCAGAATCCCAAATATCCACTGTATGAATGATGCGTGACCCTGTCAGCCGAGATAGAATCTTTGCCCGAAGCTCCTTCCTCTAGTATCTTGAGGGTAATTCTGCTCGTTAGAGGCCCAATCTCAAAATTTATCTGAGCCGCCCTTAACGTGTTTTCAACTAGATCCTTCTTTTGCTTCAAGACGCCCTTTTTCAGGTTTTCTTCTTGAGCTCTCCATTTTTTTGTTTTTTTTGTGAAATGCCTTTTCAGGTTTTTGCCTCATTTCTTTCATTATTTCATTTTCTTATTTTTTTTCTTTTTTTCTCTCTTTTTTTTCTCTCTTTTTTATTATTATTTTTTCAAACATAATACATCTTAACTGAATTGAAATTCACATGATTCTTCAATTCTTCTCCATCCATTTCAGTTAGAATCAGCGATCCTCTCAAAAAGGCCTTCTTGACGACATATGGCCCTTCCCAGTTAGGCATCCACTTCCCTCGAAAATCTTTCTGAATTGTGAGGATCTTCTTAAGAACTAGATCTCCCTCTCAGAATTCTCTCGGGCGTACTTTCTTATCATATGCATGCATCATTTGTCTTTGGTACATTTGACCATGGCAGATGGCCTTTAGCCTATTTTCCTCGATAAGATTTAACTGGTCGAACCTGGTTTGCACCCACTCTAATTCATCCAGTTTTACTTTATTCAGAACTCGGAGTGACGGAATCTCAACCTCAATGGGTAGTATTGCCTGTTTGCTGTATACTAGAGAATAGGGCGTTGCCCCTATTGATGTGTGAACATATGTCCGGTAGGCGAACAGAGCAAATGACAGCTTCTCATGCCAATCTTTGTAGGTGTTTGTTGTCTTCGCAATGATTTTCTTTATGTTCTTGTTTGCTGCTTCTACTGCTCCATTCATCTTAGGACGGTAGGTCATGGAATTATGGTGTGTTATTTTGAACTGGTTGCACACTTTAACCATCAATTTGTTATTCAGGTTAGAAGCGTTGCCGGTGATAATCCTTTCCGGTAACCCATATCGGCAAATGATCTCTTTCTTCAGGAACTTACACACTGTCATCCTTGTGATATTGGCGTTAGATGCTGCCTCCACCCATTTAGTGAAGTAATCAATGGCAACCAAAATAAAACGGTGCCCGTTGGAAGCCTTCGGATGAATCTGCCAATGACATCCATGCCCCATACTGCGAACGGCCAAGGCGAGTTCATGGTGTGCAAAGGTAAATGAGGAGCATGGATCTTGTTAGCATATATCTAGCACTTATGACATTTACGGACGTAATCGATGCAGTCTCCTTCCATATTCGACCAGAAATAGCCATATCTCATAATTTTTAGGGCTACTGACAGACCATTGGCGTGTGTTCCACACAAACCATCGTGCACTTCTGCCAAATTTTTTTTTGCCTCCTGGGCATCTACGCATCTTAAGAATACTTGATCATGGCCTCTTTTGTACAGAATCTCCCTATCCAAAACATATCTTGTTGCCATCCTTCTGAGTGTCTTTCGGTCATTTTCGTTTGCTCCTTCGGGATACGTTCGATACTTGATATATTGCAAGATATCGTAATACCAAGGGTTGCCATCTATTTCTTCTTCCACATTATAACAGTGAGCAGGCCTTTCAAAAGTCTGCATCTTAATTGGCTTCATTTCTGCTCTCATATTTGCTTTGAACATGGAGGCCAGGGTTGCCAAGGCGTCCACCATCTGGTTGTCTTCTCGAGGAAGGTAGGTGAAACTAACCTTTTCAATTTCTTTTATGAGCTCTTGAATCAACTCATAGTATTTGAAAAACTTCGGATCCCTAGTTTCCCATTCTCCTCATAGCTGATATCACTAAGGATGAATTTTTGAATACTCGAAGTACTTTGATCTTTCTTTCAATAGCTTCATTTAGTCCCATGACGCAGGCTTCGTATTCAGCTATGTTGTTTGTGCAAAAGAATTCTAGTCTTGAAGGGATAGTAGACATCTTCCGGAGAAATTAGCATGACTCCTATTTCGTGGCCAAGGGCATTGGAGGCTCCATCAAAGTAAAGCTTCCACGAGCCATCATCTGAAACGTCTTCCCCAGTCGTAATGCACATTAAGTCATCATCTGGGAAATTGAAGTTCAACGATTCATAATCATCCGAAGCATGGCTAGCTAAGAAATCCACTATGGCGCTTCCTTTCACGGCTTTCTGGCTCACATATTAAATGTTGAATTCGGACAACAGTATTGCTAGCGGGCCATCCTTCCTGTTAATGCCGGTGCTTTCATTAGAAACTTCAAGGGGTCCAATTTGGATATCAACCAGGTGGTATGGTACAACATGTACTGCCTAAACCTTTTGGTAGTCCAGACCAAAGAACAACATAGCTTCTGAATTGGCGAGTACCATGCTTCGCAATTAGTGAACTTATTGCTTAGGTAGTAGATGGCTCTTTCCTTGTTCCCAGACTTATCATGTTGCCCCAACACACAACCCATCAAGTTATCAAAAACTGTCAAGTAAAGGATTAAGGGCCTGCCTGGTACCGGTGCGACTAAAATCGGAGCATTCATCAATTACTTTTTAATCTTCTCTAGAGCTTCTTGACATTCCTCATCCCAAACCCCTGGGTTATTCTTCCTAAGTAGTTTGAAGACAAGGTCGCACTTATCTGTTAATTGAGAGATGAAACGGGAGATGTAGTTTCACTTTGCCGGGAAACCTCAAACTTCTTTCTGAGTATGAGGCGGTGGTAGGTCTTGGATAGCCTTCACTTTTTTTGGATCGATCTCAATCCCTTTCCTACTTACTACAAACCCTAAGAGTTTTCTATATGTGATTGCGAAGGTGCATTTAGCCAGGTTTTGTAGTCTTTGGAATAGCTTTCTCAGATTTCAAAGGTGTTCTTCCTCGGTTTGAGACTTAGCGATCATATCATCCACGTATACTTCTATTTCTTTGTGCATCATGTCATAGAAAAGAGTCAACATTGCTCTTTGATAAGTAGCCCCTACGTTCTTGAGTCTGAAAGGCATCACCTTGTAACAAAACGTGCCCCCCCAAAAGGTTACAAATGTAGTCTTCTCCATGTCCTCTAGGTCCATCTTTATCTGGTTGTATCCTGAGAAACCGTCCATGAATGAGAACAATGAGTGTCATGCGGTATTGTCAACCAACGTGTCAATATGTGGTAGAGGGATATTGTCTTTAGGGCTTGCTCGATTGAGATCCCTGTAATTTACACACATGCGGACTTTTCCATCCTTTTTTGGCATCGATACAATGTTTTCAACCCATTTCAGGGTATTTGGCAACTTCCAAAAAGCCAGCATCAAACTGCTTTTTCACCTTTTCTCTGATCTTTAACAGCATGTCAGTCCTCATTCTTCTGAGCTTTTGCTGGACTGGTTTGTATTCTGGCCTCATAGGTAGTTGTGCACCACTACATCTGTATTCAACCCCGGCATATCTTGATAATTCCAAGCAAAGACATCCTTGAACTCTTGAAGTAGGGATATCAGTTCACTCCTAGTTTCTGAGGAAAACGTAGTCTCGATTTTCACTTCTTTTCTCTCCTCATCAGTTCCCAAATTCACAATTTATGTTTCCTCTTGGTGGGGCATGATTTGCTTTTCTTTGTTGGCAATCATCCTTACCAACTCTTCCGGAACCTCACATTCTGCCTCGTCGTCCTCCTCTTCAATTTCTGTGGAGATCTTGGGGCATTCAAAATCTACCTCGGGATTGGATTTAGAATCATTCATACATTTAATTATGGGAACCCTGGATGAAATGAGAATGCATGTATTAGGAAAAGAATGATTTTTAAATGAAGTAAATGAATATGAGTGATGAATGAATGAATGAAATAAACGAAACATTTGCCATTTGAGAAAACGAGGAAGACATTCTTTCATTACAATCAAAAAGGTTAACATAGATGCCCTATACAAAAGATCCCCATTGCATATGGGCAAAAACAAAAGGGTTAATTCGGAGCATTACTCTGATCTGGCCCTAAAGACTACAGGTAGATCAACGTAGCTCTAGTTATCGAGAGTTTCCCCAGGACGGTAAGGGCAGATGCTGGTCAACACGTTGCTACCATTGTCATCTTCAGCTATCATGTTGATGGATATCCCTTTAAGCGATTCACTGAACATTTCATTCTGGTTAAGTGTATCATTTTCTCGAATTGCTTCTTCTACTTTCTGTCATGTACAGTCAATTCCTTCAAAGAAAAAAATATCCTTTACATGAGGGAAATACATAAGTCTCCATAGAATATCTTCTCCCTTGAGTCTAGCCCTCATTTGTTCTTCTTTCCTTCTATATCCCTCTCTCCTTTGCTGAATGCTTGGTTTGTAGCCAAGCCCAAAATGATCTTTCTTGGTGATGACACTTCTGAGTCGTAGGATTCCTTGTAATCTCCTTCCTAGCCCCCTTCGTGCTTTGGCTCCTCGGCCCAAAGTTTCAGAAACGGTCATCTTGGTACAGTTAGACAACCTGGGGCAAGGGATCCTATTACCTTTCGCAACAAATGTAGCATTTACAAGTTCTAATGCTCAGAGGGAACATTCCGTAGCATCTTCATCATTCTGGATGTAGGGGCATCTAATGTTACCGAGGCGATGGTTTCTTGCTCAACCTCTACAATGACCAGCTTGCCCTCGATCACAAACTTCAACTTCTGATGGAGTGATGAAGGGAAAGCTCATTTCGAGTGAATCCATGGTCTTCCCAATAAGCAACTATAGGTTGGCTTTATGTCCATCACCCCGAAGTCGATTGTGTACTCAGTCGGCCCGATCAACAAAGGTACCTCAATTTTTCCCAGTGCTACCCTTTGAGTACCGTCAAAGGCTCTAACAGAGTTATGACAAGGTTTCATGTGAAAATCATCTATCGGTAGCTTCTGCAATGTCACCATTGGTAGTACATTTAACGCCGACCCATTATCGATCAGTACTCTTGGCAAAACATACCCTTTGTAGTGGGTCATGATGTTGAGAGCTTTGGTGGACCCCATACCTCCATCCGGGATCTTGTCATCGCTGAAGGTGATGTGGTTGTATGTGGTGATATTCCCTACTTTTCTGTCCAGTTTAGACACAAAAATGTCACCGAGTACAAATGTTTGGTTCATCACATTTAATAATGCATCGCGATGTTTTTCAGAACTCAAAATTAGCTCCAACACCGTAATCCTTGCTGGTTGCTTTTGCAGCTGCTCTACTACATTGTACTCACTGTGCCTCAGGAACTTCAGAAATTCCTGTGCCTGAGACTCAGTTACCGGCTCATTGATCTTTGGAGGGGGCTCCTCGCCAAATATCTGCGCAGGACTAGTTGATGTACCTTCTCCCTTGTCTTTGGTAGCTTTAGCAGATTTTAGAGCTTCCGAAGAGTTGCACCTGCCGCTCCTCGTAAAGCGGCCTACTTCGTTGAAAACTTCATCTTTCTGCATTGGCTCTTCTTCTACCATTAGTTCTTTCTTCTCATGAGGTTCCAACTTCCCTGGTATAATCACGTTGGCGGTATAATTCCAAGGGGTCCACCGCAAGTCTTTAAATGAAAATAGGGCCGATGCTGAGATGATAATTTTAGGGGCCACCTTTACAGTTTCTCCTTGAGATGAACTTTCTATCTCTGATCTGGAGGAGACGACAAAAGGCCTGTCTTTTCCATATTTCAAGTTGGAGCTCTCCCACGCGCATACATCTAACCTCTTCCTTTCTGAAACCTCATCAAAGAACTCCATCTTTTTACTGTTTATCAGCTGTTGAACCAATCTCTTGAATTCTTCACATTGGCAGATGTCGTGCCCCCCGTTCTGGTGAAACTCACAATGGGCTCTACATCGCTTCTGCACCACTACCATGCCTCTGTCAATCAGGCGGGCCATGCAGAACTGTTGGAACACCCACCGAAAGGGAGACTTAATTTCTGACACATTCTCCTTAGCCTTCCTAGTAGAGTATTCCTTGATAGCGTTTACTCCACGGCTCCCGCGATTAGGCAACGGATTAGCTGCCACTTTCGATTCCTCAAATTTTAATACCCCAGAATTAATCAAACTCTATACGAGTTTCTTGAATGTGAGGCAATTTTCTGTGGGGTGACCAGAGGCACCGCCATGATAATCGCAATGTGCATTAGGATCATACCATGATGAAAATGGAGGTTTGAATGGATTAACATAGTACGGGCAGACCAAATCAACTTTGTGCAACTGAGAATAAAGCTCAGAGTATGAAACTGGCAACGAAGTAAAGGCTGCCTTTTCTTTTTCCTTTCTTGGAGCTCTCTCTTCTCTTTGGTTTTAAACTTTTCCTGTTGATGCTTGCGGTTGAGAGATCGTAAAGTTCTTTGGGGCATTGTAAGTACTCGTAGCATTTACCTCATTCTCCCTCTTCTTGTTGTATTTTCGAGAGCTATCCCCACTATCAATCCTGCCGCTCTTGATTGCTAATTTGAGGGACTCCCCAGTCCTGATCAAATTGGAAAAGGTTTGAGTTGTATTATTGATGAGGCGATCGAATAATGTTCCCTTCAGAGTATTCACGAATAATGACGTGATCTCGTGCTCAGGAAGTGGTGGCTGGATCTGAGTGACCACCTCTAGGCATATTGTCGCAGACTCTCATTAGACTTTTGCCCCATGTTTTCCAACATGATCCTACTGGGGGTCATATCTATCACATGTTTGTACTGCTCAATGAACGCCTTCAAAAAGTCTTTCTAGGTCTTGATGTTTACCTGGCTTAATTGGGTGTACCACCTGGTTGCTGCTCTAGTTAGACTATCCTGGAAATAATGGATTAAAAGCTTTTCATCCTTGACGTAGGCAGCCATCTTTTGGCAATTCATGGTCACATGCGCAGAAGGACATGTAGTTCCATCATACTTGTCAAACTCTAGAGTTTTGAATTTTGGTGGTAGAACAAGGTCAGATACCAGGCTCAGATCACTAGCCTCAATCCTCGGTTCATCTGTGGTTTGCAGTGCTCTAAATTTTTCTCCTATAAGGCGAAATCTTTACTCCCATTTCTTTTCCACTTTCGTTCTGATTTTGTCAACCAAATTCAGATCCGGTACCTCTTCTTCGTAGAATACCTTTGTATCAACGGGTTGATTTTCAGATGCCCCTGCCTGAAGACCAGCAGATATCCCAACATGGTCAATGTATACTCTTCTTGCCGAACTTGGTGTCTTTGGTTGAACCTTGCTGTGAGATGTGATACCTTCTGGCTCTTGGGCGACTTCGTCTCTAACCTTTTCCTTCCCAAGGCTTTTTTCTAGCAATGCTGTTAAGTCAGATACTACCATAGCTTGTGATTGAGAAATCTGCTCACTGAGGCTCTATTTGGCTTCATCGAAACAAGCTTCCAAATCCTTCTGCCCCTTTTCCAAATTGACTATTCTATCCTCTATTAGTTTGCTTTGGAACCGAGTAAAGTATGGACGTGAAATGGTTGCGGCTTATCTTTTAGTTTCACTGCCACAATATGTACACTATTAATATTTTTGCAAAGAAAGATGAATGCAAGTATAATGATGCAAATGCCATGATGCAATGGAAGAATGTATGCAAATAAAGGTATTGATTCTGCTGGTAATCACCCTTTTGAACTACTTTCATGAGAATTAAAGGGTAAAGATTACAAAAGGGTCCAGATCACAAAATAGTAAAGTAGAGTTCTACACATAAGCCCTAGCTCTATCTCCTAACTTCTCGATAGCCCTGAGTAGTTTGATAAACCTAGATGCTTCTTTCATGTCCGAGGTTATGAAAGGTCGAAGGGCTTCGGCTTCTGCAGCTAAATCTGTCACATGTCCTACAACTCATTGTATTTCCACCATCAGGGTCGTGTAATACTGGTCTTTGTCTTGAATCATCTAGGAGGCATCACAAAGTCTTCGCCGCCAATAATTGTCTCCACCTACTA
The DNA here is from genome assembly GCA_019671005.1 of Hibiscus mutabilis. NCBI lineage: Eukaryota > Viridiplantae > Streptophyta > Magnoliopsida > Malvales > Malvaceae > Hibiscus > Hibiscus mutabilis. Next base: position 19,843,194 of record CM033733.1, on the reverse strand, counting down.
CAGCTTCTTCAAGTACCCTAATTCTGCCCCTGTAATCCTGAACGGTTGCCTCGAGTGACTCAATCTGGGCTCGTAACATACCGATTTCACGCTCCCATTCTTTTAGTTCTATGAAACCATTCCTCCGATGATAGGTCTGAAAGGACTTGTCTAACTCTGTCAGTCTCCCTTCTAACTCGGCATTCTAATCTTGGCTCTAACTCAGGCTTTGAACGGTGTCGTTGTACAAGTTTTGCATCTCCAGTAGCCTATTCCTGCTCGCCATTGATTTCCTCTTCCAAACAGTAGTGTTCTCTCTTTCATAGATGATTGCTTGCCTTTGTCGATCTCTTGCCTAACTCTTTCTTTTTCTTGGTTAATGGTGTCCCTAGAAGATCGTTTTTCACTCTCGATGGCTATCTTGCAGCTTTTTAACTCATTCTCGATTGCTCGCTTGCCTTTGTCTTGTTCTTCTTCAACTGAAAACACATACCGTTCATTCTTTCCTTCTCCATGGTTAGGAACTGGCTTCGGCTGGAATTCTGCACCTTTGCTTGAAGCTGGAGAATATCTTTCTGATAAAGAGCATTCTTCTCACTCAAATATGCATTCAGCTTCTTCAGTTGCCTAATGGTCCCATCACGTTCATCAACTCTAAACTTGCCTTGTAGTGCTCATCCATATGCTGAGTCTGTAAAGCCTTCATCTTCTTCTTAACCTCCTCGAGTTCATTTCACAAAATGTCGGCCTCAGACGGTACTATCCTCATATGCTCCTCAAGTGACATGGTTGGTCCTTGGTCGGGTTCTGGGATCTTATCGTTAACCCTCAGGCGCCTCCAAAGATCGTAATTAGGGGTGGTCATGTACTCGGTATCTCCTTCTACCCTTATCCGATAACAGTGATCCCAAGCTCTCATGATGGGCTGAATCTTCTCCCTGAACTTGCCCTTGAAAAGAAACTCGCTTCGACTTAAACCGGCGGTGATTGGAACAAACTATCGCGATCCGAATTGTCAGGACACCAAATGCGGAGCACAAGCAATTCCACCGTATAGCCCTAACATCATCAGCCAGTCATAATCGCCACAGTTGTATAAGAAGTAACTAACCCTGCCGAGCCATGGAACTGTCCACACTATGTCTTCGTCTTGAATGTTACTAAAGATCCGGGTCCATTTCTTCCTGTTCCAGTCTTCTCGCAATTCCTTCGCTAAGTACTCCCGCAATGGTGAAAAATCTTGGAATGATATTCCCGGTAAAACCCTCGTTGGTGTCTTCCACATATGGCTCTGAATCCAAACCTGTAGCAACTGTGCAGAGCCCCTGAAACGTCCCTCTTCATGCTTTCGGCTTGCATTCAAAGAGATGAAAGTTTAGGTCAAGATTTCTGGTACTGGATTCGCCTTCCACTTCATACGCTCAAACAGGTCTAGGATGGCTACATCAATGTTTCCAAGGACCCTTGGAACGATGACCAAACCATATATCCCTAAGGCGAATAGGTTCATCTTCTTTACCTCATATGGGTGCGCTGGTATGATGTCTCGGGTACTCTCCCAAGCAAAGGCTAGGCTGTCTCCTGAATTTTGAATCAGGCCGTTAACCCAATCGCCACTCATCCCGTCAAAGATCTTGAGCTTCGAAGAATAATTCTGGTTCCTTGGTGGCATAGCATATATCCAATCTTTCTGGACGTTCTTCTGATTAAGTAGGGCCGTGTATTCCTCCACCGTAGGCATCATATCTTTCCCGTTGAAAGCGAAGCAGCAAAAAGCAGGATTCTAGAATTGGAAGGAGGCTCGGAGTAAAGGCTGGTTGACTCGAACATATATCAACTGTGCTATGTCATCGTAACTATCACAAAATAGGTCTTGTAGCCTTCGATCCCATCCTTTCCAAATCCTTTTAAGCTTCCATAGGTCATTCTATTGGAGGCTAGGTATAACCTGACACGATGCGCTCATTCGACAAACTATTATCTTGAGTCCTCTGATTGAATGTCTGACGGCTGAGTTGAGTTCGTCCTTCTTAAGATACCTTTTTTCCATGATGAAAGATTTTCTGATCGGGCAAACCACTTGATCCAGTACCTTTATATAATGCAAATGCAATGATATATGCAAAAGAGGCAAAACAAAAAAGAAAACGAGTCAGAACCAGATAAAATAAATAAATACATAAATAAAAGGCAAATTAAATAAGGTAAACAAACACAACAACCCTATTTACATTTTGTCTAAAACACCTAGGTTATCCACGTGGCTCTAACAGGGTGGGTTTCTATATGTTCTCTACATGCAGTGTTGGTGCTATGAGGTACCCGAATTGTCCTTGTTGTCCCCTACTAAGAGTAGCAAGGCCCCCGATCATCACCTATTATAGGCTCCTTTCAACCGGGTTCAATTCAGAGGGACCCATTCGCTTATGCCCCTACGAAAGAACAATATCCTTACGAAAGTATAAGGTACTCGAGCCCCAAAGGTACTTTGCTAGGCCCATACGGAGGAACGATATCCTCACGAAAGCACTAGCGTTTTCCCCCCACTTAAAAAGGACAGGTTTATATGTCAAATTTTAAATGCGTTAAAATAAACGCGCAATTATAACCGAATGTTAATTTAATAGTCACTTTAATCCGGAACTTCCGATATTCATAAAGCGGTAATTATTTAAAAAGCTTGACTATCATTTGTTTTTGAAAAACAAAAAAGTAGAACTATCCCCGGCGGAGTTGCCATCTGTAGCAGTCTCTTTTCTTCGAGATGTTTCGCTAAAAACTGGTTTTAAGGGTATTTGGGGTCATTCGGATATTGAAAAATGTCTTTCGTTGGGGTTCTATAAAAACCGTGTTTTATTTTAAAAATGGAGTCGCCACCGGCCACTAAGGTAGGCCGGACACCATAAAACCAGAGATTTGAAAACTGTTGGACTCGGAAGTCGGTTACGGATGGGGAAGGATTAGCATCCCTACACCGCCCAAAATTGGTACTTTAATAATGACCGCTTTAATAATATCAAACTTTCTGGATTAAAGTGACGATTAAATTAAAATTCGGTTATAAGTGTGAGTATATTTTAAGGGCCCCGTCATTCGAGAGTAAACCGATCAAGCACCATCACTGCGCTTGATACTGGCCACGTTTACGCTCGAATAAAAGGGGCACCGCGTTGACAAAAATAAATCTGTTATGCAATCTTAGAAAACAAATTATAAAACATATATACGAACATGGTACGACACTAATAAAACATTTAAATATAAATAAAACATTGAACCAAAGAAATAAACATAATAATTTTACACAAAGCAAAACGAGCATAGAAAAAAGTTTAATTAACTATCGTGCTTCAAAATCAACTTATCACATAAATGACATATTAAAAAACAAACAATGCATGGCATATATATAACATGGTACTAAACTAATAAATCAAAGCAACGTGGTAACATAAAACTTAATTATTAGCATATGACACAACTTGCTCACATAACATAACGACATGATATTAAAGTTAATGTACAAAACTACCACATCGATATGCAATTTAGGGCATAAAAAACGTAATACTAACAAGACTAAATATGCCATAGATTAACATGTGACATAGCATACAAAACAAACAAGCAAGAGAAGCATGCTAATATACGAACATGATATACAAATTAAATTAAAACATAACACGTAGAATAGACATGTATATGATATGAACAAATGAATTAAAACTCAAAAACGTGATACAACATACCTAAAACATAAATAGACATGATATAAATGAAACATGTATAAATATGATGAGCAACATAAGCATGCTAAAAAATGATTAAATAAAAAACAAAAGACATAAATTTTTAAAGCATCAAAGGGATTAAAATGGAATAAAAACAGAATCTGGAAACAAAAATTAAATAAACAAAAGACAAATTTGATGGCTTAATTAAAAACTGAAACAAACTGGAAAGGACCTATTGTTTAATATAACCAATGGGCAAGCTCAAAGTGAAAAATTCAAAGACGCATAGTGTCTTAGTGGGTAATTCTACCATTTAAAATATGAATTCGGTTAATTTAGGGGCTAAATTGAGAGATTTTAAAAAGAGAGGGGGATTGGGCTTGTAATTAACCCAAGAGGCAGGCTCGGTTTGAAAAAAATAGAAATGCGGGGGTCCTTATGAAGTGATTGGACCAAATATTTTTTGATTATTTACTATATATCCTAATAACCAGCCCCCAAATCCTCTCTTTTCACTTTTTAAAACCTTAAAAACGCTCTCCCACTCTCTTTATTTCAAGAACTTTAAACCCCAAAAAACACCACAAGCCACCGCACTCGGCCAGTCTCAGGCGAGGCTCGGCCAAAAGATCGCCTCAAACCGTCCTGGACCACAGCTACTTGACAACCAAAACCCTTTTCCTAAAAACAACAACCCTCCTATTTTGAGACCACAAAACCCAGATCTCTATTGTTTCGAAACGAAAAAAGGAAAATACCCCTTTAGTGGCTCACCTTTGAGAGCTTATTGCCGACAAGGAAGGATTTTTTTTTGCCCTCAGGTAAACTCTACTTTTTTATTTACTTATTTTTTAACATGCATGCATGAGAGAAAAAGAAGAAGGAATAGATTACCCCGAATTTTTTTTTGATTTTTTGTATTTTTCGAATACTGGGAACTGATCTCAATATTTGTTGTTCTCAGTTTTATACATATAACCGTTCTCCTTTTGTTTTGGTAGATAGGAAAAAATAAAATACATATTTTGCAGATTTGGTTACTGACAAATCTCTATTTTTTCTTTTGATTTCGGCACATCCCTGAGCGGTGGTTGGAGTTAGTGAAGGAAGCATGGTGGAGGCGTTCTCTGGCAGACTTGTTCTCGGCCGTTGGATTAGATTTGATCTAACGGCTGAGGTTGCATGAAGAACGGATGGCTTAGGTGCAATCTGGAGAGGGTGAGACTGCACGAGATGATGCCACGTGGTGTTTGGGAAACTGAGGAGCCTCACACGTGGGGAGCTGGACGGCTCGAGCGTGTACCACATGCGGCAGCTAGACGGATGTCTTCTTTCAATCATGGTCGTTGGATCAAGGGTTGATCCAACGGCTCTGGATCGACTGCACATAGAAATAGAAACAATTAGGGTTAGGGTTAGGTTTAGGTCAGGCCGAAAATGGGCCATGTAATATGTATTTTGGATCTATAATAATATGGAATTGGACTGTTAATAATAATTTTTGGTTTTTTAATATATTATCTGCTTATAATAATAATAATAATAATAGTAGTAGTGATACGTATATACACATACACACACATATACACATGCATACATATATATTCGCATATGTTTAAAGACATAACGTGCGGACATATATATTTGTTCACACATATCGTACATATACAAACAAATGCCTACATAAAATATAAACATATACATATACCATGATAAATGCTAATACGTACGCATACACAATACATATGCTATACATGCCTTTGCACTCACCACACACATATATTAATAACATATACACATATATATGTAAACATGCACCAATGACATCAATTAATTATTACACTAATATATTAATATGATATTATGGACCAGATAAAAATGAGTGATTACAGGGTCCTGTGGCATATCGGTTGAGGTTGCCTCCCGAGCTGGAGAAAATTCATAATGTGTTCCATGTTTCAATGTTGAGGAGATATCGGTCAGATCCATCGCATATCATGCCGGTGGAGGATGTGGAGTTGAGGACGAATCTAACCTTTGATGAGGAACCCGTAGAGATCCTCGATACCAGTAAGAAAGTTCTGCGTGGTAAGACGATAGAGCTCGTGAAAGTCTTGTAGCTGCACCGAGGTGTTGAGGAAGCTACTTGGGAAAACAAGAGGGATATGAATGAGTAATTTCCGCATCTATTTCCTCCAGGTAATTTCGTGGACGAAATTCTTTAAGTGGGGGACAATTGTTACACCCTGGTTTTGGGCTTAGCGGTTTATTAGACGGTTCGGTGGACCGGGTTAGAGATTCGAGTTGGATTTGGGACCGTATATTTTTTTGGTAAGATAAAAATATGGAAAATAGTTAAAAATCATATTTTAATATATAATGATTTTTGGTGGAATCAATTTTAGGAAAAGGAATTTGGAAATATGACATTTTGGGTTACTGACCAAAATGTGATTTTTGAAAACTATTTTAAAGTGACTAAAATCAAAAGGGTCAAATCCTTAGAATCCTTAAAGGAGCTAATCTACCAAGTGTTTGCTGGTGGTTTCTCTCTTCAATTAAAATATTTTAAACATGTGTTTTAAAAGGGTGTTAATAAGGATTAAATATATAAAGTTAGTTATTAGCTTTTAAAAGAAATTCATGTAACTTTTTCCTAAACCTTTTCTCTCAACTTCTTTTCTTCAAAACACTTAGAATTTTATCAAAATCCAGAGGTAAAGAACTCATTTCACTCAGATTATTGATTTTAATTTGTTCCTTTAACTTTGTTTTGCAAAATCTCATTGAAATCTTGTATTTTCTTAGCTTTTAACAAGCCAATTGATGGAGAAATTACATAACAGGGGTAAGGTCTTTGATCTCCTCTGTTAAATGGTTCTTTATTGATATTCCCAAGTATTTGATCCTTGATTTATAAGTTGTAATGTGGCTTTAATGTTTTATCCATGTTTAATTGAGTTATGTTGGAAATTTTGATGAAACATAGTGATTTTTGAAGTGGGTTTGATTTCACGTAATTGAGATAGATTTAATATATGTTTTGGTTGTATTTTGATGTTGATAAGTTGTTTTTATCAATAGAATCTAGAAACTCTTGAATCTCTAATTAGTTAGGTTGTTAGTTTTGAGTTATTGTGGTGATAATCGAGTTTAATCATTGTTGGAGGTAAAATGATGTTAGGAAAGGGTTTTTGGATGTTGTTAGGTGTTGATTGATGGCTTGAATTGTTGTTTTATGGCAGGGTTAAGTTTCGAAAATGCTTGAATTGTGTGGGCAACTTGGGAGTTGCGGTTAGGCAATGGATTGAATGCATTTATCCTCTAGTTTTATGTGTTTAAAACAAGGGATAATCAAGGCGACGAAGCTTGACATTGTTTGGTTGCTTGCCGAGAGCTTGTTTCGTGTTGGCAAACAAGGTGAAGCGCATCGGTGAGTGGAAACTGGTTTTAGATGCTTTACAAAGGTTTGTAAAGGTTGTTGAGAATTTAGGGTAAGTGTGAGATACTTACCTAAGCTCGGAAGTAAGTTTCCCTTATTTTGCTCTTGAATATCGGCTTGGATATGAGCATGTTATTTGCATGTTATGGTAATAAACATGGTATGATTTACTTACTGGAAATGCATGATTTTGAGTACATATGCAGGGGATTGAAAGTATAATAAATGCTATTGAACATTGGTTTTCATTCCGGTTGGGAATGGTATTATTGTATTGGCAATGAGTTTAGCATATGTGGTGTTTTGTGAAATGCATTGTAAAACAGTGAGTAAATGGTTTTGTAAATGATATATTGGCTATGTGACATGGTGAAAACAATCGGATATAGTTGGCGTGCCGTAGGATTAAAAGTGCACTATAAAATATGAACAAAATCGATCGTGGCCATGGGTCCTTGAGGTATGGCGGTTTAACAAGGCCACTCGGACTATTGGGACCTCATTTGGGGTATGCGGTTTAACTAGGCAACCCGAATTGATGGTGATCTTGCGGTTTAACTAGGGAAGGTCAGTACTCTTGCAGTTTAACTAGGAAAGGGTGAAACTTCACGGTTTAACTAGGCGAGGGTGTCAAACCTTGCGATTTAACTAGGCAAGGTTTGGGATATCATGCGGTTTAACTAGGCATGGTATGAGAGATTCGTGTATCCGATGTGTATAGGATAGAGGTAGTCTATCAGGGTCACTATAAATGCAATATATGAGAAAGATCATGCGTTAAATCTTGTATCAAAATGCTTTGGAACTTGAGCATGGTTTGATTAAAATGCCTTGGGATTTTAGCATGAAATGTTTATGATGTTATAAGAATATCATTATGTTTTGATTCGGTTGGAATCATGAGAAAATACTTTGGTAGAAGCATGTTTTGGGAAAAGCAAGCATGTGTTTTTAAATGAATTTAAATACATCATTGTTTATGAGCATCCTCACTAAGCATGTGTGCTTACGCTCTCTTTTTCCTAATAATGCAGAGCATTAAAGTTTGGGGCAGCAAGGCAAGGTTTGCAAGGATCCAAAAGACAAACTACTTTTGAGTGTGAACTTGTTTATGTTTTCGGTTAATAAGGCAATGTGTTCGCCAAGGTTTTTGGGAGTTGTAATTTTGTTTTCTTATAGATTTTGAGTATGTTCTATGCTGTTTTTTGAGGATGGTTGAAGTTGCTAAGCTAGATGTTAATACTTGTTTGTAGTTGTGGATGAATGGTGGCTTAGGTATGCCTCTAGAGCTTTCTTGATGTTCGCTTTGTTGCGAAGGTTTGAGCGAGTTTTGTATGTTATGTTAGGTGTGTTGGAATGTTGCTTATGCTGAGAATGGCTTAATCCTGCATTTTGGTATGTTTGGCAAAGTGGTATATGGAGCATGCCTCTAAAGTGGTTCTTTGAAAGCATGATGTTGTTATGGTTCCCTAATCTTGATATAAATGATAGATTATGTATATTGTAGTGTTGATATGCTTGTTTGAAAGTTGATAGTCTAGAATTGGGTGAAAAACCAGCTAATCTTGACATTACAGGCCTAGGCGTATCGATACGCGAGGGACTGTGTCGGTATAGCTAGGCAATTAAGGCCGAGGTGTTTCAGTACAGGCATAGGTGTTTCAGTATAGGCAGAGGTGTTTCGGTACAGACAGGCAATCAAAGCCAGAGCGTATCGATACAGGCAAGGGCATTTCGGTACGCCTTGAGGTCACTAGAATTTTTCTTTTTAGAGATGAGCTCGTGTACCGAAACACCAATAGACCGTATCGGTACGGTATGAAATGGTTTTAAACAGTATTTTAAATTTGAGGAGCGTACCGGTACAGGCCTCACAGTATCAAAATGATGAGTTCACAATCGTATCGATACAGATGTCGTTAATTTTGTTAATGTTATGGAAGGCTAGTTCTGTTTTCTTTCGTTTTAGTCCCTGAATCTTGCCTTGATAATTATTTAAGCATGGATGATCGTTTGAGGCTAAAATTTGACATATAACCATGGAATGAACCTAATTTAAGGCTGGTAACTTAAAAAGTGGAAAAGTCCCTCCAAATGGTTGAATTTATATTTTGGTCTCTAAATTGTGTCGTGGCCAATTGGATATCGTTACGATGCCCGATTGAGCTGAGTTCTCACCTTTGAAGTGTATGATCATGTAGGAAAGCATTAACGCATCTAGATAAGATAAAGGAAAAATGTGCGTGTTTTAGGTTTAATCTTTCGGTTTACTTCGGTAAACCTAATGTAGCTTACTCAGTTCGGTCTTGCGACTAGGCCAGGTTGAGGGGGTTACACTTACCCTTATGCCCGAACCGCATCACCTCTTTCCACAGTAACACCTTCAAAAACACACGATCGCTCACCGCATATTCAATTTCCCTACGCTTTAAATTTGGATAAGATTTTTGCCGATCCGCAGCCACTTTCAAGCGTTCACACACAAGCCTAACTTTCTCATCCGTTTCTTTCAAAACACGAGGCAACGAAGCATGCTTTTCCCCTACCTCGGCTCAACACAAGGGCGTACGACACCTCTAGCCATACAATGCCTCAAATAGTGCCATCTGTATACTTGCTCGATAGATGTTATTATAAGCAAATTCCACCAACGGCAAGTGCTTATCCCAGGTTCCTTGAAACTCAATAATACAACACCCTAGCATATCCTTCAAAACCTGGATAACACGCTCAGACTGCCCATTTGTCTGAGGATGATACGCGGTACTGAAACTCAACCTCAAACCCAAAGCCTGATGTAAACATTTCCAAAACCTTGATGTGAACCTCGGATCTATATCTGAAACGATCGACTTTGGTATCCCGTGCAAATGCACAATCTCAAAGATAAACAAATCCGCCAGCTTGTCCAAGGTGTACGTCGTATGCACACTTCGTAAATCGATCGACAATCACCCAAATGGAATCCTTTTTAGCTGGTGTCAACGACAACCCTGATACGAAATCCATGGTGATTCTCTCCCATTTCCACTCCAAAATTCTTAACGGTTGCAACAATTCAGAGGGAAACTGATGTTCTGCTTTAACCCGCTGACTCACCATACACTTGGACACAAACTCTGCCACATCCTTCTTCAAACCAACCCAATAGTACCTTTCCTTCAAATCACGATACATTTTGGTACTACCAGGATGCATAGCAAAAGGACTAGAATGTGCTTCCGCCAAAATAGTATGCCTGAGCTTTGGGACTTTCGGCACCACTATTTGACCCTTAAAGCACAAAACTCTATCATCATCAAAATGGAAATCCATCAGATTACCATATGCTATGTCCTTAACATGAGGAACCAAAGAATCATCATATGGTTGCTTAGCCTTAATCAACTGTGACAATGTAGGCTTAACTTGCAATTCAGCCAATAATTCACCTTCCCGCGTCACACTCAACCTTGCAAGCATTGCCCTAAGCTCAACCGCCACCCTATGACTCAACGCATCCACCACCACATTGGCTTTTCTAGGATGATACTCAATTGTCAAGTCGTAATCCTCAAGCAACTCCAACCACCTTCGTTGCCTAAGGTTTAAATCTTTTTGAGACATTAAATACTTCTAACTCTTATGATCTGTATAGACCACACACTTCTCTCCATACAAATAGTGTCGCCAAATCTTCAAGGCAAGCACCACCGCCTGAGTTGGGATCGGGTTATCTTATGATAAGGATTTGGTAGAGATCCTTGGTACCAACAGTAAGGTTTTACGTGGCAAAATGGTTGAGCTTGTTAGGTGTTATGGAGACACCGCAATGTTAAGAAAGACACTTGAGAACGCAAGTCAAGTTTGTTGGAGCAATTTTTGCTTTGTTTCCTCTGTGTAAATTTTGGGGATGAAATTTCTTAAGTGGGGGAGAGTTGTAATGCCCCAGATTTAGGCCTAGCGATTTTGAGGCTTATTAGACGGTCCGGTGGACCGAGTTAGAGAGTCGAGTCAGATTCGGGATCGTATATTTTTCGGTAAGATAAAAATATGGAAAATGGTTAAAAATCATCTTTTAATATATTATTAATATTGGTGAAATCAATTTTGGAAAATGAGATTTGGAAGTGTGACATTTTGGCTAGTGACCAAAATGCAATTTTTTAAAACTATTTTTAAAGGTGACTAAAATGAAAAGGATCAAATTCTTAGAATCCTTAAGGAGCTATTTTACCAAGTTTTTACTGGTGATTTCTCCCTTAAATTAAATCATTTTAACATGTGTTTTAAAGGATAATAAAAAGAGATTTTTGGTTATTAAAAGTTACTTATCACTTTAAAGAAAATTTACGTAACTTTTCTCTAAACTTTTCTCTCCACTTCTTTTCTGCCAAACACTCAAGTTTTCATCAAAAACCAATGGTGAGAGATCGTTTTACTCAGATTATTGATTTGTAATTTATCCTTTGACTTTGTTCTACAAAACCTCATTAAAATCTTGTGTTTTCTTAGCTTTAAACAAGCCAATTGAGGGAGAAATCACACAATAGGGGTAAGGTATGTGATATCCTCTACTGAATGGTTCTTTTTTGATATTCCCAAGTGTTTGATCCTTCATTTATGGTTTATAATCTGATTTTGTTTTTTTATATTGAATTCATTGATTTAATTGGGTAAATTTGATGAAGTAGTGAAAGATCCGTATTGGATATGTTTTCTAGTATTGAAGATTGATTTTAATCATATTTTGGATGTATTATAATGTTGTTAAGTTGATTTTAACAATGGAATCCTGAAACTCTTGAATCTCTAATTGTTTAGGTTGTTAGAATTTTTTTTGTGGAGTTGTGGTGGTTGTTTAGTTGCTGGAAGTGTTTGGATGTTTTGATCTTGTTTTTAAGTGTTGATTGATGATTTTTAAGGAGTTTAATTGTTAGATTATGGTTGGGTTGTGTTTGGAAAGGATTAGATGATGTTTTCGGTTGTTGTGGTTGGGTAATTGTGAAAGAAATGTGAGAATCTGTGAAGGATTGATGTTGCAGTGTTTTGAATGCATTGAGATGCATTAATCCTCTGTTGTATTGTGGTTAAAATAGGGGAGTGATAAGTGTTCAAAAGTACTATTTTTATTACCCTTTTTACTCATATTATTGTTAGACTTAAGCTCATAATAGTTGCATAATTAGTCATTCATGCATTAATTCATGTTTCTTTCCACCGTTGAGCTTGATTACATAACTTGGTGATTTTTGTGGAAAAAGATGCTGCTTTGGTGTGTTTTTGTGTGTGTATGTGCAGGATCACTTGCCAAAGCAATGTTGAGCTAGTTGCCAGGGTAATGCATGAAGGAGACGCCGAGCCAGTTGCCATGGCATTTGTCGACAAAGAAAAAAAATACAATAGGGATGTCGAAATTAATGACTTTACAAGCCCAAGATGACATGGAGCAAGGCCCAAGCCCAAAGGAATTTGATTGCCATGCAGAGATTAAAGAAGAATTAAATTCCAAGAAGATAGGAGAAGTTCTAATAGGAATAAAATTATAATAAAGAATTATATTCTTTAAAGATAATTTAATTCCAACTCAAACTCCTCCTCAAAGAAGGACTTTGGCCTAGCCCTATAAATAGCAAGGAGATTTCGACAATCCAAAAGGAGAGAGCAAGGGGAAATTTCGACAAGAGAGCATTAGGGAATTTCGACTTCTTCTTCTTCTTTGCTTCTATTAGATTCATGGTTTGGGGATTATTCTTTGTATATCTTTTGAACCCAACCATGAACTAACTTGATCGGCTATGGTTATTGTGTTTTGTGGTTGTGAGAAACTATTGGTTTTTGTTTAGGTAATAAGAGTTTGTACTTTTCTATTTCAAGGTTTATTCATTCTTGATTCTTATTATTGTTTATGCAGTGAATTGGGAGAGGATCTCGTGATTTCATCCATTTATCTAATATCGGGAGAGTTAGATTCAAGAAACGAATGAATATAATCTTTATTCAATCCAATGATGGTGAAGATTAATCCGGCTTAGGAATAAGTTAAGGATTTCAACGGCTAAGAGGAGTGCAAGATTGGTTGTTGTTCACCCTTGATTCACGCAGGATGTATTATCAAGGCATGCACAAGTAGCTAGAGTTTCGACTTAGGGATAAGAAGAAACCATTGAAGAACGCTCCGCCGAACCTTGAAGTTGCTGCCCGGTCGCCCAACTAGTTGCCCAACTAGTCGCCCGTGCAACCATCAATTAGTTGCCAAGGCAACCCCGTTGTGCAAGTCGCCACGGCAACTGAGTTGCCCGTGCACTCTTTTACCAAGACAATCCAATCGGCTATCACACCTCAACTCACGATAACCTAGCCTATCTCTCTCAATCGATCTCATCTTTTCTTTTACTTTATTGCTTTCTAGTTTAGTTATTAGTTAAACTCCTTTAATCCTTTAATTGTGTTTTTACTTTTCACAATCACAAGAATTTAAGCAAAAAAGTGGCCCAAACCAATCCTCGTGGAGACGATACTCGATACTCATATCACTTTATTACTTGCGACGTGTATACTTGCACAATTGCGTAGCACTTATCACACGCAACAAGTTTTTGGCGCCGTTGCCGGGGATTGGCAATTGGTGTTAGTTGTTTTTGTTATTGCATTTTTTCTCTTAGTTTTACTAACTTTTCTTTTTGTTTGTTTTATCAAAAAAAAAAAAAATTAGGTGCGCTACAAGTTAAGGAACATCAACATGTCGGGAAATAAAAGCCAATCTATTCGAGAGATGATGTTGGAAGATATGAATCAATCCAATCAAGAGTTCCTTGCACCCTTTGATGATTACCTATACCAACCGAGAAAAGCCCAAAGAACTTATACCGTGGAAAAATCTTGTGCTATGTGTGGAGAACATCATGTGTTTGAAAATTGCCCTCACATTTTCGGTGCATATAACTACATGGAGGACCATAGAGGGAACCAAAGAGCAAAATTCTTCATGGTATGGTCAAAAAGCTCAAAATTTTTTTTACCATAACAATTTTGCCGCAAAGAATGATAACGCCATGGCAATGTAGTCCTTTTCAAGAGCATTCCAATTCCTTGGAGGAAACATTACTAACTTCCTTGGCTAGACTTGACGGATCAATTGAAGAGATTCGAGAACTATCAAAATCTATGGATACGAGGATAGCTCAGTGGGATGCAACCTTAGGGGATTTAGAAGATCAATTGGGGAGATCCACATATGTCATGGATAACATGCACCAACAATTCATTCCTAGGGATACTGACGTCCCAAGGCAAGAGGATAAGGAGCAATACAAAGAAATCTCTCCGATGTGTGAGGAACAACTAGAACCTCAAAGTCAAGAGGATGCCAATGAGAGAGACTGCCCAACACATGATGAGCTTGAACAACAAATTGCCTCGGCAATGATTGAGGAGCCTAAACAGAGCAATGCCGCGACAACACTCGGTGAAGCTGAGAACAACAATACTACAGCAAATTCTGAGGAACCTGATGCCCAGAAGATTACAACGTTGATGTTGAAGCAGGAATCTGTAGATTGCTCTCATCTACGATTGCCACGACAATTACACGACCACATGCAAGATCAACGAGATGATAATACTTTGCCAATGGAATATGAGCAGGTAATAGTTGAACCTTTTGAATTCTTTAAAAACTCACCTCGTCCATTGCAGGTATGTATTGAGGAATCGAGGTTGGTAGATTTGAAGCCATCGAAATCTCTACTGATGGAGATGTTTGAGAGGCCAAAAGAAAAAGGTGTTTGGATTCATAAAGCTCTTCAGAAAATTGATTCTTCCCTTGACTTAAAGCAAAATTTGACAACTGATTGCCACGGCAATTGGCTTGAGCAAAGAATTGCCACGACAACAAAGGCTACATCCAACCATGATAGAAGTCGACAAGAATGAGGTAATTGAATGGTTGAGAATGGATATAATTTTTCCTATTAATATATTTGTGCTTTCGGGAATAGTAGCAAGGTGGAGAGTATACATGGACTACAAACAAAACAAAGAAGAAAGACACCTCCACCATGGTAACGCAAAGGCAGTAGTGGCAAGCACATTGGCCAAACTCTTTTTGGGAAATATTATCACCCGATGGAGGGTGCGGATGGACTATAAGAAGTATCGAAACGGCAACTTTCAACACCGCAAAGAACTCCCGATACGCACGCCTCGGCAACCATGGACGCGCACGCCTCGGCAACCCCGACGCCTCGGCAACCATGGATGTGCATGCCTCGGCAACCCTCGGCGCTTCGGCAACTACTTGATACATTTATTTTTATTTTTATTTTTTGAACTATTTTGTTCTATTATTTTTGGTTATTTTTTCTTTATTTTTAGGATATATTTTATTTTTCTTCATTATCTTTAGTTTCCAGGTTTTCTTTTCCACAACAAGACTCACAACCACCATGCTAAGGAAATTCACTACCGACTACTTGCCACAGCAACCACAACAGAAACTGGCGATGCCCAGGCAACAACTATGGCTTCGGGAACTACTGATACCCATGCAAGTGAACCTGCATCGGCAAACATGGATCAAATCAAAGCAATGCTATTCACACGGCACCAACATTCAACCACCGACTGAAAAATGAATCAAGCAAACGGCGCGAAGGAAACTCATCACTCGAGGTGACGACCTCTCTGACTAACTCATTTCATTTAGTTTCTTTTAAATTTTGTTTCACTTTTACGTGCATTGAGGACAATGCTTCTCTCGAGTTTGGGGGGTGTTGGTTTCTAGTTAGTTTCATGTTTAGTTGCATTCATCTTTAGCAATCACATATAGGTTGCATATGTTACTTGCCATGCCTTTAATTGGATTTAATTGCTTAAGACTTGCTGAATATCCAATGATGAATTTTTGCCACTGCACTTAATTGAAATAACCTTTAATTTTAGGATTGCATGAAAAGAACTTAGAATTTTACTATGATGCTGAATTTTTTTTAAACGGTTGTGGCTTGTTGATTGAAAGAAACTTAGTGAACTTAGGTTGCTTAAAATTTGGGTAAATTTAAAATTGAAAATTAAAAGTTAATTTCTTGCTAGAGGTGCCCAAAAACTGCTCTAGTAGTAAATGAACTTTCTTGCTAGAGGTGCCCAAACTGGCTCTAGTAGTTAATGCACATTAAAGAATCGCTAGAGGTACCCAAATTGGCTCTAGTCGACTAAAATAAAATGAGAAATTGCTTACTTTGCTAGAGGTGCCCAAATTGGCTCTAGTAAAAATAAAAAAAATGCCTCGGTACTTAAATTAATAAAAGCCTGTAGATCACATAGAATCTTGAAAATCAACTTGTTCACAACTACGCACACACATTGTCACGAGCACTATAGTTTGGTTCCGGGTAATTTTTGTGCTATCCAAAAAATTAAAAGGTGATCATACTTTGTGACACGGTTCCGAGGTTTGAATTCAAGTTTGAAGCATGTCTTTGATGATTAAAGTCTTGGCAGGTAATTGTTAGTTTGCATTGCTTGAGGACAAGCAATAGTTCGAGTTTGGGGGCGTGATAAGTGTTCAAAAGTACTATTTTTATTACCCTTTTTACTCATATTATTGTTAGACTTAAGCTCATATTAGTTGCATAATTAGTTATTCATGCATTAATTCATGTTTCTTTCCACTGTTGAGCTTGATTACATAACTTGGTGATTTTTGTGGAAAAAGATGTTGTTTTGGTGTGTTTTTGTGTGTGTATGTGCAGGATCACTTGCCAAAGCAATGCCGAGCTAGTTGCCTGGGCAATGCATGAAGGATATGCCGAGCTAGTTGCCAGGGCAATGCATGAAGGAGACGCCGAGCCAGTTGCCATGGCAATTGTCGACAAAGAGAAGATGCAATAGGGATGTCGAAATTGATGACTAGACAAGCCCAAGATGACGTGAAGCAAAGCCCAAACCCAAAGGAATTCGATTTCCATGCAGAGATTAAAGAAGAATTAAATTCCAAGAAGATAGGAGAAGTTCTAGTAGGAATACAATTATAATAAAGAATTATATTCTTTAAAGATAATTTAATTCCAACTCAAACTCCTCCTCAAAGAAGGACTTTGGCCTAGCCCTATAAATAGCAAGGAGATTTCGACAATCCAAAGAGAGAGCAAGGGGGAAATTTCGACAAGAGAGCATTAGGGGAATTTCGACTTCTTCTTCTTCTTTGCTTCTATTAGATTCATGGTTTGGGGATTATTCTTTGTATATCTTTTGAACCCAACCATGAACTAACTTGATCGGCTATGGTTATTGTGTTTTGTGGTTGTGAGAAACTATTGGTTTTTGTTTAGGTAATAAGAGTTTGTACTTTTCTATTTCAAGGTTTATTCATTCTTGATTCTTATTATTGTTTATGAGTGAATTGGGAGAGGATCTCGTGATTTCATCCATTTATCTAATATCGGAGAGTTAGATTCAAGAAACGAATGAATATGATCTTTATTCAATCCAATGATGGTGAAGATTAATCCGGCTTAGGAATAAGTTAAGGATTTCAACGGCTAAGAGGAGTGCAAGATTGGTTGTTGTTCACCCTTGATTCACGCAGGATGTATTATCAAGGCATGCACAAGTAGCTAGAGTTTCGACTTAGGGATAAGAAGAAACCATTGAAGAACGCTCCGCCGAACCTTGAAGTTGCTGCCCGATCGCCCAAGTAGTTGCCCAACTAGTCGCCCAGCAACCATCAATTAGTTGCCAAGGCAACCCGTTGTGCAAGTCGCCACGGCAACCGAGTTGCCCGTGCACTCTTTTACCAAGACAATCCAATCGGCTATCACACCTCAACTCACGATAACCTAGCCTATCTCTCTCAATCGATCTCATCTTTTCTTTTACTTTATTGCTTTCTAGTTTAGTTATTAGTTAAACTCCTTTAATCCTTTAATTGTGTTTTTACTTTTCACAAAGTCAAGAACTTAAGCAAAGTGGCCCAAACCAATCCCTGTGGAGACGATACTCGATACTCATATCACTTTATTACTTGCGACGTGTATACTTGCACAATTGCGTAGCACTTATCACACGCAACAAGTTTTTGATTTAATTCATTTCATTTAGTTTCTTTTAAATTTTGTTTCACTCTTACATGCATTGAGGACAATGCTTCTCTCGAGTTTGGGGGGGGGGGTGTTGGTTTCTAGTTAGTTTCATGTTTAGTTGCATTCATCTTTAGCAATCACATATAGGTTGCATATGTTACTTGCCATGCCTTTAATTTGATTTAATTGCTTAAGACTTGTTGAATATCCAATGATGAATTTTTGCCACTGTACTTAATTGAAATAACCTTTAATTTTAGGATTGCATGAAAAGAACTTAGAGTTTTACTATGATGCTGAATTTTTTTTACACGGTTGTGGGTTGTTGATTCAAAGAAACTTAGTGAACTTAGGTTGCTTAAAATTTGGGTAAATTTAAAATTGAAAATTAAAAGTTAATTTCTTGCTAGAGGTGCCCAAAACTGCTCTAGTAGTAAATACACTTTCTTGCTAGAGGTGCCCAAACTGCTCTAGTAGTTAATGCACATTAAAGAATCGCTAGAGGTGCCCAAATTGGCTCTAGTCGACTAAAATAAAATGAGAAATAGCTTACTTTGCTAGAGGTGCCCAAAATTGGCTCTAGTGAAAATAAAAAAATGCCCCGATAATTAAATTGATAAAAGCCTATTGTTCATATAGAATCTTGAAAATCAACTTGTACACAACTACGCACACACATTGTCACGAGCATTATAGTTTGGTTCCGGGTAAGTTTTTGTGCTATCCGAAAAATTAAAAGGTGATCATACTTTGTGCCACGGTTCCGAGGTTTGAATTCAAGTTTGAAGCATGTCTTTGATGATTAAAGTCTTGGCAGGTAATTGTTAGTTTGCATTGCTTGAGGACAAGCAATAGTTCGAGTTTGGGGCGTGATAAGTGTTCAAAAGTACTATTTTTATTACCCTTTTACTCATATTATTGTTAGACTTAAGCTCATATTAGTTGCATAATTAGTTATTCATGCATTAATTCATGTTTCTTTCCACCGTTGAGCTTGATTACATAACTTGGTGATTTTTGTGAAAAAGATGCTGCTTTGGTGTGTTTTTGTGTGTGTATGTGCAGGATCACTTGCCAAAGCAATGTTGAGCTAGTTGCCGGGTAATGCATGAAGGAGACGCTGAGCCAGTTGCCATGGCATTTGTCGACAAAGAAAAAAATGCAATAGGGATGTCGAAATTAATGACTTTACAAGCCCAAGATGACATGGAGCAAGGCCCAAGCCCAAAGGAATTTGATTGCCATGCAGAGATTAAAGAAGAATTAAATTCCAAGAAGATAGGAGAAGTTCTAATAGGAATAAAATTATAATAAAGAATTATATTCTTTAAAGATAATTTAATTCCAACTCAAACTCCTCCTCAAAGAAGGTCTTTGGCCTAGCCCTATAAATAGCAAGGAGATTTCGACAATCCAAAAGGAGAGAGCAAGGGGGAAATTTCGACAAGAGAGCATTAGGGGAATTTCGACTTCTTCTTCTTCTTTGCTTCTATTAGATTCATGGTTTGGGGATTATTCTTTGTATATCTTTTAAACCCAACCATGAACTAACTTGATCGGCTATGGTTATTGTGTTTTGTGGTTGTGAGAAACTATTGGTTTTTGTTTAGGTAATAAGAGTTTGTACTTTTCTATTTCAAGGTTTATTCATTCTTGATTCTTATTATTGTTTGCGAGTGAATTGGGAGAGGATCTCGTGATTTCATCCATTTATCTAATATCGGGAGAGTTAGATTCAAGAAACGAATGAATATAATCTTTATTCAATCCAATGATGGTGAAGATTAATCCGGCTTAGGAATAAGTTAAGGATTTCAACGGCTAAGAGGAGTGCAAGATTGGTTGTTGTTCACCCTTGATTCACGCAGGGATGTATTATCAAGGCATGCACAAGTAGCTAGAGTTTTCGACTTAGGGATAAGAAGAAACCATTGAAGAACGCTCCGCCCGAACCTTGAAGTTGCTGCCCGGTCGCCCAACTAGTTGCCCAACTAGTCGCCCGTGCAACCATCAATTAGTTGCCAAGGCAACCCCAGTAGCAAGTCGCCACGGCAAATCGAGTTGCCCGTGCACTCTTTACCAAGACAATCCAATCGGCTATCACACCTCAACTCACGATAACCTAGCCTATCTCTCTCAATCGATCTCATCTTTTCTTTTACTTTATTGCTTTCTAGTTTAGTTATTAGTTAAACTCCTTTAATCCTTTAATTGTGTTTTTACTTTTCACAAAGGTCAAGAATAACTTAAGCAAAGTGGCCCAAACCAATCCCTGTGGAGACGATACTCGATACTCATATCACTTTATTACTTGCGACGTGTATACTTGCACAATTGCGTAGCACTTATCACACGCAACAGGGAGGTTGATCCAAAAGTGATCGGTGAAGCTTTGGAGGCTTCGAACCCTTGATTTTGGCGTATCGATGAGTGAGAACGTGGATTCCAGCTTTGGAATGTTTTAAAGGTGGTTTATAGGAGTTTAAACTTAGCTTGATATGCTGGTTTAAACTTGGAAGCAAGTATAAAGTGGTTTTCTCTCAGTCGTGCTAGTGTAAAATGATTTTTATACACTTGTTTTGATTTACATTGTACCTACTATTTAAGCATGATTTAAAGTATTTGAGATACTGTTTTAAGCATGAAATGCTGAAGGATGCACATGGTAAGTGATCCTTGTAAGTATATGTTTATACTTGTGGTTTAAAGCATGGTTGTTGCTTTGGAAAATTGGTTTGGTTAATACTTGTTAAAAATAGTGAGGTAAACGGTAAATGGTTAATTATATTGGCAAGTGATGTGGTTTTAAAATTTTTATTGGATATAGTTGGCCGACCATAGGATTGATAGTGCACTATAATAAGTTACCTTAGATGTTGAGGGGTTTAGATCCGTGTACCGAAAACTCCATCCAAGTACCCTAACGGTAGAGGGGTTTACAGTACCGTAAACACCCGTTAGTGGGTTAAGCATCTAACTGATGAGTGGGGTTGGTGTCCATGTGGGTTGAAAGTGTACCCAGTTGTTTAGGTACCGCGATTGTGATTGTATCGCTATTTCCGGTTGAGATGGCTTGAAGTGTTGGGAGAACACTTGTTGAATCCGTGTATCCGATGAACTATCCAATGATCACTTGTGAGCCAATATAATTGTTGATGTATCATTGAAAGGTTTATGTAGTATAATGTGATTTATACATGTTTACTCTTTAAGCTTTGCATGTGGTTATTATGCATGGGACGACTTAAATTGAGGTTGAGGAATGAGATTTGTTGTTGATTAATGATACATGTTGCATATGGTTTAATATGTTGGTTTTAAAAGGTGTTAAGTGCATGGTTTTAAAGGCATGATAATGTTTAAGTGACGTTTAAAGAATGGTTGAAATGAGATTTCAATGTGTTGTTGAGAAAAGATTATAAATGCATTGATGGTGTTTTATTTTTTAGCATTCCTCACTAAGTCTTGTGTGCTTACGCTCTCTTTGTCCATCAATGCAGAGATTGGAAGGCAGCGGGAAGCAAGGGATCACAACAAGACTTGATAGCCAAAGTATGTTTTTGGTATAGACTATAAGTAATAAGGGAAATGGGGGTTTCATTGTTGTTTTTGGAGGTGTTTTGTTAAACTCCCTGTTTGAGCAAGTTTGATTTGTTTCTCCCGATTTGTAAATGGCCATTATTGATTACTTGTGGTGATGGTTTGAAGATTCATGCTTTGCTTGATTGGTTTTCTAGGAAGCATGCCTCTAGATTTACATTTGAAGTATAATGCCTTGAATGGATGTTGAAATTAGGTTGTCTTGGTGTGGTTTGATCCTTGAATATGTTGGGTGTGTGTTAGGGGCATGTTAGGTTGTTTTGGATTGTTTAAAAGCATATTAAACAAGCAAAAATGGATATTTCAGGTCTAGGCGTACCTGTATGGGTGTTCCTGTTTCAGTACGAGTAAGCCATTCCAGGCTTAGCGTACTGGTATGTGGGCAACCGTTTCGGTACAAGTCTAGGCAAATTTGGCCAGTGTTTCGGTACTCGGGGAGGCATTTCGATATGGTATAATGTTTTTATGAAGGGCGTTTCGATATGCGGGGGCATATTGGAACGAGTTTTGGCCACTGGAATTCTGGGGTTTTAAAACAATGAAGGCATAATGAAACACCCTTGTCCGTAACAGTACGGTGGTAGTTAAATCAATTATTTGGAATCTTTTGAGGTTCTACTCTTTACGTTTTTGTCCCTAAATGTTGTGGATGCAATTGAATGAGTTTGGTTGACCCTTTTGGTATGATGTTTGGCATGTAAGCATGAAACCTGTTTAATCGAAGGTTGGTAATATAAAAATAAGCTAAGACCCTGCAGCTTTCTGAATTTGCACTTTGGTCCCTA
The DNA here is from genome assembly GCA_019671005.1 of Hibiscus mutabilis. NCBI lineage: Eukaryota > Viridiplantae > Streptophyta > Magnoliopsida > Malvales > Malvaceae > Hibiscus > Hibiscus mutabilis. The sequence continues at coordinate 19,820,594 of CM033733.1, read as the reverse complement.
AAGTGCTTTTGTGATCAATTGGATGTCAATTTGATGCCCGATTGAGTTGGGTTTTCACTTGAGATCAGTATGTACATGTAGGAAAATAATTATGCATCTAGACAAGATAAAAGGAAGAAAATGGACGTGTTTCGAGTTTAATCTTCACGATTTACTTTGATAAACCTAATGTAGCTCACTCAGTTCGGTCTTGCGACTTGTCCCGGTCGAGGGGGTTACAGTCATTAAGAACTATTTTGCAATTCGGCTAATATAGAGGACTTATACAGAAATTGTGAAAAAGTGAAGGTTTAAATGAAATCTTGATGTATTGTTGTTTCGAATTGGTATTTGAAGAATTTTTATGAATTTCTTATAGTACTTCCCGAATTGATCAATTTATACTAATGTATACATTCGATTCTTTTTATCGTATGATCGATGTAAATGTAGAGTTCGAGAAAGGCCGAGATAGATTTTAGCAAAAAGGAAAGGTCAAAGATCGAGGTTTGGTTGAGACTTTGACAATTTGTGAAATTTAGTACGGGCAACAAGGTGAGTGGATGTATATGTTTTAAAAGTATTTAGGAAGACTTGCGATAAGTCAACCTATACAATTTTACCAAATTGGTAATGTTGATTTTTATGGGAAATATAATATTTTCACAGGCAAAAAGATATGGTTTTGTACATAATAGGGTATGGACAGCCTTATTATGTTTTGTTTACGATAATTTTATTATCATATATTGATGATTGTTACAGAATGATTTATGGTATAATAGAGTATGAACTGCTCCATTATTTTGATTTATTGATGATGAGTTATTTACCATCTACATAATGGTCTATTGCAAAGGTAATGATATTGTTTTATTGCCCAAGATTTCCATTGAGAGTTACAGTATAGTGGCATGACATAAGAGACTAGCAGTCTGGGACTGCATTGTAGCTACACTTGCCACATAGTGGCTAGCATTCTGGGAATGCATTGATCTTCGGATCTAGTAGTCTGGGACTACCATCACTTTGGTGACTAGTGCTCTGGGAGCACAACGAGCTCGTATCAATGTAATGTTTTCCTTTCTCCTTAAGGGAAATGGCTAGTACTCTGGGAGTACACGATCTCGTATACTTAGTTTCTCTCTACACGTATTTCTTGGGCTAATGATATAAAAGAACTTTTGTAAATTGATTTTTAATGTTATTCAATCTTAATATAAAGCAATATCTATTTGAAATGGGTTTGAATAAGAATTGTCTATAGTATGCTTTTAAGTTAATTATTTATTGATTTTATGATAAATTTTTAATGCCTCACTAAGTTCGTAGTTAACGTGTGTTTGGCCTATGCACACGTAGGTTGATCATTTCAGTTCGTAAGCATTGGCGTTTGCATCACCTTGAGAACGAAGACATACTACAGGTTATCTTAGTAATGTTTTGACATCTTATATGATGTTTTTGTTTAGTGGCATGTATAAAGATAAACCTACTAGCTTTGCATAACTTAAACTTTAATTACCTTATGGTTTGTAATGTTATAACTAAATTATGGTTTATCATGTTTATTATGTATGTTGGAATGGTTTATGAGTACTTAATTAGCTTACAATTGGAATAGAATGAAATAGTCTTTAAAAATCTGCATTAGGCAGTAAGTTTGAAAAATTACCATAAATTCTATAAATCAATTTGAAGGTAAATTTTATATGTATAAACTACAAATTGAGTCTAGATTCTTTTAAAACAAACGTAACTGATTTCGAGGTCTATACAAAAAGATATGAATTTTTATTCGATGAAAAGTCAGGAAGTCAGGGCAACAGATTTCTTGAAATTTTACACTGTGTTGTGAGTTTATGATTTTTAATGATTTTTTGTATAATGAATTTAAGTTTTTAATTTATATGGTTAAAAATCTTAGTGAATCTAGTTTGATTAAAAAATTACGGAATAAATTTTTGATCTCTATAAAAATATCTATAAATGTATACATACCACTAGGATGTCATATATTACTAATGGTAACATTTGTATGTTTGGTGCGTCTATTTACTAACGTGAAATATTATTGTGAGTACAAATGTATGAGGGAGAAGGTTCGCATTAGGCGACTCATAGAGTGTGTCAAAATGCCCTGAGGTTGGTCAAGAAGCTAGTTTTGTCCAGCCTTTAGTACAGTCTGGGGAATGTGCTGGTTTAGCCTAGAATATCGATACATGATCAGGGAAAGTTCTTAGGAGCTCTGGAGATGATTATTAATCGACCTCCACAAACTCCCATTCCTATGGAGTTAAAGGAGTTACAAGAACCAGATTTCACTGAAGGAGATCCTAGTACCACAAACTATTGGTTATAAATGATTTAAAGATTATGCTCAAGGGACTGCACTGTGATGATCTAAGGAAGTTGGAAGGATTTGTGTCCTTGTTGAAAGGGCAGGCTCGTATTTGGTGGCCAAATATTATTGTTAAGCTCGATGAATCAACCCAAATTGCTTGCCAAGTGGTGGAGAAGTTGCTATAGGGTGATTTTTGTAGGAAGCAAAAAGATAGAAAAATGACACAAAAATTTTAGAGTGGTTTGGCTTTCTAACTAATGCCTACATCAACTACCTTAGCTTCCCAACTAAGGATTTCCCAAATCCTCTAAGAATTTCTTCCCTTTTACAAGGCTTAGGAGGCAACCTTTACAACCTAGACCCAATTGCCAAGTCTAACATCCAAAGCTTACAACCCAAGCTTTGGGGATCCTCTCAAACAAGAGAAAATAAAAGCAAACAATAAATTCCTCTCTTAGGTAGACGTTTGCACTCTTTCTCTCACCCAAAATCCTAATACACTTGAGCTTACATAAGGATTTTGGCTTACAAGTGTAGTCTATACAAAGAATGAGAATTAAAGCACAAAAGACTTAATTACAATTATAGACATGTTGGCATGTTGATCATTAGCTTCTTTAGATGCTTCTTGAGGCCTTTTATACTCCCAATTGAGTTTATAGCCATTGGAGACCGTTGGGATTGAATTTGAGTCGTTGAAGACTTTATTTCTCGTAATAAATACAGTTTTGGAGCATCCGGTATCGGTACGCGGGGTATCCGCATTCTTCAGAAACTACCCATTATGTAATATCCCAAATTTTGGCTAGTGTCCAAAATGTAAATTTTGAAAGTTTTGTGGCTAAAGTATAAACTTTGGAAAAGATCAGGCATCAAAGTGCAATTTTCAAAAGTTATGTATTTTAACCCCTTAAATGAATAGTTTACCCCCAAGAACGATGTTTCTGTGTTACCCGAATTTTTGTACGAAGTTTGTATTAATGCTATAAAGCGATAAAGTTCAAAAAAATATTCTGATAATCAAATCGAGCTAAAATTTCAGAGATAGTTCCATGGACCTTAGAAGAGTCATAAAATATCATTTTATGAATATTTGGATGTTAAAAATATTGGGAAAATTTAAATCGATTGAAATGATAAGGAATGCCAATTTTGTGAATAAGTTGATCGGTAAAGGGCATTTTGGTCATTTCGTCAAAAAGGGACATGAAAGAAATTTTGAGATTTATTTTATTGATGAATAGTGGCTGATTAGATTTCAACTAAGTGTAGTTGGAATGTTACAAAATGGCAAATTAGAAATATAGATCTAGTTAGAGGATATTTTTGGAAAATGGAATTTATTAAATTAAAAATTCATTTTTTTCATAATACAAGTGTCTTAAATATAGTAAATATGAAGGAATTATCAGCCAAATACACTTCAAAACCGTGGTGAAGAGAAAAAGAAGAGAAAAATTTTACAAGCTTGATTTAAGCCCCGAATCTCGGTTTTTAGGTAATCTTTCGAACTACAAAGTTGTTTTACTCTTCGAGCTCTATATTTTAATGTAAATAATTCATAGAATACTTGTTTGGTTGATGAGGTTTGATATGAGGAAGAAATTAGGGTTTATGAACAAATTGGGGCTTTTATGATTTTATGAATCCATGGTTGATTTTAAGTTATAATCATGCTTGTATGATGTTAGAATCATGCTATTGAGTTGGGATTTAAACCCTACATATTTTGGTTTGTATAGAGAATATTTTGGTTTATGGATTCAAGTACAACTTAGAGTTTGAATGTTGGATTAATGATCTAGTAAGCTTGATTTGTTGTTTGGAAGCAAAACCCTAAGTTAAATACATAGGGACCATTTCGGCAAGCTTTAAAATTAAGGGACCAAATCTGATTTTTATGAATTTGATGTTTATCTATATTATTAATGATGTTAGAGACATGAAAATGAAGTTAGAATGCTAAACCGATGATTAATCGCATTAGTGACCATTTTGATAATTTGTCAAACTTGAATGGTCTATTCGGCAAAGAGGATATGTAAAAGGAGTAAATATGATTTTTAGTTAAAATGATGTAATTAAGGTAGTAATGTTGATTTAAGGACTAATTTGCAAATTTAAGAAGCTTAAATCCTTATATGGGAAATTTGATGACCATTTTCACAAATCAAGTTAAATTAGAGGAGTAAAGGTTTAAGCTTATTTTAATGAAGGATGTAAAGAGAACATATGAATACAAGCTTTATTCTAGCCATTTTAAGTAAAGTGATGGGACTTAATTGACAAGTAGAGAAATAAGGAGAAGTTGGTGTAAATTAGAAGTTATTCATGGAAAGTTATGTTGGAATTGGAATTATGACAGTAAGTTTTAAAATTCGCCATAAATTCTACAAAAATGGTTAGATGATGAATTTTATACCGTTGTAAAGATTTGTTAGTTTAGTTTCGTTTTCAATAAACGGAAACTGATTTCGAGTTCCGAGTTAAAAGATATGAATTTTTAATCGAATGAAGGTCGGAAAAAAATACAGAGCAGTTTCTGCCTGGACAGCTCTGTGACGTGAATGTAAGGAAGTTCATAATTTTTGTAGATTTTATTAATTTATGTGGCTTATACCGTTAGAACCGTTATCGAATATAGTTTCTTCGGTAGAAAGGAAATTGAGATCCAGTATGTATTCTACCCTGTACAAGTAAATCTTTGAAGGTAGCGCAATCTGTCAAAAAAAATGGAATTTGAAACATTTTTTATTTAAATGTTAGTTAGCAAGCTCAAAACATAATCTACAAGTTGTCATTCTAGTTCAATTCCAAACAAATTCCATTTAACTCTAACTAAACTAGAGTAATGTTTACACATGGGAAATTACCATATTGCCCATGATACTTTCAAAATATTTCAAAATTGCCATTGTGACCAAATTACCAAATTACCAAAACTAGTCACTTAAATCACTAATTTTGCCATTTTGTAAAAATCCAACTATTTTAGTTAGATAACAATCAACCAATTAATAATTTATTTATAAAATAATATTTTATAAATTTTCCGTGACTTATGGAACAGCCTCTGAAATTTCAATTCGATTTGATTTCCCGATATTCACTTACTACTTCTACTACGATTTCCCCTTCACTGGGCTATCAAATAAATTCTAAAAAATTCCTTATTTCCATATCTAAAAAATAAATAATATTATCAAATAAAATATTCAATATGTATGGAGTCAAACTTAAAATTTTGACTCGGTCTAAATATACCTATAATTACCCAAAATCTTTATCGGATACAATTTCTCTTAATATTTCTTAATCGGCTATCCATATAAATAATATTAACTCGAACTGATCCTTTTTATCAATCTAAAGTACTGACATGAGACCTTCATTTCCACAATGGATTGCATCGTTTTAGGGTTGACGTGGATCCCTTCGGTTAAAACAATGTGACCCAAGAAAGTCACTTTTGATAATCAAACTCACATTTTGAGAGTTTTGCATAAAACCTTTCTCTATCATATGGTAAATTTCATAATTTTTCAGTTTGATCCGGGTATCCGAATTCCAGTTAAACTTTGACTGTGATTTCTTAATATTCGAAATATCGGATCAAACCAGTAATTCTACATTCGGTCCACATCAATAGGTGCTCTATCTATTTATGAAATAAAACACCTAACTTTTGTGAAATTACAACTTTGGTCATTCAACTTTTCATATTTCGACTTATACCATAGAAGTTTTGAAAACTTATCATTTTGGTTTCTAAAATTTAACCTTAAATTCCCATTCATATTTTTCCTTGGATTATTACTAAACTTTGTGAGTACCCTAATTTGCTTATCCTCTATCTCATGGTACTCTTAATTATCAGAAATTCCTTCTCTAGAATCCATAATTAAAGAAATCCTAACTTTTGCATTTTTTGTCATTTTAGTCACTAAGTTAGCTTTTAAGCCCTTATCTTGTACTAAATGACCCTTAGTCAACATAGCAAATTTTAGGGTATTACATATAATGTGATACTTTGGTACACGAGTCATCATAACTGCCACCGTAGTGTCTGCAACGTCGTAGCGTCTAATGATGAGTACGTACTCGAGGACGCCCTTTGCTCCTTGTACTCGCACATTTTGTGCTATGTAACACCGTAGTGTTTGAACCGACTCTGTAGAGTCTAACTCTACTCCGTAGAGTCTATCTCGACCCTGAAGAGTCTATCTTGCACTGTTGTGCTATGACACAGCTGCTAGGACTCTATGGATATCCAACTATGCCAACGATTTCACAATAGTACTTGGGCAAAATCAACATTTTAATCAACATTTCATTTTCAAAGCATCAATATAAATCATAATTTTTTGTATATATATCCAAAGTATTAATATCGTTCTTACTATATTAGTAGGAAATACGATAGACTTACTGGCCTATCCACCTGCATAAAATCATTTCATGAATTATAGCCCAAAGTACAATTTCATGTGAAGCTATGGTATATGAGTCATCAATAAATCATAATAGCAGTTCATAACCCAGATAATATCAGGTATACTATAACTAAGATATCTATCAAAACATTGACAATGTATTATACATATTACTTTCTCTTACCATATTCAAATAACAAATCAGTTATAGTGACTATCATAACATTTCACAGATAATTTCCCATACTTAAAATAGTATGTTATTCGAGCCATATTAGCTTATTTATTAAGAAAAAATTTCCAGTCAGTGATCATGTATCAAACACATCACTTATTCTTAATTTTTTATGAACATAACATATCATAAATAATTCTTTAGTCATGTGTTAGGAACATTGTCCCCACATTGCTCGCCATATTACTTACCACATATAAACAGTAGAACGTAACTTCAAAATATATCATATCATGCATTCATAAATAAGGTTGGTTATCGCAAGCCTCCCTTTATCCCATGCATAATTAAGTAATAATTAAGGCACTCACATTGGCCACATAACACGATGCCTCACTAGTCCTAGTTCGATCCATTCTTTCATAGTACCTCGAACTTTCTCTGAATCGGACTTGACTCCATTAATCACATACATACAATAAAATGTTTGTTAGATTCAAATCTAACAATACCTTAAGCATTCTGTTTAACTTAATCATTTGAAAATAAAATTTTCAATTATTTTCCTTTCTTCCTTATACTGTTCGAAAACTAATTATGGTCCTTAGTGACCAATTTGAACTTCCATTAACTCTTCCGAGCTTGCTAACTAACATTTAAATACAAAATGTTTCAAAATCCATTTTTTGACAGATTGCGCTACCTTCAAAGATTTACTTGTACAAGGTAGAATACATACTGGATCTTAATTTCCTTTATACTGGAGAAACTAGATTCGATAACGGTTCTAACGATATAAGCCACATAAATTAATAAAATCTAAAAAATTATGAAAATTCCTTACATTCACGTCAGAGAGCTGTCCAGGCGGAGACTGCTCTGTAATTTTTCTGACCTTCATTTGATTAAAAATTCATATCTTTTAACTCGGAACTCGAAATCAGTTTCCGTTTGTTGGAAACGAAACTAGGCTAACAAATCTTTACAGCGGTATAAAATTCAACATCTAACCATTTTTGTAGAATTTATGACAAATTTTTAAACTTACCGCCATAATTTAAATTCCAACATAATTTTCCATAAATAACTTCTAATGCACACTAACTTCTCCTTATTTCTTTACTTGTCAATTTAGTCCCATCACTTTACTTCAAATCAAATGGATAGAGTAAAGCTTGTATTCATATTTTCACTTTACATCCTTCATTAAAATAAGCTTAAACCTTTACTCCTCTAATTTCTCTTAATTTGTCAAAATGGTCACCAAATTTCCAATATACAGATTCAAGCTTTTTAACTTTGTAAATTAGTCCTCAAATCAACATTACTACCTTAATTCTATCATTTTAACTAAAAAAAGCAGATTTACTCCTTCTACATATCATCTTTGCCTAATAGACCATTCAAGTTTGACAAATTGTCAAAATGGTCACTAATGCGATTAATCATCGGTTTAGCATTCTAACTTCATTTTCATGTCTCTAACATCATTAATAATATAGATAGATATCAAATTCATAAAAATCAGATCTGGTCCCTTAGTTTTCAAGCTTGCTAAAATGGTCCCTATGTATTTAACTTAGGGTTTTGCTTCCAAACGACAAATCAAGCTTATTAAATCATTAATCCAACATCACAAACCCTAAGTTAGACTTGAATCCATAAACCTTAATTTTCTCTATACAAACCGAAATATGTATGGTTTAAATCCCAGCTCAATAACATGATTCTAACATCATACAAATATGATTCTAACTTAAAATCAACCATGGATTCATAAAATCATAAAAGCCCCAATTTGTTCATAAACCATAATTTCTTTCTCATATCAAATCTCCTCAACCAAGTAAGTATTCTATGAATTATTTATATAAAAAGATAGAGCTCGAAGAGTAGAACAACTTTATAGTTCGAAAGATTACCCGAAAATCGAGATTCAAGGCTTAAATCGAGCTTGTAAAATATTTTCTCTTCTTTTTCTCTTCACCACGGTTTTGAAGATTATTTGGCTGATAATTCTTTCATATTTCATGTATTTAAGACACTTGTATTATGAAAAAATAAATTTTTAATTCAATAAATTTCACTTTCCAAAAGTACCCTCCAACTAGATCTATATTTTTAATTTGTTCATTTTGTAATATTTCAACTAGACTTAGTTGGATTCTAATCAGACACTATTTATCAATAAAAGAAATCTTAAAATTCATTCCATATCCTTTTGAGAAAATAATCAAAATACCTTTTATCGATCAACTTATTCACAAAATTGTCATTCCATGTCATTTCGATCGATTTAAATTTTTTCTGATCTTTTTAACATCCAAATATTTATAAAATAATATTTTGAAAATTATACTTCGATCCGATTATCAGAATATTATTTTGAACTTTATCGCTTTATAGCCATTAATACAAACTCTGTATGAAAAATCCGGATAACAGAAAACGTTCTTGGGGGTAAATTATTCATTTAAGTGATTAAAATGCATAACTTTTAAAATTATACTTTGATCCCTGAATTTTTCCATAGTTTATAGTTTAAACACAAAATTTACGTTTTGATCACTAGCCAAAAACTGGGATATTACATAACACAGACAAAGCCAACTATTTGTTATTTTTTTTATGAACTTTCAGAAACAATTCCCAGCTTTACGCATCATAATTATACTTATTAACACATAACAAAACAGAGCATATATTCATAAATTAACAGTTCTAATGACACTCACCTTGTCAATAAACTTTCGAGTTCCACATCCAAGTAATCTAAGCTTACGATTAAGGCTTTCCTTTTAAATTTATGCTTCAAACAAAATAAATATGTAAGAATTATTAATCCAAAACTAATTCAAAACATGCCTAACCATGGAAGTTTAAGGTACATTACCTTTGATGTCTAAGTGTTCATATTCTAAGGTAATGAATTCAGCATTTTGTCCTTACTGGACCTTGTAGGTACTTAAAAACTTTCCTCAATTAAAAGGATTTTTCGACTAAAGCTTTGCTCAAACAAAGCTCTCTGATTCATTTTCTTTTTCTTGAAGTTTCGAACATGGAGAAAAGAACAAGAGAATGTGACATTTTCTCTCTTTTTTTTCCACCCTTTGTTTTTCATTTTCTAATTATTAATATTACTCTCCTGTCAACCCTTCTAATCCATGCAAAGAAGCCCAGGTCTGGCAACTTAATTTCATGGCACCTATCCTTCCTCAAGCCACGTCATTCCTTTGTAGGATCATGTTTCCAGTATACAAATTTTTCTTCCAATTCTAATATGTTTATCCGTTCGGTTTCCAAGAACCATTTTAAGCTTCACATATTATTAACTTATAAAAGGTGTCATCACATAAAGCAACTTGGATGACTCATCAAAGAACACTAACGATTTTTGGATTAATACCTGTACAACGTTTCACCTTTTTCTTTATTTCTCTTAAAAAAGACCAAATTATAACATTTTGACACCTAGGTGCTTGTTTCACCATTTTAGGAAAATGGGTTAATTTGGCTTTAAGCCCTCCAATAATCTTTCCTTCTTATGAAGAAAATTCAAGGTCAAATCAAACCACTAGTCCTTGAATTTTTAATTTTTATACTATGGCACCTTAACTTTGAATTTTTCCAATTTAGTCACTAATCATATTTTCATTCTTTTCAATTTAGTCACTAGGTGGGCTAATTACATCTTTAATCCTTGCTTTTAGCCATAACTTAAATCTATGTCATTTTATGCCTCACTTCTAGATTTTAATCAATAACTACATATTTCCAATTCTTACGATTTACTCTCAATTGTTAACAATGAACCAATAATTACTCAATTCCAATTCCTTAATCTCATTTTAATATTTTCTTACTTGATTGGAAACAAATTTTTCGATCACCAAAAACTAAATCCCGACTAGGCTGATTTTCGGGATGTTACAAACATGACTTAACCACATGTGCCACAAGTCTACTGTTTCATTTCTTCTTGTTTTGTCAACATATGTGGTTTCTACTGACATCACATATATAGACTCTAATCTTCTTCCTTTGATCACTAGATCTTCTTTGATCTCGAGGTTGTGGTATACCTTCACATTTTGTGGACCAAATAGAACAATATGACCAGAAGATGTTAATTGTGCTACTAAAAGAAGATTTTTATTCATCCCTGGCACATGATAAACATTCGGAAGTGGCATCTCAGTGTCATTATTTTAACGAAAGACCGATGTGTTACCAACATGTGCTATTGGTAACTTGGAGTTATTTGTTGTGACCACCACACGACTTTCTTTGTACTCTAATAGGTTTTTAGTTTTTCTTTATCACCTATCATATGGTTTGAACAATAAGAGTCAACGATCCAATCATTCTCATAATCAATTTTGCCTAGCATAGTTGCCGTGAGAGCTAGCTCTTCCTCTTCTATTGCAAAGAATGCCTTCGCAATCCGTTTTTCTTCATTGCTGGAAGTAACAACATTACTCTCCACAGATTTTTTTTGACCAACAAGCTTTGGCCATATGACCATTCTTCCCGCAATTGTAACATTTTCTTTCAAACCTTTTATTGTTGTCTTTGTTTTTGGAACCTCCCCCTTCAAGAGAGCTTCTTTCTCCTTGATTTCTATTAAACCCACCATTGTCACGCTGCTTAAAGTTTTGCTTTCCTTTACTGGCTTAGAGTACATCTTCTTCATTTTTCAATGAGACTCCTCCCATTTGTTTAGCTAAGGTTTCGTGACTAGCTAACAAATTTTCAAATTCTACAAGCGATGATTGAGTTTGCCATCCTTGTATAGCAGCAACAAAACTCATAAACTCTGGCTTTAGACCATGGATAATGATTCGTTTCATCCTGGTATCACCAATAAGAGCTGTTGGTTCCCACTCAGAAATCTCCCTACATAACAACTTTACTTTTTGAAACTATTGTTTGATCATCATGTTGTCTTGCTTCATAGACAACAACTCACTCTCCAAAAGTTGGAGCTTCGTATTGTTCTTCTTAGAGAACAACTTGGTGAATGTTTCCCAAGCTTCATTTAAGGTTTTTACATCTCGAATGTGCTCCAGTATATCTTCCTTCATTGTTGTCTTGAAGGTGTACATTGCCTTGTCTACTTTTATCTTCCATTTTCATAACATGCCATTTGCATCCTCTATTTCTGGTTGCTCATTTTCACTACCATTGACAATCTCCCACAAGTCTTGTCCTTGCATATATGACATCATGCAAGTAAATCATGTATTGTTGTTGTCATTGTTAAGCTTTGTCATTTCGCTGACAATGTGTTGGTCCTTCATTGTGTCGACAAATGATTCTAACCAAACTAAATGCACCAATGTAAGTATGTGTAACGTGTACCAGGTAAGTTCCCAGGAAAGAGAGGTGCATCACTCAGATCACTCAAATACCAATTCTTTCCTAACAAGAACTTTCCTAGACATTCACTCCTTCATACCACACTACTTTGCATCAATTAAGCAACCAAAATAACCTACAACGAAGCTTTGATACCAACTGTTGAATACCCCACAGTCCAAAACACTAAAAAGAAGAAAATGAAGAAAATCAAGTGGAAGAAGAAACACTTGTTTTATTTCATTCGGTGTGTGATAAAGGTAAACATACAATCCTTTATATAGGCAACAAAAAAAACAACGACTAAACATAAAATTAATTAAACTTAATTACGTTAACCTATAATTAACCTTCATTAAACATCAACTACTATTTAATGTTACTTAATTAAAATTTAGTTAACGTGTTGGTATTGATTCTTCAACAAGATTATGTCTTGGAAAATGATGTTGTTCTAGAGTATGTAGACACCTTGAACCAATTAGCAGATTATCGATTGACTAACGCTTGACAAACAAATGATGAATTAATATAAATATGCCAGTAAATAATGCCAATTTTAGGTATTTTTGCGTGCAAGTATACACAGTCAGCAAGTAATACAGCAATAAGTTGAGTATTGTATCCATAGGGATTGTCCATGAATTAAATGCCACGATTTTTACTTGTGAATTGAAAGTGAATACATTGGTGATTGAGATCTGATTTTTAAGAAAATGACTAAGGAAAATAAAGTGAAAACTCAGGCGGGTTGGCAAAAGAATGTATTCAGATAGTTTATTTGCGTTGGCAAGGGATGCTTAGATTTTACGCTAGCAAAGACGGTATTTAATAACTTTTAGCCTTGGTTTTATTGCTGAGCAGATTTTAAATAGTATTACCTATGTCAGTGGCAATACTCTAAGTTAATTATGATTAACTCCTATATATTTATAGAGATGTTTTATAATAATTAACTTGGAAAAATTTTAATCTTTACTCCTAAGGGGTAGATTCACTTTCTAAGTAATCTCATCTACTTGAACATCTTTTGTTGAAGTTTCTCACCTTAGTATTTAGCAATTAATCCTTATCTCTTAAGTCTGTTAAGATATTAAGGGATAATGTGCATGCAATACCAACTGTCGTATGGCAAAGAATTTTAGAAAATAAAGCACTAGCAAAATAGACAAAAATGCCAAAGCATTCAATTATTAAAAACCCAAAAGCTAAGCGTTCATCGCAAAACCACCCCTAGCATACTTAAAAGAATTAGTTCATGGCTGGGGAAACCATCAACATCATATCATTTTTAAAAATCACCATCAAATAAAAATAAAACTTGAGAGAAATGGACAAAGAAAGAGATCCGTCGGTGCAGCCCTTCAATGGATCTAGAGCTCTCGATCACAGCCTGATCGAACTATGATGTTCCCTTCACCTCTTTCTTTACCACGGTGAGCCTCCTTGGCTCATCGATAGTCTTTCTTTATATAGGTGCTCATGAAAAACCCTAGATAAGGTTTTGATTTGAAAGTTTGTTACGCACCAAGATAGGTGCGTTATCTTCTTATCCTCCTTTTGAATTAGGGCTTACCTGGTCTTCGCCTAACGGCGAACTGACCGGGCATCATACTTCCTTTGCCAACTAAGTCTGGCAATCCTTGTCCTTTTTTTGCCAACAACACTCTGCATTTCTCTTCTTCTTCTCCTGCTCTTGTTTTGTTTTTCCAAACTTGCCATGCTCCTATCGTGCTTACCATATAAAGAAAATACCCATTAACTATGGTAATGGAAACATTTCTTAACTCCTAGATGCAAATGCATGAATCTACTAGTTAAATGCACAAATATGTACTCAAAGTCAACCAAAAGCATGACAATATATACATGAAAAGTAGACTTTTGAAGAGTTAACACTCCCCAAACCTAATTCATTGCTTGCCCTCAAGTAATGCAACTAAAATTTCATAAAAATAGAAAAATTAAGTAAATACCTTGGTAAAATTTTCCTGATTAGCAACACAAGCTAGAAAGTAGATTATGGTCCTAGTTCTGTCCTCAGATAACCTAGAGCAGTAATGCAACAAATGAGCAAATTCAAGTGCAGAAATAACTTTAGCCTAGTGTCATAAAGTGTACATGAAGTGCAAGCAATTTGCATCAAGTATCCGTTAACTCCCTTAACAAATCTTTACTATCCAAACTAAGAAATATGTTTATTTATTTATTTTATTTTTTTATTTGTAATATCCCAAATTTTGGCTAGTGACCAAAATGTAAATTTTGAAAGTTTTGTGGCTGAAGTATAAACTTTGGAAAAATTTAGGGAACAAAGTGTAATTTTCAAAAGATGTGTAATTTAACCCTGTAAATGAATAGTTTACCCCCAAGAATGATGTTTTTGTGTTACTTGTATTTTTGGTACAAAATTTGTGTTAATGACTATAAAGCGATAAAGTTCAGAAAAATTTTAAGATAATCAGATCGAGCTAAAATTTTAGATATGGTTCCATGAACCTTAGAAGAGTCATAAAATATTATTTTATGGATATTTGGATGTTAAAAAGGTCGGGAAAAATTTAAATCGATTGAAATAACATGGAATGGCAATTTTGTGAATAAGTTGATCGGTAAAGGGCATTTTGGTCATTTCACCCAATAGGGACATGGAATGAATTTTGATATTTATTTTATGGATGAATAGTGGTTTATTAGAATCCAACTAAGTTTAGTTGGAATGTTACAAAATGGCAAATTAGAAATATAAATATAGTTGGAGGGTATTTTTGGAAAGTGGAATTTATTGAATTAAAAATTCATTTTTAATTATAAAAGTGGCTTATATATATGAAATATGAAGGTTTATCAATGAAATTTCATCTCCAAAACCGTGGAGAAAGAGGAGGAAAATTTTTCAAGCTCGATTTAAGCCCCAAATCTCGATTTTAAGGTAATGTTCAAAACTACAAAGTTGTCAATCTCTTTGATCTCTATCTATTGATGTAAATTATTCATGGATTTCATGCTTTATTGATGAGACTTTATATGAGAGAGAAATTAGGGTTTATGTTCAAATTGGGGTTTTATGATTTTATGAATCTATGTTCGATTTTATGTTGAAATCAAGCAAGAATGATGATGTATTTATGGTTTTGAGTTGTGATTTAAATTCTAAACAATTTAGAAACATTGAAGAAGATTAGGGTTTAGGGATCCAACCTTAAATTAGGGTTTATATTGATGAGTTAGTAATCTTGCAAGCTTGATTTGTTGTTTGGAATCAAAAGCCTAAATTTAAACCCTAAAGGACTAATTCAACAAAGTGTTAAGGTTAGGGGTTCAATTTTGATTTTTAGAATTTGAAATGTATTTATGTTATTAATGATGTTAGAAACATGAAAATGAAGTTAGAATGCTAAACCTACGATTAATCGCTTTAGTGACCATTTTGACAATTTGTCAAAGTTGAATGGTCTATTTGGTAAAGAAGATATGTAGAAGGAGTAAATCTATTTTTTTGTTAAAATGATGGAATTAAGGTAGTAATGTTGATTTGAGGACTAATTTGTAAAGTTAAGAAGCTTGAATCCTTGTATTGGAAATTTGGTGACCATTTTGACAAATCAAGAGAAATTAGAGGAGTAAAGGTTTAAGCTTATTATGATGAAGGATGTAAAGAGAACATATGAATACAAGCTTTATTCTAGCCATTTGAAGTAAAGTGATGGGACTAAATTGACAAGTAGAGAAATAAGGACAAGTTGGTGTAAATTAGAAGTTATTTATGGAAAGTTATGTTGAAATTTAAATTTTGTCGGTAATTTTAAAAATTCGCCATAAATTCTACAAAAATGGTTAGATGATGAATTTTATACCGTTGTAAAGATTTGTTAGTCTAGTTTTGTTTCCAACAAACGGAAACTGATTTCGAGTTCTGAGTTAAAATATATGAATTTTTAATAGAATGAAAGGTCAGAAAAATTACAAAACAGTTTCTGCCTGGACAACTTTGTGAGGTGAATGTAATTTTCATAATTTTTGTAGATTTTATTAATTTATGTGTCTTATATCTTTAGAACCGTTATCGAATCTAGTTTTTACGGTTGAAAGGAAATTGAGATCCAGTATGTATTCTACCCTGTATAAGTAAATCTTTTAAGGTAACTGTCAAAAAATGGAATTTGAAACATTTTGTATTTAAATGTTAGTCAGCAAGCTCAGAAGAATTAATGGAAGTTCAAATTGGTAATTAATGAACATAATGAGCTTTTGAACAAGACAACAAAGAAAGGAAAAATATTTGGAAATTTTATATTGGAGTGATTATATTATACAACATGTTTAAGGTATTGTTAGATTTGAATCTAACAAATATTTTATTTTATTCATGGGATTAATGAAGTCAAGTCCGAATCAAAGAAGGTTCAAGGTACTTTGAAAGCAAATATCGAACTAAGACTTAGTGAGGCATTGTGTTAAGTGGCCAAGGTGAGTGCAATGCATACATAACATGATATATGGATGTTTTATACATCATTAGGAAGACTTACGATGAGTCTACATTATTTATATATTGGCATGATATTTATGTCACTGATCATATATTGACATATTTAAATATGTCAAAGTTTGAACATAAATGCATAGATCACTAGTTATATATGATGTTATATTATGAATGTTATTTCGGGTATGAACTACCCAATGTTAAATTATGTTGATATACATTGCCATGGATGGAATAAATATGGAAATATATGTCCAAGTATGTTAATGAGGGACAAGGTATAGTTAGCATGCCATAGAGTCCAGCAGCACGCTATATACTCAGTTTAGAATTATAGTGTATATAAAAGACACTTAGTGTATATGGTTAGCACTATCTTAGGTGCGGATGGTTAGCACAACCTTATGTGCGGTTTTGACTTGTGTACCCAGGGTCCTCATAGGCTTATATTTGGGCTATGGTTTATTGTTAATAAATGATAAACATGTGAATAAGCTTATGAGCTTTTGGAATAAATGGAAAGTATATTGGTAAGAAATTTATATGTGATTTATATCATGTTAATATATGAATAACATGATGGATTTAAATGTCTAGTGATCATGATGCATTTATGCATATAAGACATATTATGACAAATAAACAAGCATGAAATTCTCATGACATTAGCATGTAGTAAATCATTACTAATGCAATGTGAAAGTTGATGCTTTGGTATATATATAATGTTATATAAACATAGCCATGAAGTCAAATAAAGTTTAAATTATTGTTATTAACTTCCTTTATTGCCTCACTAAGTTCGTACTTAGCGTGTGTTTGATTGTGCACTCGTAGGTAAATCAAGATGAGAGTGAGAAAAGCATTGCATCAATATTGGAAAGCTCAACAGGTAATCATAGTAATAACATCCTAATTGAGGTTTGATTATTATAGTGGCATGTATACTTGCTAAACCTATTTGAGTTGTGATTGGCCTTTAAAGTTCGTTATGGTTTCAAGATAATTTTTGTCGTTTTGGAAAGATTCAAAGTTAAGAGTAACCTCAAGTGTGAGTTGCATGTTAAGATAATTGAGAGCATGTATGCTTTATGATATTCAATTGTTCCCTATAAGCATACATAACATTTGGGAATTGAATTAGGATGAATTAGAAATATGAGAATGCAAGAATGTGCATTTTGGAATATGGTGTACTAGTACTCAAGATTTGGGTTCAAAATTTATCAAAACTTGAATTTTGTTTCAAATATCATTAATATTTAAGGATAGTAAAGTTGTGACATTCCTGATTCGTATTCGCCGTATTGATACGAAAATGGGTGTTACATTATTCTTACCCAGGGTTTCTTTTTGCTAACATTAAATTGGGGTTTGCGTCGTGAAATTGTTTGGCATGAGAAATAAGAGGGAGCATACCACGAATCCCCACGTTAATCCAAACTACACCACTAAACTAACCCATTACACTCATACCCTAAAGTTTTGTTTTCCTGAAAACTAAGAGGGAGCAAACCACGAAGCCCCAAGTTACTTATTATCTCTAAGGAAGATGAGCGTTCTAAATTTTTTCTTGTTTTTGACAAAATATTGTTGCCTTATTCTTTACTTTTACCCTGGAATTGTATTGGAAACTTGGGCACCCCTGCAACCTCACAATCTCAGTGATATAAAAATCTGCTAACCTATCCAAGGTATACATCGTACGTATTAGCAAAAAATGTGCACACTTCGTAAATCAATCAACAATCACCCAAATGGAATCCTTTTAGTTGGTGTCAAAGGTAACCTTGGCACAAAATCCTTGGTGATCCTCTCCTATTTCCACTCTAGAATCCTCAACGGTTGCAACAACCCGGACGAAAACTAATGCTCGGCCTTAACACGCTAACACACTATACACCTAGCAACAAAATCAGCCACATCCTTTTTCAAACCCATACAATAGTACTCTTCCTTTAGACCTCGATACATCTTGGTACTATCGGGATGCATGCAAAAGAACTAGCATGAGCCTCGGTCAAAACAGTACACCTCAACTCATCATAACTAGGCACCACTATCCGATCTTTGAAACATAATACCCTATCATCATTAAAGTAAAAATCTGTCAAATTTTCATCCATGATATCTTTAACATGCGGTACCAAAATCTCATTATAAGGTTGTTTTTCCTTAATCAACTGTGACAAAGATGGTTTCACCTGCAACTCAGCCACCAACCCACCATCCCTCGTCATACTCAACCTTGCAAACATAGCCCTCAACTCAACAATTGATTTTCTACTCTAAGTATTGACCCTAACATTCACCTTGCCCCGGTGATACTCGATTGTCAAATCATAATCCTTGAGCAACTCCAACCATCTATGTTGCCTAAGATTCTATAACGCCCCGGTTTTGGGCCTTGGAGTTTTCCTAGTGGTTTAGATGGTTCGGTGGACTAGGATTAGAGATTCGAGTCAGATTCGGGATTAAAATTGAAATAAATAATTTTGGATTAGAAAAAAATATGGGGAAAATATCTAAAAATCAATATTTAATATATGGATATTTTTGGTAAAGTCAATTTTGGAAAATGGATTTTAGAAATTGGACATTTTGGCTAGTGACCAAAATGTAAAGATTAAAACTATTTTTAGTGATTGTTTTGAAAAAATGGGTTTGGTTTAGAGTTTTAGCTCGGGTTTGCTCCAGCAAACCTAATGTAGTCCTTTTAATCTTGTTTCAGCTAGGCGGGCTAAGGGAGTTACAGATTAAACTCCTTTTGCGACATCAAATACTTCAAACTCTTATGATTCGTATACATAATACACTTCTCACCATACAGATAATGCCTCAAAATCTTCAATGCAAACACTACCGCGGCAAGCTCTAAATCTTTCATAGGATAATTACGCTCGCGTACCTTTAATTGTCTAGATGTATAAGCTACAAATTTCCCATCCTGCATCAACATATACCCTAAACCAACATAAGATGCATCACTATAAACCATAAACTCTTTTATTGACTCAAGTTGAATCAAGATCAGAGTTTGCATCATAACTTCTTTCAACTTCTCAAAAGCTTATTGTTTGCCCTCCGTACATTCAAAATGTACATCCTTTTTGTAATAACATAGTCAACAATGCAAGAACCTTTGAGAACCCATCCACAAAGCGATGATAATAACCTGCCAACCCTAAAAAACTATAAACCTTTGTCACCAGACTTAGGTTGCTTCCAATTCACCACCGCCTCAATCTTTTGGGGATCCACACGGATATTTTCTGCTAAAACAACATGACCAAGAAAGACTACTTCTTTAATCCAAAACTCACACTTGCTCAACTTAGCATAAAGTTGATTATCCAACAAGGCTTGCAACACAATTTGCAAGTGTAGATCATGATCCTCCTCGGTACGAGAGTACACAAGAATATCATCAATAAACACTACCACGAATTGATCCAAGAATTCATGGAACACGTGATTCATCATGTCCATAAAAGTTGCAGGTGCATTGGTCAACCCGAATGGCATTACTAAGAACTCATAATGCACATAACGTATGCGAAAAACAGTCTTCGGCACATCCTTATCCTTATCCTTAACCTTTAACTGATAGTATCCAATTCTCAAATTGATCTTAGAAAACACCGTAGCACCCCATAATTGATTGAACAAGTCATCAATTTACGGTAAATGATGCAACACCCTTGGCCCGGATGTCACATTTAGGCCCTAAGCCCAAAACCCATTCAAATAAAATTTTTATTTCTCAAGCCCAAAATAATAACAAGTCTGAAAAGACGTAAATCCATACAATTAAAACATAGTTAAATCCAAGTATTCAAAATAGTATTAGTGGAGTTCCAATTACAAATACTTAAAATATTTGACTTGATCACTTAATACAAAATTTGAGTTACAAATTACATATAGGGTCCTACAAAATACATAGCCCATTACATCTAGTATTTGTACTCAACAACTAGCGTCGATGCTGAAATCCAAGCCTTGATGGTGCTCCTTCAAGCCTCACGACAACTTACTTACCTGCGAACGAAAACAACGATTCCAAATGCTAAGCTAAAAAAGCTCAGTGGATACACCGCCACTCAACCATGTTTTATGCAAATCATAAATAAAGAAATGCAACATGAATGATATCATGGCAAGATAATGATGGCGCTACCATAACCGCCTAAACACATAACATCATGAATGTATGATCACGCACACAACTCATACAAGTATCTCATAAGTTTACACATCATCACATAGATAACTCCAACAACATTTAGTGAGGTCCGTGTCCACAAAGCATCGGAATCCTACACTTGGGTGAGGCCCATGTCCATAAAGCATCGGGATCCTACAGTACGAGTAAGGCTCGTATCCACAAAGTATCGAGATCCTACATCCATGCTCAAAATCTCTTATCAAGCATCTTTGAATGAGGCCCACGTCCACAAAGCATTAGGATCCTACATTAGAGAGTCTTCAAGGTGTTGCAACACACTTCTAGGGTATCCAAATCCCAACAACAAGGGATGATTCAACAACTAAGTAACCCATCATCACAAATCAAGGGCCTTAGCTACCACACAGCATTGATCGATCAACCTAGGATCCCTATGGGTTACTACCTCACACAGTTTACCCAATATTTATCTAATCATTAGCTTTTTATTTCACATACGGGGTTCAAATGTCCATTTCTCATTTTAGTTTTCATTTTGTACCTTAATATACCCCTCATGTAACCCCCAATTTTGGGCTTAGGATTTTTAGGGAATGGTTTAGTCGGTCCGGTGGAATGGGATTAGAGATTCGAGTCGGATTAGGGATTTAAATTGGATTAAATATTTTTGTTGAAGATAAAAATATGGAAAAATAGTCTAAAATCATTATTAAATATATAAATTATTTTGGTAAAAACAATTTTGGAAAATGAAATTCGAAAATGGGACATTTTGGGTTAGTGACCAAAATGCAAGTTTGCAAAATTGTCTTTAGTGACTGTTTTGAAAATGGGTCAAAACTTTGAATCTTTAAAGAGCTATTAATCCAAAAGGGTTTCATCAGATTTATCCCTTTAATTAACTATTTTTAATTAATTTTAAGAGGTATAAATAAGGAGAGAATTAATTAAAAACAATGAATGTTTTTAAAAGAATTTCACGTAACTAATTTTGTAACTTCTTTTCTCCCAAATTCTCTCTAGCCAAACATATTTTCAGCTTCAATTTCTTCAGGTAAAATTATGATTTCAAAGAGTTTTTCATTTCCAATTGATTTCTAAATCTTTTACATCAAATACTTATTATTTTTACCTTGATTTTCATGGTTTATAAAGTAATTAAGGGGAAAAATCAGCATTGGATGTAAGGATTTGTTCTTCTCCTCTAATGAAAGGTTCTTTATTGAAATTCCTAAGTTCTTCATCCATTTTATATGATTTGTATTGGGTTTTGATAAATTAAACTCGGATTTATGGTTTAATTGATGATTTATGATAAAAAATTGTGGAAATTTGTAGTGATATGTTTTTGTATAGTTAAGGATTTTTTTATACCTTGATTTTGATGTTTAATATGATAATGAAGTGAGTTTTGATGATAGAATCCCGAAATCTATTGAATCTCTAGTTTGTTAGTTTGGTAGTTAAGAGATTTTGAGGTGTTGTGGTTGATTATTGCTTGCTGGAGGTATAATGTTGTTTTAGGTTGTTGTTTGGGTGTTAATTGATGTTATTTGAATGTTGAGATTCGTAGTTGGGGGCTGGATTGAGGTTTTTGGTGAATCGATGATGTTTTCAGTTGTTAAGATAGAGTGTTGTGGATGGCTATAGTTGGGTGTTGTTAATTGTTGTATTGTTGTGAGTTTGGATGCATTGTAATGCATTGAATTCTCTATTATGATGTGTTTGAAATAGGGAAAGTAGTTCGGAAGTGAATCTTGGTGTTAAGGGGTTGCCGAAGGCTTGATTTGACATTTGCAAGGAAGGCGTTTCTTTGTCGGTGAGTGAAACGGATAAGAATGGCTTTCAAATGATTTGAAAAGGTTTAATGGGAGTCTAGACTAGGCTTGATATGCTGGTCTAAGACTCGAAAGTAAGTAAAATGGATTTCTCTCTCTCGATTTCGATTGGAAAATGATTTATGAATGCAATTGTTAAATGATTGTTTACCTCATATTTTATGCATGAAATGAGCATGGTTTAATGCTGGGAATTGATATGAAATGATGTTAGATGCATTTGGAAAGTAATGCATGATTTTAAAGAATGTTTATGAACATGGCTTATGCGTGGTTTAATGCACAATGAAATGATTTAAATAATGCATATGAAAGCAGTGAGGTATGTTTATAAAAGTGGATTATATTGGCAAGTGATGAATTAAAAATGTTATGGAAATGTTATCGGATATAATTGGTCGGCCATAGGATTTAAAGTGCACTATAATAAGTCACCCATGGTTGTAGAGGTGGTACGAGAGGTACTTACTCTGATCATGTGAACCCCAATGTTGTTGAGGTAGCATTTTGATGGCTTTTACTACAGCCACACGATGTAGAGGTTGATGCATCGAATGTGTTTACTCCAAGTTGGAGGATTAGTCTTGGTAGTGTAGAGGTGGTGTATGTGTTGCACGACTCCATGCCATTGAGCTGTAAGAGATTGCGAGATCTCTTGGGAAATCCGTGTATCCGATGTTACAAATGTTAATGATGGTTTAATGGAAATGTTGTTGTTGAGATTGATCACTTGTAAGCCAATATAATGTTTTAAAAGTATCATGTTGATGGATTGATTTGGAATAAAGTGTTTACACATATTTTACTCCTTAAGCTTTGCATATGGGATGTTATGCATGGGAAAGGCTTAAGTAGGGGGAATTGCATATGATATTATGCTGTGGAATCCATGATACTTGTTGCATAAGGTTTAATATGCTAATTTTGTAAAGACTAAGTGCA
This sequence comes from Hibiscus mutabilis, assembly GCA_019671005.1. NCBI lineage: Eukaryota > Viridiplantae > Streptophyta > Magnoliopsida > Malvales > Malvaceae > Hibiscus > Hibiscus mutabilis. The sequence goes on along the minus strand of CM033733.1, from coordinate 19,796,847 downwards.
TGTTTTGAAAGAATGGCATGATTGTTTTGAAATTGATTTTAATTGCATTGGGTGATGGTTTGTATTTTGAGCATTCCTCACTAAGCAATGATTGCTTACGCTCTCTTTTATCATCAATGCAAATTGATTGAATGCAAGTGGCCTAGCAAGCAATGAGGAGATTCCAAGACTTGATTTACCAAAGTATGTTTGGGTTTTAAAGTAGTAATAAAGGCAATGTTGCTTAAATGTTGTTGGGAGGGTTTGAGTGGTTACTTCTCCATTTGAGCAAGTTTATGTTGTTGCTTTGGACTTGTGATAAGCTTGGTTTGTTGGATTTTGCATAAGGTCCATGCTGTGGTTGCTTGAGTATTAGGAAGCTTGCCTATAGTTTACCTTTAAAGCATGATGATTGTTTCTTGATGTTTGGTTTATGGTAGTTGATGGTAAATGACCAATGATGATGTTATTTGATTGTTAGAAGCATGCTTAAGTGTTAGAATTCCAAAACGAGGCTAAAAACTAGCAAATTTTGATGTTACAGGTCAGGGCGTATCGACACGCCTGTGCCCGTATCAATATAGGTAAGTGTTTCTAGGCAACTTGTATCGATACATGGGGGACCGTATCGATACGGGCAAGCACATTTTCAGGCTTAGCATATTGGTACAAGGGTGACCGTATCGATACGGGTCTACGGTTTCAGGCAGAGTGTATCGATACACGTAAATGTGTATCAATACGGTTTTAAGCTACTGGAATCCAAAATTTTGTAAAGGCTCATGCATATCGATACACTTGCCCGCGTATCGATACGGGTGGCAGTTAAGTTAGTTAAAAGTATGTTTTAAGGTTTATGTTTTCTCTCGTTTTAGTCCATGAGTGATATACATGCAATTAAATGAGTTTGAATGATCGTTTTGACTTGAAATTTCACCAGTATGTATGTAATTGGTTTAATTGAGGATTGATAACTTTAATTATGAAATTGGTCCTTCAAAATAATGGAAATTACAATTGGGTCCCTTGGTGTTACGTATGCAATTGGATGAGTTCAGATGATCATTTTAAGTTGAAATTTGGCATGTATGCTTGTAACCTGACAAATCGAAGATTGGTAAATCAAATTACAAGTTAACCCTTATAGATTTGTAGATTTACATTTTGGTCCCTATTATTATAATGTGACCAATTGGATATCAATTCAATGCCTGATTGGGCTGGGTTTTCACTCGTTGTTTGTATGTACATGTAGGGTAATAACCAGCATCTAGATAAGATAAAAGAAAAAAATGGTTGTATTTTCAGAGTTTTCTTCAAGTTTACTTTGGTAAACTTAATGTAGCTCGTTCGGTTCGGTCTTGCGATTAGGCCGGGATGAGGGGGTTACATTTGGTGGTATTAGAGCTAGGTTATGATTGTTGGGGTTGGAATATGGTTGGTTATGTATGTTGGGAAGTTGTTTGAAATGTATGTTGATTGAATTGACTTGATTGCTATACACAGTGATGGATTGTATGTTATATGCCATGTTGGGGTATGATTTGGGACACATTGCCTTATTACTAACGATGGAAAATGTTTTGATTTGAAATGGAAGTCTTGGAGCCTTGCTTGAAGATGGCCTAACCGTTTTTATTTTGGTGTTATCATGCCATAGATTCTTTGTTTACAATGCCACCGAGGAGAGAATTACGTTTTAATGCGAATGAGGGAAGGCAAGATGATGAGAATAATGTTGTGCCTGAGGGGTTGCCACCTCCTCCACTGAATCCACCTGCGGGTGTGGAACAAGTACCACCTGTGCAAGCTGGGCTAGCACTGGGTGATATGACGCCTTTGATACAGGCAATGACGGGAGCGTTCTAGGCGTGATGGCTGGAGTACAGGTGCCTGCACCAGCACCGATTGCTGCTGCTAATTTGGGATTACCTTTAGAGAATTTACGTGGCCTGGGAGGGGTCGAGTTTAGAGGGTTGTTGCATGAGGCTTCTAAGGAGTGGTTTGCCAGTACGAATCGTATTTTGGATCAGATGGGTTGTTCTGATGCTTATAAGCTGGGATGTGTTGTATCTTTGCCGCAGGGGATGCTTTGAGTAGAAAAGCTGTGGTTGAGTTGAGAGCTATGTTTGCTCGATTGAGTGTAACCCGTGATGGAGGTTTGTTAGCCGAGTTGTAGGTGAAGCCATCGCTGTCGCAAATGATAAAGGAGAAACAACCGTATGATGATGAGTTGGTACCACATGTTAGGGATATCTTGGATGGGAAACCATCGGGTTTTCATTTTAATGATGATGGGGTGTTTTGTTTTAAGGACCGGGTAGTCATGCCGCAGTATGAGGAGTTGAGACGTATCATCTTGACCGAGGCTCATTCTAGCCCTTTTGCTATGCATCCTGGTAGTACCAAGATGTATCGGGGTTTGAAGAAGGAGTATTATTGGGTTGGTTTGAAGAAGGATATGACTGATTTTGTTGCTAGATGCATGGCGTGTCAGCGTGTTAAAGTTGAGCATCAATTTTCTTCTGGGTTGTTGCAACCGTTGAGGATACCAAAATAGAAATGGGAGAGAATCACCATGGATTTTGTGTCGGGGCTACCTTTGACACCGACTAAAAAGGATTCCATTTGGGTGATCATGGATCAGTTTACGAAGTGTACATATTTTCTGCCAGTGTATACGATGTATACTTTGGATAAATTGGCTGACCTTTACATCGCAAAGGTCGTGAAGTTGCATGGAGTGCCTAAGTCGATTGTGTCAAATAGAGATTTGAGGTTTACAGTAAGGTTCTGGGAATGTTTGCATCGAGCCCTGGGTACCCGGTTGCATTTTAGCACTTCGTATCATCCACAGACAGATGGACAGCCTGAGCATGTGATCTAGGTCTTGGAGGATATGTTGAGGTGTTGTATTATCGAGTTCCAAGGAACCTGGGAAAAGTAGTTTCCGATGGTGGAGTTCGCTTATAATAATATCTATCAAGCGAGTATTCAAATGGCACCGTATGAGGCCTTATATGGTAGGAGGTGTCGTACACCTTTGTGTTAGGCGGAGGTTGGGGAGAAGTATATTTCTATGCCCCATGTTTTGAAGGGCACTAATGAGAAAGTGAAGCTTGTGTCTGAACGCTTGAAAGCGTCATTCGATCAAAAAAAATCGTATGCGGATTTGAAGCGTAGAGAAGTGGAGTACGCTGTTGGTGACAAAATGTTTTTGAAGGTTTCACCTTGGAAGAAGGTGATGCGCTTTGGGCGTAAAGGGAAGTTGAGTCCGAGGTTTATTGGGTCGTATGAGATTTTGGATTGTGTGGGTCTCGTAGCTTATCTGTTGAGGTTGCCTCCCGAGTTGGAAAAGATTCATAATGTGTTCCACGTTTCGATGTTGCGAAGGTATCGGTCGGATCCCTCTCATGTTATGCCGATTGAGGATGTTGAGTTGAGGCCAGATCTGACTTATAATGAGGAACCAATAGAGATCCTTGATACCAGCAGTAAGGTTCTGTGTGGGAAGACGATAGAGCTCGTTAAAGTGTTATGGCAATATCGAGGAGTTGAGGAGGCTACTTGGGAGAGTAAGTCGGACATGAAAAAGCATTTTTCGCATCTTTTTCCTCCAAGTAAATTTCGAGGATGAAATTTCTTAAGAGGGGGAGAGTTGTAATGCCCTGATTTTGGGCTTAGGAGTTTTGGGGAACGGTTTAGTCGGTCTGGTGGACCGGGATTAGAGATTCGAGTCAGATTCAGGATTTAAATTAGATTAAATATTTTTATTCAAGATAAAAATATGGAAAAATAGTCTAAAATCATTATTAAATATATAAATGATTTTGGTAAAAACAATTTTGGAAAATGAAATTCGAAAATAGGACAATTTGAGTTAGTGACCAAAATGCAAGTTTGCAAAACTATTTTTAGTGACTGTTTCGAAAATGGGTCAAAACTTTGAATCTTTAAGGAGCTATTAATCCAAAAGGGTTTCATCAGATTTCTCCATTTAATTAACTATTTTTAATTAAGTTTCAATAGGTATAAATAAGGAGAGAATTAATTAAAAACAATGAAGGTTTTTAAAAGAATTTCACGTAACTAATTTTGTAACTTCTTTTCTACCAAATTCTCTACAGCCAAACATATTTTCTAGCTTCAATTCCTTCAGGTAAAATTAGGATTTCAAAGAGTTTTTGATTTCCAATTGATTTCTAAAGCTTTTACATCAAATACTTATTATTTCTACCTTGATTTTCATGGTTTATAGAGGAATTAAGGGGAAAATCAGCATTGGAGGTAAGAATTCGTTCTTCTCCTCTAATGAAAGGTTCTTTATTGAAATTCCTAAGTTCTTGATCCATTTTATATGATTTGTATTGGGTTTTGATAATTTAAACTCAGATTTATGGGTTAATTGACGATTTATGATGAAAATTTGTGGAAATTCGTAGTGATCTATTTTTGCTGAGTTAAGGATTGGTTTATAACTTGATTTTGATATTTAATATGATAATAAAGTGAGTTTTGATGATAGAATCCCAGAATCTATTGAATCTCTAGTTTGTTAGTTTGGTAGTTAAGAGAGTTTGAGGTGTTGTGGTTGATTATTGCTTGCTGGAGGCATAATGTTGTTTTAGGTTGTTGTTTGGGTGTTAATTGATGTTATTTGAAGGTTGAGATTCGTAGTTGTGGGCTGGATTGAGGTTTTTGGTGAATCGATGATGTTTTCGGAGGGATATAGTTGGGTGCTGTTAATTGTTGTATTGTTGTGAGTTTGGATGCATTGTAATGCATTGAATTCTCTATTATAATATGTTTGAAATAGGGGAAAGTAGTTCAGAAGCGAATCTTGGTGTTGAGGGGTTGTCGAAGGCTTGATTTGACATTGGCAAGGAAGGCATTGCTTTTTCGGTGAGTGAAACGGATAAGAATGGCTTTTCAAAGATTTGGAAAGGTTTAATGGGAGTCTAAACTAGGCTTGATACGCTGGTCTAAGACTCGAAAGTAAGTAAAGTGGATTTCTCTCTCTATATTTTAGTCGGCAAATAATTTATGAATGCACTTGTTAAATGATTGTTTACCTCATATTTTATGCATGAAATGAGCATGGTTTAATGCTGGGAATTGATATGAAATGATGTTAAATGCATTTGGAAAGTAATGCATGATTTTAAAGAATGTTTATGAACATGGCTTATGCGTGGTTTAATGCACAATGAAATGATTTAAATAATGCATATGAAATCAGTGAGGTATGTTTATAAAAGTGGATTATATTGGCAAGTGATGAATTGAAAATGTTATGGAAATGTTATCGGATATAATTGGTCGGCCATAGGATTTAAAGTGCACTATAATAAGTCGCCCATGGTTGTAGAGGTGGTACGAGAGGTACTTACTCTGATCATGTGAACCCCAATATTGTTGAGGTAACACTTTGAATGCTTTTACTCCAGCCACGCGATGTAGAGGTTGATGCGTCGAATGTGTTTACTCCAAGTTGGAGGATTAGTCTTGGTAATATAGAGGTGGTGCATGTGTTGCACGACTCAATGCCATTGAGCTACAAGATATTGCGAGATCTCTTGGGAAATCAGTGTATCCAATGTTACAGATGTTAATGATGGTTTTATGGAAATGTTGTTGTTGAGATTGATCACTTGTAAGCCAATATAATGTTTTAAAAGTATCATGTTGATTGATTGATTTGGAATAAAGTGTTTAAACATGTTTTACTCCTTAAGCTTTGTATATGGGATGTTATGCATAGGAAAGGCTTAAGTAGAGGGAATTGCATATGAGATTATGCTGTGGAATCCATGATACATGTTGCATATGGTTTAATATGACGATTTTGTAAAGACTAAGTGCATGTTTTGAAAGAATGGCATGATTGTTTTGAAATGGATTTTAATTGCATTGGATGATGGTTTGTATTTTGAGCGTTCCTCACTAAGCAATGATTGCTTACGCTCTCTTTTATCATCAATGCATATTGATTGAATGCAACTGGCCTAGCAAGCAAGGAGGAGATTCCAAGACTTGATTTACCAAAGTATGTTTGCGTTTTAAAGTAGTAATAAAGGCAATGTGGCTTAAATGTTGTTGGGAGGGTTTGAGTGGTTACTTCTCCATTTGAGCAAGTTTATATTGTTGCTTTGGACTTATGATAAGCTTGGTTTGTTAGATTTTGCATATGGTTCATGCTGTGGTTGCTTGAGTATTAAGAAGCATGCCTATAGTTTACCTTTAAAGCATGATGATTGTTTCTTGATGTTTGGTTTATGGTAGTTGATGGTAAATGACCAATGATGATGTTATTTGATTGTTAGAAGCATGCTTAAGTGTTAGAATTCCAAAACGAGGCTAAAAACTAGCAAATTTTGATGTTACAGGTTAGGGCGTATCGATACGCCTATGTCCGTATCAATACAGGTAAGTGTTTCTAGGCACAGCGTATCGATACATGGGGGACCGTATCGATACGGGTAAGCACATTTTCAGTCTTAACGTATCGGTACACGAGTGACTGTATCGATACGGGTCTACGGTTTCAGGCATAGTGTATCGATACACGTAAAGGTGTATCGATACGGTTTTGAGCTACTAGAATCTAAAATTTTGTAAAGGCTCAGGCATATCGATACAGTTGCTCGCGTATCGATACGAGTGGCAGTTAAGTTAGTTAAAAGTATGTTTTAAGGTTTCTATTTTCTCTCGTTTTAGTCCCTGAGTGATATACATGCAATTAAATGAGTTTGAATGATCGTTTTGACTCGAAATTTCACCAGTATGTATGTAATTGGTTTAATTGAGGATTGGTAACTTTAATTATGAAATTGGTCCTTCGAAATAATGGAAATTATAGTTGGGTCCCTGGGTGTTATGTATGCAATTGGATGAGTTCGGATGATCGTTTTAAGTTGAAATTTGGCATGTATGCTTGTAACCTGACAAATCAAAGATTGGTAAAGAAAATTACAAGTTAACCCTTATAGATTTGTAGATTTATGTTTTGGTCCCTATTATTGTAAAGTGACTAATTGGATATCAATTCGATGCCCGATTGTGTTGGGTTTTCACTCGTTTGTATGTACATGTAGGGTAATAACCAGCATATAGATAAGATAAAAGAAAAAAATGGTCGTATTTTTAGAGTTTTCTTCACGGTTTACTTCGGTAAACTTAATGTAGCTCGTTCGGTCTTGCGATTAGGCCGGCTCGAGGGGGTTACACCTCAGGCCCTTTACCTCAAATTATAGGACCCCCGAGCTCAAAGTAAATTTTTTAGGCGGATTGCCTAGCGAGTACCGATACTCCTATATGGGTATTGGTACTTCCCTCTAGGTATCGGTACTCCTCTATGAGTACCCATACTCATATTAGGTTTAAAAGAATTGAAACGACAAGCCATGCCGATATGCTAACCCTCCATATGGATACTCGATATTAGTACGTATTCATCCCCTACTGATCCCAACCCGTACTAATCCCAACTCGTACCGGTACTCGCCCCCTTGGCGTACCGGTACACGAAGCCTTCCTTAGGCAATGCAACAGTAGGTACCGATACTCCTATAGCGTACCGGTATGCAAAAGCATTACTAAAATTCTAATTAAGCAAGGGATACCTATACACGAGAAGCTATACCGATACGCCCCTCACAACTCGTCTCATTTCATTACAAATGCATACTGATACACATCCAGCACTACCGATATACGAGCCCAGAATTTCAAACGATGGGTGCGGATTTCACCTAGAAATCCTACTTAACCTATATGGTTAAGCCCCAAATTATTCCTACTAGTTATGGTGATGTTATTAAGTGGATTCCAACCCATTTTAGACCCTAGAAACGTCAAACCCACATTTTGCCATTAAAGAGTCAACCAAAGCATATCAAACCATAGACAATCAAATCATGCACAAAACCTATTTTTATGATTTCCAGGAAACGATAGGAGTTAGTAATGTACTAACCTTAGCTTAGCAGATGGAATGAAGCCTTCTCCCGAGCTTCAAGCCTTCCTCCCTTCTTGAGCCTTTGATGAACTCCCCACCTCCGTAACTACATGGAAAGATTATGAAACGAATCATAACATTGCTGGGAGTTTAAAGGGATTAAAAACATAATCTAAACCCAAGATTAGAGCTCCCAAACTCTAATCCCGCTTAACACTCCTAATCCCCAACAATTCTTCCTTCCTCCAAACCATACAAAGCTTACCTTGAAATGTAGATCCTTGAAAGTTGATAACACTTCCTTCAACAAGCTAAACGTGATTCACAACACAAGCTCTCAAACTTCTACCTTTGATAGTGGTGTTTTGGGTGAGAGAATGAGTTGGAAAAGGAAGAAGAAGAAGACGTTAAAACAAGATGATCTCACTCCTGCACAAGTGCAAAAAATAAGCCTCCCCCAACTCCTCAATTTTAGCATTTACCATAATACCCTTCATTCTCTCTTCTTAACCCAACAACCACATGGGCCCAATTCACACATGCTAGCCCAAAAGGCTCTAATAAGCCCAATATCATGATCCAAATGCGTGGCCCAAGTCTCGATTATATCTGACCCTCAAATTTTCAAAATCTGGGTTGTTAGAACTCTCTCATCCTTAAAGAAAATTTTATCCTCAAAATTTACCTGGTGGAAACAAATGTGGGTAGAGCACTTTCATGTCACCTTCGACTTCTTACATTGCTTCCTCAATACCGTGGTTCTCCATAACATCTTTACCAAGGGTATGTACTTGTTGTGAAGCTCTTTAACTCTAGTGTCAAGGAATCTAACCTACTCTTCTTCATAAGTAAAGTCGACATTTACCTCAATTTCTTCAAGCGGAACAACATGCGAAGGATCGGAACGGTAACACCTCAACATGGACACATGGAAAACATCATGGAAACGAGCCAACTTCGGTGGCAAGGCTAACCGATAAGCCACTGGTCTAACTCTCTAAAGCACCTCATACGGTCCGATGTATCTTGGGCTCAATTTTCCCTTGCATCCAATTCGGATGATTCCCTTCCACGGAGATACCTTGAGAAACACTTTTTCACTAACATCGTACTCAATGTGCTTGCACTTCTAATCTGCGTAGGCCTTCTGATGGTCAAAGGTCGCTTGCAATCTTTCTTTGATGATCCAAACTTTCTCTTCAGTTTGTCTAACCAAATTAGACCCCACAATCCTCCTCTCATTGAGCTCTGTCCAACATAAGGGTGTTCTATACCTATGTCCATACAAAGCTTCGAAATGAGCCATCTTTATGCTCGACTGGCAACCGTTGTTGTAAGCAAACTCTACAAGAGGCAGCTAGTCCTCCCAACTCTTTGCAAAATCTACAATGCAACATCGGAGCATATCCTTGAGAATCTGGATAACATGCTCAAACTGGCCATCGGTCTGAGGATGAAAGGCTATACTAAACTGCAACCTGGTGTCTAAAGCGTTATGGATCTTCTTCCATAACCTAGCTGTGAAACGTGGGTCTCTATTCGAAATGATCGATGATGGAACCCCATGCAACCTTACTATCTCTCTTATATATAGCTGATCCAACCTCTCAAAGGTGAAATCCATGCGCATAGGCAAGAAATGAGCAGACTTGGTCAAATGATCTACTATTACCCAAATAGCATCATGTTTCTTTTGGGTCAACGGCAAGCCGGTGACAAAATCCATGGTGATCCAATCCCATTTCCATTGTAGAATCTGAATCGACTGAATCAACCCTGATGGGACTTGATGTTCTACTTTCACTTGCTGACAAGCTAAGCATCTTGTTACAAAGTCAGAGACATCTCTTTTCATACTCGGCCATCAATAAAAAAGACGAAGATCCCGATACATCTTATTGTTCCCCGAATGCACAACAAATGGACTATGGTGCGCCTCTCTTAAAATGTGATCCCTCAAGTACTCCAAAGCTGGAACACACAATCGACCTCTGAAGTACAAGTACCCACCATCTCGTACCTCAAAGTCCAAGGCTTCACCTCTCTGAATTGCTTTAATCCGCGATACCAAATCTTCATCCAAAACTTGAGCCCTCTTTATCTCTTGTACCAATGTAGGCTCAACGCGCAGCTTGGCTAAAAAACCACCATCCTCGTTCATCCTCAATTTGGCAAACATGGCTCTCATGTCTGACATAGACTTTCGGCTCAAAGAATCAGCTACATCATTTGTTTTACTGGGGTGATACTCGATGATGCAATCATAATCCTTCAATAACTCAATCCACTATTCCTGCCTCAAATTTAACTCCCTTTGAGTAAGCAGGTATTTCAAACGCTTGTGATCGGTGTAGATATAACACTTTTCTCCATATAGGTAGTGTCTCCAAATCTTTAATGCGAAGATGATAGGAGCGAGCTCCAAATCAAGGGTGAGATAATTTTTCTCATGTGGTTTAAGCTGTCTTGAAGCGTAGGCAACCACCATACCCTCTTGCATGACCACACAACCTAGCCCGTTTTAGGAGGCATCACTAAACACGACATACTCTTTCGTTGGCTCGGGTTGTGTTAAGACCGGGGCCTCCGTGAGATAAGCTTTTCGTTGCTCCAAACTTTTTTGCCTTCTCTCATTTCACTCGAACGAAATTCTTTTCTACAACAATTTGGTTAATGGTGCGGCTATAATGGAGAATCCTTTAACAAAATGCCTATAATACCCGGCAAGTCCTAAAAAACTGCAGACTTCCGAAACATTTATTAGAGGTTTCCACTCCACCACAACCTAAATTTTCTGAGGGTCCACGCAGATCCCATCAACGACAACTATGTGGCCAAGGAATGCCACTTTTGAGAGCCAAAATTCGTACTTACTGAACTTGGCAAAAAGACTTCTATCTCTAAGAGTCTGTAGGACCACCCGTAGATGGTAATCGTGCTCTTCCTTAGACCACTAGTGCACCAAGATGTCATCAATAAAGACCACAACAAACTGATCTAGATACAGTTGAAAGATTCGGATCATTAGATCCATGAAAGTTGCAGGGGCGTTGGTAAGGCCAAACGACATTACCAAAAACTTATAGTGCCCATACCGCGTCCTAAAAGCGATTTTTTGAACATCCTCATCCGCCACCTTCAACTGGTAGTACCCCGACCTTAAGTTAGTCTTAGAAAACACACAGGAACCTCTCAACTGGTCGAAAAAAACATTAATCCTCAAAATGGGATAACGGTTATTTATTGTCACCTTGTTAAGCTGTCGGTAATCAATACACATCCTCAAATACCCATCTTTCTTTTTGACAAATAGGACTGGTGCTCTCCAAGGCGAGATACTTGGCTGAATAAAACCTCTTTCTATCAACTATTGGATTTGTTTTTTTAACTCTTTTATCTCTGCCACTCCCATCCAATATGACACGATGGACACTGGTGTTGTACCCAGCATCACATCAATTTAAAACTCTAATTCACGGCTAAAAGGTAATCCATACAACTCTTTCAAAAACACATCAGTAAACTCATTAATAGTCCGAAGATTCTCAAGCATCGGGCCCTCAATCCTTGCATCCACCACATGGGCCAAGAAGGCTTCACAACCTTGTTGCAACAACCTCTGAGCTGACAAAGCTGATACCATGCTAGAAAGACACAAATTTCTTTCACCTCTCACAACAAGCTTGAAACCATCCGCAACACGAAGCTTCAAGCTCTTCTCTCTACATCCTAGACTAACATCATGCTTAAAGAGCCAATCCATCCCCAAGAGGCGTCGAACTCTTGAAACGGTAGTACCATTAAATCTGCTGGAAACAACAATCCTTGAACCTCAATCGAGCACCTCTAATATACCTTATCTACTAACACATCATATCCCAAAAGACTAGTCACACGAACTCCTATCTCAAGATCTTCAGTAGGGATACCCCATTGCTGAGATATCCCACTATGAATGTTGGAGTGGGTAGATCCCGAATCCACAAGAGCAACTATAGGAACTGAAAACAAGGTAAACGTACCTGAGATAACATTTGTAAAACCGCAGTCCTCTTGAGCTCTGACCGCATACTGCCTAGTTGGTGCTCTCGCGGTTAACTAAAAGGTACCTCTAGACACGTGGCTTGCTCATCCCCGAGCAAAGCCTAGACCCCTCTAGGCCGGATACACAGTCCTCTGAACATGATTTGGAGAGGTCACAACAGCTACAGGGCAATCCCTCATGAAATGGTCTGGTGATCCGCATTGGTAACAAACTCTCACTACTCCCTAACACTCACCTCTGTGTTTGCGTCCATACTGATTGCAAACTTGTGCGCCCGCACTTATCTGCAAACCCTCTGGGCTCTTCATGTAAGAAGACAAAGATGGCCTCCTACGACCAACTGACTCAGACCTCTTGTCTGATCTCAAACTCTGATTTGAGGCTCCTCTATTGTGGTTCCACCGATTTCTGCTCCTTCCAAATAAGGTTTGCGAGTTGTTGGAAGGGTTCTAAGCCCACCAGACGGGCCATAAGTTAAGCCTTGCACCTGCTCCAGAGACTTGGCACTCAAAGTCAACTCTGAGAATACCTTCAGTGGTGCAGCGGTTAGGTAAGTCTGAATTTCTTTCGTCATACCTTTTAAAAACCTCATACACCTCATCTTTTTTGTAGCGACCAATTAGGAGCATGTCTACTCAACTGGAGAAACTCCTGCTCATACTCAAAGACGGATCGATTCGCTTGCACTAGATGATTGAACCGGTCCCTCAAGGTGTCAATGTGAGTCTCGCCTACATACTTCTTCTCAAATTCCTCCAGGAAGTCGTCCCAAGTTGGTCAATTAGGATGCCACCCAAGCTCTATTATTTTCCACCATTGTCTAGAATTGCCCTTTCAACAAGGACAAAACACGTGATAACTTATCTTCTGATCTCAATCTCATCTACCTCATAATCCAATGTGTATCTTGCAACCGATGCTCTGCCTGCACTGGATTATCTTGTCTCGATCCATAAAAGTTTGTAGCACCAAGTCTCCTTACCCTTTTAATAGGTGCCTCTCGAGGGGTAGCAAATGCCCTCGGTATAGCTCTCACGATCCAGTATAGTGCTCGATTCAGATGCGAGAAATAGTTGACTCACCAGTCAACTATATCCCCTGACGCTTTCTCCGCGCCAGGTATTAATCCTCATCGTAGCTCCCTTCTCGGGAGCCCAAACTTTCTTTAACGATTCCTGCCCTCCTTGGCATGGTTCTATTTTGAACAACTGACAATTGAGGTTACACCATCGAATTTCAGCATTAAAACAAGTACGACTGCAACTCACGGGCTTGTATTCACTAGACACCTATATGCTCAACTAGACTCCCACAGAGACTTCCTAGAGCTGACTAAACCTAGGCTCTGATACCACTAAATGTAACACCCTTGGCCCGAATGTCACATTTAGGCCCTAATCCCAAAACCCATTTTTATGGCTTATAGGAAACGATATGAGTTAGTAGTGTACTAACCCTAGCTTAGCAGCTGGAATAAAGCCTTCTCTCGAGCTTCAAGCCTTCCTCCCTTCTTGAGCCTTTGATGAATTCCCCACCTCCTTAACTATATGGGAAGATTATGAAACAAATCATAACGTTGATAGGAGTTTAAAGGGATTAAAAACATAATCTAAACCTATGATTAGAGCTCACAGAACTCCAATCCCGCTCAACACTCCTAACCCCCAACAATTCTTCCTTCCTCCAAACCATATAAAGCTTACCATGAAATGTAGATCCTTGAAAGCTGATAACACTTCCCTCAACAAGGTAAACGTGATTCACAACACAAGCTCTCAAAATTCTACCTTTAATAGTGATGTTTTGGGTGAGAGAATGAGTTGGAAAATGAAGAAGAAGATGACATTAATGCAAGATGGTCTCACTCCTGCACAAGTGCAGAAAGTAAGCCTCCCCCAATTCCTCAATTTTGGCATTTACCATAATACCCCTCATTCTTTCTTCTCAACCCAACAACCACTTGGGCCCAACTCACACATGCTAGCCCAAAAGGCTCTTATAAGCCCAATATCACGACCCAAATACGTGGCCTAAGTCTTGATTATATTTGACCCTCAATTTTTTGAAATCTGGGTCGTTACAAATGATACTTATTCTTAATCATCAACTTGTTCAGTTATCGATAATCAATGCACATCCTCAAAGTGCCGTCCTTCTTTTTCACAAACAAGACTGGTGCTCCCTATGGTGATACACTAGATTGGATGAAACCTCGATCCAACAACTCCTAAAGTTGTGTCTTCAACTCCTTCGTTGCCATGGAATACGGTGCAATTAACACTAGAGCCGAATCTACTTACATTTCAAGATAAAACTTTACCTTTCTATCTGGCGGTATCCTAGTCAACTCCTCTAAAAACACCCCTAGAAAATCTAAAACTGGTACGGATATCCTTAGTCTGCACTTCTTTCATATTTAGGTTTATAACATAAGCCAGATATGCTTGACACCCAAACTCCAACAACTTCTGCGCTTCCAGAGCCGAAACCATATTGGATAAGAACTTAACATTCTTACCCACAACCACCACTTCATAATCATTGACAAGTTTCAATGAAACTCGCTTGGTTACGAATTTGACAACCCTATGCTCAATTAACCAACCCATCCCCAAGATCATGCCAAAAACATGAAATGACAACTCCATCAAATCAGTCGCAAACACATGACCTTGAACTACCAAATGACATCTCCTATACAACCTCATAGTAACAACAGTCTCTCCAAAAGAGCTAGTTACTTGCATACCCACATTTAACACTTATACTGGTATATTAAGCAAATGTGCATATATGAATGTGTAGAACTAGAATCTATCAGAGAAAGTAATTATATAGAATATAAGGTAAATGTACCTGCAATCACATCAGTGTCATTCCTCCCTTCGCGATGTGCATAGATCCTCGCAGGTCCACCACCACCCTCATGTTGAACTGCCACTGTATGAGCAACAGTCCTATGGCCTTTCTCCCTTCGCTAGAAATTACCTCGACCACACCCACGACCTCTCTGTGGTGCAACATCAAGTGTAGGTGCCTATCTACCCCTAGCCAACAACGAACAATCATGTCTCAAATGATCCCCAGATTCATAACTCCAAAAAAATTAGCAACAACAGACAAAGATGTATGCCCCTTCCTGGCCAAACATGGACAGTTTCACCTCATATAATCCCGTTATCCACATACCCAACATGTATTATGTAATGCTCTAACCTAGGTACTCAGACCCTGTAAACCTCGCCCAACACTACTTCTACCCCGTCTCTATTCAAGGTGATACCTCTTATCACGGTGTCTCTTAAATTGACCACCATCGAAAATAAAATTTGCAACTCTCTTCCTAGAGCGAAATCCTCCCGAACATGATAGTAAACCCAGGTTCTGCTCAATATCCTTCGCTCGATAACCAACACATCAAAATCTGTGTGATCAAAAGCCAACATATATGTCTTAACATCCTATACCAATCCGTAATGGAATCGATCACAATGATGCCCCTCATCCGGCACCAACTTAGGAGCATACTGACTCAGCCTGACAAATTGCACCTTATACTCAGACACGGACATATTGGCCTAAACCAAAGCCATGAACTCAGATTTCTTTTCATCCATGTATCTAACTCCTAGACACTTTATTATGAGGGCAACTTGAAAGAATTCCCATGTCACATCATCGAGTTCCATGCTTGCGATCAAGGTAGTCCACCAATTATCTGCATCCCCGTACAGTAGAGACACAACACATCCCAACTTATGAGCATCATTGTACCCTATCTAATCCAAAATATGATATGTACTAGCAAACCACTATTTGGATGCCTCGGGTGCCAACCCTCTGAACTCAACTCCTCCCAGACTACGTAAATGCTCTAACAAAAAACTCGAATTAGCAATAACAACTAGTGCCGGTGCATGTACATGCACTCTAGCCACCGCAGCTTGGAACGCTATAGTCATTGCCTGTATCAAAGCCATCATATCACCATACACCAGACCAGGTGGTGTAGGTGGTACTTGCTCCACTCCCTCAGGTGGATTAGGATGAGGATGTGGCAAACCTCCAGGAGGTATGACATTCTCTTCATCCCTCTCCCCTACGACAATATCATTCATGCTCGATCTCAATTCTCACCTTGGTGGCATCATATAAAAATGTATCTAAGGTATGATAATTATACCAAAACAAAACAATCAGGCCGGCTTCAAGCAAGGATCCAAGACTTTCATTTCAAATCAAAACCACTTCATAACTGTAGTAATAAGGCAATTTGTTAACTGAAGTAATAAGGCAATTTGTCCAAAAAATACCCTGACATAGTATATACAAATCACCATATGTATAAACAATCACTGTGCATAGCAAATAGAAATAAACAATCATTAACAACACCCCAACGTTTCGTAACCTGGCTCTGATACCGACAAATGTAACCCTCTTAACCTGGTCTAGCCGAAACCGAGAAAAAAGCTACATTAGGTTTGCTGAAGCAAACCCAAACTAATAACCTAAATTGGGTCCAATTTTTCTTTTATCTTATATAAATACGTTGATTTAGATCCTAGGGTGAACATGCAACAAAGGATACAATTACAAGCAATTAGATCTCAAAATAGGGTTTAATTGCTCAAATGTGCCTTTTGAGGACCAATTTTCAATTTACATAAATTGTAGGGACTTAATTATTTCTAAATTACCAAAACTTAATTAATAGGTGTCATGCATACATGTCAAATTTCAGCTTAAAACTATCATCCAAACTTATCCAATTGTACACATATCAACCAGCGACCAAAATGGAAGAATCTAAAGCTCAAAACAATCATATAACCGAATTAACTACCTTCAGTGTTGGTACTCGTGTATCCGTATCGATATGGGGCCAAAATATGCATGGGGTTTTGAAGCAACCCCTCTTGGTATCGAAACTAGGCTAAAAATTCCAATTCTAGTAGCCTAAGCCCGTACCGGTATAGAATCCCGAGTACCGAAACCCCTAGTCAAAAATGTCGTGCTAGTTTCGAAACAAGGTGCCTTGTATTGAAACCCCTGGGCCTGAAATCATAAATTTGACTGGTTTTTCAACTCTTAAGCTATCCTATCATGATTCAAACTTAAGGTAAACAACATATTACATCAATAGCATACTTTCCACAATCATTCAAGCATGTAAGGACACTCAACATGAAAAACTTGAATCAACAGAACGTCTATAGGCATGCTTCCTACTCAAACATGCGAAACATAGTTTTAAGCCACTCACAAGCATATAAATCCTAATACAAGTCCAAAACAACATTTAAAACTTGACAAATAGGGAGTTTAGCAAACAACCCTCCCAAACAACAAGTGGCCATATTGCCTTTATTACAACAAGTCTATTGCAAAACCATACTTGAAAATGAGTAAGACCTTGGAATCCCCCTTTGCTTGCTCACCGGTTCAAATGCTTAATTCTCTGCATTGATGGGAAAAGAGAGCATAAGCACACAAGGCTTAGTAAGGAGTTCTCTAAAACAAACAACCATAAATGCATTTAAAACCGGTTATTAAAACCACATTGAAAACCTCATTTAAAGCATCTTTCAAAACATCATGCCTTACAAAATTATGCACTTAACATTTCCAAAACATGCATATTAAACCATATGCAACATGTATCATGGATTGGCAGCAAAATCCCTTTTGCAACACTTAATTTAAGCTTTCCCATGCATAACAACCCATATGCAAGGCTTAAAGAGTAAACATGTATAAACCAACATATACAATGTAATCCATCAACATGATACATCATCAATTATATTGGCTTACAAGTTATCATCAACCAAGTTCCAATTTACAAAATATTACATCGGATACACGGATTCACAAGTGTCCTATCAACACTTCATGTAATCTTAATCGGAATTCAAGATACAATCAGAACAGGGTACAATCACAACCCAATCATCGGTTAGATGCATAATCCACTAACGGGAGTTTTTGGTACAATATAACCCCTCAACCGTTAGGGTACTTGGATGGAGTTTTAGGTACACATAAACCCCTCAACATCCAAGGTAACTTTTTGGATTGCACTATCAATCCTATGGCTAGCCAACTATATCTGATAACATTTTAAACCACATCACTTGCAAATATAATTCACTAATAACCATGTACCTCATTTGCATCATTTAAAACCATATTTTTCCAATGCATAAAACCATGCATTGACAAGTATAAACACATACTTGCATGAACCATTTTCCAAATGCATTCATCATCAATATATGATAGAAATTAGTATAAATCATAGTCAAAACATGCATAAACAGTAAGTACCATGTAATTAGAAAACAAGTGCATAAAATAATTTTGCCAATTGAAAATGAGAAAGAATTCTCTTCATAATTACTCTCGAGTTTAAACCAGTATTTCAAGCTTAATTTAAACTCCCATAACAACCTTTAAACCAATTCAAACTGAATTCCACAAGCTTGAGGATCAACTTCCCCTATTTTAACCACAACATAACAAAGGATTTAATGCATCTAAATTCATAAACCCAACAATATCAATTCACACAAATCCTCATCAATCTCTAACCAATTTCCCTTTACAACAGCTGAAAGCAACATCAAACACATTCCAAACCAATTTAATGCACTTATTTTGATTTACATGATACCTACTGCTTAAGCATGTTTTTAAGTATTTGATATACTATTTTTGAGCATGTAATACTGAAGGATGCACATGGTAAGTGATCCTTGTAAGTATGGTTTTTACTTGTGTTTTAAAGCATGGTTGTTGCTTTGGAAAAGTGGCATGGGTTAATGCTTGTTAGAAACAATGAGGTAAATGTTAAAATGGTTAATTATATTAGCAAGTGATGTGTTTTAAAATTATTATCAAATATAGTTGGCCGGCCATAGGATTGAGTGCACTATAAATAAGTCGCCTTGGATGTTGAAGGGTTTATATTGTGTACCGAATACTCCATCCAAGTACCCTAACGGTAGAGGGGTTTAGCGGCACTGAATACTTCCATTAGTGGGTTAAGCATCTAACCGATGAGAGGGATTGGTATCCCTGTATGTTGAGATTGTACCCAGTTGTTATTGTACCACAATTGTGATTGTAGCACTTTTCCGATTGAGATGGATTAAAGTGTTGGGTTAGCACTTGTTGAATTCATGTATCCGATGAACTCTTTTGTTATTGGTCTTGCTAATAATTACTTAAAAGCTAATATAATTGTTAATGTATCATTGAAATGTTTTATGTTGTATAAAATGGTTTATACATGTTTCTCCTTAAGCTTTGCATTTGGTAGTAATGCATAGGAAGGCTTAAGTAGAGGGTTAGCAATGTGATTTGATGTTAATTAATGTTACATGTAGCATAAGGTTTGATATGATGATTTTATTATTGTAAAGTGCACATTTTAAAAGAGGCATGAAGTTTTAAAAGATGATGTTGAGTAAATGGTTTTAAATGTATTAATGGTGTTTTGTTCTGAGCTTTCCTCACTAATCCTATAGTGCTTACACTCTCATTGTCCATCAATGTAGATAATTGAAGTCCGGAAGGTAGCAAGAAGCAAGGGGATCTTGGCAATACTTGTTTCTAAAGTATGTTAAAGACTAGACTATAATGAATAAGGGCAATTGGGTACTTGTTTTGGTTTTGGGAGATGTTATGTTGAACTCCCTGTTTGAGCATGTTTCTTTGGTTGCTCTTGGTTTGTAAATGGCCTTTAAGGATTGATTTTGGTGCTGGTTTATCTTTTGGTATGTTGCTTGGATGCAAAGTTAGGAAACATGCCTATAGATTTCCTTTTGAAGCATGAAGCCTTGTTGGGTTATTAAAGTTGTGTTGCTAGTTGGCTTGTGATATGTTTTGCATGTTGGTATTGTGTTTAAAGCATGTTGGATTGATTAGAGTATGCTTTTGGGATGAAAAACCAGCAAAATGTGGCATTACAAGCTCAAGCGTATCGATACGAGTGGGACCGTATTGATACGGCTAGGCAAATTCAGGCTTGTGGGATTGGTATAGGTACTATGTGTTTTGATACACCTAGGCAATTTTGGCCAGGCGTACCGTTACGGGTTTGGGTGTTTCGGTACGAGTTTTAACCTTTAGAATTCACTTTTTCAATATGAAGCCGCATATCGAAACACCTAAGGAGCTGTATCGGTACGGTTTGTAACATTTCAAAAGTTAGGTAATTCTGTTAGACGTATCAATACGAAAAGGTGGTGTACCAAAACAAGGTGTTTTAAACCGTATCAATATAGGTTTACTTGTATCGGTACAGACAGCTGATTTTCTATAAATATCTTTCGAGTATTTTGTCTTTCTTGCAATTTAATCCCTGAATCTTGCCAATGCAATTGTATGTTATAAAATAGTCAGTTTGAGTGGTAATTTGAGACATATGCATGAAACCTGACTAAATTAAGGTTGGTAACTCAAAAGTGGGTTTTAGTCCCTAATTTGTAAGTATGATCAATTGGATGTCAAATTGATGTCTGATTGAGACGGGGTTACACATGTTATCTGCATGAAAATATAGGATTAATGATTGGTATCTAGATAACATAAAACAGAAAAAATGGACTAGTTTTACGTATCTCTCCGATTTGCTTCGACAAACCTAGTGTAGCTTCCTTGATTCGGACTGGCGGCTAGACTGCGTCAGGGGTGTTACATTTGGTGGTATCAGAGCCAGGCTTGCTCGTTTGGGAGGTTGTTGTGTTGTTGCCGTGAGTTATGCTCTACTGTTTGATTTGTACGGTGATTGTTATATGTACGCTGGTTGCTATGCACAGTGATTGATATATACACGTTGACTGCATTATGCCATGTTGGAGGGAAATTGGGGGTACCCTTGCCTTATTATCACAGTCTTGAAAATTGATTTTTGAGATGAAAGTCTTGGATCCTTGCTTGAGGCTGGCCTGACTGTTTTGTTTTGAAATGATTATCATACTCTAGATATATTTTAGCACGATAGGACCGAGGAGAGAGTTGCGATCTAGCACGATTGTTGTCGCTGTTGGGCAGGATGATGAAGGAGAAGTTGTACCTCTTAGAGGGTTGCCACTGCCCTTACCTAATCCACTTAATGGAGTGGAGCAAGTACCACCTACGCTGGTTGGGCCAGGGATGGGTGATATGGCACCATTAATACAGGCCATGGTCGGTGTGTTCCAGACAGCAATTGTGGGTGTTCGTGTGCCAGCACCACTGGTTGATGGGCTAGGTTTGCCGCTTGAGCGTCTTTGTAGATTGAGAGGAGTTGAGTTTTGAGGTTTGTCGCCTGAGGCTTTTGAGGGTTAGTTGGCCAGTACTAAGAGGATACTGGGCCAGATGGGGTGCACCAATACTCGTAAGCTGGGTTGTACTGTTTCCCTGCTGTAGGGTAATGCCTATACATGGTGGACTACCACGATATCGAGTATAGAGACCGAGGATGTGACTTGGTTGTTCTTCTATGAGGTTTTTCGTAAGAAGTTTTTGGGAGTCCGATATCAGGATGAGAAGAAATGTGAGTTTATGGTATTGGTGTAGGGCAGTATGTCTTGCGGAGTACGAGGTACGGTTCTTGAGGTTGAGTCGGTATACACCTGATTTGGTTCCTGACGAACGTACTCGATGTGATCATTTCCATTATGGGCTTGTGCAGGATGTTAAGACATGCATTCTTGATGCTGATTATACCGATTTTGACATATTGGTTTCGCAAGCCAAGGATGTCGAGCAGAATTTGTGTTTGGCTTTGGGATCGCGAGGTTCTAGCTCGGATAAGAGAGTTATTGATTCAGGTTATAGCAGTGGTCAGGCCAAGAGAGACCGTGATAGGAGGTTTCGCCCGGAGGCGAGGTATGGTGGAGATACGGTTGTACGTAGAGTCTAAGGGTAGGGAGCCCAAACTAGAGCACCGTTTAGAACATGTTGGGTTTGTGGGTCCTGAGCTCATTTGAGGCAAGATTGCCCGTATTTGGCCAGGGAGGGTCAGGCACCTGCACTTGTGGCAGTTAATGCTTGCTGGAGTTGTGGGTCAGGTGACCACCAGAGGCATGATTGTCAGTTGTTGGCTCGAGGTGGGCAGGGTACTGCACCTGTTGTTGCTCCTCAACGAGGTCATGGCCGTGGATCATTTCCGCGTTGAGATGTGGGACAGAGGACTATGGCTCATACTATTGCTATCCAACCTGAGGGAGGTGGATCAGCTAGGGTGTATGCGCACCGTGAGGGTCGCAATGACACCGATGTGATTGCAGGTACTTTTACCCTCAAGCATTTATCATTTTATTCGTTGGTTGATTCCGGTTCTACTCATTCATACATCTTGAGTGAGCATGCTGTGCTGCTTGATATATTTGTTGAAATTCTTAATTTGGGTGTTAGAGTGACTAGTTCTTTTGGGGAGACAATAGTGGTTAGGAGGTTGTATCGTAGGTGTCTGCTGATGGTTTAGGGACATGTGTTCGTTGTGGACTTGATGGAGTTACTATTCTATGGTTTTGACGTAATTTTGGGGATGGATTGGCTAACCAAACATCGGGCTATGGTGGATTTTGAGACCAAACGAATATTCTTGAGGTTTTTGGATGATTGTGAGGTGGTGGTTGTTGGCGAGAATGCCAAATATTTGTCTAATGTTGTTTCGGCTTTGGAAGCAAGGCGAATGTTGGATTCGGGATGTCAGGCCTATTTGGCCTATGTTATGAATCTTGGATCAAAGTAGTCGAGGGTGCAGGATGTTCGCACCGTATATGAGTTTCCGGGTGTTTTTTCGGAAGAGTTACCAGGGTTGCCACATGACCGCGAGGTAGAGTTTGGCATCGAGGTCTTTACGTGTATGATACCTGTAACGCCTCGATTTTGGGCTTAGGAGTTTTAGGGAACGGTTTAGTCGGTTCGCTAGATCGGGATTAGAGATTCGAGTCAGATTCAGGATTTAAATTGGTTTAAATATTTTTATTGAAGATAAAAATATGGAAAAATAGTCTAAAATCATTATTAAATATATAAATAATTTTGGTAAAAACAATTTTAGAAAATGAAATTCGAAAATGGGACATTTTGGGTTAGTGACCAAAATGCAAGTTTGCAAAACTGTTTTTTAGTGACTGTTTTGAAAATGGGTCAAAACTTTGAATCTTTAAGGAGCTATTAATCCAAAAAGGGTTTAATCAAATTTCTCCCTTTAATTAATTATTTTTGATTAAGTTTTAAAAGGTATAATTAGGGGAGGGAATTAATTAAACATAATTAAGGCTTTTAAAAAGAATTTCACATAACTAACTTTGTTACTCCTTTCTCTAAAATTCTCTCCAGCCAAACATATTTCCAGCTTCAATTTGTTCAGGTAAAATTAGGATTTCAAAGAGTTTTTGATTTCCAATTGATTTCTAAAGCTTTTACATCAAATACTTATTATTTCTACCTTGATTTTCATGGTTTATAAAGCAATTAAGGGGAGAAATCAGCATTAGAGGTAAGGATTCATTCTTCTCCTCTATTGAAAGGTTATTTATTGAAATTCCTAAGTTCTTGATCCATTTTATATGATTTGTATTGGGTTTTGTCAAATTAAACTCGGATTTATGGTTTAATTGATGGTTTATGATGAAAAATCGTGGAAATTCGTAGTGATATGTTTTTGCTGAGTTAAGGATTGGTTTATTACTTGATTTTGATGTTTAAAATGATTATGAAGTGAGTTTTGATGATAGAATCCCAGAATCTATGTTTTTGTTGATCATGTGAGGCGGGACTGCCATGTGTTAGCTAGAGGTACGCATGTTCCTGCACCTGTTATGCCTACCTCGAGAGGTCGAGGGCGTGGACGATGATATTTTCAGCCGAGAGATGGTGGGCGTAGGATTGTGGCACACACCATTTCTATTCAGCTGGAGGGTGGTGGTCCCGTGAGGGTGTATGCGCATCGCGAAGGACGCAACAATACCGATGTGATTGCAGGTACCTTTACTTTGCAATCTCTGCCGTTAGTTTCTTTGGTTGATTCTGGTTCCACCCATTTGTATATTCTTATTGAGCATGCACAGATGCTTGATATACCTATGGAGATTTTGAATGTTTGGGTTCGAGTAACTAGATCTTTGGGTGAGATGGTTGTGGTTAGGAAGTTATACCGAAGGTGTCCTTTGATGGTGCAAGACCATGTGTTCACTGTGGATCTGATGGAATTGCCATTCCATGGTTTTGATGTAATATTGTGGATGGATTGGCTATCCGAGCATAGGGCAGTTGTGGATTTTGAAACCAAATGGATAACCTTGCATCTTGCCAATGATTATGAAGTTGTGGTGGTTGGTGAGAACACAAAGTTCCTGTCTAATGTTGTTTTAGCTTTGGAAATAAGTCGGATGTTGGAACATGGATGTCAGACGTATTTGGCCTATGTTATGAATCCTGGATCCAAGGATGTGCGTGTGCAGGACATCCGCACAGTTTGTGATTTTCTGAGAGTTTTCCCTGAAGAGTTACTGGGGTTGCCGCCAGTTATGGAGGTGGAGTTTTAAAATCGATACGTATGTTGATTCGGCACCGATGTCCATTGTGCCGTATCACATGGCACCCAAGGAGTTGAAAGAGTTAAAGACACAACTCTAGGAGTTGCTTGATCGGGGGTTTATTAGACCCAGTGTTTCACCCTAGGGTGCACCGGTGTTATTCATGAAGAAGAAAGATGGCACAATGAGGATGTGTATCAATTATCGGCAACTGAATAAGTTGACGATTAAGAACAAATATCTCTTGCCGTGGATTGACGATTTGTTTGATCAATTCTGAGGTGCATCGGTATTTTCTAAGATCGACTTGAGATCGGGATATTATCAGTTGAAGGTGAAGGGTGAGGATGTGCCAAAGACTGCCTTTCGTATGAGGTATGGACATTACGAGTTCTTAGTGATGCCGTTTGGGTTGACCAATGCACCAGCTGCATTTATGGATATGATGAATTGGGTGTTTCATGAGTACTTGGACCAATTTGTGGTAGTGTTTATTGATGATATTCTTGTGTACTCTCGTACTGAAAAAGACCATGATGAACACTTGCGGATTGTGCTTCATAAATTTATAGATAATCAATTATATACTAAGTTGAGTAAATGTGAATTTTGGTTGAAGGAAGTAGTTTTCCTTAGACATATGGTGTCGGCTAGGGAATCCGTGTGGATCCATAAAAGATTGAGGCTGTGGTGAGTTGGAAGCCACCTATGTCAGTGACGGAGGTGCGTAGTTTCCTTGGGTTGTCTAGATATTATCGCCGGTTTGTAGATGGATTTTCAAAGATTGATGCACCTTTAACCAAGTTGTTGCAGAAAAATGTTCATTTTGAGTGGACGAAGGATCGTCAGCAAGCTTTTGAAAAGTTAAAGGAAGCTTTGATGCAATCTCCAAACTTGATAGAACCCGAGTTGGGAAAGGAGTTTGTGGTATATAGTGATGCATCATATGTTGGTTTAGGGTGCGTGTTGATGCAAGATGGGGAGGATGTGGCTTATGCATCTAGGCAATTGATGGTGCACGAGCATAACTATCCTATTCATGATCTTGAGCTTTCCGCAGTGGTGTTTGCGTTAAAGATTTGGAGGCATCATCTTTATGGTGAGAAAGTGTGGAGTGTACACGGATCACAAAAGTTTGAAGTATTTGATGTCGCAGAAAGAGTTGAATCTTAGGCAACGACGGTGGTTGGAGTTGCTTAAAGATTATGACTTGACCATTGAGTATTATCTGGGTAAAGCAAATGTGGTAGCGGATGCTTTGAGTAGAAAAGTTGTGGTTGAGTTGAGAGCTATGTTTGCTCGGTTGAGTGTAACTTGTGATGAAGGCTTGTTAGCCGAGTTGCAGGTGAAGCCATCGCTATCGCAAATGATAAAGGAGAAACAACCGTATGATAATAAGTTGGTACCTCATGTTAGGGATATCTTGGATGGAAAACCATCGGATTTTCATTTTAATGATGATGGGGTGTTGTGTTTTAAGGACCAGGTAGTGGTGCCGTAGGATGAGGAGTTGAGACGTATCATCTTGACCGAGGCTCATTCTAGCCCTTTTGTTGTGCATCCTAGTAGTACCAAGATGTATCGGGGTTTGAAGGAGAAGTATTATTGGGTTGGGTTGAAGAAGGATGTGGCTGATTTGTTGCTAGATGCATGGTGTGTCAGTATGTTAAAGCTGAGCATCAATTTCCTTCCGGGTTGTTGCAACAGTTGAGGATACCAGAATGGAAATGGGAGAGAATCACCATGGATTTTGTGTCGGGGCTACCTTTGACACCGACTAAAAGGATTCCATTTGGGTGATCGTGGATCAGTTTACGAAGTGTGCATATTTTTTGCCAATGCATACGACGTATACGTTGGATAAATTGGCTGATCTTTACATCGTAGAGGTTCTGAAGTTGCATGGAGTGCCTAAGTCGATTGTGTAGGATAGAGATTTGAGGTTTACAGCAAGGTTCTAGGAATGTTTGCATCGAGCCCTAGGTACCCGGTTGCATTTTAGCAATTCGTATCATCCTCAGACAGATGGACAGTCTGAGCGTGTGATCCAGGTCTTGGAGGATATGTTGAGGTATTGTATTATCGAGTTCCAAGGAACCTGGGAAAAGCAGTTGCCGATGGTGGAGTTCGCTTATAATAATAGCTATCAAGCAAGTATTCAAATGGCACCGTATGAGGCCTTATATGGTAGGAGGTGTCGTACGCCTTTGTGTTGGGTAGAGGTTGGGGACAAGTATATTTCTATGCTCTATGTGTTGAAAGACACTTGTGAGAAGGTGAAGCTTGTATCTGATCGCTTGAAAGCGGCTTCTGATCGATAGAAATTCTATGCAGATTTGAAGCATAGAGAAATGGAGTACGATGTTGGTGACAAAGTGTTTTTGAAGGTTTTGGAAGAAGGTGATGCGCTTTAGGCGTAAAGGGAAGTTGAGTCCGAGGTTTATCGGGTCGTATGAGATTTTGGATCGTGTGGGTCCCATAGCTTATCGGTTGAGGTTGCCTCCCGAGTTGGAAAAGATTCATAATGTGTTCCACGCTTTGATGTTGCGAAGGTATCAGTCCGATCCCTCTCATGTTATGCCGATTGAGGATGTTGAGTTGAGGCCGGATCTGACTTATGATGAAGAACCAGTAGAGATCCTTGATACCAGCTGTAAGGTTCTTCGTGGAAGATGATAGAGCTCGTTAAAGTGTTATGTCGGCATCGAGGAGTTGAGGACGATACTTGGGAGAGTAAGTTGGACATGAAAAAGCAATTCCCGCATCTTTTTCCTCTAGGTAAATTTTGAGGATGAAATTTCTTAAGAGGGGGAGAGTTGTAATGCCTAGATTTTGGGCTTAGGAGTTTTGGGAAACGGTTTAGTTGGTTCGGTGGATTAGGATTAGAGATTCGAGTCGGATTCGTGATTTAAATTAGATTAAATATTTTTATTGAAGATAAAAATATGGGAAAATAGTCTAAAATCATTATTAAATATATAAATGATTTTGGTAAAAACAATTTTTGAAAATGAAATTCGAAAATGGGACATTTTGGGTTGGTGACCAAAATGCAAGATTGCAAAACTATTTTTAGTGATTGTTTTGAAAATGGGTCAAAACTTTGAATCTTCAAGGAGCTATTAATCCAAAAAGGGTTTCATCAGATTTCTCCCTTTAATTAATTATTTTTAGTTATGTTTTAAGAGGTATAAATAGGGGAGAGAATTAATTAAACACAATTAAGGCTTTTAAAAAGAATTTCACATAACTAACTTTGTAACTCATTTCTCTCAAATTCTCTCCAGCCAAACATATTTCCAGCTTCAATTTCTTCAGGTAAAATTAGGATTTCAAAGAGTTTTTGATTTCCAATTGATTTCTAAAGCTTTTTCATCAAATACTTATTATTTCTACATTGATTTTCATGGTTTATAAAGCAATTTAAGGGGAGAAATCAGCATTGGAGGTAAGGATCCGTTCTTCTCCTCTAATGAAAGGTTCTTTATTGAAATTCCTAAGTTCTTGATCCATTTTATATGATTTGTATTGAGTTTTGATAAATTAAACTCGGATTTATGGTTTAATTGATGATTTATGATGAAAACTCGTGGAAATTCGCAGTGATCTATTTTTACTGAGTTAAGGATTGGTTTATAACTTGATTTTGATGTTTAAAATGATTATGAAGTGAGTTTTGATGATAGAATCTTGGAATCTAATGAATCTCTAATTTGTTATGTTGATAGTTAAGAGATTTTTTAGACGTTGTGGTTGATTATTGGTTGCTGGAGGTATAAGATTGTTTTAGGTTGTTGATTAGATATTAATTGATGTTATTTGAAGGTTGAGATTCGTAGTTGTGGTCTAGGTTGAGGTTTTTGGTGAATCGATGTGTTTTCGGTTGTTAAGATAGAGTGTTGTGGAGGGCTTTAGTTGGGTGCTGTTAATTATTGTATTGTTGTGAGTTTGGATGCATTGTAATGCATTGAATTCTCTGTTACTATGTGTTTGAAATAGGGGAAAATAGTTCGGAAGCGAATCTTGGTGTTGAGGGGTTGCCGAAGGTTTGATTTGACATCGGCAAGGGAGGCGTTGCTTTGTCAGTGAGTGAAACGGCTAAGAATAGCTTTTCAAAGGTTTGAAAAGGTTTAATGGGAGTCTAGACTAAGCTCGATACGCTAGTCTAAGACTCAGAAGTAAGTAAAGTGGTTTTCTCTCTCGATTTTGGTTGGCAAATGATTTGTGAAATGCACTGGTTAAGTGAATGTTTACCTCATGTTTTATGCATGGAATGAGCATGGTTAATGCTGGAAATTGATATGAAATGATGATAAATGCGTTTGGAAAGTAATGCATGATTTTAAAGAATATTATGAACATGGTTTATGCATTGTTTAGTGCATGTTAAAGTGATTTGATTAATGCATAGGAAAACAGTGAGGTATGTTTATAAAAGTAAATTATATTGGCAAGTGATGAAATGGAAATGTTATCGGATATAATTGGCCGACCATAGGGTTTAAAATGCACTATAATAAGTCGACTGTGGTTGTAGAGGTGGTACGAGAGGTACTTACTCTGACCATGTGAACCCCAATGTTGTTGATGTGACATTTAGATGGCATTTACTCCAGCCAAGAGCTGTAGAGGTTGATGCGTCGAATGTGTTTACTCCAAGTTGGAGGATTAGCCTTGGTAGTGTAGAGGTGGTGTATGTGTTGCACGACTCCATGCCATTGAGCTTCAAGAGATTGCGAGATCTCTTGGGAAATCTGTGTATCCGATGTTACCGATGTTAATGATGGTTTTATGGAAATGTTATTGTTGAGATGGATCACTTGCAAGCCAATATAATGTTTTAAATGTATCATGTTGATGGTTTGATTTGGAATAAAGTGTTTATACATGTTCTACTCCTTAAGCTTTGCATATGGGATGTTATGCATGGGAAAGGCTTAAGTAGAGGGAATTGCATATGAGATTATGCTGTGGAATCCATGACACATGTTGCATATGGTTTAATATGATGATTTGTACAGATTAAGTGCATGTTTTGAAAGAATGGCATGATTGTTTTGAAACGGTTTTTAATTGCATTGGATGATGGTTTGTATTTTGAGCATTCCTCACTAAGCAATGATTGCTTAAGCTCTCTTTTATCATCAATGCAGGCTGATTGCGTGCAAGTGGCCTAGCAAGCAAGGAGGGAATTCCCAAGACTTGAATTACCAAAGTATGTTTGAGTTTTAAGTAGTAATAAAGGCATTGTGGCTTAAATGTTGTTGGGAGGGTTTGAGTGGTTATTTCTCTGATTGAGCAAGTTTATTTTGTTGCTTTGAACTTGTGATAAACATGGTTTGCTGGATTTTACATGTGATTTATGTTTTGGGTTGCTTGAGTATTAGCAAGCATGCCTTTAGTTGCCTTTGAAACATGTCGATCATCTTTTAATAATTGATTTATGGTAGTTTGATGGTAAATGATCTATGATGATGTTACTTAAGTGTTAGAGGCATATTATAATATTTAGAATCCTTAAATGCATGTTAAAATAGCAAATTTTGACAATTCAGGTCAGGGGGTATCAATATGCTTGTGCTCGTATCGATATTGGTAAGTGTTCCAGGCAAAGTGTATCAATACACGGGCTACCGTATCGATACGGGTCTTCGGTTTTAAGCATAGTGTATCGATACTCGAGGAGGTGTATTGATATGGTTTTGAGCTACTGGAATCTGGAATTTTGTAAAGGCTCAGGCGTATCGATACACTTGCCCGCGTATCGATACGGGTGGCAGTTAAGTTGGTTAAAAGTATGTTTTAAGGTTTCTATTTTCTCTCATTTTAGTCCCTGAGTGATATACATGCAATTAAATGAGTTTGAATGATCGTTTTGACTTTAAATTTCACTAGTATGCATGTAATTGGTTTAATTGAGGATTGGTAACTTTAATTATGAAATTGGTCCTTCAAAATAATGGAAATTATAGTTGGGTCCCTGGGTGTTATGTATGCAATTGGATGAGTTCGGATGATCATTTTAAGTTGAAATTTGGCATGTATGCTTGTAACCTGACTAATTGAAGATTAGTAAAGAAAATTATAAGTTAACCCTTATATATTTGTAGATTTACAGTTTGGTCCCTTTTATTGTAAAGTGACCAATTGGATATCAATTTGATTCCCGATTGGGTTGGGTTTTCACTCGTTGTGTGTATGTACATGTAGGATAATAACCAACATCTAGATAAGGTAAAATAAAAAAATAGATATGTTTCTAGAGTTTTTCCTTATGGTTTACTTCGGTAAACTTAATGTAGCTCGTTCGGTTCGGTCTTGCGATTAGGCCGGGACGAGGGGGTTACAGTACCGGTATCGATAGCTCCGTACCGCATGGCTCTGAAGGAATTGAAGGAGTTGAAGACGCAGTTGCAGGAGTTGCTTGACCGTGGGTTCATTAGACCCAACATCTCACCGGGGGGAGCACCGATGCTGTTTGTTAAAAAGAAAGATGGTACGTTGCGAATGTGTATACATTACCAGCAGCTGAATAAGTTGACCATAAAGAACAAGTATCCCTTGCAGTGGATAGATGACCTATTTGATCAGTTCAAGGGAGCTTCGGTGTTTTTAAAGATAGATTTGAGGTTAAGGTACTACCAGTTGAAGGTGAAGGAGGTGGATGTGCCCAAAATAGCTTTCTGTTTGAGGTACGGCATTACGAGTTTCTTGTGATGCCGTTTGGTTTGACCAATGCTCCAGCTGCTTTTATGGACATGATGAACCGTGTGTTTCATGAGTTTTTAGATCAGTTTGTGGTTGTGCTTATCGATGATATCCTTCTGTACTCTCGTACCGAGGAGGACCATGATAAACATTTGAGAATTGTGCTTCAGACGCTATTGGCTAATCAACTTTATGCTAAGTTAAGCAAATGTAAGTTATGGCTTAGGGAAGTTGTGTTTATCGGGTATGTTGTATCAGCCAAAGGGATCCGTGTTGATCCTCATAAGGTGGAAGCCGTAATGAGTTGGAAGGAGCCCAAGTCCGTGATGGAGGTTAGGAGTTTCCTTGGTTTAGCAGGTTACTACGAAGGTTTGTGGAAGGGTTCTCCAGTTTGGCAGCTCCGTTAACAAAGTTGCTACAAAAGAATGTTCGATTTGAGTGGATGAAGGATAGACAACAAGCTTTCGAAAGATTGAAGGAAGCCTTGACGCGAGCTCCGGTCTTGGTTCAACCAGAATCTGGGAAGGAGTTCATTGTTTATAGTGATGCGTCGTATGTTGGGCTTGGTTGTGTGTTGATGCAGGAGGGTAAGGTAGTGGCGTATGCATCTAGACAGTTGAAGGTGCATGAGCGTAACTACCCTACTCATGATCTTGAGCTTGCAGCGGTTGTGTTTGCCTTGAAGATCCGGAGGCATTATCTATATGGTGAGAAATGTGTAGTTTATACGGATCATAAGAGTTTGAAATATTTGATATCGCAGAAGGAGCTGAATCTTAGGCAACGCAGATGGGTAGAGTTGCTTAAGGATCATAATCTGACCATTGATTATCATCCGGGAAATCCAATGTTGTGGCGGATGCTTTGAGTAGAAAAGTGGCAGTAGAGTTGAGAGCTATGTTTGCTCAGCTGAGCGTAACGAATGACGGGGGTTTGTTAGCTGAGTTGCAAGTGAAGTCGTGCTTGTCACAGTTGATCAAGGAGAAGCAACCATACGATGGGGGTTTGGTACCACATGTGAAAGATATCAGGGATGGAAATCCTATGGATTTTCATTTCAACGATGATTGGGTGTTGTATTTCAAAGGTCAAATAGTGGCGCCTGAAGATGAAGAGTTGAGGCGTACTATTTTGACTAAGGCACACGCTAGTCCTTTTGCTATGCATCTCGGTACTACTAAAATGTATCAAGGGTTGAAGGAGGAGTAATATTCGTTGGGGCTAAAGAAAGATGTAGTTGATATCGTTGCTCGGTGTATAGTTTATTAGCGGGTAAAGGCTGAGCACCAGTTTCTTTCGAGTTGTTGCAACCGTTGAGGATACCAGAATGGAAATAGGAAAGAATCACCATGGATTTTGTGTCCGAGTTGCCTTTGACGCTGACCAAAAAGGATTCCATCTGGGTCATTGTGGATTGGTTTACGAAGTGTGCGCATTTTGTGCTAATGCATACTACGTATACCTTGGACAAGTTGGCTGAGTTGTACATCTCTAAGATTCTGCGTTTGCACGGGGTGCCAAAATCTATAGTCTCGGATAGAGATTCGCGGTTCACTGTAAGATTTTGGGTGAGTTTGCATCGTGCCTTGGGGACTGGGCTGAGTTTTAGTACCTCGTATTATTCTTAGACGGATGGTCAGTCGGAGCGCGTGATTCAGGTTCTCGAGGATATGCTGAGGTGTTGTGTTATTGAGTACCAGGGTACGTGGGAGAAGCAGTTACCATTAGTGGAGTTTGCTTACAATAACAGCTATCAGGCTAGCATACAAATGGCACCCTATGAGGCATTGTATGGTAGGAAATGCCGAACGCCTGTGTGTTGGGCAGAAGCGGGGGAAAAGTTTGTATCTATTCCCAACGTTCTGAAAGGCATAACCAAAAAAGTAAAGTTAATATGTGAGCGCTTAAAAGCAGCTGCATATCGCAAGAAATCCTATGCAAATTTGAAGCATAGGGATATAGAGTATGCTGTGGGTGATAAAGTGTTTTTGAAGGTATCGCCCTGGAAGAAGGTGTTATGGCTTGAGTGGAAAGGGAAGCCTAGCCCGAGGTTCATTGGACCATACGAGGTGGTTGAACGTGTGGGTCCTGTTACATATCGGTTGAGGTTACCTCTGAAGTTGGGAAAGATTCATGATGTGTTCCACGTTTCGGTGTTACGGAGGTACAGGTGAGATCCATCTCATGTTATGTCGGTAGAGGAGATTGAGATGAGACCGGATCTATCTTATGATGAGGAACCGTGAGAGGTTCTTGATACTAGCAGTAAGGTGTTGCGTAGCAAGACAGTCAATCTGGTTAAGGTGTTGTGGAAGCACCGCGGTGTTGAGGAGGCCACATGGGAACGCAAGGCGGATATGGTGAAATAGTTTCCGCACCTGTCTCCTCCAGGTAAATTTCAGGGACAAAATTTCTTAAGTGGGGGAGAGTTGTAACGCTCCGATTTTAGGGCTTAGCGGTTTAGTGGGTTATTAGATGATCTGGTAGACTAGAGTAGAGATTCGAGTCGGTTTTAGGATTCTATATTTTTGGTGTGGGAAAAATTATGGAAAAATGCTTAAAATCATTATTAATTATGTATTTAATAATGGTGGAATCAATTTTGAAAAAATGAGTTTTGGAAGATGGACATTTTGGTTAGTGACCAAAATGAAAATTTTAAAACTGTGATTTTCTAGTGACTAAAATGTAAAGGGTCAAATACTTAGAATCTTTAAGGAGCTATTTTACCAATCGGTTTCTGATGATTTCTCCCTTGATTTAATTGATTTTAGCATGTGTTTTAATTAATAACTAAAGAGGATTTTGTTAAAAAGTTAGTTATCCTTTCTAAAACAAAAATCACGTCATTTTCTCTCAACTTTTTCCTCTCCATTCTCTCCTCAGCCAAACACTCAGATTTCATCAAATTTTCAGAGGTGAGGTGGTTTTTAACTTGATTTTATTGTTTGAAATTGTTTTATAAAGATTTTTTACACAAAATCTTACGATAATCTTGTGTTTTCTTAGCTTTTCACAAATCAATTGAGGGAGAAACTTCACAATAGGGGTAAGGTCCGAGATCTCCTCTATTGTATGGTTCTTTATTGAAATTCCCAAGAATTTGTTCCTTGTTTTTGTGTTTCTAATCTGATTTTGATGATTTTCTAATGATTTAATGAGTTCTTTGGGGAAAATGAGTTGATTCGCGAATTGGATCTAATTTCTAGTAAGTAATGGTGATTTTATTTATATTTTGGATGTTTAATAATGTTGATAAGTGATTTTTATCAAGGGAATCCTAAAACTTAAGAATCTCTATTAGTTTAGGTTGCTAGTTTTGTGGTGTTTTTGTGGTTGTAAGGTTGTTGGAAGTGGTAGGTTGTTTTTGGATATGTTTTTAGGTATGTTTTGAAGTGGAAAATAATGCTAGGTTGATAGATGTTGGCTGGGTTGTGAATTGAAGTGTTTTGGTCATGTTTTCGGTTGTTGTGGAGGGTTAATTGTGGGGGTTTTGTGGAAATCCGAGAAGGACTGTGGTTGTTGTGTTTAGAATGCATTATGATGCATTAATCCTCTGTTGTTTTGTGGTAAAAATAGGGAGGTTGATCTGGAAGTGATTGGAGAAGAGTAGGAGGCTTCAAATGCTTGATTTCACATCGGCGAATTGAAGTTTCGTGTATCGGTGAGTAAAAACATGGATTCCAGCTTTTGAATGTTTTAAAGGTGGTTATTGGGAGTTTAGGTAGAGCTTGAAACGCTCACCTAAGCTCAAAAGTAATTAAAGTGATTTTACTCTCTCGGTCGTGCTAGTAGAAAATGGTTTTATGCACTTGTTTTGATTTACATGATACCTACTGTTTAAGCATGTTTTTAAGTATTTGATATACTATTTTTAAGCATGTAATGCTGAAGGATGCACATTGTAAGTGATCCGTGTAAGTATGCTTTATACTTATGTTTTAAAGCATGGTTGTTGCTTTGAGAAAATGGCATGGGTTAATGCTTGTTAGAAACAATGAGGTAAATGTTAAAATGGTTAATTATATTAGCAAGTGTTATGGTTTTAAAATTGTTATCGGATATAGTTGGCCGGCCATAGGATTGAGTGCACTGTAAATAAGTCACCGTGGATGTTGAAGGGTTTATATTGTGTACTGAATACTCCATCCAAGTACCCTAACAGTAGAGGGGTTTAAAGGTACTGAATACTCCCGTTAGTGGGTTAAGCATCTAACCGATAAGAGGGATTGTTATCCCTGTGGGTTGAGATTGTACCTGGTTGTTATTATACCTGGTTGTTATTGTACCGCTTATTATTGTACCACGATTATGATTGTATCGCTATTCCGGTTGAGATGGCTTGAAGTGTTGGGTTAAAACTTGTTGAATCTGTGTATCCGATGAACTCTTTTGTTATTGGTTTTGCTAATGATCACTTGAAAGCCAATATAATTGTTAATGTATCATTGAAATGTTTTATGTTGTATAAAGTGGTTTATACATGTTTCTCCTTATGCTTTGCATTTGGTAGTAATGCATAAGAAGCTTAGGTAGAGGGTTAGCAATGTGATTTGCTGTTAATTAATGATACATGTAGCATAAGGTTTGATATACTGG
Source organism: Hibiscus mutabilis (assembly GCA_019671005.1). Classification (NCBI taxonomy): domain Eukaryota; kingdom Viridiplantae; phylum Streptophyta; class Magnoliopsida; order Malvales; family Malvaceae; genus Hibiscus; species Hibiscus mutabilis. Next base: position 19,761,020 of record CM033733.1, on the reverse strand, counting down.
TTTTATTGTTGTAAAGTGCACATTTTAAAAGAGGCATGAAGTTTTAAAAGATGATGTTGAGTAAATGGTTTTAAATGCATTGATGGTGTTTTTTTTCTGAGCTTCCTCACTAAGCCTAGAGTGCTTACGCTCTCATTGTCCATCAATGCAGATAATTGAAGTCCCGGAAGGCAGCAAGAAGCAAGGGGGTCTTGGCAAGACTTGTTTCTAAAGTATGTTAAAGACTAGACTATAATGAATAAAGGCAATGGGGTACTTGTTTTGGTTTTGGGAGATGTTATGTTGAACTCCCTGTTTGAGCATGTTTTTTTGGTTGCTCTTGGGTTGTAAATGGCCTTTAAGGATTGAATTTAGTGCTGGTTTATCTTTTGGTATGTTGCTTGGATGCAAAGTTAGGAAGCATGCCTATAGATTTCCTTTTGAAGCATGAAGCCTTGTTGTGTTGTTAAAGATGTGTTGCTATTTGGATTGTGATATGTTTTTCATGTTGGTATTGTGTTAAAAGCATGTTGGATTGATTAGAGTATGCTTTTGGGATGAAAAACTAGCAAAATGTGGCATTACAGGCCCTGGCGTATCGATATGCGAGTACAGCTAGGCAAATTTAGGCTTGTGGGATCGGTACAGGTATTGTGTGTTTCGATACGCCTAGGCAATTTTGGCCAGGCATACCGATACGAGTTTGGATGTTTCGATACGCCTAGGCAATTTTGGCCAGGCATACCGATACGGGTTTGGGTGTTTCGGTACGAGTTTTAGCCTCTAGAATTCACTTTTTCAATCCGAACCCGCGATCGAAACACCTAAGGAGCCGTAACGGTACGGTTTGTAACATTTCAAAAGTTAGGTAATTCCATTAGGCGTATCGATACGACAAGGTGGTGAACCGAAACGAGGTGTTTTAAGTCGTATCGATACAGGCTTACCTGTATCGGTACGGACAACTAATTTTCTGTAAATGTCCTTCGAGTAGTTTTGTCATTCTTGCAATTTAGTCTTTGAATCTTGCCAATGCAATTGTATGTGATAAAATAATCGATTTGAGTGGTAATTTGAGACATATACATGAAACCTGACTAAATTAAGGTTGGTACTCAAAAGTGGGTTTTGGTCCTTAATTTGTAAGTATGATCAATTGGATGTCAAATTGATGCCAGATTGAGACGGGGTTACACATGTTATTTGCATGAACATATAGGATTAATAATTGGCATCTAGATAAGATAAAATGGAAAAAAATGGACCAGGTTTTACGTATCTCTCTGGTTTGCTTCGGCAAACCTAGTGTAGCTTCCTTGATTCGGACTGGCGGCTAGGCCAAGTCAAGGGGGTTACAAGGATCACAAGGCAATGTTCGAGGAAGATAAACTCAACAACAAGAATTAGTAGATGACAATAAAGATGATGAAATAATCGAGCAAGCATCCTAAAGAACTGCTCCGAGATATCAAGAAGGTCGTGTTCAAATTGATGACAATCTCAGCAATCTTCGAGTCACCATACCACCATTTCAAGGCAAAACAGACTCGGAAGCATATTTAGATTGGGAAAGCAAGGTGGACATATATTTGAGTGCCATAACTACTCTGAACAGAAAAAGGTACAATTGGCAGCCATGGAATTCATTGATTATGCACCTAGTTGGTGGGATCAATTAATCTTGTCTAGGAAACGCAACAGCAAAAGACCAATTACGACATGGCATGACATGAAGAGCATTATGCAGAGAAGGTTCATACCAACACATTACCACCAAGATCTTTTCCACAAGTTACAAACTTTAAATCAAGGCAACTGAAGCGTAGAAGAATATTACCAAGAGATGGAGGTTGCAATGATATGTGCCAATGTGGATAAAGATAGAGAAGCAACGATGGCCAATTTCTCACCAGGTTGAATAGAGAGATTGCCGATATTGTAGAGTTGCAACATTATATGGAAACTGACGATATGGTACATATGGCAATGAAGGTCGAAAGACAGCAAAGAAGAATGACCGTTCCAAGATACAATAACACCAACGGCCCTAAGTGGAACAATGCATGAAAGAACACACTCTTCCAAATTAGAGAACAAGCCGAGACATTCATACGAAATCTAACCATGATGGAAAAAAGTTGAGGCAAACAAGTACAAGGAAAATGACGTTTAAGTGAAATCAAGTGCTTCAAATGCCTTGGGCGAGGTCATATGGACAACCAGTGTCATAACTAGAATACCATGCTAATATTGGACAACAGAGAGGCCATTTCTAATCATGAAGATGAGAAAGAAGAAGAAGAAGTCAAGGATTTTGAAGAAGAGCCAGAATTTGCTGTTGCTGCTAATGGAGAAGTTTTTATGGTGAAATATTTACTTAATACCCAAGTAACCACCGAAGACGAACAAAGAAAAAATATCTTCATACAAGGTGCAACATTAATGGGAAGGTATGTTTCATGATTATTGATGGCAAGAGTTGTACTAATGTGGCCAACACTATTCTGATAAAAAAGTTTGGGTTTAAAGACCTTGAAACATCTTGAGCCTTACAAACTTCAGTGGCTGAATGATGGAGGAGAATTGAACATGACAAAGCAAGCGTTGGTGCCATTCTCAATCAGGAATTACAAAGATGAGGTATTATGTGATGTAGTTCCTATGCATGTAGGTCATATTGTGCTTGGAAGGCCATGGCAATACGATAAAAGGATGATTCATGATTGCTACACCAACCAATACTCATTTAAGCATGAGGGGGAAAAATCATTTTGGTACCTTTATCACTAAAAGAGGTACAATAAGGCCAAATGCAAATGCGAAAGAACATTGGTACCATGCACAAAGTATATGAGAAACAACGTGGAGAAGGATCCCAAAAGTTACCATCCTTCACCGAAGGACATGATGATTCAGACCAATCCAAAAGAGGAGTTTAAAGGATGAGTGCCTTTTCAACCGAATGGACCATTCAAAAGTAACTTTTGACACAATCTATGATTAGAGAGTTTCATGCTAACCCCAATTTTCAAAACACTTCTCATCTTGTTTAAAAGATCAAACTAGGAATGAAAGAAAGGCCAAAGGAAAAAAAATCTTTGAAAATCTAACCATCCATACAACAAGGAAGTGTTAAATGAAGAATCCTTTCAATTTGAGGACAAATAGCGTGAAAGAAGGGGAGGATGATACAATCTAGCTTTGGCATCTATTCATCATTATTCTTTATTCTCTAATCTTAAGGATGAAAGAAAATGGTGCTTTTAAAACCCCTACACATCTTTTACTTATCTATGTTATTCATGGCATACTTAGTTTATTTTGGTTGCATAACATACCTTATAATGACATTTTCATAATTTATATTATGCATATCACAGTAAGGATTGTGCTTATGCACATAGGTTCTTATATTATTTAAGTTTGCCTAAGTAATAACTTAATCTACATCTTCATGCTTAGTTTCCATGTTTGCATTGCATTGCATTATTAGCTTAAGCATGCATCTTATTATAGCTTTATTTTAGCTCACACATTGTTTATTGTTTTTTTAGGTACTAAGGATGAAGGCACAAGCTCAAAATAGCTCTAGGACCTCGCAACAAGATCAGATTAGCTCCAGGACATTCAAGGCAGCTTAGATTAGCTCAAGGAGTCCAATAGAAGCCAGATCAACATAAAACTTAAGGAGAATATTCTAAGAGAGCTCACAAGCTTGAAGGACCAGCTCACCTAGCTAAAGTCAGCTCGAAATAGCTTAAATCAGGTTGAAGATTGAGCTAGCTATCTCAGCTTAATTCAGCTCACACCAAGCTCAACCAGCTCACTTTAGCTCCACCTACACATGCCAGCTCACCACCCTAAGGGTCATGTCCCCTCCTATGGAACATGTCCCTAGCTAATTGGAAACTTGAAATGGGCGGCAACTACGTGGAGGGAAAGCCTTTGTACGCCAAAACTGAGTGGATGGAGGGAAACTGAGTTGATGCAATGTGCCCTTGGTTTTTGTGTAAAATAAAGTAGGGGAAGTTGATCCTCAAGCTTAAACGATTGTTTCGAAAGCTTTGATGTGAGGTTACTGTATAGATAAGTGAGGCTTTACGTGTCAGCGAGTGAGAACGTGTTTAATAGTTTTTCAAAGGTTTGAAAGTTGTGTTTGGGGGTTTAGATCAAGCTTGAAGCACTAGTCTAAGCTCGAAAGTAAGTAAAGGATGAATTCTCTCTCAAACTCGGTTTGACAATTGGCTTTATGAACTTGTTTAAATGGTTTAATTACTCACTGTATATGCATGTTTTGAGCATGATTTAATGCTGGAATTTGACTATATAATGTTGTTGATGCATTTGGGAGTAATGCATGTTTTGTTAATGTTTATGAATATTGGTTAATGCAAGGGTTGTTGCGTAGGTTAAATGATTTTGATGATGCATATGAAAACAGTGAGTTGTTGTTAATAAAATGAATTATATTGGCAAGTGATGGAATGAAAAGGTTTGGAAATGTTGTCGGATATAGTTGGTCGGCCATAGGATTGATAGTGCACTATAAAAAGTCACCTTGGATGTCGAGGGGTTTTGATTCGTGTACCGAAAACTTCATTCGAGTACCCTAACGGTCAAGGGGTTTAGATCTTTGTAACGAAGGCTCCCTTTAGTGGGTTATGCGTCCAACCAAAGTGTAGGGTTGTGAATGTACTCGGTTGTAATGTACCAATGATTCCGGTTGTGATAGCATTAAGTGTTGGGAACACTTGTTGAATTCGTGTATCTGATGTTATGTTTTGTAAAGTGGAGCTTGGTTAATGATCACTTGTAAGCCAATATAATTAATGATGTATCATGAGATAGATTATCTTGTTTAATGTGGTTTAAACATGTTGTGCTTTTTAAGCCTTGCATTGGAAGTATCCATGGGAAAGCTTAAATTGAGGGTAGCAAATGGGACTTTGCTGTTTAATCCATGATACATGTTGCATATGGTTTAATATGCTGTTTTGGAAATGTTAAGTGCATGGTTTTGATAAGGCATGATGTTGTGATGTTGATTTAAAAGTGGTTTCAAAAGGTTTGTTAAATGGTTTAAAATGCATTGATGATGGTTGGTTTTTGAGCACTCTTCACTAAGCCTAGTGTGATTACGCTATTCTTTTCCATCAATGCAGAGAATTAAAGGTTGCGGGCAGTGAGAAAGCAAGGAAGGATTTCCAAAGACTTGTTTTCAAAGCATGGTTTTAACTTTATAAAGTAGTAATAAGGGTAATGTGTCAAATGTTGTTTTGGGAGGGTTTTTGATAACTCCCTGTTTATGAAAGTTGAAATTGTTGGTTTGGACTTGTTAGTGGTTTAAAGTGCTTGGGTTGTGGTTGGTTCCATGTTTTGGATGTGGACTAGGGAACATGCCTATAGACTTAGTGGTTGATTGTGCTAGACTAATTAGATTAGCTTAAAATGCTGGTATGTTGATGTGTGGGCATGATGATGATGTTATATGATGTTTAGTTATGTGTTAAGGTTGTTTGGAATGAGTCAAAGTGTCATATGTTGGACCTATAGGTCATTACAAGCCTCTGCGTACCGGTACGGATACCCAAGGATCGGTACACGGGGTCTGGTTGAGGCTCAAATCATTGGTTTTAAGCATAGGGTACCGATAGGATTAGCCACTGTATCGTATGCCTTAAGGAAAAATATGCACTAGCATCGATACACGGGTTAGCGTACTAAAATAATCATTTCAATTTTAACATGCCATATTGGTACGTAGGGTACCGTATCGGTATAGTCTCTAGCTACTGGAATTACGAGTTTTGAAATAACAAAAGAGGGATCGGTACGGGGTCAATGCCGTATCGGTACGAGTTGGTCAACACACCACATTGATACGGTTATACGTGTATTGGTACAGGTAGTAGTTATGTGAGTTAGACTGTATCCATACAGGCTTGCCTGTATCGGTACGCTATGTTTATTTTTGCAATCCTTTTTGCTAAAGTTGGGAAATCTTGCAATTTAGTCCCTGATTGTTATGAATGCAATTGAACGAGTTTGGATGATTGTTTTAGTTTGGAATTAAACTTGTGAGCATGAAATTGAACTAATTAAGGATTGGTAATACTTAATATGTTGGAAGCCCTATAATTTGTAAAAATTACATTTTGGTCTCTATTGTGAGTTGTTGAGCAAACAAACCTTGTTTCGCAATTTAATTTCAATGTACTATTTTTCGCTCAAGCATGTTCACTTAGGACAATAATAAAATGTATTTAGACAAGATAAAAATGAAAAAATAGGCTCGGTTTAGGTTATTAGATCGGGTTTGCTTCGGCAAACCTAATGTGACTCTTTTAGTACGATTTTGGCTAGGCCAAACTAAGGGATTACATTTTGTGGTATTAGAGCCAGGTTTACAAAAATTTGGGATGTTATTAGTGTTTGTATAATGCTGATGATTTTAGTTTGAAATAGAAGTCTTGGATCCTTGCTTGAAGCTTGCCTGGTTGTTTTTGTTTTGGTGCAATTATCATGCCTTAGATACATTTATATACGATGCCACCGAGGAGAGAACTGTGATCTAAAAGAAATACTGTTGCTTGAGGGGTAGGGAGTAGAGGGTGAGATTGTACATCCTGAGGGATTACCGCCTCCTCTACCTAATCCTCCTGAGAGAGTGGAACAAGTACTACGCACACCACCTGGTCAAGTGTTTGGTGATATGACGCCTTTGGTTCAGGCAATGACAGGAGCTTTCTAGGTCGTGATGGCTGGATTTCATGTACCTGCTCCGGCACCTGCTACTACAACTCTGAGGTTGGAATGTCAGCGTAATCTTAGAGGAGTTGAGTTTAGAAAGTTCACACCCGAGGCATCCGAAGAGTGGTTTGCCAGTACATATCATATCTTGGTTCAGATAGGGTACATTGATGATCATAAGTTGGGATGTGCTATGTCCCTGTTGCAGGGTGATGCATACAGTTGGTGGACTATTGTGATCATAGGCATAGAAGCTAGTGATGTGACATGGGAATTCTTCCAAGCTGCCTTCAGGAAGAAGTATCTGGGAGTTAGATGCTTGGATGAAAAAAAATGCGAGTTCATGGCCTTGGTTCAGGGTATTATGACCGTATCAGAGTACGAGGTACAGTTTGTGAGGCTTAGCCAGTATAGCCTGAGTTGGTGCCGGCTGAGAGGCATCGCTATGATAGGTTTTGCTATGGTTTGTAGCAGGATGTTAAGACGTACATGCTGCCCACTGACTATGCTAATTTTGACGTGTTGGTTACACGGGCAAAGGATATTGAGTAGAGTTTGGGTTTATCTCATCGTTCTAGAGGTTCTGGCTCGAGGAAGAGAGCTGCAGATTTTGGTTCTAGTTGTGGTCAGTCTAAGAGGCACTAAGATAGGAGGTTCTGCCCAGATACGAGACATGGTGGAGATGGTGCAGGGCGAGGATCGTAAGGACATAGTACTCAGGTCCAGTCAGTGCATAATATTTGTTGGGTCTGTGGATTGAGAGATTATTTGAGGTGAGATTGCCCACATTTGGCCAGAAAGGGGCATGCTCCTGCAGTTGTAGCTTTCAATTCTTGCTAGAGTTGTGGGTCAACAGATCATATGAGACGTGATTGTCCTTTGCTTACTAGAGGTAGGCAGGAACCTGCACCTATTGTTGCACCACCTAGGGGATGTGGGCGCGATCGATGTACCTTCTAATAGAGGAAGGAAGAATAGAGGGTTGTGGCACATACCGTGGCGGTTTGACTTGAGGATGGTGGGCCAAAGAGGATATACGCTCACCATGAAGGAAGAAATGACACGTACGTGATAGCATGTACCTTTGATAGATTCCAGATCTACACATTCATATGTTTTGCATGAGCATGCACATTTGCTTGGTATACCGGTAGAGATGCTTGATGTTGGTATGCAAGTAACTAGTTTATTTAGAGAGACGGTCATTACGAGGAAGTTCTATTAGAGATGTCCTTTGATGGTTCAAGGTTATATGTTTATGGCTAATCTGATGGAGCTGTCGTTCCATGGTTTTGGTGTGATCTTGGGTATGGATTGGTTGTCCGAGCACTGGCCTCTGGTTGATTTTGAGACTAAGAAGGTTTCGTTGAAACTTGCTGATGATTATGATGTAGTAGTTGTAGGTGAGAATGTTAAATTTTTATCTAATGTGGTTTCAGCCATGGAAGCGCATAAGTTGCTAGAATGTTGGTGTCGGGCATATCTAGCTTATGTTTGAATCTGAATGTGGAAGAAGTGTAGACTAGAGATATATGTACTGTTTGTGACTTTCCTGGTGTATTTTTAGAAGAGTTACCTAGGTTTCCACTAGACAGAGATGTGGAGTTTTGTATTAAGATGTATGTTGATTCGGCTCTGGTGTCAATTGCACCGTATCAAATGACATCAAAGCAGTTGAAAAAGTTGAAGACACAACTCCAGAAGTTGTTAGATCATGGTTTTATCCGACCTAGTGTTTCACCGTGGGGAGCACCGGTGTTGTTTATGAAAAAGAAGGATGGCACTTTGAGGATATGTAATGACTATCAACAACTAAACAAGTTGACAATTAAGAACAAGTATTCTTTTCCTCGAATTGATGACTTGTTTGATTAATTCTGAGATGCTACGATGTTTTCCAAGATCAATTTGAGATCTGGATACTATTAGTTAAAGGTTAAGGATAAAGATGTGTTGAAGACTGCTTTTCGTACAAGGTACGACCATTATGAGTTTTTGGTGATGACGTTTGGGTTTAGGAATGCGCCTGCAACATTCATGGATGTGATGAATCCGGTGTTCCATGAATTCTTGGACCAATTCGTAGTAGTGTTCATTGATGATATTCTCGTGTTCTCACGTACCGAAGAGGATCATGATCGACACTTCAGAATGTGTTGCAGACCTTGATGAAAACTAGCTTTACGCCAAGTTGAGAAAGTGTGAGTTTTGGATTAAAGAAGTGGTTTTTCTTACACATGTGGTTTCAACTAAAGGTATCTGGGCGGATCCTAGAAAGGTAGAGGCAGATGTAAGTTGGAAGCAACCAAAGTCAGTGAAGGTTTTGTGGATGGGTTTTTGAAAGTTGCTGCTCTGTTGACCAAGTTGTTGCAAAAGGATATACGGTTTGAGTGGACAGAAGCTAGGCAACAAGCTTTCAAGAAGTTGAAGGAAGCCTTAACACAAGCTCCAATATTGATTCTCCTGAGTCAGGGAAAGAGTTTGTGGTCTATACGGACGTATCCTAAGTTAGTTTGGGGTGTGTGTTGATGCAGGATAGGAAAGTTGTAGCTTATGCATTGAGGCAGTTGAAGGTACACGAGCGTAACTATCTTACGCATGATCTTGAGCTCGCTTCGGTAGTGTTTGCGTTGAAGATTTGGATACATTACCTTTATTGTGAAAAGTGTATTGCATACACTGATCATAAGAGTTTGAAATATTTTATGTCACAAAAAAGTTGAATCTTAGGCAAGGTAGATGGTTGGAGTTGCTTAAGGATTATAATTTGACAATTCAGTATCATCCGGGCAAAGTAAATGTTGTGGTTGATGCTTTGAGTAGAAAAGTTGTTGTGGAGTTGAGGGCCATGTTTGCGAGATTGAGTGTGACCCGTAATGGAGGTCTGTTGGCAGAGTTGCAAGTGAAACCATCTTTGTCACAACTGATTAAGGAAAAACAACCTTATGATGAGGCGTTGGTACCGCATGTCAAGGACATCATGGATGGAAATCCTACAGATTTTCACTTTAATAGCGATAGGGTGTTGTGCTTTAAAGATCGTATAGCGGTGCATTGTGATGAGGAGTTGAGGCAGATGATTTTGACTGAGGCATATGCTAGTCCTTTTGCTATGCATCCCGGTAGTACTAAAATGTATTAGGGTTTGAAAGAAGAGTACTATTGGGTGGGTTTGAAAAAGGACGTTGCTGATTTTGTTGCTAGGTGCATGGTATTCCAGCGCGTGAAGGCTGAACATCAGTTTCCTTTTGGATTGTAGCAACCGTTGAAAATTTTAGAGTGGAAGTGGGAGAGGATTAAAATGGATTTTGTGTCAGAGTTGCCTTCGACACTGACTAAAAAGGATTCCATCTGGGTGATTGTTGATTGGTTTACGGAGTGTGCATATTTTCTGCCAGTGCATATGACGTATACTTTGGATAGTTTGGCGGATTTGTATGTTGCTGAAATTGTAAGGTTGCACGGGTACCTAAATCAATTGTTTTGGATAGGGATCCACAGTTTACAACGAGGTTTTGGGATGTATTCATCGAGCTTTGGGTACTCGCTTGAATTTCAGTACATCGTATAATCCTTTAACGGATGGCCAGTCTGAACGCGTAATTCAACTTTTGGAGGATATGTTGAGATGTTGCATCATTGAGTTCCAAGGGACTTGGGAAAGGCAGTTGCCTTCGGTAGAGTTTGCGTACAATAATAGCTATCAAGCAAGTATAAAGATGGCACCTTATGAAGCCTTTTATGGTAGGAGGTGTTGTACACCATTGTGTTGGGCTGAGGCTGGGGAAAATTATGTTTCCATGCCTGATGTGTTGAAGGACACGGATGAGAAAGTAAAGATGATTTGTGATCGGTTGAAAGAGGCCTCATATAGGCAGAAATCCTACAGGGATTTGAAGCGTATAGAAGTTGAGTACGCTATTGGTGAAAAGGCTTTCTTGAAAGTCTCACCTTGGAAGAAGGTGTTGCGTTTTGGGCGCAAGGGAAAGTTGATTCTGAGTTTTATTGGACCGTATGAGGTGTTGGAACGTATTGGTCCTACGGCTTATCGGTTGAGTTTGCCTCCTGAGTTGGAGAAGATTCATGATGTGTTTCATGTATCCATGTTGCATAGGTATCGTTCGGACCCGTCGCATGTAATACCAGTTGAGGATGTTGAGTTGCGATCAGATTTGTCTTATGATGAGGAACCAGTGGATATCCTTGACTCCAACAGTAAAGTTTTTCGTGGCAAGAAGATTGAGCTTGTTAAGGTGTTGTGGCGACATCACGGTGTTGAGGAGGCCACGTGGGAGAGTAAGTCGGACATGGTTGATCAGTTTTCGCATCTATTCTCATTAGGTAAATTTCGAGGATAAAATTTCTTAAGGGGAGCGTTGTAACACCCCAGTTTTGGGCCTAGGAGGTTTCTAGGTGGTTTAGACGGTCTATTGGATCGGATTAGAGGATTCGAGTCAGTTTCAGGATTTAATTCGGAACAAATATTTTTGGGTGAGATAAAAATTTGAAAAAATGATCTAAAATCCTTATTTAATATGGAAATAATTTTGGTAAAGTCAATTTTGCAAAATGGGGTCTCGAAATGGGACATTTTTGTTAGTGACCAAAATTTAAACTTTCGAAACTATTTTTGGTGAATATTTTGTAAAAGGGTCAAAACTTTCAATCTTTAAGGAGCTATTCACCCTAAAGTCTAATATCAGATTTTTCACTCTTAATTAGCTATTTTTAATGATTTTAAATAATATAAAAAGGTTGGAGAATTAATTGGTTAATTAAAAGCTTTAAAACAAAATTGACGTAACTAACTTTTCACAAAAGAATTTTCTCTCCAATTGTCTCCAGCCAAACATTTATTTTCTCTTCAAAATTCTCAGGTAAAATCTTCTTTTAATTAATCTTTGGATTTCAATTGAGATTATAATGATATCCTAACAAAATCAATTTGGTTTCTCATTGTTTTGCTATGACAATTCATCTAATTAAGGGGAAAAGCAGCCATTAGAGGTGAGGTTCATTCGTCTCCTCCAATACAAGGCTCTTTATTGAAATTCCCAAGTTTTTGATCCTTTACTTATGATTTCTAACTTGTTTTGATGATTTAATAAAATGAAAATGGTTAAATCAAGGCTTAATTGGTGAAATTGATTTAATCATGTAATGGTTCTATTTTATCATGATTTGGAATGATATAGATCATGATTTTGATGTTGATTGATGTTAATAAGATGGTTTAATCATATGAATCCCAAAACTAATTGAATTCCTAATTGTCTAGGTTGCTAGTTATGTGTTTTTGAGAAGTTGTGGAGGTTTTATGAATGATGGAGGTATAAGGATGTTAGTGATGTGTTTTTAGATGTTAATTGATGGGTTAGGATATTATGTTGTGGCTGGGTAAGGTTTGGAAGATGTTTGATGCTAATTTCGGTTGTTGTGGAGTGGATTTTGATAAAGGATGTTGAAGATTTGTGTTGCTGTGTTGTTGATTGCATTTTGATGCAATGTGCCCTTTGTTTTTGTATGGAATAAAGTAGGGGAAGTTGATCCTCAAGCTTGAACGATTGTTTCGAAAGCTTTGGAGGTGAGGTTACTGTATCGGCAAGCAAGGCTTTGCGTGTCGATGAGTAAGAACGTGTTTAACAGCTTTTCAAAGGTTTGAAAGTTGTGTTTGGAGATTTAGATCAAGCTTGAAATATTGGTCTAATCTAGGAAGTAAGTAAAGGATGAATTCTCTCTCGAACTCGGCTTGGCAATTGGCTTTATGCACTTGTTTAAATGGTTTAATTACTCACTGTATATATGCATATTTTGAGCATGGTTTAATGCTGGAAATTGACTATATAATGTTGTTGATGCATTTGGAAGTAATGCATGTTTTGTTAATGTTTATGAACATTGGTTAATGCAAGGGTTGTTGCATTGGATAAATGATTTTGATGATGCATATGAAAACAATGAGTTGTTGTTAATAAAATGAATTATATTGGCAAGTGATGGAATGAAAAGGTTTGAAAATGTTATCGGATATAGTTGACCGGCCATAGGATTGATAGTGCACTATAAAAAGTCACCTTGGATGTTGATGGGTTTTAATTCGTGTACCAAAAACTCCATCCGAGTACCCTAACGGTTAAGGGGTTTAGATCTTTGTACCGAAGACTCATTTTAGTGGGTTATGCATCCAAGCGATGTGTGGGGTTGTGAATGTACCCAGTTGTAATGTACCAATGATTCTAATTGTGATAGCATGAAGTATTGGCAACACTTGTTGAGTTCCTGTATCTGATGTTGTGTTTTGTAAAGTGGAACTTGGTTAATGATCACTTGTAAGGCAATATAATTGATGATGTATCATGAGATGGATGATGTTGTTTAATGTGGTTTAAACATGTTTTGCTCTTTTAGCCTTGCATTGGAAGTATGCACGGGAAAGCTTAAATTGAGGGTAGCAAATGGGAATTTGCTGTTTAATCCATGATACATGTTGCATATGGTTTAATATACTATTTTTGAAATGTTAAGTGCATGGTTTTGATAAGGCATGATGTTGTGATGTTGATTTAAAAGTGTTTCGAAAGTGGGTTCAAAAGGTTTGTTAAATGGTTTAAAATGCATTGATGGTGGTTGGTTTTTGAGCGTTCCTCACTAAGCCTAATGTGCTTACTCTCTTCTTTTCCATCAATGTAGAGAATTAAAGGTTTCGGGAAACAATGAAGCAAGGAAGGATTTCAAAAGACTAGTATTCAAAGTATGGTTTGAACATTATAGAGTTGTAATATGGGTGATGTGTCAAATGTTGTTTTGGGAGGGTTATTGAAGAACTCCCTGTATGTGAAAGTTGTAATTGTTGGTTTGGACTTGTAAGTGGCTTAAAGTGCTTGGATTTTGGTTGGTTCCATGTTTTGGATGTGGACTAAGGAGCATGCCTATAGACTTTGTGGTTGATTGTGCTAGACTTGTTAGGTTGGCTTAAAATGCTGGTATGTTGATGTGTGAGCATGATGATAATGTTATATGATGTTTAGTTATGTGTTAAGGTTATTTGGAGTGAGCCAAAGTGTCATATATTAGACCTAGAGGTTATTACAGGCCTCTGCATACCGATACAAGTACCCAAAGATCGGTATGCATGGTCTAGTTGAGGCTCAAATCGTTGGTTTTAAGCATAGGGTACTGGTACGCTTAGCCACCGTATTGGTACGCCTTAAGGAAAAACATGCACTATTGTTGGTACACGAGTTAGCATACCGAAATGATCCCTTTGATTTTACATGTCGTATCAATATGTAGGGTACCGTATCAGTACGGGCTCTAGCTACTAGAATTTCAAGTTTTGAAAAAACAAAGGGGGGATCGGTACGGGGTCAAGGCCGTATCGATACGGGTTGGTCAACACACCATATCGATACGATTATAAGTGTATCAGTACAGGTAGCCGTTATGTTAGTTAGACTGTATCGGTACGGGCTTGCCTGTATCTGTACATTCTGTTGATTTTTGTAATCATGTTTGCTGAAGTTGGGAAATCTTGTAATTTAGTCCCTGATTGTTATGAATGCAATTGAACGAGTTTGGATGATTGTTTTAGTTTGGGTTTAAACTTGTGAGCATGAAACTGAACTAATTAAGGATTGGTAATCTTTAATATGTTGGAAACCCTATAATTTGTAAAAATTACATTTTGGTCCCTACTACGAGTTGTTGAGCAAATGAACCCTGTTTCACAATCTAATTTTAAGGTATCGTTTCTGCTCAAGCATGTTCACTTAGGGCAATAATAAAATGCATTTAGACAAGATACAAACGAAAAAAATGGGCTCAGTTTAGTTTATTAATTAGGTTTGCTTCGGCAAACCTAATGTGACTCTTTTAGTCCGGTTTCGGCTAGGCCGGACTAAGGGGGTTACAATTCCTCTTGATACTTTTGGTTCCTATCTCTTTATAGATAGTGGGTCAAAGTCCTTTCTACCATCCCTTAAGAAATCATATAAGGATCGGGGTTATGCTCTTTATAGAATAGTTTCTTCCTTGAATATTTTAAGACACCATTTCCATCACCATTTCCATACATCTATCTTACCATCTTCCACAACCACCATCAAACTATCTTTTACTCTTTTGAGCCTATATTGCTTGTAGGTTTCTTACTTCCTTCCTAGATCCACCAATCAAAGGGTCGACTACAGCAACATCATGAACGACCTTTACATTACTACCAATATGGATTTCCTTGTATCACCCCGATTTTGGGTCTAGTTGTTTTGGGGGTTCGTTTAAGGGTCCGGTGGACCGGTATTAGGGATTTAAGGCAGTTTCAGGATTAAATCAGATTAAAAATTTTTGAAGGTGATAAAAATATAGAAAAAATGTTATAAAATCATTATTTAATATATTAATGATTGTGTTGAAATCAATATTGTAAAACGAGTTTTGGAAATAGGACATTTTGGACTAGTGACCAAAATGTAAACTTTGAAAACTATTTTTAGTGACTATTTTGTAATGAGTCAAAACTTTGAATTTTTAAGGAGCTGATTTCCCAAAAGTCTAATCTCAGACTTTGTCCCTTAATTGGCCATTTTAAAAGTGTTTTGGAAAATATAAATAGGTTGGGGAGAATTAATTTGATAGTTAAATCTTTAAAACAAAAATCACGTAACTAACTTTCTGTCAAAATCTTTTCTCTCGAAATCTCTCCAGCCAAACACCACTCTCTTCTTCTGAATCTTAGGCAAAATCGTGTTTTCTTTAATCCTTTGATTTGGAAATGATTTATTGTTGATTGTTTATCAAAACCTTATTGTTTTAGCTTTGTTTTCTCATGCAAATCATCCAATTAAGGGATAAAGCATCCATTAGAGGTAATGTTCATTCTTCTCCTCTAATGAAAGGTTCTTTACTGAAATTCCCAAGTTATTGACTCTTTACAATTGTTTTCTATTGTGTTTTGATAGTTTAATTAAGGAAAATTGGTTTAATTGTGTTGTGATTGAGGAAATTGTTATATTTTCGAATTGGATCTATTTTGTTGGGTTATTGATCAGATTAGATCATGTTTTTATTGTTTAATATTGTTGAAGGATTGGTTTTATCAATATAATCCCAAAACTAGTTGAATCCCTAATGTTAATGGTTGCTAGTTAAGGGTTTTTGTGATGTTAATGGAGTTTAATCATTGCTGGAAGTAAAAGGATGTTGAAAATGGGTTTTTAGATGTTATTTGCTGAGGTTTGATGTATCGAATCGTTGTATTATGGCTGGGTTAAGATTGAAAAGTGTTTGAGGTTGATTTCGATAAGGTTCAGATGGTTTTTAAGTGGGCAACTTGTAAGTTGCGGGTAATTGCTTTGAGGTAGTGGTATGAATGCATTTGATGCATGTTTCCTCTGGTTTTGTGTGGCCAAAATAGGGGATAATCATGGCAAAGTAGCTTGAGGTGGATCGTTGCTTGCTTTGAGCTCGTTTTGCATTGGCGAGCAAGGACAGGTGTAATCGGTGAGTGGAAACGGTTTTAAAAGTCTTTCAAAGGTTTGAAAGTGTGTATGGGAGTTTAGGTTAAGCTTGAAACACTTACCTAAGCTTGGATGTAAGTTTCCCTTTTTTGTTCTTTAATATTAGTTCGGATATGAGCATGTGTAATTCATGTTTTGGTCGTAAACATGGTTTGTTTTACTTACTGTAAATACATGATTTTGAGTACATATGCAGTGGTTTAAAAGTATATGAAATGCTAGTGAGCATTGGTTTTCATTCCAGTAGGGAATGTGGTATTGCTTTGGCAATGTGGCTTGTATATGTGGTAATCTGGTTTAATGCATTGTAAAACAGTGAGTAAATGGTTTTGTAAATGATATATTGGCTATGTGACATGATGAGAAAACATTCGAATATAGTTGGCATGCCATAGGATGAAGTGCATTATAATATGTAAAAAAATCGATTGTGGTTAAAGGTCCTTGAGGTATAGCGGTCAGCTACTCGGACTATAATGTTGTCACTTGGGTTGAGCAGTCGGTTCCCCTTGTTGATGTTGATCTTGTGGTTGGCAAAGTTGTCATATCATGCGATCGGCATGGTACGGGTTTGATGTCGGTCAGTCATAATGAGAGATCCGTGTATTCGATATGTATGGTTAACGGTCAGTTAACCAATGATTAGTGGTCGACTAATCAAGGATCGCGGTCGGCTATCTGGGGATAGAGGTCGTCTACCCGAGGTCACTATAAATGCCAATATATGAAAGTTCATGTGTTGAACCTATTTTATAATGCTTTGGGATTTAAGCATGGTAATATGTTGTAATGCTTTGGGATTTAAGCATGTGATTTGTAAATGTTTTTGCATAAGGTTATTATGCATGTTTTTATTTGGAATCAATGAGAATGCTTTGGTCATAAGCATGGTTTGAAAACAAGTGTTTAGTTTTCAAAGGAAATTAAATGCATAATTGTTTTATGAGCATTCTCACTAAGCATGTGTTCTTACGCTGTATTTTTCCCAATGATGCAGAGCATTGAAGTTTGGGGCAGCAAAGGCAAGGTTAAAGTGATCCAAGAGCAAAGACTATTTTGAGTATGAACTCAGTTTAAGTTTTCGGTTAATAAGGCAATGTGTTCGCCATGTTTTTGGGATTTGTAATTCTATTTTCCCCTGGTTTTTGAGTATGTGTAATGCTTTGTTTGGAGTTGGATTGAAGTCGATAAGTAAGTTGTTAATCCTTGCTTATGGTTGATGCTAGGTGCTTGCTTAGGTGTGCATCTAGATAGCCTTGGTTGAATGCTATGTTTTGATGGTTCTAGCATGTTGATTTTGATGTTATAGATACGTGTGGAAGTGCCATATGCTAGTAAATGTTCAAATGAGTGTTTTGAATATGTTGGTAAAATGGTATAGGGAGCATGCCTTTAGATTAATCCTTTGGAAGCTTATGTTATGTTGTGGTTGCTAAATATTTGTGCTAATGTTGGATTATGATGGGATGGTTGTATGTATGCATGAATTGAGTTGCTAGGATCCAAATGCATCTAAATTCGATCGAAAAACTAGCTAAAAATAACCTTTCGGGTCCAGGCGTATCGAAATGCGTCCCTCCGTACTGGTACGACTATGCCATTTTAGGCTTAGCGTTTCGATGCACGGAAGAGGTGTTTTAATACGAGTAAGCCTTTTTAGGCATAGGGTTTCGATATGCGGGGAGGTGTTTCGATACAGGTAAGAACAATTTGGTTGAGCATTTCGATACGCGGGCCATATTGGTACGGTTTTGAGCTACTAGAATCCGAGTTTTGAAAATTGGCCAAGGCGTATTGAAACACATGTATGCGTACCGATACGGGTTGTAGTTAAATAAGTTATTGGAATGTTTGATGGTTTCTGTTTCTTTCGTTTTGGTCCCGAATTGTTGTGAATGCAATTGCTTGATTTTGGATGGTCGGTTTGAGTCGAGAATTGACATACAAGCATGTAATTTCACTAATTGAGGATTGGTAACCCTAAACTCAATAATGGTCCTTTAATTTACCAGTTTTACATTTTACTCCCTAAAATGTTTCGATTGCAATTGGTTGCCTATCAGTGGTCCGTTTTCTTTGTAAATTCACCCGCTGCAAGCATGATCACTTAGGGTTAATAAAGCGCATCTAGACAAGATGAAAATGAAAAAATGGACTAGTTTTCGTAATCTTTCTCCGATTTGCTTCGGCAAACCTAATGTAGCTCTCTCAGTTCGGTCGGGCGTTTAGGCCTATCGAGGGGGTTACATTTGTTGGTATCAGAGCTAGGTTACAAAAATTTGGGATGTTGTTGTTTGTTTGAATGATGTAACCCCCTCGGCCGACCTAGACGCCTGACCGAACCGAGAGAACTACATTAGATTTGCCGAAGCAAACCAGAGAAAGATTTCAAATATTGGTCCATTTTTTTTCTTTTTATCTTGTCTAGATGCATATTATTAAACTTAAGTGTACATACTTGCAGGGGTGAATTTACAAAGGAATCGGACCACAAAAAGGCAACCAATTGCATAACATACATTTTAGGGACTAAAATGCAAATATGATAAATTTAAGGACCAAAACTGAAATTAAGGTTACCAATCCTCAATTAGTCTAATTACATGCCAAATTTCATGTCAAAACGATCATCTAAACTCATACAATTGCATTCACAAAACTTAGGGACTAAAATAAAAGAAACAGAAACTTCCCAACATTCCAAAATAATAGAATTAACTGCA
Source organism: Hibiscus mutabilis (assembly GCA_019671005.1). Lineage (NCBI taxonomy): Eukaryota > Viridiplantae > Streptophyta > Magnoliopsida > Malvales > Malvaceae > Hibiscus > Hibiscus mutabilis. Next base: position 19,742,053 of record CM033733.1, on the reverse strand, counting down.
GCCGTACCGGTACGCTTGGAGGTGTTTCGGTACGCCTTAATAATTTCCAAAACCCTATGTTGTATCTAAACACCCTCTCGAGTTTCGAAACGCTGGCCAAAATTGCTTAGGCTCATACCGAAACACTTGCTCGCGTATCGGTACGCTAAGCCTGAAATGACTTACTCGTACCGAAAAAGGGTCACCCGTACCGGTACACCTGGACCTGTAATGTCCCAAATTGTTGTCTAAACACATTTTAGCAGTGACCAAAACGCTCTAACATGCTCCAAACACTTATACAACATTACTAGGATACATTCCTAAATAAAACAACACATATCCATCAACATTACATGGCATTCATACACCCCAAGATATTCTATAGGCATGCTTCCTAATATCATTCTACCAAACAACCAAAACTCACATTAGGCACTTTTAAGGCAGACTCATCATGCTTACACATCTAAAGCATCAGAACAAACTTGCATGAATCATCAAAACATGGAAACATTCCAAATTAACTAGATGCATTCCTAAGTACTCATCTAGCATTATTATAAGCAAGGATCCACACAAGTTTAACAACATCAAACCAACCATAAAACCCAGCACTTCACATTATTAAAAACCATGGGAAAAAACAGAATTACAAATCCCCAAAATATGGCGAACATATTGCCTTACTAACCAGAAACATAAACCGAGTTCATACTCAAGTGGTCCTTGTCTTGGATCGCTTTAAACCTTGCCTTTGCAGCTCCCAAACTTCAATGCTCTGCATCATTAGGTAAAAGAGAGCGTAAGCACACATGCTTAATGGGGATGCTCATGAAACAATGATGCAATTCAAACCATTTGAAAACCAAACCACTTGTTTCCAAAACATGCTTAACAACCCAAATCATTTTTCCTTGTCTCCAACCGAGACGTGCATAACAATCCTTATGCAACATCATATACAAATTCCATGCTTAGATCCAAAAGCATTAAACCATAAGCCATGCTTAAATACCAAAGCATTTAATCATAAACCATGCTTAAATCCCAAAGCATTTAATCATAAACCATGCTTAAATCCCAAAGTATTAAAATAGGTTCAACACATGAACTTTTCACATATATTGGTATTTATAGTGACCCTGGATAGACTACCCTCTATCCATACATATCGGATACACGGATATCTCATACCATGCCTAGTTAAACCGCATGATATCCCAAACCTTGCATAGTTAAACTGCAAGATTTGACATCCTAGCCTAGTTAACTGGGAGTTTACCACCATTGCCTAGTTAAATCGCAAGTGTACCGACCTTGCCTAGTTAAACCGCAAGATCTCCATCAATTTGGGTTACCTTGTTAAACCACATGTCCCAAATGATGTCCCAACAGTCTGAGTGGCCTTGTTAAACCGCCATACCTCAAGGACCCATTGCCACAATCAATTTTGTTCATATTTTATAGTGCATTTAGTCCTATGGCATGCCGACTATATCCGTTTGTTTTCTCATCTTGTCACAAAGCTAATATATCATTTATAAAACCATTTACTTACTGTTTTACAATGAATTATACAAAAATCACCATATATACAAATCACATTGCCAAAGAAAAACACCATTCCCGACCACAATGAAAACCAATGCTCTCTAGAATTTCTTATACTTTTAAACCCCTGCATATGTACTTAAAATCATGCATTTCCAGTAAGTAAATCAAACCATGTTTAACACCAAAACATGAAATCAACATGATCATATCCAAACCAATGTTCAAAAGTAAAATAAGGGAAACTTACTTCCGTGCCCAGGTAAGCGTTTCACGCTTACCCTAAACTCCCAACAATCTTTACTAAACCTTTGAAAGGCATCTAAATCGGTTTTCACCCACCGATACACCTCGCCTTGCTCGCCAACGCGAATCGAGCTCCCACCAAGCAACAAACAAAGTCAAGCTTCGTTGCCTTGATTATCCCCTGTTTTAACCACATAAAACCAGAGGGTAAATGCATCATTATGCATTCAAACCTTCGCCAACAAGCAATTACCTACAACTCTCAATTTGCCCACTCAAAAACCATCCAAAACTTATCAAAAACATCCTCAAACACTTCCAAAACTTAAACTAGCCATAATCTATCAATCTAACACTTCCATTAACATCAATTAACACTCAAAAACATGATTACTTCGTCCTTATATCTCCAGCACTAACCAGCCACCACAAAACACAAATCTAACAACCAATAATCAAGGATTCAAGGAGTTTTGGGATTCCAATGTTAAAAATGACTTATCAACATTATAAATCATCCAATATATGTTAAAATCAATCCTCAATACTAGAAAATAGATCCAATACGCATTTTCCACAATTTCATCAATTAAACCCAATTAAATTAAGTAATCATTGTAAATGCATAAAATCAGATTATAAATCATAAATCAAGGGTCAAATACTTGGGAATATCAATAAAGAACCATCAATAGAGGAGAAGAATGAACTTTACTTCTATTGTGTGATTTCTCCCTCAATTGATTGATTAAAGCTAGAAAAATAGAAGATTTCAATGGGGTTTTGTAAATTAAAAGTAAAGAAGCAATTACAAATCAAGAATCTAAGTAAAAAGATCTCTTACCTCATAGATTTGATGAAAGTAATAGTGTTTGGCAGAAAAAGAAGTAGAGATAAAAGTTTACGTCAAATTTCTTTAAAACCAATAAATAACTTTTATTAACAAAATCCCTTTTAATTACCTTTAAAAAACATGTTAAAAAATCTTAATTGAAGGGAGAAACCACCAACAAAAACTTGGTAAAATAGCTCCTTAAGGATTCTAAGAATTTGATCCTTTACAATTTAGTCAACTTTAAAATAGTTTTCAAAAATTACATTTTAGTCACTAACCAAAATGTCACCCTTCCAAATTCTTTCTTCCAAAATTGATTTCACCAATATTTATCATATACTAAAATATGATTTTTAACCATTTTCCATATTTTTATCTTCTACAAAAATATTTACTCCCGAACCTGGCTTAATCCCTAACTTGGTCTACCGGACCGTCCAACAAGCATCAAAACCGCTAGGCCCAAAACCGGGGTGTTACAACTCTCCCCCACTTAAGAACTTTCATCCTCAAAATTTACCTGGAGGAAAAAAAGCAGAAATTGCTCCAACATGTCCGCCTTGCTTTCCCACGTGGCTTCCTCGACACCACATTGTCACCACAAGACCTTAACAAGCTCAATCGTCTTGCCACAAAGAACTTTGCTGCTGGAATCAAGGATGTCCACCGGTTCCTCATCATAGGATAAATCCAGCCTCAACTTAATATGCTCCACCGGCATAACATGCGAGGGATCCGACCGGTACCTCCGCAACAGAGATACATGGAACACATCATTTATTTTCTCCAACTCAGGAGGCAACCTCAACCGATAAGCCACAGGACCAACACGCTCAACAACCTCATATGGTCCAATAAACCTCGGGCTAAGCTTACCCTTACATCTGAACCGCATTACCTTTTTCCATGGTGACACTTTCAAGAATACACGATCGTCCACCGCATATTCAATTTCCCTACGCTTCAAATCCGCGTAAGACTTTTGGTGATCCGTAGCCGCTTTCAAGCGATCACACACAAGCTTTACCTTCTCATACGTGTCTTTCAACACATCCGGTAAGGAAATATGCTTTTCCCTTACCTCAGCCCAACACAAAGGCGTACGACACCTCCGGCCATACAATACCTCATACGGTGCCATCTGTATACTCGCTTGGTAACTGTTGTTATTCGCAAACTCAACCAAAGGTAAATGCTTCTCCCATTTTCCTTGGAACTTAATAAGGCAACATCTCTACATATCCTCCAAAACCTAGATAACCCGCTCAGACTGTCCATCCGACTGAGGATGATATGTGGTACTAAAGATTATCCTCGTACCCAAAGCCTGATGCAAACTCACCCAAAACTTCATTGTAAACCTCGGATCTCTATCCAAAACAATGGACTTAGGTACCCCGTGCAAGCGCACGATCTCAGTAATATACAGATCTGCAAACTTGTCCAAAGTGTACGTCGTACGGACTGGCAGAAAATGTGCACACTTCGTAAATCGGTCTACAATCACCCAATTGGAATCCTTCTAAGCCGGTGTGAAAGGTAACCCTGACATAAAATCCATGGTAACTCTCTCCCATTTTCATTTCGGTACTCTTAACGGTTGCAACAACCCGAATGGAAACTGATGCTCAGTCTTTACCCGCTGACACACTAGGCACTTAGAAACAAACTCAGCCACATCCTTCTTCGAACCAACCCAGTAGTACACTTCTTTCAATCCACAATATATCTTCACACTACCGGGATGCATAGTAAAAAGACTAGAATGTATCTTCATCAAAATAGTGTGCCTCAACTCCCGATCATCCGGCACCACTATTCGACCCTTGAAACACAAAACTCCATCATTATCAAAATGAAAATCCGTTAGATTACCCTCTGATATATCCTTAACATGCTCAAACAAGAAATCATCAAACGGTTGCTTGGCTTTAATTATTTGTGACAATGTAGGCTTAACTTGTAACTCAGCCAACAATTCACCTTCCCGTGTCACACTCAACCTAGAAAACATAGCACTAAGCTCAACTGCACCCTTACGACTCAACGCATCCGCAACCATATTATCTTTTCCAGGTGATACTCGATCGTCAAGTCGTAATCCTTAAGCAACTCCAACCATCTATGTTGCCTAAAATTCAAATCCTTTTGAGACATCAAATACTTCAAAGTTGTATAATCCGTAAAAACAACACACTTCTCACCATAATGGTAATGTCTCATGATTTTCAAGGCAAACACCATAGCCGCAAGCTCCAAATCATGAGTCAGATGATTATGCTCATGAACCTTTAGCTGTCTCGATGCATAGGCCACAACCTTACCATCTTGCATCAGTACACAACCCAAACCAACGTAAGATGCATCACTATAAACCATGAACTCCTTCCCAAACTTAGGTTGAATCAATACAAGAGCATGTGTCAAAACTTCTTTCAACATCTCGAAACTGAGTTGTTGCTTCTCCCTCCACACATAAGGAGCATTATTTTGCAACAACTTCGTCAACGGTGTTGCAATACTCGAAAACCCAGCTACAAAACAAAAATAATAACCAGTTAGCCCAAGAAAACTGTGAACCTCCGAAACAGACTTAGGTTGCTTCCAATTGAGAATAGCCTTAATTTTCTATGGATCAACGCGAATACCCTCCGTAAAAACCACATGACCAAGGAACATCACTTCCTTAAGCCAAAACTCACACTTGCTCAGTTTGGCATACAACTGATTATCCTTCAAAACTTGCAACACAATCGCAAAAGCCGATCATGATCTTCCTCGGTACGAGAGTACAGAAGAATATCATCTATAAACACCACCACGAATTGATCAAGATATTCATGGAACACCCTAATCATCATATCCATGAACGCAGCTGGGGCATTCGTCAAACCAAAAGGCATGACCACAAACTCATAATGTTCGTACCTTGTATGAAAGGCAGTTTTATGTACATCTTTATCCTTAACCTTCAACTTATAATACCCCGATCTTAAATCAATCTTAGAGAACACCGCTGCCCCATAAAACTGATCAAACATATTATTAATCCTCGGCAAAGGATACTTGTTCATCAATGTTAGCTTATTCAGTTGTTGATAATCAAAGCACATACTCATCATACCATCTTTCTTTTTCACAAAGAGAACCGGAGCACCCCAAGGCGAAACACTCGATCGAATGAACCCATGATCCAACAACTCCTGAAGCTGAGACTTCAACTCTTTCAATTCCTTCGGTGCCATCCTATAAGGAGCAATGGACACCGGCGCAGTACTCGCATATGTCTCCATACTAAATTCTACCTCCTTATCATGCGGTAAACTCGGTAACTCTTCCAAAAAAACTTCTAGAAAATCACTAACAGATTGAATGTTCTGCACCCGAACACCCTTAACTTCAAGATTCATCACGATAGCCAAATAAGCTTGACAACCTCCTTGCATCATCCTTTCCGCTTGAGTAGCTGATACAACAACTGACAAGAATTTCACATTCTCGCCAACCACCATAACTTCATAATCATCGACTAACCTCAAAGAAATCCTTTTAGACTCACAATCCACAACCACCTTGTGCTCACTCAACCAATCCATACCAGAATAACATCAAAACCATGGAATGGCAACCCCATTAGATCCGCGGCAAATTCATAACCTTGCACAACTAAAGGACATCGCCTATACAACCTTCTAGTAGTAACCGTCTCACCAAAGAAACTAGTTACTGATATGCCAACATCAAGGATCTCAACAGGAACATTCAAAAAAGACGCATGATCACTTAAGATATAAGAATGAGTAGACCCCGAATCAATCAAAGTTAATAATGACAAGGATTGCAAAGTGAAGGTACCTGTGATCACATTTGTGTCATTGCAACCCTCGCGGTGAGCGTAGATTTGAGGTGGTCCACCATTCTTCGGTCGTACCATTGCAGCATGAGCTACAACTATCTGACCATCCTCATGTCTCTGAAAATTATCCCTGCCACGGCCTCGGCCCCTAGCAGGTGTAGCAAACTGTACCGGTGCATCCCTCACAGCAAGAGGACAATCATGCATCAAATGATTAAAAGACCCACAAATCCAATAAACTCTAGCATTACCCTAGCACATACCTGTGTGGCACCTACCACATCGTTCACACTCCACTATAACACGAGCTCCCTGGACACCCTAGCCAACACCGCCACCATGCCTATGATCCGGCTTATGCCTCTTGTCCCGAATCCTCCTATTTTGCTTCCAAAATAGCTAGAGTCAGCCACTATCTTACCCAAGCTTGCACTTACAACCTGAACTGATATACCCAAGGATTGCTCAATATCCTTGGCACAGTTAACCAACACATCAAAGTTCATGTAATCCGCAGCCATGAGATACGTCTTAATGTCCTTCACAAGACTATAGCGAAACCTATCACATGTCTGTTGATCATCGAGAACCAACTCTTGGGCATACTAACTTAGGCAAGCAAACTTCACCTCATACTCGGCAACAGATATGCCACCATGCAACAGCGACATAAACTCGCACTTCTTCTCATCTAAATACTATGCACCAAGATACTTTCTCTTAAAGCTCTTCCAAAGAACTCCCAAGTCACATCCGCCTCAAGAACACCCACAACTATGGTCACCCACCAATAATATGCATCACCCTGCAACAGTGACACAATGCAACCCAACTTACACTCCTTATTACAACCCATCTGGTTCAGAATATAGATTGTCTTTTCCAGCCATCTTTCAGCTGCTAAGGACTCAAACCCTAAAATTCCATCGCTGTCTAAAAACACTCTCATCTTTGCTTGGATTAACGGAGTCAAATCACCAAAAATTGGCACTGGAGGAGCCTAGGGTACACCACCAGCCCCAATATCAACAGGAGGAGCCAAAGAAGGAGAAGGAGGTAAAACATTAGGGGGATTCCCTTCCTCAACATTATTCTACCCAACTTTGGCATTATTAGCCATTAAACGCGTCTTACGCCAAGCCATGCTAACAAAAACATCAAAACACATTAAAGTTAGGCTAGCATTAGGCAAAGGATCCAAGAAAACCATATAAAACATTTTAAAACCTCGGTAATAGGCAAATGTGTTCCCAATTCATACCCTAACATAATATTAAACAATCACTATACATATACACAATCACCGTGCTATTCAAACAACATCTTTTAACCAATAGACAACATCCCAACCTTTCAAAACTTGTCTCTAATACCAACAAATGTACCCCCTCAACCCAGATAGACACCCAACCGAACCAAGAGAAATACATTAGGTTTACCGAAGTAAACTAGAGAAAGATTTTGAAAACCGGTCCATTTTTTCTTTTTATCTTGTCTAGATGCATATTATTAAACCTAAGTGTACATACTTGCTGCGGGTGAATTTACAAAGGAAATCAGACCAAGGAAAGGCAACCAATTGCATAACATACATTTTAGGGACTAAAATGCAAATCTAATAAATTAAGGACCAAAATTGAAATTAAGGTTACCAATCCTCAATTAGTCTAATTACATGCTAACATGCCAAATTTTAGGTCAAAACGATCATCCAAATTCATACAATTGCATTCACAAAACTTGGGGACTAAAATGAAAGAAATAGAAACTTCAAAACATTCTAAAATAACAAAATTAACTGCAGCCTACCGATACGATTGGAGGTGTTTTGGTATGCCTTAATAATTTCAAAACCCAGATTCCAGTAGCTAAAACTTGTTTCGATACGGGTGGCGTATCGAAACGCCTTCATAAAATCCCTATATCGTATCGAAACACCTTATTGAGTATCAAAATGCTGGCAAAATCGCCTAGGCTTGTACCGAAATGCTTGCCTGCGTACCGGTATGCTAAGCCTAAAATGACTTACTCATACTGAAATAGGGTCACCCATACCGGTACACTTGGACCTATAATATCCCAAATTGTTGTCTAAACACACTTTAACGGTGACCAAAACACTCTAACATGCTTCAAACACTTATACAACATTACTAGGATACATTCCTAACTAAAAAAACATAGAACCATCAATATTACATGGCATTCATACACCCCGGATATTCTATAGGCATGCTTCCTAATATCATTCTACCAAACAACCAAAACTCATATTAGTCACTTTTAAGGCATACTCATCATGCTTACACATCTAAAGCATCAGAACAAACTTGCTTTAATCATCAAAACATGGAAACCATTCCAAATTAAATTGATGAATTCCTAAGAACTCATCTAACATCATTATAAGCAAGGATCCACACAAGTTTAACAAGATCAAACCAACCATAAAACTCAGCACTTCACATGCTTAAAAACCATGGGAAAAATAAAATTACAAATCCCCAAAATATGGCGAACATATTGCCTTATTAACCAAAAATATAAAACCGAGTTCATAATCAAGTAGTCATTGTCTTGGATCGCTTTAAACCTTGCCTTTGCAGCCCCCAAACTTCAATGCTCTGCATGATTAGGAAAAAGAGAGCGTAAGCACAAATGCTTAGTGAGGATGCTCATAAAACTAATGATGCAATTAAAACCATTTGAAAACCAAACCACTTGTTCCAAAAATATGCTTAACAACCCAAAGCAATTTCCTTATCTCAAACCGAGATATGCATAACAATCCTTATGCAACATCATATACAAATTCCATGGTTAAATCCCAAAGCATTAAAATAGGTTCAACACATGAACTTTTCACATATATTGGCATTTATAGTGACCCCGGATAGACTACCCCATATCCATACATATCAGATACACGAATCTTTCATACCATGCCTTTCTAAACCGCATGATTTCCCAAACCTTGCCTAGTTAAACCACAAGATTTGACATCTCGCCTAGTTAAACCGCGATTTTACCACCATTGTCTAGTTAAACCGCAAGTGTATCGACATTGCCTAGTTAAACCGCAAGATCTCCATCAATTTGAGTTGCCTTGTTAAACCGCTTGTCCCAAATGATGTCCCAACAGTCTGGATGGCCTTGTTAAACAACCACACCTCAAGGACCCATTGCCACGATCGATTTTGTTCATATTTTATAGTGCACTTAATCTTATGGCATGCCAACTATATCCGATTGTTTTCTCATCTTGTCACATAGCCAATATATCATTTATAAAACCATTTACTTATTATTTTACAATGCATTATACAAAAATCACCACATATGCAAATCACAATTCCGAAGCAACAACACCATTCCCGACTAGAATAAAAACCAATGCTCTCTAGCATTTCTTATACTTTTAAACCACAACATATGTACTTAAAATCATGCATTTCTAGTAAGTAAATCAAACCATGTTTAACACCAAAACATGAAATCAACATGTTCATATCCAAACCGATATTCAAGAGTAAATTCAAGGAAACTTAATTTCAAGCTCGAGATAAGTGTTTCACACTTACCCTAAACTCCTAACAACCTTTATTAAACCTTTGAAAGGCATTTAAACTAGTTTTCACACATTGATACACCTCGCCTTGCTCGCCAATACGAATCGAGCTCCCGGCAAGCAACAAACAATGTCAAGCTTCATCTCCTTGATTATCCCCTGTTTTAACCACATAAAACTAGAGGGCAAATGCATCATTATGCATTCAAACCTTTGCCAACAAGCAATTACCCGCAACTCTCAAATTGAACCATCTAAAACATCATCAAAAACATCCTCAAACACTTCCAAAACTTAACCAGCCATAATCTATCAATCTAACACTTCCATTAACATCAATTAACACTAAAAAACAGGATTACTTTGTCCTTATATCACTAGCAACTAAACAGCCACCACAACAACACAAAAACACAAATCTAACAACCTAATAATCAAGGATTCAAGTAGTTTTGGGATTCCAATGTTAAAAACAACTTATCAACATTATAAATCATCCAATATATGTTTAAAATCAATCCTCAATACTGGAAAACAAATCCAATACGAATTTTCCACAATTTCATCAATTAAACCCAATTAAATTAATTAATCATTATAAATACATAAAATCATATTATAAATCATAAATCAAGGATTAAATACTTGGGAAAATCATTAAAGAACCATCAATAGAGGAGAAGAACGAACCTTACCTCTATTGTGTGATTTGTCCCTCAATTGATTGATTAAAGCTAGAAAAACACAAGATTTCAATGAGGTTTTGTAAATCAAAAGTAAAGAAGCAACTACAAATCAAGAATCCAAGTAAAAAGTCTCTAACCTCTGATATTTGATGAAAACAAGATTTCAATAGAGAAAAGTTTACGTCAAATTTCTTTAAAATCAATAACTAACTTTTATTAACAAAATCCCTTTTAATTACCTTTAAAAACACAAGTTAAAAAGTCTTTAATTGAAGGGAGAAACCACCAGAAAAAAACTTGGTAAAATAGGTCCTTAAGTATTCTAAGAATTTGATCCTTTACAATTTAGTCACCTTTAAAAATAGTTTTAAAAAATTACATTTTAGTCACTAACCAAAATGTCACCCTTCCAAATCCTTTTTTCCAAAATTGATTTCACAAATATTTTTCATATATTAAAATATGATTTTTAACCATTTTTTCCATATTTATATCTTCCACACAAATATTTACTCCTAAACCCAACTTGAATCCCTAACTTAGTCTACCGAACCATCCAACAAGCATCAAAACTGCTAGGCCCAAAATCGGGGTGTTACAAATGCTATTATTTGGTATGCATGATGATTATGAATATATACAGTTATTGGTTTACATTATCTTGGGGTGTGAATTGGGAACATATTGCCTATTACCGAGGTTTTAAAATGTTTGATAAGGTTGTCTTGTATCCTTTGCTGAATGCTATCCTGAATTTAATGTGTTTTGATGCTTTTGTTAGCGGCTTGAGACTTGTTCTATGGTTGTTAATGCCATATCTGGGTAATGTAATGTTGAGGAAGGGAATCCTCGTAATGTTTTACCTCCTACTCCTCTGTTGGTTCCTCCTGTTGATGTTGAGGTAGGTGATGTACCTCAGGATCTTCAAGGGTCCGTTTTTGGTGGTTTGACTCCGTTAATCCAAGCGATGACAGGTGTAACCCCCTCGACTTGGCCTAGTCGCAAGATCGAATCGGGTGAGCTACAATAGGTTTATCTAAGTAAACTAAGAAGATAAAACCCAAAAATGTCCTTTTTTTCTTTTATCTTATCTAGATGCATAATTATTAACTAACATGTACACACTTATCTCTGGTGAAAACCCAATTCAATCGGGCATCGAATTAACATCCAATTGATCATATTTACGATTTAGGGACCATATTGAAATTTTAGAAAACTACGCAGGGTCTTAACACATTTTTATGTTACCAATTTTTAATTAAGCAAGTTTTATGCTTACATGTTCAAAATCAAATCAAAAAGATCATCCAAACTCATTTAATTGCATCCACAACATTTAGGGACAAAAACATAAGAAAATAGAACTTCAAAAGATTCCAAATAACCAAATTAACTACCACCGTACTGGTATGGCAAGAGGTGTTTCGATACGCCTTCATTATTTTGAAACCCTAGAATTCTAGTAGCCAAAACCCGTTCCGATACGCCTTCGCGTATCGAAACGCCCTTCATAAAAACACTATGTCGTATCAAAATGCCTCCCCGAGTACCAAAACATTGGCCAAAATGGCTTAAGCCCATACCCAAATAGTTGCTCGTTTACCGATACGCTAAGCCTAGAATGACTTACCCGTATCGAAACAAGGACACCCGTACCGGTACGCCTGGACTTGTAATGTCCCAAATTGTTGTCTAAACACATTTTGATTATATCAAAAACACTCCAACATGCTACAAACACTTATACAACATTTCTAAGATACATTACTAACCAAAGCATCACAGATTAACAACCATTCATGGCATTTATACCACTCAAGACTTTCTATAGGCACGCATCCTAGTATTATTCCACCAAGCAACCAAAACTCACATTTGGTACAATTAAAGCTTTCTCAACATGCTTGCACACTTATAGCATCATACCAAACTTGCTTGAATCATCAAACCAAGGCAACCAAATAAATCCAACTAGATGCATACTCTAGCACTTAGCTAGCAACAACATAGGCATGATTCACCCAAACTCAAACAACATCAAACAACCATAAAATCCATCACATAGCATGCTTAAAAGTAATGGGAAAACCGAAATACAAATCCCAAAAATATGGCTAACACATTGCCTTATTAACCGGAAACATAAACCGAGTTCATATCAAAGTAATCTTTGTCTTTGGATCTCTTAAGCTTTGCCTTTGCAGCCCCAAAACTTCAATGCTCTGCATCATTAAGAAAAAGAGAGCGTAAGCACACATGCTTAGTGAGGATGCTCATAAAACAATGATGCAATTTAAACCATTTGAAAACCCAACACTTGCTTTCAAAACATGCTTACGACCAAAACACTTTTTCCTTGTTTCCAACCGAAATAATGCATAACAACCTTTATGCAACAACATGTACATAATCCATGCTTAGATCCAAAAGTATTAAATCATAAACCATGCTTAAATCCCAAAGCAATAAAAAGTAGGTTCAACACATGAACTTTCACATATAATGGCATTTATAGTGACTCGGATAGACTACCCTCTATCCACACAAATCGGATACGCAGATCCCTCATACCATGCCTAGTTAAATCTCATGATATCTCAAACCTTGCCTAGTTAAACCGCAAGATTTGACACCTTTGCCTTGTTAAACTGCGAGCTTAACACCATTGCCTAGTTACACCGCAAATTTACCAACCTTGCCTAGTTAAACCACAAGATCACCATCAATTTGGGTTGCCTAGTTAAACCGCACGCCCCAAATGAGGTCCCAACAGTCCGAATGGCCTTGTTCAACCGCCATACCTCAAGGACCCATGGCCACGATCGATTTTGTTCATATTTTATAGTGCACTTTTAATCCTATGGCATGCAAACTATATCTGATTGCTTTCTCACCTTGTCATATAGCCAATATATCATTTACAAACCATTTACTTATTGTTTTACAATGCATTATACATAAACACCACATATGCAAATCACATTGCCAAAGCAATAACACCATTCCCAACCGGAATGAAAACCAATGCTCACTAGCATTTTTTATACTTCAAAGCCCCTGCATATGTACTTAAAACATGCATTTCCAGCAAGTAAATCAATCCATGTTTAACACCAAAACATGAAATCAACATGCTCATAACCAACCCGATATTCAAGAGCAAAATAAGGGAAACTTACTTTCGAGCTTAGGTAAGTATTTCACGCTTACCCTAAACTCTAACAACCTTTATTAAACCGTTTAAAGGCGTTTAAACTAGTTTCCACTCACCGATACACTTTGCTTCGCTCACCAACGCGAATCAAGCTTCCAGCAGTCCACAATCGACGTCAAGCTTCGTCGCTTTGATTATCCCTTGTTTTAACCACATAAAACCAGAGGGCAAATGCATCATTATGCATTCAAACCATTGCCTACAAGTGATTTCCCACAACTCTCAAGTTGCTCACTCAAAACTTATTCAAAACATACCGTAATCACCATCAAACACTTCCAAAACTTAACCCAGCCTTATTATAACAATTCAATCCAACGAGCCTCATCAATTAACATCCAAAAACCCTTTCCCAACATCCTCTCACTTACAAAAAAGATTAAACATAACTATCACCCCAAAACCATTAATTAACCACCTTAAACATTAGAGATTCAACTTGTTTCGGGATTGCAATATTAAAACCAAGTTATTAACTCAATTAAACATCAAAATAATAATACAATCTGATCAAAATCCCAGCAAAACAGAACAAGTACGAAGATCCATAAATCTCATCAATCAAAACATAATTAAACCAAATTTCTTTAATTAAACTATCAAAACACATTAGAAAGCAATTGTAAAGGATCATGAACTTGGGAATTTCAGTATAGAACCTTTCATTAGAGGAGAAGAACATATCCTTACATGCAATGCTGATTTCCCCCTTACTTGCTTAGTAAAACATGAAAATCAATAGAATAACAATAAGTATTTGATGAAAAATCATTAGGAAATCAAATGGAAATCAAAAACTTTGATTTTTACCTGATGAAATTGAAATTGAAAAGGTGTTTGGTTGGAGAGAAATTGATAGAAAGAAGTTGCACAGTTTGTTACGTGAATTTTGTTAAAAGTCTAAAATATGATTTATTAATTCTCTCCACTTTTAAAGCCTTTTAAAACCCATTTAAAATCAATTAATTAAAGGGAGAAATCTATTAAAAATACCTAGGATAATTAGCTCCTTAAAGATTCAAAGTTTTGATCCTTTTCAAAACAGTTACTAAAAATAGTTTTCAAAGTTTGCATTTTGATCACTTGTCCAAAATGTCCAGTTTCCAAATCTCATTTTCCACAATTGATTTTACCACACTCATCATTATATTAAATAATGATTTTACCATATTTTTATCACCTTTAAAAATATTCAATCTGACTAAATCCCAAAACTAACTCGAACCTCCAATACCAGTCCACCGGACTTTCGAACCAACCTTCAAAACATCCAAGCCCAAAAGTGGGGTTTTACAACTCTCTCACTCTTAAGAAATTTCATCCTCGAAATTTACCTAGAGGAAACAAATGCGGAAATTCCTCTAACATGTCCGCCTTACTTTCCCACGTGGCTTCCTCGACACCACGGTGTCGCCACAAGACCTTAACAAGCTTAATCGTCTTGCCACGAAGAACTTTGCTGCTGGAATCAAGGATTTCCACCGGCTCCTCCTCGTAGGACAAATTCGGCCTTAACTCAATATGCTCCACTAGCATAACATGTGAGGGATTCGACCGATACCTCCGCAACATGGATACATAGAACACATCATGAATTTTCTCCAACTCAGGAGGCAACCTCAACCGATAAGCCACAAGACCAACACACTCAACAACCTTGTACGGTCCAATAAACCTCGGACTAAGCTTACCCTTACGTCCGAACTGCATCACCTTCTTTCATGGTGATACTTTTAAGAACACACGATCGCCCACCGCATATTCAATTTCCCTATGCTTCAAATCCGTATAAGATTTATGCTAATCCGCAGCCACTTTCAACTGATCACACACAAGCTTTACCTTTTCATTTGTTTCTTTCAACACGTCCGGTAAGGAGATATGCTTTTCCCCTACCTCAGCCCAATACAAGGGTGTACGACACTTCCGGCCATACAATGCCTCATATGGTGCCATTTTGTATACTCGCTTGGTAACTGTTGTTATACGTAAATTCAACCAAAGGTAAATGCTTCTCCTAGGTTCCTTGGAACTCAATAATACAACATCTCAACATATCTTCCAAAACCTGGATAACCCCCTTAGACTGACCATCTGAATGAGGATGATACGCGGTGCTGAAATTCAACCTTGCACCCAAAGCCCGGTGTAAACTCACCCAAAACCTTGCCATAAACCTCAGATCCATATCCAAAACAATAGACTTCAGTACCCCATGAAAACGCACGATCTCAGCAATATACAAATCTTCCAACTTGTCCAGCGTATATTTCGTATGCACTGGCAAGAAATGTGAACACTTCCTAAACGATCCACAATCACCCAAATGGAATCCTTCTTAGCCAGTGTCAAAGGTAATCCTGACACAAAATCCATGGTGATTCTCTCACATTTCCATTCCAAAATTTTCAATGGTTGTAACAACCCAGAAGGAAACTAATGTTCAGCCTTGACCTGCTGACAAACCATGCACTTGGAAATGAACTCAGCCACATCCTTTTTCAAACCAACCAGTAGTATGCTTCTTTCAACCCTCGATACATTTTCACACTGCCAGGATGCATAGCAAAAGGTGTAGAATGTGCCTTCATCAAAATAGTTTGCCTCAACTCTGGATCATCCAGCACCACTATTCGACCCTTGAAACACAAAATTCTATCATCACCAAAATGAAAATCCGTCAGATTACCCTCCGATATATCCTTAACATGCTCGACCAAGGAATCATCAAACGGTTGCTTAGCTTTAATCAACCGTGACATCGTAGGCTTAACTTGCAACTCATCCAATAAACCACCTTCCCGCATTACACTCAACCTTGGAACATAACCCTAAGCTCAGCCGCAACCTTACGACTTAACGCATCCGCAACCACATTGGCTTTACAAGGATGATACTCAATTGTCAAGTCGTAATCCTTAAGCAACTCCAACCATCTACGTTGTCTAAGGTTCAAATCATTCTAAGACATCAAATACTTCAAACTCTTATGGTCCGTGAAGACAACACACTTCTCACCATATAGATAATATCTCCAGATTTTCAAGGTAAACACTACAGCTGCAAGCTCTAAATCATGAGTTGGATAGTTGCGCTCATGAACCTTCAATTGACTCGATTCATAGGGCGCAACCTTACCATCTTGCACCAGCACACATCCTAACCCTATGTAGGATGCATCGCTATAAACAATAAACTTCTTCCCAGACTCGGGTTGAATCAACACATGAGCATTTTTCAAGACTTCCTTCAACTTTTCAAACTATGTTGCTGCTTCACCATCCACACATAAGGAACATTCTTTTGCAACAACTTCATCAAGGTGTTGCGATATAGAAAACCCATCAACAAAGCGACGACAATAACCAGCCAACCCAATAAAGCTGCGAACCTCTGAAATAGATTTAGGTTGCTTCCAATTGAGAATAGCTTCAATTTTTTGTGGATTAACATGAATACCCTCCACGGATACACATGACTAAGGAACATTACTTCCTTAAGCCAAAACTCGCACTTGCTCAACTTGGCGTACAACCGATTATCCTTCAACTCTTGCAACATAATCCGCAAATGCCGATCGTGTTTTTCCTCGGTACGAGAGTACACGAGAATATCATCTATAAACACCACCACAAACTGATCAAGATATTCATGGAACACCCTATTCATCATATCTATGAACGTAGCTGGGGCATTTATCAAACCAAAAAAGCATGACCAAGAACTCATAATGCCCGTACCTCGTACGAAACACAATCTTATGCACATCCTCATCCTTAACCTTCAACTAATAATACCCCGATCTCAAGTCGATCTTAGAGAACATCGCTGCCCTGCAAAACTGGTCAAACAGATCATCAATCCTCAGTAAAGGGTACTTATTCTTTACCGCTAGCTTATTCAATTACCGGTAATCAATGTACATACACATCGTACCATCCTTATTTTTCACAAAGAGAATAGGAGCACCCCCAAGGAGAAACACTCGGCCGAATGAACCCATGATCTAACAACTCCTAAAGCTGTGACTTTAACTCCTTCAATTCCTTCGGTGCCATCCTATAAGGAGCAATGGACATCGGTGTCGTATCCGCGTATGGCTCAATACCGAATTCTACCTCTCTATCTGTCGGTAAACCCGATAACTCTTCATGAAAAACTTCTAAAAAATCACAAGCAGCCTGAATGTCCTGTACCCGAACACTTTTAACCTCAGAATTTATCACGATAGGCAAATAAGCTTGGCAACCTCCTTGCATCATCCTTTCCGCCCAGGTAGCCGAAACAACATTGGAAAAGAACTTTACATTTTCTCCAACCACCACAACTTCATAATCATCTACTAACCTCAAGGAAATCCTTTTGGATTCACAATCCACAACTGCCTTGTGCTCACTCAACCAATCCAAACCAAAAATGACATCAAAACCATGGAATGGTAACTCCATTAGATCCGCGGCAAACTCATAACCGTGCACAACCAGAGGACATCACCTATACAACTTTTTAGTAGTAACCGTCTCACCAAAAGAACTAGTTACCAACATACCAACATCAAGGATCTCAACAAGGACATCCAACAAAAATGCATGTTCACTCAATATGTATGAATGAGTAGACCCTGAATCAATCAAAGATAACAATAACAAGGATTACAATGTGAAGGTACCTGCGATCACATCCGTGTTATTGCGGCCCTCATGATGAGCATAGTTCTAGGCTGGTCCACCATCCTCTGGCCGTACAGCTGCGGCATGAGCTACAACTCTCTGACCATCCTTACGCCTCTAGAAATTACCCCTGCCACGGCCCCAGCCCCTAGCAGGTGCAACAATATGTACCAGTGCATCTCTCACAACACGAGGACAATCACGCTTCAAGTGATTAGATAACCCACAAATCCAACAAACTCTAACATTTCCCCAGCACATACCCGTGTGACGCCTACCACAAACCCATGTGACGCCTACCACAACGCTCAAACTCTGATACGATATGAACTCTATGGTTACCCTGACTAACACTGCAACTGCGCATATGATTCGGCTTATGCCTCCTGTCTCGATACCCCTTAGCGCGGTTGACCAATACACCAAAATCTGTGTAATCTGCAGTCAGGATATAAGTCTTAATATCCTTTACAAGACCATACCGGAATCTATCACATCTCTGTTGATCACCAGAAACTAACTCTAGGGCGTACTGACTCAGGTAGACAAACTTTACCTCATACTCGGTAACAGACATGCCTCCTTGAGATAGCGACATAAACTCTCATTTTTTTTATATCCAAATATTGAGTGCCAAGATACTTCCTCTTGAAAGCTCTCCAAAAGAACTCCCAAGTTAGATCCACCTCGGGAACGCCAGCAATTGTGGTCACCCACCAATGATATACATGACCCTGCAACAGGGACACTGTGTAACCCAACTTACACTCCTCATTACTGGTTCAGAAGGCGGATTGTTTTCTCCAGCCAACCCTTGGCTGCCTCAGGACTCAAACCCTAAAATTCTCCGCCTCAAATTCGTAAAACACTCAAAGGATAAACCTTAATTAGCCACCACAGTAGGCACCGGTGCTTGCGCTTGTACTCTAGTCATCGCTGCCTAGAACGCTCTCATCATCGCTTGGATTAACAAAGTCAAATCACCCAAAACTAGAATTGGAGGAGCCTGGGGTATACCACCCACCCCAACGTCAACAAGAGGAACCAACAAAGGAGGAGGAGGTAAAACATTAGGGGGATTCCCTTCCTTAACGTTATTCTGCTCAACTCTCGCATAATTAGCCATAAAACGCATCTCACGTCGAACCATGCTAACAAAAGCATCAAAACACATTAAATTCAGGTTACATTAGGCAAAAGATCCAAGACAACTTTATAAAACATTTTAAAACCTCAATAATAGGCAATGTGTTCCCAATTCATACCCTCACATGGTATTAATCAATCATTGAACATATACACAACCACCGTGCAATTTAAAAAACATTCGTTAATCAAACAACAACATCCCAAAATTTTGAAACCTAACTCTAATGCCACCAAATGTAACCCCATCGACTTGGCCTTATCGCAAGACCGAACCAAGCGAGCTACATTAGGTTTACCGAAGTAAACCGAGAAGATAAAACCCAAAACACATCCATTTTTTTCTTTTATCTTATCTAGATTCATAATTATTAACCTACATATACATACTAATCTCTAGAGAAAACCTAACTCAATCGGGCATCGAATTGACATCTAATTGATCACATTTGCGATTTAAGGACTATATTGCAATTTCAAAAAATTGTAGGGTTTTAACTCATTTTTATGTTACTAATCTTTAATTAAGCAAGTTTCATACTTCAATGTTAAAAATCAAATCAAAAAGATCATCCAAGCTCATTTAATTGCATCCACAACATTCAAGGACCAAAACGTAAAAAACCATAACTTCAAAAGATTCCAAATAACCAAATTAACTACCACCGTACCGGTACGGCAAGGGGTGTTTTGATATGCCTTATTTATTTTGAAACCCCAGAATTCTAGTAGCCAAAATTCGTTCTGATACGCCCCCGCGTATCAAAATGCCCTTGATGAAAACACTGTGTCATATCGAAACGCCTACATGAGTACCGAAACATTGGCCAAAATGGCCTAAGCCCATACCAAAATAGTTGCCCATGTACTGGTACACTAAGCCTAGAATAACTTACCCGTACCGAAATAGGAACACCCGTATCGGTATGCCTGGACCTGTAATGTCCCAAATTGTTGTCTAAACACGTTTTGATGATATCCAAAACACTCCAACATTCTACAAACACTTATACAACATTTCTAAGATACATTACTAACCAAAGCATCACAGATTAACAACCGTTTATGGCATTTATACCACTCAAGACTTTCTATAGGCATGCATCCTAGTATCATTCCACCAAGCAACCAAAACTCACATTTGGTACAATTAAGGCGTTCTCAACATGCTTGCACACTTATAGCATCATAACAAACTTTCTTGAATCATCAAACCAAGGTAACCAAATAAATCCAACTAGATGCATACTCTAGCACTTAGCTAGCAACAACATAGGCATGATTCACCCAAACTCAAACAACATCAAACAACTATAAAATCCAGCACATCACATGCTTAAAACTCATGGAAAAATAGAAATAAAAATCCCTAAAATATGGCGAACACATTGTCTTATTAACCAAAAACATAAACCGAGTTCATACTCAAAGTAATCTTTGTCTTTGGATTTCTTAAGCTTTACCTTTGCAGCCCCAAAACTTCAATGCTCTGCATCATTAAGAAAAAGATAGCGTAAGCACACATGCTTAGTGAGGATGCTAATAAAACAATGATGCAATTTAAACCATTTGAAAACCCAAACTTGCTTTCAAAATATGCTTACGACCAAAGTACTTTTTCCTTGTTTCTATCCAAAACAATACATAACAACGTTTATGCAACAACATGTACATAATCCATGCTTAGATCCCAAATCATCAAATCATAAACAATGCTTAAATCCCAAAGCAATAAAAAGTAGGTTCAACACATGAACTTTCACATATATTGGCATTTATATTTAGAGGTGGCAAACAGGTCATTCGATTCGGTTTCGTTTCGGGTTATTTTGGTTTGGGTCATTTCAGGTCTGATATTATTCCGTTAAAATTCAGTTTTGGTTCAGTTCTTCGATTTTAGTTCGAGTTTATTGTGATTTGGGTCATTTCGAGTTGGTTGATTTTTGGTTCGATTATTTTTGGTTCAGTTATTTTTGGTTCAGCTGATTTCGATTAGGGTTAATTTTGGGTCAATTAGAGATCAGTTGGTTTTATTCGAGTTTTTAGACTAGTCAGTTTTTTTACACCCTATATATAGATTTATAAAGTCAATATATTTAACTTTTTGGTGAGTTGTGAAGTTTTTCATATCCTATCTTTATTTATTTCTATTAATATCTTTTCTATATTTTGGGTTGCCTTTGGTTTGGGTCTATTCATTTCGGTTAATTGATTCGGTTGAAAATCGGCTTGGGTCTATTTTGGTTCAACTAAATTTGGATCAATTTCAGTTCGGTTCAGTTTGTTTCAGTTTTGGATCAAATTTTGGGTCATTATGTTTGGGTTAATTTTGGGTCTCAGTTTGGGTAAATTGATTCAGTTTTCAGGTCTCGGGTCAAGTTTGCCAGGTCTATTTATAGTTACCTAGATAAACTACCCTCTATCCATAAAATTAGATATAGAGATCTCTCATACCATGCCTAGTTAAACCGCAAGATTTGACACCAAACCTTGTTAAACTAGTTAAACCCTTGCCTAGATTTGACACCCTTTTATCGACCTTGCCTAGTTAAACCGCAAGATCGCTATCAATTTGGGTTGCCTAGTTAAATCGTAAGATCACTATCAATTTGGGTTGCCTAGTTAAACCACAAGCCCCAAATGAGGTCCCAACTGTTCGAGTGGCCTTGTTAAACTGCCATACCTCAAGGACCGATGGCCACGATCGATTTTGTTCATATTTTATAGTGCACTTTTAATCCTATGGCATGCCAACTATAACCTATTGATTTCTCACCTTGTCACATAGCCAATATTTTATTTACAAATCATTTACTTGCTGTTTTACAATGCATTACACATAAACACCACATATGCAAATCACATTGCCAAAGCAATAACACCATTCCCGATCGAATGAAAACCAATGCTCACTAGCATTTATTATACTTTAAAGCCCCTGCATATGTACTTAAAACATGCATTTCTAGAAAGTAAATCAAACCATGTTTGACACCAAAAAATGAAATCAACATGCTCCTAACCAACCCGATATTCAAGAGCAAAATAAAGGAAACTTACTTTCGAGCTTAGGTAAGTATTTGACACTTATCCTAAGCTCCCAACAACCTTTATTAAACCATTTAAAGGCATTTAAACCAGTTTCCACTCATCGATACGCTTCACTTTGCTCACGAATCGCGAATCAAGCTTCCGGCAAGCCACAATCAACGTCAAGCTTCGTCACTTTGATTATCCCCTGTTTTAACCGCATAAAACCAGAGGGCAAATGCATCATTATGCATTCAAACCATTGCAACAAGCGATTGCCCACAACTCTCAAGTTGCTCACTCAAAACTTATCCGAAACATACCGAAATCACCATCAAACACTTCCGAAACTTAACCCAGCCTTATTATAACGATTGAATCCAACACACCTCATCAATTAACACCTAAAAATCCTTTCCCAACATCTTTTCACTTACACCAAAGATTAAACACAACTATCACCCCAAAACCCTTAATTAACCACCTTAAACATTAGAGATTCAACTTGTTTTGGGATTGCAATATTAAAATCAAGTTATTAACTCAATTAAAATCAAAATCAAAATCTAATCTGATCAAAATCCTAGCAAAATGGAACAAGTACAAAGATCCATAAATCTCATCAATCAAAACACAATTAAACCAATTTTCTCTAATTAAACTATCAAAACACGTTAGAAAAAAAATTGTAAAGGATCAAGAACTTTGGAATTTCAGTAAAAAACCTTTCATTAGCGGAGAAGAATGAATCTTTACCTCTAATGCTAATTTATCCCCTTAATTTCTTAGTAAAACATGAAAATCAAGAGAATAACAATAAGTATTTGATGAAAAAGCATTAGGAAATCAAAACCTTTGATTTTTACCTGAGGAAATTGAAATTGAAAAGGTGTTTGGCTGGAGTGAAATTGAGAGAAAGAAGTTGCAAAGTTTGTTACGTGAATTTTGTTAAAAGTCTAAAATATGATTTATTAATTCTCTCCACTATCAATTAATTAAAGGGAGAAACCTGTTAAAATATCTAATATAATTATCTCCTTAAAGATTCAAAGTTTTGATCCTTTTCAAAACAATCACTAAAAATAGTTTTCAAAAGTTTGCATTTTGGTCACTAGTCCAAAATGTCCAGTTTCCAAATCTCATTTTCCAAAATTGATTTTACCACAATCATCATTATATTAAATAATGATTTTACCATATTTTTTCATATTTTTATCACCTTTAAGAATATTTAATCCGACTAAATCCCGAAACTAACTCGAATCTCTAATACCGGTCCACCGAACCTTCGAACCAACCCTCAAAACATCCAAGCCCAAAACTGGGGTGTTACAATGGGAGATTTCTAGGCAGCGATAGCTGAGTGCACGTGCAAGCACCGACACCTGCTGTGGTGGTTAATTAAAGTTTACCTTTGAAAGTCTTCGTATTTTGGGAGGTAAGGAATTCAGGGGTCTAAGTCTTGAGGCATCTGAAGGATGGATGGAAAAGACAATTTGTATCTTGAATCAGATGGGTTGCAACGAAGAGCGCAAGTTAGGTTGCACTGTGTCCTTGTTGCAAGGTGATGCCTATCAGTGGTGGGTGACCATGATTGCGGGTGTCTTAGAGGCGGATGTGACTTGAGAGTTCTTTCGAAGAGCTTTTAAGAGGAAGTATCTTTGTTCTCAGTATCTGGATGTGAGGAAGCACGAGATTATGTCGCTATCATAACGTGGTATGTCAGTTGCCAAGTATGAGGTGAAGTTTGTTTGCCTAAGTCAATATGCCTTGGAATTAATTCCAGATGAGCTACAAAGGTGCGATAGGTTTTGCTATAGTTTGGTGAAGGACATCAAGGCATATATGTTGGCTACGGATTACATGAATTTTGATGTGTTGGTCAACCGTGCTAAGGATATTGAGCAATCCCTGGGAGTGACGGGACAGGTTTGGGGCATGGGCTCGAGTAAGAGAGCAACTGATTTTGGCTATTTTGGGAAACAAAATAGGGGCCTCGGGATAAGAGGCACAAGCTGGATCATAGGCATGTTGGCAGTTTTGGCCAGGGTAACCAGGGAGTTTGAGCCGTGGTTGAGTGTAATTCCCTAAATTTTTCCCCAAATTGAATCCCCAAATCAAAAGAAATCCTTAATTCGTAACCCTAATTGGAAATTGGGAACTTAATTTAATTTTAATTATTGTATCAACCTAATTGATTTAATTTGAAGTTGGCATCTTTTTTGTAAAGCTTTTTAACTTATGAACCCTTATGAGGCAATTTACCAAACATTTAGGTTTTTAAACCCATTTTAACAGATTATGAAGCCCTCAGCCACTATGAATTATTGCAGCCGCTCTCCCTCTCTCTGTTTTCTTTTCACCATTCGAATAACCAAACCAACATCCCTAACTTTCGATCGTGCTCTGACCAGCCCCAAACATCGTCCGTAAGCAGCATGACTGCCACCTTCGACCTTTTTGTCCTCTCACGTACAAAATCAAAATAGCCGTTTGCCTCCATTTATTGTTCCTTGCTCAGAAATCAATGTTGGCCGTTTGGCTCTCTCTTGCTCACTGTCATCATTAGTTTTTTTATTCGTGTTGGGTAAGCATCTGAGTTTGGTTGTTATTTTATTATTTTTGGTGCGTGTTGTGTGGTCAGAATAGGAGACCGTTGTGGTCACCCGAATGCATCACCGGTTATCGGAAACCGTCAAAGGTTTGGTAAGCTTTGTTGGAATCTCATTCGATTTGTGTGGGTATTTTGAAAACCGTCAGTTGCATATCCTAATTTGTTCTGCTATTCTGCAATTGGAAAGTTGGTGTAGTGTCGTTTATGTAATTTTGGGTAAAAACCCACGTGAATAAGTTTCAATGTTGGCAGTAAATTTGTTGTGGGGCCCTTAAGCCATGCTTTTGTATTTGATTTGGGCAGTGAGCCAAATTAATTTATTTGGTAAATTGAACTTTGTGAACCTGCATCAGTGAATCAACCGATCTAACCAGCGATCGAATTTTAACTAGTGTTTTGGATCGAACCGACAGAATCTATTGATCGAACTGGGTTTTAACCATGACTCATTGATGGGATCATACTCGTTATCTGGCTCGATAATTGCCTTTGATTGAGTGAACCTTTGACCGTTTACCTTTATGCAATTAATCGTATTTAGTATTTTGGAGAATCTTGGACATCAGAATCTAATTCGAATATGTCTATGTTCAGGTGATGTTGACTCAGAGCCTGAGAACCTACCTCCTCCACCACATGTTCGACCTTCTTTTGATCAGCCTGCAAGTTTTTAATGTGAGTATGGTTTTATTTAGTGGTTATGTTTGTGTGGCATAGTAGTTGTAAATAATTATATTTTGTTGACCTCGTAGGTGTTGACTATTTTCGACCTAATACTAGAGTTGAGCGTGGGAGGCGTCACTCTAGACGTTGAGTTATTAGCTGCCTAAGGTGTGTCTCTTTTGGTGCTATATCATTTATGTGCTCTATGTTATGCGTGCATGTTGTATTTGTGACTGATTGAATCAATATGTGGATTATGGTATGTTTTGTATAATGACATGTCACGCATAAAATATCAGAATCGGATTAAATTAATAGATCGAATATACTCTCAAATTCAGAAAATATAAATCAAAACATTTCATATCATTTGGGTTGGGAAATTGTACGGGGGAAGTTCAGTGGGTTCACCCTTCGGGCTGAATTTCGCTTCAGATCAGTGGCTCCACCTTCGGGTCATTCCACTTTGGATGGTGACGATGTAGTTAGAATTGTTCTGGGGAACCTTACTCTTCGGACGGTGTATGGAGATGGGTGCATGACATTACATTTTATGTCTCAGATTGTTTGCATATGTATATTGATATGACTATTGAACTATGCTTGTTGTTCGGATTTCTGTTATGTGTTTTTATATGCACTTTAGAGACACACTAAGTTTATAGCTTACTCCCTCTTAGTTCCTCTTTCAGATACTCGAGGCTTAGGCGTACGGTACTTGGAGGATTTTCGTATCATCAGACTTTGTCTTATTATATAGTATGATTATTCAGACATCAAATTTTATTTATTATTATTATTATTTTGGATGATTTTGTATTCGGGACATTATTATTATTTTGAGACTTAATGGTTTGACATGAATTATTTGAAATTCCTTTGGAGTTTATAATGACTGTTGAAATTTTGCTAAACGACTATTTTTATTTAAATGATATAATTTTCGTGGTTTCGCTCTTTTATAATTAAGATGTAATTTGATTTATTAAACTTAATAACCTTTCTTGAGGGACAAGTTTTTCAAACTTAACTTCCAAGATTCGACTTAAGAAATTAGGTCAAATTTAGGATGTTACATTTAGTGGTATTTGAGCCTAGGTTCAACCCTCGACTGTGTTGCTCGAATAAAGTTTTTAATTAAAAATAATTTTGCATGTATACTAAATATTTTTGGGGAAAACGGGAATTTCTAATAAATATAATATTTTAAATATTGTGTTTATTTTGAATAGAAACACAAGTACTGACTCTAACTTAGGATTATCTTTTTTATAGACTACTATGCCACCTCGTAGGAGTTCTAGATTAGCGACCGGACATGGTCGTGGCCGAGGCCGTTCTACTACTTTTGAGAGTAATGCTATGCCTCTTACGGATCTGTCGTAGGATCAAGATGAGGTACACAATGTTGATGTCGAGGAACAACTTGGGGATTAAGTTGAAGCTCAAAAACAACACCTGGCTAGCGGATGCAAAGTGTTGGTCTACGTGATTTAAAGGATAGCGAGATAGTGGGCATGCATTCGGTTACCATGCAGAGAGAGTTGCTTCATTACCTCCGTCAGTTTGAAGGCGTGAAGAAACCTATATCTACCGAGTTCTTAGCTATCGGGATGACCATGTTTGATGGCAAGTTGGGTACAAACCCAACTGATGCTGAGTATTGTCTGAAGAAGCTTTAGCGGTTGTTCGTTGAGATAGAGTATCCTGCTGACCAAAAATTGAGAGCTGATGTATCGTTGCTGCAGGGTGAGGCCCAAAATTGGTGGGAAGTAGAGGAAAATGTTGTTCTAGCCAGTCAAATTTTATTAGAGTTTTTTAGACAGTCATTTTAGGACTGGTATGTTGGACCCGACTATCTAGTAAAGTCCCGAGACGACTTTATGAATTTGAAGTAGAATGATATGAGCGTTAATAACTATGAGATAGAGTTTTTGAGGCTTCTCAATATGTCCCGGACTGGTTACTATAGAAAAAAGAAGTGTGATTGGTTTTTGAGAGGGCTACATTTTTCTATCAAGACCGGGTTGCTTTACATTAGGATAAGGAGCATAAGGAGATCACCTAGCGGGCTAGAACTACTGAGCGGATAGAATTAATGAAGAAACAACGAGAGTCTCAGGGTAATGATCAGGCCAGAAGGTAGTTGACCTCATTAGTTTAGCGCAGGCAGGGGAATCAGTCTAGAAAGAGGACTAGAGATGAGTATGACCATCAGAGTTACTCCAGAGAAAAACCAGTGACATCTACTGTTTCGACCGCTAGTGTTGAAGGTTCGTCTAATTCTCATGGGGTGCCATAGTGTTCTTTTTGCAAGAAATGGCATCCAAGCGAGTATAAGAGGCAGTTTGGGACTTGTGTTCGATGCGGTTCTTTTGAGCATCTTTTTAGAGATTGTCCAGTAGCATCTTTATCTGCCTATGTTCCGAGTCAGTCTCAGGCATTTGTTCAGACTCCTAGTAGAGGGAGAGGTCATGGTAGATCTACTGTTTCGGGTACTGCTGGTAGGGGTAGGTCTGCTTAGAGTAGAGGATCAGCTGGTTCAGGGGCGAGACAGCCTGGGTTGGTTTATGCTATCAAGAGGCATGCGGATCGAGATGAGCCAGACGTTATTGCTGGTACCTTTTCTATTCATTATATCTCTTACTTTGCACTGTTGGATAATGGTTCTACTCATTCGTATGTTGCGAGCTCTATATATGGAGGTCTTGAAATTCCTGTTGAGGATGTTGCTAATGCTGTTATCATACCCAGTCCGGTAGGTAACCCTGTTGTGGTTTTTAGGGTGTATAAAAATTGTCCTCTTGAGATTCAAGGGCAAATCTTTCCGGCTAACCTGATGGAGTTACCTTTTGGTGAGTTTGACCTAATTCTTGGTATGGACTGGTTGTCTTCTCATCGAGTCAATCTTGATTATGAGAAGAAAAGAACAACTCTAAAAACTTTTGATTGTTCTTTTTGAGAACGTCGGGGTTTCTATCTAATTTAATATCGGCTCTCAAAGTCGAGAAGATGATCAAAAAGGGGTCCATTGCCTATTTTGCTTACATTCTTGATCCGAAATAGTCTGACTCTGGATGGATAAGATTCAGATTGTGAGAGACTTTCCTGATGGATTCCCGAAAGAATTGCCGATTTTTTCGCCAAAGCGGGATGAGATTGAGTTTGGTATCGAAGTTTATTCAAGTTCAGCTCTTGTGTCTATGACACCTTACCGGATGGCACCGAAAGAGCTTAAAGAGTTGAAGGTGCAGCTACAAGAATTGTTAGACATGGGATTTATCCGACCCAGTATTTCTCCTTAGGGAGCCCCTGTTCTTTTTGTTAAGAAGAAAGATGGGACACTTCGACTGTGTATCGACTAACAAAAACTGAATAATTTAACAATCAAAAACAAGTATCCCTTTCCTCGTATTGATGATCTCTTCGATCCGTTCTAGGAGCTACGATATTCTCTAAGAAAGATTTGAGGTCTGGTTACTACCAACTCAAGGTTAAGGATTTTGATGTATTCAAAACATCTTTCCGGACATGTTACGGTCACTACGAGTTCCTTGTGATGCCCTTTGGGTTGACTAACGCTCCTGCCTCTTTCATGGATATGATGAATAAAGTGTTTCAACCCTATCTCAATCAGTTTGTCGTAGTCTTTATAGACGATATTCTAGTTTATTCTAAATTGGAGGTTGAGCATGAGGAACATCTCCGAATTGTTTTACAAACTTTGAGGGAGAAAAATCTTTATGCAAAATTTAGTAAGTGTGAATTTTGGCACTCGGAGGTAATGTTTTTAGGGCATATCATTTCTGCTGAGGGTATTCTGGTTGATCCAAGAAGATCAATGCTATCATGAGTTGGAAGCAACCTAGGAATAATCTTGAGATCTGAAGTTTCTTGGGTTTAGCTGGCTATTATTGGAGGTTTGTTGAGGGTTTCTCGATCATCACAGCTCCGTTGACAAAAATTTTGAAGAAAAAATGTCCCTTTTGCTTGGTATGAGGCTCAACAGACTAGTTTTGAGAAGCTAAAGACCGTGTTGACTGAAGCACCAATCCTAATTCAGCCTGATCCGGGGAAGGCTTACATCGTATACAGTGATGCTGTTCACACCAAATTAGGGTGTGTCCTGATGCAAGATGGTAAGGTAGTTGCTTATGCTTCCAGACAATTAAAACCACATGAGTGCAACTATCCTACCCATGACCTTGAGCTTGCTGCTGTGATCTTTTCCCTCAAGATCTGGAGACACTATCTTTATGGAGAGAAGTGTTATCTCTTTACAGACCATAAGAGTCTGAAGTATCTCCTCACTCAGAAGGAGCTAAACCTGAGACAACTTCGTTGGGTGAAGCTTTTAAAGACTATAACTGTGAAATTGAGTATCATCTAGGCAAGGCTAATGTTGTTGCCGACGCTTTGAGTTGTAATGCTATATCAAATTTGATAGCCCTGCTTGCCCGATAAGTTTGTATGAGGATGATAGCCTTTTGGCAGAACTTTGGGTTATTCCTACTCTAATTTTAGATATTTGAGCTGAGAAACCTAGTGATCCGTTCTTGATGCACCGTATAAAAGAGGTTGAAGAAGGTATATCTCTGGATTTCTCTATTGATCAGGATGGTGTACTGTGTTTTCGGGCCAATATTATATTTTGAGAAATTTTGGCTTGAAGCAAGTTAACCTAAAAGCCCATGACAGTCCCTACTCTATGCATCCCGGTGGGGATAAGATGTATAAGAATCTTTGTGAGAGATACTAGTGAAGAGCCTAAAAGGGATGTTGTTGGGTTTGTGTCGAAGTGTTTGACTTGTTAGAAGGTAAAAGTAGAGCATCAGCGTCCGTCATGGTTACTTCAGCATAATGAGATTCCTTAGTGGAAATGGGAGCGTGTGACAATGGATTTTTTCAGTGGTCTTTCTTTGACTCCCTCAAAGAAAGACTCTATCTGGGTTATTGTTGATCGGTTGACTAAGCTCTACATCTCAAAGATTGTTAGACATTATGAGGTGCTTTTGTCTATCATTTCTGATCAGAACCCAAGGTTTACAGTGAAATTCTAGAGGTCACTTCACACTACTTTGGGTACTCCGTTAAACTTTAGCACTGTTTATCATCCTCAGACCGATGGCCAGTCTGAGCGGGTAATCCAGATTCTTGAGGATATGTTGAGGGGTTGTGTTGTGGACTATAGAGGCATTTAGGAGGATTTCTTTCTGCTTGCAGAGTTTGCCTACAATAATAGCTATTAGGCCAATATCAACATGGCACCGTATGAGGGTTTGTATGGGCATAAGTGTCGTACACCTAATGGTTGGACCGAGCTTAATGAACACAGATTGTTAGGACCAGATATTGTTTATGAGGCTGAGCAGACTGTTACATTGATTTAGGATCGACTAAAGGTTGCTTTTGACAAACATAAGTCTTATACCGATTTGAGATGTTGGGATATTGAGCGTGAGGTTGGAGATGAGGTCTTCTTGATAGTATTTTCGTGGAGGAAGGTACTTCGTTTCGTTCAAAAATACAATTTGAGTCCTCGTTTCATCGGGCCTTACCGTATTATTCATCGAGTTGGACCAGTTGCCTATCAGCTTGAGTTACCACTTGAGCTTAATTGTATTCATGATGTCTTCCATGTCTCTGTGTTGAGACGCTGCCATGATGATTCCATCTCATATTATTCATATGGAGGAGATTGAGATTCGTCCTGACTTGCGTTTTGAGGAGGAGCTAGTTGAGATTCTTGCTCAGGACAAGAAAGTTCTCCAGAGGAAGACCATTAAGATGGTCAAGGTCTTGTGGTGAAATCGTGGTCATGATGAGGCTACATGGGAGCCCAAGGTCGTTGTCAAAGCTCAGTATCCACATCTCTTTGTTCCAAGTAATTTTGAGGCCAAAATTTCTTTTAAGGAGGGGAGAATTGTTATACCCCAAAATTTTCCCCAAATTGAATCCCTAAATCAAAAGAAATCCTAATTCGTAACCCTAATTGGAAATTAGGAATTTAATTTAATTTTAGTTATTGTAGTAACCTAATTGATTTAATTCGGAAGTTGGAGTCTTTTTTTGTGAAGCTTTTTAACTTATGAACCCTTATGAGGTAATTTACCCAAACTTTTAGGCTTTTAAACCCATTTTAACATATTATGAAACCCTCAACCACCATCATTATTGCAGCTGCTCTCTCTCTCTGTGTTTTCTTTTCACCTTTCGAATAACCAAACCAACACCCCTAACTTCCGATCGTGCTCCGACCAGCCCTAAATGCCGTCCGTGAGCAACACAGCCGCCACCTTCGGTCTTTTTGTCCTCTCGCGTACAAAACCTGTACAGCCATCTGCCTCCGTTCATCGTTCCTTGCTCAAAAATTAGTGTTGGTCGTTCAACTCTCTCTTGCTCCCTGCCATCGTTCATTTTTTGATTCGTGTTGGGTAAGCATCCAAGTTTGGTTGTTGTTTTATTGTTTTTGGTGCATGTTGTGTGGTCGGAATAGGAGACCATTGTGGTCACCCGAATGCATCACTGGTGATCGGACCGTCAAAGGGTTTGGTAAGCTTTGTTGGAATCTTATTTGGTTTGTATGGGTATTTTGAAAACCCTCAGTTGCATATCCTAATTTGTTCTGCTATTCTGCAATTGGAGAGTTGGTGTAGTGGCGTTTATGTAATTTTTGGTTAAAAACCCACGTGAATAAGTTTCAATGTTGGCAGTGAATTTGTTGTGGGGCCCTTGAGCCATGCTTTTGTATTTGACTTTGGCAGTGAGACAAATTAATTTATTTGGTAAACTCAACTTTGTGAACCCGCATCAGTGAACCTACCGATCTATCCAACGTTCGAATTTTAACCAGTGTTTTGAATCAAATTGACATAATCAATTGACTGAAATGGGTTTTGACCATGACTCATTGATCGGATCTTACTCGTTAACCGGCTCGATAATTGCCTTTGAATGAGTGAACCTTTGATTGTTTACCTTTTTGCAATTAATCATATTTAGTATTTTGGAGAATCTTGGACATCAAAATCTGATTCGAATATGTCTGTGTTTAGGTGGCGTTGACTCTGAGCTTGAGAACTTGCCTCTTCCACCACCTGTTCGACCTCCTTCTGATCAGTCTGCAAGTTCTGCACGTGAGTATGGTTTTGTTTAGTGGTTATGTTAGTGTGGCATAGTAGTAGTAAATAATTATATTTTGTTGACCTCGTAGGTGTTGACTATTTTCACCTAATACTAGAGCTGAGCGTGGGAGGCGCCACTCTCGACGTTGAGTTATTAGCTACCTAAGGTGTGTCTTTTCTGGTGCTATATCATTTCTATGCTCTATGTTATACGTGCATGTTGTATATGTGACTGATTGAATGATCTGTGGAATATGGTATGTATTGTATGATGGCACGTCACGTATCAAATATCATAATTAGATTAAATTAATAGATCAGATATACTCTCAGATTCAGAAAATATAAATCGGAACATGTCATATCATTTGGGTTGGAAAATTGTACGGGGAAGTTTAGTGGGTTTACCCTTCAAGCTGAATTCTACTTCGGATCAGTGGCTCCACCTTTAGGTCGTTCCACTTCGAATGGTGGCAATGTAGTTAGAGTGGTTCTGGGGAACCTTACTCTTTGAATGGTGTATGGAGATCGGTGCATGACATTACATTTTATGTCTCAGATTGTATGCATATGTATATTGAGATGACTTTTGAACTATTCTTGTTGTTCGGATTTCTGTTATGTGTTTTTATTTGCACTATAGAGACACACTGAGCTTCATAGCTTACTCCCCCTTAGTTCCTCTTTCAGATACTCAGGCTTAGGCGTACGATACTTGGAAGATTTTTGTATCATCAGACTTTGTCTTATTATACATTATGATTATTCAGACATCGAATTTTATTTATTTATTATTATTATGGATGATTTTTTATTTGGGACATTATTATTATTATTTTTTGAGACTTAATAGTTTGACATGCATTATTTGAAATTCTTTTGGATTTTATAATGACTATTGAAATTTTTCTAAACGACTACGTTTTATTTAAATGATATAATTTTGTGGTTCCGCTCTTTTATAATTAAGATGTAATTTGATTTATTAAACCTAATAACCTTTCTTGAGGGACAAGTTTTTCAAACTTAACTTTCAAGATTCGACTTAAGAAATTAGGTCAAATTTAGGAGTTTACATTGAGTGTGAGCGTTGTGGTAGACGTCACACGGGTGCATGTTGGGCAAATACCAAGAGTTGTTGGATATGTGGATCTCTTAATCACTTGAAGCGCGATTGTCCTCGTGCTGTGAGGGATGCACCGGTTCATGCTGCTACACCTGCTAGGGGTTGATGCCATGGCATGGGTATTTTTCATAGGCGTGAGGATGGTCAAAGAGTTGTGGCTCATGTTGTTGATGTATAGCCGGAGAATGGTGGACCAGCACGGATCTATGCTCATCATGAGGGTCGTAATGACACAGATGTGATCGTATGTACTTTCACTTTGCAATCCTTGTCATTGTTTTCCTTGATTGATTCGGGTTTACTCATTCTTATATCTTGAGTAAGCATGCATCTTTGTTGAAATGTTCTTGTTGAGATCTTGGATGTTGGCATGTTGGTAACTAGTTCCTTTGGTGAGACGGTTACGACTAAAAAGTTGTATAGGCGGTGTCCTTTGGTAGTGCAAGGTCATGAGTTTGCTGCGATCTGATGGAGTTGTCATTCCATGGCTTTGATGTTATTTTGGGCATAGATTGGTTAAGTGAGCACAAGGCGGTTGTGGATTATGAATACAAAAGGATTTTTTTAAGAGGTTAGCGATGATTATGAAGTTGTGGTGGTTGGGGAGAATGTGAAATTCTTGTCCAATGTTGTTTCGGCTACTCGAGCGAAAAAGATTATGCAAGAAGGTTGCCAAGCTTATTTGGCTATCGTGATGAATTCAAAGACCAAGGGTGTTAGTGTGCGGGACATCCGGGCTGTTTGTGATTATCCGGAAGTTTTTCTTGAAGAGTTGTCGGGTTTACCTCTAGATAGAGAGGTGAAATTCGGTATTGAGACGTACACGGGTACAACTCTAGTGTCCATTGCCCCTTATCGAATGGCACCAAAGGAGTTGAAAGAGCTCCTATTATTTTTGTAAAAAAGAAGGATGGTACGATACATATGTGCATTGATTACTGGTAGTTGAATAAGATGAAGGTGAAGAATAAGTATCCTTTACCGAGGATTGATGATTTGTTTGATCAGTTTCGTAGGGCAGTGGTGTTTTCTAAGATTGATTTGAGATTGGGGTATTATCAGTTGAAGGTTAAGGAGGTGGATGTGCATAAGACTGCAATTTGTACAAGGTACAGGCATTACGAGTTCCTCGTGATGCTGGTTGGTTTGATGAATGCCCCGGCTGCGTTCATGGATATGATGAATAGGGTGTTCCATGAATATCTTGATTGGTGCGTGGTGGTGTTTATAGATGATATTCTCGTTTACTATCGTACCGAGAAAGAACATGATTAGCATTTGCAGATTGTTTTGCAAGCCTTGAAGGATAATCAGTTGTATGCCAAACTGAGTAAGTGTGAATTTTGGCTAAAGTAAGCGATGCTCCTTGGTTATGTGGTTTCTGCAGAGGGTATTCGTGTTGATCCACAGAAAATTGAGGTTATTCTCAATTGGAAGCAACCTAAGTCTGTGTCAGAGGTTCGTAGTTTCCTTGGGTTGGCTGGTTATTATTGTCATTTTGTGGATGGGTTTTCTTGTATTGTGGCACCGTTGACAAAGTTGTTGCAAAATAATGTTCCTTATGTGTGGACGGAGAAGCAACAACATAGTTTTGAGAAGTTGAAAGAAGTCTTAACTCATGCTCCGGTGTTGATTCAACCTGAGTCAGGGAAGGAGTTCTTGTACTGATGCGTCTTACGATCGAGTTTTAACATATTATAGTGCACTTCATCCTATGGCATGCCAACTGTATCAGAATGTTTTCTTATCGTGTCACATAACCAATATATCATTTACAAAACCATTTACTCACTATTTTACAATGCATTATACAAAAACACCACATATGCAAGCCACATTGCCAAAGAAATACCACATTCCCTACCGGAATGAAAACCAATGCTCACTAGCATTTCATATACTTTTAAACCACTGCATATGTACTCAAAATCATGCATTTACAGTAAGTAAAATAAACTATGTTTACGACCAAAAAATGAATTACACATGCCCATATTTGAACAGATATTAAAGAGCAAAAAAGGGAAACTTACTTTCGAGCTTAGGTAAGTGTTTCAAGCTTAACCTAGACTCCCATAAACACTTTCAAACCTTTGAAAGACTTTTAAAACCGTTTTCACTCATCGATTATGCCTTGTCTTGCTCGCCAACGTAAATTGAGCTCCCGGCAAGCAACAATCTACCTCAAAGCTACTTTGCTTTGATTATCCCCTGTTTTGGCCCTACAAAACCAGAGGAAACATGCATCAAAATGCATTCAAACCATTGCCTCAAATCAATTACCCGCAACTCAAAAGTTGCCAACTCAAAAACCATATGAAACTTATCGAAATCAACCTCAAACACTTTCCAATCTTAACCCAGCCACAAAACAACGATTCAATACAACAAACCTTGGCAAATAACATCTAAAACACCCCTCTTCAACATCCTTTTACTTCCACCAATGATTGAACTCCATTAACATCACAAAAACCCTTAACTAACAACCATTAACATTAGGGATTCAACTAGTTTCATGATTATATTGATAAAACCAATCCTTTAACAATATTAAACACTAAAAACACGATCTAACCTGATCAATAACCCATCAAAATAGATCCAATTCAAAAATATAACAATTTCCTCAATCACTCAATAAAGAACCTTTCATTAGAGGAGAAGGACAAACATTATCTCTAATGGATGCTTTCTCCCTTAATTGGATGATTTACATGAGAAAACAAATTTAAAACAATAATGTTTTGATAAACAATCAACAAGAAATCATTTGCAATTCAAAGGATTAAAGAAAACATGATTTTACCTTAGGATTCAGAAGAAGAGAGTGGTGTTTGGCTGGAGAGATTTTGAGAGAAAAGATTTTGAGAAAAAGTTAGTTACGTAATTTTTGTTTTAAAGATTTAATTATCAAATTAATTCTCCCCAACCTATTTATATTTTCCAAAACACTTTTAAAGTAGCCAATTAAGGTATAAAGTCTAAGATTAAACTTTTGGGCAGTTAGCTCCTTAAAGATTCAAAGTTTTGACTCTTTACAAAACAGTCACTAAAAACGGTTTTTAAAGTTTACATTTTGGTCACTAGTCCAAAATATCCGATTTACAAAACTCATTTTACAAAATTGATTTCACCATAATCATTAATATATTAAATAATTATTTTAGAACACTTTTCTATATTCCTTAAAAAATATTTACTCCGATTAATCCCGAAACCGACTCGAACCCTACTTTCGGTCCACCGGACCCTTAAAACGAACCCCAAAACAACTAGACCCAAAACCGGGGCGTTACATCTCCAAATCATCCCCAACGGTCACCAACATCTAGGAACCCATTTGGGTGGATAAAAGAATCCTTGAAGCACCTGGAACAACTAATGATCTCATTGCCAACATCTAAATGATTGAAAAAATGTCTTAGTCTCAAATTGTATATTTTCGTGTAGACAAACACTTGTGAGCCAAATTATCAATGTATGCTCAAGTGTTCTAGGATTTTGGATGAGAGCAAGAGTGCAAACACATACCTTGTAGAGGAATTTATTGTTTGCTTTGTTTTCTCGTGTTAGAGGGGATTCCCAAAGCTTATGTTGTAAGCTTTGGATGCTAGGCTTGATAATTGAGTCTAGGTTTTAAAGGTTTCCTCCTAAGCTTTATAAAAGGCGAAGAAATTCTTAGTGGATTTCGGAAATCTTTAGTTGGGAAGCTAAGGTAGTGAATGTAGGCTTTGGTTAGAAAGACGAACCACTCTAAATTCTTGTGTTCATTTTTCTATCTTTTTGCTTCCCACAAAAATCACCCAATAGCAACTTCTCCACTACTTGGCACGCAATAACGGTTGATTCATCGAGCCCAAAAGACTTGTTTGAGAAGTCGAACCACTATAAATCATTGTGCAAATTTTTAATTTCCTTTTGCATCCACCAATTCTATTACAAAGCCAATTTACCCCCTCTTGGCGATTCGGTTGACGTATTCGAGCCCAACAACATGTTTGATGATCTAAGTTAAAAAATTAATGTTAAATTTGTTGTTAAATGATAATAAAATGTTCAAATATGTATTTTTTAAATAATCACTAGAACTTTAATGTGGATATTTAAGACATTTTTGGATTGAAATTCGTAGTTAAAAATGTAAATTTTGAGCTACTGAAATAAAACTGAATCAAAATGAGATGATAAAGATGAACTTTTATATATTTTACTAAGTAATTGGACAAAAACATATGTTATTCTACATTCAATAAAACTTATGTTGTTCTACATTCAATTGATGATATGTAATATCAATCAATAAGATCATGACATGAGACAAAAGCGAAACTTCATCAATTGAATATAGAATAACATATGCCACTTTTCAATATTGGAATAAGTATTGTTTGTTAAATTTAAGTATCACATTACACAAAAATATAAATATCACATTTGAAAATGTTCACATTTATGTATTGGGAAAAAATACAAGTAATCTATTAGCTAAACTTTGATGCCGTCATCAGTAACGCTAACAATACAACATCAATAGGTATCCTTGCTCGGGACAACACTGGTATGATCCTAACTGGATACGCAAAGTTCATAACCAATACAGGTGATGCATCTCGGGTTGAGGCATATGCATGTTTAGAGGCCATGTTACTTGCAATAGATCCCGGGTGGGCCATTGTTATTATTAAAGGCGATGCGGCTAATGTCATTAATCAACTCAATAGCTCTGAAACAGGATTATCACCACTATCACCTGCTCACAGAAGATCAAACTCCTACTACACCTAGTGGTGGATCTAAAAATTTAATAATGGGTCCAAAAATTATAGAGACAACACAACTTATTTATGGAGGTAGAAGGAATTCTTCAGGTGAAAGCTTTCATTTATGTGAGCTACTAGACAAATTTAACAGAAAAATTAAAATAAAAACTTAAAGAATACTACCAAAAAATCACCCAAATCAGTCCAATTGAACCCAAAATTAAAATTCAATCCTTTCATTTTAACTCACTCAAATTAGAACAAAAATTTCAAGAATTTAAAATTAAAATATAAATTTAACTAAAATTAAAAAAATAATAGAATAAGTGAATAATCTATAAAAGGAACGACAATTTATAGGCATTTGGGATGAAAACCTCAAATTCCCGTTGTTACAAAAAGCTGGTTGTAAAACATGGTCCTGTTGTTGCAAAGCTTAAATGAAAATTCTGACTGTAGAATATCAAAAAGACCAAATCACCTATGTTGTTTAAAAATATATCAATCAAATCAGGATGAACTTTCGATCAAAGAGTTGATCAAATCTATCCAAAATTGACAAAATAAATTCTCTCTTTTTTAATCGAACGTTGCAAATTATCTTTTTTTTTATTTTCTAAACATTCTCTCTGTGCACTCTTTCTCACACAAAACAAATAAAGACTTAAAAAATCAAGCAAAGAGAAAATGTGGCAGAAAAAATCAAACAAAATAAATGCAAAAACTATTACTCCTTTAAATTTTGGGTTCACAGGTATGTGCCAAGTAAGTTCCCCGCATAGTAGGACCCCTAACCAATATTCTTTTTATTTTCCTTAAATAATGGGTTTGCAAAAAAAAATTTTTTTTTTAAAATTTTTTACTCCCCTTTATCAATATACTATACTTAGTAGTTTTGTCCAAATAATCGGTATGCAATTGCTACCTAAAGGGCCACATAAATCCGCCCCTAACTACACCAACATCCACAGTTTACCATA
Source organism: Hibiscus mutabilis (assembly GCA_019671005.1). NCBI lineage: Eukaryota > Viridiplantae > Streptophyta > Magnoliopsida > Malvales > Malvaceae > Hibiscus > Hibiscus mutabilis. The sequence goes on along the minus strand of CM033733.1, from coordinate 19,701,996 downwards.
ATATTCATCCCCATAATAGCCAATGTTGCTGCTCATCAGTTAGTAGCCTGGGCATACAAGTCTAAAATTTGTCAATACTTTTACTTCGAATGCCCCAAATGTATTAACTTGATTGTAATAGATGATGTCATTTTTGGCTAATATATGCATGGTTCAAAAAATATTAAATTTAATTGTCAAATGATGTTTTAAACATTAATAAATATTGAATATATATGCTTAGAACTTAATAACATCTAATAATTTATATTCTATTATCACACAAAATTAAAAAAATAGATTTAAATGTATAAAATCTTGAATAGAATAAGTTAATTTGAGAGATTTTTTTGGCTAATTTAATTTGAAGAATTACTCTTACTAGATCTTTGTAAAATTAAATTTAAATTAATAGATTTGAAGAATTAGATACGATAATTATAAAAAGTTAAATATATAAACTTCATAACAAGTGAATAAAAAATAGAGTAATTATTTTATGCACGGACATTTATGAAAACTTTGTTTACACAAGCGCCTTAGTTTTAGGGTTTAAGGATTTTATTTAAGGTCTACTATTTATGGATTTTAGTGATGAGTTTTGAATTTAGGGGGTATGGTTAGAATTTAGGATTTATGGTTAAAATTTAGGGCTTACAAATTAAAACCTAAATCCATAACCATATTACCCTAAAAACTAAACCCTAACCTATAAACCCTTAAATTCTAATCTTAAACCCTAAATTCTAAACCATAAAACTCAAAATAGATCCTAAACCCTAAAACTAAGGCACTTGTAGAACATTTTTCATTTCCACAACCAGAGCATGGGATATTTTCCTTAAAAAATAAGTTTACTTAAAAAAAAAAAAAAAAAAAAAAAAACAAAAAGTGCCCTATGAAAAATTGAGAATTTGAAGCAGCTTACGTAATTAAAGAAAGGTAATTATTCCATGTATAAGTGCCCGTAAAAATTTTGTTCTCACAAATGCCTTAATTGTAGGGATTATAGATTTCATTTAGGGTCTAGTGTTTAGGGGTTTAAGTGTATGAGTTTTAAATTTAGGGGGTGTGGTTAGAATTTAGATTTTAGGGTTTTTAAGTTCAAACCTAAATCCCTAACCATATTACCCTAAACCTAAACTTTAACATCTAGACTCTAAATTCCAACCATGAACTTTAAATTCTAACCTTAAACACTAAATTCTAAACTCATACCCATAAACCTATAAACATTGAACCCTAAAACTACGACATTTGTTGAAACTTTTTTTTTCCACCACCAATCCATGAGATATCTCCCCATTAAAGTAACCCAAAATAATTCAACAAATAAATAAAAATGTTAAAGGGATAAATTATAGTGTTCATCATTCAACTATCTTCTCACTCTTATTTTGGTCACTCAACTTTCAAAATTTTCAATTTAATCATTCACTTTCAAATTACTCCTATTTTGGTCACTAGACCATTAAATCACAAACGGTAAGACGACATGGCAAAACGACATCATTTTGGATGCCAAAAAACCACTAAAATGATTTTGAATTCCTATAAAAACTAAAAAAAAACTTTATTTTTCTCTTATTTTTTACTTCCTCTATCTGTTTCTCTCTATGTTCAAAACAACCTAGATTTCGGTCACCATTCGCGGGTGATCGACCATCGTGTCAACCACCGTCGGATGACCAATGTGTAACGACCCAGGTTTTAGGACTCAAGGGGTTGAATTTCACCCGAGGCTTGGGTCTTGCGTTTGGGCCATGGTAAATGGGCCCTATAAGCTTTAATGGGCTGGTTTTAAGGTTTTGGGCTTGAATTTTGGTTTTGGGTTGAGCTAGGAAGATGAGGAGAGGTTATTTGGGTGATTTCCAAATTGTTGAAGAGGGAAAGGGGAGGGGCTTTAATTTGGTTCTGCAGAAAAGATGACAATAGGGCATCTTGCTCATTTTTGTCTCCTCACCCCTTCTCCTTTCATCCTACTTCTCCCCACTCATAAGAAAAGGTGTAATCTTTAAGTAGTTTTGTGTGAATCATATTTTAATCCTTGAGGGAGTGTTGCTCAGCACCTAAGGATCTATAATCCAATGTAAGTTTTGTTAGATATTATAAAAGTGGAGGTTTTGATGGGGGTTGATTGGAGGAGTCCGAGATTAAGATTGAGAGGCTCTATTTATTGATTTTCTGAGTCTTCAATCTCCTAAAACCTTTCCAATAATGTAGTAATGTGTTTAGTAATCTCTCTTTGGAGTGAAAGAGGGGGGAGAACCTTCAAAGGCTCTTGGAAAGGAAAAATCTTGAGGGCTTGATGGGAGTTCCTTTCAGCCTTCAATTCGAGGTTAGTACACTTCTAACTTCTATGTGTTCATGTGCATCATCATTTTGGTATGTGTTGCTTGAATCATGATGTTATGATTAAGCTAGAGCTTGGTTGATCATCAATGGTAGATTCTTTAATCGGTGTTGTTTGAGGGTAAAAATGGTTAGAAACACACTTAATAACTCCTCATAACTTGTAAGATTTGTTTGGGGCTTAACCATATAGGTTGAGGAGGATTTTTAGGGCAAAATTTGAACCAGACTTTGAAAATCTGGGTTCGTATACCGGTACTAGGTGGTTTGTATTGGTACATTTTTATATGAAATATGGGGCTTATGTGAGGGTGTATCGGTACATCAGGCCGTGTATTAGTACCCCATGCTTGATAAGGATTCCAGTGGAGATTTCACGTACCGATACGCAAGGGGCATATCAATACTACTGTTCTATTGTCTATGAAAGGCTTTCGAGTACCGATACACTAAGGTAGGATTATCGGTATGAGTGGGAATCAGTATAGGGTGCTTCACGTATCGATGTTGGGTACCGATACGGGCATAAGCATATCGTTACGGCTTGAGGACCCATTTCTTTCGAACCTAATTTGAGTATTAGTGCTCGTGGAGGAGTACTGGTACCTAGATGGGTGGACCGACACCTTTATAGGAGTATCAATACTCCCTGGCAGTCTGCCCAAGAAATTTGAGTTTGTGTTCGGGGTTCCATAATTTGAGACAAAGGGGCTAAGGGGTCTCCTATGATGTAAAATGAATGGTAAAACTAAAAGGGGTGTTTTTAGCTTCCCTATGTATTAATTGGCCCAAAATGTGTTTAATTAAAAGAGATTTCACGTGTTAGCAAATCCTAGGGATCCTTGGTGGATCATATGTGGTTGTGCCATGTTAGGGCACTTGGTTGGTTACGAGTCTTTGTTGGCGGGATCTGGATACCCAGTGTGTGAGTGTTGCAACAAATGAAGCCCACTCGATGTGAGATTCCAAGTGATGAAATGAAGGCCCTTCTATGTGAGATTTTGGATGATGTATTTGCTCGATTTGAGATTCTAAGCCCCGCTCGATGTGAGATTCTAAGCGAAGAATCGATGTGAGATTTTGAGTATATTAGCTCGATGCGAGATTTCAATCAGCTCGATGTGAGATTTCGAGCATGAGTGGATCTTTTAGTGTGTAACCCCATCGACCCGGCCTAATCGTAAAACCGAACCGAACAAGCTATATTATGTTTATCGAAGTAAACCATGAAGAAAAATCAAAAAATATGACCATTTTTTTCTTTAATCTTATCTAGATGCTGGTTATTACCCTACATGTACATACAAACAACGAGTGAAAACCAACCCAATCGGGCATCGAATTGATATCCAATTGGTCACTTTACAATAATAGGCACCAAAATGTAAATCTAAAAATCTATAAGGGTTAACTTGTAATTTGCTTTACCAATCTTCGATTTTTCAGGTTACAAGCATACATACCAAATTTCAACTTAAAACGATCATCCGAACTCATCCAATTGCATACATAACACCTAGGGTCCCAACTGTAATTTCCATTATTTTGAATGACCAATTTCATAATTAAAGTTACCAATCCTCAATTAAACCAATTACATGCATACTGGTGAAATTTCAAGTCAAAACGATCATTCAAACTCATTTAATTGCATGTATATCACTCAGAGAATAAAACGAGAGAAAACATAAACCTTAAAACATACTTTTAACTAACTTAACCACTGACCGTATTGATACGAGGGCAAGTGTATCGATACACCTAAGCTTTCTCAAAATTTTGGATTCTAGTAGCTCAAAATTGTATTGATACACCTTTACGTGTATCGATACACTATGCCTGAAACCGTAACCCATATCGATACGGTCACCCGTGTACCGATACGCTAAGTCTGAAAATATGCTTACCCGTATCGATACGGTCTCTCGTGTATCAATACGCTGTGCCTAGAAACACTTACCTATATTGATATGGGCACAGGCGTATCGATACGCCCTGATTTATAACGTCAAAATTTACTGATTTTTAGCCTCATTTTGGATTTCTAACACTTAAGCATGCTTCAAACAATCAAATAACATCATCATTGGTCATTTACCATCAACTACCATAAACCAAACATTAAGAAACAATCATCATGCTTTAAAGGTAAACTATAGGCATGCTTCCTAATACTCAAGCAACCACAGGATGAACCATATGCAAAATCCAACAAACCAAGCTTATCACAAGTCCAAAGCAACGATATAAACTTGCTCAAAGGAGAAGTAACCACTCAAACCCTCCCAACAACATTTAAGCTACATTGCCTTTATTACTACTTAAAACTCAAACATACTTTGGTAATTAAAGTCTTGGGAATTCTCTCCTTGCTTCCTAGGCCACTTGCACGCAATCAATATGCATTGATGATAAAAGAGAGTGTAAGCTATCATTGCTTAGTGAGGAACGCTCAAAATACAAACCATCATCCAATGCAATTAAAAACAATTTCAAAACAATCATGCCATTCTTTCAAAACATGCCCTTAATCTTTACAAAATCAGCATATTAAACCATATGCAACATGTATCATGGATTTCACAGCATAATATTATAAGCAATTCCCTCCACTTAAGCCTTTCCCATGCATAACATCCCATATGCAAAGCTTAAGGAGTAAAACATGTGTAAACACTTTATTCCAAATCAATCCATCAACATGATATATTTAAAACATTATATTGGCTTACAAGTGATCCATCTCAACAACAACATTTCCATAAAACCATCATTAACATCGGTAACATTGGATACACGAATTTCCCAAGAGATCTTGCAATCTATTGCAGCTCAATGGCATGGAGTCGTGCAACACATACACAACCTCTACACTACCAAGGCTAATCCTCCAACTTAGAGTAAACACATTTGACGCATCAACCTCTACAGCTCTTGACTGGAGTAAATGCCATCTAAATGTCACCTCAACAACTTTGGGGTTTACATGGTTAGAGTAAGTACCTCCCGTACCACCTCTACAACCACGGGCGACTTATTATAGTGCACTTTAAACCCTATGGCCGGCCAATTATATCCGATAACCTTTCTATTTCATCACTTGCCAATATAATTCACTTTTATAAACATACCTCACTGTTTTCTTATGCATTAATCAAATCACTTTAACATGCACTAAACCATGCATAAACCATGTTCATAATATTCTTTAAAATCATACATTACTTTCCAAATGCATTTATCATCATTTCATAACAATTTCCAGCATTAAACCATGCTCATTCCATGCATAAAATATGAGGTAAACAATAATTTAACAAGTGCATTCATAAATCATTTGCCAACCTAAACCGAGAGAGAAATCTACAATACTTACTTCCGAGCCTTAGACCAGCGTATCAAGCCTAGTCTAGACTCCCATTAAACCTTTTCAAATCTTTGAAAAGCTATTCTTTTCCGTTTCACTCACCGACAATGCAACGCCTCTCTTGCCGATGCCAAATCAAGCCTTCGGCAACCCCTCAACACCAAGATTCGCTTCCGAACTACTTTCCCCCTATTTCAAACACATCATAACAGAGAATTCAATGCATTACAATGTATCCAAACTCACAACAATACAACAATTAATAGCACCCAACTATAGCCCCTCTACAACACTTTATTTTAACAACCGAAAACATCATCGATTCATCGAAAACCTCAACCCAACCCACAACTATGAATCTCAACCCTCAAATAACATCAATTAACATCAAAACAACAACCTAAAACAACCTTATACCTCCAGCAACCAAAAATTAACCTCAACACCTCAAAATCTCTTAACTACCAAACTAGAGATTCAATAGATTCCAGGATTCTATCATCAAAACTCACATCATTATCATATCAAACATCAAAATCAAGGTATAAACCAATCCTTAACTCAACAAAAATATATCACTACAAATTTTCTTAAAATTTTCATCATAAACCATTAATTAAACCATAAATCTGAGTTTAATTTATCAAAACCCAATGAAAATCATATAAAATGGATCAAGAACTTAGGAATTTGAATAAAGAACCTTTCATTAGAGGAGAAGAACGAATCCTTACCTCCAACGCTGATTTATCCCCTTAATTGTTTATAAACCATGAAAATTAAGGTAAAAATAATAAGTATTTGATGAAAAAGTTTAGAAATCAATTGAAAATAAAAAACTCTTTGAAATCCTAATTTTACCTAAAGAAATTGAAGCTGGAAATATGTTTGGCATGAAAGAAATTGAGAGAAAGGTGTTACAAAGTTAGTTATGTGAAATTCTTTTAAAATGTGTTTAATTAATTCTCTCCACTATTTATACCTCTTAAAAACTTAATTGAAAATAGTTAAATAAAGGGAGAAATATGATGAAACCCTTTTGGATTATTAGCTCCTTAAAGATTCAAAGTTTTGACCCATTTTCAAAACAGTCACTAAAAATAGTTTTGCAAACTTTGCGCTTTAGTTACTAACTCAAAATGTCCCATTTTCAAATTTCATTTTCCAAAATTGTTTTTACCAAAATCATTTATATATTTAATAATGATTTTAGACTATTTTCCACATTTTTATCTTTAATAAAAATATTTAATCCAATTTAAATCTCGAATCTGACTCGAATCTCTAATCCCATCCACCGAATTGACTAAACCGTTCCCCAAAACTCCTAAGCCCAAAATCGGGGCATTACAACTCTCCCCCTCTTAAGAAATTTCATCCTCGAAATTTACCCGGAGGAAAAAGATGCTGGAACTGTTTTTTCATGTCCAACTTACTCTCCCAAGTAGCCTCCTCAACGCCTCGATGCCGCCATAACACTTTAATGAGCTCTATCGTCTTCCCACGCAGAAACTTACTGCTAGTATCAAAGATCTCTACTGGTTCCTCATCATAAGTTAGATCCAGCCTCAACTCAACATCCTTAATCAGCATAACATCGGAGGGATCCGATTGATACCTCCGCAACATCGAAACGTTGAACACATTATGAATCTTTTCCAACTCGGGAGGCAACCTCAACCGATAAGCTACGGGACCCACACAATCCAAAATCTCATACGGACTAATAAACCTCGAACTCAACTTCCCTTTACACCCAAAGCGCATCACCTTCTTCCAAGGTGAAACCTTCAAAAACATTTTGTCACCAACATCGTACTCCACTTCTCTACGCTTCAAATCCGCGTAGGATTTTTGTCGATCGGATGTCGCTTTCAAGTGATCAGATACAAGCTTCACCTTCTCACAAGTGTCTTTCAACACATGGTGCATAGAAATATATTTCTCTACAACCTCCACCCAACACAAAGGCGTACGATACCTCCTACCATATAAGGTCTCATACGGTGCCATTTGAATACTCGCTTGATAGCTATTATTATAAGCGAACACCACCATCGGCAACGACTTTTCCCGGGTTCCTTGGAAATCGATAATACAACACCTCAACATATCCTCCAAGACTTGGATCATACGCTCAGACTGTCTATCTGTCTGTGGATGATACGAAGTGCTAAAATGCAACCGGGTACTTAGGGCTTGATGCAAACATTCTTAGAACCTTGCTATAAACCTCAGATCTCTATCCGACACAATCAACTTAGGTACTCCATGCAACTTCACGACCTTTGTGATGTAAAGATCAGCCAATTTATCCAAAGTATACATCGTATGCACCAGCAGAAAATATGCACACTTCGTAAACCGATCCATGATCACCCAAATGGAATCTTTTTTAGTCGGTGTCAAAGGTAGCCCCGACACAAAATCTATGGTGATTCTCTCCCATTTCCATTCCGGTATCCTCAACGGTTGCAACAACCCGGAAGGAAATTGATGCTCGGCTTTAACACGCTAACACACCATGCACCTAGCAACAAAATCAGCCATATCCTTCTTCAAACCAACTCAATAATACTCCTCCTTCAAACCCCGATACATCTTGGTACTACCGGGATGTATAGCAAAAGGGCTAGAATAAGCCTCGGTCAAGATAATATGTCTCAACTCCTCATCTTGTGGCACCACTACCCGATCCTTAAAACACAACATCCCATCATCATTAAAATGAAAATCCAATGGTTTCCCATCCAAGATATCCCTAACATGAGGTACCAACTCATCATCATACGTTTGTTTCTTCTTTATCATTTGCGACAGCGATGGCTTCACCTGCAACTCAGCTAACAAGCCTCCATCACGGGTTACACTCAACCGAGAAAACATAGCTCTCAACTCAACCACAGCTTTTCTACTCAAAGCATTCGCTACCAAATTTGCTTTACCCGGATGATACTCATTGGTCAAGTCATAAACTTTAAGCAACTCCAACCACCGTCGTTGCCTAAGATTCAACTCTTTTTGCGACATCAAATACTTCAAACTTTTGTGATCCGTGTACACTACACACTTCTCACCATAAAGATGATGCCTCTAAATCTTTAACTCAAACACCAACGTGGCAAGCTCAAGATTATGAATAGGATAGTTATGCTCGTGCACCTTCAATTGCCTAGATGCATAAGCCACAACCTTCCCATCTTGCATCAACATGTACCCTAAACCAACATATGATGCATCACTATATACCACAAACTCCTTTCCCTACTTGATTTGTATCAAGATTGGAGCTTGCGTCAAAGATTCCTTTAACTTTTTAAAAGCTTGCTGACGATCCTCCGTCCACTTAAAACGAATGTTCTTCTGCAACAACTTGGTTAAAGGTGCAACAATCTTCGAAAATCCATCTAAAACCAACGATAATATCTAGCCAACCTAAGGAAACTACGCACCTCCGTCACTGACCTAGGTGGCTTCCAACTCACCATAGCTTCAATCTTTTGTGGATCCACACGGATTCCCTCAACCGACACCATATGTCCAAGGAAAACTACTTCCTTCAACCAAAATTCACATTTACTCAACTTAGCATATAATTGATTATCCAGCAATCTCTGAAGCACAATCCGCAAGTGCTCATCATGGTCTTTTTCAGTACGAGAGTACTCAAGAATATCATCAATAAACACTACCACAAATTGGTCCAAGTACTCATGAAACCCGATTCATCATATCCATAAATGCAGCTGGTGCATTGGTCAACCCAAATGGCATCACTAAGAACTCGTAATGCCCATACCTCGTACGAAATGCAGACTTTGGCACATCCTCACCCTTCACCTTCAACTGATAATATCCCGATCTCAAGTCGATCTTAGAAAATACCGATGCACCTCAAAATTGATCAAACAAATCGTCAATCCGTGGCAATGGATATTTTTTCTTAATCATCAACTTATTCAGTTGCTGATAATCGATACACATCATCATTGTGCCATCTTTCTTCTTCACGAATAACACTAGCGCACCCAAAGGTGAAACACTGGTCTAATAAACCCCGATCAAGCAACTCTTGGAGTTTTGTCTTTAACTCTTTCAACTCCTTAGGTGCCATGCGATACGACACAATGGACACTGGTGTCGAATCAACATATGTCTCGATTTTAAACTCCACCTCCCTATCTGGCGGTAACCCCGATAACTCTTCAAGGAAAAGTCCTAGAAAATCACAAACTATACGGATGTCTTGCACAAGTACATTCTTAGATCTAGGATTCATAACATAGGCCAAATATGCTTGACATCCGAGTTTCAACATTCGACTTGCTTCCAAAGATGAAACAACATTGGTTAGGAACTTTATATTCTCACCAACCACCACAACTTCAAAATCATCGACAAGACGCGAGGTTATCCGTTTGGTTTCAAAATCCACAACTGCCCTATGCTTGGATAACCAATCCATCCCCAATATTACATCAAAACCATGGAATGGCAATTCCATCAGATCCACAACGAACACATGGTCTTTCACCATCAAAGGACAAATTCGGTATAACTTCCTAACCACAACCATCTCACCCAAAGAACTAGTTACTCAAACCCCAACATTTAAAATCTCTACATGTATATCAAGCAAATGTGCATGCTCACTAAGGATATACGAATGGGTGGAACCATAATCAACCAAAAAAATAACAATAAATATTGCAAAGTAAAGGTACCTGCAATCACATCGGTATCGTTACGTCCTTCGCGGTGTGAATACACCCTCGCAAGACCACCACCCTCTAGCTGAATAGCAACGGTGTGTACCACAGTCCTACACCCACCATTTCTCGGCTAAAAATGTCCTCGTCCATGCCCTCGACCTCTTAGGGCAGCCACAACAGTGCAGGAGCATGCGCACCTCTAGCTAACACAAGGCAATCACGCCTCACATGATCAGGCAACCCACAACTCCAGCAAGAATTAGCTGCAACAGGCGCAGGAACTGGCCTAGCTCGTCCAATCTGAGGACAATCTCGTCTAACATGGTCTCGAGATCCACAACCCCAGCAAACTCCATCTGACCTCCAGCAAACCTTCTTCCCACACTAATCACACTTGGGTATCCCACCTTCGGAACTCTGCCCTAGCTGACCTCTTCTCCCAAGCTCAGGTCGGTATCTCCGATCATGGTGCCTCTTATATCGGCCACCCCTAACATTAGCATTAGCAGCTCTCTTACCATGACCGAATCCTCCAGCACGGGATGTCAAACCCAAACTCTACTCAATATCCTTGGCTCTCAAAACCAATACATCAAAATCAACATACTCAACATCCAACATATATGTCTTAACCTCCTACGTAAATCCATAATGGAAGCGGTCACAATGACTCCTCTCATCAGGCATCAACTTAGAAGCATACTGACTCAGCCTCACAAACTGTATCTCATACTCAAATACCGACAAATCCCCCTGCACCAAAGCCATGAACTCGTGTTTCTTTTCATCTTGGTATATAGCTCCGAGATACTTCTTCTGGAAGACAGACCAGAAGGTTTCCCATGTTACATTGTCACCATAGTCCACCAACTATACACATCTCCCTATAGCAGAGATACAACACATCCTAGCTTACGAGCATCAGAACAACCCATATAATCCAAAATACGATTCATGCTGGCAAACCACTCCTCAGAAGCCTCAGGCGACAACCCTCTAAACTTGACCCCTTCTAGGCCACGTAAACGCTCTAAGGGTAATCATGAATTAGCAGTAGCAACCGGTGCTGGTGCAGGCACTTGTCTCAAAGGCGTCATATCACCCAGTACTGGCCCAGCTTGTACAGAGGTGGCAACCCCTCAGGCACAACATTATTCACAGCACTTGCCTCCCCCCATTTGCATTAAAACGTAATTCTCTCCTTGGTGGCATTGTAAACAAAGAATATATGGCATGATAACACCAAAATAAATATGGTTACGCCATCTTCAAGCAAGGTTCCAAGACATCCATTTCAAAACAAAACATTTTCCATTGATAGTAATAAGGCAATGTATCCCAAATCATACCCCAACATGGCATATAACATACAATCCATCACTGTGTATAGCAATCAAGTCAATTCAATCAAAATGCATTTCAAACAACTTCCCAACATACATAACCATACATAACCTACCCCCAACAATCAAAACCTGGTTCTGATAGCACCAAATGTAACCCCCTTGACCCGGCCTAATTGCAAGACCGAATCCAACGATCTACATTAAGTTTAACGAAGTAAACCGCAAAGAAATCTCTAAAAATATGACCACTTTTTTCTTTTATCTAATCTAGATGCTGGTTATTACCCTACATGTACATACAAACAACGAGTGAAAAAACCCAATCGGGCATTGAATGGATATCTAATTGGTCACTTTACAATAATAGGGACCAAAATGTAAATCTACAAATATATAAGGGTTAACTTGTAATTTGCTTTACCAATCTTCGATTTGTCAGGTTACAAGCATACATGCAAAATTTCAACTTAAAATGATCATCCAAACTCATCCAATTGCATACATAACACCTAGGGACCCAACTATAATTTCCATTATTTCGAAGGACCAATTTCATAATTAAAGTTACCAATCCTCAATTAAACCAATTACATGCATACAAGTGAAATTTCAAGTCAAAATGATCATTCAAACTCATTTAATTGCATGTATATCACTTAGGGACTAAAATGAGAGAAAACAGAAACCTTAAAACATACTTTTAACTAACTTAACCACTGACCGTATCAATACGCGGGCAAGTGTATCGATGAGCCTGAGCTTTCTCAAAATTTTGGATTCCAGTAGCTCAAAATCGTATCGATACACCTTCACGTGTATCAAAACACTATGCCTAAAACTGTAGACCCGTATCGATATGGTCACCCGTGTACCGATACGCTAAGCTTGAAAATGTGCTTACCCGTATCAATACGGTCTCCCGTGTATTGATACGCTGTTCTTGGAAACACTTACATGTATTGATACGGGCACATACGTATCAATACGCCTGAACTGTAACGTCAAAATTTGCTGGTTTTTAGCCTCGTTTTAGAATTCTAACACTTAAGCATGCTTCTAACAATCAAATAACATCATCATTGGTCATTTACCATCAACTACCATAAACAAAACATCAAGAAACAATCATCATGCTTTAAAGGTAAACTATAGGCATGCTTCCTAATACTCAAGCAACCACAACATGAACCATATGCAAAATCCAACAAACCAAGCTTATCACAAGTCCAAAGCAATGATATAAACTTGCTCAAATGGAGAAGTAAACACTCAAACCCTCCCAACAACATTTAATCCATATTGCCTTTATTACTACTTAAAACTCAAACATACTTTGGTAATTAAAGTCTTGGGAATTCCCTCCTTGCTTGCTAGGCCACTTGCACGCAATCAATATGCATTGATGATAAAAGAGAGTGTAAGCTATCATTGCTTAGTGAGGAACGCTCTAAATACAAACCATCATCCAATGCAATTAAAAACCATTTCAAAATAATCATGCCATTCTTTCAAAACATGCACTTAGTCTTTACAAAATCAGCATATTAAACCATATGCAACATGTATCATGGATTCCACAGCATAATCTCATAAGCAATTCCCTCTACTTTAGCCTTTCCCTTGCATAACATACCATATGCAAAGCTTAAGGAGTAAAACATGTGTAAACACTTTATTCCAAATCAATCCATCAACATGATACATTTAAAACATTATATTGGCTTACAAGTGATCCATCTCAACAACAACATTTCCATAAAACCATCATTAACATTGGTAACATCGGATACACGATTTCCCAAGAGATCTTGCAATCTCTTGCAGCTCAATGGCATGGAGTCGTGCAACACATAACCACCTCTACACTACCATGGCTAATCCTCCAACTTGGAGTAAACACATTCGACGCATCAAACCTCTACAGCTCTTGACTGGAGTAAATGCCATCTAAATGTCACTTCAACAAATTTAGGGTTTACATGGCCAGAGTAAATACCTCCCGTACCACCTCTACAACCACGTATGACTTATTATAGTGCACTTTAAACCATATGGTTGGCCAATTATATCTGATAACATTTCCATTTTATCACTTGCAATATAATTCACTTTTATAAATATAACTCATTGTTTTCTTATGCATTAATCAAATCACTTTAACATGAACTAAACCATGCATAAACCATGTTCATAATATTCTTTAAAATCATGCATTACTTTCCAAATGCATTTATCATAATTTCATATCAATTTTCAGCATTAAACCATGCTCATTCCATGCATAAAACAAGAGGTAAACAATCATTTAACAAGTGCATTCATAAATCATTTGCCAACCGAAACCGAGAGAGAAATCCACATTACTTATTTCCGAGCCTTAGACCAGCATATCAAGCCTAGTCTAGACTCCCATTAAACCTTTTCAAATCTTTGAAAAGCCATTCTTATCTGTTTCACTCACCAACAAAGCAACGCCTCTCTTGTCGATGCCAAATCAAGCCTTTGGCAACCCCTCAACACCAAGATTCTTTTTCAAACTACTTTCCCCTATTTCAAACACATCATAACAGAGAATTCAATTCATTACAATGCATCCAAACTCACAACAATACATCAATTAACATCACTCAACTATAGCCCTCCACAACACTTTATCTTAACAACCGAAAACATCATCGATTCACCAAAAACCTTAACCTAGCCCATAACTACGAATATTAACCCTCAAATAACATCAATTAACATCAAAACAACAACCTAAAACAACATTATACCTCCAACAACCAAAAATTAACCTCAACACCTCAAAATCTCTTTAACTACCAAACTAACAAACTAGATATTTAATAGATTCCAGGATTCTATCATCAAAACTCACTTCATTATCATATCAAACATCAAAATCAAGGTATAAACAAATCCTTAACTCAGCAAAAAATAGATCACTACGAATTTCTTCAATTTTTCATCATCAACCATCAATTAAACCATAAATCTGAGTTTAATTTATCAAAACCCAATGAAAATCATATAAAATGGATCAAGAACTTAGGAATTTCAATAAAGAACCTTTCATTAGAGGAGAAGAACAAATTCTTACCTCCAATGTTGATTTCTCCCCTTAATTGCTTTATAAACCATGAAAATCAACGTAGAAATAATAAGTATTTGATGTAAAATCTTTAGAAATCAATTGGAAATCAAAAACTCTTTGAAATCCTAATTTTACCTAAAGAAATTGAAGCTGGAAATATGTTTGGCTTGAGAGAATTTGAGAGAAAGGAGTTACAAAGTTAGTTATGTGAAATTCTTTTAAAATGTTTTTAATTAATTCTCTCCACTATTTATAACTCTTAAAAACTTAATTGAAAATAGTTAATTAAAGGGAGAAATCTAATGAAACCTTTTTGGATTATTATCTTCTTAAAGATTCAAAGTTTTGACCCATTTTCAAAAAAGTCACCAAAAATAGTTTTGCAAACTTTGCGTTTTAGACACTAACTCAAAATGTCCCATTTTCAAATTTCATTTTCCAAAATTGTTTCTACCAAAATTATTTATATATTTAATAATGATTTTAGACTATTTTTCCATATTTTTATCTTCAATAAAAATATTTAATCCAATTTAAATCCCAAATTTGACTCAAATCTCTAATCTCGATCCACCGAACCTACTAAACAATTCCCCAAAACTTGTAAGCCCAAAATTGGGGCATTATATAGTGTTGGGTGACATTGGGCCTCATTTTGGATTGTTTATTGATGTGTTTATGTTATTGATTTATTAAAATGTGCATACATGTGTTTAGGCGATTATGGTAGTGCCATTGCTTTCTCTTACCCTGATATCATGCCATCTAGCATGCTCTTAATTATGATTCACCTGAAGCATGGTCGAGTTGTTGTGTATCCACAGAGCTTTGTTAGCTCAACGTTCGAAATTTTGTTTTCGTTCGCAAGTGAGTATGTGGTAACATGTAGGGGAGCACCATCGAAGCAAGGAATTTAGCATTGGCCATTGTGGTAGTGTACATGTACTTAGATGTAAAGGGCTATGTATTCGTAAGACCCCTATATTTGTAACTCTATTTTGAATTATAATTGTATCTATCAAATGTTTTAAATATTAATCATTGGAGCTCCTTATGGATGTTTAAGTGTTTAAAATACTACTAAATTTATTATTTGGAAAATGTTATGGTTTGGACTTGGCAAAATTGAGTTTATTGAATTTACAAATAAAAATTTTATGGGAGTGGTTTAGGCTTGTGGCCCAAATGTAGCATCCGAGATCAGGGTGTTACATTTTGTGGTATCAGAGCCTAGGTTTAGTTAGTTTTAGGAAGTCCTTGGGGGTCTAGGAAATAGGTGTTTAGGAATACATGCCTATAAGTCGAAGTCATACTTGAATTAAGCTAAAAATTCGATGGTGTACTCATGTTGTTTGTTTGTGCATAATAGAATCATGCCTAGAAGAGGGAGGAATGATGAGGAAAGTTTGGGTTCCAGAGAGGGAGCTCTGATAAAGACTACATGCCAGAGATGGAAGAATCGGATGGGGGAGCTAGACATGAGGCCAATTATTTCTCTCATTTGCACTAAGCCTTGGATAGGAGCTTGAGGGCGATTTTGAGGCATACATCTACCCTTTGCGAGGCACCGATCGAAAGGGTGCATAGATAGGGTGGTACTGATTTCCTTGAGTAAGACAAGATAATCCGGTGAGGGTGGATCAATGGCTTCGGGACACCCATTGGATTATGAGGCAGATGAGGCTGAGGTTTGAAGATAAATTATCTTGTGTTCTATCATTGCTTAAGGAGAATGCAAGGGAATGGTGAGAGATAGTGGAGCTTGAATGGTACCCCAACCAACCTACTTGGGAAGATTTCCATGATGAGTTTGTGAAGTAGTACATGGGAGAGGCTCACATTGATAGGTTGAGGGACCAGTTTACTCACCTTGTACAAGGGAACCGTTCAGTCTTTGAGTATGAACAAGAATTCCTACAGCTAAGTAGGTATGCACTAGAGTTAGTGGCCACCGAGAAAATGAGGTGCAAAAGATTTATTAAGGGTTTGAGAAAGGAGATCCAAACCTATCTGACAGCAACCCCACCGATAATGTTTTCTGAGCTGACCCTGGTGCTAAGTCTCTTGAGTAAGTGCAAGGTTTATCTTATGGTCCTGTTGGAGGTCATGGGAGTTCCAATGGGAGGACTCAGAATTTCTATGACAACTCACAGTCTCACTCAAGAAGGGACAAGAATTGTTGGAATCCAGGAAGAGGGATGCCAAATCAAAGCTCGAGGTCCAGTAGTTCTAAGTCTACCAGAGGCCTGCATCGTCTTCGTCCTTGTTGAGCCCAAATAATTCTTAGGGGAGTGAAGGTGCACCATTTTGTAATCAGTGTGGGCATAGGCATCATGGAGAGTGTTGGGGAGCAAATTGAGCTTGCTTTGAGTGTGGATCCCAGGATCACCTTATGAAGGATTGCCCTGCAGTTACCACTGTCATTCTAGTTTAGACGCCAAAGATCTCTTACCCGACTCAAAGGGGTTGAGGTTTTTTGAGAGGATGGCAAGTCAAGCATTAGGCCATCATAGTATGGGCACATACCAGTCTACTGCAAGGGCACCGATGAGGCAGTATGCGGTCAGAGCCTTAGAGGATTTTGAGCCCACAGATGTGATTTTAGGTACATTCTCTTTGTTTTTTGTTCCCATAGTTCCATTAGTAGATTCGGGGTCTACCCACTCCTACATCCATAGTGGGATATCACACAGCAATAGAGCTTACTACTCGAAGATCTAGAGGTAGGGGTTCATGTGACTAGCCCGTTAGGATTAGATATGATGGTGGAAAAGATGTATTGAAGGTGTCCGATTGAGGTTCAAGGTTTAATCTTTCTGGCAGATTTGTTGGTTTTGCCATTCTAAGAGTTTGACACTATCCTAGGCATGAATTGGCTTTTTGAGGATGATGCTAGTTTAGGTTGTAGGACCAAGAGTTTGAAGCTCTGTGCTACCGATGGGTCTAAGTTTGTTGTTAGGGGATAAATACACCCTTGCATCCCTAATATAGTTTCGGCTTTGGTACCACAAAGGATACTTCAACAAGGTTGTGAGGCCTTTTTGGTTCATATGGTTGATACAAGAGTTGAGGGTCCAATCATTGAAAGCCTTATGACGATTTACGAGTTTATGGATGTCTTTTTGAAAGAGTTACCCGAATTACCCCCGAATTGAGACCTTGAGTTTTAGATTGAGGTAATGCCTTGCACAACACTAGTGTCCATTACACCATACCGAATGACACCAACAAAAATGAGAGAGTTGAAGAATCAAATCCAAGAATTGTTGGAGAGAGGATTTATTCGACCAAGCATCTCACCGTAGGGCGCTCTAGTTTTATTTGTAAAGAAGAATGGGTCTATGAGTATGTGGATTGACTACTGTCAGCTTAATAAGGTAACGGTGAATAATTGTTACCCCCTCCCGAGGATTGATAATTGGTTTGACTAGTTGCGAGGTGCTCGGGTATTTTCTAAGATAGACTTAAGGTCGGGATACTATCAATTGAAAGTGGTAGAAGAAGATGTTCAGAAAATTGCCTTTAGGATGCGGTACAAACACTACGAATTCTTGGTGATGCCTTTTGGGCTTACCAATGCCCAGCGTCATCCATAGATTTAAATAATAGAATCTTCCAGCCTTATTTGATCAATTTGTCGGTGGTGTTCATTGATGATATTTTGGTGTATTCGCGTTCAGAGGAGGAGCACGATTATCACCAACGCGTGGTTCTCCAAACGTTGAGGATAGACGTCTCTATGCTAAGTTCAATAATGTGAGTTTTAGCTTTCCGAGCTGGCTTTTTGGGTCACATTGTTGCTGCGAATGGAATCTGCATTGACCCTCAAAAGATTCAAGCCATAGTAGAATGGAAACCATCTAGAAACATCTCAAGAGTCCAAGCTTCCTTAGACTTATAGGATATTACCTACGGTTTGTCAAAGGTTTCTCCATCATAGCAGCGCCACTGACCAAGTTGATACAGAAGAGAGTTCTATTTGTATGGAATGAAGAGAGACAATAGTGCTTTGAGTAGTTAAAGGCCTACCTCATCAAGGCTGTAACACCCTGAAATTGGGCCTAAATGTGGACCGGATCGGGTAGGTGGTTCGGAAGAACCAGTTTAGGCAATTCGAATAGTTTTAGGAATTTAATTTTATAAAATTGATTTTGGTCAAAATAAAAAGTATGGAAAAATGCTAGAAATTACTTAATTAATATTTTAAGTAATTTGGTAAATTCAATTTGAGGTAATTAAATCTGATTTTTGGGCATTTTGGTCTAGTGACTAAAATGAAAAGTTTTCAAAATTGTTTTTGGTGACTAAATCACAAAAGGGGTCTAAACTTAGAATCTCTAAGGAGCTATTTGACCAATCTTTTTCATCAGATTTCTCTATTAATTTAGGCTATTTTTAGAGTGTTTTTAAATGATTTTATAATTAAATAAAATAGGAATTATTAAAAGGATTTTTAATTTGCAAAATGACTTTCTTACGTAACTACTTTTCTTCCAATCTTTTTTTCTCTCAACTTTCTCAACAACTAAACTAAGATTTCCACTCCAAAATTCTTAGGAATCAATTCCTATTGATTTCCTTTTAGTTTTCTAATTAATTTCTTCAATTCCTATTGTAAAATCACATTGGATTTTCATCAAACTTTGACAATTAAGGGAGAAATCAACAATTAGAGGTAATTTTCATTTCTTTCCTCTAATTAAAGTTTCTTTATTGAAATTCCCATGTTATTGATTTATGTTAAGGAATTATGATTTTAACATGGATTTGATGATTAAATTGAGTTTTATTTGGAAAATTGTTGGAAATTGAATTGGATCTATTTTGGTGTTGAATCTAATTCATTTAGATCTCTTTTTGGATGTATTTTAATGTTGAAATAAGTGATTAATCAATGAAATCCCGAAACTATGTGAATTGTTAGTTTTCTAGGTTGTTTATAGTTGGTTTTTGGTGTGATCTTGTTGCTGTAGAGATGCTGGAGGTATAAGGATGTGATTAAGATGTTTTTGGATGTTATTTGATGTCGTTAAGGTGTTAGAATCTCTAGGTTTTGGCTGAGCTTTGTCTAGATGAGGTTTGGTGGTGTTCTTGATAGTTTTATAGAGGTGTTTGATAGATTCTTGTGAGGCAAAGTTGTGTTTGTTGGTTGCTGGAGGTTTGTGATGCAGAGATGTGTTTTAGTTCTCTGTTTTTGATTGGGTAAAGTAGGGGAGTTGAATCCTTTACCTTTTGGAGAAGGCGCGAAGCTTCAAAAGCTTGATTCGTGCATCGACAAGAAAACGTTGGATTGTTGGTGAGTGGAAAAGTGTTTTGTTGCTATAAAAATGTTTGAAAGGAGTTGTGAGAGTTTAGATAAAGTTTGAAACACTTATCTAAAAGTTTGAAACACAAAGTTAAATCTCATGCATATGCTTATGGTTTTGTTTACTCAAAGTTTGAAACACTTATCTAAGATCGAAAGTAAGTATCGATTGAGCTTTTTCTCAACTTCGTTTTACAAAGTTAAATCTCATGCACATGCTTATGGTTTTGTTTACTCACTGTGTTATACATGTTTTAGAAATGAAAGATGTTGATAATTATCATATATAATGACTTTTGAGAATGACATATGGTTTATGAAAGTATTTTTGAGAATAATAAAATACATAGTTTAATGTATTTGAGTCAAATTGATTTAATGCATATGTAAAACAGTGAGGTAATGTTGTCTTATTGAATATATTGGAAAGTGGATGAGTTTAAACATTATTGGATATAGTTGGCTAGCCATAGGGTTTAAAGTGCACTATAAAAAGTTGCCTCATATGTGTTGAGAGGTTGTGAGTGTTTCGTATTCTCAACCATGAGAACTACAACGGTTGTGGTGGGTAAATTTCCATTTTCTCTCGCTGGTGGATTTATACATCTAAACTGTAGAAGTGGGTAAATGTTCCATTACTCCAGTTTGAACCGTTGAGGTGGGCAAGTGTGCCGTTGCTCTGGTTGAGGTATGTATGTGAAGTGGTCGTAGGAACCACTTGAGAAATCCTATCCGATGTTTTTTAAGAAATGAAAGGTTGCTAGCTTTGAGTCACTTGAAAGCCAATATATGAGATAATGTATCATGGAGATGGATTATGTTTGTATAATGCAATTTATACATATGATACTCTTTAATCTTGATATAGAGATGTTGAGATATGAAGCTTAAATTGTGGTAGAGATAGAATCCATAATACATGTTTTGAAAATGATTTAAATGTACATATTCGAGATGACATGAGAAGCATGAGATGTTTTACCATGAGACAACTACATTTGATTTGAATTAAATGATTTTAAATGCATTGATGAGTGTTTTTACAAATCCTCACTAAGCTTATAGCTTACGCTCTCTTTTCTAATCAATATAGAGAAATAGCTTTCTCGGACAGCACATGAGCAAAGGAGGATACAATGATCGATATATTTCAAAGTATGATTTCATAAGTACCAACTAGTAATAAAAGGTAATGTGACCAGGGTTGTTTTAGGAGATGTATTTTGGTTACTCCCTGTTTGTATAATTATGGATTGTTGTTTTGGATTCATATGATGTTTAAAGTTTGATTTTGAGGGGATTGGGAGACAATATGTGTGCTTGGGTAGAAACCATGCTCGTAGGTGGTTGTTTGAATATGCCATGCCTAGTATAAAATCTTACTATGTTGCCATGCTTGAGGGTTTGATGTTTGGGATGCCTTATGATGCTAAGATGTTAGTTTGGTGCATGTTAGATTGAGCCAAAGTGTCATATGTTGGACCTAGAGGTCATTGCAGGTATGTTCGTACCGGTACGGGTCCTCAGGGAATCGGTACACAAGGACCTGTCTCGACTCATATTGGGCAAAATTGCCTAGGTGTATTGATACGTCTGGTAACCGTATTGGTATGCATTATAGAAAAACAAGTAAGGTATCGGTATATGAGTTACCGTATCGATATAGTCTTTTGCTATTGGAATTTAGATTTTTTAAATATACAAGCCGTATCGATACACGTGAGGACCGTATTGGTATGCATTTGTTTTTAGCCCTTAACGATACGGTAGACACTTGTACCGGTACGCTAGCCATTAAATCAGTTAAGATGCTCTCTGATGTTAGAAATCCTTGCATTTTGATCCTTGATTCTTAATTTTGTGATTAAATGAGTTTGAATGGTTATTTTGAGTTGAGATCTAAACTAGATGTTTGTAATATGACCAATTGAGGATTGGTAACCTTAATTTAATGAAAGTCTTGTAATTAATGGAAGTTACGTTTTAGTCTATGAGATGCGAATTTGAGCAATTGGATGTCGAATTGATGCCCGATTGAGTTGTACCTTTAATCATAATCAGTATGATCACCTTAGGAATTAAATACGCATTTAGATAAGATAAAAGAATAAATGGACCGTTTCTAATGTTATTCTTCTAGGTTTGTTTTGGCAAATTCTAATGTAGCTCGGTTGGTGTAGTCTGGCGACTAGACCAAGTCAAAGGGATTACATTTGGTGGTATCAAAGCCAAGTTATGATTGTTGGGAGGTGGGTTATGGTTGTTTGATTGATTGATATTATATAAATATGTTGTTTGACACGTACGGTGATTGAATTTGTGAAATTGTGTTCTATATGTGGTATGTCTAGGTGTTTAACTTGGAGTCACATTGCCTTATTACTACCTAAGTTAAATGATTTTGTTTTTAGACAAGAGTGACTTGGATTCTTGTTGTGAGCTGGCCTAATTGTTTTGTTTTATTGCATTATCATGTTTTAGACTTGTATTTCTATGTATAGGACCGAGACAAGAGACTAGAGCTCACATAGGGAGTATGGCAGATACACATGATGATGAGTTGCCTCCTCCTCCACCGATTCCTCCTGCTGGTGTTGGAGTAGAGGGTGGTGCACCTTAAGCACCACAAAGACCTGTTTTCAGTGATATGACACATTTAGTTCAAGCAATGATGGGAACTTTCCAGGCAGCTATAACTGGAGTGCATGTACTTGTACAGGCACCTGAAGTTGTTAATATCGGGTTACATTTCGAGTGTTTGCATAGCCTGGGTGGTATTGAGTTTAGAGGTTTGGCACCTGAAGCGGCCGAGGAATGGTTTCCTAGTACCAAGAGGATCCTTGGTCAGATGGAGTGTACAAACATTCATAAGTTGGGTTGTATTGTGTCATTGTTGCATGGTTATGCTTACAGTTGGTGGACAACTATGATCGCAGGCTTGGAACCTGCTAATGTTACGTGGGAATTCTTTTGTGAGGCTTTCAAAAAGAAGTATTTGGAAACCTGATATAAGAATGAGAAGAAGAGGGAGTTAATGACTTTGGAGCAAGGAACCATGTCTATTTTTAAGTATGAGATCCAATTTATTCGGTTGAGTAAGTATGCTCCTGAACTGGTTCCAGATAAGCGACTGAGGTGTGATCGATTCTATTACGGGTTGATTAAGGAGGTGAAGACGTACATGTTGGCTACAAACTACACAGAGTTTGATGTCTTGGTTTTTCGAGCTAAGGACATAAAATAGAAATTAGGGTTGTTTGCTCGTTTTAAGAGTTCTTCAGCAGGAAAGAAGAGTGTAGAGTTTGATGTTAGAAAGGATCCTTATAAGAGGCACAGAGACAAAAGGTACCATCCAAATCAAAGACGTGGAGGAAATGGTGTTGGGCGTAGATTTTAGGGTCAAAATACCTATTCTAGAGTTCCCAAGTATAGGAGATGTGGCAGACGGTATTCGGGAAATATTGGGGTGCTTTGGGCACTTTTTGGAGTTGTGGATTGAGAGATCATCTTAGGAGGGATTGTCCACAGTTTGTTAGAGAGGGTCAGGCTCCTTTACTTGTTGCTGTAGCATAGAGTGTCATAGGCGCGGTCGTGGACATTTCCAATGTAGGGATGATGAAAAGAGGGTGGTAGCTCATACAGTAGCGGTTCAGCCAGAGAGCGGTGGACCGACAAGGTTTCTTACTCACAATGTAAGGAGGAATGATACCAACATGATCGCATGTACCTTTACCTTGTAGTATATACCTTTGTTATCTTTGATTGATTTTAGTTCTACGCATTCTTACATTTTGCACGAGCATGTATGTTTGTTGAATTTACCTGTAGAGTTGTTAGATGTTGGTATGCGGGTAACCAGTTCCTTTGGTGAAACGGTTGTAGCTAGAAGGTTGTATAGGAGTTGTCTCTTGATAGTTCAAAGGCATGTGTTTGAGGCTGACCTGATGGAGTTACTGTTTCACAGTTTTGATGTGATTTTGGGGATGGATTGATTGTCTCGACATAGGGCCATAGTTGATTTTGAGGCTAAGCGAGTTTCACTGAAACTTGCCGAGGATTACAAAGTTGTGGTTGTGGGTGAAAATGTTAAGTTCATGTCAAATGTGATTTTAGCATTGGAAGCGCAGAAGTTGTTAGAATGTGGGGGTCAAGCATACCTAGCCTATGTTATGAACACGAATATCAAGGAAGTGCATGCTCGGGATATTCACACAATTTGTGATTTTCTAGGAGGGTTTCTAAAAGAGTTGCTTGGTTTGCCTCCGGACAGGGAGATAGAGTTTTGTATTAAGACGTACGCAAATACGGCTTCGATGTCGATTTCTCCATATTGTATGGCACCGAAAGAGTTGAAGACATAGTTGCACGAGTTATTTGATTGTGGTTTCATTCAACCTAGTGTATCACTATGGGAAGCATCATTGTTGTTTGTGAAAAAGAAAGATGTCACGATGAGAATGTACATAGATTATCAACAATTGAGCAAGTTGAAAATTAAGAACAAGTATCTTTTGCCGATGATTGATGACATGTTTGATCAGTTTTAGGGAGCTATGGTGTTTTCTAAGATAGATCTGAGGTCGGGGTCTTACCAGTTGAAGGTGAAGGATAAAGACGTGTCAAAGAAAGCTTTTCACACGCGCTATGGGCATTATGAGTTCTTAGTAAAGCCGTTTGGTTTAACCAATGCACCGGAAACATTCATGGATATGATGAATCGTGTGTTCCATGAATTCTTGGACCAATTTGTAGTAGTGTTCATCGATGACATTCTTGTGTACTCTCGTACCAAGGATGATCACGATCGACATCTACAGATTGTTTTACAAGTTCCGTTGGATAACAAGCTTTACGCCAAGTTGAGCAAGTGTGAGTTTTGGATCAAGGAGGTGGTTTTCATTGGACATGTTGTTTCGGCCGAGGGTATTTGTGTAGATCTAAAAAAATAAAGCTATTGTAAATTAGAAGCAACCAAAGTTGGTATCAAAAGTTAATAGTTTTTTGGGGTTGGTAGGATGTTACCAACATTTTGTTGATGGTTTCTCGAGGATTGCTGCACCTTTGACAAAATTGTTGCAGAAAGATGTGAGTTTTGAGTGGACGAAAGGTAGACAACAAGCATTCAAAAAGCTGAAGGAAGCTTTGACGCAAGCTCCAATCTTGATTCAACATGAATTAGGAAAGGAGGTTGTTGTGTATAGCCATGTGTCATACGTGGATTTGAGATGCGTGTTGATGCAAGAAGTGTAACCCCCTCGACCCGGCCTAAATGCCCGACCGAACCGAGAGTGCTACTTAGGTTTGCCGAAGCAAACCGGAGAAAGGTTACTAAAAGTCAGGTCCATTTTTTCCTTTTTATCTTGTCTAAATGCAAATTAATGTTCCTACATGTTCATACTCACAGTAGGTAAGTTCACGAATGAAACTAGTCACAAAAGATGATCAACTGTATCATATTCAAAAATGAGGGCTAAAACGTAGATACTTAAAATTACAAAAAAAAATTGAATTTAAGGTTGCCAATCCTCAATTAGTTCATTTACATGCCGACATGATAAATTCTAGGTCAATTTAATCATCCCAATTTATATAATTGCATTCCCAAAGCTCAGGGACCAAAATGAAAGAACCAAAAACGTCCAAGATTCCAAAATAACCAACTTAATGGTACCCGTATCGGTACGCTTACACGTCTTTTGATATGCCCTTACGTTCTCAAAAACTCAGAATCTAGTAGCTAAAACCCGTACAAATGCTTGTTCGCGCACCGATACGCCTGGTAAAAATACCTATGACCGTATTGAAACATTTGCTCGAGTACCGAAATGTTAAGCCTAAAAAGGCAAGCCTATATCGAAACACCCTCCCGCATATCAAAATGCTATGCTTGAAATGGCCTAGTTGTACCGGTAAGGGGACACATGTTTCGATATGCCTGGACCTTTAATGACATTTTAGCTGATTTTCACACAAACCTAGATGCATTTAGGTCCTAGCAACTTGCATACACACATATAAGCATCCAACATCACAATTAACAACACATACACCAAGGTTTAACTACAACACAAGATTATGCCACCCAAAAGATTGGTCTAGAGACATGCTCCCTATAACTTACCACCAAACATACCAAAATGTCCAACTAAACAATTATCAACAAGAACACCATGCCAACAACGCATCAAGAGCATACTCAACAGGTTTAGCTCATCAAAACATGTCATCCAAGAAAAACCATCTAGGTGCATACTTAGATAACAATAAAACATCAACCATAGGTAACGGTGCATGATAAACGAAACGTCAACAATCACACTCCAAAATCACAACATTATACATGCTCAAAACCAGGGAAAAGTGAATTACAAATCCCAAAATCCATGGCGAACACATTGCCTTATTAATCGGAAACTAAAACCGAGTTCATACTCAAATAGTCTTATCTTTGGATCACTAAAACTTTGCCCTTGCCGCCCAAGCCTTAATGTTGTACATCATTAGGAAAAAGAGAGCGTGAGCACACTTTCTTAGTGAGGATGCTCTTAAAAAATGAAGCATTAAAACACTTGAAAACCAATACTTTTTTTCACACCATGCTTATGACCTAAGCAAGTTCCAATATTTTCAAATCAAAAAAGCATATCAACCATATGCAAAACAATATATATATATTCCACATGCTTAATCCCAAAGCATCAAATAAAAAACCATGCTTAAATCCCAAAGCATAATAAATAGGTTAAACAAAAGAACTTTCATATATTGGCAATTATAGTGACCCCAGATAGTCGACTATTATCCTTGATTAGCCGATCATTAATCTTTAGTTAACCGACCATCATTAAGACTACCCCATGCCGACCGCATGATTTAACAACATTGCCAACCATAAGTTTTACATCAACAAGACTACACCATGCTGATCGCATGATTTAACAACATTGTTGACCGCAAGTTTTACATTAACAAGGGAAACCGACCATTCAACCCAAGTGATAACAACATAGTCTGAGTAGCAACGCTATACCTCAATGACCCTTAACCATGATCGATTTTTAATCATATTATAGTGCACTTTATCCTATGGCATGCCAACTATATCCGAATATTTTCTCACCTTGTCACATAGCAAATTATATCATTTTTAAAACCATTAACTCACTGTTTTACAATGCATTACACAAAAACCCCAACATATGCAAATCATATTGCCATAGCAATATCACATTCCCGACCGGAATAAACATCAATTCTCACTAGCATTACATATACCTTTAAGCCACTGCATGTGTACTTTAAAATCATACATTAACATTAGGTAAAGCAAACCATGTTTACGACTAAAACATGAATCACTCATGCTCATATCCAAACCGATATTGAAGAGCAAAAGAGGGAAACTTACTTCCGAGCTTAGGTAAGTGTTTCAAACTTATCATAAACTCCCAAAACCACTTGAAAACCTTTGAAATGCTTTTAAGACCGTTTCCACTCACCGATTTCACTTCGCCTTGCTTGCTACCGCAAAACAAGCTCCCGGCAAGTCTATAACCACCCCAAGATGCTACGCCTTATTTATCCCATGTTTCGACCACACAAAACCAGAGGAAACATGTATTAAAATGCATCCAATACTCTATTTTAACCCATAATCCTATAACTCTCAAAATGCCCACTCAAAACCCATCCGAAATCAACCTCAAACACTACTAAATCTTAACCCAATCATATAATAACGATTTGAAACATCAAGCTTTATCAAATGATATCTAAAACTCATTCCCAACATCTTTTTACTTCCAGCAATGATTAAACACCTTAAACAACCTAAAAACCCTTAACTACCAACCTAAACAATTAGAGATTCAACCAATTTTGGGATTCCATTATTAAAAACAACTTATCCACCTATTAATAAATCCAAAATAAGATTGAAATCAATCTACAACACTGAAAAATAGATCCAAATCGAAAATCACAAGATTCTTCAATAAAACCTCAATTAAGCTAAAATCCATAATTAATTACTCAAAACCTAGTAAAATCATATGTAAAGAGCCAAGAACTTGGGAATTTCAATAGAGAACCTTTCATTAGAAAAAAAATGGAGCTTACCTCCAATGAATGAGTTTCCCCTCAATTGGATGGTTTTTTCCCTCTTGAAAAACAAAGAAATTCAATAAGATTTTTGGAAAACAAATTGAGGAATCATTTAGCAAATTAATGAGTAAAGAAATTAAGATCACTACCTTAAATCTCTGATGGAAAAAGAGTGTTTGGCTAAGAGTGGTTTGAGATAAAATATGAGAAAAGAAAAGTTACGTCAAAATGTGTTTTAGAAAGATAACTACCTTTTGAACTTAGATTAGACCAAATGGTAAAATAGCTCCTTAAAGATTCTAAGTTTTGACTCTTTACAATACAATTACCTTTTTAAAATAGTTTTCAAAACTTGCATTTTGGTCACTAGCCAAAACGTCACCCTTCCAAGGCTCATTTTCCAAAATTGCTTTCACCAATATTTTTAATATAATAAAATATGATTTTAAAAAAAAAATCCATAATTTTATCTTTCAAAAAAATATCTACTCCTGAATTCGACTTGAATCTCTAACTCGGTCCACTAGACCGTCTAACCAGCCCCAAAACCACTAGGCCCAAAATTGGGGCATTATAAGAAGGAAGGGTTGTTGCCTGTGCATCTAGGCAGTTGAAGGTATAAGAGCACAATTAACCTACTCACTATATTGAGCTTGCAACGCAGTGGTGTTTGCCTTGAAGATTTGGTGACACTATCTCTATGGTTAGAAGTGTCCGGTGTATACAGATCACAAAAGTTTGAAATACATGATGTCACGGAAAGAGTTAAATCTTAGGCAACGAAGATGGTTGTAGTTGCTTAAGGATTATGATTTGTCAATCGAATATCATCCGGGAAAAGCTAATGTGGTGGTTGATGCTTTGAGTAGGAAGATTGTAGTTGAGTTTAGGGTGATGTTTGCATGGTTGAGTGTGTCACCTGATGGTGGGTTATTGGCTCAGTTGCAAGTGAAGCCATCGTTGCTTCAGTTGATTAAGGAGAAGCAACCTTATGATAATTCTTTAGTGTCGCATGTTAAAGATATCTTAGATGGAAATCAAATGAATTATGGTTTTAGTGAAGATGGGGTTTTATTTTTCAAAAGTTAAATGGTGGTGTCGGGTGATGAAGAGTTAAGGCACACTATCTTGACTGAGGTACATTCGAGTCCTTTTGATATGCATCCGGGAGTACGAAGATGTATCAAGACTTGAAGAAAGAGTATTTTTGGGTTGGTTTGAAGAAGGATTTTGCGGATTTTGTTGCTCGATGCAAGATCTATCAACGTGTTAAGGCAAAACATTAGTTTCCTTCGAGGTTATTGCAACCATTAAGGATTATAAAATGGAAGTGTGAGAGAATCACCATGGATTTTGTGTCCGAGGCCATCAAAGAATAATTATGTTTGGGTGATTATGGATAGGTTTATGAAGTGTGCACATTTTCTGGCTGTGCATACGACGTATACTTTGGATAAGTTGGCAGGGTTGTACATTGTTGAGATTTTGAAGTTGCACGGTGTGCCAAAGTCTATAGTATTATATAGAGATCCACACTTCACCGCAAGGTTCTAGGGATATTTTCATAAAGCCTTGGGTACACGGTTGAACTTTAGTACTTTGTATCATCCTCAAATGGATGGTCAGTCAAAACGTGTTATCCAAGTGTTGAAAGATATGTTACATGGTGTTGTATTATATATTTTCTAGGGCCATGGGAGAAGCAATTACCATTGCTGGAGTTCGCTTATAATAACAAGCTAGTATCTAGATGGCACCATACGGGCTTTGTATGGTAGAAGATGTTGTACGCCACTTTGTTGGGCAGAGGCAAAAGATTTAGCATCCCAAAATATAGTCTAGAAGTATGTTACAACTTTAAATTGTGTTTCAATTATACTAAGAATACCTTTAGCATCAATGATTGAATGAGTTAAGGACCATTTTTGAAACAAAGAAGAATCGAGTGACTAAAATAAAAAGGACTAAACCAAAAATCATGATTAAAAACCATGTTGCATGTTAAAGAAAGATTAGTTGGAGGACTTATGCATGTGTCAAATGCACATGAAGGCATGTGGGGAAAGAGTCTCGATTTTGGAGGGTGATAATACACCATTATCACTTTCTTCTTCCTCCTCTAGAAACCGAACCACCCACTGAAATTGAGAGAATGAGAGTTTGCTTCTAAGGCTGGAAATTCAAGCTTAATTTGGTTCAAATTGTGCTTTTGATTGAGTATCTTGTGAAATGAGGTGAAGGTTCTCTTCCTTTCTTTATGTATAATTTGCTATTTAAATGATGAGTAGGAAAGAAATTCTTGGTGTTAAGAGATTAAATTGTTAGAAGGAGTTCAAATTTATATCATGCATTATTTGATGAATTCGAATGTATAGGTAGATTGTCTTGTATGTATAATGACATGTATGGACTGTTTTGTTAATACTTGAGCATGGAATGGATTGTTTCAAATGAATAGATACATGTATAAGTGTAAATGGCCAGCTTTGTAGGTGTATGTATACATACTAGACTATTTTGAATATGTATGAAAGTATACCATATGTGTAAGGGGCTACTTTGAGTATATTGAAAGCATGTTAGACTGGTTGGGTTATATATATGTGTATATAAAATTTGGTACTATCTTGAATGTAAAATAGAATATGTAAACTATTTTGAGTTGTTTAAAAATATGGCAAATTCTTCAAGAATTTATATATGGACTGTTTTGAGTGTATAATGAAATGTGTGGACTGTTTTGGGACTTTTATGAATATGTATAAACAATAATGGAAAGTTGTGATCAAGTATATGTGTACATACGAAATTGGGACTATTTTACATGTATAAGAACAATTGTGGACTGCTTGTATATATATATATATACATATTTATGTGAACACATGTAATTAGGGACTGTTTTGGACACTTGTACATATCATGGACTGTTTTTTGTTTATATGATTATATACATATGTATTTTGGGTTATTTTAGTATATAGGAAAGCGTGATTTTGTTTATAGTAAAATGCAATGAGTTTTAATGGGTATCATACTTGTCGTTGTGTTAGTCAACGAACTAGCTGATGACACAAGGACTAAGTCTGGTAACATTGTAGAAAAGCAAAAAGGAATCGTGATTCAAGAGCGTACTTAGCTTGGATTAATCTATGAGTGTAGTTTAAAGTCTCGGGATAGGCTAGTAACCTTCCCGAGCATTTCCTGCTATTTTAACTACATTACTTTATTTTAAATTATGTTGTGCATAAACAAACTTAAACTTGAGGTAAGTACCTAAATATTAGGTATGATGTGTTATGTAATACTTGATTCAATGATATACTCTTAATACAACCTATGTATGTTTGTTAAGTAACCTTTGTCCTATTATCTTTCAACTAAGTAAAAAGAGTTATGAAATGAGAACCATGAATATATGACATGATAAGATCTAAGCCTTGTTGTAAATACTTGAATTTGAAGCTATGCTTACATTTGAAATGAGTAATAATAAGCTATGTTCACTTGACGTATTGATTATGGTTGAAAATGTTAGAGATGTTATGAAATGCATACTTTGTTCGAATGATACAAGTGGTTTAACTTGGGATATGCCATGAATAAGCCTTGGTGGCATGATAGCAATAATATGGAGCAATGCTCATCTTGGATAAGAATATGACAAGTTCATGACTATATGAATAAGGAGCTAAGCTCAACTTTGTTTTTTTTGACAAGGCAAGATTATATGAAAAGCCTTGGTTCGAGTCAGTCATAGGTATAGTTGGCATGCCATAGAGTCCATAGAGCTCAAGATTGGGGTGGACTACGGTCCTTATTTGGCGACATTGGGAGGAAAGTGTTGTGGTCACTTGGCGGCAGTAGGAGGGATTGACCGGTACTGTTTATTTGGCGACAGTTGGTTGGTGATTCGTGTACCTAGGCTATTACTTGATTCTCAAGGCTATGTTAAAGTTAAAAAATGAAATATGGAAACCCAACTAATAATCTATTTTGATAACTTATGAAATAAGTAATTCATGCCTTGATATGTTATGTTTGTTAGTTTACATGATTAGTAATTCATATTAATGATATGTTATGCTGGATAACTTACTTAATAAGTGAAAATCATTTATATATGATCTTTGTGTAACCTAATGTGAAATTTGTTATGCTTTATTCAAACGTTGTTAATCAATGGTTAGTTTCTTGTTTAAGTTTAAAGCCTTACTTGATTCTCAAGGCTATGATAAAGGCAAAATATTGAAATTTTCAAGTTAAACAAATTAACTATGTTTGATAAATCATGTGAAAAGTATCTATGTTATATGATTTTATGTTTAATAACTACATGAAAAGTAACTATGTTATGAGATATTATGCTTGATAATTTGGGTGATAAGTATACATGCTCTTGAGATACTATGTTTGATAATTTTTGTAACACATAAACATAAGTCGATGACAGGCTAAGTTCGATAGCTTTTAATAATAAGCAGCTTAAGTACATGACTTATTAAGCTAATAACTTATTTGGTAAGTAAAATCATGCCTATATTGTGCTATGACTAAGATATGTTTAATGTCTTATAAGACAAGTAATTCAGAATTAGAATAATTTATGTAATAGGAAACCATATTTATGTGATACCTTATTTAAGTAAAATTATGAATTCATAAGTTAATCTATTTATTTAACCTGAAAACTTGCATATCAAGTAATTAACGTTTAACTGAAGTTGTGCATAATAGGATTATGAAATACTGTCATAATTTGTAACCTTGTAGTTAATTTTAAAGAATTCCTGAAATCTTACAAACTAAATAAATGACTGGGTGTATTATGGACAGATTTGGATAGAAATGAATATGTTTGGACTGTTTTGCAATGTATAAATGTGTATACATGTCTATTGGACTTTTTTGGATAGAAATGAATATGTTTGGACTGCTTTGCAATGTATAAATGTGTATATATGTCTATTGGACTGTTTTGATAGAAATACAAGAATGTGGTAGATTGATTTAAGCATACGTATGTACGTACAAGAAATTGGAACTAATTTGTATATAAACAAGTATCTCCTAATTATGACTTTGATAAGCAATTGTTCGATATCTTACAAGACAAGTAATGTATGTCTTTGAGATGTTAGATTTGATTATCTTATGTAACAGGCAAATCATGACATTAAGATGCTAAGTTAGATAATTGGTGATATTAGTAAAATAAATCAATGAAACGTTATGTGTGATTCTTTGTTCTTATACTATTTAAAATCAAGATAACTTGGTTCATGATCAAGTTAGAAGCGTGTCTAAATTGATAATCTTGAGTGAAAGAATAGAATTGAATCATCAAAACACTTAACTAAATTACTTATAGTTATTAGTTCTACCTCACTAGGCCTTTGCTTACTCTATTCGTTCATCACTTTTTAGGGTAACTTTACTTTCGGTTAACTTTGAACTTGGACAAGATCACAAGTATCAAGGAGTACATTACGTATCTCCTTTACGAACTCCTAGTTGGTGGCACATAGTCGTAATGTATGCATAGTGCATACAGATTATTCATTCTGGTTTTACATGTATATAAGTTTGATAAGTATCCAATGTTTTGTAATGGGCCTTTAATTATTTCTTGGTTGTTGTTTTCTTTATATTATTTTAATGTTAGTAATATTGTCTGGTTGTTTAATTATCTGATATGAGACTTAGTTGGTAACCTTGGTTAGTAAATCTTGATATTAAATGGTAGAATATGAGATTTTAATAATTATTAACCAATGGTTTAAGGTTAACTTGAACGATCGTAATAATAGACTGATATGCTTTAAAATGTTTAGAGGTATGCAAGTTTATAATCGAGTTAAGACTAATAATGTGTATGTATGAAAATGAATCTTATGTGTTAATAGAAACAATGTAATAACTTTGTGATCTAAAGTACATAAAATAAGGTAATGCTACGATCTAGTGGTTGAAGTGTATTGCTTAATGTATGTCTATTTTTTTGTACATGATTTAAGGTTGACGTTAGACCTATGAAATATTTAAAAAGTTTTAAATTACGCTATTTTTTTTGAAGACATGATTAACTGTTTACATTAAAATTTTTAATAAAGTACGTATGTTTGTTTTGGTAACACGTCCTAAGCCAGTTTATTTCCTAGACCGGGTAGGGGTGTTACAATTTTGGTATCAAAGCTTAGGTTTAGCCAATTCTCAGACTAAATCAAAACTCGTTGCATCATCATTTGTTACATATGCCACCTAGGAGTTAAATTTGATGAGTGCTTGTGATCCGTGTCTGATAAAAGCTCTTTTATGTATTAATGGTCAGTAGGAATGTCTGAAGCACTTTTGGACCGGGGTAATGAGATCCCGATTGGCTCTTTCGTTGAAGTAAGTAGTGTAATGATGAATCGAGAATAATAATGTAACACCCCAGTTTTGGGCTTAGATGTTTTAAAGGTTGGTTCGAAGGTCTGGTGGACCGATATTAGAGTTTCGAGATTAAATTGGTTTAAATATTTTTGAAGGTGATAAAATTGTAGAAAATATTCTAAAATCATTATTAATTATATTAAGGTTAATGGTGGAATCAATTTTGGAACATAAGATTTTAAAATCAGACATTTTGGCTGTTGACCAAAATGCAATTTTTGAAAACTTCTTTTAAAGGTGACTAAAATGA
This sequence comes from Hibiscus mutabilis, assembly GCA_019671005.1. Taxonomy (NCBI): domain Eukaryota; kingdom Viridiplantae; phylum Streptophyta; class Magnoliopsida; order Malvales; family Malvaceae; genus Hibiscus; species Hibiscus mutabilis. The sequence goes on along the minus strand of CM033733.1, from coordinate 19,667,053 downwards.
AAAAGGTCAAATTCTTAGAATCTTTAAGGAGCTATTTTACCGAATTTTTTTATGATTTCTCCTTTAATTAAAGATATTTTAACATGTGTTTTAAAGTTAATTAAAAAGGGATTTTAGTTAAAAAGTTAGTTAAGCTTTTTAAAGAAAATTCACGTAACTTTTCTCTCAACTTTTCTCTTCATTCTCTCCTCAGCCAAACACTCAAGTTTTCATCAAAATCCAGAGGTGGGGAGTTTTTAACTTGTATTTGCGATTTGTAATTGATTAATTAATATTGTTTTTTACAAAATCTCATTTAAATCTTGTGATTTCTTAGCTTTTATCAAACCAATTGAGGGAGAAATCTCACAATAGGGGTAAGCTCCATGATCTCCTCTATTGTATGGTTTTTTACTAAAATTCCCAAGTGTTTGATCCTTGATTTATGAATTGTAAACTTATTTTAATGATTTATCAATGTTTGATTGAGTAAATTAGGTAAAATTGATGTAACAAAGACATATTTGAAGTGGATCCAATTTCCATTGTTTAAGATTGATTTAATACATATTTTGGATGTATTATGATGTTGATAAGTTGTTTTTATCAATAGAATCCAGAAACTCTTGGATATCTAATTGTTTAGGTTGTTAGATTTATGTTTTTGTGATAATATTCGAGTTTAATCTTTGCTGGAAGTAAAATGATGTTTGGAAAGGGTTTTTGGATATTAATTGATGAAGTTTAATGGTTTGAATCGTTATATTATGGCTGTGTTAAGTTTTGAAAGTGTTTGGGGATGATTTTGGTTTGTTTCGGATGGTTTCTAAGTGGGCAACCTAAGAGTTGCGGGGTTTTGCTTTGAGGCAGTGGTTTAAATGCATAATGATGCATTTATCCTCCGGTTTTATGTGTTTAAAATAGGGGATAATCAAGGCGACGAAGTTCGACATTGATTGTTGCTTGCTGGGAGCTTGTATCACGTTGGTAAGGAAGGCAAAGCGTATCGGTGAGTGGAAACTGGCTTTAAATGCTTTAAAAGATTTGTAAAGGTGGTTGGGATTTTAGGGTAAGCGTGAGACACTTATCTAAGCTCGAAAGGAAGTTTCCCTTATTTTGCTCTTGAATATCGGCTTGGATATGAGCATGTTTTGGTGATAAACATGGTATGATTTACTTACTAGAAATGCATGATTTTGAGCACATATGCAGGGGTTTAAAAGTATACTAAATGCTTATGAGCATTGGTTTTCATTTCGGTTGGGAATGGTAGTATTGCATTGGCAATGAGATTTGCATATGTGATGTTTTATATATTGCATTGTAAAGTAGTAAGTAAATTGTTTGTAAATGGTATATTGGCTATGTGACAGGATGAGAAAACAATCAGATACAGTTGGCATGCCCTAGGAGTAAAAGTGCACTTAAAATAAGAACAAAATCGATCGTGGCCATGGGTCTTTGAGGTATGGCGGTTTAACAAGGCCACTCGGACTGTTGGGAACCTTATTTTGGGGTATGCGTTTTAACTAGGCAACCCAAATTGATGGTGATCTTTTGGATTAACTAGGCAAGGTGGATACACTTGTGGTTTAACTAGGCAAAGGTGGAATCTCGCGGTTTAACTAGGCGAGGGGGACAAATCTTGTGGTTTAACAAGGAAAGGTTTGGGATTTTGGCATGGAAAATGTATATGTTGTTGCTTAGAGGCTGTTATGCATTGATTCGGTTGGAATCATAGAAAATTATTTGGTTGTAAGAATGTTTTTGGAAAACAATCATATGGTTTTCAAATGGTTTTAATGCATCATTGTTGTATGAGCATCCTCACTAAGTATGTGTGCTTACGCTCTCTTTTTCCTAATGATGCAGAACGCTAAGGTTTGGGGCAGCAAGAGGCAAGGTAAGAGATCCAAGGACATTTACAAGTTTGAGTTTGAACTCAGTTTATCTTTCGGTTAATAAGGCAATGTGTTCACCATGGTTTTTGGGAGTTGTAATTCTATTTCCTTATGGATTTTGAGTATGTTTCTATGCTGGATTTTGAGGATGGTTTGATGTTGCTAAGTTTGATGTTAACCCTTGCTTATAGATGTGGATGATAGATTGCCATATTGTGATTGTTTGAGCAAGTTTATTATGTTGTGTTGGTTGTGTTGACATGTTGCTTATGCTGTGAATGGTCTATTGGTGCATTTTGGTACGTTTGGTAAAGTGGTTTAGGAAGCATGCCTCTAGAGTGATCTTTTGGAAACATGAGTTTGTTTTAGGATGTTTAATCTTAGTATAGAAGCGAGTTTATGTAATTATGGTTGTTATATGCATGTATGTAAGTTGCTAGGACCTAAATGCATTTAGATTCGAATGAAAAACCAGCTAAATTTGACATTATAGGCCTAGGCGTATGGATACGCGGGGAATGTATCGGTATGGCTAGGCAATTTTAGGCAAGGTGTTTCAGTACGGGTGTAGGTGTTTCTATACGCTTTATTGCTACTTGAATTTCACTTTTTAGAATGAGACCTTGTACCAAAAGACTAGATGACTATATCGGTTCGATGTTTTAAGAAATTAACTAGAATTTTGTATTTGAAAAGGTGTACCAGTATGGTGCTTGGTGTACTAGATGACTGAGGTAGCCTAGGGTTGGCTAGAAAAGATGATTCGCATCTTGAACCAGATGGGATCCAATGGGGAGCGCAAGTTGGGTTGCACCATGTCGCTGTTGTAGGGTGATGCATATCATTGGTGGGTGACCATAATTGTTGGCATTCCGGAGATAGATGTTACTTGGGAGTTCTTTCAAAGAGTTTCAAAGAGAAAGTACCTAGGTACCCAATATTTGGATATGAAAAAGCGCGAGTTCATGATGCTTACACAGGGTGGCATGTCTGTTGATGAATACGAGGTGAAGTTTGTCTGCTTGAGTCAGTATGCTCGAAGTTGGTTCCTAATGACCAACAGAGATGTGATAGGTTATGTTATGGTCTTGTTAAGGATATTAAGACGTATCTCTTGGCGGAGAATTATACTAATTTTGATGTGTTGGTCAACTAGGCCAAGGATATCGAGCAGTCCTTAGGTGCACTAGTTCAAGCCGCGGATGTGAGCTTAGGCAAGAGAGTGGCAAGATTTTAGCTATTTTGGGAGGCATAATAGGAAGTTCAGGGACAAGAGATATAGGCCAGATCACAGGCGTGGTTGCGGAGTTGGCCAAGGTGCCCAGGGAGCTTGTGTTGTAGCGGAGTGTGAGCGATGCGGTAGGAACCACACGGGTATGTGCTGGGGTAATACTGGAGTTTGTTGGATTTTTGGATCGTTGGATCACTTGAAGCGTGATTGTCCTCGAGCTGTGAGGGATGCACCGGCACAGGTTGCTTCACTTGCTAGGGCCGAGGTTGTGACAAGGGTAATTTTCAGAGGCGCAAGGATGGTCAGAGGGTTATAGCTCATGATGCAGTAGTGAGACTAGAGGGTGGTGGACCGGCTTGGGTCTTTGCTCATCATGAGGGTCATAATGACACGGACGTGATCGCATGTACCTTTACCTTGCAATCCTTGCCATTGTTATATTTGATTGATTCGGGGTCTATTCATTCATATATCTTGAGTGAACATGCATTATTGTTGAATGTTCCTGTTTAGAGATCCTTGATGTTGGTATGTTAGTAACCAGTTCTTTTGCTAAGACGGTTACTACTAAAAGTTGTATAGGTGGTGTCCTTTGGTTGTGCAAGGTCATGAATTTGCCACTAATCAATTAGAGTTTCTAATCATGGTTTTGATATCATTTTGTATGGATTGGTTGAGTAAGTACAAGGCGGTTGTGGATTGTGAGTCCAAAAGGATTTCTTTGAGGTTAGCTGACAATTATAAAGTTGTGGTGGTTGGAGAGAATGTAAAGTTCTTGTCTAATGTTGTTTCGGCTACCCAGGCAAAAAGGATGATGCAAGGAGGTTGCCAAGCTTATTTGGCTATTGTGATGAATCTTGAAGCCAAGAGTGTTTGAGTGCATGACATTCGAGCTGTTTGTGATTTTTTGGAGGTTTTTCATGAAGAGTTGTCGGGTTTACCACCGGATAGAGAGGTAGAATTTGGTATTGAATTGTTTGCGGGTACAACACTGGTGTCCAATGCTCCCTATAGAATGGCACCGAAAGAATTGAAGGAGTTGAAGTCACAGCTTCAAGAGTTGTTGGATCATGGGTTCATTCGACCGAGTGTTTCTCCTTGGGGTGCTCGTATTCTCTTTGTGAAGAAGAATGATGGTATGATGCGTATATGTATTTATTACCAGCAGTTGAATAAGTTAACAATGAAGAACAATTATCCGTTGCTGCTAATTGATGACTTGTTCGATCATTTTCGTGGAGCAGTGGTGTTTTCCAAGATAGATTTGAAATCAGGGCATTATCAGCTGAAGGTTAGGGATGAGTATGTGCATAAGACTGTGTTTCGTACGAGGTATGGGCATTAAGAGTTTCTGGTCATGCGGGATGCATTCATAGTATGATGAATAGGGTGTTCCATAAATATCTTGATTAGTTTGTTGTGGTGTTAATAGATGATATTCTCGTGTACTCACGTACCAAGGAGGAACATGATTGGTATTTACGGATTGTGTTGCAAGTGTTGAAGGATAATCAGTTGTATGCTAAGCTGAGCAAGTGTGATTTTTGGCTTAAGAAAGTAATGTTCCTTGGACATATGGTTTCTGCGGAGGGTATTCGTGTTGATCCATAAAAAATTAAGGCTATTCTAAATTGGAAGCAACCTAAGTCTGTATCGAAGGTACGTAGTTTTCTTGGGTTGGCTGGTTATTATCATCATTTTGTTGAGGGTTTTTTGAGTATTGTAGCACCATTGACAAAGCTGTTGCAAAAGAATATTCCTTGTGTGTGGACGGAGAGGCAGCAACATAGCTTTGAGAAGTTGAAGGAGGTTTTGACACATGCTCTTGTGTTGATTCAACCGGGATTGGGGAAGGAGTTTGTGGTTTATAGCGATGCATCATATATTGGATTTGGTTGTGTGTTGATGCAATATGGTAAGGTTGTGGCCTATGCATCGAGACATTTGAAGACTCATGAGTGCAACTATCCAACTCATGATCTGGAGCTTACGGTTGTTGTTTTTGCCTTGAAAATCTAGAGGCACTACCTTTATGGTGAAAAGTGTGTGGTTTTTACGGATCACAAGAGTTTGAAGTATTTGATGTCTCAAAAGGATTTGAATCTTAGGCAACGTAGATGGTTGGAGTTGCTTAAGGATTACGACTTGACAATTGAGTGTCATCCTGGTAAAGCCAATGTGGTTGTGGATGCATTGAGTCATAAGGTTGCGGTTGAGCTTAGAGCTATGTTTACAAGGTTGAGTATGACACGGGAAGGTGGTTTGTTGGCAGAGTTGCAAGTTAAGCCTACGTTGTCACAGTTGATCAAAGTTAAACAACCATATGATGATTCTTTGGTTGAGCATGTTAAAGACATATTGAAGGGTAATTCAATGGATTTTCATTTTGGTGATGATGGAGTTTTGTGTTTCAAGGGTCGAATAGTGGTGCCAGATGATCTGGAGTTGAGGCACACTATTTTTACGGTGGCACATTCTAGTCCTTTTGCTATGCATCCCGGTAGTGTTAAGATGTATCACGGGTTGAAGGAGGCATACTCTTGGGTTGGGTTGAAAAAGGATGTGGCTGAGTTTGTTTCTATGTGTATGGTGTGTCAGCGGGTCAAGGCTGAACATTAGTTTCCATCCGAGTTGTTGCAACTGCTAAAAATTCTAGAGTGGAAGTAGGAGAGAATCACCATGGATTTTGTGATGGGGCTGCCATTAACACCAACTAAAAAGATTCCATTTGGGTGATTGATGATCCGTTTACGAAGTGTGCACATTTCTTGCCAGTGAACATGATGGATACCTTGGACAAATTGGCAAATCTACATTGTTGAGATTGTACGCTTGCATGAGGTATCTAAGTCCATTGTGTCTAATAAAGATTCGAGGTTTACGGGCTTTGGGTTCGAGGTTGAGTTTCAAATCGCGTATCATCCTCAGACGGATGGATAGTTTGAACGTGTTATCTAAGTTTTGGAGGATATGTTGAGGTGTTGTATTATCGAGTTTCAAGGAACTTGGGAGAAGTATTTACCTTTAGTTGAGTTTGCTTATAACAATAGCTATAAAGCAAGTATACAGATGCCACCATATAAGGCTTTGTATGGCCGGAGGTGTCGTACTCCCTTGTGTTGAGCTGAGGTAGGAAAAAATCATGTTACCTTACCAAATATGTTGAAGAACATGGATAAAAAGGTAAAGCTTGTGTGTATCACTTGAAAATGGCTGTAGATCGGCAAAAATCTTACGCAGATTTGAAGCGTAGAGAAATTGAATATGCGATAGGCGATCGTGTATTCTTGAAGGTGTCATCCTGGAAAAAGGTGATGAGGTTCGGACGTAAGGTAAGCTTAGTCCGAGGTTTATTGGACCGTATGAGGTCATTGAGCGTGTAGGTCCTATGGCTTATTGGTTGAGGTTGCCTCCTGAGTTGGAGAAAATACATGATGTGTTCCATGTATCTATGTTATAGAGGTATCGGTTGGATCCTTCGCATGTTATGCCGGTGGAGCATATAAAGTTGAGGCCGAATTTATCCTACGATGAGGAACCGGTGGAAATCCTTGATTCCTGCAGCAAAGTTCTTTGTGGTAAGACGATTGAGCTTGTAAAGGTCTTGTGGCGACACCGAGGTGTTGAGAAAGCCACTTAGGAAAGCAAGGCGGATATGATGGAAGCAATTTCTGCATTTGTTTCCTATAGGTAATTTTGAGGATGAAATTTCTTAAGTGGGGGAGAGTTGTAACACCACGGTTTTGGGCTTAGATGTTTTAAAGGTTGGTTCGAAGGTTTGGTGGACCGATATTAGAGTTTCGGGTTAATTTTGGGATTAAATTGGTTTAAATATTTTTGAAGGTGATAAAATTATGGAAAAATATTATAAAATCATTATTAATTATATTAAGGTTAATGGTGGAATCAATTTTGGAAAATAAGATTTGAAAATCCGACATTTTGGCTGGTGACAAAAATGCAATTTTTGAAAACTTCTTTTAAACATGACTAAAATGAAAAGAGTGAAATTCTTAGAATCTTTGTAAAATGTAATTTTTGTTTAGTGACTAAAATGTAATTTTTGAAAGTTTAGGGTTAAAGTATAAACTTTAGAAAAGTTTAGGGACCAAAGTGTAATTTTTAAAAGTCTTGTAAGTTAATCTTGTAAATGAATAGTTCACCCCCGAGAGTGGCATTTTTGTGTTACCCAGATTTTTCATACAAGGCTTATATTATTAGAATTTTTGGATCGAATGAAAATTGTTAAGTGTGCTCAAACTAGAGCAGTACAAGGATGGGTGACCTAATGGGAAGGTCCCATAATTAATATTTTGACTGATAAAAAGGATCCATTTTAAGTCAATAATATTCAAAATGGATGGTGGAGATAAGATTTCTAAGAGGAAATGTATCCGATAAAAATTTCTCTATATTTATTGGTATATTGGATCGAACTGAAATTTTAAAGACATTTCCAAGAAATTATGGAAAATTCATAAAATATTATTTTATGAATATTTTATTACATTTGATTGGATTCTGACTAGATTTAGTTAGATTTTAAAGGAATGGCAATTTTCAAGCCTTTTTAGTAAATAAAGTCTAGTTGGAGGACATTTGCCATGGATTGCATTTTTGAAATATTTTGAAACTTTGAGGACAATTTTGGAAGAAGATTTATACATAGATTAAATTATGGCCATTGATTTTGATGAGATTGAATCATGGCCATTAGATTAAAAGGGCAAGATTGGTAATCATTAATTAAATGAATTTTAAATTCATTTAATATTACACTTGGATTAAATAGATTAAAAGCTGATAAAAATCATCTTAATTTCCTAAGGGGTTGTTCAAAACTTAACAACAAAGAAGGAGAAAGAAGTTTCAAACTTTCAAGCCAATTTTGAAGAAATTAAAACAAGTTTCAAGCAAAATTTATTTAGTTTCAAAAGAAAACGAATAAGACCCAAGTGACAAAAAGGAAGGATAAGAATCGTGAGTAAAGCTTAGTGTGGTTGTACTGCACTAAAACTAGTGAGTGCATTTACATGTTTAATTTATAAATAGGAAGACTAGTGAATAGTAAACCTTAACTATAAATAGTGTTACATGATATGTATGTATGTTTATCTATGTTGCCATGAGTATATATATGATGAAGCATGTGATATGAATGATTATTTATATAATTGATCATGATGATGGATTGATGATAAAAGGAATGCCCAAGTATTATGTATGAGAGTCCATGGTATAGTTGGCATGACATATAGTCCCTAGCAACTGCATTATTCACGTTCTGTTATAAATTCATGTTTTGTGACAAAATGAATGTGACACATGCACCCTGGGATCCATGCCCATTGTGCCCAAGTGCATTGTTGAGGTGCTTCATGTTTATGAGGAGCAAAGAGCGTCCCCGAGTACATACTCATCTTCACATCATGTTTGAAACTACACTGTCATTTAAAGATGACTCGCGTACCTCGATCTCATATAGTGTACTTTGGCAATGATAAATGAATCATGTCACGTATATGAAATATGTTATGTAATTAAAACATGTCATGTATACAAATGATATCACGTATATGAATCATGCCACGTATAAAATTCAAGTCATGTAAATGAAATATGCCATGTATGAGAATCATGTTATATAAATGGATCATGCCATGAATATGAATCATGTTACATATATGAACCATGTCATGAATGTGAATCATGTTATGTAAATGAATTATGTTATGTATACGAAAAATATTATATATGTGATCGATGTTATGCATATAATTTACTTGATGATGATAGAGTATTGGAATCATGATTAAGTTAGAAATTTTGCAACATGTACATTAATATCAAGTGAATATGGAAACCTTGATAGTACTATCCTATCTTAAGTAGAGAGCTTGATATGATATCATGTGATAAGTATTATTTTACTTAATGTTTGTTAAATAAAATTATGCCTCACTAAGTTCGTACTTAGCGTGTGTTTATTTCACATGTAGGTTCTCCGAAGTAAAGTATCAAGAAGGAACAATATTTTGTTAAATCAAGTTATAATAGTAGTTCACAGTATATACATTTTAAGTTATAATTTTGATGTCTAGAGGGCATGTACTCGTATGTATGTAAGTTTAAAGTATAATTGTTTTGTAAAACTTAAGTTTATAATGTGTTTACGTACTATTACGAACGTATGGAACTTAGAATATGGTTTACTACAAATTATTATGATTTATGACATAGTTAAATATTGTTTAACCATAATCGTGTAATAATTTTTAAATCAAGTTAAGGTCTAGGAAGGGTACCTATTTTTCACCCTGAATAATATTTTTATTTCAATAACATATTTATAAATTTTATAAAATAATTTAGGGTTGATACTAGTTGCTATAGACTGATGTAGTTTTCTATTTAAACTAAGAAAGGGTTAAAAAACAACAAGATAAAGCTTGGTAAAAAAATTCAAGTCAAGTTTTCTTAATAATTTAATAACATCTTTATTTATATTCGGTATACGAGTATATGTTAAGGGTGTTACAATTTTATTAGGTATCAGAGCTATAGGTTTAGCTGATTCTGGAGGTTAAACCGAGTCAAAAGAATTTTTTATTAAATACATGCCCTTAGGATGTCAATATCACTGATGTACTATCGGTGTAACTTGATTTTGCTCATTGCATATATATATGAATAGGTTATCATAGTATACGATAATTTCGAGTACTGCTAGGTCATGTCAAGCAAGAGATCGTGGGGATCAGGAGGAGGTTCGAGTGGGAGCAATGATGTTTAGCAGGCTCCACCTCCCGCTCCTGCCCCAACAGACCCACTAGTGCAACAAAGAGCTTTGGCACAAGAATATGGGGCATTAGTACAAGCTCTTGAAGCTATGGTAAATAGACTTCAGCCCCAAGCACCAGTACCATCTCCGGCACCCGTTCCAGTTAAAGCATCGATAATGAAGGAACTTAAAAAGCTTAGAGCCCCATAATTTCATGGAGAAGGTGGGTCGGATGGCTGCTCGACCTATGGTTAAATGATGTTAAGATCCTAATGGAAGGGATTGGTTGCACCAATGCTGAAAAGTTGGAATGAGCTATTTCCTTACTAAGAGGACATGCTCGTATCTAGTGGACCAATGCCATGAAGTTAGTACCCGCTACTAAAATAAATTGGACATTTTCTAGGAGGTATTTAGAGCTAAGTATATCGGGGAATAGTTCAAAAGAGAAATGTTGTAGTAGTTTCTGGATCTTAAACAAGATACTCGTACAGTTTTTGAGTACGAGTTAGATTTTAATAGACCGAGTTGGTACGCAGCTGAGTTGATGTTGACTAAAAAGTCTAGATGTGATCGGTTTATAGAAAATCTGCACCCAAGGCCCAAGGAGATTTTATTGGGCATCAATCTGTCAAACTTCCAAGAAGCTGTGAATAGAACGAAGGCTATGAAAAGAGCTTATATGGAACGAGTTAAAGCTTAACCTTTCTCAACCTTTCAAGAGATCCGGTGAGACTTTTACCTCGATACAATCTAAACGAGGTAGAAGTAATCGATCTCAAGGTAGAAATGAGTCAAGATTTACTCAAAAGAATCCTTCATCAAAGAAATGGCAAAATGCTCATACTTCAGCTGCCGGGTCGAGCAGGCCTTCAATTCTAGAGTGTGAAACTTGTGGAAAGCGGCATATGGGAGTTTGTCGAGTGGTTTTAGGAGTTTTCTACGATGTGGTAGCACTGAACACTTTATCATAGATTGTCCATAAAACATGCAAAGAAATCTAATCAATCTGAAAGATTTGTAGCTGCTTATCCCCGAGGTCGAGGTTGAGGTGGTGGACAACACAGGACATTGACTCAAGGAGCCTCTGAAGTTGCATCAAGCAGAGAATTCAAGACCCCAGCTCGAGTGTACAACATTCGTATAGATAAAGAAAAGCATCACCCGGACATTATTGTAGGTACACTTCGACTCTTGGGTGAACCATTATTTACTTTAATTGATCTAGGTTCGACTCATTCATACATTAGCACTAAAATAGTAGAACAAAGAAAGATTCCTATGGAGAAAATATCTAGTGATGTGTTTGCCAATAATCCTCTTGGACATAGTGCACGAGTGACTAGAATATGTAAGAACTGTCCTATAGAAATTCAAGGGATTAAGTTTCCGGCAGACTTAATGGAACTTCCATTCCATGAATTTGAAGTCATTCTTGGAATAGATTGGTTATCTACATATGATGCATATGTAAAATGTAAGAAAGAAAGGTCGATACTTTAGGGACCCAATGGTTCTGAAGTAATCTTTGTTTTAGAGTCAGTAATTTATGCAACGACAGCTCAAAGGCTGTTATGTAATGGATGTGATGCATGTTTGGTTTATGTGGTGGATACTCAAAAGTCTCCTAAGAAGATTGAAGACATCCCAACTGTAAAGGAATTTCATGATGTATTTTCGGATGAGTTACTAGGGTTGCCTCCGAATAGGGAAATATAGTTTGGGATCGATATTTATCCTGGAACCGAGCAGGTATCAATGGCACCATTTAGGATGTCACCAAATGAGTTAAGGGAACTAAAGGCCCAATTACAAGAATTGCTAGACCAGGGTTACATTTGACCGAGTGTATCACCATGGGGTGCTCCAGTGTTATTTTTAAAGAAGAAAGATGGTTCCCTACGATTATGTATAGATTACCGGCAGTTGAATAAAGTAACCATTAAGAATAAGTATCCCCTACCAAGGATTGAAGATCTATTTGATCAGCTCAAAGGTGCAGTGGTGTTCTCAAAGATAGATCTTCGATCAGGGTATTATCAACTCAAATTTAAAGAAGAAGATGTACCAAAGACAACATTCAGAACTCGTTATAGACACTACGGGTTTCTAGTTATGTTGTTTGGACTTACAAATGCCCCTTGCTGCATTCATAGACCTGATGAATAGGGTATTCCAACACTATTTGGATTAGTTTGTTGTGGTCTTCATAGATGATATTTTGGTTTATTCAAAGACCGAAATTGAGCATGATCATCACCTTCGAGTGGTATTACAAACTTTAAGAGATAAGCAACTTTATGTCAAGTTTTTAAAATATGAGTTCTATTTGTCAAAGATAACCTTTCTTGGGCATATAGTGTCATCAGAAGGAATAAGAGTTTATCCCAAGAAAATACAAGCTATTCTTGAATGGGAAGCGCCGAAAAATGTCTCTGAAGTTTGGAGTTTCTTGGGATTAGCTGGATATAACAGGCGTTTTGTGCAGAATTTTTCCATCATTGCTATTCCTCTTACCCAACTGCTATGAAAGGGTAATCCATTTGTATGGACAAAGAGGTGCCAGGAAAGTTTTGAAAGATTAAAGAAAGTTCTGATTGAAACACCAGTTCTAATCCAGCGAAACCGGGAAAAATAATATACTTTGTATGCGATGATGCATCTCATTGTGGTTTGGGTTGCGTCTTGATGCAAGAAGGTTTTTGGCAACTTGATTTGAAAAGAACTATCCAACGCATGATTTGGAAATGGCAGCTGTGATTTTTGCTTTGAAAATCTGGCAACATTATTTGTATGGTAAAAAGTGTCACATTTACACGGATCATAAGAGTTTAAAGTATCTGATGACACAAAAGAATCTAAATCTACGACAAAGAAGATGGGTCGAGTTTTTGAAGGATTATGATGTGGTCATTGATTATCACCATGGGAAAGCTAATGTAGTCGAAAATGCTCTTAGTCGAAAGACATTTTCTACTCTGCGCAAGATGAATGCACAGTTATCAGTGGGACAAGATGGTTTCATTAACCGTAGAATTTTAATTAAAGCCAACTTTATTGGATCAAATCAAAGATTTGCAGTCTTCAGATGAAGAATGTCTTGAAAAGAGAAGACAAGTTGAAACTAAAGGAAAGCCACTTGGGAAACCAAAAAGAGAATGAAAGAGCAGTATCCAAAATTGTTTAAAACAAATGTATGTTGAAAAATTTGAGGACGAATTTTCTTAAGGGGGAAGAATTGTAATATCCCAATTTTTTGTTTAGTGACTAAAATGTAATTTTTGAAAGTTTAGAGGTTAAAGTGTGAACTTTGGAAAAGTTTAGGGATCAAAGTGTAATTTTTAAAAATTGTGTAAGTTAACCCCGTAAATGAATAGTTCACCCATGAGAGTAGCATTTCCGTGTTACTCGGATTTTTCATACGAGGCTTATACTATTAGAATGTTTGGATCAAATGAAAATTGTTAAGTGTGCTCAAACCATAGCAGTACAAGGATGGGTGACCTAATGGGAAGGTCCCATATTCAATATTTTGACTGATAAAAAATATACATTTTAAGTCAATAATATTCGAAATGGATTGTGGAGATAAGATTTCTAAGAGGAAATGTATCCGATAAAATTTCCCAATAATTATCAGTATATCAAATCAAACTTAAATTTAAAAGACAGTTCCAAGAAATTATGGAAAATTCATAAAATATTATTTTATGAATATTTTATTACTTTTGGTTGGATTCTAACTAGATTTAGTTAGATTTTAAAGGAATGACAATTTTCAAGCCTTTTTAGTAAATAAAGTCTAGTTAGAGGGCAAATTGGACATTTGCCATGGATTGAATTTTTGAAATATTTTAAAACTTTGAAGGCAATTTAGGAAGAATATTTAAACATAGATTAAATCATGGCCATTGATTTTAATGAGATTGAATCATGTCCATTAGATTAAAAGGGCAAGATGGTAATTACACTAATTAAATGAATTTTAAATTCATTTAATATTACACTTGGATTAAATAGATTAAAAATGATAAAAAATCATCTTAATTTCCTAAGGGGTTGTTTGAAACTCAGCAACAAAAAGGAGAAAGAAGTTTCAAACTTTCAAGCCAATTTTGAAGAAATCAAGACAAGTTTTCAAGCAAAATTTATTTAGTTTCTAAAGAAAATGAATGAGACCCAAGTGACAAAAAAAGGATAATAATCGTGAGTAAAACTTAGTGAGGATGTACTGCACTAAAATAGGTGAGTGCATTTACATGTTTAATTTATAAATAGGAAGACTAGTGAATAGTCAACCTTAACTATAAATAGTGTTACATGATATGTATGTATGTTTATCTATGTTGCCAATGAGTATATATATGATGAAGCATGTGATATGAATGATTATTTATATGATTGATCATGATGATGGATTGATGATAAAAGGAATGCCCAAGTATTATGTATGAGAGTCCATGGTATAGTTGGCATGCCATAGAGTCCCTAGCAACTACATTATTCATGTTATGTTATAAATTCATGTTTTATGACAAAATGAATGTGTCACATGCACCCTGGGGATCCACGCCCATTGTGCCCGAGTGCACTATCGAGGTGTTTCATGTTTATGGGGAGCAAAGAGCGTCCCCGAGTACGTACTCATCTTCACATCATGTTTGATAATACGATGTCATTTAAAGATGACTCGCGTACCTCAGTTTCATATAGTGTACTTTGGGCAATGATAAATGAATCATGTCACGGATATGAAATATATTATGGGATTAAATCATGCCATGTATACGAATGATATCACGTATATGAATCATGCCACGTATGAAATTCAAGTCATGTAAATGAAATATGCAATGTATGAGAATCATGTTATAAAATGGATCATGCCATGAATATGAAGCATGTTACATATATGAACAATGTCATGAATGTGAATCATGTTATGTAAGTGAATTATGTTATGTATACGAAAAATATTATATATGTGATCTATGTTATGCATATAATTTACTTGATGATGATAGAGTATTGGAATCTTGATTAAGTTAGAAATTTTGTGACATGCACATTAATATCTAGTGACTATGGAAACCTTGATAGTGTTGTCCTATCTTAAGTAGAGAACTTGATATGATATCATGTGATAAGTATTATTTTACTTAATGTTTGTTAAATGAAATTATGCCTCACTAAGTTCGTCCTTAGCGTGTGTTTATTTCACATGTAGGTTCTCCGAAGTAAAGTAGCGAGAAGGAGCAGTATTTTGTTAAATCAAGTTATAATCGTAGTTCACAGTATGTACATTTTAAGTTATAATTTTGATGTCTAGAGGGCATGTACTCGTATGTATGTAAGTTTAAAGTATAATTGTTTTGTAAACTTAAGTTTATAATGTGTTTACGTGCTATTACGAACGTAGGGACTTAGAATATGGTTTACTACAGATGATTATGATTTATGACATTGCTAAATATTGTTTAACCCTAATCGCGCAATAATTTTTAAATCAAGAAAGGGTCTAGGTAGGATGCCTAGTTTTCACCCTAAATAATATTTTATAAAATAATTCAGGGTCGAAACTAGCTGCTATAGACTGGTGTAGTCTTCAATTTAAACTAAGAAAGGGTTAAACAACAAGATAAAAGCATGGTAAAAAAGATTCATGTCAAGTTTTCTTAATAATTCAGTAAAATCTTTAGTGTATATTCGTTATACGAGTATACGTTAAGGGTGTTACAATCTTTAATGAGCTATTTTACCAAGTTTTTTTTCTGATGATTTCTCCAATAATTAAAGATATTTTAACATGTGTTTTAAAGTTTATTAAAAGGGGTTTTAGTTAAAAAGTTTGTTAAGCTTTTTAAAGAAAATTTAAGTAAGTTTTCTCTCAACTTTTCTCTTCATTCTCTCCTAAGCCAAACACTCAAGTTTTCATCAAAATCCAGAGGTGAGAAGTCTTTTAACTTGTATTTGTGATTTGTAATTGATTAATTAACATTGTTTTTACAAAATCTCATTTAAATCTTGTGTTTTCTTAGCTTTTATCAAACCAATTGAGGGAGAAATCTCACAATAGGGGTAAGGTCTATGATCTTCTCTATTATATGGTTCTTTACTAAAATTCCCAAGTGTTTGATCCATGATTTATGAATTTTAAACTGATTTGAATGATTTATTAATGTTTGATTGAGTAAATTAGGTAAAATTGATGTAACAAGGTAATATTTGAAGTGGATCTGATTTACAATGTTTAAGATTGATTTAATACATATTTTGGATGTATTATGATGTTGATAAGTTTTTTTTATCAATATAATCCCAAAACTCTTGGATGTCTAATTGTTTAGGTTGTTAGATTTGAGTTTTTGTGATAATATTTGAGTTTAATCTTTGCTGGAAGTAAAAGGATGTTTGGAAAGGGTTTTTGGATGTTAATTGATGAATTTTAATGGTTTGAATCATTATATTATGGCTGGGTTTAATTTTGGAAGTGTTTAGGGATGATTTCGATTTGTTTTGAATGGTTTCTAAGTGGGCAACTTGAGAATTGCGGAGTTTTGCTTTGAGGCAGTGGTTTGAATGCATAATGATGCATTTATCCTCTGGTTTTATGTGTTTAAAATAGGGAATAATCAAGGCGACAAAGTTTGACATGGATTGTTGCTTGTCGGAGCTTGTATCGTGTTGGCAAGAAAGGCAAAGCGTATCGGTGAGTGGAAACTGGTTTTAAATGCTTTACAAAGGTTTGTAAAGGTTGTTGGGAGTTTAGGGTAAGCTTGAAACACTTACCTAAGCTCGGAAGTAAGTTTCCCTTATTTTGCTCTTGAATATCGGCTTGGATATAAGCATGTTTTTTGCATGTTTTGGTGATAAACATGGTATGATTTACTTACTGGAAATGCATGATTTTGAGCACATATGCAGGGGTTTAAAAGTATACTAAATGCTTATGAGCATTGGTTTTCATTCCGGTTGGGAATGGTATTATTGCATTGGCAAAGAGATTTGCATATATGATGTTTATATATTGCATTGTAAAGCAGTAAGTAAATGGTATATTGGCTATGTGACATGGTGAGAAAACAATCGGATATAGATGGCATGCCATAGGATTAGAAGTGCAATATAAAATAAGAACAAAATCGACCATGGCCATGGGTCCTTGAGGTATGGTGGCTTAACAAGGCCACTTGGACTGTTGGGAACCTCTTTTGGGGTATGCAGTTTAACTAGGCAACCCAAATTAAAGGTAATCTTGTGGATTTACTAGGCAAGGTCGGTACACTTGCGGTTTAACTAGGCAAGGTGAAATCTAGCAGTTTAACTAGGCGAGGGGGACAAATCTTATGGTTTAACAAGGCAAGGTTTGGGATATCATGTTGATTAACTAGGCATGGTATAAGAGATTTGTGTATCGGATATGTATAGGATAGAGCTAGTCTATCCGGTCACTATAAATGCCAATATATGAGAAAGTTCATGTGTTGAACCTATTTTTAATACTTTGGGATTTAAGCATGTTTTATGATATAATGTCTTGGGATTTTGGGATGGAAAATGGATATGTTGTTGCATATGGTCTGTTATGCATTGATTCGGTTGGAATCATAGAAAATGCTTTGGTTGTAAGCATGTTTTTGGAAAACAAACATATGTTTTTCAAATGGTTTTAATGCATCATTGTTGTATAAGCATCCTCACTAAGTAAGTGTGCTTACGCTCTCTTTTTCCTAATGATGCATAACACTAAGGTTTGGGGCAGCAAGAGGCAAGGCTAAGAGATCCAAGGACATTTACAAGTTTGAGTATGAACTCGGTTTATCTTTCGATTAATAAGGCAATGTGTTCACCATGGTTTTTGGGAGTTGTAATTATGTTTCCTTATGGATTTTGAGTATGTTTCTATGCTGGATTTTGAGAATGTTTGATGTTGCTATGTTTGATGTTAACCCTTTCTTATAGTTGTGGATGATAGATTGCCTAGGTATGCATCTAGAGCTTCCTTGTTGATTGCCATGTTGTGATGGTTTGAGCAAGTTTATTATGTTGTGTTGGTTGTGTTGACATGTTTCTTATGCTGAGAATGGTCTATTGGTGCATTTTGGTATGTTTGGAAAAGTGGTTTAGGAAGCATGCCTCTAGAGTGATCTTTTGGAAACATGAGTTTGTTTTAGGATGTTTAATCTTAGTATAAATGCGAGTTTATATAATTATGGTTGTTGTATTCATGTATGTTGATTGCTATGAAGAGAGCATGTGTTTAGGCGACTAGTGCTAGCACCACATGTTTATTTATCTCTCTTTATTTGTCATACTAGCTTGCATGTTTATTTTATGATCAACATGAAGTATAATAGAGTAGATGTGTACCATTGAGCTTTGTAAACTCAACTCTCGGAATCGTTGTTTCCGTGCATAAGTTGATTGTTGGATCGTGAGATCGATGAGTATTATCAATACGAGATTCTATCATGTCATGGTCTCTAGAGTATGGTACTTGTGTTTAGTGGTTTTTAGAGTATCAGTACGGGATTCCAACATGTTTTAATCATTTATATATATATATTCAATTGTTGTCTTAAATGTTTTTGAAAAGTATTTTATTTAGGCTAAACCAAGTTGAGGAATTTTATGGTAACAAGTTTGACTTAAGGACCAAATGTAACATCTGTTTTGAGGGTGTTGCATTTTGAAGATAGACTTGGAAATCTCGATTAATCGGAGAGAAGAGTTAGCTTCAAGGGTTGGGCCCTGTAGACTATAACCAACGTACTATCAATGAGGGAAAATTTATTTCGATGATCGATCGAGATTGAGGCTAGCAAAATCTAAAACTAAACCATCACAATTGAATCATTTCTTTATAATTTACTGCTTTTATTCATATTTTATTTTTACTTAATTATCTTAAACCTCAATTTTATTTCGCAGTATATATTAAATTATATTATTTTAATAAAAATTGAAAACTAACAGGTCACATAATCATTTTTAATGGAAGATAATGGGAGGGACTATAACACCCCCAACTCATATGTCATAATTGGGCCTCAAGCCCAAACAAAACCATTAAAATTTCTCAAACTGGGTTTAGCCCAATAAGATATTTCTCGAAAACATTTAAAGCCAACAGATAAAAATATAGATAAATAATTAAAATGGTACAAATTAGCTCTAATTTAGATTTAAAACATTTGAACATTCGATTTGATTAATACAATTCAAAATAATAAGAGTTACAACTCCACCACATAAGGTCCTATGAATACATAGTCCACTAAACACGAGTACCGTACTCTAGAGACCACCACATGCAGGAATTTCGCATTGATAGTGCTCATCAATCCCATGATCTGACTATCAACCTATGCACAGAAACAACGATTTCGAGCGTTGAGCTTACAAAGCTCAGTGGTACACATCTAATCTACTATACTTCATGTTAATCATAAAAATAAGCATGCAAGCTAGTACAAGCAACAATGAGAGATAAATAAACACTTAGCGATACCACTAGTCACCTAAACACATGCTCTCATCATAGCAAAACATCATACATGACCAAAAAGGCCCAACCATACTCAGGATCTCACCAGATCATCCGAGCTAAAACACACAAGCCATAACTACAAACCTGGAGTGAGACACGGTGCCATACAGCTTCGGGAACATACTGTAATCACTCATTTTTATCTGGTTTGTAAATATTGTTAATATATTAGCATAATAATTAACAAGGTATTATTATTGCATGTATACATGTTATATTATATGTTTACTATATATGTGATTAATGTGTATAAAATATGTGTGTAATATGTGTAAGCTCATGCATATTATACATACTATGTACGGTGTATGTGTGTCACATGTCACGTACGTTTTAATAGTTTATATATGTACTAGGGTGTATTTGGTTATACTTATTTTGTGTGTATAAGATGCATGTATGTGTGTGCTTGGGTGTATGTGATATATATGTGGTTTGCATGTACATGTACTATGTATGTTTGTAGTATGTATAATGTTTGTATACTTATATTAATTAGGTGTGTGAGCAAATATATGTATATGTGTGTTTGAATGTTATATGGTATATGTTAATTTTCATGTATGGTTATATGTACATAAATTATATATGTGTATATGTTATTATTATAGTATTATTATTATTATTATTGGGTTCAAAAATATATAACAGATCTAAAATATAAAACCCATTTATAATAACAATCCAAGTCCACATAATATTACAAAAAACCCAAAAAAATAATATAATTTACAGGGCCCATTTTGGCCTGAACCAATATTGAAAAAACCCTAAAACCCTATCTAATATCCTATCTCTTTCTAGCAGCCGTCACCCTCCCAGTCGTTGGATCAAGACTTGATCCATCGGTCCGCATCATAAGATGATCCAAAAATGCCGTGTAATTCACTCTGGGATCGTCTCCCACTGCGTGTGTGCAACGACGCTCACGAGACCGCTTCATTCCCCTCTACCACGCGCGTCAGAACACATCTAGGCCGTCATTCCCCATGTAATCACAGATCTGATCCAACGGCCGTGAGTGGATATGGCGAGAGGACACCACCACCACTCTCTCTCCATGCCGACACCACTCGCCGTACCACCAACTCAACCACACCGCGCTCAAAAAACGTGCAAAACACCAAAACAATGGATTATCGATCCAAAACCGGATAAGACGTATTTAATGTATGGTTTTCTACCAAAAAAGGGAGGAGAGCAATATATGTAAACAAACCAAAAGTGTATTATCATCGCCAAAATACAAAAAAACACAAGTCCAAATGGTATTTTCTTTCTTCTTTCTTCTTTTATGCATATATCTTTCAAAGGTATCAACAATATCAAAAAAAAGGGTTAAAGAGGTTAGTTCTTACCCTCGCCTTTCCCTTGAATAAGTTGTAAGGCTCTTAAGCCAAACACGGTGAACCGGTAAAGGAGAGGGGTTGTTTGGTCTTAGTTTACAAAACTAAAAAAGAGAGGAGAAAGGGTTTCGATTTTGTTTTTTAGATCTAGGAAAATAGGTCACTTTCTTCTAAAATCTAAAAAGGCAAGTGTGAGAAGGGGAGTGTTTTAGGTCGTGGATTGAGGGGAGAGGATTTTGTTTTATAAAACAAAATTTTAGAGAGGGGAGAGGATTTTGTTTTATAAAACAAAATTTTGAATGGCAAAAATCTGAAATCAGACCTGATAAGGTCTATTTATAGACTTTTATTTTTCAAAAATGGGGAAATTACTTCTTAAGGACCACCGTCATTTTCCATTTTTCAGAACAACACCCCTTGGTCCATTACAATCCCAATCCCCATTTTTAATGAAACTCCCAATTTAGTCACTCAATTAAACCGATTCAGTTTTAAAATGGTAAAATTACCTCCTTAACCATCCCGCGTTTTTGGATTTTTCACTCCGAGCTTCCCCCTTGGTTTAATCACATTTCCAGTCCTTGCAAGTTCTTCCCGAGTTATAATTCGGTCTTTAATGTTTGTTTTTTGTTTGTTTATTTAAGTATTCTGTTTTTAGTTTATTTCATTTCAGTCCATCTGTCCTTTTATTGTTATGCTTGTGTTTTTGGTATAATTACATTTCCATTTTATGTCTCAAGCTCCTTGGTGTTCTTGCATTACATGCCTTTATGTTTTTATCATGTGTTTTTAGTTGTCATATTATGTTTTTTTTTTGTGTTTTAGTTTATTTTGTCTGTGTTATATATGTCTATTTTGTACGCTAAGTTTTAATCTCGTTTGTACATCATGTTTATGTGATTCTTCATGTTTTTATTTATTTAGGTTGATGTATGATGTGCATTCATTCATATTTTTATAATATGCATTTTATCGTGCTAATGTATCATGTGGTTCATTTGTGCATGTTACAAACTTGTGTTTTGATTAAGTGATCATGTTTAATTTAGTTGTTTATCTCGAATATACGTATGATAGTATGTTTTGTTTTGTCTTGTATTTTAGGTTACATATTAAAAATGAGTGATTTTTGTTACATATAAATATCGTGACGTGTTTTGGCATATGTATATAATTTGTGTCACGTGATAAGGTTTTATTGTAACGTGGTGATAATATGGTTTTGTCATTTTAGTATCATGTCCTATATCATGCCATGCATATTGCATATGTGTTTTTAGGTACTTAAGGATATTATATTTACTTAGTTTAACCTTGAAGCATATCTTTTACCATGTTTGTGTGTATGTTTTATTTATGTTTAGTCTAGATCCTTGAATATGTCATTTATATCTATGTTCATGTATTTTGTTACTTTTTGTTTAATATTATGAATTTTTTGTTTTTTATCTTTTTAGTATCACATCAATGTAAATTGTATGCTTTATTTTTGTTTTTAAGTTGCATTTCGGATATATTATTGTCAAGGCGGTGCCCTTTTATCCGAGCGTAAACGGGGCCAATATCAGGCGTAGTGATAGTGGTTGGGCGTTTACTCTCGGATAACGGGGCCTTTAAAATTTATTCGCAATTATAACCGAATTTTAAACTAATCGTCACTTTAACCCGGAAAATCCAATATTAATAAAGAGGTAACTATTAAAGTACCAATTTTGGGTGGTGTGGGGGTGCTAATCCTTCCCCATCCGTAACCGACTCCCGAACCCAACAGTTTTCGAATCTCTGGTTTTATGGTGTTCGGCCTACCTAAGTGGCCGGTGGCGACTCCTCCTTTTAAATAAAATACGATATTTTTAAAACCCCATGGATAAATATTTTTATATCCGAAAAATCACCAACACTTCGAAAACTCGGTATTTTTTAACGAATCGGACATCGCTACACATACACTTTAAGTGAGGCCCTATGCCACATAGCTTCAGGAACGTACACTCTTTGGGTTAGACTCAGTGCCACACAGCTTTGGTAACATACACCCATGCTCAGAATCTCTCGTTGAGCATCTTTGAATGAGACCTGGTGCCACACAACTTCAAGAACGTACATTCGGTATCTCTAACCATAGTGTTGCAACACACTCATACTCTTATTGGTTATATGGATCCCATCAATCAAAGGTAACTCAACCAATCAAGCGTCCAAACAGCACCTGGCATGGACACGATGACCACACAGAACACAACACTACATGATTACCAAACGCTACGGTTTATATCAATGATCAAGCCATCATTTAAGTTTACCAACTTGCTAATACTTTATGAAAGTGTACATTAATCATTAATATTAATTATCTTATTAATCTGTATTAGCTCATTAACATCCTATGTCAATTTCCATCTTTTAATAGCATTATAGATTATTCCTTTCAGTGGGTATCGGTACTCGAACACAAGTATCGATACGGTACCCCTAGGTACTGGTACTTAGGCGTATACCGATACTAATATACCTTACCAGAAATCCTTACTTCCATAAATACCAGTACGGTCGACCTGTGCTGATATAGTCCCCAAATCACGTATCGATACGGCTAAAGCTCGTACCGATACCCTATTCACGGGTTTGCACAATTCCCTCGAAGTACAATATTACCCTGCTCTATCTGATCCCTAAAGCTTATAAAAATCATTAGGGTTTGTTTATTAAGTATTTAATCAATTAATATTAATTATTGACTTTATGATTATTTATTCGAATATTACCGATTATCAATCCGTTTAGTATAATTTCCATCGAACATGCCAATTCACATTTCAAGTACTCAAGCAACACAACATGTAAATCAACGAATCAAATAATTATAAGAACATTCAAGCGACCCTACATGGTCTCTAAAGCTCATAATAATCTCGAATATTCTCAAGCTCATCAGGCATCTCAATATTTACCAAGTCTCGTAATATCGATCTCAATACTAGCTTATTCATCTTCTACTAATTTTTCAGATACTAACACGCAAGGCAATCACATTTATGATGCTCATGAAGCAATAGGAGTTCGAGGTATACTGATAGCGGTTAACGGTTGTTGAAGCCATCAAAAACAAAACCTCCTTAAAGTAACTTGTAGAAGCGGTAAGCAAGGTCGAATCACAGGGAATGGCAATTGGGGAGTTTGAATTTGAGTAGATTTGAAAAAAATAGTTAAAAGTAAATGAGAATTCTATATTGATAGGAATTCTAGTTAAGGTAGATCTTGGTGTATTAATCCAAATTTTAGATCATCGAACTTCACAAAAGATAAACCTGAATCAATCTCAAATAGCTTGGTTATAGGTTAATTGATAATCCACAATTAAACCCAATATCTCTTACTTAATAGATAAACACTTAATAATCCATAAATGACTAACTCTTATTATCAAGATTAAAATCTTTAGATAATCCACTTAGAATTAAAACCTATCAAATAGCTTTACCGAATTAAGAGACCCAATTCATATAAACTATCAAAGCACTAATTTGTTTACTTATCAAGAATATGAATTCATTCCTTCTAACTCGTTGCTTGGTTACTTACCACTTGTGTCAAGGATGCCTCGATTGGTTGTTATATATGTAATCCAATATATACGTGTTGAATAAGCCCAAAAGATATAAAAATACTTGAAATAGATGAAGAAGATGAAAAACAAGAAATCTCACTAAAACTTTTATTAATAACCTCGAATCTAAACCTTATCTAGAAAAAGAGTTTAACAACTCATGGAGAAGGGAAATCAACAAAGAAGAGAAGAATGAGAATTATGGGATGAATGATTTCTCTTCTCCTCGTGACCCTATTTATAATATAGGTCATTTACATCAACTAGGAGAAGGAATTACAATAAGATTTAATTTAAAACTCTATCCTACTCCAAATATAATATAAAAGTGAAACCTCAACTTGAAGTAGAATTCCTCTTATTGTGTTAAATGCTCCTTAAAATCCAAATCCAACTAAAACTTCTATGTTCTCTTTTGATATTTTAGTATTCTTTGAATAGGTGTTTGCAAGTGTTCGTTAAACTTGTCTAGAAGCCATCTTCAACGTCTAGAAGCCATCTTCAACTTGATTTGTGATTCCACATCCACGATTAGCTCTGATACCATTTGATGATACATGCATGGGAGGGCTGGAAAGATGCATTGAAGAAAAGAAGTTGAAACTATAATCTAAGTTTGGAAAATCAATTGACTTGAGGTGACTTTTTAAATGGGATTCGGGTATTTCTGGATCGAGTTGTCTTTTGAAGAATTGACCGTCATTCAGTTACCTTTCCAATGCATCTTGAAACGCATCATTATGATGTCGGGAACTCAAGATACGTCCATTTTATTGAAGACTGTGCATGCAGAAAACTGGATACAGGATTATTACGGAATTTTGTAAAATTTAGTCCAAAAGCTAACATATAAGGTTTTGGAATAATTAAACATAACCCAATGTGTTTGTTATCATTTAAATTGATGTTTTAGGGTTTTGTATACTTTAGGAACCGGCCACCCTTCTCCAAGCCGTTAGATCAAGTCCAATTTAATGGACCATATTTCTTTGTTTATTTTATTCATTCTTAGCTTTAGGTTAAAGCCATCCTTCATCTATAAAAGGATGATGCTTTCTTCTTTGTTTTCGGATTTTCATTGATTAATAAGTTCTCTTTTGAGATTTTAGTATTCTTTGAATAAGTGTTTGCAAGTGTTCAGTAAACTTGTCTAAAAGTCATCTTCAACGTTTCAACCGGGTTGATTGTTGATTGTTGATTAATGAGAAGTTCTCTTTTGAGATTTTAGAATTCTTTGAATACGTGCTTGCAAGTGTTCGGTAAACTTATCTAGAAGCCATCTTCAATGTCTAGAAGCCATCTTCAACTTGATTCATGATTCCACATCCACGACTAGCTCTAATACCATTTGATAATACATGCATGGAAGCACTGGAAAGATGCATTGAAGACAAGAATTTGAAACTGTTTTCTAATTTTGGAAAATCAGTTGACTTAAGGTGACTTTTTGAATGGGATCCTAACATTTTTGGGTCAAGTTGTCTTCTAAAGAATTCTTTATTATTTTTATTTATTATGAGAATTTGTGTTTTTTAGGAATACTTTATTTGTAAGACATCCTTCTCCTATAAAAGGATAAGCACACATTTATTATTTTATACACAGAATATATAATGAAGATTTGAGTTTTCTTAAAGGGGTATTCTTTTGAGTACAAGTTTACAAGTGTCGAGAAACTTGTATTGAAGCTTTCTGCAATGTGTTCGACCGGGTTGAGCGAGGGAGAATCTTCACACTCTGAGTTGCCTATCTAATCGTGGGGGGAAGGGTCAATTTTATTCTGTATCACGGAGGTTGCCTATTAATCGCGACTAGGAGGATTTCGGTGGCATATCCTCTATTCCATAATCCACCATCATCTTCTTCAACTCAACTTCACTGTGGCCATCACCATCATTGAAATCTGGAAATTTAAGATTTTTTCTATCCTCTAAATTTATCTTTGTCGATCTTTTTAGTTTCATTCTTATTATTCATCATCTAACTCTTCTTCTAGACTTTGTTTCTTTAATTTTCCAGCCTTAATTCTGAAAATTTCAAGAAACACCCAACAAGTTTCTCCTGATATTTCAGATTGGCGCCAAACTTTCTTGATTGAGTCTAAAGCCCTAGGTTTGCTTCCAAGCCATCAAATTGAAGGTTCCCATGTCCCTCGAAAATCTCTTACCATTTGGTATCAGATTGGGCTGATTCTTTGGCAAATTTTTTATTTTTTGGGTGAAAAATTCAAAAAAAAAAAGAGAAAATCCGCAAAAACAAAACGAACGATTTTTGAGCTAAAAATTTCCAGATCATATCTACACCATTTTAGGAGTCACCACACAAAATTTCAGAATTTTTTGACATCAAATTTCAGTGTTTTTTGGGTTTTCTGATTTTCTTTCATTCTTTACTATTAGTTTTCCTTTGTTTTAGTTTTTTTATTCTTGTACAACTTCTAACACCTTCTTGTTTCTTTTGTTAGTAGAAATTTAAAATTTGAATAAATTCCTTCTTCCTTGCAACTTAATTCAATTGGTGCCATACCGTTCCTTAGACTCCTAGAGCCTTTGTTTGGAGTGAATAATGGTGAGGATTTGGTTCGTTCCTATTTCTTTTGTGAAATTTTAGGCTGTGTTACACTTGTCGCACTAAACCTTCTTTGGCTATACTAACGCACAACATTCCTCCATTCGAAGGAACATCCGACCCAGATGCTTATTATGAATGGGAGTATAAGATTGATGATATGTTTTATAAGCATTATGATACAGTAACCTATTTGTTAGCTATTAGAGGATTCACTAACATGCTACTAGTTGGTGTCCTCGTGGATTGTAAGTGTACCCAGTTGTAATGTACCACGATTGTGATTGTATCGCTACTCTGGTTGAGATGGCTTGAAGTGTTGTGAGGACACTTCTTGAATCCATGTATCCGATGACTTGTAAGCCAATATAATTGTGGATGTGTCATGTAATGGTTTATGTTGTATAATGTCATTTATACATGTTTACTCTTTAAGCTTTGCATATGGTTTGTTATGCATGGGAAGGCTTAAATTGAGGTTTAGCAATGGGATTTGTTGATGGTTAATAACACATGTTGCATATGCTAGTTTTTGAAAGTGTCAAGTGCATGGTTTTCAAGCCATGATGTTCAAATGATGATTTAAGTGATGTCTAAAAGATTATTGAAATGAGATTTCAATTTGTTGATGTGAAATGGTTTTAAATGCATTGATGGTGTGTTGTTTTGAACACTCCTCACTAAGCCTAGTGTGCTTACACTCTCTTTGTCCATCAATGCAGAGAAATAAAGATTTGGAGGTAGCGAGGAAGCAAGGGATTGCCAAAGACTTGATACTAAATGTATGTTTTGAATTAGACTATAAGTAATAAGGGCAATGGGGTTTCCGTTGTTGTTTTCGGAGATGGTTTGTTAAACTCCCTATTTGAGCAAAGTTGTTTGCTGCTCTTGGTTTGAAAATGGCGATTTTGGACTGTTGGTTGCTTTGGTTTTGAGTTTTGTGTTTGCTTGGCTTGGATTCTAGGAAGCATGCCTCTAGTTTTATATTCAATGCAAAATGCCATGAATTGTTGATGAATCTGTGACGTTTTACTGTGGTTTGACTCTTGAATGTGTTGGATTCATGTTAGAAGCATGTTAGGGTGTTATGGTATGTTTGAAAGCATGATAAACCAGAAAATCAAGATATTTCAGGTCCAGGCGTATCGGTACGCGCGTCCCTATTTCAGTACAGGCAAGCCATTCTAGGCTTAGCGTATTGTAACGCGGGCAAGTGTTTCGGTACGAGCTTAGGCCAAAAGTGGTCGATGTTTCAGTACATAGGCTGAGCGTATTGGTATGGGTAAGCATGTCTAGGCATAGTGTTTCAGTACACAAAGAACCATTTGTTATGGGGTAAGTGTAATAGGCAGGGCGTATCATACACGAGGACGTTTCAATACGAGTTTTGGTTACTGGAATTTGGGGATTTTGAAATAGCAAACACGTACTGCTACACGTGTAAGTGTACTGATACGGCTAACCATTAATTCAGTTATTTGGATGTTTTAAAGTTCTGTTTTCTTGCATTTTATTCCCTGATTGTTGTGGATGCAATTGAATGAGTATGGATGATCGTTGTGAGTTGAGTTTCGACATGTAAGCATGAAATTAGATTAATTAAAGGTTGGTAACGTAAAAAAGGGTTAAGTCCTAGTAGCTTTCTAGAATTGCAATTTGGCCCTAAATTGTAATTGTATTCAATCAGATGTCAATTTGATGCCAGATTGAGTTGAGTTTTCACATGTGGTTAGCATGAACATATAGGATAATAATATGCATATAGATAGATAAAAAGAAAAAAATGGGCGTGTCTTAAATATCTTCTTCATGGTTTACCTCGGTAAACCTAATGTAGCTCGCTCGAATCAGTCTTGTGACTAGGCCGGGTTGAGAGGGTTACATTTGGTGGTATCAGAGCCAGGTTTGCAATATTTGGGAGTTGGTATAGTTGTTGTAATATTGTTGTGAGTTGTTTTGTTTGTTATGCACGGTGACTGTAATATGCACTTTGATTGCTTTATGCTAAGTTGGGGGGAGTTTGGGAAACCCATTACCCTATTATTATAGTCTGAGATGTTTTGGTTTTGAAATGGAAGTCTTGGATCCTTGCTTAAGCTGGCCTGATTGTTTTGTTTTTGGTAAAATATCATGACTTAGATATAATTTTAGCACGATGGGACTGAGGAGAGAGTTACGATCTAGTATGATTGTTACTGCCATTGGGCAGGGAAATGAGGAGGATGTCGTACCTCTTGAGGGGTTGCCGCTGCCCCCACCTAATCCACCTGTAGAAGTGAAGCAAGCACCACCTGTGCCAGCTGGTCCAGGGATGAGTGACATGGCACTGTTGATTCAGGCCATGACCGGTGCGTTTTAGGCAGTAGTTGCGGGTGTTCATGTGCCGGTACCAGTGGTTGGGTAGACGCGTTTGCCCTTAGAGTGTCTTCGTAGTCTAGGCGGAGTTGAGTTTCGTAGTCTAGCACCAGAGGCTTCTGATGATTGGTTGGATAGTACAGAGAAGATACTAGTCAGATGGGTTGTACGGATGCCCGTAAGTTGGGTTTTGCGGTGTCCCTGTTGCAAGGAGATGCCTATAGCTGGTGGACCACTGTGATAGTTGAGATGGTACAAGAGGATATAACCTAGGAGTTATTTTATAAAGCGTTTCGAAAAAGGTACCTGAAGGTCTGATATCTGGACAAAAGGAAGAGAGATTTATGTCTCTAGTGCAAGGTGGTATGTCTATTTCTGAGTATGAGGTGCAGTTTGTTAGGTTGAGCCGGTATGCACCTAAGTTGATCCCTGACGAGCGACAACAATGTGATCATTTCTGCTATTGGCTGGTGTAGGAGGTTAAGACGTACATGCTTGCTATTGATTATACAGATTTTGACATATTGGTTACGCGAGCCAAGGATATCGAGCAGAATCTTGGTTTGGTTTCTATGTCTCGAGGCTTTAGCTCTGGTAAGAGGGTGGCAAATCCTAGCTTTGGCGGTGGTCAGGCTAAGAGACACTGTGATAGAAGGTATCACCATGATAAGAGACGCGGTGGAGGTGTCGTTGGGCGTGGAGCGTAGGGGCAGGGTACCCAGGTTAGAGCTCCGCATAATACCTATTGGGTCTGCAGATCACGTGATCATCTGAGGCGTGATTGTCCTTTGTTAACTAGAGGTGGGCAGGGTGTTGCACCTGTTGTTGTTCCGCAGAGAGGCCATGGTCACTTTCAGCGCAGAGATGGTAGGCAGAGGATAGTGGCTCATATTGTTGCTACTCAGCCTGAGGGAGGAGGACCAGCTAGAGTGTATGCGCATCGTGAGGGTCGCAAAGACTCTGATGTGATTGCAGGTACATTCACTTTACAATCTTTTCCACTGTATTCATTGGTTGATTTTGGTTCTACCCATTCATATATCCTGAGTAAGCATGCACAATTGCTTGATATACCAATTGAAATTCTTAATGTGGGTGTTAGAGTGACTGATTCTCTTGGGTAGACAGTCGTGGTTAGGAAGTTGTATCGTCAGTATTCGCTGATGGTTCAAGGACATATGTTTGATGTGGATTTGATAGAGTTGCCATTCCACGGTTTTGATGTTATTTTAGGGATGGATTGGTTGACTGAGCATAGGGCTGTGGTAGATTTTGAGACCAAACGGATATCCCTAGGTTTTCAGATGATTTTGGGGTGGTAGTTGTAGGTGAGAATGCAGTGTTCTTGTCTAATGTTGTTTCAGCATTAGAAGCGAGACGAATGATGGATTCTGGATGTTAGGCTTTTTTGGCCTATGTTATGAATCCTAGTTCGAAGGAGTTTAGGGTGTAGGATATCCGTACGGTATGCGAGTTTCTGGGTGTTTTTTTAGAAGAGTTGTCGGGGTTGCCACCGGATCGGGAGGTGGAGTTTGGCATTGAGGTTTATGCGGATACGACACTAGTGTCAATTGCTTTGTATTGCATGGCACCGAAGGAGTTTAAGGAGTTGAAACCGCAATGCAAGAGTTGCTTGATCGAGGGTTTGTTAGACCAAGTATTTCACCGTGGGGTGCACCAGTGTTGTTTGTGAAAAAGAATGATGGTACGTTGTGTTTGTGTATAGATTATCAGCAACTGTACAAGTTAACGATAAAGAATATGTATCCTTTACTGGGGATTGATGATTTGTTTGATCAGTTTATGGGTGCTTCTGTGTTCTCTAAGACAGATTTGAGGTCTGGGTACTATCAGTTGAAGGTGAAAGATGTAGATGTGCCCAAGATAGCTTTTTGTATGAGGTACGGGCATTATGAGTTTCTGGTGATGCCATTTGGTTTGACCAATGCATCGGCTGCTTTTATGGACATGATGAATCGGGTGTTCCATGAGTTTCTAGATCAGTTTGTGGTTGTGTTTATCGATGATATTCTTGTGTACTCTCATACTGAGGAGGATCATGATAAGCATTTGCATATCGTACTTCAGACTTTGTTGGCTAATCAGCTTTATGCCAAGTTAAGCAAGTGTGAGTTCTAGCTTAGGGAGGTTGCTTTCCTCGGGCATGTGGTGTCGGCCGAGGGGATTCGTGTTGATCCACACAAAATTGGGGCTGTGATAAGTTGGAAAACGCCTAAGTCTGTGTCAGAGGTTCAGAGTTTTCTAGGGTTGGCCGGTTATTATCATAGGTTTGTTGATGGGTTATCCAGTATAGCTGCTCCTTTGACCAAGTTGTTACAAAAGAACGTTTGTTTTGAGTGGACGGAGGATAGGCAGCGAGTTTCTGAAAGGTTGAAGGAAGCTTTGGCACTAGCTCCGGTCTTGATTCAGCCAAAATCAGGGAAAAGAGTTTATTGTCTACAATGATGCGTCCTATATTAGGCTCGATTGTGTGTTGATGCCGGAGGGTAAGGTAGTTGCCTATGCATCTAGACAATTGAAGGGGAATGAGCGTAATTACCCTACTCATGATCTTCAACTCGCCACAGTTGTTTTTTCTTTGAAAATCTGGAGGCATTACCTTTATGGAAAGAAATGTGTAGTTTATACAGATCATAAGAGTTTGAAATATCTGATGTCGCAGAAGGAGTTAAATATTAGGCAATGAAGATGGTTGGAGTTGCTTAAAGATTATGATCTGACCATCGAGTATCATCCGGGTAAAGCCAACGTTGTGGCTGAAGCTTTGAGTAGAAAAGTTGTTGTCGAGTTGAGGGCTATGTTTGCTAGGTTGAGCGTGATGTGTGACGGTGGGTTGTTGGCTGATTTGCAAGTAAAATCGTCCTTGTCACAGTTCATTAAAGAGACCTCATGATGAGAGTTTGCTACTGATGATGGGGTGTTGTGTTATAAAGGTCAGATGGTGGTGCCTGATGATGAAGAGTTGAGACGTACCATTTTGACCGAAGCGCATGCTAGTGTTTTTGCTATGCATCCTGGTAGTACTAAGATGTATCAGGGTTTGAAGGAAGAGTACTATTGTGTTGGTTTGAAGAAAGATGTTGCTGATTTTATTGCTCGATGTATGGTATGTCAGTGAGTAAAGGCTGAGCACCGGTTTTCTTCTAGGTTTTTACAACCGTTGAGGATACCATAATAGAAATGAGAAAGAATCACCATGGATTTTGTGTCTGGGTTGCCGTTGACACCGATAAAAAAGGATTGCATTTGGGGGATTGTTGATCGGTTTACGAAGTGTTCGTATTTTGTGCAAGTGCATACGATGTATACCTTGGATAGCTTGGTCGATCTGTGCATCTCTGAGATTGTGCGTTTGCACGGAGTGCCCAAATCTATAGTTTCGGATAGAGATCCGTGCTTTACAGCAAGGTTTTGGGAGTGTTTGCATCATGCTCTAGGAACACGACTGAATTTCAGTACTTCATATCATCCTCAGACAGATGGTCAGTCGGAGTGTGTGATTCAGGTCTTGGAGGATATGTTGAGATGATATCATCGAGTTCCAAGGAACATGGGAAAAGTAGTTGCCTTTGGTGGAGTTTGCTTATAATAACTGTTATCAGGCTAGTATACAAATGGCACCGTACTAGGTTTTGTATGGTAGGAAGTGTCGTACACCATTATGTTGGGCTGAGGTTGGAGAAAAACACATTTTGATGCCTGATGTGTTGAAAGACACCAATGAGAACGTGAAGTTGGTATGTAAGCGCTTGAGAGCGGCTTCGGATCGTCAGAAATCCTACGTAGATTTGAAGCGCATGGATATAGAATATGTTGCTAGTGTTCGAGTGTTTTTGAAGGTGTCACCTTGGAAGAAGGTGATGCATTTTGGGCAGAAATGGAAGCTTAGCCCGAGGTTTATTGGACCATACGAGATTGTTGAGCGTGTGGGTCTAGTTGCTTATCGTTTGAGGTTACCTCCTGTGTTGGAGAGGATTTATGATGTGTTTCATGTGTCGATGTTGCGGAGGTATCGGTTGGATCTGTAACCCCCTTGACCCAGCCTAGACGCCCAACCAAACCAAGAAGGCTACATTAGGTTTGTTGTAGCAAACCGAAGAGATACAACAAAACCCGGTCCATTTTTTCATCTTATCTAGATGCAATTATTAACCCTACATGTTCATGCAGACATCAGGTGTAATCCCAACTCAATCGGGCATCAATTTGACATCCAATTGATCATATTTGCAATTTAGGGACCAAATTACAAATACAGAAAATTTCAGGATTAAATCTCACTTTTAATTAGTCAAGTTCCAAACTTTCATCTCAAATTTCAACTCAATCCGATCATTCTATCACATACAATTGTGTTGACAAGATTTAGGGACTAAATTGTGAAGATGACTAAACTGCCCCAAAGTGACATTAACAGATTTAACGGTCATCTATACCGATACAGGTAAACCCGTACCGATACAAATTGAAACACCCCGTTTCAGTACACCTCCATGTCGTATCGATACGCCTAACTAAAATACTGAACTTTTGAAAACCTTGATGATCGTACCAATATAGCTCTCCAGGCGTTTCGGTAAACGAGACTGGGACAAAAAAGTTGATTTCCAATAGCTAAGACTCGTACCGAAACACCCCTTACTATACCGGTACGCTAAGACCAAAACGGCCTAGGCGTATCAAAACACCAACACTCGTACCGATCCCCCAAGCCTAAAAATGCCTAGTCGTACCAATACGGTCCCCCGCGTATCGGTACGCCTGGACCTAAAATGTCACATTTTGTTGGTTTTTCATTTCACAAGCGTACTCTAACCATTCCAACATGCTTAAAACACAATACCAACATGCCAAAAATCACAATTCTAACAACACAAGGCTTCATGCATCAAAAGGGAATCTATAGGCATGCTTCCTAATTTTGCATCCAAGCACACACCAAAAGACAATCAAACACCAAAACCAAATGTTTAAGTCCATTTACAACTTAAGAGCAACCAATGAAACATGCTCAAACATAGAGTTCCACAAAACATCTCCCAAAACACAACAAGTACCCCATTGCCCTTATTCATTATAGTCTAGTCTCTAACATACTTTGGAAACAAGTCTTGCCAAGATCCCCTTGCTTCTTGCTGCCTTATGGGACTTTAATTCTCTGCATTGATGGACAAAGAGAGCGTAAGCACAGAAGGCTTAGTGAGAAATGCTCAGAACAAAACACCATCAATGCATTTAAAACCATTTACTTAACATCATCCTTTAAAACATCATGCCCTTTTAAAACATGCACTTTACATCATTAAAACCAGCATACTAAACCATATGCTACATGTATAATTAATCAATAGCAAGTCACATTGCTAACCCTCTACTTAAGCCTTCCCATGCATTACTACCAAATGCAAAGCTCAAGGAGAAACATGTATAAATTACATTATACAACATAAAACATTTCAATGATACATTAACAATTATATTGGCTTACAAGTGGTCATTAGACAAGTCCAATAACAAAAGAGTTCATCGGATACACGGATTCAACAAGTGTTAACCCAACACTTCAAGCCATCTCAACCGGAATAGCAATACAATCACAATCGCGGTACATTAACAACCTGGTACACTTTCAACCCACGGGGATACCAACCCCTTTCATCGGTTAGATGCTTAATCCACTAACGGGAGTTTTCGGTACCGTATAACCCCTCAACTGTTAGGGTACTTGGATGGAGTATTTGGTACACCGTATAAACCCCTCAACATCCAAGGTGACTTATTTACATTGCACTCAATCCTATGGTCGGCCAACTATATCCGATAACAATTTTCAAACCACATCACTTGCCAATATAATTAACCAAATAACTTTTACCTCGATATTTTTTTAACAAGCATTAAACCATGCCATTTCCAAACCAACAACCATGCTTTAAAACACAAGTATAAACCATACTTACAAGGATCACTTACCATGTGCATTCTTTAGCAAACCATGCTTAAAACAGTATATCGAATAGTTTAAAACATGCTTAAACACAGTAGGTACATGAACATTAAACCAGGTGC
Organism: Hibiscus mutabilis; assembly: GCA_019671005.1. Lineage (NCBI taxonomy): Eukaryota > Viridiplantae > Streptophyta > Magnoliopsida > Malvales > Malvaceae > Hibiscus > Hibiscus mutabilis. The sequence goes on along the minus strand of CM033733.1, from coordinate 19,631,645 downwards.
ATAAAATCATTCGAACAAGCACGACCGAGAGAGTAAAACCACTTTATACTTGCTTCCGAGTCTAGGTAAGTGTTTCAAGCTCTACCTTAACTCCTATAACTCTGTTCCCAAAACATCAAAACTCTTTAAACCACGTTTTCACTCACTGATACACGAAACCTCGATTCGCCGACGTGAAATCAAGTATTCGAAGCCTCCAACGCTTCTCCAATCACTTCCGGATCAACCTCCCTTGTTTTTACCACAGAACAACAGAGGATTAATGCATCATAATGCATTCTAAACACAGCAACCACAATCCTTCTCGGATTTCCACAAAATATTCACAATTAACCCTCCACAACAATCGAAAACATAACCAAAACAATTTGATACACAACCCAGCCAACATCTATTAATCCAACATCATTTTCAACATTAAAACACATCTAAAAACAACCTACCACCTCCAGCAACCTTACAACCACAGAAACACCACAAAACCTCAAAACTAACAACCTAAACAAATAGAGATTCTTAAGTTTCGGGATTCCATTGATAAAAATCACTTACCATTATTAAACATCCAAAATATAAATCAAAGCATCCTTAATTACTAGAAATCAGATCCAATCCGCGAATCAACTCATTTTCCCCAAATAACTCAATTAAACATTAGAAAAACATCAAAATCAAATTAGAAACACAAAACCTTCAACCTTTCAAAAGCCTGCTGCCTATCCTCCAACAACTCCAAACGAACATTCTTTTGCAACAACTTGGTCAGTGGAGCAACTATACTGGAAAACCCTTCAACAAACCTACGGTAATAACCAACAAACCAAGGAAACTTCAAACTTCTGTCACAGATTTAGGCACCTTCCAACTCATCACAGCCTCAATCTTGTGCGGATCAACATGAATCCCCTCGGCCGATACCACATGCCTAAGGAAAACAACCTCCTTAAGGCAGAACTCACACTTGCTTAACTTGGCATAAAGTTGATTAGCCAACAACGTTTGAAGCACAATCCAAAAATTCTATCATGATCCTCCTTGGTACGAGAGTAAACAAGGATATCATCGATAAACACAACCACAAACTGATCTAAAAACTCATGGAACACCTTATTCATCATGTCCATAAAAGCAGGTGGTGCGTTGGTCAAACCAAATGGCATCACCAAAAAATCGTAATGCCCGTACCTCGTACGAAAAGCTGTCTTGGGCACATCCACATCTTTCACCTTCAACTGATAGTACCTAGACCTCAAATTTATCTTAAAAAACACTGAGGCGCCCCTGAATTGATCAAATAGGTCATCTATCCGCGGTAAAGGATACTTATTCTTTATCGTCAACTTGTTCAGTTACCGATAATCTATACACATCTGCAATGTACCATCCTTGTTCTTCAAAAACAACACCAGTGCACCCCACGGTGAAACACTAGGTCTAATGAAACCTCAATCACGCAACTCTTGCAGTTGCATTTTCAAATCCTTACACTGGTGCCGTATCCACAAAGATCTCAATGCCAAACTCCACCTCATGGTCGGGTGCCAACCCTGGCAACTCTTCTAGAAAAACACCCAGAAACTCACGTATCGTGCGAATATCCTGCACCCTCAACTCATTCGAACCAGGATTCATAACATAGGCCAAGAAAGCCTAACATTCAGAATCCATCATCTGACTCGCTTCAAGAGATGAAATAGCATTAGACAAGAACTTAGCATTCTCGCCTACAACCACCACTTCAAAATTATCAGACAACTTCAAGGTTATCCGTTTGGTCTCAAAATCTACCACAGCCCTATGCTCGGTCAACCAATCCATGCCCAGAATAACGTCAAAGCTATGAATGGCAACTCCATCAGATCCACATCAAACACGTGACACTGAACCATCAGCGGACACTTACAATACAACTTTCTAACCACGACTATCTCTCCAAGATAACTAGTCACTCTAACACGCACATTAAGAATTTCAATAGGTATATCAAGCAACAGTGCATGCTCACTCAAGATGTATGAATGAGTAGAACCATAATCAACCAACGAATACAAAAATAAGGACTATAAAGAGAAAGTACCTACAATCACATCGGTGTCATTGTGACCCTCACCGTGCTCAAACACCCTAGCCGGTCCATCTCCCTCAGGCTGGATAGTAATGGTATGAGCCACTGTCCCCTACCCACCATCTCTGCGCTGAAACGGGCCATGACCACAACCACGGCCTCTCTACAGAGCAACAACAAATGCAGCACCCTACCCACCTCCAACCAACAAAGGACAATTACGTCTCACATGGTCGCTAGATCCACAACTCCAATAAGCATAGGCCACAACAGACGCAGGTGCCTGACCCTCTCTAACCAAACGAGGGTAATCTCGCCTCAAATGATCACGCCAAAACTGGGTACCCTGCCCCTACATTCCATGCTCAACAACACCTTCACCACGCCTCGGCTCAGGGCGATACCTCCTATCACGGTGTCTCTTGGCCTGACCACTGCCAAAACTAGAATCTGCCACTCTCTTACCAGAGCTAAAGCCTCGAAACCCATAAGCCAACCCAAGGTTCTGCTAAATGTCCTTGGCTCACGTGACCAACACATCAAAATCTATATAATGAGTAGCAAGCATGTATGTCTTACCATGCTGAACCAACTCATAGCAAAACCGATCACATCATTGTCGCTCATCAGGAACCAACTCAGATGCGTACTGACTCAACCTCATGAACTATACCTCGTACTCAAAAACAGACATACTGCCCTGCACTAGAGCCATAAACTCTCGCTTCTTTTTATCCTGATACCAGCCTCCCAAATACTTACTTCAAAAAGTGGCACAAAAAGAACTTCTAGGTTACATCCCCATGTACCATCCCAGCTATCGTGGTCGTCCACCAACTATAAGCATCACCTTGTAATAAGGACATGACACAGCCTAGCTTACTGGCATCCGAACAATCCATCTAAGTCAATATCCTCTCAGTACTCGCTAACCAATCCTCGAAAGCCTCAGGTGCCAAACCACGAAACTCAACTCTGCCCAGACTACGAAGACGCTTTAATGGCAAACCATGCCCAGCCACTGGTGTTGGCACATGAACACCCGCAACTGCTGCCTAGAACCACCAATCATGGCCTGAATCAAAGGCGCCATGTCAGCCATCCCTGGCCCAGCTGGCACAGGTGGAACTTGCTCCATATTCGTAGGTGGATTAGGTGGGGGCGGTAGCAACTCCTTAGGAGGTACAATATCTCCCTCGTCTCCCTGCCCAACGGCAGTGGTAATCGTACCAGATCGCAACTCTCTCCTCAGTCCCATTGTGCTAAAATATATCTAAGGCATGATAATCATTTAAAAACAAATAGTTAGCCCAGCTTCAAGAAAGGATCCAAGATTTCCATTTCAAAATCTTAACATTTTAGGCTATAGTAATAAGGCAATGGGTTTCCCAAATTTTCCCCCAACATGGCATAAAGCAATCAGCGTGCATATTATAATCACCATGCATATTAAACAACAGATTACAACTTACAACAACATCACAACAATCATTGCAACTCCCAATTATCGTAAACCTAGCTCTGATACCACCAAATATAACCCCCTCGACCCGGCCTAGTCGCAAGACCGAATCGAGCAAGCTACATTAGGTTTATCAAAGTAAACCATGAAGATGAAACCCAAAACGCATCCATTTTTTTACTAGATGCACAATTATTATCCTACATGTACATACTGATCACAGGTGAAAATCCAACTCAATCGAGCGTCGAGTAGACATCTAATTGAACACAATTGCAATTTAGGGACCATATTGCAATTTTGGAAAAATATAGGGACTTAGCTCATTTTTATCTTACCAACCTTAAATTAGTCAAATTTCATGCATTCATGTCAAAGATCAGCTCAAAACGGTCATCCATACTCATTCAATTGCATCCACAACATTCAGGGACTAAAATGTAAGAAATTAGAACTTCATAATATACCAAATAACTAATTTAACGGCAACCGTATTGGTACGCTCTCACGCGTTTCGATACATCTTTGCTATTTAAAAACCTTAGATTCCAGTAGCCAAAACTCATTCTGATATGCCCCCGCGAATCGATATGCCCTTCATAAAAACATTGTGTCGTATCAAAATGCCTCTCCGAGTACCGAAACACTAGCCAATTTTGCCTTGGCCCGTACCGAAACAATTGCCTGTGTACCAGTATGCTAAGACTAAAATGGCCTACTCATACCGAAATAGAGATACCCGTACCGGTACGCCTAGACCTGTAATGTCCAATTTTGTTGGTTTAACATGCTTTCAAACATACCAAAACACCCTAACATGCTTCTAGCATACATCCAAAGTATTCAGGGGTCAAACCACATCAAAACAACCTAGTTTCAACATCAATTCATTGCAACATACTTCAAATGTAAATCTAGAGGCATGCTTCCTAAAAACTAAAGCAAGTAAAACCTGAAATCTCAAACCATCACTACAACCAATCCAAAATGGCTTTTTACAACCCAAGTGCAGCAAAACAAAGTTGCTCAAACAGGGAGTTTAGCAAAACACCTCCCAAAACAACAACGGAACCCTCATTGCCCTTATTACTTATAGTCTAATCCAAAAACATACTTTGGATACCAAGTTTTTTTGTGATCCTTTGCTTCTCGCTGCCTTCTAAGCCTTTAATTCTCTACATTGATGGACAAAAAGAGCGTAAGCACACTAGGCTTAGTGAGGAATGCTTCAAAACAACACACCATCAATGCAATAAAACCATTTCTCAACAACACATCGAAATCCTATTTCAATCATCTTTTAAACAACATTTAAAACATTATCATGCCTTGAAAACCATGCACTTAACATCTTTAAAACCAATATATTAAACCGTATGCAACATGTATCATTAACCAACAGCAAATCCCATTGCTAAACCTCAATTTAAGCCTTCCCATGCATAACAACCATATGTAAAGATTAAAAAGTAAACATGTATAAATCACATTATACAACATAAACCTTTCAATGATACATTACAATTATATTGGCTTACAAGTGATCATGACCAAGTTCCTTTACCAAAATAATTCATCAGATACACGGATTCAACAAGTGCCCTCATAACACTTCAAGCCATCTCAACTGAAATGCGATACAATCACAATCGCGGTACATTACAACCCACGGGGACACCAACCTCATTCTTCGATTAGATGCTTAATCCACTAATGGGAGTTTACGGTACCATATAACCCCTCAATCGTTAGGGTACTTGGATGGACTTTTTGGTACACCAAATCAAAATCCCTCAACATCCAAGGTGACTTATTATAGTGCACTATCAATCCTATGGCTGACCAACTATATCCGATAAAAATTTTCAAAACCACATCACTTGCCAATATAATTCACCATTTACCTCACTGTTTTTACAAGATTAAACCAAACCATTTTCCGAGCAACAACAAATGCTTAAAACACAAGTATAAACCATATACTTACATGGACCACTTACCACGTGCATCCATCATCATTTCATGATCAAAAAAAGTATCTTACATACTTTAAAACATGCTTAAACGATAGGTACAATGTAAATCAAAACAAGTGCATAAAACTATTTCTTAAAAGCATGACCGAGAGAGAAAACCACTTCATACTTACTTCTGAGTTTAAACCATCATTTCAGGCTAAGCCTCCAAAGCTTCACCAATCACTTCTGAATCGACCTCCCCTATTTTAACCACATTACAATAGAGGATTAATGCATCTCAATGTATTCAAAGCACTGCAACAACAATTCCTCACAGACTTCCATAATCCTTTCACAATTACCCAACTACAACAACCGAAATCATCATCTAACTTTTTTCCAAACACAACCCAGCCACAATCTATCAATCTAACACTTCAATCAACATCTAATAACATCTAAAAACATGATTAATTCATCCATAAACTTCTAACAACTACACAACCACTACAACTCCATAAAAACACAAATCTAACAACCTAATAATCAAGGATTCAAGGAGTTTTAGGATTCCAATGTTAAAAACAACTTATCAACATTATAATACATCCAAAATGTGTTTAAAATCAATCTTCAACACTGGAAAATAGATCCAATACGAATCTTCCATAATTTCATCAATTAAACCCAATTAAATCAATTATTCATTATAAAAACATAAAATCATATTATAAATCATAAATCAAGGATCAAATACTTGGGAATATCAATAAAGAACCATCAATAGAGGAGAAGAACGAACCTTACCTCTATTGTGTGATTTCTCCCTCAATTGATTGATTAAAGCTTGAAAACATAAGATTTCAATGAGATTTTGTAAATCAAAGATAAAGAATTAATTATAAATCAAGAATCCAAGAAAAGGGATCTCTCACCTCTGGATTTTGATGAAAACAAGAGTGTTTGGCAGAAAACAAGTGGAGAGAAAAGTTGAGAGAAAAGTTATGTCAAATTTCTTTAAGATGATAACTAACTTTAATATCCAAAATCCCTTTTAATTATCTTTTAAAACAAATGTTAAGATAACTCAATTGACGGGAGAAATCACCAGCAAACACTTGGTAAAATAGCTCCTTAAGGATTCTAAGAATTTGACCGTTTTCAATTTAGTCACATTTAAAAAAGTAGTTTTCAAAAATTGCATTTTGGTCACTAACCAAAATGCCACCCTTCTGAATCTCATTTTCCAAAATTGATTTCACCAATATTAATCATATATTTAAATATGATTTTTAACCATTTTCCATATTTTTATTTTTATCTCACCGAAAAAATATTTATTCCCAAATCTGACTCAAATCCCTAACCTAGTCCACTAAACCATCTAATAAACCTCAAAACTGCTAGGCCCAAAACCAGGGCGTTACAGTAACTGTTCCCAGTTGTAATGTACCACAATTGTGATTGTATCGCTATTCCGGTTGAGATGGCTTGAAGTGTTGTGAGGACACTTGTTGAATCTGTGTATCCGATGAACTATTTTTGTTATTAGAACTTTGTTAATGATCACTTGTAAGCCGATATAACTGTGGATGTGTCATGTAATGGTTTATGTTGTATAATGTGATTTATACATGTTTACTCTTTAAGCTTTGCATATGGTTTGTTACGCATGGGAAGGCTTAAATTGAGGTTTAGCAATGGGATTTGCTGATGGTTAATGACACATGTTGCATATGGTTTAATGTGATGGTTTTTGAAAGTGTTAAGTGCATGGTTTTCGAGGCATGATGTTCAAATGATGATTTAAGTGATGTCTAAAAGATTATTGAAATGAGATTTCAATGTGTTGATGTTAAACGGTTTTAAATGCATTGATTGTCTGTTGTTTTTTAGCACTCCTCACTAAGCCTAGTGTGCTTACGCTCTCTTTGTCCATCAATGCAGAGGATTAAAGATTTGGAGGCAGCGAGGATGCAAGGGATCGCCAAAGACTTGATACTAAAAGTATGTTTTGAATTAGACTATAAGTAATAAGGGCAATGGGGTTTTCGTTGTTGTTTTGGGAGATGGTTTGTTAAACTTCCTGTTTGAGCAAAGTTGTTTGCTGCTCTTGGTTTGTAAATGGCCATTTTGGACTGTTAGTTGCTTTGGTTTTGAGTTTTCTATTTTCTTGGCTTGGATTCTAGGAAGCATGCCCCTAGTTTTATATTCGATGCAAAATGCCATGAATCGTTGATGAATCTGTGACGTTTTGTTGTAGCTTGACTCTTGAATGTGTTGGATTCATGTTAGAAGCATGTTAGGATGTTATGATATGTTTGAAAGCATGATAAAACAACAAATCAGGACATTTTAGGTCCAGGCGTATTGGTACGCGTGTCCCTATTTTGGTACGGGCAAGCCATTCTAGGCTTAACGTATTAGAATGAGGGCAAGTGTTTCGGTACGGGTTTAGGCCAAAAGTGGCCAGTGTTTCGGTACGCAGGCTGAGCGTATTGGTATGGGCAAGCCTTTCCAGGCATAGTGTTTCAGTACATGAGAAACCGTTTTGATACGGGGTAAGTGTAATAGACAGGGCATATCGGTACGCAAGGATATTTCGATACGAGTTTTGGTTACTGGAATTTGAGGATTTTGAAATAGCAAACACGTACCGATACGCGTGTAAGTGTATCGTTATGGCTAACTGTTAATTCAGTTATTTGGATGTTTTGAAGTTCTATTTTCTTGCATTTTAGTCCCTAATTGTTGTGGATGCAATTGAATGAGTATGGATGATCATTGTGAGCTGAGTTTTGACATGTAAGCATGAAATTGGATAATTAAAGGTTTGTAATGTAAAAAGGGGTTAAGTCCTTATAGTTTTCCAAAATTGCAATTTGGTCCCTAAATTGCAATTATATTCAATCAGATGTCAATTCGATGCCCGATTGAGTTGAGTTTTCACCTGTGGTCAGCATGAACACATAGGATAATAATTTGCAACAAGATAAGATAAAAGGAAAAAATGGTCATGTCTCAGATATCTACTTCACGGTTTACCTTGATAAACCTTATGTAGCTCGCTCGGTTCAGTCTTGCGCCTAGGCCGGGTAGAGGGGGTTACACAGCTAGTTTTCACTCCTTTAGCTTAGCTACACTCCTCAACTAAGTTCAACTCCCATTCAGCTCCTTTAGCTATCCTTTCAGCTATTATCTTTGTGCATTGACCGCCTTTAAGCTAGGTGAGCTATCATTCCTTGTCTTTGAGCTAGTATAAGCTGCCATAGCTTGCATCCTTTGTTTTCGAGCTGCCATAGCTTGCCTAATTATCCCTTGTACCTATATGAATCATGGAAACAACAAAATTAGCTAAGAATGTGATGAATACATACTGCACACCCAAGATGAATATGCAAGTGATAGGAAAACATAAGTAAAGGATGTTTAACATAGCATATGCATGATTTAGCTAAGTATAAAGATGTGGCTCATAGGTTATGCATGAATATCATATAATATGCAGATGAATGATAACATATGATAATTCAAGCATGCTTATAATATTATATAATGCATAAATAAGTAAATAGAAGATAAAGTAAGGTATAACTCCCTTAGAGTTAGTCTCGGTGTCCATCAATGGTGTGAACAAGTCATGAAGAAAGTTGGTGCTAATTAGGATCGCATCATAAAGCTTTGATTATATCTTCTCCAAGTAACAACCAAAATGCTTGTAGGGTGAGGATGAATATGGACATTCTTAGGATAAATTTAGACTTACATGTCGTCCATATAAAATAATCCCTTGAGCTGCCGAGCTTGGTTGAGTGCCATTCATTCTCCTTTAAAGGATGAAAATGAAGCATTGAATTCAGCAATTCAATGGCCTCTTAGATTTATGGAAAAAGTATCTTGTGATTATTCTCGTATTGAATTTCCAGCCTGCATTGTCTTCAATAATCTGGTTATATCTTAAGCTTCTGATATCAAATCGAGGTGAACCAAAGTGCGCTGGAAAGCTAAGAAATAGAGGAATAAGTTTGAAGAAGACTTCAAGACTCGAATATTCATGGATCCTATTCAAAAATGGCAAACAGGTTGACTGAGATTCCTTGAATTCCCTCCTTAAGTGTTGTTTTAATTCATGCTTTTACTCTCCCTTAAGTGGTGATAATGAAGGCTTTGATTGCATGTCTTCCTCGATAAAAAACTGATCAGCTTTATGGAGTGTTAAAGTAGCTCTTAAGTGGTGTTTAAATAGCTTTTTAAATGGTGTTTTAAATGGCTTGAATGCCTTGCTTCATTTCAAAAACCGACAGCCTTTAAGTGGTGTAAAACTCCCTTGAATGCCTTGAAACCGATCAGCCTTCATTGTGTCTTCAAGTTTCTTTAATTGGTAGTGAATTATAACCCCCTTAGCCTAGCCTAGCCGAAACCAGACTAACAGAGTCGTATTAGGTTTGCCGACGCAAACCCGAACTAATAACCTAAACCAAGCCCATTTTTTCTTTTTATCTTGTTTGTATGGATATTATTATTATCCTAAATGATCATGCCTTAGCGGAAACGTCACACTGAAAATAGATTGCAAAACGGGATTCAATAGCTCAACAATTCACATTAGGGACCAAAACATAATTTCTACAAAATATGAGGTTCCCAACTTAATTAACAATACCCATCCACAATTAATTCAATTTCATGTTCACAGGTCGAGTTCCAATCCAAAACAAATATCCAAACTCATTCAATTGCATACATAACATTCAGGGGCTAGTTTGCAAGATTTCCAAACTTCAGCAACAAAAACAACAGGGCGTACCAATATAGGCAAGCCCGTACCGATACTGCTTAACTAACAAAATAACTTATCATATCGATACACGTATAACTGTATTGATACAGTATATTGACCGAACTGTACCAATACGGCATTGACCCCGTACTGATCCCCCTTTGTTATTTCAAAATTCGAAATTCTAGTAACTAGGGCCCGTACCGATACGATACCCCGCATATCGATACAGTATGTTATAATCATAGGGATCATTTTGGTAAACTAACCCGTGTACCCTCATCTGTACCTATTTTCCCTCAAGGCATACCGATACGGTGGCTAAGCGTACCGGTACCCCATACTTTATTTCAACAATTTGAGCCTTAACAGAACCCCGCGTACCAATCCTTGGGTACCCGTACCGGTACGTAGAGGCCTGTAATGACCTCTAGGTCCAACATATGACACTTAACCTCACTTCAATCAACCTTAACACACCTAAACATCATGTAACATCATCAACATGGTAGCATTTAAAGCCAACCTAGATAGTCTAGCACAATCAACCACAAAGTCTATAGGCATGCTTCCTAGCCAACATCCAAAACATAAAACCATCCACATCTCAACCACTTTACACTCTTTACAAAACCAATATAACAATCAAAACTTGCACAAACAGGGAGTTCACCAAAATCCCTCCCAAAGCATTACTTGACACATTGCCCTTATTACTACTCAAAATATTTCAAACCATACTTTGAAAAAAGTCTTCGAATTCCTTTCCTTGCTTCCTCGAAGCCACAATCATTAGTTCTCTGCATTGATGGAAAAGATAGTGTAAGTACACTAGGCTTAGTGAGGAATGTTAAAAAAACCCATCATCAATGCCATTTTAAACCAATTTACATTCCTTTTAAAATCAACTTTCCAAAACACTTTTCAAACGTCATTTCAACATCATGCCTTATCAAAACCATGCACTTAACATTTCCAAAACAGCATATTAAACCATATGCAACATATATCATGGATTCAATAGCAAAGTTCCATTTCCTACCCTTAATTTAAGTTTTCCCATGCATGCTACCAATGTAAGGCTTAAAGAGTATTCACATGTATAAATCACATTATACAAACAATCCATCAACATTATACATCAATTCATTATATTGGCTTTCAAGTGATCCATTCCCACATCTCAATAATTTCATCAAACCACATCGGATACATGGAATTCCCAAGTGATATCCCAATCACTTACGCCTCAATGGCATGTAGTAAATGCAACACATGCATAACCTCTACACTACCAAGGTTCATCCTCCAATTTGGAGTAAACACCTCCAATGCATCACCTCAACGGTCGCGGCCAGAGTAATATTCCATTGAAGTATTACCTCAACAATGTTGGGGTCCACGTGGTCGAAGTTAATACTCTCAATACGTCACCTCTATGAACCATGGGTGACTTATTATAGTGCACTTTAAAACCTATAGCCGGCTAACTATATCTGATAACATTTCCATAACCTTTCCATACCATCATTTGCCAATATAATCCAGTTTATTAACATTAACCCACTGTTTTCATATGCATCAATTAAAACCATTTATCCAATGCATTAACCAATGTTCAACAACATTTCCAAAACATTCATTACCACCCAATGCATCATCAACATTATATAATCATTTTCTTGCATTAAATCATGCTCATATCATGCAAACAACAGTTAGTAATCGAAACATTAAAACAAGTGCATTAAAACCATTTGCCAAACCGAGTTCAAGAGATAATTCATCCTTTACTTACTTTTGAGCTTAGACTAGCATTTCAAGCTCAATCTAAACTCCCAAACACAACTTTCAAACCTTTGTAAAGCTGTAAAACTCATTCTCACTCACCGAGTCACAAAGCCTCGCTTGCCGATGCGGTAACCTCCCCTCCAAAGCTTTCGAAACAATCATTCAAGCTTGAGGATTAAATTCCCCTACTTTATCCACACAAAAACATAGGTACATTGCATCAAAATGCAATCAACAACACAGCAACACAAAACCTCAACATCCTTTTACCAAATTTCATCCCACAACAACCGAAACTAGCATTAAACATCTTCCGAACTTTACCCATCCATGAACTAACGTCTTAACCTATCAATTAACATCTTAAAAACATCACTAACATCCTTATACCTCCAACATTCATAAAACCTCCTCAACTCCCCAAAAACTCCTAACTAGCAACCTAGAAAATTAGGAATTCAATTAGTTTCGGGACTCCTATGATTAAACAATCTTATTAACAACATTAAACTTCAAAAGCATGATCTATATCAATCCGAATCATGAGAAAACATATCCATTACGAGAGTAAACCAATTTCACCAATTAAACCTTGATTTAACCATTTTCCTTTAATTAAATCATCAAAACAAGTTAGAAATCATAAGTAAAGGATCGAGAACTTGGGAATTTCAATAAAAAACCTTGTATTAGAGGAGAAGAACGAACCTCACTTCAAATGGTTGCTTTTCCCCTTAATTAGATTTATTCTATAGCAAAACAATGAGAAACCAAATTGATTTTGTTAGAAATTCATTATAATCTCAATTGAAATCAAAAGATTAATTAAAATAAGATTTTACCTATGAAATTTGAAGATAAAAGAAGTATTTGGCTGGAGAGAATTGGAGAGAAAACTCTTTTGTGAAAGTTAGTTACGCAAATTTTGCTTTAAAGCTTTAAAATTAATCAATAAATTCTCCAACCTTCTATATTATTTTAAAACCATTAAAAATAGCTAACTAAGGGGAAAATTCTGATATTAGACTTTAGGGTAAATATCTCCTTAAAGATTCAAAGTTTTGACCCTTTTACAAAACAATCACTAAAATAGTTTTGAAAACTTTACATTTTGGTCACTAACCAAAATGTTCACTTTCGAGACCCCTTTTGTAAAATTGATTTTACCAAAATCATTTCCACATTAAATAATGATTTTAGATAATTTTTTAATATTTTTATTCATTCCAAAAATATTTAATCCAAATTAAATCTCAAAACTAACTCGAATCCTCTAATCTGATCCAATGGACCGTCTAAACCACCTAAAAAACTCCTAGGCCCAAAATCCGGTCATTACAACTCTCACCCTTAAGAAATTTTGTCCTCAAAATTTTCCTGATGGAAACAGATGCGAAAACTGAGCAACCATGTCCGACTTACTCTCCCACGTGGCCTCCTCAACACCGCAATGTCGCCACAACACCTTAACATGTTCAATCGTCTTGCCACAAAGAACTTTACTACTGGAGTCAAGGATTTCCACTGGTTCTCATCATAAGACAAATTTGGTCACAACTCAACATTCTCAATTGGCATTACATGCGATGGATCCAAACAATACCTCCTCAACATGGATACATGAAACACATCATGAATCTTCTCCAACTTAGGAAGCAAACTCAACAGATAAGCCATAGGACCAATACATTCTAGCACCTCATACAGTTCAATAAACCTTGGGCTCAACTTTCCCTTGTGCCCAAAATGCAACACCTTCTTCCAAGGTAAGACTTTCAAGAAAACCTTTTCACCAACAGCGTACTCAACCTCGCTACACTTTAAATCTACGTAGGATTTCTGTCTATCTATGGCCTCTTTCAAATGATCATAAATCATCTTCACTTTCTCATCCATGTCTTTCAACACATCAGGCATGGAAACATACTTTTCCCTAGCTCAACCCAACACAAGGGTGTACGACACCTCCTCCCATACAAGGCTTCATACGGTGCCATCTTTATACTTGCTTGGTAGATATTATTGTACGCAAACTCAACCAAAGGAAACTGTCTTTCCCAAGTTCCTTGGAACTCAATAATGCAACATCTCAACATATCCTCAAAAATCTGAATCACACGTTCAGACTGACCATCCGTCTTAGGATGATACGATGTACTGAAATTCAAACGAGTACCCAAAGCTCGATGTAAACATTTTGAAAACCTTGCTGTAAACCACGGATCCCTATCCAAAACAATCAACTTAGGTACCCGTGCAACCTCACAATTTCATCAACATACAAATCTGCCAACCTATCCAAAGTATATGTCGTATGTACTGGTAGAAAATGTGCATACTTCGTAAATTGATCAACAATCACCCAAATGAAATCCTTTTTAGTCGGTATCAAAGGCAGCCCTGAAAAAAAAATCTATGGTGATCCTCTCCCATTTCCACTCCAGAATTTTCAACGGTTGTAATAACCCGGAAGGAAACTGATGTTCAGCCTTCACTCGTTGACATTCCATACATCTAGCAACAAAATCAGCCACGTCCTTTTTCAAACCCACCTAAGAGTACTCTTCCTTCAAATCTCGATACATCTTAGTACTATCGAGATGCATAGCAAAAGGACTAGCATGAGCCTCAGTCAAAATCATCTGCCTCAACTCCTCATCACTAGGCACCACTATTCGATCTTTAAAACACAACACCCTATTGCTATTAAAATGAAAATCTGTAAAATTTCCATACATAATGTCCTTGACATGCAGCCCAATGCCTCATCATAAAGTTGTTTTTCCTTAATCAACTGCGAAAAAGATGGTTCCACCCGCAACTCTGCCAATAGACCTCTATCATGGGTCACACTCAACCTCACAAACATGGCTCGTAATTCCACAATAGCTTTTCTACTCAAAGCATCAGCCACAACATTTGCTTTACTTGGATGATACTCAATTGTCAAATCATAATCCTTAAGCAACTCCAACCATCTACATTGCCTAAGATTCAACTCCTTTTGCGACATCAAATACTTCAAGCTCTTGGGGTTAATGTATACAATACACTTCTCACCAAAAAGGTAATGTCTCTAAATTTTCAATGTAGAAACTACCGTAGCAAGCTCGAGATCATGCATAGGGTAGTTGCATTCATGCATGTAACCCCTCGACCTGGCCTAGACGCTTGACCTAACCAAGCAGACTACATTAGGTTTGCTGAAGCAAACCGAAGAAAGATTACGAAAATCAGTCCATATTTTTCCTTTTATCTTGTATAGATGCATATTATTAATCCTAAGTGATCATGCTAGCAACGGATGATGTTATAAAGGAACAAACCTCGAGAAGGCAACTAATTGTATGTAATACATTTTAGGGACTAAAACGTAAAACTGGTAAGTTAAAGGACCATTATTGAAATTAGGGTTACCAATCCTCAATTAGTCATATTACATGTTTGCATGTCAATTCTTAGCTTAATATGACCTTCCAAACTCAAGCAATTGCATTCACAACAAACAGGGACCAAAAATGAATAAATCATAAACCTTCCAAACATCCAAATAACTGAATTAATTGTAGCCCGTATCGGTACACATACAGATGTTTCAGTATGTCTTGGCTAATTTATAAAACTCAAATTCTAGTAGTTCAAATCTGTACCGATACAGCTACGTGTACCGGTACACCTTGCCAGTTTGCTCTTACACGTATCGAAACATTGCCCCGCATATCAAAACGCTAAGCCTAAGATGTCTTACCCGTATCGGAACACTACCCAGCGTATTGAAATGCTAAGCCTAAAATGGCCTAGCCGTACCGGTACGAGGGTCACGTTCTGATACGCCTGGACTTGAAACGTCCACTTTTGTTGGTTTAACTTACATTATTGGACTCCAAACCACTTAAACATGCTTCTAACATTCATACAACAATACCAAGGATAGATCCTAACCATAAAATCACAGAACCATCCTCAACTTATGGCAATCGGGCTCTAAAGATAAACTATATACATGTTTTCTAAAACCACATTTCCGATTATACCAAAACACTCACTTGAACACTTTCTAGCATATGATACATGCTCACACCTTAATAGCATCAAATCCAACATACTAGAGTTATCAGAACATGACAAACAATCAAGGCTAGCTAGATGCATACCTAAGCAATTACTTAGCCTCAATCGTAAGCAAAAATCAACTACATGCTTTTCAACATCAACCAAACTCCAAAACACGACATTAATCATGATCAAAAACCAGGGAATGAAATAGAATTTACAAATCCAAAAAACTTGGCGAGCACATTGCCTTACTAACTGAAAACTTAAACCGAGTTCATACTCAAAAGTAGTCTTTGTTCTTGGATCACTTTAAACCATGCCTTTGCTGCCCCAAATCTCAATGCTCTGCATCATTAGGAAAAAGAGAGCGTAAGCACACATGCTTGGTGAGGATGCTCATAAAACAATGATGCATTTAAAATCCTTTAAAAATAAACACTTGTTTTCAAACCATGCTTACGACCACAACATTTTCATTGATTCCAAATCAAAACATGCATACCGAGCAAATGCAAAAACATTTGCAAATCACATGCTTAAATCCCAAAGCATTAAATCATCTCATGCTTAAATCCCAAAGCATTAAATCATATTACCATGCTTAAACCCCAAAGCATTAAATCATATTACCGTGCTTAAATCCCAAATCATTATAAAGTAGGTTCAACACATGAACTTTCATATATTGGCAATTATAGTGACTATTTTTTGAGGTCATATTGGTAAGTATTGGTGAGTATTGCATCGAATCATTATTCATAGCACCGTTATTGTTGTCAACAAAATCATTGAAATATTGTCATATAGAAGTAATGATAATTGGCTATTGCATATTGCTATTGAAACATTGTATTGAATCTTTGTCATCAAAATATTGTCGTTAAAATATTGTTATTGGATCATTATTATTGGATTATTGATATTGAATCATTGTTATTGAATTATCAAAATTGATCCATTGCCATTGAAATATTGCTATCGAATCATTGTACCGAATTATTGCTATTGAAATAATGTTATTGGACTATGATTCTTGAACCTTGGATTCGAGTGGACTTTGGATACAATTGGCATGCCATAGAATTCATGAGCTCATTAGTACGGGTGGCTACGGCCTTTATTGTGGTGAGGCGAAGGTATGTTGTGTTTTGGTCATAAATGTGAGGTGGAGGGACAAGACCACTATCAATTTGGTGAGGCATAGGAATTCACGTATCCACACTCTCTACATCGATCCAAGGAAAACATATTTCTATTGATTATTGATATTGCCTAAATATTGCAATTGCATTGATTATTTCCATTGCATCATTTATTGTTATCATATTGAATATAGACGTGGACATATGGTCATATTGTTACTATTGATTTTATTGAAGCATGGTTTAAATGTATTCATTGAAATTTGTATTATTTATGACAAACTCAGTAGGCAAAGTATGCCTGATGCATTCATTCTCCATGCATTTCAGGTTAACAAGGTTTGGAGTCAAGATCGGGCTAACTTGAGGTTTTGGGAAGTCAACTAGTCGTTATAGTAAAGTATGTCAACCCTACAAACTTCTAGAATGGTGGCATAATAGTTGTATAAGTCACTTTTGGCTATATGGATGCATGTATGTTGTGTATGCTTTTGGTATGTTTAAGAGGTTAAAATGAGACCTTTGAAATTGGTTAAAAGTGGACTGAAATGCATACTTGGCCTAAATCAGGGAAAACATAGTAAACGGTTTCAATTAATCCTAAAATTTGGCATGCTAATAGATTTAGGCTAGACAAACTTACTGGTAAAATTTCATAGAATTTGGACAAGGTTTGGTTAGGTAAATGGCTAATAAACTATATAAAAATTGACATTACAGACCCTACAGTACCGATACAAGTTATGGCGTATCGGTACGGGCTTGCATAAGTTAACCCAGTCAAAAAGGTGTACTAATACGAGATTTGGAATCTAGAATTTAGAATTATAATGGGGCATCGGTATGAGTATAGGTGTACTGATCCCTTCTTTGTATACTTGGCCTCGTACCGATATAGCTTTAGGTGTATAGGTACACCCTTTTGACACTGAGTCTGAAATATTGAATTAAGGCCTCACGTACCGATACCACATAACGATATGTGTACAGTGTTTTGTAACCGTATTAACGATCATTAGTGTATCGATACGGTAGGACTCGTATTGGTACGACCTTTCGAATCTATAAAATTAATAAGTCACATTGATCATAGTGCATCGATACAGGGTGACTTGTATCGGTACAACCCTATTTTGTAATAACTAACTTACCGAACTCAGCTAGACGTATCAATATAGTCCAGCACGTATCGATACCCATATCGTTAATTCTATTAATAAGGTTTAAAATGAACTCTAAAACTTTACAGTATGGTCACTAAATCCTATAATGTTAAATCGGACTAGTAAATAAACCCCAGACGATATAAAAATTTATACATACATTGTCTATTGCTCGAATTACATTGGGGTAGGTTTAATTTATGATATGGACCCTTAATTTATCAAAATTATAATTTAGTCCCTAAAACTTGTAAAAGTTTAAAATTGGTCCAAAATAGATAATTTTTGTATCATACCGAACTACCGATGTTAATGAACTGAATATTGTTTCGCATCGAACATCAAATCTCATTGAATTACTGATTATCAAATAAAATATCGTATATTGTTTTGTTAATCGATAACACATTCTGACCCAGATTCATACCAGGTCGGGAAGGGGTGTTACATTTGTGTTATCAGAGCTAGAGTTTAGTCGATTCTAGGACTAAACTACAGTCTATGGTATTGTTTTTGCATTGCATTATGCCACCTAAGAGTTATTTATTATATATTGTGACTTGCAGACTAACCTGATCTCTTTACTTATAGATATCTTGTAATACCCCTAAAACCGGGCTAGGAGTTTCACAAAGTGATCACATGCTTGATAATGTTATCCTTGAATTACTAAAGATTCAATTCGAGTCAATTGAATAAGTAAGTCAATGGAATTGAGATTGAAAGAGCTAATTAAGCTAAAAATCAATTAGAAAATGAGTAAAGTAATTATATTTCAAGGAGTATGAAGGAGCATATATGAGTATTAAGAGGTTAATTAGTATGTGACTTGAATTATTAAGGATTGAATTGTAAGATGTGAGAATGGAATCATTGGAGGTGTAACTAGTCTTGAAGCACAAAAATGCAAGAAGTTTAAAGTTGAGAGCAAAGGATCAAATTCAAACAAGGGTAAAACAATATTTTTGCATATGCAATTAGACCACTAATGGTTAGTAGAACACTTGTGGCAAAGCCATGTTACACATGGAAAAGGAAGGAGTGATGGCCGACCAAGTTGTGAAGGATGGAGAACCATTTTCTCCTATGCTTTGTCTTCCTTCCTTGAATTTCCCCATTTGACCTATTACTCCTTGGATAAAGGAGAGAAATTTTTTAGATAGATTTATATAAGGCATAAGGAATTCGATGGGAACTGAAGAAAGTCCTATGATTCAAGTGATTTCAACAATGGATGGTAAGTTATTTCTTGAGTAATTGGTTAAGCTTAAATCTATATTTTTTAGTTTGGAAATTTATAAGTTGTCTTTGAATGAAAGGCTAGAACAAAGGAGGCTTAGAGTGGAACTGAATTTGAAGTTTTAGAGATGGAAATGCAAGGGATACTTACGCTTAAGGTGAGCCGATTGTGAATGCAATGTTGTTTCAAGGATTTTTATAATGGACTAATGTTGTTTAAAGTATGAAATTTTGTTGTTGATTATAAGAAATAGTGTTAAATGATACTGGAAATTTAAGTTTAGGGAGGCTTTTGAATGGATCCTACAATTGATTGAAGTCACATGTTGTTTTGAAGCACAAAGAGTCATTGTAATGAAGGTAGTGTAGATGGTGATTGATTTTGAGCTCTAAATCAAAGTTATGAATTTTTAAGTGAGGTAGTGCAGAAAATCTAGAGGCAGATTCTGCTCTAGACAGTTTCTGTTCTGAAACTTCTAAAAATTTATTCTAATTGCTTTAGAGCTTGTTAAATTATAAGGCTTATACCGTTAAAAATGTGGTTGAGTCTAGTTTGTAAAGGTGTAAAGATCTTTAAATTCCAGTGAATACTCTATTCTAGAGAGATAGTTCTTTGATGATAGCTTAAGCTACCAAGAGTTGAAATTTAAGGACTTAAAGTGAAAATGGAATTGAAAAATGATTTGTATATGTATGGTTAATGCTTGAGGGATGATATTGGATATGAATATTAAATTAATGTGTATTAATAAGGTGTGTATATTAATGGATGTACTTGTGGTTATTTAATTAAAGATGGCTAGCGGAAGCAAGACTCAAGAAGGGACAATTCAAAACCAAAGACTTTGGACGAATCAAGTAGTAATTGGAGGAAGCTTGGATACATTTAGTGGATCGGGATATCTCGTAACTTTGGGATATAAGGTGAGTGTAGTTTAAAGTAACGGGATAGTTTCAATCTATCCCGAGCATACTATTTGTTTTATTTTACATTGCTTGACTATTAAGTCAAATTATGCTTGTATTCCTAAGCTTGGATTTTAAGGTACGTACTAAATTACATGTATTATGTGGTTGAATATATTGAGATACCTTAAAATGTATGCTAAATCGAATGCTTACATGTATAAGCATATGTTATATTTGAACACTCTTGTGGCTATATATGAAAATGTTTTGCTTAAGAACATTTATGTGTATATGAACAGAGCTATGCTCAATTATGAATCTAATTATGATATGAATAAAACTTGCTAATCGAAAAAGATGAGAAAAATGTATTGAGAATTTCACATGAAGTGAATATATGCCTAATATGAAAGGGCAAAAAGCTTTGTTAATATGATAATGTGATAAAGAGCAATGCTCATCCGTTTCTACTATGATAAGATTATAACATGTACATGATTACATGAATATAGAGCTAAGCTCGGTCTTAATATGATAAGATAAAAATATGTGAAAAGCCTTGGTCTCAAGTTGGTCTTAGGTATAGTTGGCATGCCATACAGTCCATAGAGCTCGAGTTTGGTGTGGACTACGGTCCTTATTTGTTGATAGTAGGAGGGAAGTTTTGTGGTCACTTGGTGACAGTAGGAGGGATTGACCAGTACTCTGAGTGCCTTTCCGTTGGTGATAGTTGGTTGGGGATTCGAGTACCTAGGCTAATGCTTGATTTCAAGGCTATGCTAAGACATCATAATGAAACCCAACTAATGAATTAAAGTGATAACTTATAAGACAAATAATGTATAATCTGGATAAGTTTGGTTTGTAACTTTTTCATTAGGAAACTTATGATTCATAATAAACTATGGCAATTGGGATTTCACATAAATTATTATTAATGGCTCAAACATGACTAGTTGAATTACTAATGACATGTTGGTAATCATTCGAATAAGTAATGATATGCTATTCTATGATAAAGACAAAATAATGAAATTGCAAGTTAAACAAATGAACTATGTTTGATGAATCATGTGAGAAGCATTTATGTTACATGATATTATGTTTAATAACTATAAGACAAGTAACTATGTTATGAGATACTATGCTTGATAATTTGGGTGAGAAGTATATATGCTCTGGAGATGTTATGTTCAATATTTTATGTAACATATAAACATAAGTTGATGACATGCTAATTTGATAGCTTCTATAATAAGCAACTTAAGTTCATGACATGCTAAGCTAATAACTTATTTGATAAGTAAAACCTTGCTCATGAGGTGCTATGAGCATGATATGTTTGATGTCTTATGAGACAAAAATTCAGAATTAGAATAACTTATGTGATAAGTAACCATATTTAAATGATGCCTTAATTAAGAAGAATCGTGAATCCGCAAGTTAATCTAGTAAATCAACTGGAAAACTTGCATATTAAGTAATTAACGTGTAACTGAAAGTTGTGTATAATTGGATTAAGAATTAGTTCCATGCTCGAAATCTTGTGGTTATGATTAAAGAATTCATGAAAAACTTATAAACTAAATAAATGGCTTGGTGTATAAGTATATACATGAATTATGGACAAAGTTGGATAAAATACTAGTATGTATGGACTATTTTGAACTTATAAAAGTATATACAAGAATTAAGGATTGTTTAGATAGATCCAAGTATGTCCTGGACTGTTTTGAACCTATAAGTGTATACTATTCATTTAAGGACTATTTTGTATAAGTCCATGCATATATTGGACTATTTTGAACCAATAAGTGTCTACTCTCGATTTTAAGGACTTTTGTATAAGTTCATGTGCATATTGGATTGTTTTGAACCTGTAAGTGTATACTATTGATTTAAGGACTATTTTGTATAAGACCATGTATATATTAAATTGTTTTGAACCTATAAGCGTATACTCTTGATTTTAAGGATTGTTTTGTATAAGTTCATGTGTATATTGGACTGTTTTGAACCTATAAGTGCATACTCTCGATTTTAAGGACTGTTTTGTATAAGTTCATGTGTATATTGGACTATTTTGAACCTATAAGGGTATACTCTCGATTTTAAGGACTCTTTTGTATAAGTTCATGTGTATATTGGACTGTTTTGATCCTATAAGTGTTTACTCTCAATTTTAAGGAATGTTTTGTATAAGTTCATGTGTTTATTGAACTGTTTTGAACCTGTAAGTGTATACTATTGATTTAAGGACTCTTTTTTATAAGTCCATGTATATAGGACTATTTTGAACATATAAGTGTATACTCTCGATTTTAAGGACTTTTTTACATAAGTCCATGTATATATTGGACTGTTTTGAACTTATATTTGTATATACATGATTAAAGGACTGTCTTGGTTAAACACATAAATATATACAAGTATAAAAATGTATACTCATGAATTAATGGTGCTATGGATGATTCAAACAAAAGATATACAGGTGTAATAAGTCTCTTGAATCATAAGGCTATGATAAAAGAAACCAAGAAAGTTATTTGATAGATGATGAGTTATGATAATGTACTTGCATAGCAAGTAATGTCTATTTTGAGTATCCAATTGGGTGAATAGCTATGCTCTATTTGAATACCTATATGTATATATGAACAAGCTTAATGTCGAATCACCCATGTATATGGGTAATTTCTTGATTGAATGTCTTGACCTAGAATGGTTAACTTCTTGTCCAAGCTTAGAATTATATGTGCATGAGTAAAAGATCTAAGTGAAAGGATGGATTATTGTTCCATGATTTAGATGATTTAAGCTACCTCACTAAGTAATCATACTTATACATCCTTTCAATGTATTTCAGGTTAAGTTCATTTTTGGTTAGGTATGAGCCTGCACAAGATCACCGGAAGTCAAGTTTGTATGTCTCGAATTTCCTTAAAGAACTCCTAGATGGTGACACATAGTTGTTAAGTTGCATAATGCATTTAAATTCCATTTTGTCTATATCTGTATATAAGTTTGATAAGTATTCAAAGTTTTGTAATTGGCCTTTAATTATTTATTGGTTGTTGCTTGCTTTATATGATTTAATAGTTAGCAAGATTGTGTGGTTGTTTAAATATTTGTAAGTCTTAAGTTGATAGATCATCTTGATGACATATGTGCTGCAATCTGAAATATATATTATCACGTGTTAAACCCCAAATAAAAATGACGTAGTTCAAATAGCTAGTTTAATGGCTAGAATAAGTAAATGGCTAGATGTCAAAGAATTTTGTATTTAGTCTTGCTATGCAAAGGTTATATGTGTCTGGTTAGGATTAGTTTAAGCTTTGAATTAATTTGATATTAGTAATCGAAGGTGGCTATCACCTTTTGAAAACAATCTAATAAGCTTCATGATAGCCTAAGCTAAGTTAGATAAGAAGTTCAAATGATTTCTTATGGGTGAAGCTATGATAGGCATAAGCTTTGAATGCTTTTTGCTAAGGATACATGTTTGGTAGTGATATGAGTTGCTTAGTTGGTAATCTTGGTTAATAAGTCTTGATATTAAATGGTACAACATGGAAGTTTAAAGATTATTAACCAATTGTTTACTATTAACTTGAACGATCTTAATCATAGATCGGTATGTCTTAAAATAATTAGAGGTATGCAAGCGTATAATCGAGTTAAGATTAATAATGTATATGTATGAAAAGGAATCTTATGTGTTAGTAGTTTAAACAAACTAGTGATTTGTTACATGTGCCACCTTGATAATGTTATCTTTGAATTACTAAAGATTCAATTTTTGGACTGGGATTATGAGATACGAGTCAATTGAATAAGTAAGTCAATGGAATTGAGATTATGAAAGAAAGATTATTCTTCAATTAGGGAAAGAATCGCTTGTTAAAAATCAATTAGCAAATGAGTAAAGTAATTATATTTCAAGGAGTATGAAGGATCATATATGAGTATTAAGAGGTTAATTAGTATGTGACTTGAATTGTTAAGGGTTGAATTGTAAGATGCGAGAATAGAATGATTGGAGATGTAACTAGTCTTGAAGGACCAAAATGCAAGATGTTTAAAGTTGAGAGCAAAGGATCAAATGGAAACATGGGTAAAACAATATTTTTACATGTGTAATTAGACCACTAATGGTTAGTGGAACACATGTGGCAAAGCCATGTGTGGTCGGCCAAGTTGTGAAGGATGGAGAACCATTTTTTCCTATGCTTTGTCTTCCTTCCTTGAATTTCTCCATTTGGCCATTATTCCATGGATGAAGGAGAGAAATTTTTGAGATAGATTCATGTAAGGCATAAGGAATTCGGTGAGAACTAAAGAAAGAAAGTCCTATGATTCAAGTGATTTCAACAATGGATGGTAAGTTATTTCTTGAGTAATTGGTTAAGCTTAAATCTATAGTTTTTGGTTTGGAAATTTATATGTCGTCTTTGAATGAAATGCTAGAACAAAGGAGGCTTAGATTGGAACTAAATTTGAAGTTTTAGAGATAGAAATGCAAGGGAGACTTAATCTTAAGGTAAGCCGATTGTGAATGCAAGGTATTTTCAAGGATTTTCATAATGGACTAATTTTGTTTAAAGTATGAAATCTTGTTGTTGATTATGATAAATAGTGTTAAATGATAATGGAAACTTAATTTTAGGGAGGTTTTTGAATGGACCCTACAATTGATTGAAGTCACATGTTGTTTTGAAGCACATAGAGTCATTGTAATGAAGGTCAAATGCAATCTGTCCAGAAAAAGCTCTGTTTTGGCAGTAAGTTTAGAAATTCATAGAAAATTGAATCTATTGAGATAGAATATGAATTTTATATGTGTAAAACCATGTGTGATTCTAGTTTAATCTCCAGAAAAGGGTGATTGATTTTGAGCTCTAAATCAAAAGTTATGAATTTTTGAGTGAGGGTACTGCAGAAAAATCTCGAGGCAGATTCTTTTCTGGACAGTTTCTATTTTGAAACTTCTAAAAATTCTTCTAATTGCTTTAGATCTTGTTAAATTATGAGGCTTATACTATTAAAACCACGGTTGAATCTAGTTTGTAAAGGTGTAAATATCTTCAAATTCCAGTGAATACTTTATTCTGGAGAGACAGTTATTTGATGATAGCTCAAGCTGCCAAGAGTTGAAATTTAGGGACTTAAAGTGAAAATGGAATTGTAAAATGATTTGTATATGTATGGTTAATGCTTGAGGGATGATATTGGCTACGAATATTAAATTAATGTGTGTTAATTAGGTGTGTATATTAATGGATGTACTTGTGGTTATTTAATTAAAGATGGCTAGAGGAAGCAAGACTCAAGAAGGGACAATTCAAAACCAAAGAATTTGGATGAATCAAGTAGAAATTGGAGGAAGCTTGGATACAATTAGTGGATCGAGATATCCCGTAAGTTCGGGATATAAGGTGAGTGTAGTTTAAAGTATCGGGATAGATTGGAACTATCCCGAGCATATTATTTGTTTTATTTTACATTGTTTGACTATTAAGTCAAATTATGCTTGTGTCTCTAAGCTTGGATTTTAAGGTATGTATTATGTGGTTGAATATATTGAGATACCTTGAAATATATACTAGATCGAATGCTTACATGTATAAGCATATGCTATATTCGAACACTTTTGTGACTACATATGAAAATGTTTTGCTTAAGAACATTTATGTGTATAGGAACTGAGCTATGCTCAATTATGAATATGATTCTAATATGAATAAAACTTGCTAATCAAAAGAGATGAGAAAAAATGTATTGAGAATTTCACATGAAGTGAATATATGCTTAATATGAAAGGGTAATAAGCTTTGTTAATATGATATTTTGATAAGGAGCAATGCTCATCCGTTTTGCTATGATAAGATTATAACATGTACATGATTACATGAATATGGAGCGAAGCTCAATCTTAATATGATAAGATAAGAATATGTGAAAAGTAATGGTCTCAAGTCGGTCTCAGGTATAGTTGGCATGTCATAGAGTCCATAGAGCTCGTGTTTGGGGTGGACTACGGTCCTTATTTGGCGACAGTAGGAGGGAAGTTTTGTGGTCACTTGGCAACAGTAGGAGGGATTGACCGGTGCTCTGAGTACCTTTCTGTTGTGATAGTTGGTTGGGGATTCGAGTACCTAGGCTGATGCTTGATTTCAAGGCTATGTTAAGACTTCATAATGAAACCCAACTAATGAATTAAAGTGATAACTTATAAGACAAATAATGTATAATTTGGATAATTTTGCTTTGTAACCTTTTTGTTAGGAAACTTATGATTCATAATAAGCTATGGCAATTAGGATTTCTCACAAATTATGATTAATGGCTCAAACATGACTAGTTGAATTACTAATGACATGTTGGTAATCATTCGAATAAGTAATGATATGCTATTCTACGATAAAGACAAAATAATGAAATTGTAAGTTAAACAAATGAACTATGTTTGATGAATCATGTGAGAAGCATTTATGTTACATGATATTATCTTTAATAATTATAAGACAAGTAACTATGTTATGAGATACTATGCTTGATAATTTGGGAGATAAGTATATATGCTCTTGAGATGTTATGTTCGATATTTTATGTAACATATAAACATAAGTTGATGACATGCTAAGTTAATAACTTCTATAATAAGTAACCTAAGTTCATGACATGCTAAGCTAATAACTTATTTGATAAGTAAAACCATGCTCATGAGGTGTTATGACCATGATACGTTTGATGTCTTATGAGACAAGAAATTCAAAATTAGAATAACTTATGTGATAAGTAACCATATTTAAATGATAGTAAATCAAAAAGAAAAATTGCATATTAAGTAATTAACGTTTAACTGAAAGTTGTGTATAATTGGATTAAGAATTAGTGTCATGTTTGAAACCTCGCGGTTATGATTAAAGAATTCTTGAAAAACTTATAAACTAAATAAATGGCTTGTGGTATAAGTATATACATGAATTATGGACAAAGTTGGATAAAATACTAGTATGTATGGATTATTTTGAACTTATAGAAGTATATACAATAATTAAGGACTGTTTTGACTAAATCCAAGCATGTCTTGGACTGTTTTGAAACTATATTTGTATACACACAATTTAAGGAATGTTTTAGATAAATCCAAGTATGTCTTGGACTGGTTTGAACCTATAAGTGTATACTTTCGATTTTAAGGACTGTTTTGTATAAGTCCATGTATATATTGGACTGTTTTGAACCTATAAATGTATACTATCGATTTAAGGATTGTTTTGTATAAGTCCATGTATATATTGGACTGTTTTGAACCTATAAATGTATACTATCGATTTAAGGACTGTTTTGTATAAGTCCATGTATATATTGGACTGTTTTGAACATATAAGTGTATACTCTCGATTTTAAGGACTGTTTTGTATAAGTCCATGTATATATTGGACAATTTTGAACATATAAGTGTATACTCTCGATTTTAAGGATTGTTTTGTATAAGTTCATGTGTATATTGGACTGTTTTGAACCTATAAATGTATACTCTCGATTTAAGGACTGTTTTGTATAAGTTCATGTGTATATTGGACTGTTTTGAACCTATAAATGTATACTCTCGATTTAAGGACTGTTTTGTATAAGTCCATGTA
Source organism: Hibiscus mutabilis (assembly GCA_019671005.1). Taxonomy (NCBI): domain Eukaryota; kingdom Viridiplantae; phylum Streptophyta; class Magnoliopsida; order Malvales; family Malvaceae; genus Hibiscus; species Hibiscus mutabilis. Next base: position 19,603,428 of record CM033733.1, on the reverse strand, counting down.
TATATTGGACTGTTTTGAACCTATAAATGTATACTCTCGATTTTAAGGACTGTTTTGTATAGGTCCATGTATATATTGGACTGTTTTGAACTTATATTGTATATACATGATTAAAGGATTGTTTTGATTAAACACATAAATATATACAAGTATAAAAATGTATACTCATGATTAATGGTACTATGGATGATTCAAACAAAAGATATACAAGTGAAATAAGTCGCTTGAATCACAAGGCTATGATAAAAGAAAACAAGAAATTTGATAAATGATGAGTCATGATAATGAACTTGCATAGCAAGTAATGTCTGTTTTGAGTATCCAATTGGGTGAATAGCTATGCTCTAATCAAATGCCTATATGTATACAGGAACAAACTTAAGTTCAAATCACCCATGTATAAGTGTAATTTCTTGATTGAATGTCTTGACCTAGAATGGTTAACTTTTTGTCCAAGCATAGAATTATATGTGCATGATTAAAAGATCTAAGTGAAAGGATGGATTATTGTTCCATGCTTTAGATGCTTTAAGCTACCTCACTAAGTAATCAAACTTATACATCATTTCACTGTCTTTCAAGTTAAGTTCGTTTTTGGCTAGCTATGAGCCTAGACAAGATCACCGGAAGTCGAGATTGCATATCTTGAATTTCCTTAAAGAACTCCTAGATGGTGGCACATAGTTGTTAAGTTGCATAATGTATTTAATTTCTATTTTGGCTATATATGTATATAAGTTTGATAAGTATTCAAAGTTTTGTATTGGGCCTTTAATTATTTCTTGGTTGTTGCTTGCTTTATATGATTTAATATTTAGCAAGATTGTGTGGTTGTTTAAATATCTATAAGTCTTAAGTTGTTAGATCACCTTGATGGCATGTGTGTTGCAATCTGAAATATATATATATTATCATGTGTTAAACCACAAATAAAAATGGTGTAGGTCGAATGGCTAGTTTAATGGTTAGAATAAGTAAATGGCTAGATGTCATTGAATTTTGTATTTAGTCTTGCTATACAAAGGTTATATATGTTTGGTTAGGATTGGTTTAAGCTTCGAATTAATTTGATCTTAGTAATCGAAGGTGGCTATCACCTTTTTGCAAACAATCTAATAAGCTTCATGATAGCTTAAGCTAAGTTAGATATGAAGTTCAAATGATTTCTTGTGGGTGAAGCTATGTTAGGCATAAGCTTTGAATGCTTGTTGCTAAGGATACATGTTTGGTAGTGATATGAGTTGCTTAGTTGGTAATCTTGGTTAGTAAGTCTTGATATTAAATGGTACAACATGGAAGTTTAAATATTATTAACCAATGGGTTACTATTAACTTGAACGATCTTAATCATAGATCAATATGTCTTAAAATGATTAGAGGTAATGCAATGTGTTATGATCGAAACAAGATCAATAATTTGTGATTTGAAAAGAATCTTATGTGTTATTGAAACAATGTAATAACTTTGTGATTTTAAACTAGAAGATGATTGATGTACTAAGAACTAGTGATTGATGTGTATAGTCTATAAATATAAATACATGTTTGTATGATTGGAAGATTAAGTTACATCTTTGAAACATTTAAAAAGTTTTAAACATGGCTAACATGTTCGAGTTATTCATGACATCGATAAAGGCTTAGCAGACTCCCCAACGTTCCACCGCTGCTTTCCAGTATACATGTGCTCCTATTGACAAGCTATCTCGGCATCTGGCCTACTCCTTTATCGGTTGAGATGTTGATGACCCTGAAACCGTTGAGTATTGGTTGGATAGCACCCTGAGAAGTCTGACCAAATAGCTGCAGTGTTCTGATGAACACAAACTCGAGTGTGCCCTTGCGTTGTTGGCTGATGAGGCTCTCTACTAGTGGGAGACTACCATTCTCACAGTTCCAGAAGAATCTGTGACATGGGAGTTCTTCCTTTTAGAATTCCAGGAGAATTTTACCTCGCTGAGAGGCATGACATCTTCCTCCATCTAAAACAAGGTGGACGACATGTGGAGCAGTACATCCATGATTTCTACAAGTATTGCAAGTATGGTACTAAATATATCAAGAAGGAGAAAGAGAAGTGCAAGATGTTCATTAATGGACTGAATGATGATCTACGTCCTATGTTCACTGCATTAGGCATTACCGACTTCTAGGACCTTGTAAACAGGGTCAAAGCCACTGAAGCTACACAAAAAGCCAGAAGACTGGTGGGTTAGGCAAATCTTAGAAGAGGTACCGAGATGAATCCCTTCCTCCAAAGTTTTAAAAGAAAGAGAAGTACCATATCCTGAAGTAGAACGTGTATTCACAATCTTCTCGCTTTGGGAACATTGCTAGACCTCAGGCCATGACTCAGTTAAAATTCAAACAAAACGACCACATTATGCATGCCTTAAACCCAACGAAACGGTCACAAAATAAGATTAAATCAAATTTTATGAGTTAAAATATTTGATTATGGGCTTTTGAATATGATTATATATCTTAACCTTAAATGTAGAACTTTTTACTCGGTTAAAATTCCAACGGGTCCATTGTAAAACCCATTTAGACATGCACGCCTTAAACCCAACAAAACAGCTACAAAATAAGATTAAATCAAATTTATGAGTTAAAATATTTAATTATGGGCTTTTGAATATGATTATATAGCTTAATCTCAATTTTAGAACTTTTTACTCGATTAAAATTCCAACGGGTCCAATGTAAAGCCCATTTAGACATGCATGCCTTAAATCCAACAAAACGGCCACAAAATAAGATTAAATCAAATTTTATGAGTTAAAATATTTGATTATGGGCTTTGGAATATGATTATATAGCTTAACATTTTCAAAAAAAAATTACTAGGTTAAAATTCCAATAGGTCCACTATAAGCCCATTTAGACATGCATGCCTTAAACCCAACAAAACAGCCATAAAATAAGATTAAATCAAATTTCATAAGTTAAAATATTTGATTATGGGCTTTTGAAAATGATTATATAGCTTACCTCAATTTCAGAACTTTTTACTCGGTTAAAATTCCAACGGGTCCAATGTAAAGCCCATTTAGACATGCACGCCTTAAACCTCAACAAAACGGCCAAAAAATAGGACTAAATCACATTTTATGACTTAAAATATTTAGTGATGGACTTTTGAACATGATCATTTTATGACTTACAATATTTAGTAATGGGTTTTGAACAAGATTATATAGCTTAACCTCATTTTCAGAAATTTTTACTCGATTAAAATTCCAACTGGTCCACTGTAAAGCCCATTTAGACAGGCATACCTTAAACCCAACAAAACGGCCACAAAATAAGATTAAATCAAATTTTATGAGTTAAAATATTTGATTATGGGTGTTCGAATATGATTATATAGCTTAAGCTTAATTTTAGAACATTTTACTCGGTTAAAATTCCAACGGGTCCATTGTAAAGCCCATTTAGACATGCACGCCTTAAACCCCAACAAAACGGTCGCAAAATAAGATTAAATAAAATTTTATGAATTAAAATATTTAGTTATGGGATTTTTAAACATGATTATACTGCTTAACCTCAATTTTAGAACTTTTTACTAGGATAAAATTCCAACGAGTGCACTGTAAATCCCATTTAGACATGCATGCCTTAAACCCCCAACAAAACAGCCAAAAAATAAGATTAAATCACATTTTATGACTCAAAATATTTAGTTATGGGATTTTGAACATGATTATATAGCTTTACCTCATTTTGAGAACTTTTTACTTGGTTAAAATTCCAATGGGTCCACTACAAAGTCCATTTGGATATGGACGTCTTAAACCCTAACAAAACGGTAGAAAAAAAAGATTAAATCACATTTTATGACTAAAAATATTTAGTTATGGTCTTTTGAACAATATTATATAGCTTAACCTCTTTTTCAAAAAATTTTACTCAGTTAAAATTCCAACAGGTGCATTGTAAAGCCCATTTAGACATGCACGCCTTAAATCCCAACAAAACAGCCGAAAAATAAGATTAAATCACATTTTATGACTTACAATATTTAGTGATGGGCTTTTGAACATGATTATATAGCTTAACCTCATTTTTAGAAATTTGTACTCAGTTAAAATTTCAACTGGTCCACAGTAAAGCGCATTTAGACATGCATGCCTTAAACCCAACAAAACGACCACAAAATAAGATCAAATCAAATTTTGTGGGTTAAAATATTTGATTATGGGCTTTTGAATATGATTATATAGCTTAATCTCAATCTTAGAACTTTCTACTCGGTTAAAATTTTAACGGCCCACCGTAAAGTACATTTAGATATGAACGCCATAAATCCCAACAAAATGGCCACGAAATAAGAATAAATCAAATTTTATGAATTAAAATATTTAGTTATGGGCTTTTGAACAAGATTATACAGCTTAATCTCAATTTTAGAACTTTTTACGCGGTTAAAATTCCAACGGGTCCAATGTAAAGCCCATTTAGACATACACATCTTAAACCCCAACGAAACTGTCAAAAAATAAGATTAAATCACATTTTATGACATAAAATATTTATTTATGGGCTTTTGAACATGATTATTTAGCTTAACCTCATTTTCAAAAAAATTTACTCGGTTAAAATTCAAACTGGTCCACAGTAAAGCCCATTTAGACGTGTATGCCTTAAACCCAACAAAACGACCACAAAATAAGAATAAATCAAATTTTATGAGTTAATATATTTGATTATGAGCGTTTGAATATGATTATATAGCTTAATCTCAATTTTAGAACTTTTTACTTGGTTAAAATTCCAGTGGGTCCATTGTAAAGCCCATTTAGACATGCACGCCTTAAACCCCAACAAAATGGCCGCAAAATAAGATTAAATCAAAATTTATGAATTAAAATATTTAGTTATAGGCTTTTTAAACATGATTATACAGCTTAACCTCAATTTTAGAACTTTTACTAGGTTAAAATTCCAACGGGTTTGGTGTAAAGCCCATTTAGACATGCACGCTTTAAACCCTAACAAAACTGCCGAAAAATAAGATTAAATCACATTTTATAACTTAAAATACTTAGTGATGGGCTTTTTAACATGATTATATAGCTTTACCTCATTTTCAAAAAATTTTACTGGGTTAAAATTCCAACTGGTCCACAATAAAGCCCATTTAGACATGCATGCCTTAAAACCCAACAAAACAGCCACAAAATAAGATTAAATCAAATTTTGTGAGTTAAAATATTTGATTATGGGCTTTTGAATATGATTATATAGCTTAATCTCAATTTTATAACTTTTTTCTATGTTAAAATTCCAACGGGCCCACCGTAAAGTCCATTTAGACATGCACGCCTTAAAACCCAACAAAATAGCCACAAAATAAGATTAATCAAATTTTATGAATTAAAATATATAGTTATGGGCTTTTGAACATGATTATACAGCTTAACCTCAATTTTAGAACTTTTTACTTGCTTAAAATTCTAGCAGGTCTAATGTAAAGCCCATTTAGACATGCACGCCTTAAACCCCAACAAAATGGCTGAAAAATAATATTAAATCACATTTTATGGCTTAAAATATTTATTTATGGGCTTTTGAACATGATTATATAGCTTAACCTCTTTTTCAAAACTTTTTACTCAGTTAAAATTCCTAGGGGTCCACTACAAAGCCATTTAGACATGCACACAATAAACCCCAACAAAACGGCCGAAAAATAAGATAAATCACATTTTATGACTTAAAAAATTAGTTATGGGCTTTTGAACTTGATTATATATCTTAACCTCATTTTTAGAAATTTTTACTCGGTTAAAATTCCAACGGGTCCATTGTAAAGCCCATTTAGACATGCATGCCTTAAACCCAACAAAATGACCACAAAATAAGATTAAATCAAATTTATGAGTTAAAATATTTTGTTGTGGGCTTTTGAATATGATTATATAGCTTAACCTCAATTTTAGAACTTTTTACTTGGTTAAAATTTCAACGGGTCCACTGTAAAACCCATTTAGACATGCACGCCTTAAACCCAACAAAACGTCCACAAAATATGATTAAATCAAATTTTATGAGTTAATATTTAATTATGGGCTTTTGAATATGATTATATAGCTTAACCTCAATTTAAGAACTTTTTACTCAGTTAAAATTCCAACGAGTCCACGGTAAAGCCCATTTAGACATGCACGCGTTAAACCAAACAAAACGGCCACAAAATAAGATTAAATCAAATTTTATGAGTTAAAATATTTGATTATGGGCTTTGGAATATGATTATATAACTTAATCTCAATTTTAGAACTTTTTACTCGGTTAAAATTCCAACAGGTCCACTACAAAGCCTATTTAGACATGTACGGCTTAATCCCAACAAAATGGCCGCAAAATAAGATTAAATAAAAATTGTAAATTAAAATATTTAGTTTTGATCTTTTAAACATGATTATATAGCTTAACCTCAATTTTAGAACTCTTTACTCGGTTAAAATTCCAACAGGTCCACTATAAAGCCCGTTTAGACATGCACGCCTTAAACCCCAACAAAATGGCCGAAAATAAGATTAAATCACATATTATGACTAATAATCCTTAGTTATGGGATTTTTAACTTGATTATATAGATTAACTTTATTTTCAAAACTTTTTACTCGGTTAAAATTCTAACGGGTCAACTATAAAGCACATTTAGACATGAACGCCTTAAACCCCAACAAAACGGTCGAAAAATAAGATTAAATCACATTTTATGACTTAAAATATTTAGTGATGCACTTTTGAACATAGTTATACAACTTAACCTCATTTTTAGAAATTTTTACTCGGTTAAAATTCCAACCGGGTCTAGCAAAACCGAGCTACAAGGACTACATTAGGTTTGTTGAAGCAAACCCGAACTAATAACCTAAATTGGGTCCATTTTTTTCTTTTTATATTTTCTAAATGCATGATTAAATCCTAAGGTGATCATGCTGGCAGCAGAAAATTCGCAACTCAATCGGGCGTCGAATTAACATCCAATTGATTAAGAACGTACTCTAGGGACCAGATTGCAATTTTTGTAAATTATAAGGACTTCTTTAAATCCAAAGTTACCAACTCTCAATTAGTCATGTTTCATGCATTCAGGTTAAATTTCAATTTATGATAATCATGCAAACTCAATTAATTACATATACAACATTTGAGGATTAGATTGCGCATTTCCAAACTTCATCAGGCAAAATCACAAGAAAACAACAGTGCGTACTTATGCGGGCAAGCCTGTATCGATACGGCTCAACGAACTTAACCGCTATGCATACCGATACACTAGCCACCGTATCGGTACGGTGCGTAAGCAACCCATACCGGTAAAATATTGTTCTCATATTGTTACCCCTTTTGCTTTAAAACCACAAATTCCAGTGACCATAATGCGTACCAATACAGTACCCTGCGTATCAATACGACGCTATAAAATGAAGGGGGTCGTGCCGGTACTCAAACCTGTGTACTGATTCTGATGTACAAAACTCAAGGGGTGTACCGATACTCGGCTAACCGTACTGGTACCCCTGTGCATTTTTCTGTAACCCCCTTGACCCGGTCTAGTCGCAAGATCGAACTAAGCAAGTCACATTAGGGTTTGTCGAGACAAACCCGGAAGATTTACATCGAATATGGTCCATTTTTTTCTTTTATCTTATCTAACTGTATATTTAAGTCCTAGGGTGAACGTACTGGTTATGGTGAAAGCTACAATTCGATCGGGCGTCAATTTGACATCCAATTGTACAGATTCGCAATTTAGGGACTAAAACATAATTTCCAACAATTAAGAGGGTATTCATGAAATTAAAGTTACCAATCCTTAATTAGTCATATTTCATACATTCAGGTTCAATCTCTACTTAAAATAACCATCCAAACTCATTCAATTGCATAATTAAGGAACAGAGACTAAATTGCAAATAATACAAACTTCAAAAGGCATCTTAACTAAAATAACGACTCGTCTACCGGTACGGGCTATTGCCGTATCTCAACGAGGTTGAATTAAAAAGGCGTACCGATACGGTCCTCAAGCATATCGGTACGGGTATGCATTTTCGAAAATATTGGATTCAAGTAGCAAAAGGGCGTACCAATACGGTTGCCCGTGTACCGACACCAAGCTTGTTTTCCAGCTACACGTACTGATACAGTTACCATGCGTATCGTTACGCCTATGCAATTTTGCCTAGATTGAGCCAAGACAAGTCCCCGCGTACCAATCCCTGAGGACTTGTACCAGTACGGACAGACATGTAATGACCTCTTGGACCAACATATGACACTTCGGCTTAATCAAACAGTATCTAATCATCAAATAACTTCACAAACATCAATTATTCAATCATAACAGCATGGTAGGTGATCATACTCAACATGGCATATTCAAAGCAAACCCCTATTGTCATGGTTTCTACCCAAGCATGCATAATGTTTCCCAACCCCTCAAAACCGAACATTAAGCATCATACAAGTCTAAAACATCAAACCAAACTTACACAAACAGGGAGAAACCAAAATAAACCTCCCAAATACAACTTGGTCACATTGCCTCTTATTACTACTTAGTATTTATAAACCGTACTTCAAAAATGCTTCAGCCCGTGGATTTCCCCTTGCGTACTCGTTGTCCGAAAAGGCCTACTTATTTGCATTGATGAGAAAGGAGAGCGTAAGCTACAAGCTTAGTGAGGGAATCTCAAAAACACCCATCAATACAATTAAAATCATTTTAATTCAAACCAAGTGTAAATGTCTCATGGAAAAAATCATCTCATGCTTTAATCCTCAAGTATGCATATTTATATCATTTGCAAAACATGTATTATGGATTCTATCTCAAACCTCATTTTAAGCTTCATATATCAAAATCTCTACCACAAGCTTAAAGAGCATCTCATGTATAAATCACATTATACAAACATAATCCATTTCTCATGATACATTATCTCATATATTAGCTTTCAAGTGACTCAAAACCAGTACCATTTCATTTTATAAAACACATTGGATACACGAATTTCCCAAGTGGTTCCTACGACAACTTCACGTACATCCTCGAACCGGAGCAATGGAACAATTACCTGCCTCAACGGTTATGATGTATAAATCCACCAGCGAGAGAAATCGAAACAATTACCCACCTCGACCGATGCAGTTCTCATGGTGGAGCAACGGAACAATTACCCACCTCGACACACATGAGGTGACTTATTACAGTGCACTTTAAACCCTATAGCTAGCCAACTATATCCGATAACATTTTAACCTTATCCACTTGCCACAATAAAACAACATTACTTCAATGTTTTACATATGCATCAAACCAAACCAATTTCAAATACATTAAACCATGCATTTTAACAATTATGAAATACTTTCATAAACCATATTTCGTTCTCAATAATCATCATATATGATCATTTGCAATATCTTTCATTTCTAAAACATGCATAATACAGTGAGTAATCAAAACATAAACATGTGCATGAGATTTTATTTTGCAAAATCAAAATCGAGAGAGAGCTCAACCAATACTTACTTCTGAGCTTAGATAAATGTTTCAAACTTTATCTAAACTCCCAAGAACCTTCTTCAAACCTTTTAAAAGCAGTAAAACGTGTTTCCACTCACCATCAACCAAACAATCCACTTGCCGACACGCGATCAAGCTTCCGAAGCTTTTGTGCCCTCTCCAAAAGCTAAAGGATTCAACTACCCTATTTTACCCAATCAATAATAGACGATTAAAGCACATCCATGCATCTCTAATTTCCAGCAACCATCAAACACAACTTTGCCTCACCAAACCTCATCTAAGCAAAGCCTATCCAAAACCTAATTATTCTAACCTCTTAACAACATCAATTAACATCCAAAAAAATCTTAATTACGTCCTTATACCTCCAGCACCTCTACAGCACCAACATCACACCAAAATTAACTATATACAACCTGGAAAACTAGCAATTCACATAGTTTTGGGTTTACTTTAATTATTCACTTGTTTCAACATTAAAACACATCTTAATCTAGATCTAAACCAAACCAATTCAATACAAAACAGATTCAAATCAACATTTATCCAATTTCCACATAAAACTCAATTTAATTACTAAATCCATGTTTAAATCATAATTCCATAACATAAATTATTAGTAAAGGATCAAGAACTTGGGAATTTCAATAAAGAACCTTTAATTAGAGGAGAGAAACGAAAATCACCTCTAATTGTTGATTTCTCCCTTAATTGGCAAAGATTGGTTGAAATCCAAGTAGATTTTACAATAGGAATTAAAGAAATCAATTAGGAAATAAAAAAGAAATCGATAAGAATTGATTCCAGAGAATTTTGGGGTGAAAATCTTAGTTTGGCTGCTGGGAAAGTTGAGAGAAAAGTGATATCAAAGTTAGTTAAGTAAGAAAGTGATTTTGGAAAAACTAAAATCCTTTTATTAAATCTATTTTATTTTAATATTAAAAACCAATTAAAACACTTTAAAAATAGCCTAAATTAAGGGGGAAATCTGATGGAAAAGTTTGCACAAATATCTCCTTAAAGATTCTAAGTTTTGACCCTTTTACGATTTAGTCACCAAAAATAGTTTTGAAAACTTTTCATTTTAGTCACTAGACCTAAATGTCCCAAAATTAGATTTAATCACTTCGAATTGAATTTACCAAAATACTTAAAATATTAATTAAGTATTTTCTAGCATTTTTTCATATTTTATTTTATCCAAAAACAATTTATTAGAATTTAATTCCCGAAACTAACTCGAATTGCTTAAACCGGTTCTTTCGAATCATCTACCCGATCTGATTAACATCTAGGCCAAATTCCAGGACGTTACAACTCTCCCCCTCTTAAAATATTTCATCCTTAAAATTTACCTGGTGGAAAAAGATGAGGGAACTACTTCAACATGTCCTCCTTGCTCTCCCAGGTGGCTTCCTCAACACCACGATATCGTCGCAACACCTTCACCAACTCTATGGTTTTTTCCTTGCTACTCGAATCCAGAATTCTCACCGGCTCCTCATCATAGGTCAAATTCGGATTCAACTTAATCTCCTCAACAAGCATCAGATGCAAAAGATCCAATCAATACCTCTGAAGCATCGATACATAGAAAACATCATGTATCTTCTCCAATTCATCAGGCAATCTCAACTTATATGCAACTGGAACAACGCGTTCTAGAACCTCATAAGGCCCAATAAATCTAAGACTTAACTTGCCCTTTTGTCCAAACCTCATCACCTTCTTCCAAGGCGAAACCTTCAGGAACACACGATCACCAACCGCATACTCTATCTCCCTTCGTTTTAAGTCATCATATGACTTTTACCGATCCAAAGTCACCTTCAACTATCACTTATAAGCTTCACTTTTTCATTGGTATCCTTCAACACATCTGGAAAAGAAACATACTTTTCTCATGTCTCTGCCCAACAAAGTTGCGTGCGACATCTTCGACCATACAAAGCCTCGTACGGTGCCATCGAGATACTAGCTTGATAACTATTGTTATAGGCAAACTCTACCAACGGTAAATGCTTCTCCCAAGACCCTTGGAAATCAATGATGCAACACCGCAACATATCCTCCAACACTTGGATAACGCGTTCAGACTAACCATCCGTTTGAGGATGATACGAAGTACTGAAGTTCAACCGCGTACCCAAATCTCTATGCAAACACTCCCAAAACCTCGCTGTAAAACGTAGATCTCTATCTGATATAATGGACTTTGGCACTCCGTGCAACCTCACAATCTCAGTAATATACAAATCCGCCAACTTATCCAAAGTATACGTCATAAGCACAACCAGAAAATGTGCACACTTCATAAACATGTCTACAATCACCCACACAGAATTCTTCTTTGTTGGCATCAAAGGTAAACTGGACACAAAATCCATGGTAATTCTCTCTCATTTCCATTCTGGAATTCTCAATAGTTGCAACAACCCCGAGGGAAACTGATGCTCCGCCTTAACACATTGACAAACCATACAACGAGCAACAAAATCTGTTTTCAAACCAACCCATAAATACTCCTTCTTTAAGTCCTGATACATCTTCATACTCCCCGAATGCATAGCAAAAGGACTTGAATATGCCTCAGTCAGGATAGTGTGCCTCAACTCATCATCTTTCAGCACCACCACCCGATCCTTATAACACAAAACACCTTCCTCACTAAAACAAAAATTCGTTTGATTGCCATCCATTATATCTTTAACGTACGGTACCAATGAGTCATCATACGGTTATTTCTCCTTGATCACTTGCAACAACGATGGCTTTACTTGCAACTTAGCCACAAACCACCATCACGTGTTACACTCAACTGAGCAAACATCGCTCTTAACTTAACCGTAACCTTCCTACTCAAGGAATTGACCACCATATTAGCCTTTTACGGATGATACTCGATTGTCAAATCATAATCCTTAAGCAACTCCAGCCATCTTCATTGCCTAAGATTTAACTCCTTTTGCGACATCAGGCATTTCAAACTCTTGTGATCCGTATACACTTCTCACCATAAAGATAATGTCGCCAAATCTTCAACGCAAACACCACCCCCACAAGTTCAATATCATGCGTAGGATAGTTGCGCTCTTGCACCTTCAATTGTCTAGATGCATAAGCTACAACCCTTCCTTCTTGCATCAACACACATCCCAAACCCACGTAAGATGCATCATTATACACAACAAACTCCTTCCCTGACTCAGGTTGAATCAAAATTGGAGCTTGCGTCAAAGCTTCCTTTAGCTTATCAAAATCTTGTTGTCTACTCTCTGTCCACTCAAAACTCATATCCTTTTGCAACAATTTCTTCAAAGGAGTAGTAATACTCGATAAACCATCCATAAAGCATCAGTAATATCCTGCCAACCCCAAGAAACTATGAACCTCCGATACCGACTTTGGTTCTTCTAATTCACAACAGCTTTAATTTTTTGCGGATCCACGCGAATACCCTCGACCAAATAACATGACCAAGGAAAACCACTTGTTTGATCCAAAACTCATATTTACTCAGCTTAGCATAAAGCTTATTGTCCAATAGAACTTGCAACACAATCCGTAGATGTCGATCATGATCTTCCTCGGTACGAGAGTACACAAGAATATCATCGATGAACACTACCATAAATTGATCAAAAAATTAATAGAACATCCGATTCATCATATCCATGAATGCTGCCAGTGCATTTGTCAACCCAAACGGCATCACTAAAAACTCATAGTACCCATACACGTGAAAAAAGTTGTCTTTGGCACGTCTTTATCCTTCAACTTCAACTGATAATACCCAGACCTCAGATCAATCTTAGAAAACACGCAGCACCCTGAAACTGATCGAACAAATCATCAATCCTTGGTAAAGGATACTTGTTCTTGATTGTCAACTTGTTTAGTTGCCGATAATTAATGCACATTCTCATTGTGCAATCTTTCTTTTTCACAAATAACACTGGTGTTTCCCACGGTGCCACACTTGGCCAAATGAAACCATAATCCAAAAACTTCTGTAACTGCATTTTTAACTCTTTAGGTGCCATATGATACGATACAATCGACATCGAAGCTGTATCCGTGTACGTCTCAATACAAAATTCCACCTACATATTCAGCGACAAACTAGGCAACTCTTCCGAAAATACTCATGGAAAATCACAAATTGTGCGAATATCCTGGGCACGTACTTCCTTCATATTAGGGTTCATAACATAAGCTAGGTATGCTTGACCCCCATTTTCCAACATCTTCTACGCTTTCAAATCCAAAACATCATTGGACAAGAATTTGATATTCTCCCTCATAACCACCACTTCGTAATTCTCTACAAGTTTCAACAAAGCTCGCTTGGTCTCAAAATCAAATATAACCCTATTTACAGACAACTAATCTATCCCCAAGATCACATCGAAACTATGAAATAGCAACTCATTAAGTTAGCTTCAAACACATGACCCTAGACCATCAATGAACGTCTCTTAAACAACCTCCTAGCAACTACCGTCTCACCAAAGGAACTTGTTACCCTCGTACCAACATCTAACACCTCTACGGGTATATCAAGCAAACAAGCATGTTCATGCAAGATGTATGAATATGTCAAACCAGAATCAATTAATGAAAGCAATGATATTGACTACAAAGTAAATGTACATACAATCACATCGGTATCATTTCTTCCCACACAGTGCGTGAAAACCCTCGTCGATCTACCGCCCTTAGGCTAAACTGCTATGGTATGAGCAACTACTCTTTGACCATCCTCTATATGCTAGAAATGTCTACGGTCGTGCCCACAGCCTCTTTGTGGTACATTAGCAGGTATATGAGCCTGACCTTTCCTGGATAACTGTAAACATCTAGGCCCAATTTCAGGGTGTTGTATTTTCCCTCAAAATAGAGCCTTTTCAGACCCAACGTACCGATCCTTGGGTACTCGTACTGGTAAGCGAAGGCCTGTAATGACCTCTAGGTCCAACATATGACACTTTGTCTTACTCTAAACACATCCAACATTTTCCCAAACTGTAACCTCATTGACTCGGTCTAGTTGCAAGACCGAATCGAGCAAGCTATATTAGGGTTTGTCGAGACAAACCCGAAAGAATTACTTATAAAGTGGTCCATTTCTTTCATTCTATCTTTTCTAAATTCTTAATTATATCCTAAGGTGATCATGCTATCAGCGGTGAAAATTACAACTCAATCAGGCGTTGAATTAACATCCAATTGTTCGAAAAAACATTTGAAGACCATATCATAAATTTAGATAATTAAGAGGACTTACTTGTAATTAAAGTTGCCAATCATTAATTAGTCATATTTCATACAATTAGGTTAAATTTCAACTTAAAATAACCATCCAAACTCATTTAATTGTATGATCAAAAAACAAGGACTAAATTGGAAAATATCAAACGTCAAAAAGCATTTTAACTGAAATACCTAACTAAGTATCGGTACACTACATCCCTATATTGACACGGGTTCAAATCTCAAAGGCGTACAGATACGGTCCTCAAGCGTATCGGTAGGGTATGCAAGGTTCGAAATTGGGATTCCAGTAGCCAAAAGGCTTACCAATACGGTTGCCCGTATACCGAAACCAGCCAAATTTTTAGCTTCGCGTACCGATATAGTCCCTAGGTGTATCGGTATGCCAAGGCATTTTTGCCTAGATTGAGCCGAGACAGGTCCATGTATATCGATCCAGAGGACTCGTACCGGTACAAACATACTTGTAATGACCTCTTGGTCCAACATATGACACTTTGGCCCATGTAACTTACTTCAATCAACATCTAATCATCATAAAACTTCACAAACATCAATTCCTCAGACATAGAAGCATGGTATAAGATCATACAAACATATTAAATCCAAACATGTGATTTATACATGTTTACTCTTTAAGCTTTGCATATGGTTGTTATGCATGGGAAGGCTTAAATTGAGGTTTAGCAATGGAACTTGTTGTTGGTTAATGATGTATGTTGTACGTTTACTCTTTAAGCTTTGCATATGGTTGATATGCATGGGAAGGCTTAAATTGAGGTTTAGCAATAGAATTTGTTGATGGTTAATGACACATGTTTCATATGGTTTAATATGCTGGTTTTTGAAAGTGTTAAGTGCATGGTTTTCAAGGCATGATATTTAAATGATGCTTTAAGTGGCGTCTAAAAGATGATTAAAATGAGATTTCAATGTGTTGTTGGGAAATGGTTTTAAACGCATTGATGGTGTTTTGCTTTTGAGCACTCCTCACTAAGCCTAGTGTGCTTACGCTCTCTTTGTCTATCAATGCAGAGAATTAAAGATTTGAAGGCAGTGAGGAAGTAAGGGATCGCAAAAGACTTGGTACTAAAAGTATGTTTTGAATTAGACTATAAGTAATAAGGGCAATGAGGTTTTCGTCGTTGTTTTGAGAGATGATTTGTTAAACTCCCTGTTTGAGCAATGTTGTTTTGCTGATCTTGGTTTGTAATTGGTCATTTTGGATTGTTGGTTGCATTGGTTTGAGATTTGTGCTTTGCTTGGCTTGGCTTGGCTTCTAGGAAGCATGCCTCTAGTTTTATATTAGATGCAAGATACTATGAATTGTTGATGAATCTGTGTTTTCTTTCCAAGGCTTGACCCTTGAATGTGTTGGATACACGTTAGAAGCATGTTAGGGTGTTTTGGTATCTTCGAAAGCATGTTAAACCAGCAAAAGAGGATATTACAGGTTTAGGCGTATCAATACGTATGTCCCCGTACCAGTACGGATAAGACATTTTAGGCTTAGTGTTTCAGTATGCAGGATAGCATTTTGGTACGGATAGGCCATTTCAAGCTTAGTGTTCCGGTACGAGGGTAAGCATTTCGATATGTGCTTACCCTAATTGTAGTAGCGTTTCGATACGCAAGTGGTCGTTTTGATACGTGAAAACATTTTTGGGCAAGGCGTATCGGTACGCGTAAGCGTATCGATACAGTTTTGAGCTACTAGAATTAGGGATTTTTAACCAGGCAAAGCGTATCGATACATCACCTTAGTGTACCGATACGGCTAGCAGTTATTTCAGTTATTTGGATGTTTTGAAGTTCTGTTTTCTTACGTTTCAGTAACTGAATATTATGGATGCTTTTGAATGAGTATGGATGATCGTTTTGAACTGAGTTTCGACACGTATGCATGAAACCAGACTAATTAAAGGTTTGTAACATAAAAAGGGGTTAAGTCCTTGTAGTTTTCTGGAATTGCAATTTGGTCCATAAATTACAATTGTACCTAATTGGATATTGATTCGATGCCTGATTGAGTTGAGTGTTCACCTGCGATCAGTATGAACACATAGGACAATAATTTGCATCTAGATAAGATAAAAAAATAAGGGGGCACGTTTTAAGTTTCTTCTTTATGGTTTACCTCAGTAAACCTAATGTAGCTCGCTCGGTTCGGTCTTGCGACTAGGCCAGATCGAGGGGGTTACATTTGGTGGTATCAGAGCCAGGTTTGTGATAATTAGGAATTGGTATGGTTGTTGTAATGCTATTGTGAGTTGTAATATAGTGTTTGCTATGCACGGTGATTGTAATATGCACGTTGATTGCTTTATGCTATGTTGGGGGAAGTTTGGGAAACCCATTGCCTTATTATTATAGTCTGAAATGTTTTGGTTTTGAAATAGAAGTCTTGGATCCTTGCTTAAAGCTGGCCTAATTGTTTTTTTTTTGGTGAAATATCATGCCTTAGATACATTTTTAGCATGATAGGACCAAGGAGAGAGTTACGATCTGGTACGATTGTTGCTGCCCTTGGTGAAGGAAATGAGGAGGATATCATACCTCCTAAAGGGTTACCGCCGCCTCCACCTAATCCACCTGCGAAAGTAGAGCAACTACCACTTGTGCCAACTGAGCCAGGGATGGGTGACATGGCACTGTTGATTCAGGCCATGACTGGTGCTTTTCAGGCAGCAATTGTGGGTGCTCATGTGTCGGCACCAGTGGTTGGGCAGACGAGTTTATCATTAGAGCGTCTTCGCAGTCTGGTTAGAGTTGAGTTATGCGGTCTAGCACCATAGGCTTCTGAGGATTGGTTGGCTAGTACAAAAAAGATACTAGGTCAGATGGGTTGTACGGATACCCAAAAGTTGGGTTGTGTTGCGTCCCTGTTGCAGGGAGATGCCTATAACTGGTGGACTATCGTGACAGCTGGGATGGAACCTGAGGATATATCCTGGGAGTTCTTTTGTGTTGCTTTTTGGAAAATATACCTGGGGGTCCGATATCTAGACGAAAGAAGAAAGAGTTTATGGCTCTAGTGTAGAGTGGTATGTCTGTTTCTGAGTATGAGGTACAGTTTGTGGGGTTGAGCCGGTATGCACCTGAGTTGGTTTCTGACGAGCGACAGCGATGTGATCGTTTTGGCTATGGGCTGATGTAGAAGGTTAAGACGTACATGCTTGTTGTTGATTATACGGTTTTTGATGTATTGGTTACGCGATCCAAGTTTATCGAGAAGAACCTTGGTTTAGCTTTTGGGTCTCGAGGCATTAGCTATGGTAAGAGAGCAGTATATTCAAGCTTTGGCGGTGGTCAGGCCAAGAGACATCGTGACAGGAAGTATCGCCCTAATTAGAGACGCGGTGGAGGTGCTGTTGGGCGTGGAGCGCAGGGGCAGGGTACCCAGGTTAGAGCTCCGCATAATACCTGTTGGGCTTGCGGATCACGTGATCATCTTAGGCGATATTGCCCAAGTTTGGCCAGAGAGGGTCAGGTACTTGCGGCTGTTGTGGCTAATGCTTGTTGGAGTTGTGAGTTTGGCAACCATCTGAGACGTGATTGTCCTTTGTTAGCTGGAGGTGGGTAGGGCCCTGCACCTGTTGTTGCTCCGTAGAGAGGCCGTGGCCAGTTTTAGCGCAGGGATGATGGACAGAGGACTGTGGCTCATACGGTTGCTATCCAGTCTGAGGGAGGTGGACCAGTTAAAGTGCATGCACACCGTAAAGGTCGCAATGACTCTGATGTGGTTGCAGGTACATTCACTTTACAGTCTTTGTCGTTGTAGTCATTGGTTAATTTTGGTTCTACCCATTCATTTATCTTGAGTGAGCATGCACAATTGCTTGATATACCTGTTGAAATTCTTAATGTGAGTGTTAGAGTGACCAATTCTCTTGGAAAGACAGTCATGGTTAGGAAGTTGTATCATAGATGTTCGTTGATGGTCTAGGGTCATGTGTTTGTCGGGGATTTGATGGAGTTGTCATTCTATAGTTTTGATGTTATTCTGGGAATGGATTGGTTGACCGAGCATAGGGTTGTGGTAGATTTTGAGACCAAACGAATATCCTTGAAGTTGTCTAATGATTCTGAGGTGGTGGTTGTAGGTGAGAACGCTAAGTTCTTATCTAATGCTGTTTTAGCTTTAGAAGCGAGACGAATGATGGATTCTGGATGTCAGGCTTTCTTAGCCTATGTTATGAATCCTGGTTTGAAGGAGTTGAGGGTGTAGGATATCTGTATGGTATGCGAGTTTTTGGGTGTTTTTCTAAAAGAGTTTTTGGGGTTTCCACCGTATCGTGAGGTGGAGTTCGGTATTTGAGATTTATGCGGATACAACACCAGTGTCAATTGCTCCGTATCGCATGGCCCCAAAGGAGTTGAAGGAGTTGAAAATGCAAGTGCAAGAGTTGCTTGATCGAGGGTTTATTAGACCAAGTATTTCACTGTGGGGTGCACCGGTGTTGTTTGTGAGAAAGAATGATGGTACGTTACGGATGTGTATAGATTATCGACAACTAAACAAGTTGACGATAAAGAATAAGTATCCTTTGCCGCAAATTGATGATCTGTTTAATCAGTTTAGGGGTGCTTCTGTGTTCTTTAAGATAGATTTGAGGTCTGGGTACTTTCAGTTAAGTTGAAAGATGTAGATGTTCCCAAGATAGCTTTTCGTACGAGGTACGGGCATTATAAGTTTTTGGTGATGTCGTTTGGTTTGACCAAAGCACTAGTTGCTTTCATTGACATGATGAATTAGTTGTTCCATGAGTTTTGGATCAGTTTGTGGTTTTTTTATCAATGATATTCTTGTATACTCTCGTACCGAGGAGGATCTTGATAGGCATTTGCGGATTGTACTTCGGACGTTGTTGGCCAAGCAATATAAGTCACCTATGTAAGAGTGAAGTGTGGCCGCTTCAAGGAGACTACTAGGCATAGTTCTTTCAAACTCTTGCAGAACCAGGAGATGTCCACGGCCATATGGAAATAACTATGAGAACAAATACTCTTGTCAGAGAGGTAGCTGTATGAAGTATATCATCGTTTACACAAACAACTGAATAGTTCAAGGACATCACGTCTACTGGTTAGCGAGTAAAGTAAATATACTTTCACAATGGAAGGTTCAAAGGAGGAAACCTACCTATCCTATGCAGTTATCGATCGTATAATCTATCACTATATTGAGTTAAAATGTTTATGATAAAATCGTCAATTTCATTCATATGGGGGATTGTTGGAAAAATGTGAGGAAAATGGTAACTTTGAGCCATATTTCAAATGGGTAAAGGTAGATATTCGAATAATGATTTTATTGGATCTTATTCTACTCCATGAGACCTTTACAACGGTATCTCATATGCTCAAAACGGTTGAGTGATGAATGAGAAATTGATGCTCAAAGTACGGTAGTTTTGAATTGAATAAGGAAGTGAAAACCCCCATCCCACATTGATGGGATAAATTGAAAGGGAAGTGTTTATATACACTTACCCTCTTGGTGGTCATTGAATGACTTGAATGGAAATTGTGCCTTGTGCACAGGGGGTGCAAATCCAATCCCATTCGGGTTGGGGCGCACCCGCACGACTTGGGCGACGCGAATGTCCAGACCGGTCGGGCTCTTCGTGGACCTACAAATATTTTTACCCACTTCGAATAAAATTTTTCCTTATTATTAGTATATCTTTTTGAATATTCTAAATTTAAAAGGATAATTTATGGTTTCCTTTAAATTCGGATATTAAAAGGTAATAAGTGCAATTTACGGGAATATTCTGTTTTAATATAGTATTAACAGATTGTTACTGATTTAATTCGGTTAAATGGTTAATGACCATTAATTTAGAATATTATGATTTCCATATTTAACCTAGCTCACTCCCCTATAAATAACATTTCATTCCTTTGATTTCAACATAACGAAAACCACTGAACTTTTCTATGGTTTTACTCTGTGGGTTTTTCAAAAGTTGTTTTTGGTGGTAGGCAAAGGCAAGAGTAAGTTCGTGATCTCCACAGCAGTGCAACTGTGGCTGATCATCTGTTGTTGTATCTTGAGAGATAAACGACCAATGAACTCAAGCACCATAGGAGTGACCGAAAATATGTCTTAAGGAAATTGCGTTCGTGCAGGCCTCAACACGCTTTATTTCGGTTTGCGTTACATAATTTGTATCGTTCTTTAATTTTGTACTGTTCGTTTGAATAATAATATTTATCACCAACATCCGAGAAGATCTGAGAAAACAAAACCCTTCGACCTAAGTCTGTTCTTATCACCTTTATCGTTATTTTGTGTCTGCAATTCTATACAACTATTTTGATATGCATTGATTTAAATATTGGAGCTTTATGTTTCTTTTTTATAAACATATTTACTTATTTGCGTATGCATGACTGCAGTATTATTATTCTTTGTATTGTTTTTAAGTAAAGATAGATTGATTTTGGCTAAACACGTGTTGAAAATTTTGATAGTTTGTAACTTTATACTACTATTTGATATGTATTGATTTAAATACTGGAGCTCCATGTTTTTTTATAAATGTATTACTTATTTGCGTATGCAAGATTGTAGTATCATCATTTTTGGATTGTTTTTAAGAAAAGATCGATTAATTTTGGCTAAACAGGTTGAAAATTTTGGTTGACCGCTTTAGAATTCAATGTGACATCCTGAATAATTCAATGTGACCCTTAGGGTGTAGGACTGTTTCGGGATCTCGATGTTGTGACATATATGAGTTTTGTGACAACTGCAAAGACAACACAGCAACATCAAACATTGTGTGAAAATGACTTTATTTGTGATGCATGCATAATTCAATTAGTGCGATGCGTGTTATGCATGATTAATGATGTGATGATGATAAGCTTTTATGTGTTGAGATAGTACTTCAAATTAGTAAGTAAATTAGTCTAAGACCCATTTATGCTCTTATTTGTGACCCAATTGTGTTATATGCATTAGAAATCTCATGTCTTATTCTTTTCGCTTAACTTATATGCATTACATGTTTCATATTGTACTTTTAAGTAGTTTTACATTATTGAACTTTGTAAGCTCAACGTTCGATTATTTACATTATACATTAATTAGATTGGGTTGAGTTTGAGTCAAGGCACCAACATCATTTAGGAGTTGGAGCGGCATCTATATCATAGAACAATGCTATATCATTCTAGTAGAGCATATATATTTAGGAGTTCCAACGGCATCCGTATCATAGTACAACTATATCACTCTAGGAGCATATATTTAGGAGTTCAAACGACATCCTTATATTATATTTGTGGTCTGGTTTATATAAACTCGCATATATATATTAAAGCATTTCCCGTATTATTGTTTTACTGAGGAGTAACTCATTTGTAAAGGACTTTGAAACTCAATTATTTTGTCGTTTATTCAATTTTTTATTTTTTATTTTTTTATTTTTATTCTAATTAATTTTGAGTCCTAAAATTTTAAAAAATTGTTGGATAACTCCGGTGATACAAATATGACACCTCTAGATCCATTAGATCTTTTGGGTTGAATTTGGAGAGTTACGACAAAGTATTACCCAAACTCAGAGAGAATATTTACATCATTAAAGTTGCACAATTTATATGTACTCACTCTACCAAAGTATTACCCTTCCATACAAAAAAAGAATAATGACTCAAAATTATTATATTTTTTCTTAAATTTCCCTTACATATTTCACCAATTTATTTTATTGGTTTATTATTATTAGCTATTTGGTTTATTTTATTAAATTTATTTTGTATTTTTTTAATTCAAATTGGAGAAAGGCAGAAAACAACAATTTGATCAATTTCGAGCAGAAGCAAGTTGTGGTTGTTAGCGACGGTTTAAGTAAGGGTGGTGTGGAATTTAGGCGAGCATAATTTTTTTTTTGTTGCGGTTTGCGCGAGTTGGGACATGGTTTTGTTGTTTGCTTGACGTGATTTTTACATGGTTGGTGTGTGTTGGGTGTGTTCTATTTAGTGTCTCTTGGCTGCTATATGGTCCTTGTGTGTGGTGATTATATTGTACTCATCGGATGTTTGTAGAGTTTGGTATTTTAATTTTTGGTGTTTGTTTGTTGGTGTTCTTATTGGTGTGTTTTCTTTAACACTATCATATTGTACTCTTTTCTTTCATTTAAGATTAGAGAAGTTTTTAACGAGGCATGTGATAGTGATAGCTTGTATGATTTTCTCTTTTATAAAATCATACTACTTTACCGATAAAAAATAAATAAATAATATTTTATACTAATAACGTTTATTGTTTTCCATTTAATGTCCTACCGTTGACTTTTCAAATCAAATTTTACATACTTATTAAAGGTGTGCCCAATGATTGAAGATCGATTTTTAAAAAATTAATCTAAATTCAACTTAGACGGGTACACTCAAATTACTCATGTTTACTATTTAGAAATATTAGAAGATAATTTTATATTAATAGTTTTATATTTTTTTCATATTTAAATTTTAGTAAAATATACAATTTAAATTATTTATTTTTAGTTCGGATTAGATCAGCCGGGCTGGGGCTACTCTGTGCATCAACATGTCTACTTCCATCTTTATAAAGTTTGAGTACGTATTTTTTATCAAAATCAGTATGAATTTATTGAGAGGTAGAATCATACAAAAAATATTATCAAGTGGCTCGTTAAAAACCCTTAGTTCTAGTCGAAAGAAAATAGTATACATGATAGTATAGCTCGAACAGAAAACAACACCAAAGTGACATAAAACCAAGAAAATACACCATTAAAATGCATCCAAGAAACACAAAACGCAGCACCTAGGGACACACTCTCTCACAGTCAGGATCACAAACTTACCAACACCCGTCTCAATCTCACACCCAGTATTAATGCACTACTTGGAATAATGTTCTGCGATCCACTCCCCACCATCGCACAGTACACATCACCCAAATCTCCAAAAGCAAGAGCAATCACCCGACCAAATCCTATTCAATTTGTTACTCCGAACTATGTGAAGCAATTGTCTCCCCCAATTGTCTCACATGCTTATTGATCACATCATGTCCCACCTCACATCTTCCACAACCAATCGATACCCTTTCGCCTGTAACATACATAACAGAATGACTCTAAATCCACCCTGCAACTATATAAATATCCCTTACCAAGTACCTTATTTTGCCCAAACCATCAATCTAATCAAAACAATAGTAACGAACCATTCTAATCATCCTAATACATTGTTCAATATTCATACATTCATGTACCTTATCATCCTCTTGCCCAACAAGAATATCACGTCAAACCACTAACATATTAAGTCTCGCCTTGTAAATGATTTTCCAATGTAATTTCTCCATAATTGGTAATAATGAGAGATCACCCGAGTATTCAGTTGCCTTCCTTCACAACTCCTTTTTGCTATCTATCCTAGAACCCACTATTAAATATCCATACTAGGCCAATATCTCCCTTTTTTCTATTATTTTTGCAATATCAAGTATATGTTTTCTTTATTCTCGATTGTAGCCTCACCAAGTAGCTTCCCCAAATTAATTGTTTTCGGGCCTTGTTCAAAATCACCTTATTTGGATTTTGGAAGTCTGAATCCGAGAGAGATCCATTGGCTAACCCTTGTTCCTTAGGAGGATTCTTTCTCGGACGTCCTCGACCTTTTTCATTCATTCGTGATTGCTAAGAATTATCTTTGAGACTTCTGGTACCTTACAATTTACTCCTTGATGTCCAATAATCATAGCCATTGAAACCCCTACATTCTCAACATGCGACCCATCTATCTCCTCCTTTACAACAATCAAATCACATCCCAAATGTTCTTCTTGGACCTGCAACATCACATCCGAATCAATGCAAAGGTCCTCGCTCGAACGATCGACTATTCCTACTTGTTCATTGGACACCAAACCATTCAAATCTCCCAGAGTTTCCAATACCCTCAAATGAAGCCTTCACGACACCTCCCATAGCCCATTATCCACCCAAATCCTAGGTTCCATCGAGTCTGAGACCACAATATCTCTAGAGTTTAAATCTTCATTGCCCAGGTTAGCTGCATTCGCTGACTCATTCTCCTCTCAGAGCCCTGAATGCTTGACTCTATCCTTGTGATGTCGTTAATTAATAGTTTGAACATAAGCCTTCATCTCCTATACCCGAATTGGGAAGGACTTTCTCTCAACTAAAAGATCCAACACTTTATCGATCTTAGTTGTGATCCACGTCTCGATCATCATCTTAACCTTCTCAAACGAGACCGGTTCTAAGGCATCATCTTCCAGTTACACAGGCCTACACCATAATTTTGCAATATTAGTGAAAGTCTCACATGAACAAATTGAAATCGGAACACTACTAACCGCAACCCATACCCTTCGCTTGTCTTCCATGACCTCCGATGGCCATTCGACTAAATTTGTGAACCACTGTTTCATCAACTCAAGATCCATGATCTTCTGTCGATGCTCTCGATCAACAAACATCAACAATATTATTGATCCTGTGATTCGTGTTATAGAGAAGCCCTGCAGACCAGTCTTCAAAAGTTCCAAAGCCAATTCGGTAATAGAGTAGTTGCACTTGCACCATCCCACTGCACACTGATTCAGGATCTCTACCTTAATGTCATCAATTACTCCATGTACCGATTGTCGGTTCGAAATATCAATCCTTGCCTTATCTTTTATTTTAATTGAATCCTCTTTTTTGGAGAAATATATTAAACATTCGTCTATTTGAAAAAAATAACTTCTATTATATATTTTGATATCAAGTGAAGTACATAAACATGTGATAAAATATTAATAGTATTTGACACAAGCATATATGCATGTGAACACCACTTATTTTTATAATGAGATATATGATTTTTAAAAGTAGATGAATGTTTAATACCTTTATCCACATAAAATAAATAAATAATCTTACCAATAAATATATAAATTTAAAATAGTTTTTTTTTATCAAAATGCATGACTATATTGATAATGTATCATACAAAAGAGATATCTTCACGTACCTCATTAAAAACCTCTATAAACCTAATCAGAAAAAAAAAATAGTACACATAAAAATAAACATAAACAAACAAATAAATCAAGCTACACCAATATAACCCTATAAACAAACTAGCTTTAACTAACAAAAAGCAAATAAGAAACCAACAAACGTGCCAGCCCTGGTCCTCGGATATCCCATCCTTCACAACCAATGCAACAATCGTCCCTGGTGAATGGTCAAAATGTTGAATGTGAAGCGATCCATCCCTCGTAAGCTTAGCCAAGCCATCCACAACCTTTTTCGCCTCTCGGAATATATGAACAACCTTCACCATCCAATCACGATCCAGAAAGGTCAACAATAACAGGTACTAATGTGCTCGAAGCCTCAACAAGCCTCTTTTGGAATAGTCGCACCACCGCAATCAGTGTTAAAATGGGTGCAAGACGCACTGAGACGATAGAGGTTCTATAGTCAAGGCGCAGGGTGTAAGGCGCGCGCCTTATTGAAGTAAAGTGCACTTTTTAAAATTTAAAAATATGTAGATTTTTCCAATTATATAATCAAGCAAGAAGAACACTTAGCGCAATGTAAATACCAAAGAGTATTCATAAACAACATTTTATGTATTAAGCATAACTTCAAAGTTCAACAAAAGAAAGTTATATATGCACATAAAACATAGTACTAAACAAGAAAGAAAATTTAGCACTTTAAAAATGGCTATAAGTTCAATAAAGCTAGTTATATAAGTGGTCTCAAAAGGATACATGATAATATGAAATCATATATAATCATCTTCTCATGAAATCGATTTTAATTCGAACTTAAATTAAATAACTGAGAATTGAAATAACTTTGCAATGTATCAAACAATCAATTTTAATTTGAACTTGAAAACTCGACCAATTTAATTTAAATCTCAAAACTAGGTGTAATGATTTAAATTAAATCATGATAGAAAAACTTAATTCAAGATTAATTTAAACTTAAATTAACTAAAAAACAATAACATTTTATTGTATTAAACAATTAAATTTAGTTCAAATTTTAAAACTCAATCAAATTAATATAAATATAAATTTGATCTAATTTAATATATTTTGTATATATTGCGTTATGCATGCCCTGTTGATTAATGTAAAACACAACTAAATTAATTTAAATATAAATTCGATCTAAGTTAATATATTTTCTATATATCGTGTGTTATGGGCGTCCTGTTAATTATCGTAAAACTTAACCAAATTAATTTGAATATAAATTTGTTTCAATATAATAATTTTAATATAAATTTGATTCAATCAAATAAATTTCTTTTAATTAATATTATTTTTTGTGGGGCCCTCTCTTATCCCAAATTAGTGGTATAAAAATAAAATAAAAATATATAAAAAGAATAGAAATAGGAAAAAAGTGAAGAGGCAAAATATAAAAAATAAAAAGAAGAAAAACAGTAAAGAAGAGGCGCCTTTCTGCGCCTTTTAGCCCCTGAGCTTTCTGCTCCTTCTGTGCGTCCAGTTGAACTTTACCGAAACCGCCTCGCCTGAGCCTCTAGGAGGCGCTTCACCCTCTTTGCGATGCGCCTTAGCGTCTAGGCGTGTCTCAGTGGCGCCTTTTAATACATTGACCGCAATACTATCCATCTCGACTCTAATCTGACGAAAATAGTTGCTTTTGCTTTTGAGTGTACAAAACAAACAAAAAAATGATAAAACCAAATAACAAAAAGCCACTTATAATTTATCCCTTTCTTTTCAAGCTTAGGTGCTTACAATCTATTACTCGTATTATTTTTTTTTTGCCTGAAATATACATATTATTCTATACTTTTTCACTATCTCCTTTTTCGTTTGCTATTTCTGAAATAGTTAAATTTTCAATCATATTTAGCTAGCAACGAGGTAATTGATTAATGAAGCAATGACTTTTGTCTTTTATATTAAATTCACACTTCACTATTTTTTTAAGATCTGAAAAAGCTTTCATCTAAACTGTCATATGAGCTGGCTAAATTATCCAATGAATATACTAAGTTTTCTTCGTTGGATAAATTATCCCATGGGTATCCCCTAAGTTTTCTCCTGCTGTGGTGCGATTGCACTAAAATTCATGCAAAATGCACCGAAACGTGGGTTCGATAGAATCCAAGGCAAGCTTAATGTCGTCGTGCTTTAAATGATGATGAGTAGGAAGGGTATTAATAAAGAAAAACATTTGATATAATGCAAAAAAATCTTAAAATAATCAAAATAGTCTCTCTGTAGTTAAAAATTATTAGTCAATTAATGATAAATAACTTAAAATGACGTGATAAACTTATATGGTAGTACATGCTGATATAACAATCTTATATAGACAAAGGTGCTGACTTGATAGGATGACAGTAAAAAAATAATAGGTTAAGAGTTCAATAAGCCCCTAAACTTTTAAAAAAAATCAATTAAGCCCTTAAACTTTTTTTGCACCAAATTAAGCTTTTGTATTAAAAAATTGAATCAATTAAGTCCTCAAACTAAAAAAATACATCAATTAAAACCTTTGATCAATTTTGACGGTTAAGTCTTAACAATTTCATGTTATATACCATGTGGCAACACCAAATTGTGCCACATGACATGCTCTAGTGATGCCACATGGCATTTCTAAATTTTTAAAAGTTTATTTTTAAAAATATAAAATTATTAAAATTATTTTAAAATATTAAAATTATTCTACACATTTCTGTTATTCTTTCTAGTCTTTTACTGGAATATGAACCGGTGGTGGCTGTAACCATCGAGTCAACAACCTTATAAGCTTGATGGAGTTTGTAGTGTTCTTTTTGATACAGAAGCTCGCCAACAGAAATCCTTGGGTCAAAATATTTCTGTTAATATGGCTCAAGGTCAAGCCTCTAGCGGGTCTAGAAGGCAAAGCCCATATTTCAATTCTTTAGTGGGTCAAGAATATCCGTATAATGGGGCATACGATAGCGTGTCTGGTGGTTCTCCTTTTTCTCGATGAATGAATCAAGATTAGGGTTTTTTGCGAACTCAATCCACAAGTTCCTGCGTATCATGCCAGTAGAGGTTCTTATAGCAATCGAGGTCGTGGGCGTGGTAGTTTTGGTGGTCGATCTCGTTTTTCAGTGCCAAATATGTGAAAAAATTGGGCACTTAGCCAACCGTTGTTATTTTTGTTTTAACCAATCGTTTGATGGGCTTAATTCTCATATGGCGACCAATCATTGTTTTGTTACTGCGGAAGACGACCAATAAGTTTTGCAGGATGATGGGTTTCTTGCTTCGGATCACAATGCAAATGTAACAGTTGTGTCTAATGAGTTTAGTTACAACGACACTGCCTGGTATCCCGATTCATGTACTACCACACATTTAACGCCTGATGCAGGTATGGTAAATAGTTCATATCCCTATGTAGGCACAGGTAAAGTATCAGTACCTAATGGTATGGTTGTTCCTATCTCTAAAATTGGAAAAGCTTCTTTAAATTCTATATCTCGACCGTTAGTTCTCAATAATTTGTTACATGTTCCTACAATTAAGAAGAATTTATTGTCAGTTTCTAAATTTACGAAGGATAATAATATTTCTGTTGAATTTTACCCAAGTTTTTGTGTTGTGAAGGATCTAGTGACACAATAGTCGATACTTCAAGGCTTGGAAAGCGATGGATTGTACAGATTCATCTTCTGATAGGATGTTGAGTGGCTCTGTTTCATCTTTTGATAAAAAGGCAAATGAATGTTCTGTGCATAAATGCTCGTCTGATGGTTTTGCTAGTTCTAATTTTTCTTTTTCAAGTAATAGCCGTAAACAATGTTCTTCTAGTTCTATTGTTGATAGTGTTCCTAATTTTATTTCTGATGATGGTAGTGGTTTAGGAATGTCTATGGTCCATATTGTTTGTAATATCTCTGTTGATATGTTAAAGCCTTGGCGTATGAGGGTTGGTCATCCCTCAACTGATACTTTAGCCAAGCTTTTGAAGTTCTGTAATATTGTTGTTGATAATAAAGTTTCCTTTTTTGTAATGCTTGCAAGTTAGGCAAAAGCTATAAACTTCCATTTCAAGAATCTTTAGCTAAGTTTGACAAACCTTTGCAATTAGTTCAGATGGACTTATGGGGTCCTGCTCCTGTTTTGTCCAATAATTCTAGTTATTATGTCATTTTTTGTTGACTCTTTTACGAGGTTTATATGGATTTACTTCTAGACAAAAAAGTTTGATGTATGTTCTATTGTCAAAATTTTTCACGTGTTAGCTAAACGACAGTTTAATACTAAACTTCAGATTATACAAGCTGATTGTGGTACTGAGTTTAGGCAATTAGATGTGTATTTTAACGATCAGAGGATTGAATTTGAAAACTCAGGCAGGTTGGCAAATAAATGTATTCAGATAGTTGATTTACGTTGGCAAGGTGATGCGATCCTAATCCACCAACTAATATTGTTCACTACGCTTTCATCTTTGTTTACAAGGATGAAAGAAGAATGAGTTTTTACTATCTTTCTTTATACTTATTTAAAGTACACATTGTTATTATTCATAATTATGCATGCTAGTATCATCCTAGTTAAACATAACATTCATATCACTTATGCTTATGTTATAACTATGCACTATGCATTCCGATATTATAATGTATTCCCATTCATCATACCCTATATTTTGCATATTAAGTGATGATCATGCATAGTTATATAAACCACATCTTTAATTTAAAGTTTAG
Organism: Hibiscus mutabilis; assembly: GCA_019671005.1. Classification (NCBI taxonomy): domain Eukaryota; kingdom Viridiplantae; phylum Streptophyta; class Magnoliopsida; order Malvales; family Malvaceae; genus Hibiscus; species Hibiscus mutabilis. The sequence continues at coordinate 19,572,851 of CM033733.1, read as the reverse complement.
CTTACATCTTTAATTCCATTTATAAGTATTCATTTATGTTGTTTGTTTTGTTTTAAGGTTATACACAGCTCACATAGACAAAGGGGACAGCTAACCTTAGCTCAAACAACTCGGCACTAGCTTATTCAACTCCAATCAGCTCAAGAAGGCTTAAAACTTAAAGGGAGAGCTTTATTAGCTCAAGGGCAGCTCATGAACAAGGATAGCAGCTCGAGGGAGCTCAAAGATAAAGATAAAGCTTGTCCAGCTACAAGACTAGCTTAACTCAACTTAATCAGCTAGGAAGCTAGCTCAATTCACCTCAAGCTTACTATGGTAGCTCAACACCTCAAGGGATATGTTCCCTCCCAAGAGACATGCCCATCACTTTTGGAGGGAAACATAAATGGGTGGGAAAGCCTTGGAGCGAAAGCATTAAATGGGCGGTATGACCATTTTGAAGGGAGACACAACATGGTCGAATGGTTACCATGCCTTTGGAGGGAGACACAAGTCATGGCCGAATAGATAGAGGACTTTTCGACCAAACCCCTTTGTAAACTATAAATAGGCGATTCTATGGCATTTGTAAAACAACTTATTCCTTTTAATTAAATATACTTTGTGAGGTTTTCTCTCAAACTTTGTTCTTTTTAGAACTTTATCGACTTATCAGGCATTCTGCTTGTGGTGTCAACGCTTTCTTTGATACTCCGGTTTCCTAATTTGCTAGCTAGTGGGTCCAAGTTTTATCAGTTGAAGATCATTTAAGGTTCGGGTCTATACTCTTTAGTATAGGTTCTTCCTTGATTCTAAACTGCCCTATCTATCTTTCCATCACCCTAAACACCACTTAACACCCTTTTCATTCCTTTCACCCTATTCGAACCCTTCACCATCTATATCAAAATGTTTCCTTTCTTTTCACCCTTTTTTTCCACACACCACGCCTAAATACTTAACCTATACTTTCGCACCCTTAAACTATTTTATCATTCATCTTGCTAGCATCCGGAATCACTTGCTTACTTGGATTCTACGGTCGAGAACAATCACAACAAGCACTCTTCATCAACAATACGAGAGTGGGAGCGTATCATAAGGTATGTTTGGATTTTACGCTAGCGAAGACGGTATTTAGTAACTTTCAACCTTGATTTTATTGCCTAGCAGATTTAAAGTAGTATTGCGTCTATCAATGGCAATACTCTAAGTTAATTACGATTAACTCTTATATGTCTATAGTGAGGTTTTTCAATAATTAACTTGGCAAAATTTTAATCTTTACTCTTAAGGGGTAGATTCACTTCTGAAGTAAGCTCATCTACTTGAACATCTTCTGTCGAAGTTTCTCACCTTAGTATTTGGCAATTAATCCTTATCTTTTAAGTCTGTCAAGATATTAAGGAATAATGTACATACAATGCCAACTATCGTATGGAAAAGAATTTCAGAAAATAAAGCACTAGCAAAATAGACAAAAATGCCAATACATTCAATTATTAAAAACCCAAAAGCTAAGCATTCATCGCAAGACCACCCCTAGCCAACTTAAAAGAATTAGTTCATGGCTGGGGAAACCATCAACATCATATCATTTTTAAACATCACCATCAGATGAAATAAAACTTAAGAGAAATGGACAAAGAAGGAGATCTGTCGATACAACCCTTCAATGGATCCAGAGCTCTTATTCACAACTTGATCGAGCCACGGTTTTCCCTCTACCTCTTTCTTTACCACGGCGCAGCCTCCTTGACTCATCAATAATCTTTCTTTATATAGGCACTCGTGAAAAAACCCTAGATAAGGTTTTGATTTGAAAGTTTGTTACGTACCACGATAGGCGCGTTATTTTTTTATCATCTTTTTGAATTAGGGTTGACCTGGTCTTTGCCTAATGGTTAATTGACCAGGCATTAGACCTTCTTCTTTTGCCAACCGAGTCTAGCAGTCCTTGTCCTTCTTTTGCCAACATCACTCGGCATTTCTCTTCTGCTTCTCATGCTCCTATTTGCTTTGCCAAACTTGCCCTACTTCTGCCCTGCTTACAACATCAAGAAAATACCACTTCACTATGGCAATGGAAACATTCCTTAACTCCTATATGCAAATGAATGAATTTACTAGCTAAATGCACAAATACGTACTCAAATCCAAGCAAAAGCATGGCAATATATACATGAAAAGTTGTACTTTTGAAGAGTTAACATGGATATCTTTACCAAACATTTAGATAAAGAGCGCTTTTGGTCTCTTAGGAGAGAGTTAGGGCTTACTAGCCTTTCTTGAACCTTAGAGCATTGTTTTAATCTTAAATCTTGCTTGAATTTGGTTGATATTCATGTTTGTGTGATTTTGCTCCTATATGCATCTATTCATGTTGTTAAGGGGAGTATGTATTGGTTTTTCTCATTCATGATGTTCTCATATCATAAGCATGCATGTCAATTCGAGTTAAATTGAATTTTTGGGTCCTTTGAAGCCAAATCTGTTAAATTTGGTCAGAGGGTATCGATACGGGGGTAACCGTATAGGTACGGGGTATTAGGGGTAGTGTTCGGTATAGATCAATTTGTACCGGTATGGGTTAAGGATCGGTACGGGATAAATTCGTATCAGTACGCAGTTTTGGTACGTATTTTTTTGTATCTATATGCGTGTCCACTTGAGCCATAAATAAGGGTTTTCCTAATTTAACTCAATCACAACTTTTTCTTTAAAAACCCTAATCATTTTTCCTTATATAAACTCGTCAAATCTATCAACTTTTCATCAAAAATCATCAAGTCTTGTTGGGGTCTTTTGTTTTCAACATCAAACCCAAGCTATTATCATCAAGCTTTGTGCAAATCATCTCATCATTCATCCATACTCAAGGTAAAAATCTTATTTTTTCTTTAAATTTCAAATTCCTTTATATTTGTATAGGTTTTAGGTTTAAAATTTATATATTTAGGATATATATATCCATGTTTTCAAATATTTTTACAAAAAAACTTTTTCAAAAATGAATTTTTTTGTTTGAACATAAAATTATACTCATATATTTTATTTTACTATTTTCAAGTTTTGATTATACCAAAATTTTTCTTCATACTTGTATATGATTTTAAACTATACAATATAGATTTTTTATACTACCTTCATCATTGGATTGAATTATTGGGTTGAATTTGATGTATATGCATACATGTGTTTTGTGGTTTGAATTTTGCAGGTTTTTAATCATACCTCCTAAGAAAAGATCTAGAAAATATTTAAGAGCTAGCTCTTCCAATACCAATACCAATCAAAATCCCAATCCCGAAAACAATGGTACAAAACTCAATCTTAACCAACTTTTTATTCATTATTTTAATGAGCCGGAATATCCCAATGCTATGGAATATTTTAAACAATTCAAACTTTTAAAATTCGTCGTGAGCGAGTTGTTTGTAATACTTTTATGTGCTCCAATGCTTTTAACTTTCGGTATCTTGATTTAATGAGGCGATGGAAATTCATGACTTTTTTAAACATACCCAGCATTATTTACAAAAATCTTGTCCGTATTTTCTACTCTAATGCCCGGTGTATTTTAAATCAAGAGGAAACTGAAATCATAGCTATTGAGTCTTATTTTATGAGAAAAGAATTATGACTTGATTCTACAAAAATTGTCAAACTTTTGGGAATGGAGGATTTGGGTATAGATGATGAGAACTCTTTTGGTCAAACTTATGGTGGCTCCGTAATCGTGCTCGATACTCATGAGCGTTTTCTTCACTATCTCATCACTTTGTGGTTTCGACCATCCGGTGGTAAGTGGTCTACTATAAATCAAGCAGATAACTTTTGGCTTTATTATTTTCGTGAGGAACAACGTCCAAACCTAGCCCAAATTATGTTTGTCGAGATAATCTATCTTGTCCAAAATTATACTACCACCCTCGTAACTTCCTTCACCTATGGCACCACTCTTAGCTTCATGTTTCACAAACTTGGGATAGATTGTTCCCTTGATCTTAGAGTGCCTCTCACCGACCACATCGATGACAAGTGTCTTCGGCGAGCCAAGTTCACCTTCTATAATAGAGAATGGATTCGTAATGTGAATCTTCCCAGTGGAGCTCAAGCTTATTCAGTGGAGAATGTTCATGTTGTTCTGGTTTCTCAACCTTCCCTTGATGCTCTCATAGCTTACCTTGATGGGAAGTTTACTACCATGGATACTCGCTTTGATGTTATTGATACTCGTTTGGCTTCCATGGATGCTAGAGTGACCTCGGTTGAGCATCGTGTGGCCTCGATGGACTTGACTCTCACCGTATTTCATACTAATGTGGTCATGCTCTTGGTGATGAGGATTAGGAAGATAAAGACGGGGATGAAGAAGACGAGGACGACTCTCGGGCTTTGCATCTCATGCATCTCATATCATATTATCTATTAGGATTTAAGTTTTTGCATCTTTGTTTCTATTTGATTTTCTATGACATTATTATGCTTTGGTTTATGTTAGTAAGTTTAAGTTGGATTTTATGTTGCTTTGAATATTATGTTTTGAAGTTTATAATATTTATGTTGTTTGATTATCTTTGGAGTTATGTTCTTTTATACTTGTATTTTTTTGCCCTACTGATTTTGATCTAAAAAAAGGGGAAGATATATGGGATATAAATTTTTCAAAGGTTTTTAAAAAATAAACTATCTTTTAGTAAGAAAGGGGAAATGAACTTTAAAAAAATATTTGGTTTTGTTATATCAAAAATGGGGAGATTGTTAAACCTATATTTGATTTTGATATAACAAGGGCTATTTTGTAAAATGGAATAAAATTTTAAGTACTTTTTTACTTACTAAAATGACAGACATTCAAACTTAAAACAACTTCCTAAGTCAAAACCTTGAACCCCAAATATTTTCTAAGTGTTTTGGTACACAAAATAGCCAATTTGGTACAGGAGTACCGATACGCCTAAGGCCATATCAGTACGTTTTTTCGCTACTGGAAAATTGACTTTTGCTTAATGGCTATAGGGTACCGATACGCGTGTATCCGTATCGGTGCACCTCTTAAAACCTGATAACCAAATTGCCTACGAGTATCAGTACACCTTATGGCGTATTGGTACGGGTGTTAAAGATTTTCCAAATCTTTGCATTTAATTTTTGATTGTTGCCTTGTTAGTTTATTGGAACCATAAGTTTGAAAAACGGTTACTTGTACTGATACCCTATAGTGAGTATCGATACAACTTTTTGTGCAAAACTTTGAAGGATTCTAGCGAGCAAAACCGGTATCGATACAGTACTGATACCTTTTGTAAAATTCACACTCCTTATCGATACGGGTTCACGTGTATCGACACCCTTTTGTTGCAACGGTTATTTCTTGTTATGATAGGTACCGATATAAGTGTTCGAGTACTGATACCCAATGTTGGCAGATATCATGTATTGCGGGAAAAATACAACCCAATGGCTATAATCAATATCTCAACTACCCAAACGACTAGAAATTAATAAGGGGTACAAAAAATCAAGTCTTCAAAGCTTCTTCGACAACAATTCAACAAGTCTAAAGCATTCAAGCACACAACCAACAATCTTTGAGCTTTTAGTGTCAAATCTTGTAAACCCACTTGAGTGATTTTAATTGTATTCATTTTATTCAAGTGTTGGAGTTTTAGTAAGCCTAGAATTGTGCAAACATTTCACCTTGTGGGGGATTTTAGTTTGCTATCATTTGTATTTTTCTTTGTGAGTGTTCTTAAGGTTTTGGGGTATAAACCTTAAGGGAGTTGTAAGGTTATCTCCTTGAGCCTCAAAAGGAAAGCAAATCTAGTGAATTTGAGAAATCTTTAGTGTGGATAGCTAAGGTAGTGGATGTAAACCTTATTGAGAAGGTTGAACCACTCTAAATTTATTGTGTCTTTATCTTTTTGCTTCCACCAATTTTTAAATTACCAATTCACCCCATCTTGGCCATCTTGCATTGATTGTTCATCCCAATAGTATAAAATTCAAGGGATCATAAATATCCTATGAGGGTGCAAATATCCTAAAAGGGTAATATATTTATGACAAAGTCTTTCACAAAAGTTACAACAACAAAGCTTTAATTATGTCTGATAGTGTCATAATATTTTAGTGGGATGATTTATTGACTTAAATAACAAATATATACTATTGACGAAACTTTGGAATCAGTTGCATGTTATTTTAGCTCGCATCCTATAATTTACCTAAATAATAATATTATCTTATGTGATGAAAAAAATAATAATTTGAAAATTAAATTGATAAATTTTAGGTTATTATTTATTTGATTGAGTCTAAAGTGAAATATTAAATTAATAAGTTATTTAATGTAATGGAATAAATAATAAACATTAATAAGTTGTTTGATGTAATGAAATTAATAATAAAAATTAAATAAAATTTTAGGAAGATAATAATGACTATGTGAAGGTGAGTTATCTTTTAATTAGGGGTGTTCATAGTCGGTTAACCGTACCACTTAGTCTAAACGGTCGGTTAACCATTATAGCAGTTATTGAATTTAGCTAACCATAACCTAACCGTTAAGAATCAGTTAACCGCTAATGATTAACCATTAAGATACTGTTAATTAGGGGTGTGCATAATTAACCGTAACTGTTAACCGGTATAACCGTTACATTTTACAGGTTAATTAACCGAAACTGTTAAAGTTAAACGGTTTCGGTTAATCGAACCGTTAAAAATAATGGTTAATGGTTACGGTTACGGTTACGATTACGAATTTTGACTAATGGTTAACCTATAGGTTAACCGTTATTAAATAATTATATATATATATTTAAAATATAAAATAACTTTTAAAAAAATCAACTCACAGATACAAATATACACACCCCTTTTTTTAATTCTAAACCCTATTTCTAAAGTTATCAAACTCAATTCACCATTTTATGTCTTGAACTTTGATGGTGTATTGCTACAATGTTATTGTTATGTGCTGCAAACTTTTTAAACTTTAAAATATTATGAAGCTTGTGTGTTTTGTCTTGTGTTGAAACTTTATAGTACGTAATTATTTTTTTAATTATGGCGTAAGTGATTAGAATATCTTTATTTAAGTATTTTTATGAATATTTTAATATAATATTTATAGAAAAGATAATTATATTATTCTCTAAAAAATAGTGAACATATGGGGGGGAATTGTAATAGGTTACAGGTTAACCTATAACCAAACCGTCGGTTAACCGCGTCTTAACGGTTAACCGTTGACGGTTAACCGTTTTTTTAATGGTTAGGTTACGGTTAGCAAAACTCAACAACCGCTATAACGGTTAACCGACCGTTTAGGCTAAACGGTACGGTTAACCTACCATGAACACCCCTACTGTTGATCAACAATTCGGTTACAGGTTAACCTATAACCTACTACAATTTTTTCACATGTTCACTAATTCTTTTGAGAATAATGAAATTATATTTTCGATAAATATTATATTAAAATATTTATAAAAATACTTATATAGAGAGTCTAAACACTAAGTCCATAATAAAAAAAAGTACACACATACTACAAAGTTTCAACACAACACAAAATACATAAATTTCATACTTAGTTTAAAATCCCAAGTTTTAACGTTGTTCAACATATAGCAATACACCATCAAAGTTTTCAAGAAAAATCTTTAGCTAACATAAAACAAACATAAGGTAAATGAAACTTCCATGAGTTAGTATCACAAGCCACATAAGTTAACTCTATGACTAAATCACCCAGGGTCTTCGTCGACTTCCTCTAAAATGAAGTATGACTCATCAATTATAATTGTTTGTTGATTAAGCGTTAAATCCGTCAATCCGATATTTAAAAATATGAAACAAGGTAGTATAAGAAATATAATGTAATACTAGAACATCGAAGATAAAAAATAATTATGAATTAGATTAAAATAGGATTTAAAAATTAAAAAATGGGGTGTGTGGGCTTAACTTTTAGTCGCAGGTATTTTATTTTTTAATATATATATATATATATTTAATAACGGTTAACCTATAGGTTAACTATTTGTCAAAATTCGTAACTGTAACCATTAACTATCATTTTAACGGTTTGATTAACCGAAATCGTTTAACCTTAACGGTTAAGTTAATTAACCTGTAAAATATAAAACGGTTACGGTTAATTATGCACGCCCCTACTTTTGATTAGAAGATAATTCTATCCATGATCCACACTTCCATAAATTTGTCCTTTTTTCATTTTACTCAATTTTAGTGATAGTAAAATCTATACTAGATTTTTTTTTTCACTTTCAAACCTAACAATTTTAGGTAAACGATGGAATCCCTCCCATAACACATGGTTTGAAGAATAAGAATCTAAACTCTATTCTTTCGACTCTTAAAGGTCAGTTTGGCATTGCTTTTGAAAACTGTGGTGGAAACATAATTTTAAAAGCGTTGTAAAAAAATAATTTTGAAATGTTGTTATAAGATTTTAGTGGTTGATATTACTGTCAAAAAGTATTTTTGTAAGAAAAAAAATATCTACTTTAGATATGATATTGTGAAATTTAAAATATATTAATTTAATTTAAATCATATTTAAATTCATTAATATTATAACGTATGAAATGTATTAATTTAAAAATATAAAAATAATTTATAATAACTTATTATTATTTTTTTATATAGAAAATATTTTTTGAAAAATATAAAATATGAAATAATTTTAGAAAAATATAAATTTTAAGAAGTTAATATAAAATACATAAAAAGAGAAACACCAAAGCACAACTTTTATATGAAAATTCTTTAGCATCACTCACAATTTGAACAAACGCTCATAATTTAAACCCAATTGATATTCAATTCTTGATCAGCGAATGACACAGAAAGGTTAAAAGCGTAATTTTCCTTCCAAACCAGGTTTTTAACCGCAAAAGCACCAAAAAATTCAACTTCTTAGTTTGGGTTAAAAATCACTTCTCCACTGCTGAATTTATGTGAAAAGCTAATTGTTTGAGAACGATTGTGTGCTTAAAACATAATTTTCCTTTAAACGTTCTTTTAAACGTGTTACCGAACGAAACCTAAGACACAAATAAACTTAGACCCCTTTTCTCAGGTAAATTAAAGATTGAACACAAATAAGGAGGTTATTAATCATGGGCGAATCTTGACAATTCCGTTTGAAGGGTTTGAAGGGGTCTATTTAAAATTTTTAAAAATTCTGAAAGCTTAAATTAAAATGTAAGGATTTAACTAAAATTTAAATTTTTAAAGAATTTAATTTAAATTTTAAAGGATTTAATTAAAATGTAGGGGTTTAACTAAATTTTAATTTTTTAAAGAATTTAAAACTTAAATTTTTAAAGAATTTAAAGGATTTAATTTAAATTTTCATAAAAAAGTTAAGGTTTAACTAAAATTTTCAAAAAAAATAAAAGAAAACTTATCAAGACTTTTAAAATTTTATGAGGGAATTATTAAACTTATTTAAAATTTTTGAACTATAAATAATAAGTTCTAAAATTTTTGAAGAGGTCAAATTCAAAATATTAAAATTTTTTAAAAGAAATGTAAAATTTTCCAAAACTTTGTTGGGAGGAGGGCAAGGCTCCCAACAGCTCCAAAGAAGGTCTGCCTCTATGCGACCCTGACTACGAGCTTTACTACGACGACAATAATCAAATCATTCTCAAAGTTTCACGCCGTACTGTATTACGTCAAGAGAATTTTGTACGACAAATGTATCAATCGACGTCAATTTAAACATTAAAAATTGCGATTTACTGTACAGATCTCTTGAAATCGAGGCAAACCTTCTTAATTGCGTTAACTTCCCCTAATTAATTATCACAATATTACTAATTTGTTTGTTACATTTACCCATTAATCACATGTTTTCGTTCTACCATCTTAGAGTTATTAAGTATATGAAATTCAGAATTAATTCAGAGAATAAAATTATCCCTTCGTTAAATTTTATTAGCAATTTGTTTCAATTATTTTATATGCAACATAATGCATGACATATCATTGTATATTAAAAGAAAATATAATATATGTTAATATAATAATTTTGGTATGTCATATGTCTAGTTATAATATTTGAACTTTTAAATGTTAAATATGAATTTTTTACGTTTATAATTAAAGTGATATATATCTAATAATTTGTTAATAGTTGATAATATTATATACATTATATTTAATTTCATATTTAAAATAAAAATATTAATATTTTTGTACTTTTAAATTAAATTAAATTTTTTATAGTTTTTTTTATAATTTCACATATATAATAATTGAATTAGTTTTTAACTTAATTAATAATTTTATTTTTTATTAAAATTAAAAAATTAATTAAATTATTATATATATTAAATCATATTAAAATAATAAAATTAAAACTATACTGAAAATTCATTTCACAAATCAAACTCATTTTTAAAAAATTATAAACTCATTTCACAAACAAGTCTTTTCATTTGAATTATTTGAGTTATATCTGTGAGTTTGGATTTGCTGAAATAATTTTTTAATATATATTTTTAATTTTTAATATGTTTTATATATAAATAATTGAATTAATATTTTTCTTTTTTAATAAAAATATTTTAAGTTAAAAAAAAACTCAATTCAATGGTGATGTATGTGAAATTATAAAAGAAAATTATTAAATTTAGTTTAAAACATAAAAAATTTAAACATATTTTTTAAAATCTTAAATTAATTATAATTTAATAAAACAAATATTATAAATTGTTATTACAGATGGCGATAGGACGGGACATAATAAATTTTCAGTCGTTCCGATCCTGACCCGATAATTTAGACAAAGTATTGACCCCGCCCCACCCCGGCATATGAAAGAATTTCACTTGACTTGAACCTGTCCTGGTTTTTAAAGTTAAGACCTGGTCCCGACTCGATCCGAATTAAAAAAAGAAAATGAGTTTTCCTCTTTGATTTTTTGAGAGATAAGAGTCCATAACCATCGACAACACCAGACACTCATCCACAAGGAGGGATAAGAGTGTACCAGTTTAGTCGAACTTCCTTACAGAGGCTTCCAGAGGAAAAACTTGATGTAGCTACAACTAAATCCACTATGTCACCAATAATATGCCAAAATCAATAGAAGATGAGCTTTCTTCAAAGAAAAGTGTGAAGGTGAAGAGAACATAAAAGAAGGAAAATAAGTGAAGATTAATCGCTGCTGGCAACCAAGCTAATGCCAATAAGCAAAGGTAAAGATGATTTGCAGAGAGAGAACTTTGATTCTGGTTTGGAAAGGAAGAATTGAGAAAAGGTAAAGATGGGATTAATGGGGAGGGTTTCTTTTCCCAATTAGCTTTATTTTATGTTTTTAATTTTATTTATTATTCATTTGTCTATTTTCAACTTTTAGGTTGTTGTGATCAATGTTAATTGATTTGTTTCTTCCCAATGCTTTTCAACTTTTTGGTCAGAGAGCCATCAATTATATATATTAAAAAAATTATTTTTAGTTTTCGCAATAAAGTACATTTAACTTTCTCTAGGTTGAATATAACTACACCTTACACATTAAAAAGAATATATAAAATAGTAATTTAAAATAATATTTTTATAGTTATTACTCGGTCGGGCCATGTTGAGAGTTTTCACCCATAAACCCGACTCTACCCACCTCGATTTTTTTTCCATAAAAATCGTCATGACCCGCCTCGACCTCCCAAAGTTCAAACAAAAAAATTTAACCTTTATCAGATCGGGTCAAAACTCGCCAAATCTGATTTTTTTGCCAACCCCAGCTGTTATACTCGTTCATGGTTCAAAGAAACTTGTAAGCGAACTCACAATGAAGAAAAAACTTCAATAAGCATAAATAGTTCTTGACGTACTCGGTTCTTTGTTCTTAAGAGACAACATTATGATAAAAGTACGATAACTCGCATTTAATGTGATCTTAAAAAGAATATTATTATCAGTAATCAATGAGTTGTTCATATTACTTGTTTATAATTATATTTTTAAAATTTTACAATAACAATTGTTCCTCATTTCTAATATAAAAAATCTAATTTAACTCTCGCCCTTTATTATAAATAATCGGTAAACTATATTGTTAATCTTCGAACTTTTAAAGTACTTTTAATATAATCACTCAACTTTTTAAACTTTTAATCACTTGTCACTAAAAGCTGATGTAGCATGACCATCTGTAATTTTTTTAATAAAATAATCTTTTTTAGTTCCATGTGATTTAAAAATTAAAATAATCTCTAATCATATATTGATTTATTATAAAATGAAATGAAACCCAGAACCCTCTTATTTAACTTTTTTCTCTTCGTTTTATCATCATCCTCATTGCAATAGAAAAACCCATGCGATTTAACTTTCATACTTTTTTTTAATTTTCCTTTGAACTCTCAACAAAAAATAAAATAAAATCTACATTTTTGAGTTGTTTATCTCTGATTAGCTTGAAAAGGACAAAACAAAGACACTAATAGAAAGCTTTGCAGCAAAAACTCAGATCAACTCATTTAGCAAATTCAAACGGTAGTCAATGTAAAGGTAAAATCCCAAATTCTCGGGGGAAAGAAAATAAGAATTTAGGAAACGGATTCTAACGAGAGAACCAAAAAAAAAGGAAAAAAAGTGATTGACACAGAAAAACAGAGGACAAGGAAACAAAGGCGACAAACAATAATCTAAAATGTTAAAAAGAAAATAAAAAATTGGGTTTTGAAGCATGAAAGTTTGGTAAGTTTGTCAAAGAACGAATTCTGCAATTTTTCCTTTCAAAACATAGAATTAAGAAACCTAGGCATTTCCCAATTCTCATCCTAAAACTTTGTTTTGTTTCCTTCTTACTTCTCCCCAGCTTTATCCATCTTCCTATCTAGTTGTACATTGTGCTTTTTCATACATATATTAATGGTTATGCAAAAGCATGTTGGGTTTACGTTGGGGTTTTCCTTTGCAGATGAAGATGATGATAAAACAAAGAGAAAGTTAAAAGCGTTCTAGGGTTTCATTTCATTTTAGAATAAATCAATATAAGATTAGAGATTATTTAATTTATTTAAATCACGTGGAATTTATTTTACTAAGAAAAATTATAGGTGGTCATGCCACATCAGCTTCCGTTAACGACATGGGACAACAATGACTACACTGAAAGCGAATTTAAAGTTGAATGACCATATTGAAAGTTTAAAAAGTTGAGTGACCATGTTGAAAGCGTTATAAAAGTTCGGTGACTACACGTGTACTTTACCCATAAATAATTTATAATTGTATTGTTTTGAATTTTTGCAATAATATCACCTCACATTAGATTACGACTTGCATCAACTAAATAAATAGCCAAAACATCACACAACTAGACATGTAAACAGATAAGAACAGTAAAACACCATAAAACATAGTAACCACGATACAGAATCCAACATCAATCAAAAGAAAAAAAAAACTAAAATACCCAACTCCACACAAAACGGAACAATCATATCTATACACTAGATGTCAAATGTTAGCATCAATGGATTTACTTTGAATTGCCAAATTGTATTATTATAATGGTATAATGCCAAAAAATACCCCTAATGTTGGACTGAATTGTCATTTTGGCTCCTATTTTTTTGAAGTAATTTAGTCCTTAACGTTTTATTTTGGGTCTAAATGGCCCATCTGTGGATGAAAATGATTAATCAACCAACAGTAAATGGGTTGAAATGATATGACAAACCTACATGGCAGTGCATGCCGCGATAGTAGTGTTTTTCTTCTGACATTTCATTATGCCAAGTCATTTCAAGTTGTTTTTAATCAGTTGACTAATAGTTTTAATTCACAGAGGGACTATTTTAACCCAAAATAAAACGTTAAGGACTAAATTGCTTCAAAAAAAGAATAGGGGTCAAAGTGACAATTCAGTCAAATGTTAGGAGCATTTTTTAACATTATGCCTATTATAATTAATACGGTCCTTTATTCAATAATAATTTTATATAACCTTCAAATCTTGCATCAGTATAATATTGACTGCACATATTAGTTTGTAAATTTTTTAATATTATAGTAATTTTCATAATAATGAAGGATATTATTAACATGTTTCCTCATTTGCTAACTTTCCATTTATGTTTCTAAATTTAGAAATTTTAATTTCTTTTGAATTTCGTAATTCAAATATATAATACTTCTTGTCAGATTTACTAGTTAGGACTTTGATAAATAAATCATAATTACTTCAATTATGTTTTTAGAGCAAATTAACTAATTGATAATAATAGTTTCAGTCTCGAATAATTCGGTTAATAACATACCGTTATTCAATTTTTTATAAATTTGAATACCAAAATTTTCTATATTAAATAAACTTATGAGCAGTTAAAGGGTTGTTCTGATATTATTTGCCAAGGGTCAAAACACTCTTCTAAAAAAATATGTATACTAAGATGTACAGTTCCTTGTCACGGGACCATTATTTTTTCCCAAAAAATATGTCTAATATAATGTGTAATACCATTGTTTTTATATCTAATGACCTCCCTTTTACTTTCCTATGTGAGACTAATGTCTCTCGCCTCTTTCAAGCTTGACATTCTCCCTCATGCAATCTCGTAGGACCCTCGTTACGAGCTATTGTCACAATTGTTCACCCTGCATACCCCACCCACTTGGATGCTCGATGTTAAATTGGACAATTAAGAGATCATTCTGATACATTTTCTCAAAAGATATGTCTAATATGAAATCAATATATACATATATTTGTTGCTAATATTCTTTAAAAAAAATTAGAAGATGATTAAAATAAATAAAGTAATCTCCCTTTAAAAAAAATTAAAGTGTGATTTGAAGCCAATGATTAACCTCACCTAGCCTTGGGTGACTGTTTAGTGAACTATCTTATCATATTATTTCAATATAAACAAGAATTTGTCTAGTTTTCAATTAAATCACTCTAATTGTTTATTCTATTAATATTTAAATCTTTATCAAGTCACAATGACATTTAACAATCATTTCACACGAACTAATATACCTTGTCACTTAATATTAGAAACTACCTAATCCATTACCTTTATAACAAGATCAAGACATGCCGTAAATAAAGTAAGGATCTGTTGGATTCATTATAAACAAATATCGGAAAATAAATTCTAGAAAATGAATTGTGCTTTTTGAAAAATAGACTACGGAAAATATTTGTTAGTGTTTGGATGATGATGTGTAATTCATTTTTCACTGTTTGGTAAATTTTTTTGAAAATATATGTCCAAATGTGTTTTCACTAATACAAACACACATTTAAAAATTTTATTGATTTTTATCTTTTATTTTTTGTATTAAGTTAATTTTATTGTTGTTATAAAAATATATTTTACAAAGTTTTAAATATAAATTATAAATTTTTGATATGAAATATTTTGATGTGATCTCTAATAATGTACATACACCCAACAATATAATCAAGTGTTCTATCAAGTCCACTCTCTTGATTACAAAAATTTATTCATTCAAGTTGGAATCTAATTATGATAAAAAAAAGTTTAGAATCTAACTTAACAAAACAAAGATATCAAATCTTTTCTTTTAAAAATATTTGGTCTTAAGCACTTTGCTACTCGCAAGTACAAGTACATAATTTCCTTCATTATTGCTGAGGTTGTTTCTATATTCTGAATAACTGCTATGAAATGTTCAATTTTCTTAACTCCCTATCTAAAGATAAAACTTACTGAGAATGCCTTTTTGGGTCAACTCATGGCTTCTTGGATAAGTATATATCTGACATGAGTATATTCAATTTTATGCATTTAGAGAGCACTTGAAGAACCATATTTTCATACTCATGTCCAAAAATGTATTATAAACAGATATCATGCTTGGGAAAATAAGGTTGCTAACAAGAAAATCATGATTGCCTTTGAGAGAAATTCAGTCCCCAAGAGCTTTGATTTCTCTGAGCAGTGAGCACCAATAGTTAAAAACTTTGCAATATGGGATATTCACAAAAAAATGTCTAGAATTATCTGTTGAGATCTTATCAATAGAAACATCCAGCACACTAAACTTTATCACTTAAGGTGAACAGCCTCTCAGTTTGACCATCGTTCCCAATAAATGAAAGGCACAAGTTATAGATTGACGAACGCCTTCTTTTGCTTCTCAATTCATCTTTACTCTTATCAAGTTTCAAACATTCCTTAATAATAGACACAATTTTTCCCCTCAAAGTCTTTCAGCTATACAACAACATACTCACCAGTAGCATCAACCATATAAAGGACCTCATATCTCTTTTTTTCAACTTCGCAAAAAAGTTATATGCACAATTTAAGACTGAAAGAACAGTGATACAAAACCTTAAGAAAAACCAATACTAAATAGAGTTATTGACAATCATATTTCTTTATATCAATAAAAATAATTAACATAGATTCAAAAAAAAATATAATTATAATAATAACAAACGTTTAATCAATAATATTCCTACCATGAATTTATAAAACTAGGCAACCAAAGTACATCCTCGAAACTAAATTTTAAAAAAGAGGGAAATATGAATAAATTATCGAGCAAACAAATATGGAAATAAAAAATCTTCTATCAGAATAGCGAAAGGTCCTGCTATTTTTGCAACTCAGAAAATAAAAAATAAGGGTCTAGTTTTAGGGAAATAAAAATTAGAGTTGGTAATTTAAAAAGGGAAGAGAAAAAAAGAAAAAAAAAACACAAAAATTGAAATGATGATGAACGGAAGATGCTCATTTAAGATCGCTCCGTTGACGAAGGAAAGGTGTCGTTGCCGACGAGGAAGAGGTGCTTCTACATACGAGAGACTGAATTTTAGTATTTATCTCTATGAATAGAAAATTAAAAGTGTATTGCAGATTTAAAATTCGTAGTACAAATTACGGAGAATACAAAGAATTTTTTTTCTCATGTAAAATAAAATTATTTTACATGAACCAAACACCGAAAAGTTCAAAAAATAAATTTCAAAAAACAATTTACATTAATCAAACACACCTTAAGTGGAAGTGAAAAAAAAATTAATTGATTTTTTAATACAATCTTTATCTTTATTTTCATCATACTCCTATAGTTCATCATCAACCCACCCCACCATCACCATCCATACTCATTGTCAGCCCATCATTTACAATTTTGTTACTAAGGCACCGACATATAGTTATTTTATTACAATTTAATTAATTTTCTCTTACTCTTTAAATTTGCTTATAACTCACCTATTTTTGTTTATTATTATTACCTTTGAAGAGCAATAATGTATTTTTGAAGTGTTTATTTAAAATTAACATATAATACTATATAATATAATATGTGAATGGAGATAATAAAAAACTAATATGGACTAAACTTAATAAAAAGTAAATGAAAATAAAAGATAACTAAAATAATGTTAAAAAAATAATACATCACCTTGAAAATTCTATATAAATGAACATGCCATACAGTCAAGCATGCGTACACTTTCAATATTAAATGAAAAGAGCATTCTATTTCTACGGTGGTGGTGGTGCTTATTTTGATGAGTTTTTTGTTAGTCAACTTTCAACCAATGCAACCATCGACCACTATATTTGCCTAGTACTTATTTACTCTTCAATGCTTGCTCGGTGTGTGTGCTTCGAGTATTGTGTGTAAGGAAAATATCTATACCGACTTCACCATTCATTGTTTATGACCACAAGATTAAGACATACCATAAATAAAGTAAGTGGAATTGAGAACCAATAAATTTCTTTAAAATATAATTTTTTTAATTCATTTTCATCAAAGAAATTATCAATTCAAATAGGCTTGCATATATAATTTTTCTTCATCTTTTAATTCATTTTATTTCCAAGTTATAGGCAGTAGAATCTCAAGAAGCTATTTGTGAGAAAGTCTATGAAAATGTTATAATTATATTTTCATTTGGAATTAATAATAGATGTTATACTTGTTCATGGTTTAGAGTAACTTTCAATCAAATCCACAAACTGGATTTTTTTTTTCAAAAGCATAAATAGTGTCGATTTGGAGGTATTTTGATCCTAGTTCTTGAGAGACAATATTCTGATAAAAATTTAGTAACTTACATTAACTGTAATCATAAAATGGACGTTCTCTTAGTAGTTAAGGATTTGTTCTAATATCAATTGTAATGTGACTATTATCGTTTTCTCAAAATACATTTTTCTTGCTTTAGAGTAACTTATAAGCAAATACACAATTAGAAAAAAAATCTTTTAAAAGTATAAATATTAATGATCTGGAGGTAATCGAATCCTTGTTCTTAAGAAACAATATTCTGATAAAAAGAATTCAGTAACTTATATCAACTGTGATAACAAAAAAAGATGTTTACTCGCAGTAGTCAAGAGTTTGTTCTGACACTAATTATAATGTGATTATTAGTATTTTTCAAAAAATATTACCCTGATACCATTTTAATGTTATTTTATTTCTATGTTTTAGAATTTCTAATTTTAATATTAATTTTTATGTGGTCGTAGGATATTTGTTGACTTTTGGGTATTGTTTAAAATTTTCATCATATTTTAATTAATTATTTACGCATTGTTCACATTTGCTTGTCACCCACCCATTTGTTTTATTAGTATTTCTTTTTGAAAAGTAATAATATATTTTAAATTTTTTTAGAATAAACGTGTGAAAATATCTAATATAATATGAAAATTGAAATGAATAGAGGAAAAACTAATATAAACTAAACTTAATGAAAAAGGAAGCAAAAATGAAAAAAAAACTATATATCATAGTTAGGGTGAGCATTCAATTGAGTCGATTCAAGTAAAAATGAGTTAATTGAGCTGATGAGACCTATTTTATGACTCACACTTTATTTGAACTTTTTTATTCGAGCTGAGTTTATGCAATTGAGTATAATATATATACTTTTGTTATATACGTATAGTCATATATATATATATGTGTGTGTGTGTGTTTGTTAATTATTTTTCTATATTTATGTTAGAAGAGCGTTAATCGAAGAACAATATAAATAATAAAATATGAATATTGTATTAAAATATTGAATGAAACAGAACCAACATAGATACAAATTATCTAAGGAAAAATTGAATATAATCAATATTAAACCGATTACTTGTAATAGACAAGAAAAACTTATTAGTAGAAAACGTGTTGAGGCCTGCAATTAAGCAGTTTCCTTAAGACATTTTCAGCCACTCCTATGGTACTTGAGATCATTGGTCGTCTATCGCCCAGAATACAACAACTAAATGATCAGCTACAGTTACATAGCTGTAGAGATCACAAACTATAACTTGCCTTCGTCTATCACTGAAAACCAAAGGAGAAGAAAATAATTTTTTGTGTGTGTTTAACCTTGTAGGTTAACAAGGTATTTATAGGGGTTCCACATAGTAAAATATTGGAAATTTTTTTACCTAATGGAGCATTTAATCAATGAGCTTTTAAAGGGCAATTTCTAAAATTACTATTTGAATTAAAGGAACATTTTAATATTTATCATTTTAATTTCAAAACATAATTTGGAAAAAATATGCTCTATTTGAGGAAAATTATTTTGGGTTAAAATATGCGCAAGCCCACGGAGGACCCAACCAGTTTGGACATTAGCGTTACCCACATCATGCACGTCTGCACATTTACAAACCAACAATTGGTTCCACATTTTCCTTAACAACGTTTGGATCAATTTCTCATTCAAAGCTCCAAAAAAATTTGATTTTTTCCAACAATCCCCCATATGCATGAAATTGATGATTTTATCAAAAACGTTTTGACTCGATTTGGTGATAGATTCTACGATCAATAGCTGCATAGGATAGGTAAGTGCCCACCTTTGAACCTTCCCTTGTGAAAGTATATTTACTTTACTGGCTGACCAGTAGACATGATATCCTAGAACTATTCTGTCATTTGTGTAAACAATGAAATGCTTCACACAACTACCTCTCTGGCGAAGATATTAGTTCTCATGGGTATGCCTTTAAAGCCATGGACATCTCATGGTTCTGCAAGATTTTGAAAGAACTATGCCCAATCGTCTCCTAGAAGCGACCCCACTTCACTCTCACATAGGTGACTTATGTTGCTTGGCTCACAAAAGCACACAATGGTCACTAAAAGCATTACTTAGCCTAAACCACTTTGATCACTATTTACATTATAGGAACGAATTTGAGGATAAGAACCCTCATAATGACTGCACAGGTCTATCCAATTAGGTTGTCCCTTTGAACCTAGATCTTGAGATCTCCAATCAACTAGGCAGGGTTTTCTTTCACATAGAGCCTTAAATTTTTCGGGGCTTTAGTCTCATTCCTTTTGATGTTTTCTCAACTTTATCTCGATTTTAACCTTTTGGTTAGCAGACCCGCAATATTATCCTTTGATATTATAAAATCAATAGAGATAACTCTATTTGAGATCAATTGTCTAATGATATTACATCAATGACGCATATGTCTCAACTTACCATTATACATAAAGCTCTGTGCTCTACCAATTGTTGCTTGATTATCACAATATATACATATTTTGGGCACAGGCTTTGGTCATAGGAATATTCTCCAAGAAATTTCAAAGCCATTAAGCTTATTCTCTAGACTTGTCTAGAGCTACGAACTCAGAATCTATTGTGGATCTGGTTGTAACGTTGGTATTGAGGATTTCCATGATATATCTCCTCTATTCAATGTGAAACATATTCACTTGTGCCTTTGATATCATGAATATCAGATATCCAACTAGCATCGGTGAATCCTTTTAAATAGCAGGATCTTTGGAATAATCCAATTCATAATCCTGAGTGTATCTGAGATATCTCATATCTCTCACAGTCATTTTCGAAGATTTGACCCTGAATTGCTTGTAAATCTTCTTAAACTGCTCACAGTGAAAGACATATCTAGTCTAGTACAGCTCATTTAGACAGTCTATGACCCTTGAATATTCGATTTGGTCAACGTTTTAACCTTTCTTTTTGGACAAATGTTAGCTCATATTCATTGAAGTTATGGATATGCCAGAAACATCCTTGCAAAACTTTTCTTCTCCACGTAGTGTGACTTCGTCAATATAAGACCCCCAGAAAGATGTTAGATTTTGGATGTCCAAAATCATATCAGTCAGTCTCATATTTTTCATGTCAAATCTTGAATTTAACATGTCTTTAGTACGTTTTACCATTACATTGTTACTTATAACAATGGGTATGTCAACAACATAGGATTTTATATTCTAATATCGATAATTTTGACATACTCACATTTGTCACACTCATTTGTCATCATGACAATATATCTTTGTTTCAACCTTTTTGTTGAACGTACATACTTATCTTTATTGATAGCATTTAAGGTTCATTTCGTTGAACTTCAATCAGCCACCCTAGTTTTATAAGGGAATATATTTTCAAAGAATGAGACATTCTTTGATTTCGCTATCGTGTTCTTGTGAATCTCAGGATTTTTGATTCATACGCAAGATACCGACATGCCTTGCTAATCTACATAGCCAATGAAAATATAATCCACCGTTTTGGGTTCTATTTTCGTTTGCTTCAGTAATTAGGCTGTTACCTTTGCAAGACACCCCCACATTTTCAAGTAGTTGTAGCAAGGTTTAATTACCTTCCATAACTCTTATGGTGTTTTTTCTCTTTTATTGTGGGAAACCTTATTTAAAAAGTTAATTAGTTGAAAGAACAACCCCCACATGCTAGACACATTTTGAAGTTTCATTTCATTTTAGAAGTCATCTTCAAAATCATTGTACCCTTGGATGTTGTAGTGTTACTCACATGGAGTTTCTCCCCCACATTGATCAATTTATTAAATTTGGGCTTCAACATCCTGCTTATAGAGATTAATATCTCTATAGCATTATATTTGCTTTTAAGCAAATACACATAACACTAGTTTGTGCTATCATGAAGGTAATAAATTTTCCTTCAAACAATTGTTTGCTATATCAATTATTATGACGGTATTTTGTCATGACATTTATCTCATTTGTTTTAACTTTCTTTAAAAGCCTACAGTTCAAAGACGTGTTCCCCATCTTATGGCAATTTGAAGCATTTCCCAAAAAATTTTGCTTCTTGAACATACCGCATTTTGGTCCCATAATGTAATACCCCGAAAATCTTGCTAAGTTATACAAGGGTCATTTAGTACTAAGGTTTTGGCATAAGGCTAACTTAGTGACTAAAATGACAAAAGATAAAAGTTAGTGACCAAAATGAAAATTAGGTAAAGTACAGGGACCTAAGTGTAAATTTCCCCAAGAATAATTTTTATTCGGTATAAGGATAAATTCGATCAGAATAAGGATTTTTGTAATAATTTTGGAAGTTAGAGTGCAGTAAAAAATATTGAATTTTGATCGAATAAAATTGTTAAGCGTGCTAAGATTAGAGAAAAGCTTTGGGTGACCTTCTGGGAAGTATCACATATAAGTATTTTGATTAGTAAAAAGGACTTAGAAGAAGTAAGAGAGATTCATATAAATGCTTAATGAAGGGTTTTCAAGAAAGATGTTACCGATAGAGATTTAGGGTAATTATCGATATTTTTAGATCGAGTCAAATTTCTAAGTTTGACTTTATTAAAGTGGAGGATTTTGTATGAAAGTATGGATATATTCATGGAATTAAGGAAAAATGTGATTCCTAAATTAGAGTTGATAATTCGATTAAGGAAAAATCATAGAAGGTGAAAATCGGGAAATTGGATCGAACAAAAATTATAAATAATATTTTATGATTATTTAATGATGATGGTCGGTTGGATTGGAACCAACCTAGTTCAATGTAATAGGATGGCACAATTTTGAACTAGGTTGTAAATTTTATTTAGTTAGAGGGGTAAATTTGGGAAGAGTGAAAAATGAATTTAAAATTTATTTTTAAAGAAACATGTGGCATTTTCTTATTTATTAATGGGTTTTAATAGTCAAAGAAAGATGAACACTTTAGTTCATCTTCTTCTTGTGTTCGAAACCAAGAGGAGTTTGGGAGGAAAATGGTAAAAATTTTCTCAAGCCATTTTCAAGGCTTTTGATCAAGAATTCAAGCAAGGTTGTTTAAGGTAAAGTGATCTACTCTTCATTCTCTACGTTTTGATAGTAAAATTTCATGGAATTATGAAGTTTTGGATTAGGGTTTGAAGAGAGAGAAATTAGGGTTTCATGGAAAATTGATGGAATTCAAGCAGTAGATAATGAATTAAGCTTAGTATTGTTGAAATCAAACTTAAAATCAAGTTAAATTCATGTGGAAAGTTACAAACCCTAATCTTGAAATTTAGGGATTTGCTAGGTTTTGAGAATTAAGGATGAAAATGGTTAGGTTATGATGTTTGAAACATTATATTGATGATGGAAGTTAAAATTTTATGTTTGAAGGTCAAATTCCCTTTAGGGAGTAATTCGAAAATTTGAGGAAAATTTGGGATTAAATTGTCAAAATTTAATTGATGATGGAGATGAATAGAAAATGTTGTTTCAAGCTTGAATTGACAATTTAAGACCAAATTTTATATTTTAGAAATGTTGAGGACCATTTCGGCATTTCCAAGAAATTAAGGATTTAATTGTTAAAAATTATTTTGGTGGTGAAAATTATAAAATTGTGATGTTAAAAGCTTATTTTAGCATTTTGGACCAAAATGAAAATTTTGAAAAGTCTAGGGACTTATTTGGCAATTTGAGAAAATTAAAAGAATGTTTATGTAATTATTTTGTTGAAGAAGGATTAAAGAGCAATTATTGGAAATATGATCAAATTGGCTTGAAATGATGAAAAAGAACCATTTTGGCAAGAATGGAAAAATAAAGGATTATCTTGGAAATTATTGTTTTGATGGTAGCTTAGATGCAAATGAGCTAAAATTGATAATTCAAGTTTATTAAGGACTAAAATGGGAGAATTTCAAACTTTCCAAAGCTTAGTGACCAATTTGGTCAAATGGAAAATAAAAGGAAAAGTGTTGTAATTATTGATAATAGGTGATTACTTGAATTAAGTTTAAATTCAAGTACCTTGGTAAAAATTAGTGACTAAAAAAAAGTCACATTAGTAAAGTTTGAAACTTTATGGAAATGACTCGAATGATTTTGAAATAGAAGAATTGGAACATTTAGAGCATGGATAATTGTTGAATGTTCAAATTGGTCATTAAGGACCGTAATAAGTTTTGAACAGTGCAAGGATGAAAGGAAAATATTTATAAATGTTATATTCGGGTGATTATAATAATAGTACGTCTAAGATATTGTTAGATTGGGATCTAAAAAATATTTCTTTTATTTGATTTATGAAGTTTAAATTCGAAACAAGAGAGGTTCGAGGGGTAATGAAGAAAAAGATTAAAGAGGACTTAATGAGGCATATAAATAAAAGGCCTAGGTGAGTGCAATGCATACATAACATGATATATGGAAGTTTTATACATCACCGGTAGGACTTACGATGAGTCTACCTGGCTTATATATTGTCATGATATTTATGTCATTGATCACGTATTTGACATATTTTAAATATGTCAAATGTTGAAAATAAATGCATTGATCACTAGTTATTGATGATGGTATAATATGAATGTTATTTTTGTTATGAACTGTTAAATGTTGATATATTGTTCTATGTTGCCATTGATGACTTAAATGATGAAATAAAGCCCAATGTATGATATAGAGGTTCAAAGGTATAGTTGGCTAGCCATAGAGTCATAAACAACTGTATAAAGATTTTAAGCACTTCAGGTAAAGTGCAAATTTTATAAATACTCATTGAGGAGTAAACTCATGCATGGTTTGAGTATACAAACTTACTACGGGTGCTAAGCACTTCGGTGTAATTTCATAAAAACTCAATGAGGGATATATTGTATACTCCGGTAAGTATACAGAAGCACTTCGGTGCTGAGCACTCCCGGTAAAGTGCACATAATACACATACTCAAGAAAGGTTGGGTATGGGGGGATGACTCGTGTAAATAGAATCTCTTAATTAGATACCTTGGGCTAAGTAAATTGAAATGAAATCAAAGAAACAGAATGATAAGCTTGAAAGCTTGCAGATAGAAATGAAAAAAGGTAGTTGTAAGAATTGGACGCTTACGAATAGAAATGGCAACAGTATTGGTAAGATCTAATCTTATCACTTTAACATACATATATGCTATTACATATTTATTTATGTTAACGAGCATGTAATGGTAAGGTGATCATATGCATTGTTAATTGTTAATATTGATATTGATATTATGACAATTGCACTTGAATTCGAATTATTGCCTCACTAAGTAAATACTTAGCGTGTGACTATTTCATGCGTAGGAAAAGTGGAGCGTTTGGAGTAAGGAGCACTAGTGGACATCATCTATCAAGAACAGGTACATCAGTATCAATAATATAATATTTAAGGTTGTTTGATATTCACTAGTTGACATGTTTATTAAAAAGTTATGACTGCTCTGATATAAATCATATTTTATTTGGATTCTAGATAAACTTTAAATCAGGCAGTTTTGCTAATTATATAAAGTTAAATTAATTTAGTAAGTTGCTGCCTAAAATTAAACTCAATTTGAAAACGAAAATATAAAGTTTTAAACTTTACGTGATTAATTAGAATTGTAAATAAAGACTAAATTCTAATATTGTTTTAAAAAAATGTTTATCTCATTATCAATATTTCATGGTTTTACAAACATTTTGTGACATCTTTGTCTCGTGTTCAATAATGGATACGGGAAAGGGTGTTACACATAGGACCTTTTCTATGGTCTGTTTTCTTGAAGTCCTTTTTTTTACTTCCACTACGTTTACCTTGGCATTTGCCTTGGTAAAATTTGGTTTGGCTTTTAGCCGCACCTCTATTGTCTTAGCAACATTTACCTTAGCAACATTTAAAGGCAGTAGCAACATTTATCTCATCCTCTCTAACAAATAGAAGAATCACCCTTAAGATATTTGACCAAATTTATCATGGTCAAATAGGCAACATCTTTTGTTGTCACATAATGAAATTCTTTCCAATAAATTTCACTATTTTTTTTCCCACTATGACTCATAGTAAGTCACTTATAACCATTCCTTTTGCAAGAATAACGTGAGTGACCAGTTAAAGTCACTACCTTTGATTCACAACAATTTGGAATCAATCATTACAAAATTAAGAACTTGGTAACTAAAATTTTTTTAGCATCGACATCTTCTATTTGTATTTATGGTCCAACAACCCTCACAATTCCTTTAGCCACCAATTAAGACTTTGAGAATGTAATTACGTCATAGAAAAACATAGGTTTTCCATGCTTTGATTCAAGACCTCGGTTGGAATCAACGCTTGAACATAATCAGTAACTAGGGATGGCAAAAATAACCAAAATCGTCAGGTTCCGACCCGACACGATCTAATACGGTTAGATTGTTTTTTGAATTTTTGGTTTTCAGGTCGAGTTTTAAAGAAGTTTGAGTCGGGTCGATTTTAGGGTAGAAATCACCTACCCCGACCCGGTTTATTTATAAATATATATTTATATTTATTATATATATTATATTTAATATTTTTATTAATTTTCTTTGAGTCGGGTAGGGTCGGGTTTAATCGGGTTTTTTATTAAAATTTTGGGGTCAGGTCAGGGTCGGTTTATACTTTTATTATATTGGGTCGGGTCAGGGATAAAGATATATGAAACTCGGGTCGAGTCGAGTCAAAGTTTTAAATTTTTAGGTCGGGTCCAGGTCATCGAAAAACCTGCCCAACCCACCCCGTTGCCATCCCTATTAGTAACCAATGTTACTTCCAATAACAAATTCTGCTAGAACAGATTGCCACAACAAAATTGAATAAAACATATTTTATTCAGATTGATTCTTGTTTGAAAAAGAGATTAAGTAAACCCGTTAAAATGGCAAGAATTAAATTCTTTAAAACAAATTTATTTATTACATCTCAGTTTACAAACTGATCAAGATTTCCAAGAAATAAATTCAACGATTTATTTCAAAATAGAATCATACTTGATTCCCAATAAATAAATTCAACGATTTATTTTAAAATAAAATCATACTTAATTCCCAAGAAATAAATTCAACAATCTATTTCCTTTTACAAAATAGAATCATACTTGATTCTCAAGAAATAAATTCAACAATCTATTTCCTTTTACAAAATAGAATCATACTTGATTCCCAAGAAATAAATTCAACAATATCTTTCCGTTTACAAAATAGAATCATACTTGATTTCCAAGTAATAAATTCAACGATATATTTCCTTTTACAAATAGAATCATACTTGACTCCCAAGAAATTAATTGAACGATCTATTTCCTTTTACAAAATAGAATCATACTTGATTCTCATAAAAATAAATTCAATGATTTATTTCCCTTGCAACGTTAAAATCATACAAGATTCTCAGGAAAATAAATTCAATTTATTTTCCTTACAAAGTTAGAATCATACAAGATTCTCATGAAAATAAATCCAATGATTCATTTTTCCTTACAAGGTTAGAGTCAACGCAAGATTCTAATCGTAAAAATAAATTCAGTGATTAATTTCCTTTTTTTCAATTTTATATCTTATGTTACATGACATGATTAGTAGCACTAAAACCCAAAACAGAGATATCATGGCAACTCAATTATGTTTAACAAACATAAATGAAAAGGAACTAATCCTTTAATTTTTAATTTTTTGTTGATTCTTGTTTGGAAAAGAAGATCAAGTAAACCCGTTGAAACGACATGAATTAAATCTCGAAACAAATCAAGATTTTGCCTGAGTATCATGTTCGTCTCTATAAATTCTCAAGGAAAATTATTAGTAGAAAAAATAATAATCCAAAGTGTTTCCAAAAGCACAATCAATAATTATTATCATATTTAATAATAATGATTAAGGCCAAGAATTATAACAAGATATTACATATTAAAGGACAAACTTTTGAAATATGAATAATATATCATATTTACACCATATTTCATATTCAACTACATATTTAAGGTAAAAATTATTTAAGGAATAATAAGATATTACCTTAATAATATATGCCATAATAATACCATAATATTATTACTAAAATAAATCCATAATTCAAGGTGTTAACATTACCATAATTTAAACAAATCATGATAACATACCGTGTGAAAATTGTAGCGATGTCCTTCTTCGCTAAAAAACGTGTTCCGAAAGTGTTTGTGTTTTTTCGGGTATTAAAATATTTATTCCGTGGGGTTTTAAAAATACCGTATTTTATTTAAAGAAAAGGAGTCGCCACCGGCCACTGAGGTAGGCCGGACACCATAAAACCAGAGAATTGAAAACTATTGGGTTCGGGAGTCGGTTACGGATGGGGAAGGATTAGCACCCCCACACCGCCCCAAATTGGTACTTTAATAATTACCGCTTTATTAATATTAGATTTTCCGGGTTAAAGTGACGATTAGTTATAGATTCGGTTATAATTGCGAATAAATTTTAAAGGCCCCGTTATCCGAGAGTAAACACCCAACCACTATCACTACGCTTGATACTGGCCCCGTTTACGCTCGGATAAAAGGGCACCGCATTGACATTATATATTCCATTATGCAAACTTAGTGAGCAAAATATAAAACATGACAAATAATTTAAATACAATAATATTAACATAATAGAATACTAATCTAACATAAAAAAAATACTAATCTAAAACATACATACATACATATTAATCTTAATAGTAAATAAAAACAAATTTAACATATCACAATAACAAGGCATGAATAAATACATGTGGGAACAAAAACACATATTTCAAGAAGACATACATATTAGAAATAAAACACATTGCAACATATGTAGAACAAGGTATTATACATGAAAAAGAAAATATACTAACACGTAACCTAAAAGCAAAAAGAACATACAATACATGCTAAAATACAAAACATGTTGTGTACGAGCCAACTAAAATATCAATCGAATATGTGTGATGCGAATGACCGAACAAACGCATAAAAATACATAATCACCATAAACTGAACACATATATACATATAAACATGAAAATACGAAGCATGCACGAGAGACATGTGAGAAGGCAAAAAGGCTACATCACATATACGATCATAATAATCGAACATGAATATTTAAATATGGAACATGACTGAAATGAAAAGAAACAAACATAAGAAACAAAAATTAAAAGGTAATAAAGACGATTTAAGGACTTATTTGGAAACTGGAATAAACTGGGACGGACCAGATGTGTAATATGACCAAGGGGCATACTCAAAATGGAAACCTTGAAAACGCAGGATGGTTCAATATGTGATTTTACCATTATAAATATGATTTCGGTTAATTTAGTGATCAAATTAAAAACTTTCGAAAAGCCAGAGGGACCAGACCTGTAAATGTACCAAGGGGCAGGCTCTAGATGAAAAATTGAAAACGCGGAGCCCCTTATGTGGTAATTAACCTATTTTTAAAAACTAAAACGCCTATAAAAAAGGTATATCAGATCCTCTTTCTTCCTTTCGGCCATTTTTGATTCGAACCCTAAAATAAACACCCAATTTCCTCTGTTTTTTTTAACCTCGAGAGAGAAAGCTCTCACTTTCTCTTTAATTTCCAGAGCGGCTAACCCTCGAAACCAAAACCTTGCCTTGCACCGCCGTGCCCAACCGGTCTCAGGCGAGGCTCGACCGTAATGGCTGCCTCTAGCTTTCCCTGACCGGAGCTACGACAACCAAAACCAACTGTAAAACCTAAAAGCTTTGGAAACCCCCTTTTAAACCGTAAACCTTCGTTTCGAAACCCACAATAAAACTCCCCTCTTTTGAACACCAGATCCTACTCCGGTTCACTCATGGAGGAGATTATTACCGGAGAGGAAGCCGAGCCACTATGGTAAAAAATCTTCTTTTTTTATTTTTATTTTTCTACATGCATGTAAGTGAGAAAGAAAGACAAGAAGTTTTTACCACTGGAAGTTTATTCTCTCTTTTTTTCAACTGATCGTTGTTACTTTTTTATTTCTGATCTGATATCTCTCTGAGTACACAATGGTGGGTTACACTTGTATATATGCATACCCTATTTTTCGTTCTTTGTTTACACAAGCAAGTTACAATAAATGTAAATACTGCTCTTGATTTGGATCTGACATTTTTGCTTTCTGTGTTCGCTTGGCATGTCTGGTGGTTGAGGGAGGGCTGTACGGCGGCATGGTGGAGGCAGCCTGGTGGCAGTATCGCTTTGGCCAGATTCACTCACGGCCGTTGGATCAGATCCGATCCAACGGCTGTGATTGCATGGGAAATGAATGACCTAGATCTGGTCTTGGGATGGGTAAAGTTGCCTATGATCTCGACACGTGGGGGGTGGGAGAACGAACGGTTGTCGCGCGTGCGTTGCACGCGCGAGTGGGAGGCGAGCGGTCTGGAGAGTGACATCACGCGCGCCAGCTGGATTATCTTGGACTGATCTGGACCGTTGGATCAAGACTTGATCCAACGACCCAGATGACGGCGGCTGCAAGATAAAGGAGGGTTATCAGACTTGGCTTTTAGGGTTTTTAAGATATTGGGTCAGGCCAATATGGGCCTTGTAACATATCTTGGGTCTGTAATACATATTGGACTGGACTGTTAATTAATGAGCTTTTATTAATAAAACTTCTTGGATTTTATTTTAAATCAGCCCAAAAGTAATATTAATAATAATAATAATAATGATGATGATAATAATCATACACGCACATACATACAAACATACATGCAAACTATATATATCATATGCACACACATTTGGATACTCTCATGTAGCACATACGTAATTAATACGAATACACACATCAATTAATATACACATGCAAACATACGTGACCACATACACCATACTAATTACTAATGCATATTCATGGCTTATAGCATACATGCACACATCACACACCCTATATGTATACTAATCATACATATATAATAAACACATAATGTAATATGTATACATACAATAATAATTCCCCATTAATTATTATACTAATATATTAACAATATTTACAAACCGGATAAAAATGAGTGATTACAAAAATTAATTCGAACTTACGGACAATGCATGTGCGTACGAACTCCGCCTTATTCTTGTGCAATCACCACTCGTGGGTTCCTTAATATCCCACAATGTTACCATGTTCAATCGTTGGTTCCTAAACCAAGTTTACTCAAATTTTGGTCATAAACAATGGTAAGTATAGTAATCAAAAAGAAGAATATAAAGCAACAAAATTATCAATTCGTTGTTTGGTAAATAGTAAGAATAACCAGAACCATGTTCGCTGGCTGTTTTTGCACCGAAAGCAAATCAAGAATGTCTCTTCAAAGCATATATCACCGCGTATACCGTAACGATTGACATCTCATGCTTTAAATACGATAATCTGTTCGTCTTGGATTAAAATTTAAAACACAAAATTTGTTTTAAAAAATTGTTAAAAGAGCGTTAATCAAGAACAATATAAACAATAAAATATGAATATTGTATTTAAATATTGAATCGAACAGAACCAACATAGATATAAAATATCTAAAACTAAATCGAATATAAACAATATTAAACCAATTACTTGCAGTAGACAGGAAAAACTGATTAGTAGGAAACAAGTTGAGGCCTGCAATTGCGCAGTTTTCTTAAGATAGATTTTTGGTCACTCCTATGGTGCTTGTGATCATTGGTCGTCTGTCTCACAGTATACAACAACTAGATGACCAGTTATAGTTGCACACCTATAGAGATCACGAACTATAACTTGCCTTCATCTATCACCAAAAATCAGAGGAGAGAAAATATTTTTTTTTTTGTGTGTTTAACATAGTAGGTTAACAAGGTATTTATAAGGGTTTCACATAGTGAAATATTAATTTTTTTTACCTAATAGAGCATTTAATCAATGAGCTTTTAAAGGGCAATTTCCAAAATCACTTTTGAATTAAAGAAACTTTTTAATATTTATCATTTTAATTTCAAAACATAATTAGGAAAAAATATGCTCTATTTGAAGAAAAATATTTGAGTTAAAATATTCGCAGACTCACGGAGGATCCACCGATTTGGACATTAGCGTTACCCACATCGTGCACGTCTGCACATTTACAAACTAAAATTGATTCCACATTTTCTTAACAACGTTTAAATCAATTTCTCATTTAAAACTCCAAAAAATCGAATTTTTCTAACAATTTATATTATATATATATTCACATATATTATACATTTATATTTAGTTTTTATAATGATTCTTTTCGCAAAGATAAGACAATATATTTTTTTTTATTTTAGATTCTCAAAAAAGTTGTGTCTAGAACTGACAATATTCAATTTTCCCACTAGTGAATTTGCTTGTAAGTTATTCTAAACTAACAATATCCGTTATAAGTCGACTCTGGAGTGTACTAGTCATAGATGTGCCAAAGGGTATTTCCGGAATAACGTACAAGCGAAGGATTTAGGTATAACACAACTTATTTTAGAAACTTAAATAAAAAAATTATTCGAAGAAGTTTAGATACTTGTGTTCTAAGGTTCAATACTCGTAATGTTATAAGTGTTTTTATAAAACGGATGAGCCTATTTCACGATAAGTTTCGAAATAGTACTCTAAGTTTCAAAATTTACTCAATCTAGCCCAGCACAAATCTTATCAATTACATAATTCTAGGTTTGATTTGTTAAAATCAAGTTTAAATTACTCATATATTATAAGAAATCTTTATTATCCATTAGAAAATTTTAGGCTTAGGTCATAATTAACAAAATCACCATTAAAGAGTTAAAGAACAAATAAAATATCGATCAAGAATAAATCAAACAACGAATTAAGAGTGCAAGACCGATAGAATGTCGATCAAGAAGCAAAATCATACCTCAATTTAAGAAGAAAATAAACTAGTCAAGAATAAATCAAACAACAAATTTAAGTTGCAACCTAAAATATTATAAAAAATATTAAATTTAAATAATTTTAAAATGACGGTAACTGATCAAACCACATTTTGACAATATTTTAAATTACAATTTATCCATGTTTTTTAAGCCTTAAATTAAGCCGCCAGGTCTTTAGACTTGCCTAGTAGTAATGTTTAACCTTGAAAAATTAGTTATGAAATGAAATCCAAGAACCAATGACATTCAAACAGATCACCCTTTCAAATTACGTGGCACACGCTCATTGGCTAAGCAGTCTACTGGTGACATCCTACCCCGTATATAGTTCTTCTATGCTTCTCCTTTCTTCAGTTCACTTCATAGCATTGATCGCCTCCGATACTTAGACCCAAAGAGATGGATAGATCGCGACCGCTGCGTCTCACCTTGCTTTGCACTTTGGTCCTTCTTGGATCTCTAGCTCTTACTCAGGTTCAATTTTTTATTCATTTTTTAGTTCTGGGGTTTTGTTTTTTCTTCTTGATCTGTGAATAAAATGTAAAATTCGATATATGTTCTGTTGAGATCTTCTGGGTTTCTTTGTTTTTTTACTTATTGTTTGATGACTTTGTTTTTTTATTTGTTTCGCTTACTTTATTGAGCATGAGATTGATGTTATATTTTGTTTACAATTAGATAGATTGATTTGACGATAATCTGATATGATTAGTGAATTTTATTATTTTGATGTGTTTTTCTTGGAATTTTCAGGCAAAGAAGTCTCAGGAAGATCTGAAAGAAGTTACTCACAAAGTTTACTTTGATGTTGAAATTGCCTGAAAACCTGCTGGTATGCTTCACTTCTACTTGTGGATTAATCCCATTGGATCTGTGATAAAAGCTTAAATGATGTCCCTTAAGATGTGTCATGTTTTACCCTGCAATGGTTGTTGTCGAAATGTTTCTTTGAAAAAGGGCTTTTCGATTAAGAAGCAACTTAGTCTACTTGTTATCTTGAGAATAAATGAAGATTTAGTTTGATATTGGGAGAGAATTCTAATCTAATCATTCCATATGGATTTCGGCATAAAAGTTATATGTTGCTTCGCATTATAGCTGCTTGTGCTTTCTGTTTAGACAGCTAAAAGGTTACTGAACTATTGTTCTTAGGTCGAATTGTCATGGGACTCTTCGGAAAGGCAGTTCCGAAAACAGCAGGTATGATGGTGCTATGGCTAAACTAATGTCTGTGGTCTGCGATTTTCTTAGCAGTTATTTTTCTAATCAGCTTAAACTTTCTTATATTGCAGAAAATTTCCGAGCACTCTGCACAGGTACAAGTTATCTCTTTGATCAATCTTAGTTGCCTTAAAGATGGCTGTAGGACTAGGGAAAAACACTAGCAATGATTGTTTAATGTAGAGCCGTTATGAGATCGATTTTCCATTACAGGGGAAAAGGGTGTTGGAAAGAGTGGGAAACCTCTTCACTACAAAGGAAGTGCGTTTCACCGGATTATTCCGAACTTCATGATTCAAGGTGGTGATTTTACACTTGGTGATGGAAGAGGTGGAGAGTCGATCTATGGAGAGAAATTTGCCGATGAGAATTTCAAGCTGAAGCACACTGGACCTGGTGAGAGCCAATATGTCATTATATCAAGTGCTATACGTAGAGGAAAAGACTGAAAATTTATGACAATAAGGAACCATTATTTTCTCTCTTCTATTTGCGGAAATATAGGGTTTTTGTCTATGGCAAATGCCGGTCCTGACACCAATGGGTCGCAATTCTTCATCACAACTGTGACAACCAGCTGGTAATACAGATTGACAATCGCAAACAGTTAAGATGTTGATATTTTCCTAAGT
This sequence comes from Hibiscus mutabilis, assembly GCA_019671005.1. Classification (NCBI taxonomy): domain Eukaryota; kingdom Viridiplantae; phylum Streptophyta; class Magnoliopsida; order Malvales; family Malvaceae; genus Hibiscus; species Hibiscus mutabilis. The sequence continues at coordinate 19,538,061 of CM033733.1, read as the reverse complement.
TTTACATTGTAGCCTAATCAATGAGAACTATGTTCAGGTTGGATGGCAGACATGTCGTGTTTGGGAAGGTGCTGTCCGGTATGGATGTGGTTTACAAAGTCGAAGCGGAGGGAAGGCAGAGTGGCACACCCAAGAGCAAAGTTGTGATTGCTGATAGTGGTGAAATCCCTCTATAAATATCAAAGTTAGAGTCTTTTCTTTATCCTAGTTAAGTCCTTGATAAATCCTTGGAGATGAACTCTTTGTTGAAGATCTTTGGGAGTTTTTTGGCCTGGACATTGTGTACCTGTTCTTTCACTTGCTTTAGGACATGTTCCTTCAAATATAGAAGCTGTTGTTAGTGGTTGGTTAGAACTTGTGGAATCGTCTGTCTCTTGGGACTCATTAAAAACTTACCAAATTTGGAAGAAAGCTTCGTCATTATCCAGACAATTTGGTTGTACTCAAGCACTACATATAAAATAATAATGTAAAATGTATTTATGAAGTCAATGTTAAAAACACATATCCACATACGTATATCTTATGCTACTTTTTTATCCTTTAAGTTATTTTGGTTGAATATATAAAATTCAATAAAATGTTGATGTACACTTTGTATTGATCTTTAACTGTATTTCATTGTATTAAGTTAAATATAAAATTAAATTGCATTTTATATTCTCCTTGAATTACAATTTTATAAAAAGCAAAATCTTATTATTTTAAATTGTTTCGTACATAAGCATATAAAAATATTTTTGTTGTTTAAAATTTTAGTAGATAAAATTTGATAAATTATTGAATTACATTTTATATTAATCTTAAACTACACTTTTATTATAATTTAAACTCTTGCAATAGATAAACAATATCTTAATATAAAAATGTATTTTTATTAAGTGAAATAAAAATGTTATAAAATAAATAATATTAATTATTTAAATTAACTAAATATAAATATTTTTAAAAAATAATTATAGGTAAAGCACGATTCATAAATAACTTTTTTGGAGCGATTACCGAATTATTTTAGAATTGTAAATTACTAAATAATTATAAAAATTACAATAATAAAGATAAAAACTTATCATTCTAGAATAAAACTTCTTATATTTAACATATAAAATAAAGATTATTATCCTATACACTGGCGGTGAAAAACAAAGTTTTCACAAGCGGGTTTATTTAGGAGGTTAAGGTTCTAATTTAGGGTTTAGAGGTTAGGGGTTTAGGTTGTAGGATTTAGAATGTAGGATTCATGGTTAGAAAGTGTTTAGGGTTTGTAGTTAGATTTATAGGGTTTTAAGGTTAAAATTTTAAATTTTAAATTTTAAATTTAGGCTTGAAAATAGGCATGCTTGTGGAAACATTTTTTTACATGATAGTGTATTAAATATTAATCCAATAAAATAAAGTCAGTCTTTCATATATTTAATTTAAAATATTAGTATAGATAACAATTTATCTATTTTTTTTTATAAATTCTCATTAAAAATTAGAATAAAGTGCATAAAACCATTAAATTATGATTAAATGGTCATTTTAATTATTAAATTTATTGAACTATTATAAATAATTATTAAATTTATTAAATTGTTAGAAAATAATCATTACAACTATAATAATAATAATAAAATTTATAAATTTAATGATAATTTATAAAAATTAATAAAATCTAATAATTAATTTGAAATAATTTAATAAATTTAATATTATTTTATGATAATTTAAAAAATTTAATGACCATTTTATAATTTTTTTTAAAAATTTAATGACATAAATATTTAAGCACTTATACTTTATTCTAAAAATTACAACAAATTCACCAAATATGACAGAAAACAGTATGGAGAAAGGATTTATGTTCCGTTGAATTTTGGTTTTGCCACACCTCCAAATAATGACTTTTGAAAAGATAGTGAAATGCAACAATTAAGGATGTTCCAACCATTAATTAAATTAGATTAAACTGCAGCATAAGACTTTTTTCTAAAAAGAGAACGTAGAGACAAATAAATATACATCACCATGCAGATGCAGGCATTGTTGCTACTGCTATTTACCAACTTAGAATTCGCTTTTTCATTCAATCACTCTGGCCAACTCATTTGATGATAAAGCACAGCATGGAAAAATGATGTATCCTCTACTGCTTAAATTGGTTCATCATAAACAGAACCTACTAAAAACTTTTGCTGCCCGTTGCATGGAGGCCCGATAATCTGCTCTACGCTCCCCGCTGATCTTGGCACATCCCGTACACATTCTAGAACGGAGCATGTCGAAACTAATTTACTCGAAACAAGGGAAGCACGGAATTCATCGTGCCCGGCCGGCTTCATGAAACACATCGAATCATCTCCGCTCTCAAACCAGCATGTACTGTGCAGCTTCCTTCTTTGCACCTCATCCTTAATTATCTGGAATGTCAAAAGAGAGAAAAAAAAAGTCTGATTAGTAATGGACCGGTTTATGAAACAAGCATTCGCCCGGCTTTATGGAATCTCAAGTGCGTGGTTTTCACTCTATAACCCAACCTTTATGACAGTAATCCGAAAGAATACAGTTCCATATCTAAAATGTATTGGCAAGAAAACCGTATCTTGTAACCAGAAAGAAATCCTATTATGTATGAGGTAATATTCTTCAAATTACAAACTCACTACTTATTGTGTGATCATTTGATCCAGATATCTTTATGTTGAGGGAGCCAAATGCTGAACGAATAGCGAATTACAAGTCCCCAAAGAAGTCATGATAAAACAAAAACAACAAAAATAAGAGGTTGCAGATGTGTTTGTTTCAAGAGTAAGATTTTCTAGGAGAAGCCTCATGTCGGTCGAGACTCGAGTAATATCTTATCATGAATGTCAATTCATAGAGTCTGGCACGGGATAATATAAACAATCTGTCTTCATGCAAGACAGAACGGCAAATATAGAACAATACTTTTACACTTTATGGAGAATTCAACTAAAGACAAATTCACATCAAATATTTTGACAAGCAATTTAGCAGTGCCATTTCATAAAAACAATCAGTGCACAGAGAGCAAAGGGGAGGGAGAAAACACACAAAAGCTAGAGTTCCCCAAGTATGATTTTTTAATAGATATACCATCCAGTTCCTCAAGGAAAGAACTTAGAAAGTTAAAATCTCAGTTTCGTTATGCAACACAACCAAACGGAAGCGTATACATAACAATGATGTACAAATTATACCATGCATTACACTCAACTGAATACATAAGATAGACGAAAACCAGGTTCCTATATTTTTAACCATTGGAAGAAACCTGAACTTGGATTCCAAGTACAAATCATCGACAAAAGAGCAGCAGCATGACACTATTATATGGTCCACCTTTCCGGTCTACATCCGATTCGACTAGACTCTACCTACAATGGACATTCTAAACATTTAACCCGACTTCCTAACTTCCAACACAGAGATCCACATAATTCACCCCCTTGAAGAATATTGACATGCATGTACTTGTGCTACACAAAATGACACTTTCAATCAAAGCGCAATCTGAATTGTTCCATTGCGTAAAAAACAGGATCAGTATTGTACTAAAAAAATACCATTTGCCAACATTAACACACTAAATTCCATCAGCAAATCACTGAAACTGCACATCTTGAGAGGGGAAGAAAAAGAACAACACAATGAAACAGTACCTAAATGTCAACTGAAACAATTTCATATCCATGAAAGTGAATATAATATCAAAACTCCCAGAAAATATGAAGCAACAAACCTGTAACAATCTCAAGTCGAACTTAGGGAGGCCGACCTGACCAACAGTAAGTGACCCAAAAAGGTTACCCACCAGAGCAGCATCGGGAACGACCAACCCATGGACCAATCCGCCGACAAAGCCACCCAAAAAACTATCTCCGGCGCCTGTCGGATCAACCTGGTATGCCCCAAGAGGCTCAATCTTCATTTCCCCATCTTTCCAATAAACTTCACACCCATCTTTCCCATGCGTTACCACCACACAACACCATTGCCTCACTTCCTCAACGTCCATAAACAGCGCCTCCTCCGATGACGCCTTCAAAAACTTTACCCGCGGTAACAAATGGTAAAACCCACTCTCTTTTAACCCCACTAGCTTTACCGTCCCGTCGTTTTTATCAAAAGAACGGATTAAAGCTTGGATATCGACGAAAACGGCGTCGCATATTTCAACCATCTTTTCGAGCGTTTCAGGCAATATCTCCCCGCCGACCCCAACCGCCATTCCGAAACCGAACCTTTTATCGGGCAGATCCGATGGATTAATCGGATCGCAGGCCTTGACCCGTTTCAAGACCCGATCTTGATGAGCATTCTCGGCATGACCCTGATCGAAATAAGCGTGGAAGACGGCGGTTTTGGAGGTGGGGATCACGATGGGTTCGTGATTAACCGGGTATTTAAAATCGAACCCGACTTTCGAGGTTAGATGGAAGGAAACGGAGAGAGCGGTAAAGACGTTGGAAATGAAAGAGGCGGCTCCGCCGAGGGTTTCGGCGAAGACGGCACCGCATTGGAGAAGAACATCGTGGCAGTAATTACCAACAATGAGAACGCTTTGAATTGGGGTGTTTTGGGGGTGAGGGATGGTGGTGGTTGTTACCATGGTGGAGAGAAGGTGGAAAAGGAGGGATTGTGTAGTGCTGGGTTCTGGGGTCATGCCATGGAGATGAAGAGCAGAAACAAATGGTTAGGGTTTCAGGAATTGAGAGAATCCATTGAAAATAAAACCGAGAGAGACATGGTCGGTGTGAAAGGAGGACAAAAATATAGGTGTCAACAAGCAGGGGACGCGCGCCGCATGCACATTCATTTCATTTTTGTTCGTTATTTATAGGTTCTGCAATAATCAATATTTTGCTTCGTGTGTTGTTGGAGTTGATCTAAGGGTCATCGTTTGTGCTTTGAATTGCGAACCTAAGAAAACGACTGATTACCGCAAATTTTATTTTTACAAATAATACTAGTCTGTTTTAAAATGTTTCAAAATTGTAAACAAAATTTATAAATTAAGAATAGATTAGTTGAAACTATTATAATATATAAATTATTCACTTAAAAATAAAGTATAATGAAATAAGAAAAAGTTAAAATTCAATCAAATAACTCAGATAAATGATAGTTAAAAACAAATATCATTTGATTGGCGATAAAAAATAAATATTATCAATATAAACATAAAAATACATATAATAATGGTGTGTTGACAAATTGACATTACCATAACTCATCTTTGACCTATTTTCGTATATTGCGAACATATGTTATATTTAGCATGAGGTTCCAAAATAAAATATATCATATAAGCATCGTCTGAAGAAATAATATCAAATCCAACTTTTAAAAAATATATTACAATATATGACAAAGAACATATCATAAAAAGGACAAAATTATCTATAATTTTCATACATAAAGAAGAACACTAATTAAACATGTAACGTCCTAGATTGTCAAGTTAATGGGTGAGCGTTAATCTGAAACTTGAGCTTGACAATTTAATTGGGTAGTTAAAACAATTGGATAAGTTTAAACATTTTTGGATGTTGATTAGACTTGTTGAACAAAAAAAAAAAAGCCTCTTTTTATAAAATTTTAAAAGATCTTAGGAGAAAAATTTTCATTTAGAAAAAAAGAGATGTCAAGCTCTTTATTTTTCTTATCTCGACGTGGGTTTTAGGGACCAAAACCCTTAGATTGGTATCATTCCCTTATTTCTTCGTCTTCCTTTATCATTACTTTCTTTTTACTCCAAATTTCTTTAAGTTTCACTACTAAAAATCTACTCTATCACCCAAACATTTCATTTAAGATTTAAGAATACAAGATCCATGTTCTACATTTCAAGAACTTCAAGAAAAAGATCAATTCTTGTTGGAAAGGCGATAAAGAGCTTCATTAAAGTTTTAGGAAATTTATGCTTTGGGCATGATGAATCGAGTATTTCATGAGTTTTTGGACCGGTTTGTGGTTGTGTTTATCGACGATATCCTTGTGTACTCCCGTACCGAGGAGGATCATGATAGACATTTGAGAATTTTGCTTCAGTCACTATTGGCTAATCAGCTTTATGCTATGTTAAGCAAATGTGAGTTATGGCTTAAGGAAGTTATGTTCCTCAGGCATGTTGTGTCAGTCAAAGGAATACGTGTCGATTCACATAAGGTTGGGGCTGTAATGAGTTGGAAGGAGCCCAAGTCGATGACGGAAGTTAGGAGTTTCCTTGGTTTGGCGGGTTACTACCGAAGGTTTATGGAAGGGTTCTCTAGTTTGGCGGCTCTGTTAACAAAGTTGCTACAGAAGAATGTTTGGTTTGAATGGACGGAAGATAGGCAACGAGCTTTTGAAAGGTTGAAGGAAGCCTTGAAGCGAGCTCCAGTCTTGGTTCAACCAGAATCGGGGAAGGAGTTTGTTGTTTATAGTGATGCACCCGTGTGCTGGGCAGAAGCGGGGGAAAAGTTTGTGTCGATGCCCAATGTTTTGAAAGGCACAACCGAAAAAGCAAAGTTGATATGTGAGCGCTTAAAAGCAACTGCAGATCGCCAGAAATCCTATGTGGATTTGAAGTGTAGGGGTATAGAGTACGTTGTGGGTGATAAAGTGTTTTTGAAAGTGTCGCCCTAGAAAAAGGTGTTGCGGTTTGGGCGAAAATGAAAGCTTAGCCCGAGATTCATTAGACTTTACGAGGTTATTGAGCGTGTGGGTCCTATTGCATATCGTTTGAGGCTACCTCCGGAGTTGGGAAAGATTCATGATGTGTTCCATGTTTTGGTGTTGCGGAGGTTTAGGTCGGATCCATTGCATGTCATGCCGGTGGAGGAGATTGAGTTGAGACCGGACCTATCTTACAATGAGAAACCGGTAGAGGTTCTTGATACCAGCAGTAAGGTGCTGCATGGCAAGACGGTTGAGCTCGTTAAGGTGATGTGGAGGCACCGCGGTGTTGAGGAGGCCACGTGGGAACACAAGTCGGATATGTTGAAATAGTTTCCGCACATGTTTCCTCCAGGTAAATTTCGGGGATGAAATTTCTTAAGTAGGGGAGAGTTGTAACGCCTCGGTTTTAGGTCTTAGCGGTTGGTGGTTTATTAGACGGTCTGGTGGACTAGAGTAGGGATTGAGTTGGTTTCGGGATCGTATATTTTTTGGTGAGATAAAAATTTGGAAAAATAGTTGAAAATCATCTTTTAATATAAATTGATTTTTGGTGGAATAAATTTTGGAAAATGGAATTTGGAAATGTGACATTTTTGTTAGTGACCAAAATGCGATTTTTGAAAACTGTTTTAAAGTGACTAAAATGAAAAGGGTAAAATTCTTTGAATACTTAAAGAGCTAAATTACCAAGTTTTTTTGGTGGTTTCTCCCTTCAATTAAATCATTTTAAACATGTGTTTTAAAGGTGGTTTAAGAGGGATTAAAATATCTAAGTTAGTTATTAGCCTTTAAAGAAAATTTACGTAACTTTTTCCTAAACCTTTTCTCTCAACTTCTTTTCTGCCAAACAATCAGAATTTCATCAAAATCCAGAGGTGAGAGATTCTTTTCACTCAGATTATTAATTTTACTTTGATTCTTTAACCTTGTTTTGCAAAATCTCATTAAATCTTATGTTTTCTTAGCTTTTCACAAATCAATTGAGGGAGAAACTTCACAATAGGGGTAAGGTCTGAGATCTCCTCTATTGTATGGTTCTTTACTAAAATTCCCAAGCATTTGATCTTTGTTTTTGTGTTTCTAATATGATCTTGATGATTTCCTAATGTTTAATTGAGTTATTTGGGGAAAATGAGTTAATTCACGGATTGGATCTAATTTCTAGTAATTAAGGATGCTTTGACATATATTTTGAATGTTTAATAATGTTGATAAGTGATTTTTATCAATGGAATCCCGAAACTTAAGAATCTCTATTTGTTTAGGTTGTTAGTTTTGAGGTTTTGTGGTGTTTCTATGGTTGTAAGGTTGCTGGAGGTGGTAGGTTGTTTTGGATATGCTTTTAGATGTGTTTTGATGTTGAAAGTGATGTTAGATTGATAGATGTTGGCTGGGTTGTGAATCGAATGTGTTGGTTATGTCTTCGGTTGTTGTGGAGGGTTAATTGTGAAGGTTTTGTGGAAATCTGAGAAGGATTGTAGTTGCTGTGTTTAGAATGAATTATGATGCATTAATCCTCTATTTATTTGTGGTAAAAATAGGGGAGGTTGATCCGGAGGTGATTGGAGAATCGTTGGAGGTTTCAGATACTTGATTTCACGTCGACGAATCGAGGTTTCGCGTATTGGTGAGTGAAAACGTGGTTTAAAGCATTTTGATGTTATGGGAACAAAGTTTTGGGAGTTAAGATAGAGCTTGAAACGCTTACCTAGACTCGAAAGTAAGTATAAAGTGGTTTTACTCTCTCGGTCGTGCTTGTTCGAATGATTTTATGCACTTGGTTTTATTGTTCATGTACCTACTTTTTAAGTATGTTTTAAAGTATTAGATATACTGTTTTTAAGCACGCTTTGTTGAAGGATGCAAGGATGGTTTATAATTGTGTTTTAAAGCACAGTTGTTGCTTTGGAAATGGCATGGTTTAATGCTTGTTGAAACAGTGAGGTAAATGTTATTTGGTTAATTATATTGGCAAGTGATGTGGTATTAAAATTATTATCGGATATAGTTGGCCTGCCATAGGATTGAGTGCACTGTAAATAAGTTGCCTTCGATGTTGAGGGGTTTATACGGCATATCGAATACTCCATCCAAGTACTCTAACGGTAAAAGGGTTAAACAGTACCAAAAACTTCTGTTAGTGGGTTAAACATCTAACCGATGAAGGGGTTGGTGTCCCCGTGGGTTGAAAGTGTACCCGGCTATTATTGTACCACAATTGTGATTGTATCGCTATTCCGGTTAAGATGGCTTGAAGTGTTGGGTTAACACTTGTTGAATTCGTGTATTCGATGAACTCTTTTGTTAAGACTTGTTTAATGACCACTTGTAAGCCAATATAATTGTTAATGTATCATTGAAATGGTTATGTTGTATAATGTGATTTATACATGTTTCTCCTTGAGCTTTGCATTTGGTAGTAATGCATGGGAAGGCTTAAGTAGAGGGTTAGGAATGTGACTTGCTGTTGATTAATGATGCATGTAGCATATGGTTTAATATTCTGGTTTTAATGATGTAAAGTGCATGTTTTTAAAAGGGCATGATGTTTTAAAGGACGATGTAAAGAAAGTGGTTTAAATGCATTGATGGTGTTTTGTTTTGAGAATTCCTCGATAAGGCTTGTGTTCTTACGCTCTCTTTGTCCATCAATGCAGAGAATTAAAGTCCTGAAAGGCAACAAGAAGCAAGGGGATCTTGGCAAGACTTGTTTCCAAAGTATGTTTGAGACTAGACTATAATGAATAAGGGCAATGGGGTACTAGTTGTGTTTTGGGAGATGTTTTGTGGAACTCTCTGTTTGAGCATGTATCTTTAGTTGCTCTTGGGTTGTATATGGCCTTTAAGGTTTGATTTTGGTGCTAGTTTATCTTTTGATATGTTGGTTGGATGCATATTAGGAAGCATGCCTATAGATTTCCTTTTTGTTGCATGAAGCCTTGTTGTGTTGTTAGAATTGTGATGCTAGTTGGCTTGAGATATGTTTGGCATGTTGGTATTGTGTTTTAAGCATATTGGATTGATTAGAGTATGTTTTTTGGATGAAAAACCAGCCAAAATGTGACATTACATGCCAGGCGTACCGATACGCGGGGGACCGTATCGGTACGGCTAGGCATTTTTAGGCTTGAAGGATCGGTACGAAGGCTAGTGTTTTGATACACCTAGGCCATTTTGGTCTTAACGTATCAGTACGGTAAGGGGTGGTTCAATACGGGTCTCAGTTACTGGAAATCATCTTTTTTGTCCCAAACCCGTGTACCAAAATGTCGAAGAGTCATATCGGTGCGATCATCAAGGTTTTCAAAAGTTTGATATTTCAGTTGGGCGTATCGATACAACATGGAGGTGTAATGAAACGGGGTGTTTCAAACTGTATCGATACGAGTTCATCTGTATCGGTACGGATGATCATTAATTCTGTTATTGTCACATTGGGGCAGTTTTGCTTTCTTTGCATTTTAGTCCTTAGATCTTGCCAATGCAATTGTATGTGATAGAATGATCAGATCGAGTTGATATTTGAAATGAAAGATTGGAACCTGACTAATTAAAGGTTGGTTACTTAAAAGTGAGCTTTAATCCTGAGATTTTCTGTATTTGCAATTTGGTCCCTAAATTATAAATATGATCAATTGGATGTCAAATTGATGCCCGATTGAGTTGGGGTTACACCTGATGTCTGCATGAGCATATAGGGTTAATAATTGGCATCTAGATAAGTTATATAGGAAAAAAGACCAATTTTGGTTGTGTATCTTCGGTTTGTTATGACAAACCTAATGTAGGCTTCTTGGTTTCGTTGGGCGTCTAGGCCGGGTCAAAGGGGTTACATTTGGTGGTATTAGAGCCCGGTTTGGTTCGTTTGGGTGGTTATTGTGTTGTTGTCATGTTTGATTTGTATGGTGATTGTTGTATGTGCGCTGTTCGATATGCACGGTGATTAATATATGAATGTTGGTTGTTGTATGCTATGTTGGGGATGTTTTGGGGGTACCCATTGCCTTATTATTATAGTCTGGAAAGTTTTGATTTTTGAAATGGAATCTTGGATCATTGCTTGAGGCTAGCCTGACTGTTTTTGTTTTGAAATGATTATCATACCTTAGATATATTTTAGCACAATAGGACCGAGAAGAGAGTTGCGATCGGGTACGATTGTTGCTGCCACTAGGCATGATGCTGAAGGAGAAGTTGTACCTCCTGGAGGGTTGCCACCACCCCCACCTAATCTACCGGAGGGAGTGAAACAAGTACCACATGTACTGGCTGGGCTAGGGATGGGTAATATGGCACCGTTGTTACAGGCCATGACCGGTGCTTTTTAGGCAGTAGTTGCGGGTGTTCGTGTCCTAGCACTACCGGTTAAGGGGCAAGGTTTACCACTTGAGTGTCTTCATAGTTTGGGTGGATTTATGTTCTGAGGTTTATTACCCGAGGCCTGCGAGGGTTGGTAGGCCAGTACTGAGAGGATACTTGGTCAGATGGGGTGCACCAATGCTCGTAAGCTGGGCTGTGTTGTTTTCCTGCTATAGGGTAATGCCTATACATGATGGACTACCACAATATCCGGTATGGTGACTGAGGATATGACCTGGAAGTTCTTCTGTGGGGTATTTTGGAAGAAGTTTTGGGAGTCATCAGGACGTGAAGAAACGTGAGTTTATGGCTGTAGTGCAAGGCAATATGTTTGTTGCGGAGTACGAGGTGCAGTTCGTGAGGTTGAGTTAGTATGCACCTGAGTTGGTTCCTAACGAGCGTACTTGATGTGATCGTTTCCTCTATGGGCTTATACAAGATGTTAAGCATACATGCTTGCTGCTGATTACACTGATTTTGACGTGTTGGTTTCGCGAGCCAAGGATGTGGAGTAAAATTTGGGTTTGGCATCTGGATTGCGAGGTTTTAGCTCGGGTAAAATAGCTGTTGATTCGGGTTATAGCGGTGGTCAGGCCAAGAGACACCGTGATAGGAGGTTTTGCTAGAGCCGAGGCATGACGGAGGTGTTATGGGACGTGGAGTCCAGGGGTAGGGTGCCCAGGTTAGAGCCCCGTTTAGCACTTGTTGGGTTTATGGATCCCAAGATCATTTGATGCGATATTGCCCGCGTTTGACCAAGAAGGGTCAGGCACCACGCTTGTGGTGGCTAATGCTTGTTGGATTTGTGGGTTAGGCGACCATCAGAGGCGTGATTGTATGTTGTTGGCTCAAGGTGGGCAGGGTGTTGCACCTGTTATTGCTCCGCAGTGGGGTCGTGGTCATGGACGCGAATCGTTTCAATATTGAGATGGTGGGCAAAGAACTGTGGCTCATACTGTTGCTATCCAGCCTGAGGGAGGTGGACCAGCTAGGGTGTATGCGCACCGCGAGGGTCGCAATAACTTTGATGTAATTGCAGGTACTTTTACCCTACAGTTTTTGTCATTTTATTCGTTGGTTGATTCTGGTTCTACTCATTCATACATTTTGAGTGAGAATGCTGAGTTGCTTGATATATCTGTTGAAATTCTTAATGTGGGTGTTAGAGTTACTAGTTCTCCTAGGGAGACAATCGTGGTTAGGAGGTAGTATCGTAGGTGTCCGTTGATGGTTCAGGGATATGTGTTTGCTATGGACTTGATGGAGTTACCATTCCATGGTTTTGATATGATTTTGGGAAAGGATTGGCTAACCGAACAACGGGATGTGGTGGATTTTGAGACCAAACAGATATCCTTGAGGTTGTCGAATGATTTTGAGGTGGTGGTTGTTGGTGAGAATGCCAAGTTTTTGTCGAATGTTGTTTCGGCTTTGGAAGCAAGTCGAATGTTGGATTCAGGATGGCAGGCTTATTTGGCCTATGTTATGAACCCTGGATCAAAGGAGTTGAGGGTGCAGGATGTTCGCACCGTATATGAGTTTTTAGGGGTTTTTTTGGAGGAATTACCAGGGTTGCCACCTGAACGTGAGGTAGAGTTTGGCATCGAGGTCTTTGTGGGTACGGTACCGGTATTCATTGCTACGTACGACATGGCTCCAAAGGAATTGAAGGAGTTGAAAATGAAGTTGCAGGAGTTGCTTGACTGCGGGTTCATTAGACCTAGTATCTCACCATGGGGAGCACCGGTGCCGTTTGTTAAGAAGAAAAGTGGTACATTGCGGATGTGTATAGATTATCGGCAGCTGAGTAAGTTGACAATAAAGAACAAGTATCCCTTATCGCGGATAGATGACTTGTTTAATCAGTTCAGGGGAGCCTCAATGTTTTCCAAGATAGATTTGAGGTCGGGGTACTACCAGTTAAAGGTGAAGGAGGTGGATGTGCCCAAAACAGCCTTCCGTACGAGGTACGGGCATTACGAGTTTTTTGCGATGCCGTTTGGTTTGACCAATGCACCAGCTACTTTTATGGACATGATGAATCGAGTGTTTCTTGAGTTTTGGACCAGTTTGTGGTTGTGTTTATCGATGATATCCTTGTGTACTCCCGTACCGAGGAGGATCATGATAGACATTTGAGAATTGTGATTCAGACGCTGTTGGCTAATCACCTTTATGCTAAGTTAAGCAAATGTTAGTTCTGGCTTAAGGAAGTTGTGTTCCTCGGGCATGTTGTGTCGGCCGAAGGAATACGTGTCGATTCGCATAAGGTTGAGGCTGTAATGAGTTGGAAGGAGCTCAAGTCGGTGATGGAGGTTAGGAGTTTCCTTGGTTTGGCGGGTTACTACCAAAGATTTGTGGAAGGGTTCTCCAGTCTGGTAGCTCCGTTAACAAAGTTGCTACAAAAGAATGTTCGATTTGAATGGGTGGAAGATAGGCAACATGCTTTTGAAAGGTTGAAGGAAGCCTTGACGCATGCTCCAGTCTTAGTTCAACAAAATCGGGGAAGGAGTTCGTTGTTTATAGTGATGCGCCCGTGTGTTGGGCAGAAGCGGGGGAAATGTTTGTGTTGATGCCCAATGTTTTGAAAGGCACAACCGAAAAAGTAAAGTTCATATGTGAGCACTTAAAAGCAGCTGCATATCGCCAGAAATTCTATGCGGATTTGAAGCGTAGAGATATAGAGTACGCCGTGGGTGATAAAGTGTTTTTGAAAGTGTCACCCTGGAAAAAGGTGTTGCGGTTTGGGCAGAAAGGGAAGCTTAGCCTGAGGTTCATTGGACTTTACGAGGCTATTGAGCGTGTGGGTCCTGTTGCGTATCGTTTGAGGCTACCTCCGGAGTTGGGAAAGATTCATGATGTGTTCACATTTCGGTGTTGCGGGGGTATAGGTCGGATCCATCGCATGTCATGCCGGTGGAGGAGATTGAGTTGAGACCGGACCTATCTTACGATGAGGAACTGGTAGAGGTTCTTGATACCAGCAGTAAGGTGCTGCGTGGCAAGACGGTTGAGCTCGTTAAGGTGATGTGGAGGTACCGCGGTGTTGAGGAGGCCACGTGGGAACGCAAGTCGGATATGTTGAAACAGTTTCCACACATGTTTCCTCCAGGTAAATTTTGGGGACAAAATTTCTTAATTGGGGGAGAGTTGTAATGCCTCGGTTTTAGGGCTTAGCGGTTTGGTGGTTTATTAAACGGTCCGGCGGATCGAAGTAGGGATTCAAGTTAGTTTTGGGATCGTATATTTTTTGGGGAGATAAAAATGTGGAAAAATAGTTAAAAATTATCTTTTAATATATATTGATTTTTGGCAGAATAAATTTTGGAAAACGGAATTTGGAAATGTGACATTTTGGTTAGTGACCAAAATGCAATTTTTGAAAACTATTTTTAAGTGACTAAAATGAAAAGGGTCAAATTCTTAGAATCCTTAAGGAGCTAAATTACCAAGTTTTTGCTAGTGGTTTCTCTCTTCAATTAAATCATTTTAAACATGTGTTTTAAAGGTGGTTTAAGAGGGATTAAAATATCTAAGTTAGTTATTAGCTTTTAAAGAAAATTTATGTAACTTTTTCCTAAACCTTTTCTCTCAACTTATTTTCTTCCAAACAATTAAAATTTCATCAAAATCAAGAGGTGAGAAATTCTTTTCACTCAGATTATTGATTTTAACTTGATTCCTTAACTTTGTTTTGCAAAATCTCATTGAAATCTTATGTTTTCTTAGCTTTTCACAAATCAACTGAGGGAGAAACTTCACAATAGGGGTAAGGTCTGAGTTTTCCTCTATTTTATGGTTATTTACTGAAATTCCCACGTATTTGATCCTTGTTTTTGTGTTTCTAATATGATCTTGATGATTTCCTAATGTTCAATTGAGTTATTTGGGGAAAATGAGTTAATTCACGAATTGGATCTAATTTCCAGTAATTAAGGATGCTTTGATTTATATTTTGGATGTTTAATAATGTTGGTAAGTGATTTTTATCAATGGAATCCCGAAACTTAAGAATCTCTATTTGTTTAGGTTGTTAGTTTTAAAGTTTTGTTTTGTTTCTATGGTTGTAAGGTTGCTGAAGGTGGTAGGTTGTTTTGGATCTATTTTTAGATGTGTTTTGATGTTGAAAGTGATAATAGATGTTGGCTGGGCTGTGAATCGAAATGTGTTGGTTATGTTTTCAGTTGTTGTGGAGGGTTAATTGTGAAGGTTTTGGGGAAATCTGAGAAGGATAGTAGTTGCTGTGTTTAGAATGCATTATGATGCATTAATCCTTTGTTGTTTTGTGGTAAAAATAGGGGAGGTTGATCCGGAGGTGACTGGAGAAGCGTTGGAGGTTTTAGATACTTGATTTTGCATCGGCAAATCGAGGTTTCTCGTATCGGTGAGCGAAAACGTGGTTTAAAATTTTTTGATGTTATGGGAACAGTGTTTTGGGAGTTAAGTTAGAGCTTGAAACGCTTACCTAGACTTAGAAGTAAGTATAAAGTGGTTTTACTCTCTCGGTTGTGCTTGTTCGAATGATTTTATGCACTTGGTTTTAATGTTCATGTACCTACTGTTTAAGCATGTTTTAAAGTATTCGATATACTGTTTTTAAGCACGTTTTGCTGAAGGATGCACATGGTAAGTTATCCTTGTAAATATAGGTTATACTTGTGTTTTAAAGCATGGTTGTTGCTTTGGAAATGGCATGATTTAATGCTTGTTAAAACAGTAAGGTAAATGTTATTTGGTTAATTATATTGGCAAGTGATGTGGTTTTAAAATTGTTATTAGATATAGTTGGCCGGCTATAGGATTGAGTGCAATGTAAATAAATCACCTTGGATATTGAGGGGTTTATACGGTGTACCGAATACTCCATCCAAGTACCCTAATGGTAGAGGGGTTAAACAGTACAAAAAACTCCCGTTAGTGGGCTAAGCATCTAACCGATGAAGGGGTTGGTGTCCCTGTGGGTTGAAAATGTACCCGGTTGTTATTGTACTGCGATTGTGATTGTATCCCTATTCCGGTTGAGACGGCTTGAAGTGCTGGGTTAACACTTTTCGAATACGTGTATCTGATGAACTCTTTTGTTAATGGACTTGTTTAATGATCACTTGTAAGCCAATATAATTGTTAATGTATCATTGAAATGGTTATGTTGTATAATGTGATTTATACATGTTTCTCCTTAAGCTTTGCATTTGGTAGTAATGCATGGGAAGGCTTAAGTTGAGGGTTAGCAATGTGACTTGCTGTTGATTAATGATGTATGTAACATATGGTTTAATATGTTGGTTTTAATGATGTAAAGTGCATGTTTTTAAAAGGGCATGATGTTTTAAAGGATGATGTAAAGAAAGTGGTTTAAATGCATTGATGGTGTTTTGTTCTGAGCATTCCTCACTAAGCCTTGTGTGCTTACGCTCTCTTTGTCCATCAATGCAGAGAATTAAAGTCCCGGAAGGCAGCAAGAAGCAAGGGGATCTTGGCAAGACTTGTTTCCAAAGTATGTTAGAGACTAGACTATAATGAATAAGGGCAATTGGGTACTAGTTGTGTTTTGGGAGATGTTTTGTGGAACTCGCTGTTTGAGAATGTATCTTTAGTTGCTCTTGGGTTGTATATGGCCTTTAAGGTTTGATTTTGGTGCTGGTTTGTCTTTTGATATGTTGGTTGGATGCATATTAGGAAGCATGCCTATAGATTTCCTTTGTGTTGCATGAAGCCATGTTGTGTTGTTAGTATTGTGATGCTAGTTGGCTTGAGATATGTTTGGCATGTTGGTATTGTGTTTTATGCATGTTGGATTGATTACAGTATGTTTTTGGGATGAAAAACTAGCCAAAATGTAAGATTACAGGCCAGGCATACCGATACGCGGGGGACCGTATCGGTACGGCTAGGCATTTTTAGGCTTGAAAGATCGGTACTAAGGCTGGTGTTTCGATACGCCTAGGCCATTTTGGTCTTAGCGTATCGGTACGACAAATGGTGTTTCGATATGGGTCTCAGTTACTAGAAATCAACCTTTTTATCCTAAACCCGTGTACCGAAACGTCGAAGAGTCGTATCAATGCGATCATCAAGGTTTTCAAAAGTTCGATATTTCAGTTTGGCGTATCGATACATCATGGAGGTGTATTGAAACGGGGTGTTTCAAACCATATCGATACGAGTTCATCTGTATTGGTACGGATGACCGTTAATTCTGTTATTGTCACATTGGGGCAGTTTTGCTTTCTTTGCATTTTAGTCCCTAGATCTTGCCAATGCAAATGCATGTGATAGAATGATCGGATCGAGTTTATATTTGAAATGAAAGATTAGAACCTAACTAATTAAAGGTTGGTAACTTAAAAGTGAGCTTTAATCCTAAAATTTTCTGTATTTACAATTTGGTCCCTAAATTATAAATATGATCAATTGGATGTCAAATTGATGCGCGATTGAGTTGGGGTTACACCTGATGTCTGCATGAACATGTAAGGTTAATAATTGGCATCTAGATAAGTTAAAAAGGAAAAAAGGACCGGGTTTGGTTGTATCTCTTCGGTTTGCTACGACAAACCTAATGCACCCTTCTTGGTTCAGTTGGGCGTCTAGGCCGGGTCAAGGGGGTTACACCTTGACTATTAGGGTATTGGGATAGAGTATTTGATATACCGTATAAAAGCCCTCGACATCCAAGGTGGCTTATTTTAGTGCACTTTCAATCCTATGGCCGGCCAACTATATCAGATAACATTTTAAACCATATCACTTGCCAATATAATTCACAACTAACCATGTACCTCACTGTTTTTCTACATGCCTTAAACCAAATCATTTCCAAACCAACAAACCATGCTTCTCAACAATATTTCCACATACATACAAGGATCAGTTACCATGTGCATCCTTCAACACTTCATAATCAAAACAATATTAAACATACTTTAAAACATGCTTAAACAGTAGGTAACGTGTAATTCAAAAACAAGTACATAAACCATTTCGTAAAAGCACGACCGGGAGAGGAAACCACTTTATACTTACTTTTGAGCTTAAACCAGTGTTTCCAGCTAAGTTTAAACTCCCGTAAACCACCTTTAAATCATTTCAAAGCTAAAACCCACATTCTCACTCACTGATACGTGAAACGTTAATTCACCGACGCAAATTCAAGCGTCCAAAGCCTCCAAAGCTTCACCAATAGCTTCAGACCAGCCTCCCCTATTTTAACCACATACAACAGAGGATTAATGCATCTCAATGCATTCAAACACTGCAACAACATTCCTTACAAACCTCAACAATTCTTTCACAATTACACCAGCACAACAACTGAAATCATCATCTAACTCCTTCCAAACACAACCCAGCCATAAACTATCAATCTAACACATCCATTAACATCAATCAACACTCAAAATAGGACTACATCATCCTTATATCTCCAGCAACTAAACAGCCAACACAACACCTTAAAAACACAAATCTATCAACCTAAATAATTAGAGATTCATGGTGTTTCAGGATTCCAATGTTAAAAACAATTTGTCAACATTATAAAACATCAAATACATGTTTAAAATCAATCTTCAACACTAAAAAACAGATCCAATCCGAATCTTCTTTAGTTTCATCAAATAAACCCAATTAAATCAAATAATCATCATAAAAACATAAAATCAAATTATAAATTATAAATCAAGGATCAAATACTTGGGAATATCAATAAAGAACCATTAAATAGAGGAGAAAAATGAACCTTACCTCTACTATGTGATTTCTCCCTCAATTGATTGATTAAAGCTTGAAAAACACAAGATTTTAGTGAGATTTTGTAAAACAAAAATGATGAATCATTTATAAATCATGAGTTCAAAACCCCTTTTTATTAATTAATGAAACACATGTTAAAAATCCTTAATTGAGAGAGGAAACCACCAGCCAAAGTTTGGTAAAATAGCTCCTTAAGTATTCTAAGAATTTGACCCTTTTACAAACTAGTCACCTTTTAAAAATAGTTTTAAAAATTTACATTTTGGTCACCAACTAAAATGTCACCCTTCCAATTTTAATTTCCTCAAATTGATTTCACCAATATTATCCATATATTAAATAAATATTTTTAACCTTTTTCCATATTTTTAACTTACTCAAAAATATTTATTCCTGAATTTGACTAAGATCCCTAACTTGGTGCACCAGACCGTCTAGCTAGCCCTTAAACCGCTAGGCACAAAACGAGGCGTTACAGTTATGTTTAGGTAAATGGAACTTGGTAAATAATCACTTGGAAGCCAATATAATTGTTTATGTATCATGAGATGGTTTATGTTGTTTAATGTGATTTAAACATGTTTTACTCTTTAAGCCTTGCATTGGTAGTATGCATGGGAAAGCTTAAATTAAGGGTAGCAAATGGGATTTTGCTGTGGGATCCATGATACATGTTGCATATGGTTTAATATGCTGTTTTGAAATGTTAAGTGCATGGTTTTGATAAGGTATGATAATGCGATGATGATTCAAGAGAGCTTTGAAACGTATTTACAAATGTTTTGTGAGATGGGTTTTAAATGCATTGATGATGTTGTTGTTTGAGCATTCCTCACTAAACCTAGTGTGTTACTCTCTCTTTTCCTTCAATAGAGAAAACTAAGGTTTGGGGTAGCAAAGAAGAGAGGAAGGGAATCCCAAGACTTGAACTCAAAGTATGGTTTGGTTATCAAAGAGTAGTAATAATGGCAATATGTCAATTGAGGCTTTGGGAGGGTTATTGGAAGAACTCCCTGATGTTGCAAGTATTAGTTTCTGTTTTGGACTAGTACTATGGTTTAAGTGTTTGAGACATGGATGGTTTGATGATTGAATGTGGTTTAGGAAGCATGCCTATAGTTTTAGTGTTTGAGCATGCTAGTTGAGCTAGGTTGGCTTATATGTATGTTATGGTGATGCTCAAGCATGTTATTGATGTTATCTGATGATTAGCTAAGTGTTAAGCTTGATTGAAGTGAGCCAAAGTGTCATATGTTGGACCTAGAGGTCATTACAGGCCTCTGCGTACCCGTACGAGTACCACATGATCAGTACGCGAGGTCTGTAGGAGGCTCAAAGTGCTGAATTTAAGCAACGGGTACCGGTATGCCTAACCACCGTATCGGTACTCCTTTAAGGATTTTGTATGTTAGTTTTGGTACACAGGTTTGAGGATCGGTATGCCCTTTCAAATTAAGCTACTCGTACCGATATGCAGGGTACCGTATCGGTACGCATTTTAACTACTTGAATCCAAAGTTTTGAGATAACAGGCAGAGGATCGGTACAGGTCAAATTCGTACCAGTACGGGGGTGGTCAACACACCGTATCGGTACGTGGTGAAGTTTATCAATACGTAGACCGTTATTTCAGTTGGTTAAGCATCTGTAGTTTGAAGTCCTTGCAATTTGGTCCATGTTTCATGAATGTACAATTAAATGAATATGAGTGATGATGTTGGGTTGAGGTTTAACATGAAAGCATGTAACATGACTAATTGAGGATTGATAACTTTAAAATCATGAAAGTCCCTATAAAGATTGGAAATTACACTTTAGTCTATAATGGGTTTTCGAGCAATTGGATGTCGAAATGATGCCTGACTGGATTGTAATTTGAACCATGACTAGTATAAAAACCTTAGGACCTAATAACGCCTTTAGAAAAGATAAAAGAAAAAAATAGACCATTTTACCTAAATCATTTTGGGGTTTATTTTGATAAACCTTAATGTACCTCGCTCGGTTCAGTCTTTTAGCTAGGCCGGCTAAAGGGGTTTCATTTGGTGGTATCAGTGCCAGGTTTGAGAAAGTTGGGATGTTGTTGGTGTTTATAATAAGATGTTTGCTATACACGGTGATTGTTTACATGTACGGTGTATGAGTTATGTTATATTTGGGTACCCTGGGGACACATTGCCATATTACTATGTTTAAGAAATGATTTTGGTTTTAAATGGAAGTCTTGGATCCTTGCTTGAAGCTGATCTGATTATTTTTGGTTTTGTGTAATTATCATACCTTGGATACGTTTTAGACTATGCAACTGAGGAGATAGTTGCGATCTAGCAAAAACACTACTGCCGGAGGGTAGGGAGTCGAGGGTGAGCTAGTACACCCTAAGGAATTGCCACCACCTCCTCCTAATCCTCCTAAGGGAATGGAACAAGTACCCCTTGCACCACCTGGTCCTGTGTTTGGGGACATGATGCCTCTGGTTCAAGCGATGACAGGAGCATTCCAGGCCCCGATGGCTAGGGCTCACGTACCTGTTCTATCACCTGCTGCTGTTAATCTAGGTCTGCCGTTGGAGCGTTTGTGTAACCTAAAAGGGGTTGAGAATAGAGGGTTGTCACCCAAGGCATCTGAGAAGTTGATGGCCAGTAAAGAGCGTATCTTGGTTCAGTGGAGGTGTAATGATGACTGCAAGTTGGGATGTGCTGTTTCCCTATTGCAAGGGGATTCGTATAGCTGGTGGACCACTGTAATCACATGGAAGTTTTTCCAGGCTGCTTTTAGAAAGAAATATCTGGGTGTTAGATATTTGGACGACAAGAAGCGAAAGTTTATTGCCTTGGTTTAGGGCGGTATGACCGTGTCTGAGTATGAGGCGCATTTTGTATGGTTGAGTCAATATGCACCTGAGTTGGTCCCAGATGATAGGCACCATTGTGATCGTTTTTGATATGGTTTGGTGCAAGATGTCAATACATTCATGTTGACCATTGAGTATACTGAGTTTGATGTTTTTGTATCTCGGGCAAAGGACATAGAGCGAAGTTTGAGGTTGTCTTGTTGTTCGGGAGGTCTAGCTCAAGGAAGAGAGCTACAAAGTATAGTTATGAGGGTAGCCAGGCTAAGAGGCACCGTGACTGGAGGTTTTGACCAGATGCGAGACGTGTTGGGGATGGTTCAGGATGAAGTTATCAAGGACAGTGTGCTCAGGTTCGAGCATCGCATAATAGTTATTGGGGTTGTGGTTCTAGGGAACATTTGATGCGAAATTACCCGCGTTTGGCCAGAAAAGGGCAGGCTCCTGCAGTTGTGGCTGCAAACTCTTGCTGGAGTTATGGGTCTTTAGAGCATATCAAACGAGAGTGACCTTTACTTGCTAGAGGTAGGCAGACACCTACACCTATTGTTGAACCACCTAAGGTCGTGGGCGTGGCCATGGTACCTTCTAGCGGATGGAGGAAGGACAGAGGAATGTGGCGCACATAGTGGCAGTTCGATCGAAAGATGATGGGCCAGCAAGGATCTATGCTCGTCGCGAGGGGAGAAATAACACGAACTTGATAGGAGGTACCTTTACCTTGTAGTTTATGTCATTGTTATCTTTGATAGATTCTGGTTTCACACATTCATATGTATTGCATGAGCATGAATATTTGCTTAGTGTACCGGTAGAAATGCTTGATGTTGGTATGCAAGTGACGAGTTCTTTTGGAGAAACGGTCATTACAAGAAAGTTGTATCAGAGGTGTCCTTTAATGGTTTAGGGTCACGTGTTTGCGGCTGACCTGATGGAGTTGTTGTTCCATGGTTTTGACATAATTTTTGGTATGGTCTGGTTATTTGAGGATCGAGCTGTGGTTGATTTTGAGACCAAACGGGTTTCTTTGAGACTTGTTGATGATTATGAGGTGGTGGTTGTGGGCGAGAATGTGAAGTTCTTATCTAATATAGTTTCAGCTATGGAAGCGCATAAGTTGCTAGAAAATAGATGTCGGGCGTATCTAGCCTATGTGATGAACCCGAATATGGAGGAAGTATAGAAGATAAATATTTGTACTATTTGTGAATTTTTGGGTGTGTTTCCAAAAGAGTTACCTAGTTTACCACCAGACAGGGAGGTGGAGTTTTGCATCGAGACATATGCTAATTCAGCTTCGGTGTTGATTGCACCATATCGCATGGCACCAAAGGAGTTGAAAAAGTTGAAAACACAACTCTAGGAGTTACTGGATCGGGGTTTCATTTGGCCTAGTGTATCGCCATGAGGAGCCCAGTGTTGTTTGTGAAAAAGAAGGATGGCACGTTAAGGATGTGTATAGACTATCGGCAACTGAAGAAGTTGATGATTAAGAATGCGTATCCCTTGCCGAGGATTGATGATCTGTTCGATCAATTTCGGGGAGCTACGGTGTTCTCCAATATTGATTTGAGATCTGGATATTATCAGTTGAAGGTGAAGGATAAAGATGTGTTGAAGACTGCTTTTTGTATGAGGTATGGCCGTTATGAGTTATTGGTGATGCCGTTTGGGATAACGAATGCACCTGCAACATTCATGGTTATGATGAACCGTGTGTTCCACGAATTTTTGGATCAATTTGTAGTAGTGTTCATCGATGATATCCTTGGGTACTCCCGTACCAAGGAGGATCATGATCGACACTTGAGGATTGTGTTGCAGACCTTGTTGGATAATCAACTTTATGCTAAGTTGAGTAAGTGCGAGTTTTGGATTAGGGAGCTGGTTTTTCTTGGTCATGTGGTTTCAACTGTAGGTATCCGAGTAGATCTTAAAAAGGTTAAAGCCGTTGTGAATTGGAAGCAGCCGAAGTCAGTGATGGAAGTCCGTAGTTTTTAGGGCTTGACAGGTTATTATCGTCATTTTGTGGATGGTTTTTCGAGAGTTTCTGCCCCATTGACCAAATTGTTGCCAAAAGATGAGCGGTTTGTATGGACGAAAACTAGACAACAGGCTTTTGAGAAGTTGAAGGAAGCTCTGATGCAAGCTCCAATCTTGTTTCAGCCTGAATTAGGAAAGGAGTTTGTGGTGTATAGTGACGCATCCAACGTCGGGTTAGGGTGTGTGTTGATGCAGTATAGGAAGGTCGTAGCTTATGCATCGAGGTAGTTAAAAGTGCATGAACGCAACTACCCTACGCATGATCTGGAGCTCGCGACAGTAGTGTTTGTTTTGAAAATTTGGAGGCATTATCTTTATAGTGAAAAGTGTATTGTATACACTGGCATAAGATTTTGAAGTATTTGATGACTCATAAATAGTTGAATCTTCGTCAATGTAGGTGGTTAGAGTTGTTGAAGGATTACGATCTGACCATTGAGTACCATCTGGGTAAAGCCAATGTGGTGGCGGATGCTTTGAATAGAAAGACCGTTGTGGAGCTGAGAGCCATGTTTGCTAGGTTGAGTGTGACTTGTGATGGAGGGTTGTTGGAAGAACTGCAAGTGAAACCTTTCTTGGCACAGTTGATTAAAGAAAAACAGTCGTATGATGAGGCGTTGGTACATCATGTCAATGACATCATGGATGGAAATCCTATGGATTTTCACTTTAATAGTGATGGGGTTTTGTGCTTTAAAGATCAGACTGTGGTGCCTTGTGACGAGGAGTTGAGGCAGATGATTTTGACTGAGGCACATACTAGTCCTTTTGCTATGCATCCTGGTAGTACTAAAATGTATCAGGGGTTGAGGAATGAGTACTACTGGGTGGGGTTAAAAAGGACGTGGCTGATTTTGTTGCTAGATGTATGGTGTGTCAGCGAGTGAAAGCTGAATATCAATTTCCATCCGAGTTATTGCAGCCGTTGAAAATTTTGAAGTGGAAGTGAGAAAGGATCACCATGGATTTTGTGTCAGGATTGCCTTTGACACCGTCTAAAAAGGATTCCATTTGGGTGATTTTTTATCGGTTTATGAAGTGTGCACATTTTCTGCCTGTGCTTACGACGTACTCGCTAGATAAGTTGGCAGATTTGTATGTTGCTAAAATTGTGAGGTTGCACGGGGTGCCCAAGTCGATTGTTTCGGATAGAGATCTACGGATTACAGTGAGGTTTTGGAAGTGTTTGCACTGAGCTTTGGGTACTCGCTTGAATTTCAGTACATCGTATCATCCTCAGACGGATGGCCAGTCTGAACATGTGATTCAGATCTTAGAGGATATATTGAGATGTTATATCATTGAGTTCGAAGGAACTTGGGAAAGACAATTATCTATGGTGGAATTTGCATACAATAATAGTTATCAGAAAAGTATAAAGATGGCACCGTATGAGGCCTTGTATGGTAGGAGGTGTCGTACGCCCTTGTGTTGGGCTGAGGCTAGGGAAAAGTATGTTTCCATGCCTGATGTATTGAAGGACATGGATGAGAAAGTGAAGATGATTTGTGACCATTTAAAAAAGGCCTCGGATAGGCAAAAATCCTACGTAGATTTGAAGTGTAAAGAGGTTGAGTACGCTGTTGGTGAAAAAATGTTCTTGAAAGTTTCACCTTGGAAAAAATGATGCTTTTTGGGCGTAAAGGAAAGTTGAGCCCAAGGTTTATTAGACCGTATGAGGTGCTGGAACACATTGGTCATGTGGCTTATCAGTTGAGGTTACCTCTTTCAATTGGAAAAGATTCATACTGTGTTTCATGTGTCCATGTTACGGAGGTATCACTCGGAATCGTCGCATGTTATGCCATTTGAGCATGTTGAGTTGCGACCGGATTTATCCTTTGATGAGAAACCGGTGGAGATCCTTGACTCCAGCACTAAAGTTCTTCGTGGAAAGACGATTGAACTTGTTAAGGTGTTGTGGCGACACTGCGGTGTTCAGGAGGCCACATAGGAGAGTAAGTCGGACATGGTTGCTCAGTTTCTGCATCTATTTCCATCAGGCAAATTTCAAGGATGAAATTTCTTAAGGGGGAGAGGTGTAACTCCCCGGTTTTGGGCCTAAGAGTTTTCCTAGTGGGTTAGACGGTCTAGTGGACCGGGATTAGAGATTCGAGTCGGATTCAGGATTAAAAATTGAAACAAATAATTTTAGTGTGAGAAAAATACGGGAAAATATCTAAAAAATATTATTTAATATATGAATATTTTTGGTAAAGTCAATTTTGGAAAATGAATTTTGAAAATTTGACATTTTGGCTAGTGACCAAAATGTAAAGATTGAAAACTGTTCTTAGTGGCTGTTTTGAAAAAGGATCAAAACTTAGAATCTTTAAGGAGCTATTTGACCTAAATGTTTTTTTATCAGAATTTCCTCTCAATTTGGTTTATTTTAAAGAGTTTTAATTAAGGTTTAAAAGGATTTAATTCATAAAGGGTAGTTATTTTTCTAAAACCACTTTTGACATAACTTTTTTCTCTCAACTTTGTTTGAAATATTTTTCAGCCAAACACTTACTTTTTCATCAATGATTGAAGGTAATGCTCTTGATTTAAATAACTATTGATTTCTAATAGATTCTTCAATCTTGTTTTCCAAAAATCTCATGGTTTTTCCATTATTTTCAAGAGTAAAACATCCAATTGCGAGGAAATTCATCCATTAGAGGTAAGGTTCGTTCTTCTCCTCCAATGATTGATTCTTTATTGGAATTCCCAAGTATTGGATCCTTGTTTGATGTTTTCTAATGAGTTTTGATGAGTTAATTGTGGAAATTTAGTAAATTAAGGTTTAATTGATAAGAACAAGAGATTTCTGTTTTGGATATATTTTGCTGGGTTATTGATGAGTTATAATCATAATTTTGATGTTTTATAATGTTGATAACTAGGTTGCTAGTTATGTGTTTTTGGGAGTTGTGGTGGTTAATTGAATGCTGGAGATATAAGGACGTTTGAGAAGTGTTTTTGGATGTTATTTGATGATAATTGAAGTGTTGAAACGTTTGATTATGGCTGGGTTAAGTTTGGAAGAGATTTGTTGTTATTTTTTGGGAGTTGTGGAGTGGATTTGGGTTAAGGATGTTGAGGTTTTGAGTTGCTATGATGTTGATTGCATTTTGATGCAATGTACCTCTATTCTTATGTGATTAAAAGCAGGGGAGTCTAAACCTCAAGCTTGAATGTGAGTTCCGGAAGCTTTGGAGGTGTGCTTGTCGCATCGGCAAGCGAGGCGTTGCGAGTCGGTGAGTGGAAACGTGTTTTCAACTTTGCAAAGATTTGGAAGTTGTGTTTAGGAGTTTATATTGAGCTTGAAACGCTGATCTAAGCTCAAAAGTAAGTAATGGATGAATTCTCTCTCTCGAACTCAATTTTGGCGATAGTTTGATGCACTTGTATTACATGTTTTGAATACTCATTGTTTTTCTATATATTGAGCATGGTTTAATGCTGGAAATTGGTTCGAAATGATGTTAATGCATTTGATAGTAATGTACGGTTTGTTAATGTTTATAAACATTGTTTAATGCAAAGGTTGATGCATTGGTTTAATGGTTTGGGTAGATGCATATGAAAACAGTGAGTTGTTGATATTTAAATGAATTATATTGGCAAGTGATGTTATGAAATGGTTTGGAAATGAAATCGGATATAGTTGGCCATAGGATTGATAGTGCACTATAAAAAGGTACCTTGGATGTTGAGGGGTTTTGTATGGTGTATCGAATACTCCATCCAAGTACTCGAATGGTTGAGGGGTTATACAGTACCATAGACTCCCATTAGTGAGTTAAACATCATACCGATGAGTGGTGTTGAGGGGTTTAAGAGTACCGAATACTCCACCACGGGTGTCGCAACAGTGGGGGGGTTTATATGTACCGAACACTCCCGTGTGTAAACCTTGGGTTACCGGTAGATTGTTTGTTAAGTGTTGAGGGAACACTTGTTGAATTCGTGTATCCGATGTTATGTTTTGGTAAATGGAACATGGTAAATGATCACTTGGAAGCCAATATAATTGTTTCTGTATCATGAGATGGTTTATGTTGTTTAATGTGATTTAAACATGTTTTACTCTTTAAGCCCTACATTGGTTGTATGCATGGGAAAGCTTAAATTGAGGGTAGCAAATGAGATATTTCTGTGGGGTCCATGATATATGTTGCATGTGGTTTAATATTCTGTTTTGAAATGTTAAGTGCATGGTTTTGCTAAGGCATGATAATGCGATGATGATTCACGAGAGCTTTTGAAACATATTTTACAAATGTTTTTTGAGATGGTTTTTAAATGCATTGATGATGTTGTTGTTTGAGCATTCCTCACTAAGCCTAGTGTGCTTACGCTCTCTTTTCCATCAATGCAGAAAACTAAGGTTTGAGGCAGCAAAGAAGCGAGGAAGGGAATCCCAAGACTTGAACTCAAAGTATGGTTTGGTTATCAAAGAGTAGAAATAATGGCAATATGTCAATTGAGGTTTTGGGAGGGTTATTGGAATAACTCCCTGATGTTGCAAGTATTAGTTTCTGTTTTGGACTAGTACTGTGGTTTAAGTGTTTGAGACATGGATGGTTTGATGATTAAATGTGGTTTAGGAAGCATGCCTCTAGTTTTGGTGTTTGAGTATGCTAGTTGAGCTAGGTTGGCTTATGTGAATGTTATGGTGATGCTCAAGCATGCTATTGATGTTATCTGATGATTAGCTAAGTGTTAAGCTTGATTGAAGTGAGCCAAAGTGTCATATGTTGGACCTAGAGGTCATTACAGGACTTTGCGTACTGGTACAGGTACCGCAGGATCGGTACGTGGGGTACACCTAACCACCGTATCGGTACGCCTTTAAGAATTTTGCATGTTAGTTCTGGTACACAAGTTTGAGGATGGGTGCGCCCGTTCGAATTAAGCTACGCGTACCGATACACGGGGTACCATATCGGTACACATTTTAGCTACTACAATCCAAAGTTTGAGATAATAGGCAGGGGATCGGTATGGGTGGGTCAAATTTGTACCGGTACGAGGGTAGTCAACACACCGTATCGGTACGTGTGCAGTTTATCAGTACGTAGACCGTTATTTCAGTTGGTTAAGCATATGTAGTTTGAAATCCTTGCAAATTGGTCCATGTTTCATGAATGCTCAATTAAATGTATATGAGTGATGATGTTGGGTTGAGTTTTAACATGAAAGCATGTAACATGACTAATTGAGGATTGGTAACTTTAAAATCATGAAAGTCCCTATAAAGATTGGAAATTATGCTTTAGTCCATGTAATGGGTTTTCGACCATTTGGTTGCTGAAATGACGCCCGATTGGGTTGTAATTTGAACCATGACTCGTATGAACACCCTAGGACCTAATAACGCCTTTAGACAAGAGAAAAGAAAAAATAGAATGTTTTAGTTAAATCTTTTTGGGGTTTATTTCAGTAAACCCTAATATAGATCGCTTAGTTCGGTCTTTTGGCTAGGCCGGGCTAAGGGGGTTACCACCAAGAACTCATAATGCCCATATCTCATATGAAAAGTAGTCTTCGGCACATCTTTGTCTTTAACCTTCAACTGATAATATCCAGATCTACAATCAGTCTTGGAAAACACCATAGCACCCCAGAACTGATTAAAAAAGTCATCAATTCGCGACAAAGGATACTTGTTCTTAATCGTTAACTTGTTCAGTTGCCGATAATCAATGCATATCCTCAATGTGCCATCTTTCTTATTCACAAAAAACACTGGAGCTCCCCACAGCGAAATAGTAGGCCAAACAAAACCATGATCCAACAGCTCTTAGAGTTACGTCTTCAACTCTTTCAACTCATTTGGTGCCATGCGATATGGTGCAATCGACACTGGAGCCAAATCAACATATGTCTCAATGCAAAACTCTACCTCCCTGTATGGTGGCAACCCACAAGTAACTTTTCTGAAAATACACCCAAAAAGTCACACACAGTACGGATATCCCTAGTCCCCACTTCTTCCACATTCAGATTCATAACGTAGGCTAGGTATGTCTGACACCCACACTCTAGCAACTTTTGTGCTTCCAAAACCGGAACCACGTTGGCTAAGAACTTAACATTCTCTCCCATCACCACAACTTTATAATCATCAGCAAGTTTCAACGAAACCCACTTGGTCTCAAAGTCGACCACTGACTGATGCTCAAACAACTAGTCCATACCCAAGATCACATCGAAGCCATGAAATAGCAACTGCATCAGATCAACCGCAAATACATGTCCTTGAACCATCAAAGGACATCTCCGATACAACTTTCTTGTAACAATCGTCTCTCCAAAAGGACTCATTACTTGCATACCCTCATCAAGCATTTCTATCGGTACGCCAACAGATGTGCCACAACTGTGCCCACGACCTCTAGGTGGTGCAACAACAGGTGCATGTGCTTGCCTACCTCTAGCAAGCAAAGGACAATCACGTTGCATATGTTCTGTCAACCCACAAATCTAACATGAATTCGCAGCCATAACTATAAGTGCCTACCCCTTTGGCTAAGCATGGGCAGTCTCACCTCAGATGATCCCTCGATCCACAGACCCAACATACGTTATGCACAGACCGAACCTGAGCACCCTGTCCATATGATCCTCGTCATGCACTATCTCCACCACATCTTGCGTTCGGACAGAACCTCCTATCTCGCTGCCTCTTAGACTGGCCACCCCCAGAACCGAAATCTACAACTCTCTTCCCTAAGCCTAAACCTCCAAAACGGTGAGATAAACCCAAACTTTGCTCAATATCCTTCTCTCCTGTAACCAACACGTTGAAATCAGTGTAATCAGTGGCCAACATGTATGTATTAACATCCTGCACCAAACCATATTTGAATCATGCACCAAGCCATATCTTCCAAAACTTGAATCACACGTTTAGATTGACCATCCGTCTGAGGATGATACAGTGTACTGAAATTCAAGTGAGTACCTAAAGCTCGATGCAAGCATCTTCAAAACCTTGTTGTAAACCACAGATCCCTATCCAAAACAATCGACTTGGGCCCTGTGCAACCTCACAATTTCAGCAACATACAGTTCTGCCAATCTATCCAAAGTATACATCGTATGCACTGGCAGAAAATATGCACACTTCGTAAATTGATCAACAATCAGCCAAATAGAATCCTTTTTAGTCGATGTTAACGGCAACCCCGACGCAAAATCCATGGTGATTCTCTCCCATTTCTACTCCAGAATTTTCAATGGCTTCAGCAACCCGGAAGGAAACTGATGTTCAGCCTTCACCCGCTAACATACCATGCATCTAGCAAAAAATCAGCCACATCCTTCTTCAAACCTACCCATTAGTACTCTTTCTTCAAATCTCAATACATTTTAGTACTATTGAGATGCATAGCGAAATGACTAGCATGTGCCTCGATCAACATCATACGTCTCAACTCCTCATCACTAGGCACTACTATGTGCTCTTTAAAACACAACACTCTATCACCATTAAAGTGAATCTATAGGATTTCCATCCATGATGTCCTTGACATGCGGTACCAACGCTTCATCATAAGGTTGTTTTTCCTTAATCAACTGTGACAAAGATGGCTTCACTTGCAACTCAGCCAACAACCCACCATTACGGATCACACTCAACCTCGCGAACATGGCCCCCAACTCCACGACAGCTTTCCTACTCAAAGCATCAGCTAAAACATTAGCCTTACCCGGATGATACTCTATTATTAAATCATAATCCTTCAACAACTCCAACCACCTTTTTTGTCTAAGATTCAACTCCTTTTGCAACATCAAATACTTTAAGCTCTTGTGATACGTGTATACAATACACTTCTCACCATAAAGGTAATGCCTCCAAATATTTAACGCAAACACTACCACAACGAGCCCAAGATCATGCGTAGCGTAGTTGCGTTCGTGCACCTTCAATTGTCTCGATGCATAAGCCACAACTTTCCCCTCTTGCATCAAAACACACCCTAATCCAACGTATGATGCATCACTATAGACCAGAAACTTTTTCCCTGACTCAAGTTGAATCAATATTGGAGCTTGCGTCAAAGCTTCATTCAACTTGTCGAAAGCTTGCTGCCTAGCTTCTGTCCACTCAAACCACGCATCTTTTTGCAACAACTTGGTCAACGAAGCAGCAACCCTAAAAAAACCATCCACAAAGCATCGATAATAACCGGCCATACCCAATAAGCTACGAACTTCTGTTACTGACTTTGGTTGCTTCCAACCCACAACTGCCTCTACCTTTTTAGGATCCACCCGGATACCTTCAGCTGATACCACATGACCGAGAAAAACTACTTCTCTAATCCAAAACTCACACTTGCTCAGCTTGGAAAAAAGCTGGTTATCCAACAAGGTCTGCAACACAATCCACAAGTGTCGATCATGATCTTCCTTGGTACGAGAATACACAAGAATATCATCAATGAACACTACTACGAATTGATCCAAGAATTCATGGAACACCCAATTCATCATGTCCATAAATACTGCAGGCGCATTTGTGAACCCAAACGGCATCACCAAGAACTCATAATGCCTATACCTCGTACGAAAAGCAGTCTTCGTCACATCTTTGTCCTTAACCTTCAACTGATAATATCTAGATCTCAAAGCAATCTTGTAAAACACCATAGCACCCCGAAACTGATCGAACAAGTCATCAATTCACTGCAAAGGATACTTGTTCTTAATCGTCAACTTGTTTAGTTGCTGATAATCAATGCACATCCTCAATGTGCCATCTTTCTTCTTCACAAACAACACCGGAGCTCCCCACGGTGAAACACTAGGCTGAACAAAACCACGATCCACCAGCTCCTAGAGTTGCGTCTTCAACTCCTTTGGCGCCATGCGATATGGTGCAATCGACATTGGAGCCAAATCAGCATATGTCTCAATGCAAAACTCCACCTCCCTATCTGGTGGCAACCCAGGTAACTCTTATGAAAATACACCCAAAAAGTCATACACAGTACAAATATCCCTAGTCCCCACTTTTTCCACATTAAGATTCACAACGTAGGCTAGGTATGTCTGACTGACACCCACACTCTAGCAACTTTTGTGCTTCCAAAACTGAAACCATGTTGGATAAGAACTTAACATTATCTCTCATCACCACAACTTCATAATCATCAGCAAGTTTCAACGAAATCCACTTGGTCTCAAAGTCGACCACTGCTTGATGCTTAGAAAACCAGTCTATACCCAAGATCACATCGAATCCATAAAATGGCAACTACACCATATCAACCGCAAACACATGTCCTTGAACCATCAAAGAACATCTCCGATACAACTTCCTTGTAACAACTGTCTCTCCAAAAGAACTCATTACTTGCATACCCATATCAAGCATTTCTACCGGTACATCAAGAAGATGTTCATGCTCATGCAAAACATATGAATGCATAGATCCAGAATCTATCTGTAACCCCCTCGACCCGGCCTAGACGCCTGATCGAATCGAGTGAGCTATATGAGGTTTGCCGAAGTAAACCGAGAAAGGTTGCGAAAAGTCAGTCCATTTTTCCTTTTATCTTGTCTAGATGTGAAGCATTAATCCTATATGTACACATTTGCAGCAAGTGAATTTTTGAAGGAAACGAAACACAGAAAGGCAACCAATTACATCACATTCATTACGAGGACTAAAACCTAAATACCTTAATTTATAGGACCAAATTAGAAATTAAGGTTACAAATCCTCAATTAGTCAGATTACTTGATCACATGACAAGAATCAGCTCAAAAAGATCATCCGTACTCATTCAATTGCATCACCAACATCCAGGGACTAAATTGAAAGAAAACAGAACTGCATACCCATGACATTAACCGAAATAACAGCCACACGTATCGATACGCTACCAACCATATCGATATAGTGCCCTAAACCAATAGCCCTCGTTTCAGTACACTACGTACCATACCGGTACTCCTAACTGAAATTAACAACCAGTTTAAAATTACATAGCAACCGTACCAATACACCTTATGGATTTCGGTACGCGAGCTTTGATCCAAAAAGCAATTTCTAGTAGCGATTAACCGTACCTGTACACCCGTGCCCGTACCGAAATGCCTGGTTTGTTCTTTCCTAGCTGTATTGATATGGTCCCCAGCGTATCGGTAGCCTGGGCCTGTAATGTCATTTTTAGCTGGTTTTTCACACAAATCTAGATGCATTTAGGTTCTAGCAACTTGTATACATGCATATAAACATCCAACAATACATTTATCAAAACTTGCACCAAGATTTAGCTACCATACAAGCTTAGGCCATCAATAGGATTAATCTAGAGGCATGCTCCCTAAAACACTCCACCAAACATACCAAGTTGCTCAAATAAAAATTTACCAGCACAAACACCATACCAACATCACATTAATACCATATTCAACATGTTAAGCTCATCAAAGCATGCCATCCAAGCAAAACAATCTAGATGCATACCTAGGTAACATCATAATATCAACCATAGGTAACGATGCACAATATGCATAACAACATCAATCAAACTCCAAAATCACAGCATTACACATGATCAAAATTTGGAAAAATAGAATTATATATCCCAAAATCCATGGCAAATACATTGCCTTATTAACCGAAAACTAAAACCAAGTTTATACTCAAATAGTCTCATACTTGGATCTCTTTGACCTTGCCTTTGCTTCCTCCAAACCTTAATGCTTTGCATCATTAGGGAGAAGAGAGTGTAAGCACACTTGCTTAGTGAGGATGCTCATAAAATAATGATGCAATTAAAACCTTGAAAGTCAAAGACTTGCTTTCAACCCATGCTTACGACTAAAGCATTAAAATAATTTGCCATGCTTAAATCCCAAAGCATTAAATCATAAACCATACTTAAATTCCAAAACATTAAAAATAGGTTCAACATAAGAATTCTCATATATTGGCAATTATAGTGACCCCGAATAGTCGACCACTATCCTTGATTAGCTGTTCGCTAATCTTTAATTAACCGACCGTTAACTTTACACATCGGATACATGGATCTCCCTTAATGACCGACCATCATCAAGAACTACACCATGCCGACCGCATGATTTAACAACCTTGCCGACCGCAAGCTTTACATCAACAAGAGGAATCGACCGCTCAACCCAAGTGATAACAACATAGTTTATGTAGCCGACTGCTATACCTCAAGGACCCTTAACCACGATCGATTTTTAAACATATTATAGTGCACTTTATCCTGTGGCATGCCAACTACATCCGATTGTTTTCTCACCTTGTCACATAGCCAATATATCATTTACAAAACCTTTTACTCACTGTTTTACAATGCATTGTAAAAAATCCCGACATATGCAATTCACATTACCATAGCAATACCACATTCCCGACCGGAATAAAAACCAATGCTCACTAGCATTTAATATACTTTTAAGCCATTGCATATGTACTTAAAAATCATGCATTTACAGTAAGTAAAACCAACCATGTTTACGACTAAAACATGAATTACACATGCTCATATCCAAACCGATATTAAAGAGCAAAGGAGGGAAACTTAATTCCAAGCTTAGGTAAGTGTTTCAAACTTAACCTAAACTTCCAAAACCACCTTCAAACCTTTGAAAGACTTTTAAAACCGTTTCCACTCACCGATTTCACTTCGTCTTGCTTGCTAACGCGGAACAAGCTCCCGACAAGCCTCAAACCAACTCAAGATGCTATGCCTTGAATATCCCCTATTTGGCCACACAAAACCAGAGGAAACGTGCATTAAAATGCATCCAACTCTCTGTTTCAAACCAAAATCCCACAGCTCTCAAGATGCTCACTCAAAACTCATCCGAAACTTACCGAAATCAACCTCAAACAATTCTCAATCTTAACCCAGCCATAATATAACGTTTCAATACATCAAACTTCAACAAATAACATCTAAAAACCCTTTTTCAACATCCTTTTACTTCCAGCAAAGATTAAACTCCAAAAACAAGCCAAAAACCTTTAGCTAACAACCTAAATAACTAGAGATTCAACCAATTCCGGGATTACATTGATGAAAACTACTTATCCACATTTTAATGCATCCAAAATAATATTGAAATCAGTCCTCAACTCTGGAAAGACAAATCCATTCGAAAATCACAAGATTCCATCAAATAATCCTCAATTAAGCAAATTCCATAATTAATTAATTAAAACCCATTAGAAAACATATATAAAGAGTCAAGAACTTGGGAATTTCAGTAAAGAACCTTTCATTAGAGGAGAAGAACGAAACTTACCTCCAATGAGTGAGTTTCCACTTAATTGGATGTTTTCCTCTTGAAAAATAATGAAATTCAATAAGATATTTGGAAAACAAGTTAAAGAATCATTTAGCAAATCAAAGAATTAAGAAACTAGATCATTACCTTGAATCTCTGATAAGAAAAAGAGTGTTTGACTGAGAGTATTTTGAGAGAAAATATGAGAGGAAGAAAGTTACGTCAAATTGTGATTTGGAAAATTAACTACCTTTTAACTAAATCCTCTTTAATTCCTTTCATTAAAACTCTTTTAAAAATAATCCTAATTAAGAAAAAACTCAGATTAGAATAACTCCTTAAAGATTCAAAGTTTTGAATCTTTACAAAACAGTCACCTTTAAAAATAGTTTTCAAAAATTACATTTTGGTCACTAGCCAAAATGTCCCCCTTCCAAAGTTCATTTTCCAAAATTACTTTCACCAATATTTTTAATATATTAAAATAGTATTTTCAAACATTTTCCATATTTTTATATTTCAAAAAATATTTACTCCCGAATCTGACTTGAATCTCTAACCCGGTCTACTGGACCGACGACTAGCCTTAAAACCACTAGGACCAAAAATGGGGTGTTACACTATCAAAGACAATAATGACATAGAATGCAAGGTAAAATTACTTGTTATAACATCCGTCTCATTCCTCCCTTCGCGATGAGCACATATCCTTATCAGTCCACCATACTCGGGTCGAAGCGCCACTGAGTGTGCCACAGTCCTCTGTCCCTCCTCCCTCCATTGGAAGGTACCACATCTGTTCCCACAACCTCTAGGTGGTGCAACAACAGGTGCATGTGCCTGCCTACCTCTAGCAAGCAAAGGACAATCCGTCGCATATGTTCTGTCGACCCACAACTTCAACAAGAATTTGCAGCCATAACTGTAGGTGCATACCCCTCTCTCGCCAAGCTTGGGCAGTCTCATCTCAAATGATCCCTCGATCCATAGACCCAACATACATTATGCACAGACCGAACCTGAGCACCTTGTCCATATGATCTTCGTCTTGCACCATCTCCACCACGTCTCGCGTCTGGATGAAACCTCCTATCTTAGTGCCTCTTAGACTGGCCACCCCCAGAACCAAAATCCTCAACTCTCTTCCCTGAGCCTGAACCTCTAAAAGGGTGAGATAAACCCAAACTCTACTCAATATCCTTCACCCGTGTAACCAACACGTCAAAATCAGTGTAATCAGTAGCCAACATTTATTCTTAACATCCTGCACCAAACCATATCTGAATCATTCACAATGATGCCTCTCATCTGGCACCAACTCATGCGCATACTAGCTCAGTCTCACGAATTGCATCTCATACTTGGACACTTTCATACTGCCATGAACCAAGGCCATAAACTCACGTTCCTTTTCATCCAAGTATCTAACTTCCCAAATATTTCTTCTTGAAGGCAGCTTGAAAGAATTCCCATGTCACCTCTCTAGCTTTTTATGCCCGCAATTATAGTGGTCCACCTGCAACAGGGACACAACACATCCCAGCTTATGCTCATCACTATACCTCATCTGAACCAAAATCAACTATGTATTAGCAAACCACTCATCGAATGCCTCAGGTGCAAACCTTCTAAACTCAGCTCTTCTGAGACTGTGAAGATGCTCTAATGGCAATCTCGGATTAGAAGCAGTAGGTGTTGGTGCGGGTACATTAACTCTAGAAATTGTAGTCTGGAAAGCTCTTATCATCGCCTGAACCAAAGGCATCATGTCACCAAACTCTAGAGCAGGTGGTACTTGCTCCACTCCCTCAGGTGGATTAGGCGGAAGAGGCGGCAATCCCTCAGGATGTACAATCTCGCCCTCAACTCCCAGCCCTCCGACAACAACATTTATGCTAAATTGTAATTTTTTCCTTGGTGGCATAGTATATATACATATCTAAGGTATGATAATTATACCCAAAACAAAATGAATGAAGCCAGCTTCAAGCAAGGATCCAAGACTTCCATTTCAAATCAAAATCATTTCATATCAGTAGTAATAAGGCAATGTGTCCCCAAACATACCCCAACATGACATATTTCAAACAAGATTGCATAAATACAACATAGCGTACCGATACAGGCAAGCCCGTATCAATACAATTAACAGACATAATGGCTCAACGTATCGATACACACATACCCTACCAATACAGTGTGTTGACCATCTTGTACCGGTATGGCTTTGACCCGTACCGATCCTTTTCACATTTTCTCAAAACTCAGGATTCTAGTAACCAAAATACGTACCGGTACGGTACCTCACGTACAGATACGGTGTGTCAAATTCAAAGAGGTCGTATTAATTCTCAAACCCGTGTATAGGAGCAAGCATACATTTTGCTTAAGGCGTACTGATACGGCGGCTAAGCGTATCGGTACCCATAGCTTTAATTCGACAAATTGAGCCCCAACAAGACCCCGCGTATCGATCATGAGGCACCCGTACAGGTACACAGAGGCTTGTAATGACCTCTTGGTCTAACATATGACCCATTGGCTCAATTAAAAATCCTTAATCCATCTCTAATCATCATATTTCATCATAGGCATGCTTTACAACATCAATCTAGCATGATAAGCAACCCTAGCAATCATAGCACAAATATTCACGAAGTCTATAGGCATGCACCCTAAACAACATCCAAAACATAATCCATCCACATATCAAACTTTTAAAACCTCAAGAAATACCAACACAACCATTACAACTTGCTCAAATAGGGAGTTTATCCAAAAACCCTCCCAAATTAACATTTGACACATTGCCCTTATTACTACTAAGTAACGTTCAAACCATACTCTGAAAACAAGTCCCTGAAGTTCCTTCCTTTCTTCTTGTTGTCCTTGACCTTTAATGTTCTACATTGATGGTAAATAGAGCGTAAACACACAAGGCTTAGTGAGGAATTCTCATAAACCAGTAACCATCAATGTATTTTAAACCACTACACAACTTTTGAAAACCACTTTCCAAAACACTTTTGAAACAACACTATAACATCATGCCTTGCTTAAACCATGCACTTAACATTTCCAAAACAACATATTAAACCATATGCAACATGTATCATGGATTCAACAATAAAGTCCCATTTGCTACCCTCAATTTAAGTTTTCCCATGCATACTACCAATGCAAGGCTTAAAGAGTAAAACATGTTTAAACTCATATTAAACCACATAATCCATCTCATGATACATTAACAATCATATTGTCTTACAAGTGATCATTAACCAAGTTCCACCTTCCAAAACATAATATCGGATACATAGATTCAACAACTGGTCCCCCAACACTTAACATACAATCTACTGGCATCTCAAGGTTCACAAATGGGAGTTTTTGGTACTCATAAACCCTCCACCATTGTGACACCCATGCTGGAGTCTTCGGTACTCATTAACCCCTCGACATCACTCATTGGCTAGATGTATAACCACTAACGGGAGACTTCGGTACGTTTGAACCCCTCAACCGTTAGGGTACTTGGATGGAGTATTCAGTACACATTAACCCCTCCACATCCAATGCGACTTTTTAAAGTGAACTATCAATCCTATGGTCGGCCAACTATATTCGATAACATTTACAAAACATTTTCATACCATCACTTTCCAACATAATTCATTTCATTAATAACAACTCACTATTTTCATATGCATCACCAAAATCATTTAACCAATGCAAATGTTCATAAACATTAACAAAACATGCACTATCTCCAAATGCATCAACCTCTTTTTTAATCATTTTTAGCATTAAACCATGCTCAAATCATGCATATACAATGAGTAATCAACCATTTAAAATAAGTGCATAAAACCAATTGCCAAACCGAGTTCAAGAGAGAATTCATCCTTTACTTACTTCTGAGCTTAGACCAACATTTTAAGCTTGATCTAAACTCTCAAACACAACTTTCAAACCTTTGCAAAGTTGTAAACAAGTTCTCACTCACCTACATACAAAGCCTCTCTTGCTAATACGGTAATTTAGGTCCAAAGCTTCTGACACCAAAGCTCAATCTTGAGGACCAACTTCCCCTATTTTATCGACACAAAAATAGAGAGTACAATGCATCAAAATGCAATCCATAACACATCAACACATATGCTCAACTTCCTTTACCAAAGACATTCCCTTAACATCCGAAACATACATCAAACTTCTTCCAAACATTACCCAGCCTCAATCTAACATCTCAACTCATCGATTAACATCAATTAACATCTAAAAACACAACTCCAGCGTCCTTATACCTCCAGCATTCATAAAACCTCCACAACTCATCAAAAACACATAACTAGCAACTTAGAAAATTAGGAACTAATTAGTTTCGGGATTCCTATGATTTAACCATCTCATTAACACCTCTCAACATCAAAAACATGATCTAAAACAAATCAAATCATGATAAAATATAACCATTACGATTTCAAATTAATTTCACCAATTAAACCTTGATTTAACCATTTTCCTTCAATTAAACCATCAAAACAAGTTACAAATCATAAGCAAAGGATCAAGAACTTGGGAATTTCATTAAAGAACATTTAATTAGAGGAGAGAAATGAAAATCACCTCTAATTGTCGATTTCTCCCTTAATTGGCAATGATTGGTTAGAATTCAAGTAAACTTTGCAATATGAATTAGAGAAACCAATTAGAAAACTAAAAGGAGATAAATAAAAATTGATTCTTGAGAATTTTGGAGTGAAAATCTTAGTTTGGTTGCTGGGAAAGTTGAGAGAAAAAGTTTGAAGAAAAGTAGTTACATAAGAAAGTGATTTGTGTAACTAAATATCCTTTTATTAAATTTCATTTTTATTTCATTAATAAAACCAATTAAAATCCCTTTAAAATAGCCTAAATTAAGGGAAAATCTGATGAAAAAGATAGGTCTAATAGCTCCTTAAAGATTCTAAGTTTTGACCCTTTTACAAAACAGTCACCAAAAAACAATTTTGAAAACTTTACATTTTGGTCACTAACCAAAATGTCCAATTTCGAGACCCCATTTTGTATAATTGATTTTACCAAAATCATTTCCATATTAAATACTGATTTTAGATAAATTTTTCACATTTTTATCCCTTCGAAAAATATTTAATCCAATTTAAATCTCGAAACTGATTTGAATCCCCTAATCCTATCCAACGGACCGTCTAAACCACCTAGAAAACTCTAAAACCAAAACTGGGGCATTGCAAAAAATAAGATTAAATTACATTTTATGACTTAAAATATTTAGTTATGGGCTTTTGAACGTGATTATATAGCTTAACCTCATTTTCAAAACTTTTTACTCGATTAAAATTCTAACGGGTCCACTATAAAGCCCATTTAGACATGTACGCCTTAAACCCCAGCAAAATAGATGAAAAATAAAATTAAATCTCATTTTATGGCTTAAGATATTTAGTTATGGGCTTTTGAACATGATTATATAGCTTAACCTCATTTTCAAAATTTTTTACTCGGTTAAAATTCTAACGGGTCCACTGTAAAACCCATTTAGACATGCACGTCTTAACCCCAAGAAAACGGTCACAAAATAAGAATAAATCAAATTTTATGAGTTAAAATATTTGATTATGAGCTTTTGAATATGATTATATAGCTTAACCTCAATTTCAATACTTTTTACTCGGTAAAAATTCCAACGGGTCCACTGTAAAGCCTATTTAGACATGCACGCCTTAAACCCCAACAAAATGGCTTAAAAATAAGATTAACTCACATTTTATGACTTAAAATATTTATTTAAGGGCTTTTGAATATGATTATATAGCTTAACCTCATTTTCAAAACTTTTTACTTGGTTAAAATTCCAACGGATCCACTATAAAGCCCATTTAGACATGCACAACTTAAACCCCAACAAAATAGACAAAAAATAAGATTAAATCACATTTTATGGCTTAAAATATATAGTTATGAGCTTTTGAACATGATTGTATAGCTTAACCTCATTTTCAAAAATTTTTACTAGGTTAAAATTCCAACGGGTCCACTGTAAAGCCCATTTAGACATGCACGCCTTAAACCCAACAAAACGGCCACAAAATAGGATTAAATCAAATTTTACGATTTAAAATATTTGATTATGGGCTTTTGAATATGATTATATAGTTTAACATCAATTTCAATACTTTTTACTCTGTTAAAATTTTGACAGGTCCAATGTAAAGCCCATTTTGACATGCACGCCTTAAACCCGAACAAAATGGCCGTAAAATAAGATTAAATCAATTTTTATGACTTAAAATATTTAGTTATGGGCTTTTGAACATGATTATACAGTTTAACCTCAATTTTAGAACTGTTTACTCGATTAAAAATCCAACGGCTCCACTGTAAAGCACATTTAGGCATGCACGCCTTAAATCCTAACAAAACGGCCTAAAAATAAGATTAAATCACATTTTAAGACTTAAAATATTTAGTTATGGGCTTTTGAACATGATTATATAGCTTATCCTCATTTTCATAACTTTTTACTTTGTTAAAATTCTAACGGGGGAACAAGTAACGGGTATGAAATCTCTCTCAAACCTCTCCCCTCTCTCTCCCAACTTGCCCAACTTCCTCCTTTATTTCGACCCCTCTCAATCCCAGCAACAATGTTAGTATTGATTCTCGGAGGCTGCAACCCTCTACATTTTCATTGTTTTCCTCATATCGCTATGGAATCATGCAGCCTCCTGTATCCACTATGCAATTTTGCAAATGGAGTTTCATACACGGCATGAAGCTTCCGAAATTGAGGCTTTGGTAGAAGTCTGTTGAACTAATACAGTCTATCAAACTGCTTCTAGTTAACCATTGAAGTATTTTAGAATATAGATGATAGAGTAGCACAATCTTGGATTTGGAAGCCTTCAATCAAGTTGTTGCAAGAACTAGGAGCTCTAGACTCAATCAAGGAAGTTTGGGCAGATCTGAAAATTCAAGAGAAAAGAGAAGGGATTTTCTTGAATTTTCATATTCAAGGCTGGAAATTTAAAGAAAGAAATACAAGATGAAGGATTATATGATAAGAAATAAGAATATAAATAAAAAGATGAGAAAAGATTAAGAAGAAGATAGGTAAAACAAATCTGAAAATTCCAACTTTGTTTATGGAATTATGGAAGATGGTGTGAAGGTTGAAGATGAAGATGGCTTGCAAATTGTTGATGTTGTTTTGTCCCCGACACCCTCTTACACTCAATTATCTAAGCAAGCAACCTCAAGCGGCTCTAACCCATCCTCCTAGACGCGATTATCTAGGCAAGCAAGAGTGTGAAGATGATCTCCCTCACAAGAAATCGCCGAACTTATGTTGAAGAAGACTTCGAAGGCACAAGTAATCAGCACTTGCAAAAACAAACTCACTAAGTATTTCATAAATCAAAGAAAATATCCTTACAATGATGGAGGCTTCATCCTTTTATAGGTGAAGGATAGACAAAGTAATTTAACTTCTACTAAAACAAGGAAAACCTAATCTAATTAATAATAATAATAATAATAATAATAATAATAATAATAATAATAAAATAACAGCCTTTAAATTCCTTGTGCTTGTGTGGCAAGGGATAGGGTGATAAGGCAAGTGATAAGCTGATAAGGGCTGATTGCTTGGGCAGCAAGTAAACTTGATGAAGGTTGGTTTGCTTGGGCATCAAGTAATGGGCTGATAAGAGCTGTTTTGATTGGCCAACAAGTAAAAGTTGATAGTGCCTTTATTTGGACGAATTTAAGGGTATTTGGGCTGGTTTAGATGATAAGAAATTGGTTCTTTGGCAAGGAGGCATGTGTGGGCTGTTTTAAATGCTAACTAGGCCTAAAAACACTTGTAAATCCTAATTTGGACTAAAAATAAAAATCTGACTCAATCTTTTATAGTAACAAGTATTGGGTCTAATTACAATAAAAAGGGCTAATTAATGGACATCTAAAGGCTCATGGATATCCATCTCCAAAGGTGCAGCAAGTTGAGTTTTTGTGACCCAATTATTCTTGAAGGATGTTAAGTGTGGACTTCCTTCAAGAAATTCTTCTTTCTTCATGGCATCTTGTAATCCTTTGCTTACGAATACTTGGGCGGTCGAATTCAGCTTGTCCTTGATTAGCTTAGACTTGGCTCGGGTTATTGGGCCAAGTGGAAAAGTAAGTCCATCTTGTCCTTGGAATTGCCTTGTGGTACATGTATCATCCCCTCCCTCCTCAAGAGGATTCGTCCACGAATTTGAAACATCAAAGGGAGAAAGATCAGAAACATTAAAAGTTGTACTCACATTATGCTCACCCGGTAGATCAATTCGGTATGCATTGTTGTTGATCCTTTCAAG
Organism: Hibiscus mutabilis; assembly: GCA_019671005.1. NCBI lineage: Eukaryota > Viridiplantae > Streptophyta > Magnoliopsida > Malvales > Malvaceae > Hibiscus > Hibiscus mutabilis. Next base: position 19,493,730 of record CM033733.1, on the reverse strand, counting down.
GACTTGGAATGGTCCATCTCCTCGTGGATCCAATTTGGATTTCCTATGGTTCGGAAATCTTTCTTTACGCATGTGCAACCAAACCCAATCTCCTGGTTCAAAGACAACTTGGCATCGACCTTTATTGACTTTGGTAGCAACGTTTTCGTATGTTTTCTCCATTCTTTGCTTTGCCTTAGTGTGAATGGATTTAACTAACTCTGTTTTCTTTTCGCCATCTAAGCTGCTAATAGGTAAAAGAACATGGTCTAATGTAGTTAAGGGGTTAAAACCATAAACTACTTCAAATGGAGAATAACCAGTGGATGAATGAATATAATGGTTGTAGGCAAACTCTACAAAAGGTAGATATTCTTCCCAAGTTTTTGTGTTCTTACCGATAACGATTCTGAGTAATGCACCTAAGATCCGATTTATTACCTCGGTTTGTCCATCCTTCTGTGGGTGACAAGTAGTAGAATAAAGAAGTTTGGTACCTATCTTTCCCCACAAAACCTTCCAAAAAAGTCTTATGAACTTTACATCTCTATCGGAAACGATGGTGCGTGGAATTCCATGAAGTCGTACTACTTCTCTAAAGAAGAGATCGGCTACATGTGTTGCATCATCCATTTTATGGCATGGTATGAAGTGAGCCATCTTTGAAAACCTATCGACCACAACAAAAGTACTATCTCGACCCTTTTTGGTACGAGGTAATCCAAGAATAAAGTCCATAGATAAATCGACCCAAGGGAAAGAAGGGATAGGAAGGGGTGTATATAAACTGTTAGGACTTACCTTGGATTTTGCTTGTTTACATACGATGCAAGATACACATACCTTTTCCATGGTTTTCCTCATATGTGGCCAAAAAAATGCTCCATTACCATGTCTAACGTTTTGTAGATGCCAAAGTGCCCCATTAAGCCTCCGGAGTGTGATTCATGGACTAGCAATTCTCTAATGGAGCCTTGTGGTATACACAACCTGTTTATTCGGAAAAGAAACCCATCTACAAGATAAAACTTGTTAAAAGCACCTTTTAAACAATGAGTATAAATTTCCTTGAAATTTGGATCATTAGGATACAATTGCTTTATATGTTCGAATCCCAATATAGTAGCATGCATTTGAGTAATTAGGGTATACCTTCTAGATAGTGCATCTGCTACTACATTATCCTTACCATTTTGTACTTGATCACATAAGGGAACGTTTCAATAAACTCCACCCACCGAGCATGTCTTTTGCTCAAATTACCTTGGCCGTTTAGCCACTTCAATGATTCGTGGTCGGTGTGTATGATGAACTCATTTGGAAGAGGTAGTGTTGCCAAACTTCAAGTGCACGAACTAATGCAAGGAGCTTTTTATCATAAGTTGAGTAGTTTAAATGTGCTCATTTTAACTTCTCGCTAAAGCAAGCGATTGGTTGTTTTTCCTGTAAAAGAACTGCGCCTATGCCTATACCGGAGGCATCACATTCTAACTCAAAAGTTTTAGAAAAATCGGGAAGATGAAGAATTGGGGCAGTACAAAGTTTACCTTTTAGTGTTTGTAAGGCTTGTTCTTGTGCTTCACCCCAATGAAAACCTACCGTTTTTTGATGATTTCTATCAATGGTAGAGAAATCCTTGACAAAGCGACGGTAGAAGCTTGCTAGGCCATGGAAGGATCTCACCTCAGTTACAGATGATGGCGTGGTCCATTCTTGAATTGCTTTGACTTTTTCATTGTCAACATCTATACCCTGTGCACTTACTATAAAGCCTAGAAAACTAAGACTTTCACTACAAGACACGTACTTTTCCATGTTAGCATATAATTGTTCTTTTCGGAGAACTTCAAAGACCGATCTCACATGAAATATATGTAAACCAAAAGAAGAAGAGTAGATAAGAATATCATCGAAATAAACAACAACAAACTTACCTTAAACTCCCGAAGGACATGGTTCATCAATCTCATGAATGTGCTAGGGGCATTGGTCAAACCAAATGGCATAACTGTCCATTCATATAAACCGAACTTGGTCTTGAAAGTGGGTTTTCCATTCATCTCCTTCTTTTATTCAAATTTGATGATAACCACTCTTCAAATCAATCTTGGTAAAGATGCATGCGTCGTAAAGTTCATCAAGCATGTCATATAATCGTGGAATAGGATGCCTATACTTGATTGTTATTCGGTTGATCGGTCGACAAACGACACACATTCTATATGAACCATCTTTCTTTGGTACCAAAAGTACTGGAACGATACAAGGGCTTAAACTCTCACGAATGTGGCCTTTGTTGAGTAGTTCTTCCACTTGCTTTTCTAACTCCTTGGTTTCGTCGGGATTACATCTATATGCTAGTCTATTTGGAATAGAAGAACCCGAAATTATGTCAATTTGATGTTCAATTCCTCTTAAGGGTGGCAAACCGTCAGGTGGATCACCTAAAACATCATTGAAGTCCTGCAAAAAAGAAACAAACACACTAGGCAAACTTTTGTTATTATTAGTGATAGAAAAAAAATTGTTCCCTAAATCAGTCCACCAAACATACCAAGTTGCTCAAATAAACATTTACTAGCACAAACACCATACCAACATCACTTTAATACCATATTCAACATGTTAAGCTCATCAAAGCATTCCATCCAAGCAAAACCATCTAGATGCATACCTAGGTAAAAGCATAATATCAACCACAGGTAACGATGCAAATATGCAAAACAACATCAATCAAACTCCAAAATCACAGCATTACACATGCTCAAAATTAGGAAAAACAGAATTATATATCCCAAAATCCATGGCGAACACATTGCCTTATTAACCAAAAACTAAAACCGAGTTCATACTCAAATAGTCTCGTCCTTGGATCTCTTAGACCTTGCCTTTGCTTCCTCCATACCTTAATGCTTTGCATCATTAGGGAGAAGAGAGTGTAAGCACACTTGCTTAGTGAGGATGCTCATAAAACAATGATGCAATTAAAACCTTGAAAGTCAAACACTTTCTTTCAACCCATGCTTACGACTAAAGCATTAAAACAATTTCCCATGCTTAAATCCCAAAGCATTAAATCATAAACCATGCTTAAATCCCAAAGCATTAAATCATAAACCATGCTTAAATCCCAAAGCATTAAAAATAGGTTCAACATAAGAATTCTCATATATTGGCAATTATAGTGACCCCGAATAGTCGACCACTATCCTTGATTAGCTGTTCGCTAATCTTTAGTTAACCGACATTTAACTTTACACATCAGATACACGGATCTCCCTTAATGACCGGCCATCATCAAGAACTACACCATGCCGACCGCATGATTTAACAACCTTGCCGACCGCAAGCTTTACATCAACAAGAGGAACTGACCGCTCAACCCAAGTGATAACAACATAGTCCATGTGGCCGACTGCTATACCTCAAGGACCCTTAACCACGATCGATTTTTAAACATATTATAGTGCACTTTATCCTGTGGCATGCCAACTACATCCGATTGTTTTCTCACCTTGTCACATAGCCAATATATAATTTACAAAACCTTTTACTCATTGTTTTACAATGCATTGTACAAAATCCCCACATATGCAATTCACATTACCATAGCAATACCACATTCCCGACCGGAATAAAAACCAATGCTCACTAGCATTTAATATACTTTTAAGCCATTGCATATGTACTTAAAAATCATGCATTTACAGTAAGTAAAACCAACCATGTTTACCACTAAAACATGAATTACACATGCTCATATCCAAACCGATATTAAAGAGCAAAGTAGGGAAACTTATTTCCAAGCTTAGGTAAGTGTTTCAAACTTAACCTAAACTTCCAAAACCACCTTCAAACCTTTGAAAGACTTTTAAAACCGTTTCCACTCACCGATTTCACTTCGTCTTGCTTGCTAACGCAGAACAAGCTCCCGACAAGCCTCAAACCAACTCAAGATGCTACGCCTTGAATATCCCCTATTTTGGCCACACAAAACCAGAGGAAACATGCATTAAAATGCATCCAACTCTCTGTTTCAAACCAAAATCCCGCATCTCTCAAGATGCCCACTCAAAACTCATCCGAAACTTACCGAAATCAACCTCAAACAATTCTCAATCTTAACCCAGCCATAATATAACGATTCAATACATCAAACTTCAACAAATAACATCTAAAAACCCTTTTACAACATCCTTTTACTTCCAGCAAAGATTAAACTCCAAAAACAAGCCAAAAACCTTTAGCCAACAACCTAAATAACTAGAGATTCAACCAATTCCGGGATTCCATTGATGAAAACTACTTATCCACATTTTAATGCATCCAAAATAATATTGAAATCAGTCCTCAACACTGGAAAGACAAATCCATTCGAAAATCACAAGATTTCATCAAATAATCCTCAATTAAGCAAATTCCATAATTAATTAATTAAAGCCCATTAGAAAACATATATATGGAGTCAAGAACTTGGGAATTTCAGTAAAGATATTTACCTTGAAAAACTTACCTCCAATGAGTGAGTTTCCACTTAATTGGATGTTTTCCTCTTGAAAAATAATGAAATTCAATAAGATATTTGGAAAACAAGTTAAAGAATCATTTAGCAAATCAAAGAATTAAGAAACTAGATCATTACCTTGAATCTCCGATAAGAAAAAGAGTGTTTGACTGAGAGTATTTTGAGAGAAAATATGAGAGGAAGAAAGTTACGTCAAATTGTGATTTGGAAAATTAACTACATTTTAACTAAATCCTCTTTAATTCCTTTAATTAAAACCCTTTTAAAAATAATCCTAATTAAGAAAAAATTCAGATTAGAATAGCTCCTTAAAGATTCAAAGTTTTGAATCTTTACAAAACAATCACCTTTAAAAATAGTTTTCAAAAATTACATTTTGGTCACTAGCCAAAATGTCACCCTTCCAAAGCTCATTTTCCAAAATTGCTTTCACCAATATTTTTAATATATTAAAATAGTATTTTTAAACATTTTCCATATTTTTATATTTCAAAAAAATATTTGCTCCCGAATCTAACTTGAATCTCTAACCCGATCTACTGGACCGACTAACTAGCCTTAAAACCGCTAGGACCAAAACCGGGGTGTTACACTATCAAAGACAATAATGACATAGACTGCAAGGTAAAAGTACTTGTTATAACATCCGTCTCATTCCTCCCTTCGCGATGAGCACAGATCCTTATCGGTCCACCATCCTCGGGTCGAACCGCCACTTAGTGTGCCACAGTCCTCTGCCCCTCCTCCCTCCATTGGATGGTACCACATCTGCGCCCACAACCTCTAGGTGGTGCGACAACAGGTGCATGTGCCTACCTACCTCTAGCAAGCAAAGGACAACCGTCGCATATGTTCTGTCGACCCACAACTTCAACAAGAATTTGCAGCCATAACTATAGATGCATGCCCCTCTCTGGCCAAGCTTGGGCAGTCTCACCTCAGATGATCCCTCGATCCATAGACCCAACATACATTATGCACAGACCGAACCTGAGCACCCTGTCCATAAGATCTTCGTCCTGCACTGTCTCCACCACGTCTCGCGTCTGGACGGAACCTCCTATCTTAGTGCCTCTTAGACTGGCCACCCCCAGAACTGAAATCCACAACTCTCTTCCCTGAGCCTGAACCTCTAAAATGGTGAGATAAACCCAAAGTCTACTCAATATCCTTCGCCCGTGTAACCAACACGTCAAAATCAGTGTAATCAGTAGCCAACATTTATTCTTAACATCCTGCACCAAACCATATCTGAATCATTCACAACGATGCCTCTCATCTGGCACCAACTCATGCGCATACTAGCTCAGTCTCACAAATTGCATCTCATACTCGGACACTGTCATAATGCCATGAACCAAGGCCATAAACTCATGTTCATTTTCATCCAAGTATCTAACTCCCAGATACTTCTTCTTGAAGGTAGTTTGAAAAGATTCCCATGTCGCCTCTCTAGCTTTTCATGCCCGCGATTATAGTGGTCCACTAACTATAGGCATCACCCTGCAACAGGGACACAACATATCCCAGGTTATGCTCATCACTATACCCTATCTGAACCAAAATCAACTATGTACTGGAAAACCAGTCATCGAATGCCTCGGGTGCAAACCTTCTAAACTCAACTCTTCTGAGACTGTGAAGACGCTCTAACGACAATCTTGGATTAGCAGCAGTAGGTCTTGGTGCGGGTACATTAACTCTAGAAATTGTAGTCTAGAAAGCTCTTATCATCGCCTGAACCAAAGGCATCATGTCACCAGACTCTAGAGCAGGTGGTACTTGCTCCACTCCCTCAGGTGGATTAGGCGGAAGAGGCGGCAATCCCTTAGGATGTACAATCTCGCCCTCAAGTCCCTGCCCTCCGATAACATCATTTATGCTAAATTATAATTTTTTCCTCGGTGTCATAGTATATATACATATCTAAGGCATGATAATTATACCCAAAACAAAATCAATGAAGCCATCTTCAAGCAAGGATCCAAGACTTCCATTTCAAATCAAAATCATTTCATATCAGTAGTAATAAGGCAATGTGTCCCCAAACATACCCCAACATGACATATTTCAAACAAGATTGCATAAATACAACATAGCGTACCGATACAGGCAAGCCCGTATCAATACGATTAACAAACATAACGGCACAACGTATCGATACACACATACCCTACCGATACAGTGTGTTGACCATCTTGTACCGGTATGGCTTTGACCCGTACCGATCCCTTTCACATTTTCTCAAAACTCAGGATTCTAGTACAGTGTGTTGACCATTTTGTACCGGTATAGTGTGTTAAATTCAAAGGGGTCGTATTGATTCTCAAACCGTGTATAGGAGCAAGCATACATTTTTCTTAAGGTGTACTGATACTGTGGCTAAGCGTATCGGTACCCATAGCTTTAATTCGACAAATTGAGCCCCGACAAGACCCCGCGTATAGATCATAAGGCACCCGTACAGGTACACAGAGACCTCTATGACCTTTTGGTCCAACATATGACACATTGGCTCAATCAAAACATCTTTAATGCATCTCTAATCATCATATTACATCATAGTCATGCTTTACAACATCAATCTAGCATGATAAGCAACCCTAACAATCATAGCACAAATATTCACGAAGTCTATAGGCATGCACCCTAAACAACATCCAAAACATAATCCATCCACATATCAAACTCTTAAAAACTCAAGCAATACCAACACAACCATTACAACTTGCACAAATAGGGAGTTTATCCAAAAACCCTCCCAAATTAACATTTGACAAATTGCCCTTATTACTACCAAGTAATGTTCAAACCATACTTTGAAAACAAGTCCTTGAAGTTCCTTCCTTGCTTCTTGCTGTCTTTGACCTTTAATGTTCTACATTGATGGAAAATAGAGCGTACACACACAAGGCTTAGTGAGGAATTCTCAAAAACCAACAACCATTAATGTATTTTAAACCACTACACAACTTTTGAAAACCACTTTCCAAAACACTTTTGAAACAACGCTATAACATCATGCCTGGCTTAAACCATACACTTAACATTTCCAAAACAACATATTAAACCATATGCAACATGTATCATGGATTCAACAATAAAGTCTCATTTGCTACCCTCAATTTAAGCTTTCCCATGCATACTACCAATGCAAGGCTTAAAGAGTAAACAATGCTTAAACTCATATTAAACCACATAATCCATCTCATGATACATTAACAATCATATTGGCTTACAAGTGATCATTAACCAAGGTCCACCTTCCAAAACATAACATCGGATACATAGATTCAACAAGTGTTCCCCCAACACTTAACATACAATCTACTGCCATCTCAAGGTTCACAAATGGGAGTTTTTGGTACTCATAAACCCCTCCACCGTTGTGACACCCATGCTGGAGTCTTCGGTACTCATTAACCCCTCGACATCACTCATTGGCTAGATGTATAACCACTAACGGGAGACTTCAGTACGTTTGAACCCCTCAATCATTAGGATACTTGGATGGAGTATTCGGTACACATTAACCCCTTCATATCCAATGCGACTTTTTGAAGTGCACTATCAATCCTATGGTCGGCCAACTATATTCGATAACATTTACAAAACATTTTCATACCATCACTTTCCAATATAATTCATTTCATTAATAACAACTCACTGTTTTCATATGCATCACGAAAATCATTTAACCAATGCAACAAACCTTGCATTAACAAATGTTCATAAACATTAACAAAACATGCACTATCTCCAAATGCATCAACCTCATTTTTTAATCAATTTTTAGCAATAAACCATGTTCAAATCATGCATATACAGTGAGTAATCAACCATTTAAAGCAAGTGCATAAAACCAATTGCCAAACTGAGTTCGAGAGAGAATTCATCCTTTACTTACTTCTGAGCTTAGACCAACATTTGTAAGCTTGATCTAAACCCTCAAACACAACTTTCAAACCTTTGCAAAGTTGTAAACAAGTTCTCACTCACCTACATACAAAGTCTCGCTTGCGGATACGATAATTTAGCCTCCAAAGCTTCCGAAACCAAAGCTCAATCTTGAGGACCAACTTCCCCTATTTTATCGACACAAAAATAGAGAGTACATTGCATCAAAATGCAATCCATAACACAGCAACACATATGCTCAACTTCCTTTACCAAAGACATTCCCTTAACATCTGAAACATACATCAAACTTCTTCCAAACATTACCCAGCAAAATGCCACAAAATAAGATTAAATCAAATTTTATGAGTTAAATATTTGATTATGAGCTTTTGAATATCATTATATAGCTTAACCTTAATTTCAATACCTTTTACTTGGTAAAAATTCCAACGGGTCCACTGTAAAGCCCATTTAGACATGCACGCCTTAAACCCCAACAAAATGGCCGAAAAATAAGATTAACTCACATTTTATGACTTAAAATATTTATTTATGGGCTTTTGAACATGATTATATAACTTAACCTCATTTTCAAAACTTTTTACTTGGTTAAAATTCCAACGGATCCACTATAAAGCCCATTTAGACATGCACACCTTAAGCCCCTAACAAAATAGACAAAAAATAAGATTAAATCACATTTTATGACTTGAAATATTTAGTTATGAGCTTTTGAACATGATTATATAGCTTAACATCTTTTTCAAAAAAATTTACTAGGTTAAAATTCCAACGGGTCCACTGTAAAGCCCATTTAGACATGCACGCCTTAAACCCAACAAAACGGCCACAAAATAGGATTAAATCAAATTTTATGATTTAAAATATTTTATTATGGGCTTTTGAATATGATTATGTAGTTTAACCTCAATTTCAATATTTTTTACTCTGTTAAAATTATGATAGGTCCACTGTAAAGCCCATTTTGACATGCAAGCCTTAAACCCAAACAAAATGGTCGTAAAATAAGATTAAATCAATTTTTATGACTTAAAATATTTAGTTATGGGCTTTTGAACATGATTATACAGTTTAACCTCAATTTTAGAACTGTTTACTTGATTAAAAATCCAACGGGTCCACTGTAAAGCACATTTAGGCATGCACGCCTTAAATCCTAACAAAACAGCCTAAAAATAAGATTAAATCACATTTTAAGACTTAAAATATTTAGTTATGGGCTTTTGAACATGATTATATAGCTTATCCTCATTTTCAAAACTTTTTACTTTGTTAAAATTCTAACGGGGGAACAGGTAACGGGTATGGAATCTCTCTCAAACCTCTCCTCTCTCTCCCAACTTGCCCAACTTCCTCCTTTATTTCGACCCCTCTCAATCCCAGCAAAAATGTTAGTATTTATTCTCGGAGGCCGCAACCCTCTACATCTTCATTGTTTTCCTCATATCGCTATGGAATCATGCAGCCTCATGTATCCACTATGCAATTTTGCAAATGGAGTTTCATACATGGCATGAAGCTTCCGAAATTGAGGCTTTGGAAGAAGTCTATTGAACTACTACAGTCTATCAAACTGCTTCTACTTAACCATTGAAGTATTTTAGAATATAGATGATAGAGTAGCGCAATCTTGGATTTGGAAGCCTTCAATCAAGTTGTTGCAAGAAACTAGGAGCTCTAGACTCAATCAAGGAAGTTTGGGCAGATCTGAAAATTCAAGAGAAAAGAGAAGGGATTTTCTTGAATTTTCAAATTCAAGGCTGGATATTTAAAGAAAGAAGGCTAGATGAAGGATTATATGATAAGAAATAAGAATATAAAAAAGATTAAACGAGACTGAGAAAGAGATAAGTAAAACAAATCTGAAAATTCCAGCTTTGTTTATGGAATTATGGAAGATGGTGTGAAGGTTGAAGATGAAGATGGCTTGCGAATTGTTGCTGTTGTTTTGTCCTCGACACCCTCTTAGACTCAATTATCTAAGCAAGCAACCTCAAGTGGCTCTAACCCACCCTCCTAGACGCGATTATCTAGGCAAGCAAGAGTGTGAAGATGATCTCCCTCACAAGAACTCGTCGAACTTATGTTGAAGAAGACTTCGAAGGCACAAGTAATCAGCACTTGCAAAAACAAACTCACTAAATATTTCATAAATCAAAGAAAATCTCCCTTACAATGATGGAAGCTTCATCCTTTTATAGGTGAAGGATAGACAAAGTAATTTAGCTTCTACTAAAACAAGGAAAACCTAATCTAATTAAAACTAATAAAAAATAACAGCCTTTAAACTCCTTGTGCTTGTGTGGCAAGGAATAGGGTGATAAGGCAAGTGATAAGCTGATAAGGTCTGGGGTGGCTGGTTCCTAAAGTATATAAAACCCTAAAAACATCATTTAAATGTTAATAGTTGGGTTGGGTTAAGTTTAATTAGTCCAAAGCCTTATATGTTAGCTTTTGGGCTGAATTTTACAAAATCTCATAATAATCCCGTATCCATTTTTCTGCATGCACAATCTTCAGTAAATTGGACGTATCTTGAGTTCCCGATGTTTGATTGACGCGTTTCAAGATGCGTTGGGAAGGTAACTGAATAACGGACAATTTGTTAGGAGACAACTCGACCCACAAATGCCTGGATCCAATCCGAAAACTCGTCGCAAGTTAGCTGACTTTCCAGACTTCACAAACAGATTCATTTTCTTGTCCAAGATGCATCGTTTTTGACCTCCTATGCGTGTATTGTTTTGGCCATTATTGTTTGTATCGAACAAATTCAGCTTCTTGTCCACTATGAGTAATTTAACCCCGCTCATGCATGTATCATTCCCCCACTCCTCAAAACAATTCGTCCTCGAATCTAAATCGGCAATGAGAGAATAATCATCAACTTCAATTGAAAAGGCTTCTTTGTTGTATGTGGAATGATCTAAATTGAGCTCCTCTCAATGGTTCAACAAAATCCTGAAAAAATAAGACAACACTACTCGAACATTTGTAATGATTAGTCAAAACAAAATCACTCGTCGCGTTCTTTTTCTTGTCTTTTTCTTTTGGGCTTTGTGTGACTTTTACCTCATATGTACTTTCACTCACCAAATTTTAATTTGACTTTTTTCACTCTCGGCCTCTTTACTCTCAGTCTTTTGTATCTCACATCCCATATCCCTCTCACAAAATTTATCATCAATGTACAATTTCTATAGAGGAGAAAGTGTTTCTAACGAAATGATAGGACAATTGATTCAGCCTTTTGTGCTTCCAATCTTTTTCGTTTTATCCTCTCACACTATTTTTTGCTTTCTCTATTTCTTCATCTACTTTTTCTGGCTCTATTGTAGCAAACGAGAGCTTCTGGCCTTGGTGCACAACTGAGTATCCATTTGTATTTATTCGATGGACAACGCCATGATCATTTTTCCAAGGTCTTCCTAATAGCAAGTGGGTGACTTCCATAGGAACCACGTCACACCATACATCATCACAATAGCTTCCAAGAGTAAAAGGGATTAAACAACGTTCGGTTACCTTCATATCCGGTCCGCTATTAAACCCTTGAAGGTGATACGACTTAGGGTGTTCTTGGCATGGTAGATCGAGTGCATCAACAATGAAGTTGCTCACTAAGTTTACACGACTGTCACCATCAATAATTAAATAACATAGATTATCTTGTATCTTACATTGTGACCGAAAAATATTTATTGGTATACGATAACGAGTGTTGAAAAGAGAATAAAACATCCTAATTGCTTTAAGAATCCAAAGAAAATGTTAGACACCAATAGAATTATAGTTGCAAAGAGAAAGAAGAGTATGCAACTTTTAGTCCTACTAACACAAGGAAACAAGAAGGTGTTAGAAGATGTGTAAGAAGCAATAAAAGCTAAAACAAACGAAAACTAATGGCTAAGAATGAAAGAAAATTAGAAAAACCCCGAAAACCCTAGAATTTTTCAACAACTTGATCTACTTCGTTCAAGGTGTTCCCGATGTCAACAAACTTTGAAATTTTATGTGGTGACTCCTCCAAAGGTGTAGATATGATCTGGAAATTTTTAGCTCAAAATTTGCTTGTTTGAATTTGACGAATTTTCCCTAATTTTCGAGTTTTTCAACCAAAAACGCCAAAATTGTTGTCAAGAATCATCCCAAATCTGATACCAAATGATAGAGTAGCGCAATCTTGGATTTGGAAGTCTTCAATCAAGTTGTTGCAAGAACTAGGAGCTCTAGACTCAATCAAGGAAGTTTGGGCAGATCTGAAAATTCAAGAGAAAAGAGAAGGTATTTTCTTGAATTTTTCAGATTCAAGGCTGGAAATTTAAAGAAATAAAGACAAGATGAAGGATTAGATGATAAGAAATAAGAATATAAATAAAAAGATGAGAAAAGATTAAGAAGAAGATAGGTAAAACAAATCTGAAAATTCCAACTTTATTTATGGAATTATGGAAGATGGTGTGAAGGTTGAAGATGAAGATGGCTTGCGAATTGTTGATGTTGTTTTGTCCTCGGCACTCTCTTAGACTCAAATATCTAAGCAAGCAACCTCAAGCGGCTGTAACCCACCCTCCTAGACACGATTATCTAGGCAAGCAAGAGTGTGGAGATGATCTCCCTCACAAGAACTCGTCGAACTGATGTTGAAGAAGACTTCGAAGGCACAAGTAATCAGCACTTGCAAAAACAAACTCACTAAATATTTCATAAATCAAAGAAAATCTCCCTTACAGTGATGGAGGCTTCATCATTTTATAGGTGAAGGATAGACAAAGTAATTTAACTTCTACTAAAACAAGGAAAACCTAATCTAATTAAAACTAATAAAAAAATAACAGCCTTTAAACTCCTTGTGCTTGTGTGGCAAGGAATAGGGTGATAAGGCAAGTGATAAGCTGATAAGGGCTAGGTGGCTGGTTCCTAAAGTATATAAAACCCTAAAAACATCATTTAAATGATAAGTGGTAAGATGATAAGCTTAATTCGTCCAAAGCAAATGTTAGCTTTTGGGCTGAATTTTACAAAATCTCGTAATAATCCCGTATCCAGTTTTCTGCATGCACAGTCTGCAGTAAATTGGACGTATCTTGAGTTCCTGATGTCCGATTAACGCGTTTCAAGATGCGTTGGGAAGGTAACTGAATGGCGGACAATTGTTTAGGAGACAACTCGACCCAGAAATGCCTGGATCCTATCCGAAAACGCGTCGCAAGTTAGCTGACTTTCCAGACTTCACAAACAGATTCAGTTTCTTGTCCAAGATGCATCGTTTTTGACCTCCTATGCGTGCATTGTTTTGGCCATTATTGTTTGTATCGAACAAATTCAGCTTCTCGTCCAATATGAGTAATTTAAACCTGCTCATGCATGTATCAATATGTGTGTGTGTGTGTGTGAACAACTATTAAGGCTATCCAATTCGATCTAACTATTTTCATATCCATTTTTCAGCTAAACCGAAATCAAGAGAATTTACAAATTTCATCTTTCAAACAAATTACAATATTTTTATTATCATACATGATTTTCAAACAAGACTAACAATACATGATTCAAGAAATCTCATATTCAATGGAATAACAAGAAAAAGGAGAGAGTGTTTCACTTTCAATTTAAGCTATGTCGAAAGAAGATCTACAAGAAAACAAGTGATGAAGCGAATCCTTAGTCACTCTCTATATGATGGTTCGTTTTTTCTCTCTTCCTTAATCAGTTGTGTAAGAATCGTGTAAAGGGGAAAGATGATAACTTCTTTCTCTTTTTCTTTCCTTGCCAAGTCACCTTTCTCAACTCCACCTTGCTTGCTCTAGTGTGTAAAAGTGGACGGGTCCCTCATGTAAAGAATATTTACATGCAACCCTCAAATCTTTCTATAGACTAACTTGAGTCCTTAAAAGATAAGCATTTGGTGCCATGCGATAATCAATGCACATCCTCAATGTACCATCTTTCTTCTTCACAAACAACATCGGAGCTCCCCACGGCGAAACACTAGGCTGAACAAAACCACGATCCACCAGCTCCTAGAGTTGCGTCTTCAACTCCTTTGGTGCCATGCGATATGGTGTAATCGACACTGGAGCCAAATCAGCATATGTATCAATGCAAAACTCCACCTCCCTATCTGGTGGCAACCCAGGTAACTCTTCTGAAAATAAACCCAAAAAGTCACACACAATACAAATATCCCTAGTCCCCAATTCTTCCACATTCAGATTCACAATGTAGGCTAGGTATGTCTAACTAACACCAACACTCTAACAACTTTTGTGCTTCCAAAACTAAAACCATGTTGGATAAGAACTTAACATTCTCTCTCATCACCACAACTTCATAATCATCAGCAAGTTTCAACGAACCCACTTGGTCTCAAAGTCGACCACTGCCTTATGCTTAGAAAACCAGCCCATACCCAAGATCACATCGAATCCATAAAACAGCAACTCCACCATATCAACAGCAAACACATGTCCTTGAACCATCAAAGGACATCTCCGATACAACTTCCTCGTAACAACCGTCTCTCCAAAAGAACTCGTTACTTGCATACCCACATCAAGTATTTCTACTGGTACACCAAGAAGATGTTCATGCTCATGCAAAACATATGAATGCATAGATCCAAAATCTATCTGTAACCCCCTCGACTCGGCCTAGACGCCTGACCGAATCGAGTGAGCTACATGAGGTTTGCCGAAGTAAACCGGAGAAAGGTTACGAAAAGTCAGCTAATTTTTTTCCTTTTATCTTGTCTAGATGCGAAGCATTAATCCTATATGTACACACTTGCAGAAGGTGAATTTTTGAAGGAAACGAAACATAGAAAGGCAACCAATTGCATCACACTAAAACGTAAATACCTTAATTTATAGGACCAAATTGGAAATTAAGGTTACAAATCCTCAATTAGTCAGATTACTTCCTCACATGAAAAAAATTAGCTCAAAAAGATCATCCATACTCATTCAATTGCATCACCAACATTCAGGGACTAAATTGAAAGAAAACAGAATTGCATACCCATGACATTAACCGAAATAACGGCCACATGTATCGATACGCTACCAACCATATCGATACAGTGCCCCAAACCAATAGCCCTCATTTCGGTACACTACATGCCATACCGGTACGCCTAACAGAAATTAACAACCAGTTTAAAATTACATAGCAACCGTACCAATAGACCTTATGGATGTTTCGGTATGCGAGCTTTAATCCAAAAAGCAATTTCCAGTAGCGATGAACCGTACCTGTACACTCGTGCCTGTACCGAAATGCCTAGTCTGTTCTTACCTAGCCGTACTGATATGGTCCCCAGCGTATCGGTACGCCTGGGCCTGTAATGTCATTTTTAGCTGGTTTTTCACACAAATCTAGATGCATTTAGGTCCTAGCAACTTGTATACATGCATATAAACATCCAACAATACAATTATTAACACTTGCACCAAGATTTAGCTACCATACAAGCTTAGGCCACCAACAGGATTAATCTAGAGGCATGCTCCCTAAAACACTCCACCAAACATACCAAGTTGCTCAAATAAACATTTACCAGCACAAACACCATACCAACATCACTTTAATACCATATTCAACATGTTAAGCTCATCAAAGCATGCCATCCAAGCAAAACCATCTAGATGCATACCTAGGTAACAACATAATATCAACCATAGGTAACGATGCACAATATGCATAACAACATCAATCAAACTCCAAAATCACAGCATTACACATGCTCAAAATTAGGAAAAACATAATTATATATCCCAAAATCCATGGCGAACACATTGCCTTATTAACCGAAAACTAAAACTGAGTTCATACTCAAATAGTCTCGTCCTTGGATCTCTTAGACTTTGCCTTTGCTTCCTCCAAACCTTAATGCTTTGCATCATTAGGGAGAAAAGAGTGTAAGCACACTTGCTTAGTGAGGATGCTCATAAAATAATGATGCAATTAAAACCTTGAAAGTCAAACACTTTCTTTCAACCCATGCTTACGACTAAAGCATTAAAAAAATTTGCCATGCTTAAATCCCAAAGCATTAAATCATAAACCATGCTTAAATCCCAAAACATTAAATCATAAACCATGCTTAAATCCCAAAGCATTAAAAATAGGTTCGACATAAGAATTCTCATATATTGGCAATTATAGTGACCCCGAATAGTCGACCACTATCCTTGATTAGCTGTTCGCTAATCTTTAGTTAACCGACCCGTAAATTTACACATCGGATACACGGATCTCCCTTAATGACCGGCCATCATCAAGAACTACACCATGCCGACCGCAAGCTTTACATCAGCAAGAGGAGCCGACCGCTCAACCCAAGTGATAACAACACCCGACTTCTATACCTCAAGGATCCTTAACCACGATCGATTTTTAAACATATTTTAGTGCACTTTATCCTGTGGCATGCCAACTACATCCGATTGTTTTCTCACCTTGTCACATAGCCAATATATCATTTACAAAACCTTTTACTCACTGTTTTACAATGCATTGTACAAAATCCCCACATATGCAATTCACATTACCATAGCAATACCACATTCCCGACCGGAATAAAAACCAATGCTCACTAGCATTTAATATACTTTTAAGCCATTGCATATGTACTTAAAAATCATGCATTTACAGTAAGTAAAACCAACCATGTTTACGACTAAAACATGAATTACACATGCTCATATCCAAACCGATATTAAAGAGCAAAGGAGGGAAACTTAATTCCAAGCTTAGGTAAGTGTTTCAAACTTAACCTAAACTTCCAAAACCACCTTCAAACCTTTAAAGACTTTTAAAACCGTTCCCACTCACTGATTTCACTTCGTCTTGCTTGCTAACATAGAACAAGCTCCCGGCAAGCCTCAAACCTACTCAAGATGCTACGCCTTGAATATCCCCTATTTTTGCCACACAAAACCAGAGGAAACATGCATTAAAATGCATCCAACTCTCTGTTTCAAACCAAAATCCCGTAGCTCTCAAGATGCCCACTCAAAACTCATCTGAAACTTACCAAAATCAACCTCAAACAATTCTCAATCTTAACCAGCCATAATATAATGATTCAATACATCAAACTTCAACAAATAACATCTAAAAACCCTTTTACAACATCCTTTTACTTCCAGCAAAGATTAAACTCCAAAAACAAGCCGATTATGGCCTTTTGAATATGATTATATAGCTTAACCTCAATTTTAGAACTTTTTACTCAGTTAAAATTCCAACGGATCCATTGTAAAGCCCATTAAGACATGCACTCCTTAAACCCCAACAAAACGACCGAAAAATAAGATTAAATCACATTTTATGACTTAAAATATTTAGTTATGGGCTTTTGAACATGATTATATAGCTTAACCTCATTTTCAAAACTTTTTACTAGGTTAAAATTCCAACGGGTCCACTATAAAGCCCATTTAGACATGCATGCCTTAAACCCAACAAAACGCACTAAAATAAGATTAAATGAAATTTTATGAGTTAAAATATTTGATTATGGCCTTTGAATATGATTATATAGCTTAACCTCAATTTTAGAACTTTTTACTCTGTTAAAATTCCAACGGATCCATTGTAAAGCCCATTAAGACATGCACTCCTTAAACCCCAACAAAACGACAAAAATAAGATTAAATCACATTTTATGACTTAAAATATTTAGTTATGGGCTTTTGAACATGATTATATAGCTTAACCTCATTTTCAGAACTTTTTACTAGGTTAAAATTCCAACGGGTCCACTATAAAGCCCATTTAGACATGCATGCCTTAAACCCAACAAAACGTACCCAAAATAAGATTAAATCAAATTTTATGAGTTAAAATATTTGATTATGGCCTTTTGAATATGATTATATAGCTTAACCTCAATTTTAGAACTTTTTACTAGTTAAAATTCCAACGGATCCATTGTAAAGCCCATTAAGACATGCACGCCTTAAACCCCAACAAAACGACCGAAAAATAAGATTAAATCACATTTTATGACTTAAAATATTTAGTTATGGGCTTTTGAACATGATTATATAGCTTAACCTCATTTTCAGAACTTTTTACTCGTTAAAATTCCAACGGGTCCACTATAAAGCCCATTTAGACATGCATGCCTTAAACCCAACAAAACGTACCCAAAATAAGATTAAATCAAATTTTATGAGTTAAAATATTTGATTATGGCCTTTTGAATATGATTATATAGCTTAACCTCAATTTTAGAACTTTTTACTAGTTAAAATTCCAACGGATCCATTGTAAAGCCCATTAAGACATGCACGCCTTAAACCCCAACAAAACGACCGAAAAATAAGATTAAATCACATTTTATGACTTAAAATATTTAGTTATGGGCTTTTGAACATGATTATATAGCTTAACCTCATTTTCAGAACTTTTTACTAGGTTAAAATTCCAACGGTCCACTATAAAGCCCATTTAGACATGCATGCCTTAAACCCAACAAAACGTACCCAAAATAAGATTAAATCAAATTTTATGAGTTAAAATATTTGATTATGGCCTTTTGAATATGATTATATAGCTTAACCTCAATTTTAGAACTTTTTACTCGGTTAAAATTCCAACGGATCCATTGTAAAGCCCATTTAGACATGCACGCCTTAAACCCCAACAAAAAACGAATCAAAAATAAGATTAAATCACATTTTATGACTTAAAATATTTAGTTATGGGCTTTGAACATGATTATATAGCTTAACCTCATTTTTAAAACTTTTTACTCTAAAAAATTCCAACGGTCCACTATAAAAGCCCATTTAGACATGCATGCCTTAAACCCAAACAAAACGGCAAAAATAAGATTAAATCAAATTTTATGACTTAAAATATTTAGTTATGGGCTTTTTGAATATGATTATATAGCTTAACCTCAATTTTAGAACTTTTTACTTGGTTAAAATTTCAACGGTCCCATTATAAAGCCCATTTAGACATGCATGCCTTAAACCCCAACAAAAACGACCAAAAATAAGATTAAATCAAATTTTATGACTTAAAATATTTAGTTTATGGGCTTTTGAACATGATTATATAGCTTAACCTCAATTTTAGAACTTTTTACTCGGTAAAAATCCAACGGGTCCACTATAAAGCCCATTTAGACATGCATGCACTTAAACCCCAACAAAACGACCAAAAATAAGATTAAATCAAATTTTATGACTTAAAATATTTAGTTATGGGCTTTGAACATGATTATATAGCTTAACCTCATTTTTAGAACTTTTTACTCTATTAAAATTCCAACGGTCCACTGTAAAGCCCATTTAGACATGCACGCCTTAAACCCCAAAACAAACGGCAAAAAAATAAGATTAAATCAAATTTTATGACTTAAAATATTTAGTTATGGGCTTGAACATGATTATATAGCTTAACCTCATTTTAGAAAACTTTTACTCGGTTAAAATTCCAACGGGTCCACTATAAAGCCCATTTAGACATGCATGCCTTAAACCCCAACAAAACGGATTAAATAAAAAATAAGAATTAAATCAAATTTTATGACTTAAAAATATTTAGATTATGGGCTTTTGAATATGATTATATAGCTTAACCTCAATTTTAGAACTTTACTTGCTTAAAATTCCAACGGGTCCACTATAAAGACCTGAATATGATTATATATCTTAACCTCAAATGCAGAAAATTTTACTCGATTAAAATTCCAACAGGTCCACTATAAAGCCCATTTAGACATGCACGCCTTAAACCCTAACAAAACGATTGAAAATTAGATTAAATCAAATTTTCTGAATTAAAATATTTATTTATGGGATTTTGAACATGATTATATAGCTTAACCACATTTTCAGAACTTTTTACTCGGTTAAAAGTCCAACAGTTCCACTATAAAACCCATTTAGACATGGACGACTTAAACCCCAACAAAACGGTTGAAAATAAGATTAAATAACATTTTATGACTTAAAACTTTTATTTATGGGCTTTTTAACATGATTATATAGCATAACCTCATTTTCAGATCTTTTTACTCTGTTAAAATTCATACGGGTCCGCTATAAAAGCCCAATTAGACAAGCACGCCTTAAACCCAAACAAAATAGGAAAAAATAAGATTAAATAACATTTTATGACTTTAAATATTTAGTTATAGGCTTTTGAAGATGATTTTATAGATTAACCTCAATTTCAGAAATAGTTACTAGGTTAAAATTCCAACAGATCCACTATGCACGCCTTAAACCACAACAAAATGGCCGAAAAATACGATTAAATAACATTTTATGACTTCAAAAATTTATTTATGGGCTTATAAACATGATTATATAGCTTGGCCTCATTTTCAGCAATTTTTACTCAATTAAAATTCCAACAAGTCCACTATAAGCCCATTTAGACATGCACCCCTTAAGCCCAACAAAACAGCCAAAAAATAAGATTAAATCACATTTTATTACTTAAAATATTTAGTTATAGGCTTCCGAACATGATTATGAAGCTTAACTTCAATTTTATAAATTTTTACTCAGTTAAAATTCCAAAAGGCAATTGTAAAGCCCATTTAAACATGCACACCTTAAACCCTAACAAAATGGCCGCAAAATAAGATTAATCAAAATTTTTGAATTAAAATGAAAAATAAAATTAAATCTAACTTTATGGCTTAAAATGAAATTTAGTTATGGGCTTTTGAACATGATTATAAATATTTACCTCATTTTTTGAAATTTTTATAGCTTAACCTCATTAAAATTTTAACGGGTCCAACGGTCCAAAAACCCATTTAGACATGCACGTCTTAAACCCAACAAAACGGCCACAAAATAAGATTAAATCAAATTTTATGAGTTAAATATTTGATTATGATCTTTGAATATGATTATATAGCTTAACCTCAATTTCAATACTTTTTACTCGGTAAAAATTCCAACGGGTCCACTGTAAAGCCCATTTAGACATGCACGCCTTAAACCCCAACAAAACGGCCGAAAAGTAAGATTAACTCACATTTTATGACTTAAAATATTTATTTGTGGGCTTTTGAACATGATTATATAGCTTAACCTCATTTTCAAAACTTTTTACTTGGTTAAAATTCCAACGGATCCACTATAAAGCCCATTTAGACATGCACGCCTTAAACCCCCAACAAAATAGACAAAAAATAAGATTAAATCACATTTTATGACTTAAAATATTTAGTTATGAGCTTTTGAACATGATTATATAGATTAACATCTTTTTCAAAAAATTTACTAGGTTAAAATTCCAACGGGTCCACTATAAAGCCCATTTAGACATGCACGCCTTAAACCGAACAAAACGGCCACAAAATAGGATTAAATCAAATTTTACAATTTAAAATATTTGATTATGGGCTTTTGAATATGATTATATAGTTTAATCTCAATTTCAATATTTTTTACTCTGTTAAAATTATGGCAGGTCCACTGTAAAGCCCATTTTGACATGCATGCCTTAAACCCAAACAAAATGGCCATAAAATAAGATTAAATCAATTTTTATGACTTAAAATATTTAGTTATGGGCTTT
Source organism: Hibiscus mutabilis (assembly GCA_019671005.1). Taxonomy (NCBI): domain Eukaryota; kingdom Viridiplantae; phylum Streptophyta; class Magnoliopsida; order Malvales; family Malvaceae; genus Hibiscus; species Hibiscus mutabilis. The sequence continues at coordinate 19,471,745 of CM033733.1, read as the reverse complement.
TGAACATGATTATACAGTTTAACCTCAATTTTAGAACTGTTTACTCGATTAAAAATCCAACGGGTCCACTGTAAAGCACATTTAGACATGCACGCCTTAAATCCTAACAAAACAGCCTAAAAATAAGATTAAATCACATTTTAAGACTTAAAATATTTAGTTATGGGCTTTTGAACATGATTATATAGCTTATTCTCATTTTCAAAACTTTTTACTTTGTTAAAATTCTAACGGGGGAACAGGTAACGGGTATGGAATCTCTCTCAAACCTCTCCTTTCTCTCTCCCAACTTGCCCAACTTCCTCCTTTATTTCGACCCCTCTCAATCCCAGCAAAAATGTTAGTATTGATTCTCGGAGGCCGCAACCCTCTACATCTTCATTGTTTTCCTCATATCGCTATGGAATCATGCAGCCTCATGTATCCACTATGCAATTTTGCAAATGGAGTTTCATACACGGCATGAAGCTTCAGAAATTGAGGCTTTTGAAGAAGTCTATTGAACTACTACAGTCTATCAAACTGCTTCTACTTAACCATTGAAGTATTTTAGAATATAGATGATAGAGTAGCACAATCTTGGATTTGGAAGCCTTCAATCAAGTTGTTGCAAGAAACTAGGAGCTCTAGACCCAATCAAGGAAGTTTGGGCAGATCTGAAAATTCAAGAGAAAAGAGAAGGGATTTTCTTGAATTTTCAAATTCAAGGCTGGAAATTTAAAGAAAGAAAGCAAGATGAAGGATTATATGATAAGAAATAAGAATATAAAAAAAGATTAAACGAGATTGAGAAAGAGATAAGTAAAACAAATCTGAAAATTCCAACTTTGTTTATGGAATTATGGAAGATGGTGTGAAGGTTGAAGATGAAGATGGCTTGCGAATTGTTGATGTTGTTTTGTCCTCGACACCCTCTTAGACTCAATTATCTAAGCAAGCAACCTCAAGTGGCTCTAACCCACCCTCCTAGATGCGATTATCTAGGCAAGCAAGATTGTGAAGATGATCTCCCTCACAAGAACTCGTCGAACTTATGTTGAAGAAGACTTCGAAGGCACAAGTAATCAGCACTTGCAAAAACAAACTAAATATTTCATAAATCAAAGAAAATATCCTTACAATGACGAAGGCTTCATCCTTTTATAGGTAAAGGATAGACAAAGTAATTTAACTGCTACTAAAACAACGAAAACCTAATCTAATTAAAAATAATAATAATAATAATAATAATAATAAAATAACAGCCTTTAAATTCCTTGTGCTTGTGTGGCAAGGGATAGGGTGATAAGGCAAGTGATAAGCTGATAAGGGCTGGTTGCTTGGGCAGCAAGTAAACTTGATGAAGGCTGGTTTGCTTGGGCATCAAGTAATGGGCCAATATGAGTTGTTTTGATTGGGTAGCAAGTAAAATTTGATAGTGCCTTTAATTGGACGAATTTTAGGGTATTTGGGCTGGTTTAGATGATAAGAAATTGGTTCTTGGGCAAGGAGGCATGTGTGGGCTGTTTTAAAAAGCTAACTAGGCCTAAAAACACTTGTAAATCCTAATTTGGGCTAAAAATAAAAATCTGACCCAATCTTTTATAGTAACAAGTATTGGGTCTAATTACAATAAAAAGGGCTAATTAATGGACATCTAAAGGCTTATGGATATCCATCTCCAAAGGTGCAGGAAGTTTAGTTTTTGTGACTCAATTATTCTTGAAGGATGTTAAGTGTGGACTTCCTTCAAGAAATTCTTCTTTCTTCATGGCAGCTTGTAATCCTTTGCTTACGAATACTTGGACGGTCGAATTTAGCTTGTCCTTGATTAGCTTAGACTTGGCTCGGGTTATTGGGCCAAGTGGAAAAGTAAGTCCATCTTGTCCTTGGAATTGCCTTGTGGTACATGTATCATCCCCTCCCTCCTCAAGAGGATTCGTCCACGAATCTGAAACATCAAAGGGAGAAAGATCAAAAACATTAAAAGTTGTACTCACATTATACTCACCTGGTAGATCAATTCGATATGCATTGTTGTTGATCCTTTCAAGGACTTGGAATGGTCCATCTCCTCGTGGATCCATTTTGGATTTCCTATGGTTCAGAAATCTTTCTTTACGCATGTGCAACCAAACCCAACCTCCTGGTTCAAAGACAACTTGGCAGTGGCCTTTGTTGACTTTGGCAGCAACGTTTTCGTATGTTTTCTCCATTCTTTGCTTTGCCTTAGTGTGAATGGATTTAACTAACTCCGTTTTCTTTTCTCCATCTAAGCTGCTAATAGGTAAAGGAACAAGGTCTAATGTAATTAAGGGGTTAAAACCATAAACTACTTCAAATGGAGAATAACCGGTGGATGAATGAATATAACGGTTGTAGGCAAACTCTACAAAAGGTAGATATTCTTCCCAAGTTTTTGTGTTCTTACCAATAACGGTTCTGAGTAATGCACCTAAGATCCGATTTATTACCTCAGTGTGTTGAGTAGTTCTTCCACTTGCTTTTCTAACTCCTTGGTTTCGTCAGGATTACGTATATATGCTGGTCTATTTGGAATAGAAGAACCCGAAATTAGGTCAAGTTGATGTTCAACTCCTCTTAAGCGTGGCAAACCGTCAGGTGGATCACCTAAAACATCATTGAAGTCATGCAAAAGAGAAACAAGCACACTAAGCAAACTTTTGTTATTATTAGTGATAGAAAAAAAAGTTGTTCCCTAAAGCGGATGAGGATGCAAGGCTGTTTAAGGAAGGGGGCTTGCCTCACTTCTTTTTCTCTCGCATAAATATTTTGAGACACTCTTTTTTTTCTCACATTTAAGATCACTCACCACCCCTGGTCCTATACTTATTTGGCTTTTATCACTACTGGCCTCTTTTGTATTTGCCTTTTTTTCATTCTTTTTTTCTTTTTCATCTTTTTTTATTCCCACCTCCTCACAAAACTTCTTCATTCGCATATGATCTTTGTACACCTCTTTTGGATCGAGTAGAGCCAAGGTATACTTTTTGCCATGGTATACAAAGGAATACTTATTTAACATACCATGGTGAGTCACATCACGGTCATACTACCACGATCGTCCTAAAAGTAAGTGAGATGCTTGCATAGAGATAACATCACATCAAACGTCATCACAATATTTACCCATAGTAAAAGTGATTAAGGCACATTTTTTTACCTTTAATTATGACCCTTCATGAAGCCATTGGAGATAATATGGCTTTGGATGGCGTTGACAAGGTAGGTCAAATGCATTAACTAGATAGCTGTTCACCACATTCGCACAGCTTCTACTATCAATGATGACAGAATATAGTTTGCCTCTGATCAAACATCTTGTGTGGAAAATATTTGTTCTTTGCATCTCCGTATTGTCGATTGCTTGGATATTAAGTGAACGTTGAATCACTAAGCTTTTAGGATCAGGTTCATCACTGGAGTAACCACCGTCGATGAATTCATTGTCGGACAATTCCTCCTCTGACTCGGGTGAGTAACTCCCATCTTCTTGAATAAGAAAGAGTCTTGTATTCGGGCAGTCTCTTTTATAGTGTCCATGACCGTTGCACTTGAAGCATACAATCTCTAGAGTTTGTTTGAGTGTTTGCGTGTTTTCCGCCAACATGGGGTTTTTGTCTTGGCTTTGTCCAGTGACTTGGATGTTTCAATTTTCTACTTTGGTCTACTTGAGTCGAGCAAAGGTTTAGAAGAATTAGAATGAGATAAAGGTTGAGTAATACCTTTATCATAGTGATAATTCTTTTGTCGATATCATTTTTGATCTTTGATGCGCTTTTCAATTGTCATGGCGAATTGGAATGCCTCTTGAAGGGTGTGTAGTAGGTTTTGAGTTCAAGTACCTCAAGAATGTTGTCATTGAGTCCGACAACAAACCTAGTCATTGTATTCTCTTCATCCTCTTGGATATCGGCTCTTTGCATCAATGATTCCATCACTTTGAGATACTCATCAACAGTTCTGTAGCCTTGTTTGATTCTTTGTAACTTTTGTTTGATCTCTCGCCGATATAATGGGGGAATGAATCGTTCTCGCATGACTTCTTTAAGTTCTCCCCAACATCTTGGCTTCTCCATTGAGACACCGATTGCGAACCAATTGGGACCACCAAATGGATGCGTATTCAGTGAATTCGAGAGTCAACAGTGGAACTTGATCCTCTTTGGGGCATTGATAATACTCGAATAGAAGATCAACTCGATTTTCCCAGTCATAATAAGCATCAGGGTCATACCTTCCTTAGAAAGGTGGTACAATGATTTTTGGTTTGGCTAAGGTGTTTGTTGCTCGTCTCGGCTCTATGCGAGGATTGTGCCCATGCAGGGGGTTTTGGCGTCTATTCTGAATGGGAACAAGATTTAGACGCCTAGGTTCTTCAGTATCACTTGCAATTGCAGTGGTTTCTAATCTCCCAATGGTTTGAGTGATTGCGGTTACGACTGTATCGGTGTGCTCAAGCTTGGCTGCCAAAGAGGTTACAGTCCGTTCAAGATTATTGAGAGTATCTGAAACTTCTTGAATAGTCACTTCATGTGGTTCTTCGCCGTTACTCGTTTCTGACATCCTAAAACACTCAGATTTAAAAAAGGTGAAAAGCAAAAGAAAACTAGAAATCTCACTAAACACTCCAAGGAATAAATATTTAGCGAGGCAAGTAAACCGATCTCGTGCTCTTTAAAGACCTTTCTGCCACAAGTCAACAAGTTACAATCGGAGTTTAATCCTAACAATGAATCCTAATTGTACTAGGAGTCCAATGAAAGGCTTGACACCAATTGAATATAGTTGCAAAAAAGAAGGATTGGAATGCAACTTTTAGTCCTACTCACACCAGAAAATCGAAGGTGTTAAATTGCGTAATAGAAGAAAGAAAAAGCAAAACAAAGGAACTTAAGAAACTAAGAGTAGAAAAAAATTAGTAGAGAAAGATGATAACCCCAAAACCCAGAAACAACTTAAAGGAAGAAATCGAATGTTGAATCCACTTCAATGTGATGCTTGTGGTGGTTGATGATGGTGATCTTGATGATTCTTGATGGTGGTTGGTGGCTAGGTATGAGCTTTCTCACTTTTCTTCACTTTTCTTTCTTTTCTTTTTTTTTAATTTTTTTCTCTTTTTTTCTTTTTACAAGGTAAATAAACTGAAAGTAACGAAAATTGAAGAAAAAAAATGAAAATAGGGTTAAAGTACGGGGAAAACCCTAATTTGGCTGAAACTTTATCCACTTCGTTCGAGGTGTTCCCGAAGTCCAAAAATTCTGAAATTTTGTGTGGTGACTCCACCAATGGTGTAGATCTGACCTGGAAATTTTCAGCTCAAAATTCACTCGTTTATGGAATTATGGAAGATGGTGTGAAGGTTGAAGATGAAGATGGCTTGCGAATTGTTGATGTTATTTTGTCCTCGGCACCCTCTTAGACTCAATTATCTAAGCAAGCAACCTCAAGCGACTCTAACCCACCCTCCTAGACGCGATTATCTAGGCAAGCAAAAGTGTGAAGATGATCTCCCTCACAAGAACTCATCGAACTTATGTTGAAGAAGACTTCGCAGGTACAAGTAATCAGCACTTGCAAAAACAAACTCACTAAATATTTCATAAATAAAAAAAATCTCCTGACAATGATGGAGGCTTCATCCTTTTATAGGTGAAGGATAGACAAAGTAATTTAACTTCTACTAAAACAAGGAAAACCTAATCTAATTAAAAATAATAATAAAGTAACATTCTTTAAATTCCTTGTGCTTATGTGGCAAGGGATAGGGTGATAAGATGAGTGATAAGCTGATAAGGGCTGATTGCTTGGGCAGCAAGTAAACTTGATGAAGGCTGGTTTGCTTGGGCATCAAGTAATGGGCTGATCAGAGCTGTTTTGATTGGGCAGCAAGTAAAAGTTGATAGGGCCTTTATTTGGACGAATTTAAGGGCATTTGGGCTGGTTTAGATGATAAGAAATTGGTTCTTGGGCAAAGAGGCATGTGTGGGATGTTTTAAAAGCTAACTAGGCCTAAAAACACTTGCAAATCTTAATTTGGGCTAAAAATAAAAATCTGACCCAATCTTTTATAGTAACAAGTATTAGGTCTAATTACAATAAGAATGGCTAATTAATGGACATCTAAAGGCTCATGGATATCCATCTCCAAAGGTGCAGCAAGTTGAGTTTTTGTGACCCAATTATTCTTGAAGGATGTTAAGTGTGGACTTTCTTCAAGAAATTCTTCTTTCTTCATGGCAGCTTGTAATCCTTTGCTCACGAATACTTGGATGGTCGAATTCAGCTTGTCTTTGATTAGCTTAGACTTGGCTCGGGTTATTGGGCCAAGTGGAAAAGTAAGTCCATCTTGTCCTTGGAGTTGCCTTGTGGCGCATGTATCAATAGAGGTTGGGATTTATCTCTTTCCTATTCTAATATCTTATCGATCTATTGGAATAGGATTAGTGATTTCATTAGGAGAGGTCTAATTTTTCCATCTCAATTAGATTTTATGAGTCTTAGTAGTTATATCTTGACTCTAACCACTTATTTAATTTCTATCATTTTTTCAAACAAAACATCTTCTAGTTATAATATCTTTTAGCCATTATGTGTTGCTATCAACCTTTCTTTTGTCCTATATGATCGATCTTCCTTCTTCATTGCTACTGAGTCCACATATTCTTTCTTTTGAATATTTGTTTGCCTATTATCTTTGTTGTCTAAATTCCCCTTATGAGATTACTTTTCTTAATGATAATTATGATTCTTTTTTCAAAGTTGCAATTCCTTGGCAACCCTCAAATACTATACATAGCATTATCAACGCTCCTTTAAGTTCTAATGGATTGTATTTTGATGCATGGAACATGTTATCTCTAATAGATTCCCCTATGAAGTGGAACATGTATTCGATTGATGTTTCTCGATTGAAGGAAAATTATAGATTATATACAGGTAGCATTTTGTTGCCGGGTTATATTGGCCTTTTATGGCCTCTTATTTCCCGGTCTTCACGACCTTGGCTCAAAATTCTATTACTCTTCATGAGTTTTAAAGAAAATATGATCCACACATCATTCTCCATATGGGAAATGAAATTAATTCCAACAAGGAACGGACCATGTACCGAATACAGTTTGGAATTACGGATGATTCATAGTCCAGCAAATTTTTGGATTATTATGAAAATTCTTAAGGAATCTCTTGATCAAAATATATCTACCTCAACTAATATCTATCAATCAACAGAAATTATAAATTGTAATACACCCTTCAATTACTCATTGTTAATTCGAACGGAATTATCATCTATAATACCAAATTTTAAATAAGGTCCTACAATATATACATCGCATCTAATCATATCTAGATACCAATTGTTTCTCCATATATTGTCACCTATAATATCCTTTCCTTTTGAGAATATGGTGTCTTGAATGGCTGAATTTTTACCTCTGTTTATGTCTAATTTTATTCGTTATCATCTAAATGGTAATTTTAAAACTTTTCCTACCAGTATACATCTCTTTTCCATAAAACCAATCAGATTAAGAGCAATATTAATTACTATTAAATTCCCATTTATTTCTTTTCTTCCTTTACCGTTTCACTTTATTATCTTCCACTCTTTAATTCCTTTAATTGGAATCTATCCCTATCTAATTACATTTCTTACTTTACATACTGCTTTTTCCAGAATTAAAATCGATAGAATGGCAAGTCAACACTTCCCATCTTTATTTCATAATCAAATTTCCAAGATTCTGTTTAATGACCACCTTGGAAAACTGATATCAGTTACCATTTCTACTCACCTTGGTAAATTATTCTACCAGAGTTCTTTCCATTCTAATAATTTAAATAAACAATTCTCATTTTATTTAACAATAATAATTGCCATCTTTTCCATCCAACTAAACTCTTCTTACATGGTAATTATAAAATATGCTATCTATACTATAAAAATAGCCTCCTTAATCCTGTTAATAATAATTACCCTAATGATAGCTCTATTAATTCTTTCCGACATAAAACATATAACTAGTCTTCTTGGAGCAATTACCATAATAATGGTCTCTTTTTATTTCCCAATTCGAATTGTGAGCTATATCTGGAATATTTACCCTTATAAGGATATTAATTTACATAAATATGATTCCAAATTAATATATACTAAATTAATCCCTTCAATATCAAATTTAAGGAATTCCTTAATTACCAATTTAAGAATCCAACCAATGTTTCCGTATTTTACCCTAAATGAATATACATTAACTACAATCAAATTTCTTTCTAGCCGTTCAAAATCAATTGTTATACTTTCAATACTGCCAAAATTTTACATAATTACCTCCATTAGAAACAATTGTCCATTAATCACCATTGAATATTTGGTAACCAACTGTTATGATTCCCAACCTTCTAAATATGACAACTCTCTTAATTCAACATGATTTTAATTCACCTAATAATGATGTTTACTCCTCTAATTTTACTCGACATAATATTAGAACCAAATCAAAAATAATCAACAATGCTGATATCACCGATTTTCTCCCAAAGTTAAGCAATATTTTAAACTCAGTAAATAATTCTAATAGAATTACATCACCACAATTAATACAGTTGTACCCAAATCGGAATTCACCCGTTTCTTTCCATTTATTCTTTACCTTAAAATCCCTCATGGGTATTATTTCAATTCCAAATTAATATTAACTTTTTGCCATATATGGATAATACTTCACTAGTGATACACCTCCAACGATAGCTTTCACCCTTTACACTCTATCATTCTCGCATAACCCCTTCTTTCGAGCAATTGCATCTGACTCCATCTTCCAAAAATTGGACTTTCTCAATTTCACAAATGAGGAGCAAGGGGTGATCTTCACTTCACCTATTAATTGGGAGTCCCTTCTAAGGACCATGATTTATTTCTCATCGGGAAAGTTGTCTCGACCAAAACCATTGATGGACAAGCTCTCTCATTCGAGTCTTTAGTTCTATATGGAAAAACGACAAAGTGGTGTCTATTTCGGAATTGAAGCCTAACCATTTCATGATCAAATTTTCTTCTGCTACTAAAAAACTGAGATCCTTAAACGAGGACCATGGTCCTTCAAGAAAGATTGGCTTGCTCTTCTCCCAATGGATCCTAAATACTCCATTGATGATTACTCCTTCACTCAAATGCGTATTTGGATCCGAATACATCGTATTCCGTCCTTTCTGATGGGTGATGATCAAATGGTAGACAATATTGGACGCTCCCTCGGCCCTATTGGTACTGTCGTTGGAACAGATACTCGACTAATGGATGGAATATGGTGGATTATCTCTGCGTTTGGATTATCATGGATGCTACAAAACCACTATGCCGTTGTGTGGCGTTAGGGGTTCTGGATCTACACCAAAATTATGCCCAGTTCAATATGAGCGACTTCCCACTCTATGTCATGGCTGTGGCATCATCGAACACTTGATAGCTTCTTGTCCAACAACTAATATAACACCCTCAACCCGGTTTAGAAGAAAACTAAAATTGAAGATGTCAAAGCAAGAACTTTCATGAAACACGTAAACAAGAACTGAAACTTTCAAGGTAATTAGACTCAGGGTAACGAATTTTTTTTACATAAACATTCTTTAACTGTATATCTTAGACTGATACATACATATATGTCTCACACCGAGAAGATTCCAAGCATCAAATTAAGCAAAAGACTAGTCATCAAGAAGTCGTCGAGCCCCAATAAATCTTTCTAAACATTACACAAATTTTCTAGAACAACCAACTTGACCAAAAATCTCATGAACTTCTCAACTCATCATATCTATGAACATAACCTATGCATCGGTCAACCTAAAAGGCATAATCCAAAAATGCATATTGTCGCAGCCCTTACAACAGGCAAATCTAAACACAAACACATTCTTTACCTTCAATATATAACACCTAGACCTCAACCAAACTTACAAACCACTGAAGCATCCCCAAACCGTTTAATCGAACATCAGCTTGTTCAGCTACCAAAGCCCCATGCACATCTTAATCGTGTCATCCTTCTTTTTCCACAACAACACCGACGCAACCCTCGGCAAAACACCAAGCCTAACAAAGCCTTGATTAAACAACTCCCTCTAGCCATACACAAGGAGCAATAGAAGCTGGAGCTGCGTTTTCATACAACTCAATGCCAAACTTGACATCTCAATCCAATGGCAAAACCGGCCATTTCCACGAAAACACCCAGGAACTCACATACCGTACAAATATCCTGAGCACCTGCATCCTTTGACCCTGGATTCATAACATAGGCTAGGAATACCTTGTAACCAAGGATTCATCAAACAACTCGCCTCAAGCCTCAAAATAGCACGAGACAAGAATTTAACATTCTCATCCACGATTACCACCTCATAATCATCAGCAAGTTCAAGGCAACTCATTAGGATCCAAAACCAACCATAGCTCCCTATTCCAGCCACTATCCATACCAGAATTACATTAAAAACCGTGGAGCAACAACTCCAACAAATCAACTACAACCTCAGGATTTAAACCACCAAAGGGCATTTTCAAACATCCTTTCCACAACAGCCATCTCACCGGGAGAACCAGCACCCTGTATTCGTACAACTATCACCTGCAAGACGATCATTCAGACCACAATTCTCACAACCATCAACAACAAAGATTCATAGAGGTTTACACTCTACATATCCAATGCGGATAATCCCACCTCATGAGATCACACGATCCACATACCCAACATGCATTAAATATTGTTCTAGTCTAGATACTCTGACCCTGCGGTCCTTACGCAGAGCTGTCATTACCTCACCCCAACTTAGGGTGATATCTTTTATCACAACTCTTTTAAACTGAACATTTTTGAAACTATAATCCATATTTCTCTTGTCAGAGCCAGAACCTCCCACACTAAACCAATAAACCCAGGTTCTGCTCGATGTACTTTGCCGGTGTACCAACACGCCGAAAAGGGTGTAGTTGGAAGCTAACGTGTACACCCTAACATCCTGTACCAACTCATAACAAATTCGATCACAGCGATACTTCTCTACCAGTACCAGTTCAGGAGCATACCGGCTCAACCGAACAATTTGTACCTTAAACTCGGCCATATACACACAGCCCTGAACCCAAGCCATGAACTCTTCGTTCATTTTTATCTAAGTGTCTAAACCCCAGACACTTCTTCTTAAAGACAACATGGAAAGACTCCCAATCCACCTCATGGGGTTCCACGCCTGCAGATACAGTTGTCCACCAACTAGGAACATCACCCGCAACAGGGATTCAACACATCCCAACTTACGGGTACCAATACACCTATCCGATCCAAACCCAGATAACTTAAGCCATCCTGAACTCCGATGCCTCAGATGACACCCCACAGTACCCAACTCCTCCCAAAATATAGAGATATTCCAACGGCAACCTTGTTTGCCCAATCGCCGGTGCAACCACACGTACCCCAGCAACAACAACTTAAAAGCTCAAACATCAGCTATAGCAAGGCATCATATCACACAACACTAGCTCAACCGGCACAGGTGGTACACCCTTCGGGGTGACAAAACCCCAAGAGACACAACACTCTCCTCACTCATTGCCCAAAGGCAACAGCATCACGCTAATTCTCATTCCTCCTCTCGGTCATAACATAACACATTTTCTAAGGTATGATAATCATTTTAAAACAAAATTAATCAGGCCAGCTTCAAGCAAGGATCCAAGATTTTCATTTCAAAATCATAACATTTCAGACTATAATAATAAGGCAATGGGTTTCCTAAATTTCCCCCCAACATAGCATAAAGCAATCAACGTACAGTTTTACAATCACCATGCATAGCAAACAACAGAGTTCAACTCACAATAACATCACATCAATCATACCAACTCCCAATTATCGCAAACTGGCTCTGATACCACCAAATGTAACCCCTTCGACCCGGCCTAGTCGTCAGACTGAACCGAGCGAGCTATATTAGGTTTACCGAAGTAAACCGGGAAGATGAAACCTAAAATGCATCCACTTTTTTCTTTTATCTTATCTAGATGCATTATTACTTTCCTACATGTACATATTGTTCACAGATGAGAACTCATCTCAATCGAGCATCGAATCGATACCTAATTGGACACAAACACAAATTAGGGACTAACTTGCAATTTTAGCAAAATATAGAGACTTTTCCAACTTTTAAGCTATTAACCTTTAATTAAATACATTTCATGCTTACATGTCAAAAATCAACTCAAAACGATCATCCATACTCATCCAATAACATCCACAATATTTAGGGACCAAAATGCAAGGAAACAGAACCTTAAAACAACCAAAATAACTAACTTGCCGACCACCGTATCGGTACAGTGAAGCCTATTTCAGTATGCCCTTATTGATTTGAAAACCAAATTTTCTAGTAGCCATATCCTGTTTCAGTACTCCCCCGCGTATCAAAACACCCTTTGCAAATATAATATACCGTACCAAAACACCTCACAGTGTACCGAAATGCAGGCCAGAATTGCCTCTGACCAATCGAAATGCTTGCCCGCGTGCTGATATGCTAAGCCTAAAATGGCTTACCCGTACCGAAACAGAGACACCCGTACCAGTACGCCTGGACCTGAAATGTCCATTTCAGCTAGCTAAACATGCTCTCGAACATACCAAAACAACCTAACATGCTTCTAATATACATCTAACATACTTAAGGTTTAAACCACATCCAAACATCATAGTTTCAACATCGATTCATAACATCTTGCATCAAATGTAAATCTATAGGCATGCAACCTAGAAAACCATTCAAGTAAAATATGAAACTCCAAACCATCACCAAAACCAAACCATAATAGCCATTTACAACCTTATAGAACCAAACAAACTTGCTCAAACAGGGAGTTTATCAAAACATCTCCCAAAACCAAAATGAGTACCACATTGCCTTTATTACTTATAGTCTAACCCGAACATACTTTGCTAAGCAAGTCTTGCTAGGATCCCTTGCTCCTTGCTGCCTTCAAAGCTCTCAATTCTCTGCATTGATGGACAATAAGAGCGTAAGCACACAAGGCTTAATGAGGAGCGCTCACAAACAAAACACCATCAATGCATTTAAAAATTATTTCTCAACATTATATTGAAACTTATTTCAAACAACCTTTAAAACATTATCATGCCTTTAAAACCATGTACTTAACGCCTTTAAAACCAGCATATTGACCATATGCAACATGTATCATTAACCAACAGCAAGTTCCATTGCTAAACCTCAATTTAAGCCTCCCCATGCATAACAACCATATGCAAAGCTTAAAGAGTAAACATGTGTAAACCACATTATACAACATAAACTTTCCAATGATACATCAACAATTATATTGGCTTACAAGTGATCATTAAACAAACCCATTAACAAAAAAGTTCATCGGATACACGGATTCAACAAGTGTTCAACCAACACTTCAAGTCATCTCAACCAGAATAGCGATACAATAATAATCGCGGTACATTACCAATCGGGTACACCTTTCAACCCACGGGGAAACCAACCCCAATCATCAGTTAGACTTTTAATACACTAGCGGGAGTCTATAGTACTGTTTAACCCCTCTATCGTTAGGGTACTCGGATAGAGTTTTCGGTACACGGATCTAAACCCCTCAACATCCAAGACGACTTATTATAGTGCACTCAATCCTATGGCTGACAACTATATCCGATAACAATTTTAAAACCACATCACTTTCCAATATAATTAACCATTTAACATTTACCTCACTATTTTTAACAAGCATTAACCAACCCATTTTTCCAAAGCAACAACCATGCTTTACCACAAGTATAAACTATACTTACAAGGATCACTTACCATGTGCATCCTTCAGCATTTCATGCTTATAAACAGTATATCAAATACTATAAAACATGCTTAAATAGTAGGTAACATGTAAATCAAAACAAGTGCATAAAACCATTTAACACTAGCACGACTGAGAGAGAATATCCATTTTTACTTACTTCCGAGTTTAAACTAGCGTATCAAGCTATTTTTAAACTCACATACCCTATCTTAAACCATTCCAAAGCTAGAATCCACATTCTCACTCACTGATAGGCGAAACCTCGATTCGTCGAAGCAAAAAAAAGCTTCTGAATCCTCCAAAGCTTCACCGATCACTTACGGATCCATCTCTCCTGTTTTAACCACATAACAATAGAGGATTAATGCATCTCCATGCATTTACAACACTGCAACAATAGATCCTCATGGACTCTTACATTCACCTCACAATTACCCAACCACAACAATTGAAAACATCTTCTAACCCTTTCCAAACACAACCCAGCCACAACCTATCAATCTAACATCACATTATCCATCAATTAACACCTAAAAACAGAACCAATGCAACCTTACACCTCCGGCAAACACACATCCACCATAACACCTCGAAAACACAAATCTAGCAACCTAAACAATTAGAGATTCAAGAGTTTCGGGATTCCATTGATAAAATCAACTTATCAACATCATTTAACATCCAAAATATGTTCAAAAGCAATCCATAACACTGGAAATCAGATTCAATTCGACTAGCGGATTACATTAGCTGATAGCTTATAGTTGATTACATTAGCTGATTTGACTAGCGGGTTGTATTATCTGATTGTATAAATGTGTTTGGTAAAATAACTGATAAATGATAGTTGTTTGATTATTTAAACAAACAAAATGACATATATGGACATGATTATATTCGACACTTGTTTGAATAGTTTATTAATTATATATATTTTGTATCTATTAATATTAATTAGATTATAAAAAAATAATACAGTTTAATTAAGTATTAAATATAAATATAAATATGTGAGAATTAAAAGAAAAAAACATAAGTTTGCAAATGTCGCAATGCAAATACGTGAGGGTGAAGAATTAAAATAGAAAAGGTTAAATTTAGGTTATTTGGAGATTTTTTTTATAATTGTCAAGACTAAAAGGGTCTTTATAACTTTAATGTCAAAACCTCTAATTTCCAAAAACTCATATTAGCAGCTTTTGCAAAATTAGAGGTTTCACACCAATCTGTTATTCCAATCAACTATTCACCAAACATTCAAATTAGCAAATTTGACCGGTCAAACCTCTAATTTTTACTCAAACCATTATTTACTAAACAAGACCGATGAGCTTCTATCATACCCCAATTTTGTCTGACCCTCCTTATATGACCTACAAGTAAATAAGCCCGAATAAAATTCAGAGTCCTTATGTTTATAAATATGTCCATTTTATATTAAATATCCACCAAGACCAAATTCCAATCTATACCCAAACATTTTACAATTTTAAAGCCAATATACAATCCCCAAAACCTTTGGGTTGTACCCCTCATGTGCACCCTATGGTCCACTCTTAGGCACCTACCAACACCCTTGGTCCCCTTGGCTCTCTAAGCTCCACTTGCAAAAGAAGACAAAAACGGTTATGGGAAATTCTCGATAAAAAAAGGAGTCAACAATCTATCATCTTCACCTGGATTTTTCCTTGTTGAAGCTCCCTTGAATACAAATACTAATCAATCACCATCACTACTCCTCATCTAACCCGAAACCTCCATCGGCTCAACCTTCAACACTACAAAGGTTCATCACCAAGCCATACTTGAGGCGACCCCAAGCCAACAATTCCATCATCGTGAAACCATTCCCAACAGTGAACAACCCATTATTATTTGTTCGAACACCTTAAAATCATTTCCTATTCACCATTTCTGTCACTCGAAACTCAAATCATAGTCCAGAATCCTCAACCAAAAACCTCACCATGGCTGCCTCTCACTCACCCTAAATCATATTCAATATTCCAACACTACCAAGCCATCCATTTCAACAATCAAAACTTACTACAAGGAGTCAAAATTAGCACTCATACTCAACATTAAAAAAGAGAAAAGAATGGAAAAATAGAAAAGTGCTCACCCATTCTCAGCCATGGTGGTTCCTGGCAGTCGGAGCCTCTAGCGGACGATCCCAAACGGTGAAGATAGAGCTTAGGCGAAAGGTAACCACATATCTCAAAATCAGAGCCATCAGACGGTTAACAAAGATGGATTGAGAGACCTAAGTTTCGGTTTCCATGTGAGATCAAACTCTAGTGAGCAATCGTAAGTATCGATACACGACGAGTCATACCGATACCCGGAGCCCAATATTGGTACGCGAGATGTCCGTATCGTACGTCATGGGCAACCTGCCCAAAAAATACAATTTTGAGTTTGAGAGGTTGAAAACGTGTGAGCTACGGCCTAATAGACTCCTAATGTGGAGAAATAAATTGTAAAATCGAGAAACAAAGAATTTACTCTTATTTGTGAGCATAATATGTAAGAACTTGGTAAGTAAAATGGATGACTCATAGATTTTTAGTAACCGTAGGGTCACTTGATGATATACCGATGTGTGTGTGCAATGTGAGCACTTGTTGGCTGAGTTACCTTGATTAATGAGATAACGTAGACTAATGGACACAATTAATAAGAATAATTACATACTCTTTCAGAATGTATTAACAACCCGGTAATGTAAAATAAATGATGTATTA
Organism: Hibiscus mutabilis; assembly: GCA_019671005.1. Lineage (NCBI taxonomy): Eukaryota > Viridiplantae > Streptophyta > Magnoliopsida > Malvales > Malvaceae > Hibiscus > Hibiscus mutabilis. Next base: position 19,455,113 of record CM033733.1, on the reverse strand, counting down.
ATAATTAGCAATAATAGAGAGATCCTTTGGATCACATTTCTTGTATGTCGGATAGGCATTTGTCTAGTTGAGTCTTTGGTTGTTGGAATCTAGATACCATAAAGAACGAGAGTGTTGCAACACCGTGGTTAGAGATATAGGATGTACGTTCTTGACGTTTTGTGGCCCTAGGCCTCATCCAAAGAGATGTCGAATATACGTTCCTAATGCTTTGTAGCCTCGGGTCTCATTCGAAGATACTCGAGGGGGATTCCAAGTATAGAGTGTACGTTCCTGATGCAGTATGGCCCTGAGTCTCTCTTAGAGTGTACATTCCTGATGCTGTGTGGCCCCGGGTCTCACTCTAGGTTTGTGGTTCTACTTTGTGTGCTCTTGCCTTGATGATCTGATGAGATTTCGGGTATGGTTGGACCTTGTGTGCCATATATGATAGCTTATGGATGTATTAACCTCAAGGGGTTAAGTGACCTCGAGTATTGTGAAGCATTGTAGATCATGTAAGACTTCTTGTAGATTTAATGATGCCTTGAGATAGGTGATCTAAGAACTCTACCATGTGTAGATTAGTTGATGACTTATAGATAGTGAAGCCATATCTATGCTCTCTACACTATATTTATCTTGCATGCTTATTTTCTGATATTCATGAATTATGGTAGAGTAGAAATGTACCATTGACCTTTGTAAGCTTAGCATCTGGAATCGTTGTTTCTGTTTTGCAGGTTGGTAGATTGATCGTGATCGATGAGCACATTGTAACACCCCCTTCCTGTGACCGTACACCGAACACGAGTCAGAAATGTCACAGCTTTTTAAAACAGATCTTTTAACCAAAATCTAGGGTGATTTAAATTTTTTTTAATTTCCAGTGGTCACCCATCTTAATATTTCTATAACTCAAGTACACTTAACTTTAATTAATACCGATATAAAATATTTATTCGAGTTCCGATTATAAAACTTTTTACATAAAGTATACAGACATACTAAAATAATTTATTTTACAAAAGGGTTTCTAATAAAATTATTCGATATCTAATTCGTATAAAATATATCAAATCAGACTATTTAACACCAAACTATAGATATAATAATCAATTTAAAATAATTTACGCCACTATTATAGGCCCCGATAATTACTTTAACAAAATAGATAGATTTATTAAATACATGCCACTATTAAACATACAAAAGATGGATGTCATGATTACCGAAATACTTGTCGATTATCTTCTATACAAAATGATGATGAAGCAAAGGTTGTCATAAACTAATCCCGATCACCTACATGTATAACATAAATACACGCTGAATATATCTCAGCGAAGCATAGAAATAAGTAACATGTAAAATATGGTATAAATTTTTTTTGTAGATGAAATAGCTGTATTAGGCATGATATTTGGTAAAGTACGATACTCACGTAATGAACCTGTACTGTAAAATGTTATGGCCTAAGGTAAATATCAAGAGACGAGTAAATGAGTCGTGTACTCGCAGAGTACTAGCCAATTCCCTTAGGTGAAAACGGTGGACACAATTAAGTGCCAGATAACTATCGACGCAATTAAGTGCCAGATAGACTCTTATGGTATACCACAATACTGTCATACTTAATATTATACTACCAAGGGCAAACATTTAAAACAATTCCTGCAAGATGACAAGAGATTCCTAATTGCAATTTATATCATATCATCAAATCTATTTTATTAATCAAATATACGTTAAGCTTTTTATCTTAACTACCTGTATAAATGCATTTCATGTATTATAGCCCAAAGTACAAAATCATGTGATGCTATGTACGCAAGTCATCATGACACCGTAGTGTTTACAACGCCGTAGCGTCTAATATCAACACCGAAGTGTCTGAAATGCACCGTAGTGCTGGAATGCAGCTGCTATGACTCTATGGATATCCAATTATACCAAAGACTCTCCCACTAGTACTTGGGCATAACAATATAATATTGTCACATTCAATATCCACTTCATCATTACTATCATCCATAATTCGATAATGGACAGTTCATAACAAAATATTTAAAATTTGATTTACCTTGAGTAAATCATTATGCTACAATAATTGCATCAATATACCATTTAATACTTCATGCTATTTGCATAAATAAGCCATCATACATTTTTATTTATACCATGGCCGACTCATCACAAGTCGTCCTATTTAACAACATTCATAAATACATATAATGCACTCGCTCATATCACATATATAATAAATAAGTAAAAATGCACTCAACTTGGCTTTGTAATGAAGTCGACTTTATCACTTGATCTCACTCCCGACGTTTTCCTTTCCATTTTTGTTAGTACAGTCCCAATTCGTATCGAAAGCTTCATTATAAAATAACATATACCATTTCAAGTATATGTTAAAACATATTCACTCTAAATATAATAATGGAAAGTAAATAAAATAACTATCCATTAAATATATAATTGATCCGATAAAGTTTCTTATATTCGAATCACATTTTGTTCACTTTTTACCTTAAGCTTTCAACCTTTACTAAAATACTTATTTTAGTCCCTAAGGACTTTTTCAAGCTTCAAATAGTTAATTTAAGCTTGATCCTTGTATTTTTCATCATTTACACTTTAGGACCTAAACTTTGAAAAATTCCATTTTTGGTCCCTAAACCTCAAGCCGATTTGTCTTCTTGGTCCCCAAAGGAATGTTTTTGATCCAATTAATCCATTTTCTATTTTCCACATTTTTTTCCTTTAATTTTGCTTAATAGCCGAATTGGTCCCTTGTATTCTACAAATTGCCGTTTTGGTCCCTAAGTGAATACAAGCTTCTATTCACTTCAAAATCAACATCTAAATCACTTAAATAAATTTTTTCAACATAGTACTCTTCAAATACCTAATTGTCACATTTTAACCCTTTGTTCTCTAATTTGTCGAAATAGTCACCAATTTACAATTTAAGGATTCTAGCTTTAAAACTTTGCAATTAGGCCCCCAATCATCAACTATACATCATAATCATCACTTAACATTAAAAAAATCAAAATTTTTCCTCTTCTTATACACCATTACCGAATTGAATATCCACTTTTGACAAATTGTCAAAATTGTCACTAGCTCGAATAATCACTGGTTTAGCATTTTAACTTCATTTTCATGCCTCAAACATCACTAACAACAAAAATAAACTTCAAACTCCAAAAATCAGAATTGAAACCCTAACTTTAACACTTTTCTGAATTAGTCCTTTAGGGTTTAAATTTAGCGTTTTGATTTCAAACAACAAATCAAGCTTGCTAGATTACTAACTCATCATCACAAGCCCTAATTTAAGGTTGGATCCCTAAACCCCAATTTTCTTCAAGGCTACTAAATTGTTTAGGGTTTAAATCCTAATTCAAAAACATGAATCCAACATCATTCTTGCTTGATTTCAACATAAAATCGAACATAGATTCATAAAACCCCCAAATTTGAACATAAAACCTAATTTCTTTCTCATATCAAATATCATCAATCAAGCATGAAATCCATGAATAATTTGCATCAATAGATAGATATTGAAGAGAAGAACAACTTTGTAGTTCTAAAGATTACCTAAAAATTGAGTTTCGAGGCTTAAATCGAGCTGTAAGATTTCCTCTTCTTTCTCCTCTTTCTCCACGGTTTGGGAATGAATTTTTGGATGATAACTCTTCATATATCATATATTTATGCCACTTGTATAAATAAAAATGAATTTTTAATTCATTTTATTCAAATTTACCAAAATGTCCCCCAACTGAATTCATATTTACTAGTTTACCATTTTGTAAAATTCTAACTAAAATTATTTGGATTCCAACCAAACACTATTAATCCGTTAAAGAAATCTCAAAATTCCTTCCATGTCCCTTTTGGGTGAAAAGACCAAAATACCCTTTACCAATTAATTTTTTTACAAAATTGTCATTCTAGGCAATTTAAATCAAATAAATTTAATACAAACATTTAACTCTCCAAATATCCATAAAATAATATGGTATAACTCTTCCAAAGTCTATGGAATCATCTCCGAAATTTTAGCTTGATCCGATTTACCGATAAATGCCGAGAATTTTATCGGTTACTAAATAAATTCTTTAATCAAAATAAATCATAGGATTCATCCTGAATCGAGCTAAAATATTTCCAACACTTGGAAATGACTTTTATAACCTTCCTCTATCATATGGTAAAATTTCATAATTTTTCAGTTCCATCCGGGTATCTGAATTCCACTTAAACTTTGACTGTGATTTCCCAATAATCGAAATATCAGATCAAACTAGTAATTCCACATTTGTTCCACAGCAATCGGTGCTCTATCTATTTATAAAATAAAACACCTAACTTTTAGGAAATTACAACGTTGGTCCCTTAACTTTTCATATTTCGACTTGTACCATACAAGTTTTGAAAACGTATCATTTTGGTCACTAAACTTTAACCTTGAATTCCCATTCCAATTTTCCTTTGATTTTAACCAAATTTTGCTAGTATTTAACTCGTTCTCTATCACATGACACCTTAAAACCTCAGAAATTTCTTTTCTACAGTCCATAATTGAGAAAATCCTAACTTTTGCATTTTTGTTATTTTAGTCACTAAGTAAGCTTTTAAGCAATTATCTTAGCACTAAATGACCCTTAAACAGTACTGTAAATTTTGGGGTATTACACACATCGTTGAGGGATTTTCCAACACCGTTCTGCTTTAGAGTACCGTACTTGATGTTCAGTCTTAGGCTATTGTATTCATAGAACCTTACTAATGTTGAGTCTATAAACTTTATTTGAACTATTAATTTGATCTACGGTTTTCAAACTCGGAGCTCCTATTTTGTAAACAAATTTATGTTGCTTATTTAATTGAGAATGGTTTAAGGATTTAAATGATGGATAAATCTATGATTTTAAAATAGAAAAAAAATTGGGTCAGATTTTGGGTGACCCAAATGTAGCACTTCAGATCGGGATCGGGATCAGGGTATTACAAGTTCCTCCTCGAAATTCAAATCAGGTCTAACCTCAATCTCTAAAATGAGAACCATATGTGTTGGATCAGATCAATATCGTCTCGGCATGGACATGTGGAAGACATCATGAATATGCTCAAGTTGTGGTAGTAACTCAAGCTGAAAGGCAACTAGCCCAACTTGCTGAAGAATCTAATAAGGTCCAATAAATCGAGGGCTTAACTTGTCTTTTCAATCGAATCTTGTTACCACATTCTATGGCGAATCGTACATGATGTGGATGCATTTATAATATAGAATCATAGCTTGATTAAAGCGTAAATGGTATCCTCGCAACGACATTGTAATGGTTTATGAAAATGGAACGTGGCCACAAGTCATTCGTCAAGGATGATTGATTATTATTACTTTATGTAATAATAATTTTCACTATTTGGTTTACAATGAAACCTTGAGACAAAAATGATCAAACCGGATGAACGGATTCAATCCGAAATGATCACAGATATCCTATGATGATAATTGACAAGATCTTGGACAAAAACTACATGGTAAGGTTTCAATAATATTATGTGTTGGAGCTTAGTTTTAGTACTATAGTGTAATGAATCTTTGACTTAAATAATAGAGATATAATTAATTGACGAAAAATCTAAAATTAATTTACATATTATTTTAGCGTACTCATATAATTCCAAACAGTCCTTTCACTAGTTCAATTTGACTCAATACGAGACATCTTTTAAAAGCGTGTTTACCTTCAAAAATCACTTTTACAACCAAAAAGCATTACCGAATGCATACAGTTTTATATCAAAACTGCTATTAGACTGGCATTTTATAATCAAAGCAAAAGTCATTTTTTCTAGCTTTTGGCTTTACAAATTGCGTTTGGAGTGAAATTATGCTTTTCTCCTTCATTCCCTTAGTGTTGTTCTCTTTCCTTCATGCAAAAGCAGGGTCAACATTACAAAATCATATCCGATAGGCAATTACCTATGCTTTAATTGGGTTTATACGTGGATTTTTATAGTTTATATCAAGGGTTATATGTTTATACTATGTTAAAAAAATTATATTTTTATACATAAGTTGTGTAACCTTCATATTTAAGCTATAAAATCTAAAACCTAAATCCCTAGTTCTAACACCCTAAAACATAAAACTTTAAACCCTAAACTCTAAATTCTAACCATAAACCTTAAATTCTACACCCTACACACTAAACCCCTAAAACCTAACTTAAATCCCTAAACTTAAAATTAAAAAGCTTGTGTAAATTAAATTTTACACAAGTTTGTGTATCAAAGTATTTTCCGTATATCAATGTAAACTTTTTACTATATATTTTTAGGTGTGCTTGTATTTATTATTTAAAATTTATATTACCTAAAAATATTTTAAATTATTATTTTATATATCAAAATATTATGAGAAAAAGTTTGATACAGAGTCCGTGTAAATCAAAGTTTACACGTGCTTTTCAAATTTAGGGGTTAGGGGTTTAGTTTAGGGTTTAAAGTTTAGGGGTTTAGATTGTAGGGTTTAGAATTTAAGGTTTAGGATTAGAGTTTAGGGTTTTAGATTTTAAATTTTATATAAGGATTGTGTAAAATAATTTTATACGGACTGTGTATCAAAAAACCCAAATATTATTCTTAATTTATAAAATTATTATTATAATAATAATTTGAACTGATATATTTTATATAGTGTAATATTAAAAAAATTCAAGTATCATTAAATTAATTTATTTTTATTTTAGAACATCATGTCTAAAATAGACATTTTATTTCCTTAAAAGCACTTTTTGACAACAATTTCAAACATTAAAATTTTAAACCAAATCATCCAAAAGCACTTCTCAAAAGCACTTATCTACCGCACTTTTCAAAAGCAATGCAAAAATGGTTTGTTAAGCGGAAAACGATGGTCAAGAAATAGATTGCAAAATATTACTTATTTAAGTAATTTCATTTTTTCAATAAATAAAATAATTAAAATGATTTGAAAATTAATCTAATGCTTAAGTGAGTAACAATCCATTAAACTTTTGGAAAAAAAATCAATTAAGCCCCTGAACTTTTTTGTACCCAATTAAGCCCTAGAACAAAAAAATTAAATTAATTAAGTCATTTGACCAATTTTGACCATTAAATATTGACAATTATTTTCTTTAGATATTACTGTCACATGACACTACAGTTTTTATCATGTGACATTACAATTTTTTATAAAATATCTTTTATAATTTTTATAAGGTTTTTAGAATTTTTAGGAATTTTAAACAATTTTTTAATAAAATAAAAAATTTGAAAATGTCAAGTGGCAACACTGTAACACGATATGCCGCAAGAACTGATAAAAAAATCAGTTAGATTTAATGGTCAATGATGACCAAGGGTTTAATTGGGTGTAAAAAAAATTCACAGACTTAATTGATTTTTGTTTTTAAAAGTTCAAGGGCTTCTTACACCCTTAAGACTTAATTTAATAACTTTGAAAAATTATGTGAATAGTTCCAAAGTGGAATATTAAATTAATAAATTATGGTTTATGATTTAAGTTCAAATGATTTATAAATTAATTTAATAGCTATTATAAATTATTTATTCGTTTCAGAGTGAAATATTAAATTAATAGATTATTTTTTTGAAAAGTAGATGGGACTCATTAAAAAATAATTATTATTTAATTTAAATGATCTAGAAATTAATTTAATAATTTTAGGTCATTATCTAATGAAGTTCAAAGTATAATATTGAATAAATACATTATTATTTTGAATTAATAGAGTTGGAAATTAAAATAGAAGATTAATGGGGTTGAAAAATAATTATTTAATTAATTATAGTTTAAGATTAATTTGAGTTTTATTAATTTAATTGAATATTTAAATTTTGAATTTGAATAATTAATTAATAACATAGAGTCCAAATCAAATAAATAATTAAAAGGTAAAATAAAAATAATATATATGCATATATATACAAGTTGGCGTCAAAACCGACTTTTTATTATATATAATTATTATTACTTTTATTATTTTATTAAAAACAGATATATGGTATGCTTTATATTTAAGCTAATATATTTGTGTTTTAATTTAAATAGTACTACTAATTAATTCAAAATTTTCGTATTTGTCCTTATAAATAAATATATATGACTTCCAATTTTGAGAATAATGAAATCTTTTGGTTTAAAGCTTAGATGTAGTAGAAGTTTAGATTGTGGAAAACAACTGTTTATTATTTTATTAAAAACAAATATATGATATGCTTTATATTTACGTAATTGCACATTTTTCTAGTTTTTTTAAATCGATATCACATCTATGACAACAACAGCTGCGAGATTTGCAAAAAGTGATCATTTTTTGTATGCAAACATTGTTTAACTTAGATAACTCCTCTATTTTTGATTGAGATATTAGCTCTTGAATGAAATATAAAATATAACTTTTGCGATGATATTATGCAGGATAAATGTTCGTCCTTATTCACTATTCATTTATTTCAAAATACATAACATGGCTTTGATATATCTTTCTTGCGTAGTTTGTGGTCATCATATAAAAAAACGAATATTAAGTTTTAAAAATATTTTGGTTACCTATAGCCTATAGGAAAGTACTCAACTATTGTTTGACTGTATGTTCAAAATGTGGCCCAACCCCGAACAAATACACCAATTGAAGAAAACTACAAATTTTTTGCATGAGTTCTTTTTCTCAAACAATTTGTTGTTTGGGTGAAGTTTTGAAATAAAATAACTGTTTCGTTCATGTATGCATTACTGTATTGGGATGGATGGACTGTGCTTAAGACTAGAACATTTAGGCCAGTTGATGTGGATAATCAATCTCATCACTATACGTGAGAATCTTTGATGTGATCCTGAATATACTTGAGATTTACTTAGTATATAGAATGACTTTTTCCCCTTCAAACAGTCAATGGGCTTCAGTCGATAGGCTAGGTCAACCTACAAAACTAAGCTAAAAGCATAGAAATGAGCGGAAGTTAAAACAAGGACAAGGGCTTTGAGTGAATGTTTTCAATTACTCAAGAAGTGATGGAATCACAAATGAGATGAGAGTGAGCCATTGTTTATAGGTGAACCTCTTACATCCAATGATTGTAAGTAATACAAATCAATGGCTAAGATTAGTCTCTAAATTTATGCTATTTATCTAAGGAAACAAAATCATTACTTATAAGGCTACCAACTTTGTTTCCATATGCGGTGGAGGCATGCTAGTTTGTTACAATCATGCTCTCAAGGACAATTTTCATAATTAGTCCGATCAACCAGATCAAAATTTTCTAAGGGATGGGCTTGTTTGGGCAGAATGGAGTTGAATAAGTTCAACAGTTTGGACAAAATCTCTTGGACAACATGTAGTGTTGGACTTAGCCCTTTGCTGTATGCTTGCCATTGTCATGGACTGATCATTCGCGACAAATTGTTATTTGTCTTAGATATTAGCTCCTGAGTCTGATATGTAATATAACTTTTTGTGATGATATTATGTAGGATAAATGTACGTCTTTGTTCACCATTCATTCACTTTGAGATGTGTAACGACCCAAATTTTGTGTCAACGAATCGGGTCTTAGACCGAATATTGGGCCTTGGGTTCAGGGCCCAATTAAAAATGTGTATTTGTGCTTAGGGGTAAAAAGGGAAAAAGAAATAAAACGGAAAAGGTTGTTTGAATTTTTAAATAGGGAGTGGGTGGTTGAAAAGAGGGAAAAGAAATGATGGAGGAGAGAGAAAAGGAAAAAGATGAGAATGGAAGGAGAGAGAGAAAAGAGAGAAAAGTTGGGGTGAGAATTTTAAACTTTGATCTACGGAGATTTAGCCGTCCGATCGTGACACCTCACCGCCATTGTGTTCATCTCGCCGAGACGAGTTCACCAGTACCAACATCACCGCCGTCAGAGTTGCCGTCGGAGGAGGTGAGAGAGAAGAAGTTTTGGGTGGTGTTGTTCAAGGGGTTAGAGGGGTCGAATCAAGAAACGGAGGCCACCACCGAGTTCACCGGCTCAAAAACAGTCGGCCGGTGAAGTTTGGTCGCTGGAAGCCGACAGAGCCGCCATCACGCGCCGCCGCTGCACGTGGGCGTGGCCCAGCTCTAGGGGACTGAGTCACCCGAGTTGACTCAACACAAGCCTAGCTGCACCGAGCCGTCCGCTGCTGCCTACTGCCGTTGACTGTCGTTCGTTGATCATTGACCGCCGCCGTTGATAGTTAACTGCCACCGTTGACCTTGACCGTTGATCGGCGTTGACTTTTTTGGGGGACCCATTTATGGGGTTTCTCGACGTTTCGGATCCAATGGCCCAATCTATTTTGCCAAATTCAAACCTGGTAAGTTGTTTTTACGTGTTTGACCCTTCGCTTGGCATATGAGGTGTGTGGAATTTAAGTGTTTTCGTAATTGTTGTTATGCGATGATTAATCGGGTCGGTTATCAGATCAAGTGGAATATTCGGGAAGTTAGGATGAGGATTTTAGCGATGTCAGCATAAGGTTAGTACACCTCGTACTCTGAAACGCTTCATGAGCATCATAAGTGTAATTACCTTGCATGTTAGTGGTTGCAAATTAGGAGATGAGTAATAAGCATGTGATGATGTGGATATTCGAGGCTTGGTCATTATTGAGAATGTTAAGACTGTTATGAGCTTTAGAGACCGTATAAGATTGTCTGGATATTCGTATGATTACCTGATATATGATTGCTATATGGTGATGCCTTGTGTGCTAGTGGAATAAATTAATATGTTCGGTTGAATATTGGTTAAGGGCGGTGCTGATAAATATTCAATTAAATACTTAAAATCGGTAATTAATAGTAAATGATTTAAATGCGCTAGTAACAAACTATAATGACTTTCATAAGCTTTAGGGGTAGAATAGGGCCTCGAAATTAATATTGATGTTGCCAGGCTTAATGGACTAATACCGATAAATTGCTTATGAAACCGATAGTTAACACTAATTGGTTTAAAGGTCGATTTGAGATGGAAATCGATGAATATGATTAATAAAGCGGTTATTACTGTAATCAATGAGATAATGTAGATTGTTGAAAATGATTAATGGAAATGAATTATATTACTCCTACATAAAATGTAACAACTCGGTAATGCTTGATTGGTTGTAATAGCAACGACAAGGACTCGTGGTGGGTCGTGTGATGGTTGTGTGCCAAGTAGGGCACTTGTATGGATCGTGGGGGATCATGTATGGTTACGTGCCAGGTAGGGCACTTGTTTGGTTAAGAGTCTTTGTTTGGTGGGATCCGGATACCCAGTGAGTGAGTGAGTGTTGCAACACATGAAGGCCATCTGATGTGAGATTCCAGGTGATGAAATGAAGGCCATCCGATGTGAGATTTCGGGTGATGATACTTGCTCGATGCGAGATTCTGAGCCCCGCTTGATGTGAGATTCTGAGCGAAGACTCAATGCGAGATTTTGAGTATACCGCTCGATGTGAGATTTTGAGTAGCTCGATGTGAGATTCCGAGCATGGGGGTCTCTTAGTGTTGGGTGACATTGGACCCCAGATGTTGTTTGTTCTATGGCATGTGTTTAGGCGATTATGGTAGCGCCACATGTTTATTTATCTTTCCTTATTGCTTGTACTAGCTTGTATGCTTACGTTATGATTAGCATGAAGTATAGTAGAGTAGATGTGTACCACTAAGCTTTGTAAGCTCAGGGCTCGAAATAGTTGTTTTTGTGCGTAGGTTGACCGTTGGATCGTGGGGTCGTGGGTCACTATCGTGATCTTCAAAGTACGGTATTTGAGTCTAGTGGGCTATGCGTTCATATGACCTTACTTGTGGAGTCTGTAATTATTATTTGAAATTGTATTATTTAAAATTGTACCTTAAAATGTTTTAAATTTAAATTGGAGCTCCTTTGTAATATTTTATTTACTTATATTTATTTATTTATTTTGATCGTTGGTTTTAAATGCTTTTGCAACTTGATGGGTTGATCCTGTTTGAAAAGAAAATTTTATGATTTTGGGTTTGGGCTTGAGGCTCAAATGTAGCATCCGGGTCGAGGGTGTTACAAGATGTGTAAATGCCTACGATATACCTCTCTTGCGTAGGTTGCCATCATGGTATAAGAGAACGAGTGGTAAGTTTAAAAATATTTTGGTTAGCGACAGGAAACAAAGATTTAAATAGCGGTCCATGATCGCTATAACAACCGTTATATAGCAATTTTGGCAATGTTCAAAACTGCGATACCCGTAACCGTTGTGTCCGTAATATTATACATTTTTTTAAAAAAATCACGACTGTAATGATTACAATAACATTTGTTATGTCAGCAACCGCGATATACGTAATGTGACTAAAAGTACGGCCGTAACAGTAATTTAAATCCCTTAAAAAACTAAGGAAATTACTCATTCTTGTTTGACTTTATTTTCAGCATCTGGACCAACCCAAACAAATGCACTTATTGAAGGAGACTTCAAAATTATTTGCGTAAGTTCTATTTCTCAAATAATTTGTTGTTTGAATGAAGTTTTGAACCAAAATAGTTGCTTCATACAGGTATGCACTATTGTATTGGGATGGATGGACTCTTCTTGATACTAAAACATTTAATAAGTTGATGAAGATAACTGGTCTCATCACTATATGTGAGCGAGCATCTTTGATGTAATCCTGATATAATTTAGATTTATTTTGTATATAGAATGACTTTTACCCTTCAAATAGTGAATTATTTTCTTAAAATATTCATTTTCCAGGGACCAAATACAGTATGGGGTTGAATTCAAATATGCATGACGGTATCAACAGAAACCCTTAAGTCAAAGTTCACAAAAAAGGCAATTGTTGATGTTTTTATTATTATTATTTTAGCTTTCAGTCCTACTTTTGTTTTTCACTTTTAGGGTTCTCTGAATACTATAAATGTGAGGATATTGGTGCTATAATTGTTGTCTATGAAAACACGGGTACGACAATTCAAGACCGTTTTAAGTACTCTATACGTTCTTGGTACGGGTATGGTACGACTACCGGAAACGTCCCACGTGAACGGAGTACGGATGAAAGTGGTCAGGGACGGCTGGTATATTTTCGGAGACGTTTCGGGGACGGTGGATAACCTTCACGTGCGTTCCCATGTCATTTTGCTACCCGACTCTCGTTCTTTCTTACTCTGTCCTGATTCAGTGCTCATTCACTTCAAAGTTCATCTTCATTGGCCTAACTCCGACGATGACGGTCTCAGTACTGGCCGTCTTCTCAGAGTGTAGATAAATGTGCGACCACCTTGAAAATCAGATCCGACAGAATCACCGTCACCGGGAAGTAGAATAAAAGAATCTGGCATGATGACAACCGCGGTAGGTTTAGCAAGGAAAGAAGAAACAGAGAACCTAGGGAATGATGTTATGTTGGAATAAGAAATCAATGAATACCAAAGGTTTAATGAATCTGGAGAAAGGAAAAGTTTATCTGAAGGTTAATGAGTTGGCAGAGTATGGGAAAATGAAACGATGGTGATTCTAAATCATTTTAGAATATACTAAAATGTAGGCCTCAACATTGTTGAAAATCTGGGCCAGAGTCATTGCAACTCATTCTTTATATAGCCCAAGGTTTAATCAATCTGTTATTCCCTAACGGGGTTAACTAACTAACGGGCTCATCAAACAAATTCTAGCATTTGTTTCTACTTTCTATTGGTTCCTTCAAAATGATTATATATATATTAGAATTTATTTTATATTTACCGTACCCTTGCTGTACTCGTACTTTTTAATTTTAAAAATTGTCGTCTTTTGTCTTCGTATTCGTCCCTGTATACGTATCAGTGCTGGCTTTGGTACTTTGCATGAGACATTTTGTGTAGGGAAACTAACTCAAGTGAGCCTCCTTGACGTGTTCTTAAACACAGTTGAGATTTCTTTTATATAGAATCGAATAATGGAGCTATCATTTTCTTTCTTTTTGGTTCAATAGAGTAGCTTATTTTTTCCTGGTTTATTTCTCATGAAAGTTCATTTTATGTGGCATTATTTCATTTATAAATGATTTACATCTAACAAACAGTCAGTACAACATGCATTTATGTAGCGAAAATTTGGTTATATATGTACATATCCTACAAGCTACCCTACAATTGTTGCTGGTTTTTCTTTTTCATTATTAGTTTGGAACTTTTTAAGGTTCTCTGAATAGTAGTTTAAATGTGAGGAGACTGGTTCTTTGGTAGTCAATCTGAATCACCAGTAAAAGAATTATGCGGAGGAATTCAAGTAAAAGTTCACTAAGAATGTAATTTTTACGAGAAAAACAACTTTTGTTGGTTTTCCATTTTCATTTTAACTTCCAATTTTAGTTTGGAACAATAGTCATCAAAGTACGGTAAAATTTAGAATGGTAGTATAATTGTTGTTGTCTTTTGTAGTTTGCATGAGATTCTGCAGTTTAAAATAGGGATTTTACAGCCAAAGCCAACATTTTGTGCCGGGGAACTAATTTAATCTAGCATCTTGTGCTTTGAAACATAGCTTTACATTTGTTTAGTATTCTATCTGGTCATTTTTACTGGTTTATTTAGTCTTACAAAACTTATTATTCAAAGGTCAAAATTTTACAAATTCCTCTCACATGCCTTGTAAGTCACTGTTCGTCTAGAAGATTAATTGTCAACAAATATTTATGTTTGCCTCCCAATCCCCAATCACGACTTCGTCCTTCCCAACGACATATCAAACGTGTACCGTATCTCTTCCTTTCTTGGCTTAGAAGCAAGGGTTTTATACCGTCACTTGCCACCCCAAGAACATCAACCATATTCTCAAGCAGAGTTGTCCCTGGCCATGGGCGAGAGGAGCGACCGCACAGAGCCCAATTTTTTCTTTTATAATATTAGTATTATGGTTTAATTTTTTCAATTCTTGTTATTAGGGGCTCGATTTTTTCCAAATATTTATTATTATGGGTTCAATTTTTTCCATTACTTGTTATTAGAGGCCTATTTTTTTCCAATATTTGTTATTAGACATATACTCTTAATTTTTTTTTCAATACTTGTTATTAGAGAGCTAAATTTTTAATACTTGTTATTAGAGGCTTAATTTTTTTCTCGATATTTGTTATTAGGGATCTACTCTTAAAATTCAATTTTTCTAATATTTGTTACTAGGAGTCCAGTTTTTTCTCAATACTTGTTATTAAAGGCATATTTTTTTAAAAAAATATTTGTTAATAGAGACCTATTTTTCTAATACTTGATATTAGGGACTTTCCAATACTTATTATTCGGGACCTAATTTTTAGGTTCTCCCTAAGGCCACTAAAATTTCATAAATGACTCTGTTCTTCAGACTTAGTTCGACAACAACCTGAAAGGGCCTCATATGCAATTTGCATTTCATGATCTTTTGGGGAAAGGGATCTCCAATAGTGATGGAGAGACATGGCTCATACAAAGGAAAATGACGGCTTTTTGGCTTTGCTTGGTTGGGTGGAAATGTAAAAGGGATAGAGGATAAAAAAGAAAATTAAAAAAAATAAATTTAATGGTTGCTTGGTATAATAGAAAATTAGAAGAAAAGAAAATAGAAGGGGATGTATGTAACGACCCAGATTTCTCGAATCAACAATGAGCGTTGACTCAGGTCTTGGACCGACACGTCGGGCCAAATGCTCAGTTTATGTTAGGCCTTGTTGTTGGGCTTTGTGGACCTCTATGTGTTGTTGGGCTTGGTTATTGGGTTGAGCTTAGAGAAAGAAGGTTTAATGAGAGGTAAGGGAGTAATTCCCAAATTGGGGGACAAGAGGGCTGATGCCTCTTTAATTTTTCTGCATAGTGTAAGGGGTGAGATCATCTTCATCTCATCTCAATTCTCTCTCCCCAAAACACCCACCCAAACCAATGGAAAAAGATGGGAACATGTTGCTTTAGTGTGGAAATCACGGATTTGTGGTCAAAGAAGAGTTCATCAGTATACAAAGATCTATCTTTCAAGTTGTATATCTCTAGCATTGGTGAAAGTTGGGTTTGAAGCTTGGAGCAAGGAAGAGAGGTGGAAGAAGCTTGATTTCTGCCTTAGTTCGTGAATCTCTTGCTAAAGTTCAGTACATTTCTGACTCTTACATTTCATGAGCCTCATAAAATGTATGCCTTGCTTGGTGTTATGATTTGTGGGTGTGAGATAGGTATTTAGAGCTTTAAACCCCCATTAATGGTAAATCAAAGATGAGATGTTGATAATGCGTAAAATGGATAGAAAACTACCTATTATACTCTAAATAACTTGTAGGATCAATTTGGGACTTAACCATGGAGGTTAAGAGAGGGATTGAGGAAATCCTGAGCTTTAGGTTTTGAAATCTAAGCTCGAGTATCGGTACGGGGTGACTGCGTATCGGTACTCCTTTGTATTGAAGAAGACGAATTGTGAGGGGTATACCGGTACGCTTTCCTATGTATCGGTACCCCTCGCCTAATGTGAATTCTAGTAACGTTGTGGCGTACCGATAAGCTAGGGGGCGTATCGGTACCCACTGTTCCATTGCCTGGGGAGGCTTTCGCGTATCGGTACACTAGGATAGGGGTACCGATACGGGTTAAGGATTGGTACGGGGCGATTCGCATATCAATACTGAGTATCGATACAGGGTAAGAGCGTATCGGTACAGCTAGTCATCCAATTCTTTCGAATCTAATTAGCATATCGGTACTCATGGGGGAGTATCGATACCTAGAGGGCAGTATCGATGCTCACCTTGGGGTATCGATACTCACTGGGTAATTTGCCCAAGAAAGTTGAGTTTGCGTTCGGGGGTTCTATAATTTGAGGCAAAGGGCCCTAGGGGTCTGTTAGGGTGTAAAATGAATACTAAAACTGAGAAATGTAGAGTTAAACCTCGTGTGTGAAATTAATGTCTAGTAGCTTGGTAATTATTGAGTGGATCGCTTGTTTAATCACCCATAGAGATCCGTGGTAGATCGGTTAATGCTACGTGGAAGATCGGGGTCCTTGCTGTGTGCTGAAGGGATGCCCATATAGGCTGGTTGCCGCGAATAATAAGATAATCTAACGAGAAAAGCGTAAATGAATCGTAATGACATATATTAATTAGTGTAACAAATGAGTCATGCCTTGGGGCATTGGTATTGGTTGGCTGGATGCCTTTTATCTCTCGGTGAGATATATTGATGCTCGAGGGAGCTTGTGTTAACGTATGTGTCTTGGTTAGGAATTTGGATGTCTTAGAGTCAGTGCTTAAATAAGGGGATGGGTACTACGGGCTATGTGATCGAGTACATCCGACGTATCCATGGGTTATATAATCTGGATGTGGTTAGAAACCTATCCTTGGGCTATGTGATCAGGATATGGAAATACAACTTGGGGGTTGTGTGAGCTCGAGTAACTCGAAGGGCTATGTGATCTCGAGTAACCTATTTGGCTATGTGACCTCAGGAAAAGACTGCTTGTGGCTATTGTGATCAAAGTATGCCTAAGATGTATTCATGGCTATAGTGATCCGGATATGATCCTAACTTGATGGCTATGTGATCACGGGTAACCCGACGGCTGTGTGAGCACGGGAAAAATAGTAGGGCTTCATTGGCCATTAGGGAATGTATGTCATTTACGTTGTTGTATGGATAATAGATGTTGGCTATTTTACCCTTGGGCTATGTGATCAGGGTAGGGTTGTTACTCGACGGGCTGTGTGAGCTCGAGTAACTCGATAGGCTGTGTGATCTCGAGTATGGGCTAGATAACCCCTGGGCTATGTGATCAGGGTATGGGATGTAACTCGATGGACGGTGTGGCCTCGAGTAAGGTTAGCCTGGGATGGCTTGGTAAACTTCTTACATAATAGTGGTATTTTGAGACATGGTTATGAACTCTAGCTAGGGTAAGCTAGACGATGATCCTTAGATGTTGAGAAGCCTTTCTGTGTGCTCTTAATTATATTATCATGCATGGTTGTTTTATGATATTCATGAATTGCGGTAGAGTAGAAATGTACCACTGAGCCTTTTTAGCTCAGCGTGCGGAATTGTGGTTTTTTCGCGCGTAGGTTGACATGTTACTTTTGGAGGAGCACATCGAGGAGGATTTCCCAGCGCAGGCCAGTTTCAGAGTACAGTACTTGATGTTTAGTTTAGGCTGATTGCATTCATAGGACCTTACCACAGTCGAGTCTGTATCTTATTTTGATTTACTATTATTTGGTCAAACGGTATATTTTATTTGGAACTCATATTTTGTAAACCCCTTTTAATCTCTTTATTTACGTGGATTTTATAGAAATGTATCGTTTTGAGAATTGCCAACTTGTGGTTTTAAATGAGAAATTTTGATGGGTCAGTTTTGGGTGACCCAAATGTGATACTTCGGATCTGGGACGGGATCGGGGTGTTAGAATGTAGTTTTCCTTGCTCCTGTATAAATAATTTCCTATTTAAAATTGAGTGAAAATAAAAAAAGAAAAGTGAATGCTATCATGCTTTACTAATAAAATTATCAAATTACATTTAAAAATTTCTAATTTTATTTTTATCATATTTATAATTAATTTTTATAATTCCATCCAATATTTTTATTATAATTTTATTATAACACCCTTTCCCGGTCTGGTAGGAATCCGGGTCGAAAATTGTTAACGGTGAATAATACGATGATCAGACCGATGGTTATGATAACTTATGCAATAAATAATTTATAATGCAATACAATAATCATTTCTAATCAATAAGGTTTATTCAATTTATAATTTAGGGACCAATTGGTAACATAATCAAGTTTAGGGACTAAATTGTAAAACCAATAATTTATAGGTACTTATCTAGAGTTAATACTACCAAAATGAAATTTAATACAAGAATATCTTGTTTACAAATTTTCAACACCATCATATTTCAACTGTACCCTTAATTAAGCCCCTATAAATTCAGTGACCAATTTACAACATTCTGAACCATTTTTTTTTAAAAAAAATAACTAACTTACCTACCTCCAATAGGCCGTAACGGTACGCCTTTGTTATGGTCTTTAAAAATGATTACAGACATTAAGGGTCGTACCGATACAGATACATCTGTATCTGTACGCTATGATGGTCTTATTTGAACTCAGATTCCAAAACCGGCCAATCATACCGAAATGCCTAGAACCGTATCGGTATGCCTACCTTGGCTGTTAAAATGGTTACTTTTTTAAGTCCATAGCGATATTGGGAATCGATATGCATGGTCAAAATAAATAGTCAACCTTAAGGTTCGATACGGTGTCGATACGGTAAGACAATATTATTCTAGTGATTAAGACCCGTACCGATACGCCTAGATGTGTACGATACCTAGTTACACAATAATTCTAGTGGGCAAACCCCGTACTGATACGTCAATGTCTGTATCGGTACGCCCTGTTACCTACGTTCCCAAAATGCATACCCGTACTAGTACGGACAGACATGTAATAACAAATTTATTCTTATTTTTTTCAATTTAGGGATTTTAACCTTGTCCAATGCTCACCAAAATTTACCAGCAAGCTTAGAAACATCAAATCTAAATCCTTGTCAAATTTCATGCCATTCTGAATCTGTTTACCACGTTTTTACTTATTAGTGCATTTTAGGCCATTTTACTAGTTTTGCCACAACATTAACATGCCATATTTCATATTTTAACCCATTCAACATGGTGGACCATATGTACATACAAAATGGGCTAAACTAACTTGTCTGGACCCTATGCCACCATACTAAGAGTTCAAGGAAAAAGTTTACATTACGTGTGACTTGGTGACTTGCTTCAAAACGTCTTTGCTCCGATCCTTGATCCGACTAACTTTCAACCTGAAAATGCATGAAAATGAGATGCATTAGGCTTATATAGCCTAGTGAGGTAGTCATCAATAATGAAAATAATAACAATGACATCAATAACATGTATATTGTCTTAAATGCATCTCAAACCATATTTTAACATTACTTGTAATAACTTATTTCCTTGTATCGATATGTAAATGTGGATACGCGAATTCCTAACCAACATCGCCAACAATAAATGGTCAATATCCTCCAAAATCGCCAATAAGACCAAAACCAACACATCCTACCAACATCGCCAAATAGAGCCTTAGCTCAAGGACCAAAGTCCACTCCGTACTAATGAGCTCATGAATTCTAAGGCATGCCAATTGTATCCCATGTCCATTCGCATCCAAGGATTCAATGATTAGGCCAATTTTAGTAACAACAACAATAACGGTAGTAATGACAATAACAATATACAATGATCAATATGGTCTTTTTCAACATTTCAATGATATCAATGATAATTTAACAATTCAATAATCCATATATCAATGCAATAAGCTTACCCAAGCTTACCAATAGTACCTCCTACGAGGTTTCGATGTCTATAATCAATATTAATAAAATCAGGAAGGGCACCTAGCCAATCTCGAGACTCCGACTACACTCACCGATACTCCCGAGGATTTTAGGGCTCTTGGATGACAATTCCCTTATTCTTTAGCTTGATGGAATATGAAAGATTTGGTAATTCTTCACCTTGGTTCTTTTGAGCTATAAGAAAATAGAAATTACAAGGATTTCAATATCGATAATAGATTCATAGCAACTTATTAGCTATGAAAAGCAATAACGAATAAGCTATAATATCCCTAGAGAATTCCTAGGGTTCCTTGATTCTTGGATAGGGAATTAAACATGGATTTGATCATGGAATCAATAGACCAATGAGGGATTATAACTTACCCAATCAATATCTATAATCTAGAATTAAGAAACTTGAGGAAATCAAAGCTTAGGTTATTCTTCAATGGAGGTGCTTGCTTGTTTAAAGAAAGAGGAAAAAGATGATGAAGGTGTTAGCTTGGAAAATTCTTTTACCGGTGAACTTTACTCAACTCTCTTTGTTATCCTAATAGCTTAGGATTTCCTTAAGGTGAAGTAATCATGTTCTAGGGGTACATGTATGTGATGATTAATCCTTTGAGGGGCTAATCGTAAGGTTAGTCCATCAACTCTTCACTTTCTATTTTTTTGCCCCCCAAACTTGAAATTTTCTCTATTTAGTCACTAAAACAAGTTTCAATGCTTACAATAAGATCCTTACTCAACATCAATACTTTATTAGGATTCAATAATCCAATAATTGACCGCTTGGTCAAAGGTTAATACTATAGCTTGGCTTTCTGATGCAAAATTCTCAGTTGTCGGAATTGATTCTGACTAGGCTCGATTTTGGGGTGTTAAAACTCTTTCCCTTAATAAAATTCATCCTCGAATTTTACCTGAACCGAAGAGATGTGTATATTGATTCCTCATGGTCTCTTCTGGTTCCCATGTTGCTTCTTCGATCTTGTGACTTCTCCTAAGCACTTTGACTAGATAAACATTTTGTTTCAGAGTCTCTTGACTTCCCTTGCCAAAATCTGTATAGGTTATTCTTCGTAAGTTAGGTTAGGTTGATCTACTGATTCAGGCTCAATAATATGAGATGGATTGGGTGAACCGAAAAAGGGCTACATTGAGCTTTCTTGAGGATGTCATCACGGAGGGATTCATCACTTGGTATGCAATCTTATCACAGAAACACAAGAGTCCTTCAGAGCTAACTTTAAAATCAGGATCAGGATTATTCTAAAGCTTAGAAATGATGGCTTGTAATTCAGGGTCTCGATCTTCCAATGACTTGATTCTCAACACAATGGGAAACTGAACTTGAAGCTCAGCTACTAAAGGTCGGTGCCTCTGTGACTTGAAATGAGCGTTGATAGCTTAAGGAGCTACAATGCAATGACGATACTATAATTTTCAATACAATAGTCAATGCTTGAGATTCAATATTCGTTATTGATACTTACCAGACGAAGGTTTACGGCTGAGTGCATCAGCTAAAACGTTGGCCTTGCCTGGGTGATAATCAACTACAAGATCATAATATTTGAGGAGTTCCATCCATATTCTTTGACGAAGGTTAAGCTCCTTTTGAGTCAACAGGTATTTAAGGCTCTTTTGATTGGTATATAGGTAGCATTTTTCTCCGTAGAGATAATGTTTCTAGATCTTTAAGGCAAAGACAACCGCAGCCAATTCAAGATTATGGGTAGGGTAGTTCATTTCATGTGGCTTAAGTTGTCTCGTTGCATAAGCAACAACTTTTCCCTCTTGCATTAGTACACATCCTAACCCCTGATATGATGCATCACTATATACGGTGTAGTCTTTACCAGACTCGGGTTGGGTTAAGATCGGTGCATGAGTCAATACTTGCTTAAGTTGGTCAAAACTGCGTTGTTGTTTTTCAGCCCATTAAAAAGGGACATCATTCCATAAAATTTTGGTTAATGGTGCTGCTATTATAGAAAATCCTTTAACGAATCTTCTATAATAGCTAGCAAGACCAAGAAAACTACGAACTTCACCTACATTCTTTGGTGGCCTCTACTCAACTATAGCTCGGATTTTCTTTGGATCTACTTGAATGCCTTCAATAGAGATTACATGTCCTAGAAAGGAAACTTTGGTAAGACAAAACTCGCACTTACTGAACTTGGCATACAATTGCTTCCCTCGAAGGGTTTGGAGCACAATACGAAGATGGTCTCAATGCTCAGCTTGATTCTTGGAATAGATCAATATGTCATATATGAACACCACTACAAACTTATCAAAGTAGGATCTAAAAACATGATTCATAAGATCCATAAAGGCATCCGGTGCATTGGTTAACCCAAAGGACATAACCAAGAATTCGTAATGGCCATACCTTGTACAAAGCGCTGTCTTGGGCACATCACATTCTTTAACTCTCATTTGATAGTACCCGAACCTTAGATCAATCTTAGAAAAGACGGTCACATCCTTAAGTTGGTTGAATAGGTTGTCAATCTCTGCAAGGGATATTTATTCTTGATGGTGAACTTATTTAGTTGTAGGTAATCAATGTAAAGGCGCATCGATCCATCCTTCTTCTTGACAAAGATAATCGAACCACTCTAGGAACTTGGTCGAATAAATCCTTTGTTCAACAGATCTTGAATCTGTACCTTAAGCTCGGTGAGTTTAACCGGTTCCATTTGGTAAGGTGAAATGGAAATTGGGGTGGTTCCAAGTTGCACTTCAATCCCAAATTCAACTTCACAGGTGGGTGGTAAACCCGAAAGTTCATCAGGAAACACATTAGAAAACTCTTGTATGGTATCTATATCTTGCAACTGAGATTCTTCTTTACTTGCACTAGCATATAACAATGATCTCTTGCTACTAGAGTATATAAGGGTCACGCTTTCGTTACCAAGGCCTCGAAGATACAACTTCTTTTTTGAGCAATCTACCCAAGCTTGATGCTCTCCGAGCCAGTCAAGCCCTAATATAACGTCAAACTCGTAGGTAGGGAGGGCCATGAGATTTGCTAGAAAAGGTACCCCTTGTATCATAAGGGGACAATTTTTACATACTAGTTTAATTACAAAGTTATCACCTAAATGGTTGGTTACGGTGATTTTGGAGGATATAGGCTCGGATGTTAACTTAAATCTTTTAATCAATACAGTACTAATAAAGGAATGAGTGGATCCAAGATCAATTAATGCATAGACAGGGTGAGTATACAATTCAATAATACCTACTATAATATCTAGATCTTCCTCATCCTCCCTACTCCTCACATGATAAACTTGAGCTAAAGGTTTGGATTCTTGTATGCTTGGAGTTCTTGTAGAGCCACCAGATCTCCCAGAAGCTCCCAATGCAACTTGCTTCTGTCCTTTACCCATGAAGGATTGAGTAGGGGATGTTGTACCTACCACTACAACAAACTTGGATGTGTTTATCGAACAATCTTTGATGTAGTCGCCTTGTTCACCACAGAAGAAACAAGCTTTCGATTGTCTACGACACTGCCCTGTAGGATGTCTCCTCTGATAAAAATTACAGATAGGATATTGAGATTCTCGGCCTGAACCTCTAGTACTCTCGATGGAGGTATTCTTGCAACAGATTGAGACATGGTCTGTGGCTTGGCAAAATTGCCTGATCGGGAGGGCTGCTGGTAATACGATTGCTTAAACCCTTGTTCGTTTCCTTTCTTATATGGCAAAGGAGGACGAGAATTGTCTCGGGGCATCTTCTCAGATCGAGTTAGCCCACTAGTTCTTTGCGACCTTTGAGCAGCTTCTGTAACCATCTTAGCCGAAACTAAACTAAAAAGATCACATTAGGTTTGTCAAAGTAAACCCGAGCTATTAACCTAAACCGGTCTATTTTTTTCCTTTTTAACTTGTCTAGATGCAATTTATTAACATCCTAAGTTTTCATGCTTTCACGAAAACATCACACTTGAAACAGATTGCGAAACGGAGTCCAATTACACATTAATTCACATTAGGGACCAAAACAAAATTTATGAAAGTTACAGGGTCTTTGTTACAGTTTGTGTTACCAATCCTTGATTAATCCCATTACATGCTCACAGGTTAAACTTTAGCTCAAAACAATCATCCACATCCATTCAATTGCATCCATAACAACCAGAGACTAATTTGTAAGATTTCCAAACTTCAGCAAACAAGATTACACAGAAACATCATAACATACCGATACAGGCAAGCCCGTACCGATACGGGCTAACAAACATAACGGCTTCGCGTACCGATACACTAGTTTTCATATCGATACGGTGTTTTGACCAACCCGTATCGATACGACTTTGTCCCGTACCGACCCCCTTTATGATTTCTCAAAACTCAGGATTCCAGTGACCAAAATGTGTATCGATATGGTACCCCGCGTACTGGTGCAGTATGTTAAAATCAAAGGGATCATACCAGTACTCAAACTCGTGTATCGACACCAGCATATATTTTCCTTAAGTAGTATCGATACGGTGGCTAGGTGTATCGGTACCCGTAGCTTTAAATCAACATTTTGAGCCTTAACAGGACCCCGTGTACCAATCCTGAGGAACCACAAAGTCTATAGGCATACTTCCTAGTCAATATCCAAAACACAAAACCATCCACAACTCAACCACTTTAAACTTCTTACAAATCCAAAACAACGATCAAAACTTGCACAAACAGGGAGCCAGAAACCCTCACAAATCATCATTTGACACATTACCCTCAATGCTACTTAAAATATTTCAAACCATACTTTGAAAACAAGTCTTGGGATTTCCTTTCCTTGCTTTCTTGCTGCCACAATCTTTAATTCTCTGCACTGATGGAAAATAGAGCGTAAGCACACGAGGCTTAGTGAGAAATGCTCAAAAACCAACCACCATCAATGCATTTTAAACCATTTAACATTCCTTTTGAACCACTTTCAAAACACTTTGAAATCAACATCACAACATCATGCCTTATCAAAACCATGCACTTAACATTTCCAAAACAGCATATTAAACCATTGCAACATGTATCATGGATTAAACAGCAAAGTCCCACTTGTTACCCTCAATTTAAGCTTTCCCATGCATACTACCAATGCAAGGCTTAAAGAGCAAAATATGTTTAAACCACATTAAACAACATAATTCATCTCATGATACATCATCAATTATATTGGCTTACAAGTGATCATTATACAAGTTCCACTTTACAAAACATAAAATCGGATACACGAATTAAAAAAGTGTTCCTACAACACTTAACATACAATCTACCGGCATCTCAAGGTTCACACACGGGATTTTTCGGTTCTAATACACCCCTCCACCATTGTGACACCCATGGTGGAGTCTTCGGTACACTTTAACCCCTCGACACCACGCATCGGCTAGATGTCGGCTAGATGTATAACCTACTAACGGGAGTCTTCGGTACGTTTGAACCCCTCTACCGTTAAGGTACTTGGATGGAGTATTCGGTACACATTAACCCCTCAACATCCAAGGCAACTTTTTATAGTGCACTATCAATCCTATGGCCGACCAACTATATTTGATAACAATTACAAAACTTTTCGTTTCATCACTTGCCAATAAAATCCAGTTTATTAACAACAACTTATTGTTTTCATATGTATCATCAAAATCATTTAACCAATGCAACAAACCTTGCATTAACCAATGTTCGTAAACATTAACAAAACATGCATTACTTCCAAATGCATCAACATCATTATGTAATCAATTTCTAGCATTAAACCATTCTCAAACCATGCATATACAGTGAGTAATCAAACCATTTAAAACAAGTGCATAAAACCAATTGCCAAACTAAGTTTGAGAGAAAATTCATCATTTACTTACTTCTGAGCTTACTCCCGCGTTTCAAGCTTGATCTAAACCCCCAAACACAACTTTCAAACCTTTGAAAACCTGTTAAACACGTTTTCACTCACATACATGCAAAGCCTTGCTTGTCGATACATTAATCTCACCTCTAAGCTTCCAAAACAAATGCTCAAGCTTGAGGACCAATTCCCCTACTTTATTCCGCGCAAAAACAGAGGGTACATTGCATCAAAAATGCAATCAACAACACATCAACACAAATCATCAACATTCTTTATCAAGTTCCACTCTACAACAACCGAAATTAGCATCAAAGATCTTCCAAACTTTACCCAACCATATCCTAACATCTTAACCCATTAAATAACATCAATTATCATCTAAAAACGCATCTCTAACATCCTTATACCTCTAACATTCATAAAACCTCCACAACTCCTCAAAAACACATGACTAACAACCTAGAAAATTAAGAATTCAATTAGTTTCGGGATTCCTATGATTAAACCATCTTATTAACATCATTCAACACCAAATCATGATCTATATCAATCGAAATCATGAGAAAATTGAACCATTACGGGACTAAATCAATTACACCAATTAAACCTTGATTTAACCATTTCCCTTTAATTAAACCATCAAAACAAGTTAGAAATCATAAGTAAAGGATCAAGAACTTGGGAATTTTAATAAAGAACCTTGTATTAGAGGAGAAGAACGAACCTGACCTCTAATGGCTGCTTTTCCCTTTAATTAGATGAATTCTATAGCAAAGCAATGAAAAACCAAATTAATTTAGTTAAGAAATCATTATAATCTCAATTGAAATCAAAAGATTAATTAAAAGAAGATTTTACCTGAGAATTTTGAAGAGAAAAGGAGTATTTGGCTGGAAAGAATTGGAGAGAAAATTCTTTTGTGAAAAGTTAGTTACGTTAATTTTGTTTAAAGCTTTTTAATTAATCAATAAATTCTCCAACCTTTTATATTATTTTAAAACCATTAAAATAGCTAATTAAGGGGAAAAGTCTGATATTAGGATTTAGGGTAAATAGCTCCTTAAAGATTCAAAGTTTTGACCCTTTTATAAAATAGTCACTAAAACAGTTTTAAAAACTTTACATTTTGGTCACTAAACAAAATGTCCACTTTCGAGACCCCTTTTTGTAAAGTTGATCTTACAAAAATCATTTCCATATTAAATAATGATTTTAGATAATTTTTTTTCATATTTTTATCCTTTCCTAAAATATTCAATCCAAATTAAATCCCAAAATTGACTCGAATCCCCTAATTCGATCCAACGGACCGTCTAAACCACTTAGAAAACTCCTAGGCCCAAAAACAGGGCGTTACAGCTTCAGTAGAGATATCTTGATTTACGAGATCTTGGAAGTCTGTGATTCCCAAGGCGGTGAACAAGGGTCGAAGTTTATCACTTAATCCTGCTACAAACATTCTACATTTCTCCTCTTCTTTCTTAATGTACTCGGCTCCGTACTTGCAATACTTGCATAAGTCATGGGTGAAATGTTCTGCCGTCTCCCGCATTGCTTAAGATGCAGGAAGATATCTCGCCTTTCAGCCAAATAATACTCATTGATATATTTCTTTTTGAACTCACGTAGAAAGAACTCCCAAGTTACAGCTTCCTCGGGAGTAGTAAGTATAGTGGTCTCCCACCAATATAGAGCCTCGTCTGCTAGCAAGGCCAGGGCACACTCTAATTTGTGTTCATCTGAACAATGTAACTGCTTGGTCAAGATTCTTATCGTGCTTTCCAACCAGTATTCTACCATTTTAGGATCCTCACCAGCCCTGCCTATAAAGGTAGTAGCTCGGTGTTGTT
Source organism: Hibiscus mutabilis (assembly GCA_019671005.1). Lineage (NCBI taxonomy): Eukaryota > Viridiplantae > Streptophyta > Magnoliopsida > Malvales > Malvaceae > Hibiscus > Hibiscus mutabilis. The sequence goes on along the minus strand of CM033733.1, from coordinate 19,426,975 downwards.
CCAGTTTATCAATAGGGGCTCGAGTTATAGAGGTAGCAGCTATGAAATATTGCACAGACTGCTCAGACTTAAGGGTAGCCATAAACTGTTTGAACATCTCAGTCATGTTCTTATAACATTCGAATTGAGCAGTCTATAGTACAGGTTCGGGGTTCGGGGGTTCTTGTTGAGGAACTTGTGATTTTGGAGGGTCTTCCCCCTTTTCTCCTCGCCATGTGTCGGGGAGCCAGTAGTATGCTCAACTTCTTTGTAAGCCTTTTTGGAGTCAGACATCTTATACTATAAAAGGAAAAAGGATCGGATTAATCGCAAGTCACAATATATACAATAATAAACTCTTAAGTGGCATATGTAATGTAATAATAATGCAATAGGCTTCAGTTTAGTCCTAGAATCGACTAAACTCTTGCTCAGATACCACAAATGTAACACCCCATTCCCGGTCTGGTAAAAATTCAGGTCGAAAAGCGTTACCGGTGAACAATACGATGATCAAAATGATGGATATGATAACTTATGCAATAAATGATTTATAATGCAATACAATAAATATTTATGATCAATAAGGTTTATTCAATTTATAACTTGGGGACCAATTGGTAACTTATTGAAGTTTAGGAACTAAATTGTAAAACCAATAATTTGTAGGGACTTATCTAGAATTAATATTACCAATGTGAAATTTAATACAATAATATCTTGTTACAAATTTTCAACACCATCAGAGTTTATTTGTACCTTTAATTAAGCCTTATAAATTCAGTGACTAATTTACAACATTCTAAACCCTTTTTACAAATCTTTTAACTAACTTACCTACCTCGGTATCGATACTCGAATCGGCCGTATCGGTATGCCTTTGTTACAGTCTTTAAAAATGATTACAAACATTAAGGGTAGTACCGATACGGATACATCCGTATCGGTACACTATGATGGTCTTATTTGAACTTAGATTCCAAAACCGACCAACCGTACCGAAATGCCTAGGATCGTATCGGTACGCCTACCTTGGCCATTAACACGATTACTTTCTTTAAGCCCGTACTAATACTAGATATCGGTATTCATGGTCAAAAAAATAGTCAACCTTAAGGTTAGATACGATGTCGATACAGTGTGTTGACCATGCCGTACCGGTACAGCTTTGACTCGTATTGATCCCTTTCTTATTTTCTCAAAACTCTGGATTCCAATAACCAAAATGCGTACTGATACGGTACCCCACGTATCGATACGGGTTGCTAAATTCGAAGGGTGCGTACCGATCCTCAAACCCGTGTACCGGAACAAGCATACAATTTCCTTAAGGCATACCGATACAATGGCTAAGCGTACTGGTACCCGTAGCTTTATTTCAACACTTTGAGCCTCATATAGACCCCGCGTACTAATCCTAAGGTACCCGTACCAGTAAGCAGAGGCTTGTAATGACCTCTAGGTCCAACATATGCCACTTTTTCTCACCTCAATCAAGCTTACCACTTAGCTAATCATCACTAAACATCATCAACATGCTTAATCAACATCATAACATCACCAAAAGCCATCCTAGCTTATCTAGCATACTCAAGCAATCAAATCTAAAGGCATGCTTCCTAGTCCACATCCAAAGCATCAAACCAACCATATCCCAATCACTCAAGGCATATTACAAGTCCAAAATAACAAATACAACTTGCAATAACATGGAGTTCATCAAAACCCTCCCAAAGCCCTAATCGACACATTTTCATTATTACTATTTTTTGATGTCCAACCCATACTTTGAATTCAAGTCTTGGAGTTCACTTCTTTGCTTCTTTGCTGCCTCGAACCTTAATTTTCTACATTGATGAAAAAGAGAGTGTAAGCACACTAGGCTTAGTGAGGAATGCTCAAACAACAACCATCATTAATGCATTTCAAAACCATTTCACTATACATTTGTAAAATACGTTTCAAAGCTCTTTTAAACACCATCACACTATCATGCCATATCAAAACCATGCATTTAACATTTCCAAAATAACATATTAAACCATATGCAACATGTATCATGGATCCCACAGTAAAATCCCATTTGCTACCCTCAATTTAAGCTTTCCCATGCATACTACAAATGCAAGGCTTAAAGAGTAAAACATGTTTAAATCACATTAAACAACATAATCCATCTCATGATACATAAGCAATTATATTGGCTTCTAAGTGATCATTTACTAAGTTCCTTTTACCAAAACGTAACATCGGATACACGGATTCAACAAGTGTTCCCACAACACTTAACAAATAATCTAACGATAACACAAGGTTCACACACGGGAGTATTCTTTACACAAAAAGCCCTCCACCGTTGTGACACCCCTGGTGGAGTATTCGGTACATATAAACCCCTCAACACCACTCATCGGTACGATGTTTAATCCACTAATGGGAGTCTTCGGTACTATACAACCCCTCGACTATTAGGTTACTTGGATGGAGTATTCGGTACACTATATCAACCCCTCAACATCCAATACGCCTTTTTATAGTGCACTATCAATCCTATGGCCGGCCAACTATATCCGATTTCATTTTCAAACCATTTCATAACATCACTTGCTAATATAATTCATTTTAACATCAACAACTCATTGTTTTCATATGCATCACCCAAAACCATTAAACCAATGCAACAACCTTTGCATTAAAGAATGTTTATAAACATTAACAAAACGTGCATTACTTCCAAATGCATCAATTATCATTTCGAAACTAATTTCCAGCATTAAACTATGCTCAAAATATGCATATACAGTGAGTAATCAAAACATGTAAAACAAGGATATCAAACTATTGCCAAAATTGAGTTCGACAGAGAATTCATCCTTTACTTAATTTCAAGCTTAAATTAGCGTTTCAAGCTCGATCTAAACTCCCAAACACAACTTTCAAACCTTTGCAAAGTTTAAAACACGTTTCCACTCACTGACTCACAACGCCTTGCTTGCCGATGTCACGCCTCCAAAGCTTTCGGAACCCACATTCAAGCTTTCAGACCAAATTCCCCTGCTTTTAGCCACACAAAACAGAGGTACATTGCATCAAAATTCAATCAACACCACAGCAACACTAAAACTCAACATCTCTTACCCAACACCACTTCACAACTTCCAAAATTAACAACAAACCTCTTCCGAACTTAACCCAGCCACAATCAAATGTTTTAACACTTTAGTTATCATAAATTAAAAATCAAAAACACTTCTCAAACATCCTTATATCTCCAACATTCAATTAACCACCACAACTCCTCAAAAATACCTAACTATCAACCTAGAAAATTAGAGATTCACATAGCTTTGGGATTCCAATGTTAAAACCAACTTATTAACATTATAAAATATCAAAATTATGATTATAACCAATCAAAAACCCATCAAAATAGATCCAAAACGTAAATCACTTAATCTTATCAATTAAACCTTGATTTAATCAATTATTACAATTAACTCATCAAAACTCATTAGAAAACTTTAAACAAGGGTCAAATACTTGGGAATTTTGATAAAGAACCACTCATTAGAGGAGAAGAACAAACCTTACCTCTAATGAGTGATTTCCCATTCATTTGGATGTTTTAAATCTTGAAAACAAAGAAATTCAATGAGGTTTTGCAAAGCAAAGTTAAAGAATCAATTAAGAAACAAGAATCTAAGAAATCATGAGTGTTACCTCAGATTTTGGATGAAAAAGTGAGTGTTTGGCTGAAGAACTTTAAATTACCACAATTAACTCATCAAAACTCATTAGAAAACTTTAAACAAGGATCAAATAGTTAAAAGAACGTAATTTTTTTTGTTTTGAGAAAATAACTACCTTTTAGTTAATTCTCATTTAATTAAAACTCTTTTAAAATAATCCTAAATGAGAGGAAAATCTGATATTAAAGTTTGGTGAAATAGCTCCTTAAAGATTCTAAGATTTGACCTTTTTCAAAATAGTCACTAAAAACAGTTTTCAATCTTTACATTTTGGTCACTAGCCAAAATGTCCAAATTCCATTTTCCAAAATTGACTTTACCAAAAATATCCATAAATTAAATAATCCCCATATTTTTCGCACCAAAATTATGTGTTCCGATTTTAATCATGATTTTTCTCTAATCCCGTATTTTCCCAGAGGAAATCAAATCTTAGGTTATTCTCCAATGGAGGTGCTTGCTTGTTTAAAGGAAGTGGAAGAAGATGATGAAGCTGCTAGCTTGAAAAATTCTTTTACCGGTGAACTATACTCAACTCTTTTTGTTATCCTAATGGCTTAGGATTTTCTTAAGGTGAAGTAATCAAGTTCTAGGGGTACAAGTATGTGACAATTAACCCTTTGAGGTGCTAATCGCAAGGTTAGTCCCTCAACTCTTCACTTTCTATACTTTTGTCCCCAAGCTTTAAATTTTCTCTATTTAGTCACTGAAACAAGTTTCAATGCTTACAATAGGATCCTTACTCAACATAAATACTTTATTAGGGTTCAATAATCCAACAATTAACCGCTTGGTCAAAGGTTAATCCTATAGCTTGACTTTCTGATGCAAAATTCTCGATTACCGGAATTGAATTCTGACTAGGCCCGGTTTTGGGGTGTTACATTTATTTTTTTCAATTTAATCCCTAAAAATTTTATTTAATCTAAAATTTTCTCATATTTGTTTTTAATTTTATTATTAAATTCAATATTATTAATATAATAATATTTTGTTCACTTTAGTCCCTAAAATATTTATTTAAACAAAAAGTGACCCATATTTGTTTCTAATTTTTATAATTTTATTAATAGTTTTACCATGGTTTTGTTTTTGTTTAATTTAATCCCTAAAATTTTATTTAATTTGGAATTGACCTCTATTTATTTCTATTTTATAATTTAATCCAATACCTTATAATTGCAAACTTTACATTTCAGTCACTAATTTTATAATTATAATTAAGGACTCATTTTAGCTCGGATTAACCTGAAATTTGGTCTATATGTTAATGATGGTATTGACTTCATATAGGAAGGTTTAATTTCACTTTTTGAAAAATTGGCCCCTATATTTTATCAATGTTTTCAAGATGGCATATAAACTACTTATTTTTTCAATTAACACTCTATTTCAAATCCGATTTCAACAAGAATCTAACATTAAGTCTAATTGGAATAACCTAAAACTAAATTTTTAACTTAAAATCCAACTTATGAATAATTTACATTTTAGTCGCTAAACCTCGTTTCGGTTAAATTTACTTCGATTTGAACTTATTTTTATAAGCAAAGCTGAGATATAAGATGTTTCTACTTATATTAAACTTGTATTTAAGTTTTGAATGCTTTTTGGGTTTAAATCTTGTAAAATTATCAAAATGCATTTTTGTTAAATTGTTTATTTTGCTAAAGTTTTTAAAGGTTTATTTTTTCAAGTAACTTTAGTTAATTGTTTCCTCTTTATGTTCATGTTGGTTGTTTACTTTCATGTAATTGAATATGCATGTTTTTCAAAATATGTTTTTAGGCCATAATGGGCCATTTGTAGCTTTCAATATTCAGGTTGGATTCATTTGTACCAGATATTAGGTGTTATATTGATAGTGAAACTCTCGAGATTAAATTATAAAAGATTAGACTAAATTATAAAAATTATAAATAAATAGATGTCAATTTTGGATTAAATAAAAAATTTATGGACTAGATTGAACAAAAATAAAACCATATTAACAATATTTGACTGAATTATAAAAAATAAAAATACATATAGGTCAATTTTGAATTAAGTAAAAAAATTTAGGGATTAAATTAAACAAAAATAAAATTATATTAAAAATATTAGATTAAATTATAAAAATTATAAAAATTATAAAAAATAAGGGTCAATTTTAGTTGAAATAAAATTTTTAGGAACTAAATTGAATAAAAACAAGCTATAGTTTTTAAAGCTTAATTTTCTTTCCTCTTACATTTTTATTGTAACAAGCAATAGAGAGGAACCAGACTCTTAGGCAAACCATGGCTCGATGGATGAACCGGACCATCAAGGATCGGCTATGATGTATTTTGGATAAAGCGTGCAATGAGAAGAAGTCAGTGGACTTGCAAGACTTGTTGCTTCGGTTAACATTTGACAATATTTGTGGCCTTACCTTTGGTAAGGATCTTGGAACACTCTCCGGAGTTGCCTGCCAACCCATATACTGCCACTGAAGCAACTCTCTATAGACTATAGGTTCCTTTATCCTGGTTTTCTATGGAGATTGAAGAAGGTTTTGGGGATTGGAGCAGAGAAAACACTGAAGAGTGGCCTAGAAATTGTCGGAAACTACATGAACGACGTCAATGAAGCGAGAAAAAAAAGCTCCATATGGTGATCTACTGTCCCGTTTTATGAAGAAAAGAGATGGCAGAGGCAATCTCTTTACATGTGATGCTCTCCAACATATTGTTGTTAACTTCGTCCTCACCGATAGGGACACCTCTTCTGATTTTTCTGGCTCGTCATGAACCATCTACAGATCGAACAAAAGATCATCAATGAAATATCAACGGTTCTCTGCAAGTCACGTGGTCAAGATACCAAGAAATGGCTTGAAGAGCCTCTTGTGTTTGATGGAGACATATTGATATATCTCAAAGCAGCATTAGCTGAAACGCTACATTTATACCCCTTGGCTCCAGAGGACTTCAAGCATGTCATCCAAGACGATGTCTTACCAGATGGCACCTTCAATGCAGGGCCACGAACTTGCTTGGGGAAAGACTTGACTTACCTGCAAATGAAGTCCATAGCGTCTGCAGTTCTGCTCCGTTATCGGCTTTCGCCAGTTCCTGGACACCGGGTGGAGTAGAAAATGTCTCCCTCTATTCATGAAGAATGACCTTTGTGTTTACTTGCAGCATGTCCCCTTCCATACTTCATGGGAACTGTGTATTTGATTATTAAATTGTTTAGGTTGTTTGATACGGAAGCCATGATCCAAGAATTACCTCAAAATCTAGGAACCCTCTAGATCGCAATTAATCTAGCAAACTCACTAATATGATCCGAGAAAACCCCAAACTCCACGTTCAGCAAACTTATAATAAAGCATGATCTTGATGTAGAAAATGAGATAGGATGAATTTGACGGTGGCGGTGTTGGATAGATTTGTCCTTGTCGCCCTCCTAATCGCAATTGAATAGGCAAACACCTGCAAACGGCACAAATCTCTCCGATGAATAGATGATGACGAGATAGATGTTGTAGGATATTTTGTCCTCGGCACCCTCTTAGACGCGATTATCTAAGTAAGCAACCTCAAGCGGCTCTAACCCGCCCTCCTAGATGCAATTACCTAGGCAAGCAAGAGCGTGAAGATGATCTCCATTACAAGAACTTGACGAACTTACGTTGAAGAAGACTTCTGATACGAAAAATAACAAGGCAAATCTATCTACCTTGAAAATAAAATGGCCCATGGCCAAAGGTTTTTGCAACTCATAAATTCATGATGATCTTCTTATTAATGAAGCAAATATGCCTTTAAATAGGCTACAAATGAAGAGTTTAACTTAAATTAGGAAAAGTAAACATAATAATAAAATAAATAAACATATTTTATCTAACCTAAAAAACTAATAAATAAATAACAAATCTAATCCTAAATCATCTAAATATCTTCATAAAGAATCCTAGATTAAATTTAAGTACAAATAATCAATAAAATTATTAAAAATTCGTAATAAATAATATTTCCCGTGATAAATCTATATAGAGATTTCTGCTCACATAGTCTTCACTAAAGCGGACATAACTTGAGCTCCTGACGTCGAATTGATGCGTTTTAAGATGCGTTGGAAAGCTAAGAGACATACGAATATGTTTGAAGAAGACATGTAGACTCAGAAGTGTCCGGATCCCATCTGAAAATTCGATGCAAGTCGGCTGAAATTCCAGACTTATAAAACATCTTCAACTCTTTGGCTACAATGCATCATTTTAGCCCCCCATACATGTATCATTCCCCCTGTTGAAAACGATTCGTCCCGAATCTTAAGATTTTTTGATCACAACCTTCAAGTCTCTTGAGATGTCTCCAGGAATGAAATATTAAAACTAGGATCTATATAAAGAATTATATATTTTTTCTTTTTTCTCAACTACTAAAAAACAGTAAAAGATAATTGTTTTAAACACGTAAACCAATGCTCTGATGCCAATTGATACGGAAGCCAGGATCCAAGAATTACCTCAAAATCTAGGAACCCTCTAGATCGCAATTAATCTAGCAAACTCACTAATATGATCCGAGAAAACCCCAAACTCCACGTTCAGCAAACCGATAATAAAGCATGATCTTAATGTAGAAAACGAGATAGGGTAAATTTGACGGTGGCGGTGTTGGATAGATTTGTCCTTGGCACCCTCCTAATCGCAATTGAATAGGCAAACACCTGCAAATGACACGAATCTCTCCGATGAATGGATGATGACGAGATAGATGTTGTAAGATATTTTGTCCTCGGCACCCTCTTAGACGCGATTATCTAAGCAAGCAACCTCAAGCGGCTCTAACCCACCCTCCTAGATGCAATTACCTAGGCAAGAAAGAGTGTGAAGATGATCTCCATTACAAGAACTTGACGAACTTACGTTGAAGAAGATTTCTGATACGAAAAATAACAAGGCAAATCTATCTACCTTGAAAATAAAATGGCCCGTGGCCAAAGGTTTTTGCAACTCATAAATTCATGATGATCTTCTTATTAATGAAGCAAATATGCCTTTAAATAGGCTACAAATGAAGAGTTTAACTTAAATTAGGAAAAGTAAACATAATAATAAAATAAATAAACATATTTTATCTAACCTAAAAAACTAATAAATAAATAACAAATCTAATCCTAAATCATCTAAATATCTTCATAAAGAATTCTAGATTAAATTTAAGTACAAATAATCAATAAAATTATTGAAAATTCGTAATAAATAATATTTCCCGTAATAAATCCGTATAGAGATTTCTGCTCGCATAGTCTTTACTAAAACGGACATAACTTGAGCTCCCGACGTCGAATTGATGCGTTTCAAGATGCGTTAGAAAGCTAAGAGACATACGAATATGTTTGAAGAAGACATGTAGACTCAGAAGTGCCCGGATACCATCCGAAAATTCGATACATCCCACATCCTGGATCAAGTAAAAACTCTGAGTTTCCAGCAAGCCACTGCTACATCCATTTCATTAGGAATTGATCTTTTAACGATACCTTCTAAGGGATGGAGTCCAAGATGCTGAACAACATCATTATATTACGTTTTTCATATGCTTATTTAATAACTCCAATTAAAGTATGAAAATTTGATTTGCTATGATTGAATATAACATTAAGAGAAATTACATGGTGGTGGTGTGTTTTCTATACAAGTAAATTCTACCAGCACTAAGACCCCTGCAAACTTCGCAATTTTGAGAGCTACTGACATGTTTGGATTTTAAACATTTTAGCTCCATGCTTGGCGATAAGAAAATGGCCAATAGCTCAACTCCAAAAATGGGTATTTAGACCTCTCCTCCATATTGCATCTTTGGTCTTTCATTCAACCAATTGAACTCTTTCAATTAGCTCGAGCTGCCACGTTCTACATGTCTAAATATCCGGGTGTTAGTCCAATATTTTCTCACCAGTTGAAAACATGTTCCAGACCACGGTTCCAACCAAGTACAGCCCAACCGAAACCTTGAAAACATCGTCCCATGAACCTGAGAATGGTCCATATTAAGAGATAGCTAGGTATCATCATATGTAAAGAGATTCAGTCACAATTAATGAGGGGAGTGGCAAAGAAATTACAAGTTTTCACGTGCAACGTACAACAATAGGCAAGCACACATAGAATCTGAATCTATTAGAAAAATCCAATCTACCCACTCTCTTTGGCAAAGACAGTTTTAGTTTATTACTCGCCTTTTGAGGTTAAAGCAAATGGAGCATGATCAACTTAAGAATCATGAGGCCAAAGGTATTGCATAGGAGCAACTTCTATACACTTTTCTTGTCAGATGTCACCAGTAGGTTTATTTCCAGAGCCAATGGTGGGTTGATCTTTTTAACACCAAATTCTATGCCTTATAAACCACGATTCATTCACTTCAACCGGGAAAAGTTTTCTACTTCTAGTTATCCACTAGAAAGATCAAGCAGTGACTTCTTACCGTGTTGCAGGATATAGCCGGTTGCTGCTGTTCCAAAGACCCCTGCTAGTATTCCAGCAGTGTTCGATAAACCAAGTAATACTCCCTGCAAAGCAAAAAAACTTATCAGAGTTTAAGAGAAAAGCTTATTTGGAACAAGGTTAAGAGGAAGGTGATGTCAAGAATCGAACATAAACCACTCCTTTAGCAGTGTTGGAGTTTAAAATGCCAATACAACAGCTAACATTTGTGGTTAGGGGAAGTTTATTTGGATACGTAAGCTTCCTTGTTTATTGAAGTATGCTCTTGGAGAACATCCCTAGGACATCAAAAATAGCAAAGAACTAAAACTTACCGAATATCGAGGGGCAATACCTTGATGGTTTGAGTAAAGGCCAGACTGTGAAAACGCATCAGTTCCCTATTCAAGAAAGCGAAATGAAAATTAGATATGCGAGTTGCATATAGTTGATATAAGCTAATGGTTTTACTTCAATCACAATGGAGGAAATGGTAGTAGGAATAAAGCTATCGGAGTAAACCAGAACTAACTGAGAAGAAATTGGAGAGAGGGATCGGGTCAAGTGGAATTCAGAAGATAGGATAAAAAACAAAAGCAACATTAATGCTATGTTTCAAAGTTTTATAAGAAACAAATCTGACTGCACGCCATAGCAGGAGAATTGACATGGCTCAGCTGAGTCAGAAAGAAAGCAGGGCCAAGAAATCCAATTGATTGCATAATCTGTAAACATAACAATAAACTTAAACAAAATGTTTAGTTCAGAAAATTCAAGACACATGGGCATGTGAATGGGAGATTAATAAATACGTGACAAAATCGAAGTCATTAGTTTATTGGAATTAAAAAAATAAATCATAAGGGTTACTCTTGAGGAATGCATATATGACTCTTTAAGGAAAACATATTTAAAGATAAATGCATGATCAAAGAAGAAAGAACAATGAAAGTTTCAATGTAAGCATAATTGGAATTTGTTTGAGGAAAACAAAAATCATGAATACCTTGCGAACAATCGTCACAGATAAGCCTCTGCTCACAAGTGTATCTGCAATCCATCCTCCAAGGTTTGCAGAAAATGCCATTGTAAGCCAGGGTAAAACACAGAAGAGCCCCGACTCTGTGAGATTGAACTTCAGGACCTATGATGTATAACAAATAATTTCTTAATACCATGATAGGAAGAAGAAACATTTCTTCTTTAACAACTCTCAAAGGAGCATCAGAACATAATGCCGTGGGTTCTTCAGTTCAGGTTTCAAAAAGAGGGATACAAAAAAGCATTTGCTTTGTAGATAATGTCAACAATAAGCCACGATATAGTTATGCCACAAAGATAGTTGATTTCAAAAACTTTGGAGGAAATGTCTAGAAAGAGCCCAAATTGAGAATGATAAAACCAGAAGTCATCAGCTAGATTCTTAGGATGCTCATAGTCATTAAGCATTATGAATGCTATGCTTGCAAGAATAACAAAAGTGTGCGTTTAAACGATGAAATCGCTTACTTGATTATAGTATGTAGGCATCCACGTTAAGAGAATAAATGTTCCCCAATTGTGGCAGAAATGAGACACTATAAGGGCCCATACAGGTTGTTTTGACAAGATTAACTTCCAAGGTATTGTTTTAACTGGTTGCTTGGAAATGCAATTGGAAACAATTAGCTTCTTCTCTTGCGGCCGAAGTTGAGGATCATTATTAGGTGAACTATAAGCCTACAAACAAAGGAAAAAATTATGGCATTTAGGAGATATTTTCAAAAAAAAAATCAAACACTTCTCAACTGAATCCTAAAAAAAAAAAAGCAGAACTTAAGATCATTCTAATTAAGACTTTGAGAAACTTTAGAATCTTTAACCAACCATATCAAAGGTAGCATTTACCTTATTGATCCATAAAGCAACCCAAACTGTCCCCAGGGAGCCGAAGGAGTAAAACACCGATGGCCATCCGTACTGATGTATCAAGAATGGTGAAAATGCCAGGCCAGTAACAGAGCCAAGATACATTCCACTATACACCAAAGCTAATGATCTACTCCTTTCAGAAATAGGAACCCATTTGGACAAAATATTGTTCATGGCAGGCATAGTGTCACGGACATGCCCCCTTTGCTCGGTTGGCAAGACGTGTGGCACTTGAAATGGGTGTTACCCAGACAAGTCAGCCTTTCTCATGCCTCATTGTCCAAGGAGTTATCTCGGTCTAGCCTTCTTAGGGTCACAAAGGTTTTAGAATTTTGAATCCCGCAGAGCTTAGCGATAGCTGCACTCCAACCTCGTACTTCAACCACGAGCGCGATATGGGGCCTTATGGCCCCAAACCATCCCTAGGTATTTCTCCCGGGGAAACAGTGCACCAACCGCTAGGCCCCACTGCCCGCACACCTAAGCCCCCACATGGGCCTAGGAGTTGGTCGCTTACACTAAGGAAGCTCAGTCGCTAGCCCAGGCGAGGGGGATGGTGGAGACCCGACACCAGACCTCTTCCCCCTAAAGAGCTAAATAAACTTACCAGGAATGCCGTGAGTAGACGTTGTTTCGTCCCAAATGAGGACACTTTCTAGATAGGGCCTTCATCGTCTTCCCAAAGCATCTTAACTTGCATCCTTGACGTGGTAGCTCCTTAGGGATTGCTCATATCATCCTTCGGTCCACCATTGCTCGGTCATGAACGGGCTTGTCAAGGCAGGGTCGCAATATAATAAGGGATGGCCTTGACATTCTCCTCCACTTACTCTATGGATGGCCTCATCGATGTAGCCCCATAAGGGATGGTTCTGACATTCTCCCCCACTTCCTCTACTGATGTCCTCATCGATGTAGTCCAAGAAGGGATGGTTCTGACATTCTCCCTCACTTCCTCTACCGATGCCCTCATCGATGTAGTCCAAGCAGGGATAGTTCTCATTGATATTGACACCAGTTCTTCATCACCTGTTGAGCCGATATGGACCTCTGTGGCAGCACATCTGTGATTCGTGCTCGATTTGATATGTTTTTCTTGTCCTGCAATTTGATAATTCAAGCAACTAATTCAAGCCTCGATCCTGGGTTCTTTCTATCACCTTTTGACTATGTTGCACATCCGTAACCGTCTAGACTGACCACGGACTCATTATGACCCAGTTCACTTCTATTATGTTGAGTTTTAGATTCATGCTCCCCCACTTTTACTTCGATTATGGCTCGGGAAAAAGACAAGTAACAAACCATCGATCCACTCGAACAAGTGCCTTGTAGTTCCTTTGTGCTCCACGATCTGCCCATTAACCTACACAAATACAAAAGTAACATGTCTGGCCATGAGCAAACGTGTTATGACTCGTCACTTAATGGCTTGCTGCTCGACATTAAGCATCTTCGCCAACTTTGCCTCATCTCGTACCGAGACCTCCAAAGTACTGAATGCATCACCATACATATATCATCAATATTAACCCAAGTTTGCCCGCACATGCTCGCGTTGCACTTGGTTGCTTAATAACGCAAAGATTATCTCTAGTTGCCAACACCGTATTGCATTGTACTTGCCTTTAATTCTCCTCAATACATCCTGTATTATAAGATATATAAGCAATTTTATGAATGAAAACATATCCACACAAGTCTCGTATGATACCTGGTTGGCACACATTGCCTTATGCTACCACCATTCATGGTATGCCTTTGTATGTATACTTCAGGTGTTTTGACTATTTGAGAACGCAGTCTCTATGACAAGCTAATATCATCCACTCGTGAGGTTTTCTTCTTACTCAATTATACCTGCACAATTTGCCAAGTGAATGCACACCAATATTCTCTCGAACAACCTTGCCCTTGTTCCAGTAGCAAAATAGATGGTCATATGCCCTCACTAGAACTTCTTAATGGTGTCCTATGGCCCTTGTAATAGCCAATCAAGTTGCCCCCTTATTTCGTTTCTCCTTCACTCCCTTTGTAACATACAGAACTGTTGATTAAGCACAAAAGTACACATTTGATCTCTTGACACACATGGCCTATACTCCATGGGTAAGTTAGTTCCCCACATCTACTGATGTCTTCCCCATTATCCACTTACTAGAAAAGTTCATCTTGTTATCACGCCAACAAAGGAACCTGTATTAACACCCCATAAACATCATATCAACATTAGTCTCGTGTCGTGGACTTCAAAATGATGTCTCACTTGTGCCCTCTACGTGTGACTTAGGTTTTCGCAGGATACCAAACTCTTCCCCTATGCCCACGACATCTAGCCAGTAGAGTATTCTCATGTAGGATCAAGACCTCTTTATTATCTTACATAATCTCGAATAGAACCTGTATTCGCTAAATCCCTTAGCTTCTTTTGAGCATTATATTCTACATTTTCGGGAGAGAAAGAGCTTATTAACTCTTCCTTTAGCTCATCACATATCTTGATAGGACAAATACCATTAATAAACTTGGACCGCCACCACAACTTGGCGTCCCCTATTAGATACACCAAGGTCACTGCGACCTTGCCTTTATCTGTTTTAGTATGCGTATACCGAAGATAATGCTCAACGTCGAACAAGAAATTTTCAAGCACCTTAGCATCTCTGTTCCCTTCATACCGCTGAGGTTCTGAAACCTTAGTCCTCGGACCCTATCTGCCGTTATCGAATTGCCCATAGCTATTTGTATCAGGCTAACCTGAGTCTTGATCTCATCTAGTCCGAACTTCATATGACTTAATGCTTCTTTTGCCTTCATTAGCAAAATCTTGGATAGTTTGGGCCAACTCTCGATGTGTTTCCCCTATTGCTCAAAGCCGATCCTTTGATGCCATAGCTCTTATGGCAGCCACAACGGCCTCAAGTTCCTTAAACCGACTAGGGTCTACCGACCCACCACCCTATGTTAACGTCCTAGCACCTAGGTGTGTTCTCTCTCTGGGCAATACTCGTCACGTTTTTGCGTTTGTCACCATTTCGTGTCCTTCTTTGTTACATGAAGCTGACATTTATCCCTGTTGCATACGACCAGGGCTTTTGACACCTACCAAACCTTCAAACCGTCTTGGTTCTTTAATCGATTGCCCCACATCCCTCAAGGAATTGATAGGAATACATGCCTTCAGAACACACACAAAGAGAAAACTGACCACGAAATTGGTTAGTCCAATTACATAACAATAAAATGAAATGTACCTTACAAGTTCAATGGGACTTTCCAGTACGTCTCCCACTACAATTCACGCTCCGTATTGCCAAACTCTGGGAAGTGCTTTATAAATTCCTTGACCACCACATTTTTATTTTTGGGTAACACTCACATATCCGTGGTAACCAGGTTTTGCTTTTGGTCTCTCGGTCCATATATCAATTTTGACCTAAGCCTTGGCTTTATTAGCTCGCCCCACCAAATAGCTTGTCGGTAGTAGCTCATATCACCACTGCCCAAATTGGAGATTTTGTGACACTTGGGTGAGATCTGAATTGTACTTGAACCATCACCACATACCCATAGAGCTTCTCTGTCCCACGTTCACTCTTTGGCTCTGCTTGTGAAGGAACTCCTAAGGAGAGCTTTTCTCATATGCACCCACATTACCAAGTTTACCACCCTTGTGTTTCTCACCCAAACGGGTAGTTTTACAAATAGCAATTTGCCTTACCCTAGCCAGCATCCCCATCAAAGAAAGATTTTCGTGCCAAAATGAGTTTTTTTTTCATCCAAGATAAAACGGTATTGACTTGCACAACCTTTGTCATCCCATATTTGCAATTTATTGCCGAAGAATCTGGTCCAAACTAACCACATCGCAACACATTCCTTTTTACCTTAAGGCCCAATGTGTCTTGAGAAAATTGCCATTTACGGATAAATTATTAGCTATGGGAAGCATTCCCCTTAGGCTCCTTGATTTTATTTGACAATGTAACATTTTTCCCCCGAGAACCCATGGTGTGTCTACTGCTACAAGAGTCCACAACAAAAGGAGGGAGCATACCAATAACTCTGCACTCCCTTTTACTCTATTATGTTTCGAGAGGGGCCACTCCATCCGGCATGCAACGATCGCCGCGATCCTTTGACCACTTCATTAAATAGTTCGAGGTCCTAAGATTCTTGTCCTGCACCTTTAGACGATCACACTGTACCGAAGTACTCCCACAACAAACGAGTTTTATCATACCCCTTTGATTTTATCAATGGGCGAACCTACCACCTTAAAGAACACGACTCTGCCGCATTGACTCTCTGAACACAAAGCAATTATGGAATGGTTTCAAGTTGTCTCCAACTCTTTCCTTTAGGTTAGTCTACGAACCCATGACTATCCATTGTATCAATCTACATCCATCTATACACACTCCTCTTTTCCACATGGAAAAAGATAGTTAAGCAACAACCAAGCACCACAGTGCCAAGATAAACAATATTGCCATTAACTTCCATCAATCAAGAATTTATCCCATTACCCGATAGCCACCATAGGGAATGACTCTCATCTCGAGTGATGCGTAAGCATCCCCATATCGCTAGAATTCGTGCCCTCGTGCTATGAGGAATACACACTTTATCATGTCCCATAGACAGCCATCAACGAGCCTTTAAAGAAACCAAAAAAAATATTGTTGGTGTCCCAAATTATGGACAGGCACTATTGTGCAAAGATCAATCTCGTCCACCAAAAGTTCACGCGCTTCTTTGCGCCTCAACTCGATCATCGCTTCAATCAGCCAGCAACAATGCTACACCTATAACGAACAAATGAGCACCACTGTGCTCTAATTCACACGCGCCGCTGCGCTAATGTAACATATCGACACTACCTTGCCAAACCCACCATTAGACACATTTGCGCCTTGACTAGGTCTTGATCAATCAGCATAAGGAGTCACCCTGCCTACTCCACTTGTGGAAGCGCTTGGCGTAGGTTCTAGCCACCCTGCCTACCCTCACAGGGCGCTCGGCGTGATACTAGACAACCCTGCCTACTCCACTAATGGATGCGCTTGGCGTGACATTACACCATCCTGCCTACTCCTTGAAGAGAATCGCTTGGGATAGGATTCGACCACCCTGCCTACTCCTCACATGGAACGCCTCCCCACCCTGCCTACTCCAGTCCAAAGAGCGCTTGGTTTACTATCATTCAACCCTGCCTACTCCATTTACCGGAGCGCTTGGTGTAGAATCCACAATCCAGCACCTCTGTGCACAGAAAAAATAGTCTTTTTTTTTGTCTGTCATGATGATCCACCCTGCCTACTCCACCTGTGAGGGCGCTTGGCGTGAGACCAACTGATCCACAAATAGTCTAGCTTTTATTTTTGCTACACATCCGTCTGGCGTCACCACGCACCACAGCCACTGGATAAAGCATCACAGTGTTCAAGTTGGTACATGAGCACTATGGCGTTTGGTTAAAAAATACGCACCACTGTATCAAAAGTCATAGCCAAACGCCACTGTCACATGACTACATTGTCCATCGTATTCTCGCTCTGATACGATGTGTCACGGACATGTCCCCTTTGCTCGGTTGGCAAGCTGTGTGGCACTTGAAATGGGTGTTACCCAGACAAGTCAGTCTTTCACATGCCTCATTGTCCAAGGAGTTATCTCGGTCTAGCCTTCTCATGGTCACAATGCGCTAAGGTTTTAGAATTTCGAATCCCGCAGGGCCTAGCGATAGCTACACTCCAACCTCGTACTTCAGCCACGAGCGCGATATGGGGCCCTATGGCCCCAAACCATCCATAGGTATTTCTCTCGGGGAGACAGTGCGCCAACCACTAGGCCCAACTGCCCTCACACCTAAGCCCCCACATGGGCCTAGGAGTAGGTCGCTCATACCAAGGAAGCTCGGTCGCTAGCCTAGGCGAGGGGGATGGTGGAGACCCGACACCAGGCCACTTCCCCCTAAAGAGCTAAATAAACTTACCAGGAATGCCGTGAGTAGACGTTGTTTCGTCCCAAATGAAGACACTTTCTGGATAGGGCCTCCATCGTCTTCCCAAAGCATCTTAACTTGCATCCTTGACTTGGTAGCTCCTTAGGGATTGCTCATATCATCGCTCGGTCCACCATTGCTCGGTCATGAACGGGCTTGTCAAGGCAGGGTCGCAATATAATAAGGGATGGCCTTGACACATAGCAACCCCCTGAAAACGAAACAAAACAAACTAAATCAATACCTTGGCCATATGCATTAACAAAAGGCTAAAGAATTCTTTGATAAAATTTCAAACCAGGTTTATGCCTATACACTAAAAAATGATGAATTTGATTAGTTTTTGGTAGAAATGCTGGTAGTATAATAAGAAACAACCTCTCCAATTCCCATGAAAGCACGAACAACAAGCAAAAATGGCAACCCCAATTTGGCTACAACGGGAGTAAGAACAGTAGTAATGGACCACCAAACTACTCTAAATCCTAAAACCGACTTGCCTCCTACAATGTCTGCCCATATGCCACCGGCAATCTGTCATTAACTACAACGTAATTAGCAAGAAAAACCACAAAAACTTATAAATTAGATTAACAGAAAACCAAGTTATTAAATAAAAATTAATTACCTGAGGGAGAAGATAACCCAGAAGAAAGATGACTGTATTAAACCAACAGTATCAGGGTTCCAATTGAATTCAGCTGACATGGGAAGTATAACAATGCTCATATTTACTTGCCAATCAAGAGTTGTTTAAAGTTGATAATGCAAATGATAACAAAGCTTTAGTTGAATTAAACCACCCCTAATCCTAATAATTACTCCATATTTACTATAGTAATTATGAAACTAATGGTCATTTTTAAAGCTATTGACTTTTTCTCCAAGAATCAAAGTGAAGAAAAACAACGTAAAGAAAGGCTTACTCGATCCATATTACACAGCAAAAAGGCTGAAAAACACAAGATAACGATAACCCAACGTTTGGGGAACTGTTCCCACCATGGAACCGTACTATCCAAATCATCCTCACTCGAAGCGACATCGTTTGGTGCATCTTTGAACTTAACCGAATCTCTTACGGAATTGAGTATGTCTCTGACTTCTGCGTGTACTTTCCCGCTTCTACTTCTTCCCTCACCGACAGAAACACGGAAGAGGCGGCAGCTGTTGGGGGAGTTGGCGGGGACCCGGAACAAGGATCTGGTCGGGTTGGGCCTGTTTCGGGTAGAGATAGTTTCGGGTTGTGATTTGGGGAAATTAGGGGAGAAGAGAAGAGCTCTGGAGCTCATCGCAACCTTTTGAGTTTCACTTCTCGATGGAGGGAGGGAGGGAGGGAGGGAGATATTTTAAGGTTCCATTGGGAACGGTCGGCGATTTGACACGTGTACTTGGTTGGATTAACTGAAAAACGGCTTTTTGGAACCCTCTTTTAGACATGGATTGGGCTTTGTCAAAGTTCAATGAAAAGGCTCATCTTTAAATTATAAATTTGTTTCTTGTTAAGAGCCCAGATCCAATATGTTCGGTATCTCCATTTTTTTTCTATTATCTAAAAATTTTGGTTAGATGAGATCTAAATCATAGTAATAAAATTTGAAGAGAACTTAAATACAGTTTATATGTTAGGGTACTTGAAACTGAGGCAAAGCTTTGAGAACCTTAATCTTGTCGTTAAACCAATGTCTCATTGGCTACTCGAATAATTATTTCAATAAATTTTTAATTTGATTTGATTCATGGGGTAAATCTAATGGAAAATATTTCATGCATTGGTGGTAGAAATAAAAAGTCTCCATAAGTGTATTAGTTTTAGGGTTCAAGATTTAGGGGTTTAGAATTTAGAAGTTGTGGTCAGAATTTATTGTTTAGAGCTTAGTGTTTAAGTTCTAGGGTCATATGTTATGGATTTAAGTTTTAAACTATAAACCCTAAATTCTAACCTCAACCCCAAAATTCTCACCATAACCACTAAATTCTAAACCTCTAAACCCTAAATTGAATCCCTAAATCTTAAAACTAAAACATTTGCGAAAACATTTTGTTTTCACCGCCATTGCATGAAATAATTACCCATATTTAATATGTATACAGAAGTAAAGTATTATCATTTTATATTGATTGAGCTTATCAAATCATGTTCGAACTTACGAATAATATAAATAAAACACAATTCATTCTTGCTCAACTCTAGTCTAATATGGAACCCAACAAGTGGTCCTTGTGAAAAAGCAGACGATGTTCATCATAGGATACTCAGGTTCAATCACTTTGTCTGCAATGTGTGTGTGCAATGTTAAAGGGTTAAGAATATTTATGAACAGATACTACATTCTAATCACCTTTAGACTATTAAAAAACACATCCGTTAACCGTACATCCAAAACTCTAAACACTTATTAATGGTAACAAAACCCCAAATCATACAAAACTTCCTATTTAACTTATCATTCATATTTATATTTACATTGAAGAGCTTAGCACGAACAATATCTTTTATTCTATCAATAACCACCATTTAGGCACAACATACCCCTTTGAACTGCCTATTGTTCCTCTCTCTCTCCATAACCAATAGCAACGAACATTCCCAGCCAACCTCAAAGTACCTTCCATATCATCCATTGCAACTATTGTGTCCATGATATTGGGGTCGTATGCAAGAAACATAACCTCAATCTACACCTTCCTTAAAAATGAGCAATTCATTAAAAACACGGTTCCTTGATTCCCGTTCAATACGACATATGGAGCATATACCATCAACATTCAGAATAGAAATCATCTCCCATTTTCGGTATGTCTCTAGATTAAATAATGAGGTTTATGGTTTATGATTAAAGTTTAGGCTAGGGTTTAGGAAATTAGGGGTAATATATATTTATTAGGGTTTAAGATTTAGGATTTAGAATTTAGGGTTAAGGTTTAGAATCTAATTTTTTAGTGTTGGGACATAAAAAGAGGCACAAAAAGGTTCTAACCCTAAATTTTAAATCCTAAATCATAAACTCTAAAAAGTACACCCTACCCCAAATTCCCTAAACTCTATACCTAAACCCTAACCTTAAACTTTAAACCTAATATTTTAGTGTAGGACATAAATAGAGGCACCGAGAAGGGACAAATGATTTCTATTCCCAACCTTGGGATTTATACCATTAACATTCCACTGTAACTTATATATACTACGTATTTTAAAAAACGATATTTTTAACAAATCATAAATCTAATCCTAATTTTACCTAGAGAGAAGGGGAAGGGAGACTCTAAAGGAAGAAAGGGGAGTGCTCCTAATGAGTTTAGAACCTATGACCTAAAACAATGGAGAACAAAGATGAGCAGTTAGACCAACCGACCAAATATTTTTTAACATATTTAATGTTTGTAACATGTTTTCAATTTAATATTTAATGATTGTAACATATTAACATTTATATTATATTATATTATTATACATTATTATTTATTTTTTGTGTAATATAAAAAAATATATAGGAATCTTAAATATGATATAACTCAGGCCTTGCACAAGAGAACTTAAATCTAACTAACATATATTTTAAACGAGTTTAATTCGTTATAAGCTCAATTTATTTTTTCTTTTCTTATTTTACATGGTCGGCGGCCGCTGGTTATCGGCCGCCATTAATCTTTTCTTATTCCTTTGTTTCATTCTTTATTTTTTAGTTTTTAAATTCAATAGTTATATCCTTGTGACACGATTTTCTCTACCTTTTGGTATGTATCCTCTACCTTTTGGCAAGTTTTTCTTTTCTTAATCAGTCACTTGGCCGCTTTTTTTTATTTGTTTTTCTATTAGGGTTGGATTTGACGTCGTCACGACTGATTAAGATGGCGCTCTTTTGATTATCCTGTTGATCTCTTTGTTTTTGACCCTCGAACTAGAATTAGATATGAGCTCACAGTTACCGTTCTTGTTCGCGATTGAGTTGTGATAACGACCGTGTTGTCAACGTGCCTTATTATTGTAATATGCATTTTTTAATATTGTTTGTTGCTGGTTTTTACCTTTCATCGTCGAGCTTTGGTGATGTTTGTATCTATTTTGTTTTGAGCCTTTGAGTTAGGGTTTTTATCTTTTCTTTGTATGGTCTTGTTTATGATCTAGAGACATTAGTTTTTGTATTATTAAGAATATGTTTAGATCAAGTTCGTTGACCTGAGTTGTAAACTCTCGTTGTATTTTTAGATTTTTTTCTTTTTTAATAAAACGAACCTACTCATGTTAGAAAAAAATGTTCTAGGCTCAAATCAGTTGTTATATCAAGTAATATGATCCTCGTGCAGCATGATATTGCTGAATAAAGTTGTATGTACAGCACCAAACTGCTAATGATTTTTTTTTTTTTTGCATTCAGGTTTATGATGGTAAAGTTACTCTTAAATTTCCTCTATCTGATTCTTTAGTACACAAATCAAGTCAAAAATCTTCCATAAATATAAATTCTCCTACAATGATGAATGTAAATTTTGCCTTTAGTCTGAAATTTTACAGAGATTTATGCGTAATTGTGCAGCAGATTATCTCTACTTAAACCTGTTTTACAGCCTTGTAGGTTCCCATCTCTATAGCCGGACTCCTGTTGTTCAAAGTTCCACTCAGTGTACCAAACCTGTTCAGCATACTTTTCGGTAATGAAACGAATCGACTCCGCACTCACTATGAACAAAATGCTTACAAACACTTAGATTCTTATCTTACCTTAACCGATGCATGCTTCTTCCAGGTTTATTCGCCGGAATATTCTTTGCCAGAGCCAAGAACACGACATTTTATGAATGGAGAACAAGCAAACACGGCTTCTCTCTTTTTCTAAGTATACATACATGCAACTTTTCAAAGTTGTAGGAAGCAAAAATTGATTGCAATCTCAAAGGAGTAAACATATATAACTTCACCGCCTTAAAATCACAACTTCATATACAAAGCTCGGAAAGGTCATTAGTTAACGCAACAATTGTCATGTTCCTTGTTCATGTTTTTTTTTTCCCTTTTCGAGGAAACAACCAAGAGAAAATACTATATATACATATATAGGAATTGTATGGAATTTTCCTTGGAGCTTTATTATTTTTCTAGTAACATGTAACTTTCTTCCTTCCTTCACCGTTTGATAATTTCCACTGCTTAAGGTATTTATGGACATACAAAGGCAAGCAAAGAAAAAAGGCTGCCAGGTCGTTAGTTTGATTCTCTACATTATTAAAATTGTTCGATCTTAAAGCTTTTAATTCTTGAATATTTTAGTTTTACGTTGCATTTCTTACTCGGGCGGCTGGAAATCCATTTTAGGGGGCAGAATTGAAATTTAAATTCTTGGGAGTAAAATGTAATTTTATCATTGTATTAATTTATAATTTTAGAAAATTTAAAAGGACTGTTGGGAAAATTTCCCATTTTAGGAGTTTAGCTATTGCCTTCCCTAGTGCCACCCCTTTTTGATCATGCATATTATGTATGAATCACAGTGTAATTTTTTTTTTGTTTAACCGTCTATATACAACTTATTAGTTGACTAATCTGGATTGAGTATTGTAAAGGCCTATTATGGGGTGACCCTGTCAACTCAATTTGTTACAATCACAATCAAGAATCGAACCCCTGGCATTGCTTAAGGGATCTAATGTCTCACCCCACTAGACCAACTAGTTGGTGGTATAGTGTAAAATTTTAACTTCACAAATAGATTAAAATATTGTTAAGTGATCGAGTAAAAAATTACACAATAAATATATCAAATAATTATCCATTATATGATACATTAATATTAATTTACGTATTTGTAATTGTTAAAAAAATTAAATTGGAGATAAAATTGTTTGGATCTTCGGCTTCAGATTAAATCAGATGCATGGTTGAACTATCTAAAATATGTTGTTAATGCTCATTATAACATTTAAAATTATGGCTATTTAATTTTAGTATAAATAAAATTAAATAGTATAGTAGAAATGATGATTTTGTCCTCACTATTTAGCCTATGAATAGTGGGCAATTTCACTCATTTTATACATCCAAAAGCAAATGTCATTTGCTTTGAAACACTCTTTGATTTTCATAAACTTTTTCTAAGTGTTGTTTTGAGTTGAGAGAAAAGCAGTGCCATCAAAGTCCACTCTATCTTTTGGGTGTACGAAATTTGGAGAGCCGTACTAACCTCAGGGGGGCATTTGTCCATTGTACCGATTACACACATCAGGGCGAATTCGCTTCTAAGGCAGTGGTTAATAACACGACACGGTTATGATTACGTTTAGTTATTTTATTATTTTTCAGTCAGTGTCAACGCCTCATTTTGCAGTAGTATATTTTCCAACAATTTAAAAGCGAATTCTATTACTGTTAAAACATGAATGACGTTAGTAACACTATATATGGCAAGCCACGACGCAGTCTCGATGTATCTCAGACAAGATATTGGTATGATCTTACCATGGCTTGACTGAAAATTTAGGTTACTGATGGTTGATTTTATCAACAAAATTTATGTTTTTAATCGAACTTATTAAAAGCATATGGTTATATACGTTAGGTGCGATAACGTTAAGATTAATGCATCCATTTCCATCTTTCACTATTATTTATAGTGTTATTTATTTATAAAAAAAATATTTCTATTAATCCTGAAGCACCTAGAAGTTTTTATTGCTCATGGAAAAGATTAACTTTAAATGTTTTAATTATCTGCATTAAAAGTAATGCATGGAAATGAGCATTAAAGCTATGCATGTCCATTGGTTTAAAGTTTGCATTATTTGCATTGAAGTTTACGGTTTTGCATTAAAGTCGTGTAAACGTTTAGACATGATTTCTATTAATGATACAATTTATTGAGTTGCCGTTATTGTCTTTTGGGTTACCGAATTCATGTCTTTGGAAAATGACTTTAAATGCTAACCGAAAAGTTTTAATGTTTTTTTAGTGTTTAAACTTAAAATTTTGTTTGAGCCTAAACCTTTAGTACATAGAGAGTTTCTTTTTTTATTATTAAATGGTTTTTTAAAGGTTTGAAACCATTTTAAATGGTTGGTTAAAGCAAACTATTGGAATATTGGTGACATGTGATTAAAATTTTATATCCATTTCTATTTATGCTAAAACCTCATAAAGTTGTTTTGACATAAATTTAGAAGGCACATGGTATTATTATGAATATATTTAAACTTTAGTAGCGTTTTGACAAACTGATTGATTGTTTGTCATATGATCTTTAACTATTTGGTTGTCTCTTCGTTCTAAAGTTCAAATTGAGATAATTTGGAGAAGTTATATGAAGCTAATGATGGTGGAACAAAAGTGCGAAAGATTCTCCAAACAAATGGTTGTTAAACTTTGATTCGATTCTCGCAATCTGCTGAGAATAAGAAATATGAACTTAAAGATAAGAATTTTTTTTACTATTAGTGATTTATTTCAACAGTGTTAGAGAATTACTATCTTTCTAACCTTGTAGATTTTTTTTTGTGATTCTAGAATTAACAAGTTTTGAACAGGTGTTAATTCAAATGAAGAAAAATTCAAGATTCATTCTACAGGCATGGTGAAAATGAATAAAGTCTACTTGAAATTATGGTTCTACCAATGAGGTCAGATTATTTAGACTTATTGCCTGTTAATTCATGCTTTATATACATAAATTAGTTTAGATGAGCCTTTAAGTTAGTCTTTAAAACTTAGTGGATATATTATGTACAGAGATAAACTACTAGTAAAAGGACTAAGACTTAAGGTTAAGGTTAAGGTAGTAGTGAGCCCAAAATGAGTATGCTTAATAAGATATTATTGCGAGTAAAAGTATCAAGCATAATTCTTTAAGAGACCTTAATTAAAGAAAAAGAAAATTTATAAATGACTTATCATAAAGCATTCGGAAAATGTGTGTCTAAGATTGGTTCTATGAAAGACTTGGTATTTAAGCGTGCCTAGTGCACCACCTCTCTTTCATGGTAACCTACCTAGTGCATTGCTCTTTAATGTGCTCAATTTTATATAAAAAATACTATGGCAAATAAGATCTCTTTAAACTTAGTGCAAAAGTTAAAAGAGTTGAGATTAATTTGATTGAGTAGAATACCAAATTTAGTCATAGTAAATAAAATATGTTATGGTCTCTTTAGGGCTAATATGTTGAATAATATGAATGATAATATGATAGACATTATTGCTACTAAAAGATTGCTTGTAGCTATTAAATCTGTTTCAGGGCCCAAAAATAAGGACAAAATATAATTTAATATTTATAATTCTTTATATTCGATAATTATAACTTATGAACAACTTATATCGTCCTTCAAATTACTTGTAAAATACAAATAAAATATTAAAATAAATTTTTAGCACCATATTATAATTCTGATATATTAAAAATTAATAAATATAGTAATACTTAAATTTCAAATAACAATTATTAAAGAAGTTTCTTAATCTAAAATTAACAGATTGACAATGATACAAATAAAAATAAATGCATTTTAAGTTGCAATAATTGAAAGTAACTAGGATCTTGGAAGTTACATACTGCAGTAATTGAAATTAAGTGAAAATCTTTGGAAACTTAAACACGTAATGATGTATAAGTGAAAATTCTTGAAAACTTAAACATGTAATGATATAGTTGAGTTTTGAGGTTAATCCTTCTCTCGTTACATACTATATTAAGAATCTTAATCCTTCAATATTGCTTGAGAGTTAAAAAATTACAAATTTGCAATTTTTATATTTTTTACCCGATTCATTGATTATTAGTGATTTTATCAAATATATCCAATCTTTTTTATTACGGGAAATTTCATAATCTTACCATAATTTTTTTTCTTCTTCAAATTTTATTATATTTGTTAGACCCTGCAAACACTCACCGTCACGTGTCAAGGGATTACGGCCTGTGAACGGCGACATGTCCTTGCGAACCCTCGCACAGGCAAACAAGTAAGGGTAATCCGCGAACTGCGAAGATATCCGAGCGAACAACGTTTAGCGACCTTGTGTCAGCACATGCGATCGCTTCGATGATTATGCAAATCTATAACGTTTAATCATAGCTAGTCCAATCGTGGTGTCACGACCACCCAGTGATGACACCTGTCCGAATAGTATAAAATACGCATACAATGGAGAAAATAGGCCAACTCTCGATCCAACAGGGACCAAGATGACATCAAGTGGAGATCATACTCAACCTCCGACCCAGAATTACCATCATAACTACTATCGGACAACCGGTTTCGGCCCTTGTTCATTTTATCAGTCAACAATATTTTATGCTTTATAACTTTAAACTACTTTATATTTATTTTTTATAGGTTGATTTGTTGATCTATCTAACCTGTGGTGGCATAGTCTCAACTCTCAAGTAATCTGATGATGCGTTTTATGACAATCCTGATGCTATTTGATCCCCCTCCCCCTAGGTAAAAATTGTTCAAAAAATAAATAATTAATTAAAAATAGTTAGGGGTGTAAATGAACGGAGCATTTGATGAACTGTTCGTATAACGTTCGTTTATTAAGCTAAATAAGCGACACGAACACAAATTTTATGTTCATTTAATAATAAGCGAACGAACATGAAAAAAGTGTGTTCGGTTCGTTTATGATCACGAACAAGCTCGTTTACCCGATTCTCTCTTTTCTTTATTTTTTTAAAAATTTAAATATTGATGAAGTAAGGACTAAATTGGACACATGGTGAATTTTGAAGTTCAAACTATAAAACTTGTGGAGCTTAGGACTAGTGACATAATTTCACCTTTTTCTTCAATGAATGGGCAAACCCATGGCCCAATTACGATCCAATTTTTTAATACTTATTATTAGGGATCTACTCTTATATTTAGTTTTTTCAACATTTTTTATGAGTGGTCTAATTCTTTTCAATATTTGTTATTAAGAGCCCAATTTTTGTCAACACTTGTTATTAGGGTTCAATTTTTTCTCAATATTTTTTATTAGAGGCATACTTTTAAAATTTAATTTTTCCAATATTTGTTATTAGGGGTCCAATTTTTTCTCAATACTTGTTATTACGGTCTAATTTGTTTTTCTAATATTTGTTATTCGAGACATACTCTTAAAGGTTATTTTTTCCCTAATACTTTTTTCTTAGAGATCCAATTTTTTCTAATATTTATGATTAGGGCCCCAATTTTTTCTCAATATTTGTTGTTAGGGGACTAGTCTTAAAGTTTAATTTTTTCTACTATTTGTTATTAGAGTGTCCAATTTTTTTCTCAATACTTGTTATTAGGGGCCTATTTTTTCAGTATTTGTTATTAGGGACAAAATCTTAGAATTTAATATTTTTCGAATACTTGTTATTAGAGATTTAATTTTTTTCTAATACTTGTTATTATGGATTTACTTTTAAATTTTATTTTTTTAATATTTGTTATTAGGAGGCCACTTTTAAAATTTATTTTTTCAATACTTTTAATTCAGAAATGGGCCTGGTGAATGTTAACCGTACATGTTCGCGAACGCTAAACGAGCATGAACACCTTCAAAAATAAATAAACAAACAAGAATATGATATTAAAAATTTAAATGAAAACGAAAATGAACCGAGCATGAACATCTTCAAAAATAAATAAACGAACACGAACACAATCTTGTTCATTCAAGCTATGTTCATTTACACACCTAAAAACAGTAGATAATGTTTGTTTATGTGAACTTATTATTTTTTAATATATAAATTCATATTCATGAAAAAAAACACAATATCAATTATATTTTGTATTTTAATAAAATAAATCCATTTGTAAAATTAGTACAATCTAAGGCCCTAAATGTGAAATAATGTGATGTGAAATTTTAATTTATTTTATTTATCATTAAATAAATATTTTTGATGAAATTGAAAAAATGAGCCTGATCAAAAAAAATTAATTGTTGTGTATTTAGTGTAACTAGTTCAAAAATGAAAATCAACGTAAATATCATAGCTCACTCTGTATTTAAGAACTCTGAATTTGAGATATTGTATTTATATGAATTATTTCTTAAATTGTGATAACATTTATAAATTCATACTCTCATTTTTTTTTCATAATATTTTTTTGGTATTTTCTATGATTCATTTTTTGGTATTTTAAATATATTTTAATTAGGATGAGTTTACCACGCTCGACGAACACCGCTGAATACTACTAACGATAAACACTGCTGAACACTATTAAATTAATTAATAAAGATTAAAAATCTAAAGGACTCAACATATAATTATAAATTATTTAAAATAAAATATTAATTAAATTATTTTCCATGTATATAATATTTTTAAAATTTTTAAAAATAATTGGATCAAATACCAACCTTAATCAATTTAAAAAATAAAAACCCAAAACCCTAAATCTTAAACTATAAACCCTAAACACTAAACTCAAAACCCTAAAACCCAAAACTCTAAACACAAAACACTAAACTATAAACACTAAACCCCAAACCCTAAACCCTAAATATTAAACCATAAACCCAAAATTTGACTATTGGGTTTAGGGTTTAGGGTTTATATTTTAGGATTTAGTGTTTATAGTATAGGGTTTAGGGTTTAAGGTTTAAGATTTAGGGTTTAGTATTTAATAATAATTTAAAAAAAAAAGATTAACAAAAATTATATATATGAAAAATAATTTAATTAATCTTTTATTTTAAATAATTTATAATTATATGTTTAAATAATTTATAATTATATGTTTAGTCCATGAGATTTTTAAATTTTATTAATTAATTTAATGGCGTTCAGCCTAGTCGTTTTACTTACTGAATTTTGAATCCTCGTAGCCTCATTTCTTTAAACTAATTTTTTTCTGCACAATTCCTAACACTATAACCTCCTTTTTTTAATTTAATTAGTCGATAGTCGACAATTAATTTTAATATTAGTTGTCGATCACCGGAGTCATTATTTTTTATTTTTATATTTTTAATAAGATTTTTTGCTTTCGTGGCCCGTTTTTTCTCTGCATTTGTGACCCGTTTTTTCTTTGTTTTGTGATTTCGTTTCATATGTCATTTTGGCATGATTTCAACATACCTTAGTGGTCGTTTGGCACTCTTACAGATATCTTCACGGCGCTAGTTTCTAATTATAATTTTGTCGATGGTCATAGAAAGATAGACCCTCACTTGGTTGATGGTTGTTTGCCGATGTAATCAGTACTGGATAGCGGAGTAATTTGCCTGATAGTTGGGCTCACTCACTACTCCTATTTCACCCCATAATGTGTCTTGTTTGGATAGAGACAAAGAGATTCAAGAAGACTTCTAGATTTTGACAGTATGCTAACCTCTATGGAAGTATTTACTTTTTTTTGCACTTTTGAGTTTTGTAGGAGATTTTGGTGGACTAGTCTCCATTATTCTCCCTTTCGAATGCATTGTATTTGTGATATTTTCTATAGTTTTTTAATAAAATTCAGTTGTCATTGTACAAAAATAATTATTGATTACTGAAAGATATAACATTATATATTTAAAATAAATTTTGTCACACATGCAATAATAAAATATACTAATAGTTAAAATATACGAATAAGATGATGTTCATCCTAGGAGATTCGGGTTTAAATTGTTTTGACTGCAAGATGTATGTGCATTGTCAAAGAGTTAAAAATATATATAAGCAAATACTATATTATAATCAATTTTAAGACTATTAAAAAAATATCGTTTAGTAGAACACATTCCATCGATTTAAGTTTTAAAACTAATATAATCCATATATTAATTCAAGTTTCTAAAAATCACGGTGAAAGGTCGGTGCAATTATCACGGTTTCCTTGATATCCTTCACGAAACCAAAACTTCATAAACGACGGTGACTGTTTGGACATGTGGACGACTTTCATAGCATTGCTTTTATAAAATAGAGTCAAAATTAGCTCTAGAGTAACTAGGGATGACAACTTGGCAGGGTGTGTAGATACTCCTCCTTATACTTATATCTATTTAAAATTATTATATCCATTACCTACTCATCATCTATGGCGGGTACTATTTTTTAAATTCACACCCGCCTAAGTGGGTACATTCTCAAATTCACCCCCACACTCACTACCTAACTGAGTGCCCACCACCCAACTCGTACCCGTCCGTATCCACTTAACATCTAATTATATAAAAATAAACATAGACTTGTGTAAAAAAGAGTAAAACTTCGCATATTTTATTGATTGATTAAGTGCATATATATAATACATTTACACATGTATAAATTTAATTACAGCTAACTAACTAACTTAACTAAAGTACTTTTATGTCGGTATAAATTTTACTTAACTATATCTAACTAACTAATGTCGGTAGACAATTGTAAAGAATGTTTATACCCTAAGATTTAGTTAAATTATAAGGCACGTCCTTTAAAATCTTAGGGTTTACAAAATAAGTTGCGAACTTATTCCTAAATTCATATTGTGGGTAGTTCTTGGGCGGGACGGGCGGATGCGGGGTGGGGCAGGTGGATGCGAGCGGATTCAAACCCATCACCTACCCACTATCCAAGGCGGGTATGACTTTTTACATCCACACCCGCCCACTACCCACCAAACTCATACCCATCATCGCCCCAACTAAGACGGGTACGGTACATAATTCACAAAACAATACCCATCTGCCACCCCTAAGAATAACAAACAATATAGAATACGTAGTTTTTAAATCAAAAGCATTTTTCAATTTTAGTATTTGAAATTATTTCGTTAACTTTTTAGATTTTTAAAAAATAATGTTTAAATAAATAATTTTTTTATTAAAAAAATATTAACCAACGAGTGTTGGGTGCATTGGTAAGGCACATTGCATTTGCATGGATAGTACGTGAGTTCAAACCTTGAAAAAAGATATTATTGGGAAGGCTAGCCTCACACTCCGAACATAGACCGTAAGACGAACATGCATATTACTAAAAAAACAATACCAAACACTTAAAATTTTAAAATCAATTTCACAACCCTTCGTATTTACAAATTCTATTAATTTATAAATAATACTAAAATTCAAAACAATTAAGATTATAAAAAAATCATAAAAATTTTAAAAATATATAAATATTTTTTGGTCTTTGCTCCTCATATAATCAAGGACGCTCTTTGCTCCTTATAATCGCATATTTTGTGCTAACAACACTGAAGTGTTTGAACAACGCCGTAGCGTCTAAGCCGACACCGAAGTGTCTAAACATTACCGTAGTGACTGAAAGTACCGTAGTGCTAGAACGCAACTGCTAGGACTCTATGGATATTCAACTATACCAAAGACTTCACAATTGTACTTGGGCAAAATCAACATTATAATCAACATTTCATGTTCAAGAATTTTATGAATTATAGCCCAAAGAACAATTTCATGTGAATCCTATGGTATAAGAGTCATTATAACGACACCGTAGTGTCTGCAACGCCGTAGCATTTGATGGTGAGTACGTACTCAAGGATGCCCTTTGCTCCTCATTATCGCACCTTTTGTGCTAGTCGACACCAAAGTGTCTAAACATCACCGAAGTGACTGCAACGCCGTAGCGTCTAATGTCAACACTGAAGTGTCTGAAACGCACCGTAGTGCTGGAATGCAGCTGTTAAGACTCTATGGATATCTAATTATACCCTGAACTCTCATACATAAATACTTGGGCATTTCATCTTATTGTCAATCAATTAGCATTATTCATGTAAGTATGCAACTTGTTATCATATTTCATCAATAAACATAATTCATCATCATTTATGCAAACAATAGTTCGTACCTTATACTCCGTCAAGCTTGCTATATCAAGTCATGCATCAGATCATTTATTTTAAAAAGTAATGCAATGTTATTTCTAAATTTGGGTTGACTTTTCAGAAATTTTCCCCTTTTTAATATAATATACTATAGAAATGCACTCACCAAGGCCATTTATTAGCATGCACTACTAAATTCTACTCGATCCTTTCCTTCATAGTACCTCGAATCTTCTTTTGATTTGGATTTGACTTCATTAACCACATGAATATAAACAAACATTTGTTAGATTCACTTTTATCAACATTTCAATCAAGCTATCTAATCATTTAACATAAAAAAATCCAAAATTTTCCTTTCTTCCTTATACTGTCCAAAAATTCATTTTGGTCTTTAATGACCATTTTGAACTTCCAATAATTCTTCCGAGCTTGTTATCAAACATTTAGATACAAAATGTATCAAATTCTATTTTCTGGCAACTTGTTCTACCCTCAGAGTTTTACTTCTAAAGATCAGAATATACATTGGATCTTAATATCATTCATACTGTAAGAACTAGATTCGATAACGATACTAACAGTATAAGCCACATAAGTTAATAAATTCTACAAAAATTATGAAAATTCTTCAAACTCCCGTCACAGAGCTGTCCTGACAGAAACTGCTCTGTTAATTTTCTTTCCTTCATTCGATTAAAAATTCATATCTTTCAACTCGGAACTCGAAATCAGTTTCTGTTTGTTGGAAACGAACCTAGACGAACAAATATTTACATCGATGTAAAATTCATCGTCTAAACATTTTTGTATAATTTATGGTGAATTTTCAAAGTCAATGCCAAAATTCAATCTTCTACATAGCTTTCCATAATTAACTTCTAATTTATACTAACTTCTTCTTATTTTTCTACTTGTCAATTTAGTCCCATCACTTGCTTCAAACCACCAATTCATCATCTTCTTCATCAAACAATTTTTCAAAATAATTCCCTCTAATTTTCTTTCTTTACCAAAATAGTCACTAAAATGCAAAGGTAAGGATTCAAACTTCTTAACTTTTCAATTTAGTCCTCAAATCAACAATACTACCTTAATTCTATTATTTTAACTAAAAAATCAGATTTAATCCCCATCCAAGAATTCATTTCCCTATTTGGTCACTTGATTTTGACAAATTGTCAAAATAGTCACTAATTCGATTCAACACCGATTTAGCATTCTAACATCAATTTCATATCTCCAACATCATTAATTACATAAATACACTCCAATTTCATAAAATTCAGATTCGGTCCCTTAACTTTGAAGCTTGCCGAATTGGTCCCTATATATTTAACTTAGGGTTTTGCTTTCAAACAACAAATCAAGCTTACTAGATCATTAATCCAACATCACAAACCCTAAGTTAGACTTAAATCCATAAACCCAAATCTTCTCCATACAAACCAAATTAGGGTTTAAATCCTAACTCAATAACATGATTTTAACATCATATAAGCTTGATTCTAACTTAAATTCAACCATGAAATCATAAATTTTCAAAAGCCCCAATTTTGTTCATAAACCCTAATTTCCTTCTCATGTAAAATTTTCATCAATCAAGCATGCATTCCATGAATTAATTACATCAAAAGATAGAGCTTGAAGAGTAGAACAACTTTGCAGTTCGAAAGATTACCTGAAAATCGAGTTTCAGGGCTTGAATCGAGCTTGAAAAAATTTCTCCCTTTTCCCCTCAAATTTTCAAAATTTTGAAAGATGAAGAAGGCTTCATCTTTTGGCCTTTTAATTTTTAAATTGCTCCAATTATGCCACTTGTATTATGTAAATAAATTTTAAATTCATTCAAATAGGGAAATTACAAAATTGCCCTTTTATCCAACGGTTGAAATTGATTTTATTATCAATCAAGGGCCAAGATTTAAATCTTCAATTTTCTTCTTCCAAAAATGGCCCTTATAACTTCAAATATTTCAAAATTGCCACCCCTGCCAAGTGACTAATTTGCCATCCAACTATTCTTTATTTACTAGTTTGCCATTCTTATAAAATTTCAACTAAGTCTACTTGGAATCCAACCAACTACAATAGAATACTCATAAAATAGCATTTTATGAATTTTCCATAACTTTTGGAACTGTCTTTAAAATTCCAATTCGACCCTATGTACCGATAATTACCAAGAATTTTATCGTATACAATCCCTTTTGGAAATTTTATAACAATAATCATTACAAATATTATTGACTCATGCTAAATCCTTTTTATCAGTCAAAAATACTAACATTGAACCTTCCCAGTAGGTCACCCATCCTTGTGCTACTCTGGTCTGAGCACACTTAATAATTTTTCATTCGATCCAACTACGATTTCCAAATTTCTGAACTTTATCGCTTTATAGCCATTAATATAAGCTTCGTACAAAAATCCAGGTAACAGAGAAATGTCACTATTTGGGTAAACTATTCATTTACGGGGTCAAAATACATAAATTTTTAAAATTACACTTTGGTCACTAAATTTTTCCAAAGTTTACACTTTAACCCCTAAACTTTCAAATTTTATAATTTGGTCACTAATAAAAAAATTGGGACATTACAGGTTTGATCAGTCAAATTCGCTAATTTGGATGTTTGGTGAATAGTGGATTGAAATAGCGGGTTGAGGTGAAACCTCTATGTAGTAACCCATTTTTTCTAGGCCTTTGAGCCCAATTATAAATACAACCCAAATACCCATGTGACCCAATTACCCTTACCCATTAACCCAAGCCCAAATGCAATCTGATAACCCAAATACCCTATATCCAATATTACAAATTACCCAAAATACCCATTAATTAAAATAACCTAAACCTAAATTATCCTAATACCCCTAACCCTAATTACCAAAACCCTAATACCCTAAACTACACAGTTGTCACCGCCTCTTGTGCCCCTTCACCTTCTGGCCTGTGCTCGCCATGTGCCACCTCTTCGGCTTCCATAGCTTGCATGTGCGCCACCGTCGTTCTCTCCACCGCCCAAAACTTGTTGCCGTCTGACACCATCGCCCATCACGTGCGCTGTCAAGTCAAATCTAAAAAAAAAGAGAATCATTAAATCTGAAAGAAAAAAAAGCAAAATCAAGTGGAACAAATTGTAATTTTTATATGTATAACTTCGGGTATATAATACCCTTCGAAATCATCTGTAAAAAGGGTCGATTCGGAAATTAAAAAAACGTTCAACAAAACTTTGCATGTTTCTTCCATATATTCGAAACCAAAAACAACACAAAAATCAAATATAAAAAAAGGGAAATCAGAAAAGGTAAAAAATAAATAAATACCTTGCTTCTTACATCTCGGCATTTGAGAGGGTTTTCGAAAGAATCCAAGAACGGATTTGGTTTAGAGGGAAGAATCCGAACCAACTCGTGACTTTTGATGATTCTCCGGCGACTATAGACGGCGGCGGCCGTGGTCGTTGAGCGGCGGCCCACGACGGAGATTCAGACCGGCCAAGGCAGATAAAAGGGAGAGTTGAGAGCATTTTATAATTTTTTATATCATGTGCACAAATGAAATTTTTTTGGGCTAAAAGGCTTAATTATATGGATTCCAAAACGACGTCGTTTTAGCACCCGACTTTCAAGCCCAAAACGAAAATCGTTTTACCCTTGTACCCGGCGCATAGACTCGACCCAACCTGGAGATCCGCGCATTTTTTATGAATGGGAAATTACCCATTCAGCCCTTCCACTTTTGTATCCTTATTTTTTTCACCTTCCAGTTTGCGTTTTCTTCTATTTTAGTCACGATTTTCATATTTTTAGTTATTTACTTATTTATTTATATTATTATAATACCTATTACTATTATTATATGTGTATATTGTATCGGTATATGTTAAATGTTTTGCAAACATTATATGTATATTATAAGACATAGTATTATTAACACACGTAGCATTATATATTTTGTATATATGATTTTATTTAGCATACTATATTTAATTATTTAGTAAGTAGTATTATTATTTTAAGCTTTATTATTATTATTATTATTATTTATTATTATTAGTATTACGTATTATCATATTATTATGGCATTTATGCTATATGGTTATTGTTATTAGTTATTATTTACAAATATTAATCCTATTATTATTATGTTAATTGTTATTAATATTATATTATTGTATATTATTTGTATATATTATATTCATAGTATATGTTACCTTATATTATATTATATATATATAATCTAGTATTTTTATTTTTATTTGTAAATTCTTCATATTATATATATTTTTATGTATATATACATATACTATATAATATTATATCTATGTATATTGTGTTACTATTTTGCTTAGAGTATCGCTATGTTTTTCTTTAGATTTTAAACCTGTTTTAATATTTAAGGATATTTTCCACTTTATTTTGAGAATCGGCTAGGAAGTGGTGTTCTGACTCATTTAGGTGTCATCTTTATCGGTTTTCGTAAATAAGGAAATACTCACTTAGACCCTTTTTTGGTGATTAAATTTTTAAATTAAAATTAAATTTTTTGTTTTCTTGCAACGACAGCACTTAATCAACAGGTACCAATTTTGGGCGTTGTGCGAGTGCTAATCCTTCCCCACACGTAACCGACTCCCGAATCCAAACATTTTGAATCTCTAGTTAATTTTTAACGGTGTTCGGCCTACCAAAGGGGCCGGTGGTGACTCCATCTCCCATTTTTTAAATTTTTACGATATTCTACTGGGAGTGTCATCCCGGTCTCCGGGTGTCATCTCCAAATTTTTCCATAACTTATGTACTTTTAAATCTTATATTCGAAAAAATAAAAACGTCTATGACACTCTAATTTTGAAAAAACTGCTAATAGAAGCTTTTTGAAATGAGAGGTTTTAATATAAGAGTTATAAAGACCCTTT
This sequence comes from Hibiscus mutabilis, assembly GCA_019671005.1. Taxonomy (NCBI): domain Eukaryota; kingdom Viridiplantae; phylum Streptophyta; class Magnoliopsida; order Malvales; family Malvaceae; genus Hibiscus; species Hibiscus mutabilis. The sequence goes on along the minus strand of CM033733.1, from coordinate 19,389,196 downwards.
TACCCTTAACAATTATAAAAAATCTCCAAATAACCTAAATTTAAATATTTTCTATTTTAATCTTTCACCCTCACGTATTTACATTGTGACATGTGTGAACTATTTTTTTCCTTTTATTCTCACACATTTATATTTTTATTTAAATTTAAAAATTAATTAAATTTTATTAAAAATAATTATATAAATAATATATTAATAATAGATCCTTCAAATATGTTTATTAATGTTATATTAAAAAATTATTTTGATAACTAATAAACTATTTAAACAAGTATCGAATACAATCATATCCTTATATGTCATTTTCTTGTTTAAATAATCAAACAGCTATAATGCTATTAGTTAATTTTATCAAATACTTTTACATAATCAGTTAATACAATCCATTAGTCAAATCAGCTAATGCAATCAACTAATATAATTCGCTATTAGTTATCAGCTATCAGTTGTCATCTATCCGCTAATTGCCAAACATGTTCAATATTTTTTACCATGAATTAAATATATGTGGCGGAGTTTTTTAAAATTTCAATTCAACTTTTTTACTTATAAATTAAATAAATGCTGTCAATAATAAATAAATAAATAAATTATTTAACACATGATGTGTCCTTTTATTTTAGGGTTTATAAATTTAATTTATAGTTTATTGTCTATGTTTTTGTTTGTAAGGTTTGTAATATATGATTTAGAGTTTATATTTTTACTCTCTTATATTTATAATATTATCAAATTAACTCTCGATCTTTAAAATAAATGTAAAATTATGTTATACTTTATATCTCTACATCTAACGAGCTCCAAAAATGGCCTCCGATGCCACCATGCTTAGTGACTCCGAAAGTGACCCCATGGCAACATTTTCTCCAGAGCAAGCATTACCGGAGATCAGGGTATAGGAGGCACACTTAATCTCAGGAACATATGATGTCAGATGCTAGAGCGCCCTAATTCATGAGACCGGACTGTAAAGCATGTTCCTTCGAAATTGGATCTATTCCTTTCAACTCATCCATATATTGTCACTAGGCTTGACACCACTCTATCACCAACGGTAGCAGGGGTTATAATACCCGGGCAACTATATAAAAGGGAGAGAGGACACAAATACGGATAACTCTTCCTCCCTTCTCTCATCTCTTTTATTCTTCCTTACTCGACCACCATACTACGATTCTTCGCCTCAAATCAGCCAGAGTAAACTGCCTGAAACCTCCATCAACTACCTTGGTCTTCTTCTCTAACTCCATTATTCAGTGTCTACTCATTTAGGCATCAACAACTTATAGGATTAAAAAAATTATTTTTACTTTTTGTAGTTGTCAGATCAACAGTTAATGGTAAACTTTAAAAAATTAAGAAAGACCATAATTTTTAAATAAAAAATAATACATAAATTTAATTTTGTAAATATAAAATATAGAGACTAGATTTTTAAGAATTTTAAAATGGTACATGGATCATTAACGTATTTAAACCTTTAAAATAATAAAGGGTAAACTATATAAACGGTCCCCCGACTATGACCCAATTCTTTGTTGAGTCCCTTGACTATGAGAAGTTACAAATAGGTCTCCCGACTAATCGCGACTAACAAATCGGTCCAATTCCGTTAAAAAATAAACGAATGGTGACATGGCAATTAAAAAATATGTATAGTAACACATTTATCCCTCAACTTTTACATTTATTTTAAATTGGTCCTAAATTTAAAATTTCATCTCTCAATATTTAAATATTATAACATTTTAGTCTCTTAAATTCTAAACTTCATCTTTTTCCCTTCTGAAAAAACAAACCTCCATTGATGTTAACAAGAGCCATCTACAACCCCATTTGTATGAGCAGTGGAAAACCGTTGGAGAATCAAAACCTCCATTGATGTTTACGGTAGCCATCTATGATGAGCTACCCACAACAGGAGATGCATACCTTTTGTGTTTAGAAGGAATGAAGATGAAGTTTAAGATTTAAAGGACTAAAATGTTGTAATATTTAAATGTTGAGAGCTAAAATTTTAAATTTAGGACCAAATTAAAATAAAATATAAAGGTTAAGGGTAATTTATTACTATACAGATTTTATTAACTGCCATGTCATCAGCCGTTTATTTGTAATTTCTCATAGTAAGAGGATTCAATAAAAAAATTGGGTCATAGTCGCGAGAGCGTTATGTAGCTTACCCAATAATAAAATGACATCAATTGCTAGCAAAGAGGAGGAAAATGGGGGAAATATATCGACGTGCCTTCAAACTAACCAACCTTTTGTTATGTTGTTTATTTGTATTAAGGATGAGTCTACCACGCTCGACGAATACCGCTGAACATCACTAATGTTGAACATCGTTGAACACCATTAAATTGATTAATGAAGATTAAAAATCTCAATGACTTAACATATAATTATAAATTATTTAAAATAAAATTTTAATTAAATTATTTATCATATATATTATATTTTTTAATCTTTTTAAATAATTGGATCAAATATCAACCTTAGTCAATTTAAAAAATAAAAACACTAAACCTAAAACCATAAACCCTAACTCAAAACTATAAACCCTAAATAGTAAACCCTAAACACTTGTTCGTTCCTAACAGCAAGGGTAATTTCGTGATTAACTTTTAAAACCTGTATGGGAGGATTGAAAATTTGTGTACTAGGCAGGGAAAAAACATCTCCCTTCCATTTTTTCTTAGTTTTTTATTCTACCAATCACCCCTTAAATCTATTTTTCTTCCCCTCTTCAGCAGCCTGTCTTAATTATTAATTCATGACTACTTAAGGAAAGTAGCCTTAGACTTTGAACTGCTAAACCCCGGAGTAGCCATGGCATCCCTCATTTCCACTCTTTTTCTCACTGTAATTATCTTCACATGCCTTCCTTTTCCAACAGCTTCAAATTTACTGCACAGATGCTCTCATCTCTCCGTCCAACATCATGGTTCAGACTTATTAACTTCTCCGGACACAACGTTCACCTGTGACTTTTATCTTGTCGGTGAAAATGCATACTGCTTCTCGATTTGGTATACCAACTCTGCTCACAAAACAGTTGTTTGGATGGCTAATCATGACAAATCCGTTAATGGCTAATCAGAGGTGAAACAGATAGAGCAAAAATTTGGTGCCTTTCACGAGAAAGTTAAAGAAGCACAGAAGAAAAGGGAGAATATGTTGGGTGAACGAGAGGGGATTTTATGAAATCCATTTATTTAAAAAAATTTAAAAATATAATATACATGAAAATAATTTAATTAAAATTTTATTTTAAATGATTTATAATTATATGTTGAGTCCTGAAATTTTTAATTTTTATTAATCAATTTATTAGTGTTCAGCGATGTTCAGCGTTAGTAGTGTTCAGCGGTGTTCGTCGAGCGTGATAAAATTTTTCTTATATTAATCATTTGCAACATTTTAGCAGATTCGGAGTTAAATTAAATTAAAACATTTTCTCCCTCAATATTTCCGTACCTAAACAGCAGTGTTAGCATTTAAATTTGAACTCTATTTCGCACTTTTTAGATTTTTTTTGTTATTTGCGTTTTATCTTGATAAGCTTTGTTTAATTACTTTTTTATTTATAATATTAAACAATTAAAGACATACAACGGTTATCAACTATAAGTTGGTAGTTTTTTTTTTAAATTATGAGTTCGAAATTTAATATTATAAATAAAATAAAATAAAATAAAATAAAATATTTACTCATTATGTGTTTTTACAATACTTAATTTGGATTAATTAACATATAAATAGAATATTATAGTTATACGAAAAAAACATAACGATTGGTTAAAGCTGCTTGCGAAGATAAAAAAAAAATATCATGTCAATGGATCAAATAATAATTCAAACAAATAACAAAAAGCCCTAGACAGATAAATGTGGAAGAATCTTTCAGACTCTTTTTAAAAAAATCTGTTGAGTGTTGTTCACCAGACAATTGTAGTCACATGTTTTTTATCTGGTCTATTTCGTTTTATTTTTTATTTTTTCAGTATTACTATTATTTTTATTATTATCATTAATGTATTTTATTTATTTTTATAGATTACAAAAGATTTTAATTACATCATATATGGGAAATCAAGCTATGTGCAAGGAATTTTCACTACAGACTTACGAAAAATTTTCGATAGGATTCGAGTTTTTTTAGATTAGGATGTCTTTTTACGTATCGACCATCTTTCAGTTACCTTTCCAACCCATCTTGAAATGACTCAATCGGATGTCAGAAGCTCGATATATGCTCATTTTACTGAAGACAGCGCATTCAGAAAATTGAATACGGATTCAATATGAAAGTTTGATTTTATTACGAATGTTCAATTATTTTATTGATTATTTGTAATTAAATTCAAGCTTAGACATTTCTATATTTATTTTAACTCATTTAGGATTATATTGAATGTAAGAAAAATGGTTTGATGCCCAAATAATCGCATTATTCTATTTTCAAGTAATAGAGAATATGCTTGTAAGATTTTTGATTTTAAAGTTTCTTGAAACCTAAAAATAAGCTCTATTCCATTGTAATAATTAACACACCCACAACACAACGACATAAACATACACACAAAAAAAATATTACAGAGAGGAAAAAAAGCATTGTGCAAAGAAATAAAAAGTAAAATTTTTTTTAGCATTCTTTTGTTCAAAATTTCCCTTTTATTTTTTGGAGCGAAAATCCAAAGTGTTATGGCATTCATTCTACGCTTTAATTTTCTTCCATTTAATTTTTATTTATGTACTTTTTATTTTAGTTCTTGTGCTTGCTTTGTTTTAGTTTTCGCATTCATTTTATGGTTCATATTAATTCTTATGTTTAATTTACGCATTTATTAGATTAAGTTTTATAGTTTTTTGAGCTAAAAATAGAAGTTTAGAGCATTTTTAGAGGTTTGACCAGTCAAATTTGTTAATTAAAATGTTTGGTAAATAAAAGATTGTAATAGCAGATTGATGTGAAACCTCTCATTTTAAAAAAACTCATTTTTATGAGCTTTTTGAGTTAGAGGTTTGGATAAAAGACTTGTAAAGACTATTTTGTCCTTGATAATTAAAAAAAATTCTCTAAATAAAATAAATTTGAATGAATAATAAAATTTTAAAAAAAGTTATATTCAAAATACAATTTTATAAACAAGAAATTAATATATACATTTAAACTTAATAATTAATAAAATTATATTCAAAATATAATTTCATAAATAAGAAATTAATATATACATCTAAATTTAATATATATTAAAATTATATTAAAAATATAGTTTCATAAATAAAAAAAATAATATGTGCATCCTTCATATATGCTTAGTAATATTAAAAAAAATAATTTTCATAATCTAATTAATATTAATAAATACAAAATATTAATAACTAATAAATTATTCAAACAAGTATCGAATATAATCATGTCCTTATATGTTATTTTGCTTGTTCAAATAATCAAACAACTATCAACTATCAGTTAATTTTATCAAACACATTTATACAATCAGCTAATGCAATCTGCTAGTCAAATCAGCTAATAATATCAGCTATCCGCTAGCAGCTATTCGCTAATTGTCAAACAAGACCTTTGTATTCTGTTCAATTACAACTTCACATCTAAATTTTATTTTTAATTAATTTTTGCACTTGTACTTCGTTCTTTTTATTTTAGTTCTTTTATTCAATTTAGTCATGTGTTCACTTATTTTATTTTTAATTGCAGTCTTTAACTTTAATTTAATTTAGTCATTATTTCTTGTCTTGATTAATTTACTTAATTGTTTAAATTTAATATATGTTTGATATATATGATTGTGTCTTTATATTATTTTATTTCAATCATTATTTTATTCCTTTTACATATATTTCTTGCCTTAATTCTAATTTTATGGTGATTGTGTACTTATAGTATAATTATTTGTGTCTTTATTTTACTTATTATTACCTTTCTATATATAAATGTATGTATTCATGTAATATTTTATTACCTTAGTTAAATCATTTTTTAATAAAAGAAATAATAATAATAATAATAAACCTTGAAGATTTAAAAAACCGACTTAATTAGGTTTTAATATGTGTGAACCCAAATTACGTTAGAAAATATTAGTGATCAAGTAAGCGTCGTTTACAGACGTTGTGGGGTGTTAATCCTTCCCACACGTAACCGTGCTCCCGATCTCTTTTACGTTTTCCTCTGGGTTTTTATTAGGTTTCTGGTTTACCTAATAATAAAAAAAAATCAGAGATGACTCCGTTATCACAACAATCAGTCAACCTCATAACAATTGTTTTAAATCGGTGTTTTGTTTTCCAACTCTAATGGATGTAGTTGGAGAATTCATAGTCAGGGGCAGTTCAAAGGTTTATAGAGCGCTGTGCAGTTTATTAAAACGAAGTTCTTTAATTTATAATCCCAAACATATAGGTTTTTTCTAAAAAATATTTTTATCTTAGTAAAAAATATATTATGCAGGCTCTTTAAAGTCATTTTTTATTTTTTCTTGTAATTTATTAAACCAAAATATTTTGTTTCTCCCATAAATATTTAATTCAACTTATTTGATCCTCTTTTTTTTAAGCCATGTACAATCTCTCATCTCGTACATGTTTAAAACCCCGCTGCATAGAGTCGGGAACGTCTCCAATGCTGAAGAGACATATCTACTATAAAAATTAAAGAGTTTGCAGTTGATGAGAATTAAACATGTGTCTTAAATCACTCATGATATTTATTGAGCTATATGTATACCGTTTATATTTTGGAATATTTTGAAGATGAATGCATAAAAGGTAATTTTGCTCTTGAAGCAACACCAAATAAATAATTTAGTTATTCGTGAAAAATACACATAATTAAACCATCAAACTCATAATTTATCAATTTTGTCTTTTTATCAATATTGATTGTTATCGTGTTGACGTAACCATTAACTATACTGACAATACGATCTGTTGTGCTGATGAGATGGTCCGCATGTAAATACTGTGTTAAAAGGGGCAACATTGATTTTTGAGGAAGTTGGAGGACTTAATTGAATTTTTAAGAAATTCGAGGGATTAATAGATTTTTATTTAATATTTAAATAAAGAATAAGAATTTAAGAAATTAAAATAAGAAAGAATATAAAAATATCAAAAAATACTAAAAATAAAAATATTGTTAATTTTTTTTTGAAATTTATGTAAAAAATAAAAAATACCATAGCTCATAAAATGATAAATTATAAACTATTAAAATTATGAATATATGTATAAAGTAAAAAAATTAAATATATATTTAAAATATTAAAAATTTGAACACTTTTATAAGAAAAGTCTGTGATTGCCTCTCGCGAACCTCACCTTATTATTATTATTCTGTGAACATATTTTCATAAAACAACAATACCTTAGAGTATCAATGAATTTTTATGGTCTTTCCTATAGTTAAAATTGTTGAGATAAAGTTTGTAATAAAGTATTATTTATGAATTTTATTTTAAATAGCAAATTTTAATTTATCATATGTAATTTATACAACACGATGATATTGATTTGAGCTTCTCCACAATAAAACCTAAATTATTATTAATACATTCGCATAAAACAAATAACAAATTATAATCACCTAGGTGGCCATGCAGAAACTTAAATTAATGTCTTCTTGCTATATCAATTGCTTCTAAAAAATCAAAGTCGAGGTTATAATAATATTAAGAGTAATCTTTACCTGTGTTCTTTTTTGTTTGGGGTTTGTTCTATTTTTGTTACCTGAATTTAAAAAAAGATCATTGTTGCCACTTATGTTTTGAATCGTATCTGTTTTGGTCCCTGAACCGTTAACCTCTATTAATAAAAAAATTAATTTTTAAAATTTTATTTTTTTACCATCTTTTCAAAAAATACTATCAAGATTTTCTAAATCTCTCTACAACTGTTCCAAACTTGAGTACTTGGAAGGTTAAATTTTTACCACAATGAAAATAATACTAATAACAATAACATTGTTATTGTTCGTAAGCAGAGAACGACTTCCACCACCATTTCCGAATTGTGGGAAAAATCTTTTGCCCTCTTTCGCACGACAGATGCCACCGCCGCCGCCTCCACCTCCAAAGCAACGATGGCTGTGGGAAAAACCTCTTTCGTCAGTACCTTCTGTGCAGCAGATATCAAAGCCACTCCTTCCTCTTATACCCTCTTCGACGCAGTTTAAGGTTCCTCCACTCTAGGTGCCTACGAGGTCCGAGTCTGAGGCAATAGAGGAGTCGGAGGAAGGTTCAAAACCCAAGTTAAAGCCATTACATTGGGATAAAGTGAGAGCCAGCTCCGATCGTGAAATGGTGTGGGATCATCTCAGATCAAGCTCATTTAAGTACGGTTGGAATGTGATCTCTCCTTAATTGTGTTCTTGTTTAGATTCTTTCATGCGATTCCACTTTGTTGAATAATTTGTGAGAGTTTTGTTTCTGCAGGTTGAATGAGGAGATGATTGAAACACTATTCGTCGTAAATACGGTGAATTCGAAACCAAAGCAAACAACTACGCCCTTGGTTGTTCCATCACCAAACCAAGAGAACGCAGTGTTGGATCCCCAAAAGGCGCAGAACATTGCAATTTTGTTGAAGGCGTTCAATGTGACTGTGGAGGAAGTTTCTGAAGCCCTCTTAGAAGGTAAAAATGCCACTATAAATTATATTGGTTCACATTTTGTTTATCTAAATGAAAACTGCTAGTGTAGTCAAAGCTTGTATGGTCCTAAATTTCACATCTATGATGATACAGGTAATTCAAATACACTCGGAACTGAACTTCTCGAAAGTTTATCGATAATGGCTCCAACAAAGGAAGAAGAATGCAAGTTGAAGGAGCACAAAGTGGTTCACCAGTTAAGCTTGGTCCTGCTGAGAAATTCTTGAAAACAGTTCTTGATATTTGGTAGTGTTTTTGGGGAAGATGGTGAAAAATAAAGTTTTGAAAGTTTGGGGGTTAAATTAGAAATTATTTTTTTATTAACGGAGGTTAACGGTCCAGGGGCCAAAACAGACACGATTCAAAACGTAAGTGGCAAAAATGATATTTTTTGAATTCGGGTGACTAAAATAGAACAAACCCCAAACAAAAGGGACCACGGGTGAAGATTACCCAAAAAAATTGATGTAATTGAGAGTTTAAATATTCAGTTGAATGTGTTTTTCACGGAGAAATTAAATTAATTATTTGGTGTGAATTTGAGCAAGCACATTTGGCTGGTTGACCAATCTGTTCATCTTTATTCTCTCATATTCTTTTAGATGATAAGTTCTAGATCTATTAGGAGCATTCTCCTTTTTTCTCTTAGAGTTTTCTTTTTTTCTCTTCTCTTCGCTTCTCTTCTCTTAAACAAAATTAAAATTAAATTTAAGATTTGTCGAAAAAAATGTTTGGTGTGAATTTAAACAAAAAAATTACCCGTAAAACTAAATTTAATTTCTCTTCTAAAAATAAAAAGACTCCCAAGTCGCTATTGGTCCATCGTCTATGTAGACAACTAGACAAGTACCTTTAAAATAGTGATTAATATTTAATAGAAACCAGCTATGTATTGTATTAATCTATACAAAGATTTATTAAATTATAATATCCTTGTTATTTTTCAAAGTGCAAACATGTAGCACGTTGTCTTTTGATTATTTAATTATTTATTTTCCATTTTTTGTTTAATCATCGATATTTGATTTATTGGTGGATTAATCTGTGTAACGCCCTGATTTTAGGGCTTAGCGGTTTTGAGGTTTATTAGACGGTCCAGTGGACCGGGTTAGAGATTCGAGTCGAATTCGGGATCATATATTTTTTGGTAAGATAAAAATGTGGAAAAATAGTTAAAAATCATCTTTTAATATATATTGATTTTTGGTGGAATCAATTTTGGAAAATGGAATTTAGAAATGTGACATTTTGGTTAGTGACCAAAATGCGATTTTTGAAAATTGTTTTAAAGTGACTAAAATGAAAAGGGTCAAATTCTTAGAATCCTTAAGGAGCTAATTTTACCAAGTTTTGCTGGTGGTTTCTCCCTTCAATTAAATCGTTTTAAATATGTGTTTTAAAGGGTGATTAAGATGGATTAAAATATCTAAGTTAGCTATTTGCTTTTAAAGAAAATTTACGTAACTTTTTCCTAAACCTTTTCTCTCAACTTCTTTTCTGCTAAACACTCAAAATTTCATCAAAATCCAGAGGTGAGAGATTATTTTCACTCAGATTATTGTTTCTAACTTGATTCTTTAACTTTGTTTTACAAAATCTCACTGAAATCTTATATTTTCTTAGCTTTAAACAATCCAATTGAGGGAGAAAACACATAACATGGGTAAGGTCCATGATCTCCTCTGTTAAATGGTTCTTTATTGATATTCCCAAATATTTGATCCTTGATTTATGGTTTATAATCTGATTTTGTGATTTTATATAGATTTAATTGGGTAAAATTGATGAAATGATGAAAGATTCGAATTGAATCTGATTTCCAGTGTTATAGATTGTTTTTGAACATATTTTGGATGTTTAATGATGTTGATAAGCCGATTTTATTAATGGAATCCCGAAACTCTTGAATCTCTAATTGTTTAGGTTGCTAGATAGGTGTTTTTGAGGTGTTATGGTGGTTGTGTGTTTGCTGGAGGTGTTAGGTTGATTTGATTCTATTTATAGATGTTAACTGATGATAAAAGTGGTGTTAGATTGTTAGGTTGTTGCTGGGTTATGTTTGGAAAGGATTAGTTGAGGTTTTCGGTTATTGTAGTTGGCTAATTGTGAGGTGAATGCAAGAATCCGTGAGGATCTATTGTTGCAGTGTTGTAAATGCATGGGGATGCATTAATCCTCTGTTGTTATGTGGTTTAAACAGGGGAGGTTTTTTGGAAGCGAACAATGTAGCATTGGAGGCTTCGGACGCTTGATTTCGCGCAAGGCTTCGCGTATCGATGAGTGAAAACGTGGATTCTAGCATTGGAATGTTTTAAAGGTGGTTTATGGGAGTTTAAACTTATCTTTGATATGCTGGTTTAAACTCAGAAGTAAGTAAAAGTGGATTTTCTCTCTCGGTCGTGCTAATGTTAAATGGTTTTATTCACTTTTTTTTATTTACATGTTACGTACTGTTTAAGCATGTTTTAAAGTATTTGATATACTGTTTTTGAGCATGAAATGCTAAAGGATGCACATGGTAAGTGGTCCTTGAAGGTATATGGATTATACTTGTGGTTTAAAGCATGGTTGTTGCTTTAGAAAAAATGGTTTGGTTAATGCTTGTTAAAAACAGTGAGGTAAATGCTAAATGGTTAATTATATTGGCAAGTGATGTGGTTTTAAAATTGTTATCAGATGTAGTTGGCCGGCCATATGATTGGGTGCACTATAATAAGTCGCCTTAGATGTTAAGAGGTTTAGATCCGTGTACCGAAAACTCCATTCGAGTACCATAATAGTAGAGGGGTTAAACAGTACTGTAGACTCCCGTTAGTGGATTAAGCATCTAACCGATGATTGGGGTTGGTGTCCCCATGGGTTAAAAGTTGTACCCGGTTGGTAATGTACCGCGATTGTTATTGTATCCCTATTTCGGTTGAGATGGCTTGAAGTGTTGGTTGAACACTTGTTGAATCTGTGTATCCGATTAACTCTTTTGTTAATGGACTTGTTTAATGATCACTTGTAAGCCAATATAATTGTTGATGTATCATTGGAAAGTTTATGTTGTATAATGTGATTTATACATGTTTACTCTTTAAGCTTTGCATATGGTTGTTATGCATGGGAAGGCTTAAATTGAGGTTGAGCAACGGGACTTGCTATTTTTTAATGATACATGTTGCATACGGTTTAATATGCTGGTTTTAAAGATGTTAAGTGCATGGTTAAAAGGCATGATGATGTTTTAAATGTTGATGAAACACGATTTTGAAGTGGGATTTTAATGAGTTATTAAGATATGATTTTAAATGCATTATGGTGTATTGTTTGTGAGCGCTCCTCACTAAGCCCTGTGTGCTTATGCTCTTATTGTCCATCAATGCAGAGAATTGAGAGCTTTGGAGGTAGCAAGGAGCAAGGGATCCTAGCGAGACTTGTTTACCAAAGTATGTTTGGATTAGACTATAAGCAATAAGGGCAATGGGGTACTCGTTTTGGTTTTGGGAGATGTTTTGATAAACTCCCTATTTGAGCAAGTTTGTTTGATTGCTCTAAAGTTGTAAATGGCCTTTATGGTTTGGTTTTGGTAATTGTTTGGAGTTTCATGTTTTACTTGAATGGTTTCTAGGTGCATGCCTATAGATTTACGTTTGATGCAAAATGCCATGAATTGATGTCGAATCTGTGATGCTATGCTGTGAATTGTATCCTAAATATGTTGGATGTATGTTAGAAGCATGTTAGGGTGTTTTGGATAGGCTAAGAGCTTGTTAAACTAGCTAAATGTGATATTACAGGCCCATGCGTACCAATACGCGGGGGACCGTATCGTTACGGCTAGGCAAAATCAAGCATGGTGTTTTGATACGGGCTTGGGTGTACTGGTACGAATTTTCTTTACTGGAATCTACTTTTTGGACAAAACCTGCGTATTGAAACATTACCATACCGTATTGGTACAGGTGCCAAATATTTACGAACTGCCAGCTAGGCGTACCGAAACGGGTTGCAATGTATCAAAATAGTACTGGCTTGTATAAGGCACCGTATAGATACGGTGGCACGCATATCGGTACAGTTGTCTATTATTTCAGTTAATGTCATGGAAGTGAAGTTCTGTTTTCTTGCGTTTTGGTCCCTAAATGTTGTGGATGCAATTGATTGAGCTTGGATGATCGAACTGAGCTGATTTTTAACATGAGAATATGAACCCTGCTTAATTAAAGGTTGGTAGCTTAAAAATGTGCTAAGTCCCTGTAGTTTGATCAATTGCAATTTGGCCCCTAAATTGCAATTGAGTCAATTGGATGTCAAATTGATGTCCGATTGAATTGAGTTTTTACCTGATGTCAGTATGAACATATAGGTTAATGATTTTGCATTTAGACAAGATAAAAGAGAAAAATATAGTCGCGTTTCAGTTTCTTTCTTTATGGTGTACCTCGGTAAACCTAATGTGGCTCACTCAATTTGGTCTTGTGACTAGGCCGGATCGAGGGGGTTACATTTGGTTGTATTAGAGACATGTTTATAAAAGGTTGGGATGCTGTATTTGATTGTTTGTTGTTGCTTGGTATGCACGGTAATTGTCTGTTATGTTTTTGTGATAATTGGGAGTTGGTATGATTGTTGTGATGTTGCTATGAGTTATATTCTGATGTTGCTATGCACGGTGGTTGAAATATGCACGATGATTGCTTATGTCATGTTAGGGGAAAAGTTTGGAACCCATTGCCTTATTATTATAGTCTGGAAAGTTTTAATTTTTGAAATGGAAGTCTTGGATCCTTGCTTGAAGCTGGCCTGACTGTTTTGTTTTGAAATGATTATCATGCCTTAGATATATTTTAGCACGATGAGATTGAGGAGAGAGTTGCGATCTGGTACGATTGTTGCTGCCACTGGGCAAGATGTTGAGGGAGATGTTGTACCTCTTGGAGGGTTGCCACTACCCCCACCTATTCCACCTGAGGGAGTGGAGCAAGTACCACCTGCGCTAGTTGGGCCAGGGATGGGTGATATGGCACCGCTGATTCAGGTCATGACTGGTGCTTTTCAGGTAGCAGTTGCGGGTGTTCATGTGCCGGCACCACCGGTTGTTGGCCAGGGTTTGTCGCTTGAGCGTCTTCACAGTTTGGGCGGAGTTGAGTTTCGAGGTTTGTCGCCTGAGGCTTCTGAGGGCTGGTTGGCCAGTACTGGGAGGATACTGGGCCAGATAAGGTGTACCGATGCTCGTAAGCTGGGCTGTTTTGTTTTCTTGTTACAGAGTGACGTCTAGATATGGTGGATTACCACGATTTCTGGTGTGACAACTGATAATGTGACCTAGGAGTTCTTTTGTGGTGCTTTTCGGAAGAAGTATTGGGAGTTCGACATCAGGACGATAGGAAGCGAGAGTTCATGGCTTTGGTGCAGGGTAGTATGTTTGTGGCAGAGCATGAGGTGCAATTTGTGAGGCTGAGTCAGTACGCACCTAAGTTGGTCCCTGACGAGCACCAGCGATGTGATTATTTTTGCTACGGGCTCGTGCAGGAGGTTAAGACATACATGCTTGCTGCTGATTACACCGATTTCGATGTGTTGGTTTCGCGGGCCAAGGATGTGGAGCAAAATCTTGGTTTGGCTTCTAGTCGTGAGGCTTTAGCTTGGGTAAGAGAGTTGTTGATTCTAGTTCTAGCGGGGGTCAGGCTAAGAGACATTGTGACAGGAGGTTTCGTCCGGAGCCGAGGCATGGCGAAGGTGTTATTGGACGTGGAGTCCAGGGGAAGGGTGCCCAGGTTAGAGCGTCATTTAACATGTGTTGGGACAGGCACATCGCCTGTTGTGGCCAATTCTTGTTGGAGTTGTGGGTCTGGCGACCATCAGAGGCGTTATTGTCCGTTGTTGGCCCGAGGTGGGCAGGGTGCTGCACTTGCCGTTGCTCCGCAGTGAGGCCGTGGACCGTTTCAACATCGAGATGGTAGCCAGAGGACTGTGGCTTATACCGTTGCTATCCATCCTGAGGGAGGTGGACCGACTAGGGTGTATGCGCACCGCGAGGGTCGCAATGACACCGATGTGATTGTAGGTACTTTCTCTTTACAGTCCTTGCCATTGTATTCGCTGGTTGATTCTGGTTCTACCCATTCATACATCTTGTGTGAGCATGCTCAGTTGCTTGATATACCTGTTGAAATTCTAAATGTGGGTGTTAGAGTGACCAGTTCTCTTATGGAGACAATTGTAGTTAGGAAGTTGTATCGTAGGTGCACATTGATGGTTCAAGGCCATGTTTTTGCCGTGGATATGATGAAGTTACCATTCCATGGCTTTGATGTTACTTTGGGCATAAATTGGTTGACTGAGCATCGAGCCGTGGTGGATTTTGAGACCAAACATATATCTTTGAGGTGGTGGTTGTTGGCGAGAATGCCAAGTTCTTGTCTAATGCTATTTCGGCTTTGGGAGCGAGTCGAATTTTGGGTTCCGGACGTCAGGCTTTCTTAGCCTATATGATGAACACTGTTACAAAAGAGTTGAGGGTGCAAGATATTCGCACGATATGCGAGTTTTTGGGTATTTTTTTGGAAGAATTACCGCGGTTGCCACATGACCGTGAGGTAGAGTTTGGCATTAAAACCTATGTAAATACGACACCGGTGTCTATTGCTCCGTACCGCATGGCGCTGAAGGAGTTGAAAATGCAATTGTAGGAGTTGCTTGATCGTAGGTTCATTAGACCGAGCGTTTCACCGTGGGGTGCACCGGTGTTGTTTGTAAAGAAGAAGGATGGTACGTTTCGGATGCGTATAGATTATCAGAAGTTGAATAAGTTGACAATAAAGAACAAGTATCCGCTGCCACGGATAGATGATCTGTTTGATCAGTTTTGAGCTGCATCGGTGTTTTCTAAAATTGATTTGAGGTATGGGTACTATCAATTGAGGGTGAAGTATGCAGCTGAGTTGATGCCGACTGAAAAGTCTAGATGTGATTGGTTTATTGAAAAGCTACACCCAAGTCCCAAGGAGATTTTATTGGGCATGAATTTGTCAAACTTCCAAGAAGCTGTGAATAGAGCGAAGGCTATGGAAAGATCTTATATGGAGCGAGTCAAAGCTCAGCCTTCTCGAGGTTCCAAGAGGTCTGGTGAAACTTTTACCTCGACACAATCTAAACGAGGTAGAGGTAATCGATTTCAGGGCAGAAATGAGTCAGGATTCACTAGAAAGAATCCTTCATCAAAGAAATGGCAAGGTACTCAAACGTCAACTACTGAATCGAGCAGGCCTACGATTCCAGAGTGTGAAACCTGTGGAAAACGGTATTTGGGAGTTTTTTTTGAGTGGGTTCAGGAGTTTGCTACAGATGTGGTAGCACTGAACATTTTATCAGAGATTGTCCAGAGGAGCAGGCAAAGAAATCGAACCAGTCTGAAAGATCTGTAGCTTCTTATCCCCGAGGTCGAGGTGGTGAACAACACATGACATCGTGATACATGTATGGGGGGCTAAAATGATGCATTGTAGCCAAAGAGTTGAAGCTGTTTTATAAGTCTGGGATTTCAGCCGACTTGCATTGAATTTTCGTATGGGATCTGGGCACTTCTGAGTCTACATGTCTTCTTCAAACATATTGGTATGTCTCTTAGCTTTCCAACGCATCTTGAAACACATCAATTCGACGTTGGGAGCTCAAGTTATGTCCATTTTAGTGAAGACTATGCGAGCAGATTTCATTGATTAATAAAAAGTTCTCTTAGGAGATTTTAGTATTCGTTGAGTTTGCAAGTGTTCGGTAAACTAGTCTAGAAGCCATATTCAACATAAGATCATCGAGTTCTGGTGAGGGAGATCATCTTCACACTCTTGCTTGCCTAGGTAATTGCATTTAGGAGGGTGGGTTAGAGCCGCTTGAGGTTGCTTGCTTAGATAATTGCGTCTAAGAGGGCGCCGAGGACAAAACAACAACAACAAATCGCAAGCCATCTTCATCTTCAACCTTCACGCCATCTCCACAAGCCATAAACAAAGCTGGAAATTTCATATTTGTTTTATCTACCCTCATCTTAATCTTTTTCAATCCTTTTACTTTTGTTTTTATTAATCATCTTCTAATTTTCCTTCTTATCTTTGTTTCTTTGAATTTCGAACCTTGAATCTGAAATTTTCAAGTAAATCCATTCTCCTTTCTCTTGAATTTTCAGATCTGCCCATAACTTTCTTGATTGAGTCTAGAGCTCCTAGTTCTTGCAACAACTTGATTGAAGGCTTCCAAATCCAAGATTGCGCTACTCTATCATTTGGTAATCAGAGCCTTGGTTTAGGTGTTTGAAACAATTATCTTTTGCTGTCGTTTTAGTAGTTGAGAAAAAAGAAAAAAATATATAATTCTCTATATAGATCCTAGTTTTAATATTTCATTCTTTGAGACATCTCAAGAGACTTGAAGGTTGTGATCAACAAATCTTAAGATTCGGGACGAATCGTTTTCAACAGGGGAGAATGATACATGTATGGGGGGCTAAAATGATGCATTGTAGCCAAAGAGTTGAAGCTGTTTTATAAGTCTGGAATTTCAGCCGACTTGCATCGAATTTTTGGATGGGATCTGGGCACTTCAGAGTCTACATGTCTTTTTCAAACATATTTGTATGTCTCTTAGCTTTCCAACACATCTTCAAACGCATCAATTCGACATCGGGAGCTCAAGTTATGTCCGTTTTAGTGAAGACTATGCGAGCAGATTTCATTGATTAATAAAAAGTTCTCTTTGGAGATTTTAGTATTCTTTGAGTTTGCAAGTGTTCGGTAAACTTGTCTAGAAGCCATCTTCAACATAAGATCATCGAGTTTTTGTGAGGGAGATCATCTTCACACTCTTGCTTGCCTAGGTAATTGCATCTAGGAGGGTGGGTTAGAGCCGCTTGAGGTTGCTTGATTAGATAATTACGTCTAAGAGGGCGCCGAGGACAAAACAACAACAACAAATCGCAAGCCATCTTCATCTTCAACCTTCACGCCATCTCCACAAGCCATAAACAAAGCTGGAAATTTCATATTTGTTTTATCTATCCTCATCTTAATCTTTTTCAATCCTTTTACTTTTGTTCTTATTAATCATCTTCTAATTTTCCTTCTTATCTTTGTTTCTTTGAATTTCGAACCTTGAATCTGAAATTTTCAAGAAAATCCATTCTCCTTTCTCTTGAATTTTCAGATCTGCCCATAGCTTTCTTGATTGAGTCTAGAGCTCCTAGTTCTTACAACAACTTGATTGAAGGCTTCCAAATCCAAGATTGAGCTACTCTATCTCATCGACTCAGGGAGCCTCTGAAGTGGAATAAAACAGAGAATTCAGGACCCCAGCTCGGGTGTACAACATTCGCACTGATGAAGAAAAGCATCACCCAGACATTATTGCAAGTATGCTTCGACTCTTGGGTGAACCAGTATTTACTTTAATTGATTCGGGTTCGACTCATTCATACATTAGCACTAAAATAGTAGAACAAAGAAAGATTTCTATGGAGAAAATATCTAGTGATGTGATTGCTAATAATCCTCTTGGACATAGTGCACGAGTAACTAGAATATGTAAGAACTGTCCTCTAGAAATTCAAGGGATTAAGTTTCCGGCGAACTTAATGGAACTTACATTCCATGAATTTGAAGTCATTCTTGGAATGGATTGGTTATCTGTGTATGATGCAGATGTAAAATGTAAGAAGAAAAGGTTGATACTTTAGGGACCCAATGGTTCTGAAGTAATCTTTGTGGGAGAAAGAACTGACTGTTTAGAGTCAGTAATCTCTGCAACAACAGCTCAAAGGCTGTTATGTAATGGATGTGAAGCATGTTTGGTTTATGTGGTGGATACTCAAAAGTCTTCTAAGAAGATTGAAGACATCCCGACTGTAAAAGAATTTCCTGATGTATTTCTGGATGAACTACCAGGGTTGCCTCCGGATAGGGAAATACAGTTTGAGATTGATGTTTATCCCAGAACTGAGTCAGTATCAATGGAACAATATAGAATAGCACCCACAGAGTTAAGGGAACTAAAGGCTCAATTACAAGAATTGCTAGACTGGGGTTACATTCGACCTAGTGTATCACCTTGGGGAGCTCCGGTGCTATTTGTAAAGAGGAATGATGGTTCCCTACAATTATGTATAGATTACCGATAGTTAAATAAAGTAACCATTAAGAACAGGTATCCACTACCAAGGATTGAAGATTTATTTGACCAGCTTAGAGGTGCAGCGGTGTTCTCGAAGATAGATCTTTGATCGGGGTATTATCAGCTCAAAGTTAAAGAAGAAGATGTACCAAAGACAGCATTCAGGACCCGTTATGGACACTATGAGTTTTTGGTAATGCCGTTTGGTCTTACGAATGCCCCTGCTGTATTTATGGACCTGATGAATAGGGTTTTCCAACCCTATTTGGATCAGTTTGTTGTGGTCTTCATAGATGATATTTTGGTCTATTTGAAGACCGAAGCTGAACATGACTACCATCTTCGAGTGGTACTACAAACCTTAAGAGATAAGCAACTTTATGCCAAGTTTTCCAAATACGAGTTCTGGTTGTCGGAAGTAACTTTCCTTGGACATGTAGTGTCATTAGAAGGAATAAGAGTGCATCCCAAGAAAATACAAGCTATTCTTGAATGGGAGGCACCAAGAAATGTCTCTGAAGTTCGAAGTTTCTTGGGATTACCTAGATATTACAGACGCTTTGTGCAGAATTTTTCCATCATTGTTATGCCTCTTACCCAGCTGTTACGAAAGGGTATTCCATTTGTATGGAAAAAGAAGTGCTAGGAAAGTTTCGAAAGATTAAAGAAAGTTTTGACTGAAGCATCAATTCTAATTCAACCAGAACTAGAAAAGGAATATACTTTGTACAGTGATGCATCTCATTGTGGTTTGGGTTGTGTACTGATGCAAGAAGGTCGTGTGGTAGCTTATGCATCAAGGCAGCTCAAAACTCATGAAAAGAACTATCCAACACATGATTTGGAAATGGCAGTTGTGATTTTTGCTTTGAAAATATGGCGACATTATTTGTATGGTGAAAGGTGTCACATTTATATGGATCATAAGAGCTTAAAATATCTGATGATGCAAAAGGATCTGAATCTGCGCCAACGAAGGTGGGTTGAATTTTTAAAGGATTATGATGTGGTTATTGATTACCATCCTGGAAAAGTTAATGTAGTCGCAGATGCTCTTAGCCGGAAGACATTTTCTGCTCTGCGCATGATGAATGCACAATTGTCATTGGAACGAGATGGTTCATTGATAGTATAATTTCAATTGAAGCTAACTTTATTGGATCGAATCAAGGATTTGTAGACTACAGATGAAGAATGTCTCGAAAGGAGAAGACAAGATGAAACTGAGGAAACATAAGATTACGAGATCAAGCCTAATGGTTGTCTATATTATAGAGGTAGAGTATATATTCTTGATGATGGCAATCTGAAGAAAGAGATTTTAACAGAGGCCCATTATAGTCCATTAACTATGCACCCAGGAAGTAACAAGATGTATCTAGATTTGAAGACTCGATACTGGTGGCCAGGTATGAAAAGAGCAATCTCAGAATTCACAGTAAAGTGTTTAACATGTCAACAAGTAAAAGCTGAGCATCAAGTACCTTCTGGATTGCTCCAGCCTATCTCTATTCCTCAATGGAAATGGGAGAGAGTAACAATGGATTTTATATCTAGATTACCAACCACACCAAGTAAAAAGGATTCAATCTGGGTCATTGTTGACCGCTTAACAAAGTCAGCTCATTTTATCCCTGTTCGAATGGATTATTCACTGGATAAATATGCATAACTTTATGTTCGAGAGATAGTACGACTGCATGGTGTTCCAATATCAATAGTATCAGACAGAGACGCAAGGTTTACTTCTAGATTTTAGGGTACGTTACATGAAGCGTTGAGTACTAAATTAAACTTTAGTACAACTTTTCATCCGCAAATAGATGGACAATCTGAAAGGATCATACAAATTTTGGAAAATATGTTACGGGCTTGTGTGATCGAGTTTGCTGGATCATGGGAACAGTACTTGCCTTTATGTAACCCCCTTGACCCGGTCTAGCCGCCAGACCGAATCGAGGAAGCTACATTGGGTTTGCCAAAACAAACCGGGGAGATACATAAAACTCGATCCATTTTTTTATCCTTTTTATCTTATCTAGATGCCAATTATTACTCCTATATGTTCATGCAGATTACAAGTGTAACCCTGTTTCAATCGGGCATCAATTTGACATCCAATTGACCCAACTTACAACTTAGGGACCAAATTATAATTTGACAAGTTATAGGACAAAAGCCTACATTTTAAGTTACCAACCTTAATTTAGTCAGGTTTCATGCATATGTCTCAAATTTCAGCTCAAACCAATCATTTTATCACCTATAATTGCATTGACAAGATTTAGGGACTGAATTACAAGAATGACAAAACTACTCGAAGGACATTTATAGAAAATCAATTGTCTGTACCGATACAGGTAAGCCTATATCGATACGGTTTAAAACATCTCGTTTCGGTACACCACCTTATCATATAGATACGCCTAACAAAATTACCTAACTTTTGAAATGTTGCATACCGTACCGATATGGCTTCATAGGTGTTTTGATACGCGGGCTCGAGTTGAAAAAAGTGAATTCCAGAGGCTAAAACTCGTACCAAAACACCTATACCCGTATCGATACGCTTGGACAAATTTGCCTAGGCATATCGAAACATAGAATACCTATACCGATCCTAGAAGTCTAATTTTGCCTAGCCGTATCGCTACGGTCCCCCGCGTATCAATATGCATGGGCCTGTAATGTAACATTTTGCTTGTTTTTCATCCCAAAATTCATACTCTAATCAACCCAACATGCTTTAAACACAATACCAACATGCAAAACATATCACAAGCCAACTAGCAACACCACTTTAACAACACAACAAGGCTTCATGCTTCAAAAGGAAATCTATAGGCATGCTTCCTAACTTTGCATTCAAGCAACATACCAAAAGATAAACCAGCACCAAAATCAATCCTTAAAGGCCATTTACAACCCAAGAGCAACCAAAGAAACATGCTCAAATAGGGAGTTCAACATAACATCTCCCAAAACCAAAACAAGTACCCTATTGCCCTTATTCATTATAGTCTAGTCTTTAACATACATTATAAACAAGTCTTGCCAAGATCCCCTTGCTTCTTGCTGCCTTCCAGAACTTCAATTATCTGCATTGATGGACAATGAGAGCGTAAGCACACTAGGTTTAGTGAGGAATGCTCAAAAACAAACACCACCAATGCATTTAAAACTATACACTTAAAACCATATTTTAAATCATCATCATCATGCCTCTTTGAAAACATGCACTTTACATCATTAAAAATCAGCATACTAAACCATATGCTACATGTATCATTAACCAACAGCAAGTCACATTGCTAACCCTCTACTTAAGCCTTCCCATGCATTATTACCAAATGCAAAGCTTAAGGAGAAACATGTATAAATCACATTATACAACATAAAGCATTTCAATGATACATTAACAATTATATTGGCTTTCAAGTGATCATTTAACCAGTCCAATAACAAAAGAGTTCATCGGATACACGGATTCAACAAGTGTTAACCCAACACTTCAAGCCATCTCAACTGAAGTCGCGATACAATCACAATCGCGGTACAATAACAATTGGGTACAATCTCAACCCACAGGGATACCAATCCCTCTCATATGTTATATGCTTAACCCACTAACGGGAGTATTCAGTACCGTTAAACCCCTCTACCGTTAGGGTACTTGGATGGAGTATTCGGTACACAATATAAACCCCTCAACATCCAAGGTGACTTATTTACAGTGCACTCAATTCTATGGCCGGCCAACTATATTCGATAACATTTTTTTTAAAACCACATCACTTGCCAATATAATACACCATTTTAACATTTACCTCACTATTTTTAACAAGCATTAAACAATGCCATTTCCAAAGCAACAACCATGCTTTAAAACACAAGTATAAACCATGCTTACAAGGATCACTTACCACGTGCATCCTTCAGCATTTCATTCTTAAAAACAGTATATCAAATACTTTAAAACATGCTTAAACAATAGGTAACATGTAATTAAAACAAGTGCATAAAACCGTCAAATACTAGCACGATTGAGAGAGTAAAACCAATTTATACTTACTTATGAGTCTAGGTAAGCATTTCAAGCTATACCTTAACTCCCAAACTCTGTTCTCAAAACAGCAAGACGCTTTAAACCATGTTTTTACTCACTGATACGCCTGGGCCTGTAATGTAACATTTTGCTGGTTTTTCATCCCAAAATCATACTCTAATCAACCCAACATGCTTTAAACACAATACCAACATGCAAAACATATCACAAGCCAACTAGCAACACAACTTTAACAACACAACAAGGCTTTATGCTTCGAAAGGAAATCTATAACATGTGCTGACATCAACCAATTTGTTGTGCCATAATAAAACAATATATCAATGTATCAATATCAATGTATCAATGTCAATGTATAAATGTAAACACTACCGTAACTTAACGGCATCAATAATAACGATAGGTCATATTTGTAGAACACAACTCACTGTATCACTGCCGTAACTTAACAACAGTATTAACCGATAGGTCATAGCTGTAAAACACAGCTCACTTTAACATTACTGTAATTGACAGTAATATTATATCGATATACTCCACCTCTTTGGCATGCCAATATACCAAGACTCTCAATAATCATACAATGGGCTTTTTAAACAATTCACTATTATGAACCTTTCATTCATTTCGATAATATCAATGGATCAAAATCAACAATTTTAACATATAAAAATATGCATAGGGCAGTTCATACCCGAAATCATTCACAAAACCATTTAATGTAAATCAAATCCTTTTCTTCCAACTTTTGAGGTTGACTTATCACAAGTCTTCCTCGTACCATAATTAAAATAAATAAGATTGCACTCACCCGGGCCATGTAATAGTATGCCTCACTAAATTCTACTCGATCTTTTCCTTTATAGTATCTTGAATACTCTTTGATTCGTGTCCAGCTTCATTAACCACATAAATACAAATACCATTTGTTAGATTCAAATCTAACAATATTCTAAATATGCTATCAAATATAATTATTCAAATATGTAAAATTTCCAAATTTTTTTTTCCTTCATTAGACTGTCCAAAAATTCATTTTGGTCCCCAATTGACCACTTTGAACTTCAAATAATTCTTTCAAGCTCGTTAACTACCATTAGATACCAAATGTCTCAATTTCCATTTTCTGGCAGCTTGCACTACCTTCAAAGATTTACTTCTATAAAATAATCTAAAACTCAGAATTCGATTCTGTTTGTTCTGAAAGAAACTAGATTCAATAATATTTTCACCCATATAAATTAATAGCCCAAATTCAACTTGTACGATTTATGGCAAATTTTCAAAATCAATTTCCAGTGCTGATTTCGGAACAGACTGCCATATTTTTTCTGACCTTTCACCACTTAAAAATTCATATCTTTTTACTCGAAACTCCAAATCAGTTTTCGTTTATTGGAGGCGAAAGTAGACGAACTAATCTTTACATCGGTATAAAATTCACCATCTAACCATTTTTGTAGAATTTATGGTGAATTTTCAAACTTACTGCCAAATCCAGTTTTCCTACATAACTTCCATAATAACTTCAAACTTTATACTAATTTCTCCTTACTTTTCTATTTGTCAATTTAGTCCCATTATTTACTTTAAATCATAAGCTTATCACCTTCTTCGTCAAATAATTATTCACAATAGTTTCCCTTAATTTTCCTTCTTAACCGAAATAGCCTCTGAAATGCAAAAATAAGGATTCTAGCTTCTTAACTTTGCAATTTAGTCCTCAAATCAACATTACTATCTTAATTCCATCATTATAACTAAAAATAAGATTTAATCCATCTCTAAAACCTTATTTCTGAATTGGTCACTTAACTTTGACAATTTGTCAAAATGGTCACAAACTCGATTTAACATCGGTTTTGCATTCTAACTTCAGTTTCTTATCTTCAACATCCCTAATAACATAAATAAACACCAATTCCATAAAAATCAGATTTACTCCTTCAACTTTTAAACTTGTTGAATTGGTCCCTAAACATTTAAATTAGGGTTTTGCTTTTAAACAACAAATCAAGCTTACTAGATCATTTATCCAACATCACAAACCCTAAATCAAACTTGAATCCATAAACCCTAATCATCTTCATAATAATAAAAACATGTAGAGTTTAAATCCCAACTCAATAACATAATTTTAGCATCACAAACGCTTGATTTCAACATGGAATCATAAAATCTGAAAACCCCCAATTGAGTCTATAAACCCTAATTTCTTCTCTTAAAAAATTCTCATCAATCAAGCATGTTTTTCACAAATTATTTACACCAAAAGATAGAGCTTGATGAGTACAACAACTTTGTAGTTCGAAAGATTACCTGAAAATCGAGTTTTGGGGCTTGAATCGAACTTGGAAAATTTTTCTCCATTTTTCTTTCTTTCTCCCCCTCATATTTCGAAATTTGAAGATGAAGAATGGTCTTCATCTTTTTATTTTCATCCAATTTTGCCACTTGTCTTGTATAAATGAATTTTAAATTCATTTAAATAGTGAAATTACTAAAACGCCCTTTTCATCGAATGGACAAGATTTAATCTCATCAAAACTCAATGGCCAAGATCAAATCCATGTGTAATTGGCCTTTTAGAATTGCCCTTAAAGTTTCAAAATATTTCAAAAATGCCATCCATGGAAAATGTCCAATTTGCCCTCCAATTAGTCTTATTTACAAAAAGTCTTGAAAAATGCCATTCCATTAAAACTGAACCAAATTGGTTCCAATCCAACCGGCCATGTCCAAAAATATCTTATATTTTTATTTATGGCATTTATTCGATCCATATATTCGAATTTCACTCAATACGATTTCTAAATTTTCTTCCTACAAACTTTAAAGCTTTATAACCATTAATATAAGCTTCGTACGAAAAATCTGGGTAACACAAAAGTGTCACTCTTGGGGGTGAACTATTCATTTACGGGGTTAACTTACATAACTTTTGGAAATTACACTTTGGTCTCTGAACTTTCCTAAAGATTATACTTTGGCCACAAAACTTTCAAAAATTTCATTTTGGTCACTAAACTTCAATTCCCATTTCAAATTTCCTCAGATTTTTACCAACTTTGAAAGTACCCAATACAACTCACTATCTATCACATGATACTTTTAAACCTTAAAAATTTCCTTTCATAAAGACTTAGACTGAATTTTCTTAACTTAGTCTATTATTCCGAAAATTATTGAAAATCTTCATAGCATAAGGTTTCTCGTAGAAATCCTTTATTTTAAATTCCATACGAATATTTTGTACTTTTACCGAGTCCAAAATATTGATCGAAAACACTTTTATGGGACCTTCCCAAAGGTCACCCATCTTTGTATTTCCTAGCCCGAGAAAGACGCTTAACAATTTCATTCGATCCAAATTCGCTACCTTTTTCTGCATCTTAATCCTTAAAACCAATATCAAGGTACTTATTTTGATCCGATTCACTCTTCTACTGAATAAAATTACTTGTTGGGAAAATTTACACTTTAGTCCCTAAACTTTTCCAAGGTTTATACTTTACCCCCTAAACTTTCAAAATTTACAATTTAGTCACAAGCCAAAATTTGGGATATTACAATTATTCCCCTTAAGAAAATTTGTCCTCGAATTTTCAATGCGTACCTATTCCAAACATTTATGGATATTACTTCCTTATTTGCTTCTCAGCCTCCCAAGTGACTTCTTCGACCTTGGGATTTTTCCTCAAAACTTAAGTCAATAAAATTTCTTATTCCTTAATTCTTTAATTCCATAAACCAATATTTCTACTAACTCATCTTCATGTATCAAATCTAATTGCATCTTGATTTATTCATGAGTGTTGACATGTAAATAATTCAGTCAATGTCCCTAAAACATAAGTACATATACTATAGACTTTTGCTCACTTCTAAAGATAAGATCTATTAATATGCCCTTGGTACAACTCTTTCACGATTCCTTGAGGTATAATAATTCAGAAACCATTTTTTTCCTTTTTTGATTTGCACAAATCATCTTCTCTCAAAGTGGTACTTTTCTTTTTCTTCTTCTTTAACTTTAACTCGATAACATCTTGACCAAATATCAATCTTCTTTTTACATTTGACTTCTATATTTTATATAAATAGCCAATTTATCTTAAAATTGGTCTTAAAATTCTCAGATTTCTAGCACCATACTAAAATTCTCTAGTCAAAATCATTCCCTTGACATATTGGCTTAACCCATCGATCTCACACTATTCCTCATAAACAATGTGAGTACCTTGTCAAAGTTTAGAAATCAGTGAAATAATTTTCTTATGAGCAATTCACCATATCCAATTCTTTATCACTTTTCTAAGAAGTTTTCCAAACTTCCTCCTCCGTATCAATATTACTTCTTGTAACTTTTCAATATTAATACATCTCAAATCTTCTATAGAAGTTTTGTCATTTTTCGTCTTCAAATAAGCAGTTATAAATCCTCTTTCATCATAACCTTTAAGGTTCCCAAAACTTAAACTTTTTCACAGTCAATGCTTTATTATATACAGATGCCGGAAGTTAAAACCTCTGACTGATTCATACATAACATCTTCTTTTTGAGCTTCAGATATAATCTCTTTACAGATCAATTTCTTTCTTAGTTTCTTTTCTAATCATCTCAGTAGTATCATTACTTAACTTTCCAACTCTCCCTTATGAATTGGCAGTACAAACATCTTATAATAAGATACCATTGAGTTATTTCCATCATAACTTCAATCCTTAATTTATCTTGAGCATATCGCCAGATTACATCTCCGGGCATCTAGTGACATTGTTATCTTCAAACATATATATTTCTAAAGTAAAGATGCTTTTTCTTCTTACTCTTTCGTATCAAAGTATCTTATATTTACTGTATCATATCCTCTATGGGTCCTTTCTTAACCTCTAAGATTCGTCAACTGACGAAATCCATTATCGTTTTACTTTCCTTATTCTAGTATCATTTCACCTTATACTAATGAGGAGCAACATCAAGTCATACAATCAGTACACCAGTAATATGACATCCTAGGGGCATGTATTTACTAATAAAAATCATATCATACTTGGTTTAGCATCTAAAACTGGCCAAACTTTCGCTCTGATACCATGAAATGTAACACCCTTAATGCATACTCGTAAATCGAATATACATTAAAGATGTTACTGAGTCGTTTAAAGAAATCTCGACTTATAAATTTATTTGTACAAGTATTTACAAATTTTAGTTTACAAATCTAACCCTTACTAGATTTTCTTAAAAACACAACCTATGTACAGTTAGCTAGTTTCAACCCCTGAACTAATTATTTTAAAATATACTTGGCAATAATTAAAAACAATAGTTCAATTCAGGGTGAAAACTAGGTTCGCTATCTAGGCCCTTTCTTGACTTTAAAATCTTTAGCGATTACCGATTATTCTTATTAGCAAAGTAATTATCCTTTCTACCTTAGCTTTATTCTCACATAATGCTAATGCCTTATTTTGCTTTATCCATATATGATTCATCATCAAAATTGATTACTTATCTATCATTTAGTCTAATTTAATGCATCATACTCTACTAGCAATTAAATAATTACATGTCCACTAGAGATTATCATAAGCTAGAATATCTTACTGATGTTTTGCAGATTGAAGCTTGATTAGCATGCTTGACTCCTATTCAAATCCTCCATCTTAATCTACGTGCGAAACAAACACATGCTAAGTACGAACTTAGTGAGGCAAAACTTATAAATCAAAGTAAAGAACTTTAATTTTAATAAAAATTGCATAATAAATAAAATACTCAATATAACATATAAGAATTTAAAATCGTATAGAATGACTTATCGAAGTCGTTCCTCTGTCATGTAACCTGTAAAAATCTCAATATTCATATATATATATACAATACAAGTTATATCAATACAATCCATTGTACTTTCAATTTCAATGTAGCCCAATGTACTATGGATGAGAATACATGGTATGCGAGTCAGTGATGAGTATGCACATGTGCTGACATCAACCAATTTGTTGTACCATAATAAAACAATATATCAATGTATCAATATCAATGTCAATGTCAATCAAAATGTAAACACTACCGTAACTTAACGACATCAATAATAACGATAGGTCATAGTTGTAGAACACAACTCATGTATCACCGCCGTAACTTAACAAGGAGTATTAACCGATAGGTTATAGCTCTAAAACACAGCTCACTTAACATTAACTGTAATTTGACAGTAATATTATATCGATATACTCCACCTCTTTGGCATGCCAATATACCAAGACTTTCAATAATCATACAATGGGCTTTTTGAACAATTCACTATTATGAACCTTTCATTCATTTCGATAATATCAATGGATCAAAATCAACAATTTTAACATATAAAAAATATGCATACGACATTTCATACCCAAATCATTCACAAAACCCATTTAATGTAAATCAAATCGTTTTCTTTCAACATTTGAGGTTGACTTATCACAAGTCTTCCTCGTATCATAATTAAAATAAATAAGATTGCACTCACCGGGCCATGTAATAGTATGCCTCCCTAAATTCTACTCGATCTTTTTCTTTATAGTATCTTAAATCCTCTTTGATTCGTGATCGGCTTCATTAACCACATAAATATAAATACCATTTGTTAGATTCAAATCTAACAATATTCTAAATATGCTATCAAATCTAATTATTCAAATATGTAAAATTTCCAAAAAAAAAAAAAAATTCCCTAGACTGTCCAAAAATTCATTTTGGTCCCCAATTGACCACTTTGAACTTCAAATAATTCTTTCAAGCTTGCTAACTACCATTAGATACCAAATGTCTCAATTTCCATTTTCTCGCAGCTTGCACTACCTTCAAAGATTTATTCCTATAAAATAATCTAAAACACGGAATTCGATTATTTTTGTTTTGAAAGAAACTAGATTCAATAATATTTTTCACCCATATAAATTAATAGCCTAAATTCAACTTGTACGATTTATGGAGAATTTTCAAAATCAATTTCAATGTTGATTTCGGAACAGACTGCCATATTTTTCTGACCTTTCACCACTTAAAAATTCATATCTTTTTACTCGAAACTCCAAATCAGTTTCCGTTTGTTGGAGGAAAAACTAGACGAACAAATCTTTACATCGGTATAAAATTCACCATCTAACCATTTTGTAGAATTTATGGTGAATTTTCAAACTGACTTCCAAATCCAGTTTTCCTACACAATTCCATAATAACTTCAAACTTTATACTAATTTCTCCTTACTTTTGTATTTGTCAATTTAGTCCCATTATTTACTTTAAATCATCAGCTTATCACCTTCTTCATCAAATAATTATTCACAATAGTTTCCCTTAATTTTCCTTCTTAACCGAAATAGCCTCTGAAATGCAAAGATAAGGATTCTAGATTCTTAACTTTGCAATTTAGTCCTCAAATCAACATTACTATCTTAATTCCATCATTATAACTAAAAATAAGATTTAATCCTTCTCTAAAACCTTATTTCCAAATTTGTCACTTAACTTTGACAATTTGTCAAAATGGTCACAAACTTGATTTAACATCCGGTTTTGCATTCTAACTTCAATTTCTTATCTTCAACATCCCTAATAACATAAATAAACACCAATTCCATAAAAATCAGATTTACTCCTTCAAGTTTTAAACTTGTTGAATTGGTCCCTAAACATTTAAATTAGGGTTTTGCTTTTAAACAACAAATCAAGCTTACTAGATCATTTATCCAACATCACAAACCCTAAATCAAACTTGAATCCATAAACCCAAATCATCTTCATAATAATAAAAACATGTAGAGTTTAAATCCCAACTCAATAACATAATTTTAACATCACAATAGCTTGATTTCAACAACATTTCAACATGGAATCATAAAATCTCAAAACCCCAATTGAGTCCATAAACCCTAATTTCTTCTCTTAAAAATTCTCATCAATCAAGCATGTTTTTCACAAATTATTTACACCAAAAGATAGAGCTTGATGAGTACAACAACTTTGTAGTTCGAAAGATTACCTGAAAATCGAGTTTTGGGGCTTGAATCAAACTTGGAAAATTTTTTCTCCATTTTTCTTTCTTTCTCCCCCCTCATATTTCGAAATTTGAAGATGAAGAATGGTCTTCATCTTTTTATTTTCATCCAATTTTGCCACTTGTCTTGTATAAATGAATTTTAAATTCATTTAAATAGTGAAATTACTAAAATGCCATTTTCATTGAATGGACAAGATTTAATCTCATCAAAACTCAAATGCCAAGATCAAATCCATGTGTAATTGGCCTTTCAAAATTTCCTAAAAGTTTCAAAATATTTCAAAAATGCCATCCATGGAAAATGTCCAATTTGCCCTCCAACTAGTCTTTATTTACAAAAAGTCTTGAAAAATGCCATTCCATTAAAATCAACCAAATTGGTTCCAATCCAACCGGCCATGTCCAAAAATATCTTATATTTTTATTTATGGCATTTATTCGATCCAAATATTCAAATTTCACTCAATACAATTTCTAAATTTTCTTCCTACAAACTTTAAAGCTTTATAACCATTAATATAAGCTTCAGTATTTAAAAAAATGGGTAACACAAAAGTGTCACTCTTGGGGGTGAACTATTCATTTACGGGGTTAACTTACATAACTTTTGGAAATTACACTTTGGTCTCTGAACTTTCCTAAAGATTATACTTTGGCCACAAAACTTTCAAAAATTTCATTTTGGTCACTAAACTTCAATTCCCATTTCAAATTTCCTCAGATTTTTACCAACTTTGAAAGTACCCAATACAACTCACTATCTATCACATGATACTTTTAAACCTTAAAAATTTCCTTTCATAAAGACTTAGACTGAATTTTCTTAACTTAGTCTATTATTCCGAAAATTATTGAAAATCTTCATAGCATAAGGTTTCTCGTAGAAATCCTTTATTTTAAATCCATACGAATATTTTGTACTTTTACCGAGTCCAAAATATTGATCAGAAACACTTTTATGGGACCTTCCCAAAGGTCACCCATCTTTGTATTTCCCTAGCCTGAGCACGCTTAACAATTTCATTCGATCCAAATTCGGTACCTTTTTCTGCATCTTAATCCTTAAAACCAATATCAAGGTACTTATTTTGATCCGATTCACTCTTCTACTGAATAAAATTACTTGTTGGGAAAATTTACACTTTAGTCCCTAAACTTTTCCAAGGTTTATACTTTACCCCCTAAACTTTCAAAATTTACAATTTAGTCACAAGCCAAAATTTGGGATATTACAATTATTCCCCTTAAGAAAATTTGTCCTCGAATTTTCAATGCGTACCTATTCCAAACATTTATGGATATTACTTCCTTATTTGCTTCTCAGCCTCCCAAGTGACTTCTTCGACCTTGGGATTTTTCCTCAAAACTTAAGTCAATAAAATTTCTTATTCCTTAATTCTTTAATTCCATAAACCAATATTTCTACTAACTCATCTTCATGTATCAAATCTAATTGCATCTTGATTTATTCATGAGTGTTGACATGTAAATAATTCAGTCAATGTCCCTAAAACATAAGTACATATACTATAGACTTTTGCTCACTTCTAAAGATAAGATCTATTAATATGCCCTTGGTACAACTCTTTCACGATTCCTTGAGGTATAATAATTCAGAAACCATTTTTTTCCTTTTTGATTTGCACAAATCATCTTCTCTCAAAGTGGTACTTTTCTTTTTCTTCTTCTTTTAACTTTAACTGATAACATCTTGACCAAATATCAATCTTCTTTTTACATTTGACTTCTATATTTTATATAAATAGCCAATTTATCTTAAAATTGGTCTTAAAATTCTCAGATTTCTAGCAGTCATACTAAAATTCTCTAGTCAAAATCATTCCCTTGACATATTGGCTTAACCCACTGATCTCACACTATTCCTCATAAACAATGTGAGTACCTTGTCAAAGTTTAGAAATCAGTGAAATAATTTTCTTATGAGCAATTCACCATATCCAATTCTTTATCACTTTTCTAAGAAGTTTTCCAAACTTCCTCCTCCGTATCAATATTACTTCTTGTAACTTTTCAATATTAATACATCTCAAATCTTCTATAGAAGTTTTGTCATTTTTCGTCTTCAAATAAGCAGTTATAAATCCTCTTTCATCATAACCTTTAAGGTTCCCAAAACTTAAACTTTTTCACAGTCAATGCTTTATTATATACAGATGCCGGAAGTTAAAACCTCCAGTGATTCATACATAACATCTTCTTTTTGAGCTTGGATATAATCTCTTTCTGAGATCAATTTCTTTCTTAGTTTCTTTTCTAATCATCTCAGTAGTATCATTACTTAACTTTCCAACTCTCCCTTATGAATTGGCAGTACAAACATCTTATAATAAGATACCATTGAGTTATTTCCATCATAACTTCAATCCTTAATTTATCTTGAGCATATCGCCAGATTACATCTCCGGGCATCTAGTGACATTGTTATCTTCAAACATATATATTTCTAAAGTAAAGATGCTTTTTCTTCTTACTCTTTCGTATCAAAGTATCTTATATTTACTGTATCATATCCTCTATGGGTCCTTTCTTAACCTCTAAGATTCGTCAACTGACGAAATCCATTATCGTTTTACTTTCCTTATTCTAGTATCATTTCACCTTATACTAATGAGGAGCAACATCAAGTCATACAATCAGTACACCAGTAATATGACATCCTAGGGGCATGTATTTACTAATAAAAATCATATCATACTTGGTTTAGCATCTAAAACTGGCCAAACTTTCGCTCTGATACCATGAAATGTAACACCCTTAATGCATACTCGTAAATCGAATATACATTAAAGATGTTACTGAGTCGTTTAAAGAAATCTCGACTTATAAATTTATTTGTACAAGTATTTACAAATTTTAGTTTACAAATCTAACCCTTACTAGATTTTCTTAAAAACACAACCTATGTACAGTTAGCTAGTTTCAACCCTGAACTAATTATTTTAAAATATACTTGGCAATAATTAAAAACAACAGTTCAATTCAGGGTGAAAACTAGGTTCGCTATCTAGGCCCTTTCTTGACTTTAAAATCTTTAAGCGATTACCGATTATTCTTATTAGCAAAGTAATTATCCTTTCTACCTTAGCTTTATTCTGTTACAATGCTAATGCCTTATTTTGCTTTATCCATATATGATTCATCATCAAAATTGATTACTTATCTATCATTTAGTCTAATTTAATGCATCATACTCTACTAGCAATTAAATAATTACATGTCCACTAGAGATTATCATAAGCTAGAATATCTTACTGATGTTTTGCAGATTGAAGCTTGATTAGCATGCTTGACTCCTATTCAAATCCTCCATCTTAATCTACGTGCGAAACAAACACATGCTAAGTACGAACTTAGTGAGGCAAAACTTATAAATCAAAGTAAAGAACTTTAATTTTAATAAAAATTGCATAATAAATAAAATACTCAATATAACATATAAGAATTTAAAATCGTATAGAATGACTTATCGAAGTCGTTCCTCTGTCATGTAACCTGTAAAAATCTCAATATTCATATATATATATACAATACAAGTTATATCAATACAATCCATTGTACTTTCAATTTCAATGTAGCCCAATGTACTATGGATGAGAATACATGGTATGCGAGTCAGTGATGAGTATGCACATGTGCTGACATCAACCAATTTGTTGTACCATAATAAAACAATATATCAATGTATCGATATCAATGTCAAAGTATCAATGTAAACACTACCGTAACTTAACGACATCAATAATAACGATAGGTCATAGTTGTAGAACACAACTCACTGTATCACCGCCGTAGCTTAACAGTAGTATTAACCGATAGGTTATAGCTCTAAAACACAGCTCACTGTATCATTACTGTAATTTGACAGTAATATTATATCGATATACTCCACCTCTTTGGCATGCCAATATACCAAGACTTTCAATAATCATACAATGGGCTTTTTGAACAATTCACTATTATGAACCTTTCATTCATTTCGATAATATCAATGGATCAAAATCAACAATTTTAACATATAAAATTATGCATACGACATTTCATACCCGAAATCATTCACAAACCCATTTAATGTAAATCAAATCGTTTTCTTTCAACATTTGAGGTTGACTTATCACAAGTCTTCCTCGTATCATAATTAAAATAAATAAGATTGCACTCACCTGGGCCATGTAATAGTATGCCTCCCTAAATTCTACTCGACCTTTTTCTTTATAGTATCTTAAATCCTCTTTGATTCGTGATCGGCTTCATTAACCACATAAATATAAATACCATTTGTTAGATTCAAATCTAACAATATTCTAAATATGCTATCAAATCTAATTATTCAAATATGTAAAATTTCCAAAAAAAAAAAATTTCCTTCCCTAGACTGTCCAAAAATTCATTTTGGTCCCCAATTGACCACTTTGAACTTCAAATAATTCTTTCAAGCTTGCTAACTACCATTAGATACCAAATGTCTCAATTTCCATTTTCTGGCAGCTTGCACTACCTTCAAAGATTTATTCCTATAAAATAATCTAAAACACGGAATTCGATTATTTTTGTTTTGAAAGAAACTAGGTTCAATAAGCTTTTCACCCATATAAATTAATAGCCTAAATTCAACTTGTACGATTTATGGAGAATTTTCAAAGTCAATTTCCAGTGTTGATTTCGGAACAGACTGCTATACTGTTTTCTGACCTTTCACCACTTAAAAATTCATATCTTTTTACTCGGAACTCGAAATCAGTTTCCGTTTGTTGGAGGAAAAACTAGACGAACAAATCTTTACATCGGTATAAAATTCACCATCTAACCATGTTTGTAGAATTTATGGTGAATTTTCAAACTGACTTCCAAATCCAGTTTTCCTACACAATTCCATAATAACTTCAAACTTTATACTAATTTCTCCTTACTTTTGTATTTGTCAATTTAGTCCCATTATTTCTTTAAATCATCAGCTTATCACCTTCTTCATCAAATAATTATTCACAATAGTTTCCCTTAATTTTTCTTCTTAACCGAAATAGCCACTAAAATGCAAAGATAAGGATTCTAGATTCTTAACTTTGCAATTTAGTCCTTAAATCAACATTACTATCTTAATTCCATCATTATAACTAAAAATCATATTTAATCCTTCTCTAAAACCTCATTTCCAAATTTGTCACTTCGCTTTGATAATTTGTCAAAATGGCCACTAACTTGATTTAACATCCGTTTTGCATTCTAACTTCAATTTCATATCTTCAACATCCCTAATAACATAATTACACACCAATTCCATGAAAATCAGATTTAGTCCTTCAAGTTTTAAACTTGTTGAATTGGTCCCTAAACATTTAAATTAGGGTTTTGCTTCCAAACAACAAATCAAGCTTACTAGATCATTTATCCAACATCACAAACCCTAAATAAAACTTGAATCCATAAACCCAAATCATCTTCATAATAATCAAAACATGTAGAGTTTAAATCCCAACTCAATAACATGATTTTAACATCACAATAGCTTGATTTCAACTTGAATTTCAACATGGAATCATAAAATCTCAAAACCCCAATTGAGTCCATAAACCCTAATTTCTTCTCATACAAAATTCTCATCAATCAAGCATGTTTTCCACAAATTATTTACACCAAAAGATAGAGCTTGATGAGTAGAACAACCTTGTAGTTCGAAAGATTACCTGAAAATCGAGTTTCGGGGCTTGAATCAAACTTGAAATTTTTTTCTCCATTTTTCTTTCTTTCTCCCCCTCATATTTCGAAATTTGAAGATGAAGAATGGTCTTCATCTTTTTATTTTCATCCAATTTGGCCACTTGTCTTGTATAAATGAATTTTAAATTCATTTAAATAGTGAAATTACTAAAATGCCATTTTCATTGAATGGACAAGATTTAATCTCATCAAAACTCAAATGCCAAGATCAAATCCATGTGTAATTGGCCTTTCAAAATTTCCCTTAAAGTTTCAAAATATTTCAAAAAAGCCATCCATGGTAAATGTCCAATTTGCCCTCCAACTAGTCTTTATTTACAAGTATTGAAAAATGCCATTCCATTAAAACTGAACCAAATTGGTTCCAATCCAACCAGCCATGTCCCAAAATATCTTAGATTTTTATTTATGGCATTATTCGATCCAAATATTCAAATTTCACTCAATACAATTTCCAAATTTTCTTCCTACGAACTTTAAAGCTTTATAACCATTAATATAAGCTTCGTACGAAAAATCCGGGTAACACGAAAGTGTCACTCTTGGGGGTGAACTATTCATTTACGGGGTTAACTTACATAACTTTTGGAAATTACACTTTGGTCTCTGAACTTTCCCAAAGTTTATACTTTGGCCACAAAACTTTCAAAATTTTCATTTTGGTCACTGAACTTCAATTCCCATTTCAATTTTCCTCAGATTTTTACCAACTTTGAAAGTACCCAATACAACTCACTATCTATCGCATGATAATTTTAAACCTTAAAAATTTCCTTTCATAAAGACTTAGACTGAATTTTCTTAACTCAGTCTATTATTCCGATAATTATTGAAAATCTTCATACCATAAGGTTTCTCGTAGAAATCCTTTATTTGAAATCCATACAAATATTTTCTACTTTTACCGAGTCCAAAATATCGATCATAAACACTTTTATGAGACCCCAAAGGTCACCCATCTTTTTATTTCCCTAGCCTGAGCACGCTTAACAATTTCATTCGATCCAAATTCAGTACCTTTTTTCTACATCTTAATTCTTAAAACCGATATCAAGGTACTTATTTCGATTCGATTCAGTCTTCTACTGAATAAAATTACTTGTTGGGAAAATTTACACTTTAGTCCCCAAACTTTTCCAAAGTTTATACTTTAACCCCTTAAACTTTCAAAATTTACAATTTAGTCACTAGCCAAAAGTTGGGATATTACAAAACCGCTTTATACTTACTTCTGAGTCTATGTAAGCATTTCAAGCTCTACCTTACCTCCCAAACTCTGTTCTCAAAACAACAAGACGCTTTAAACCACGTTTTCACTCACCAATACGCGAAACTTCGATTCGCCGATGCGAAAACAAGCATCCGAAGCCTCCTGCGATTCTCCAATCACTTCCGGATCAACCTCCCCTATTTTTACCACACAACAATAGAGGATTAATGCATCATAATGCATTCTAAACACAACAAACACAATCCTTCTCGGATTTCCACAAAACCCTTACAATTAACCCTCCACAACAACCAAAAACATAACCAAAACACTTCAATTCACAACCCATCCAGCATCTATAAACCTAGCATCATTTTCCACTTCAAAACACATCTAAAAATAGATCCAAAACAACCTACCACCTCTAGCAACCTTACAACCACAAAACACCACAAAACTAGCAACCTAAACAAATAGAGATTCTTAAGTTTCGGGATTTCATTGATAAAAATCGCTTATCAACATTATTTAACGTCCAAAATATAAATCATATCACCATTACTTACTGGAAATCAGATCCATTTCGCGAATCAACTCATTTTCCCTAAAGAACTTATTAAATCATTAGAAAATCATCAAAATCAGATTAAAAACACAAAAACAAGGATCAAATGCTTGGGAATTTCAATAAATAACCATACAATAGAGGAGATCTCGGACCTTACCCCTACTGTGTAGTTTCTCCCTCAATTGATTTGTGAAAAGCTAAGAAAACACAAGATTATTGTATGATTTTGTGTAATCAATCTTTATAAAACAATTTGGAACAATAAAATTAAGTTAGAAACCACCTCACCTCTGGAAATTTGATGAAATCTGAGTGTTTGGCTAAGGAGAGAATGGAGAGGAAAAACTTGAGAGAAAATGACATGATTTTTGTTTTAGAAAAGATAACTAACTTTTTAACAAAACCCTCTTTAATTAATACTTAAAACATATATTAAAAATATCTATAATTAAGGGAGAACCATCAGAAACCAATTGGTAAAATAGCTCCTTAAAGATTCTAAGTGTTTGACCCTTTTCATTTTAGTCACTAGAAAATCACAGTTTTCAAAACTTTCATTTTGGTCACTAACCAAAATGTTCATCTTCCAAAACTCATTTTTCAAAATTGATTCCACCATTATTAAATACATAATTAATAATGATTTCTAAGCATTTTTCCATAATTTTCCCACACCAAAAATATATGATCCCGAAATCGACTCAAATCTCTACTCCGGTCTACCAGACCGTCTAATAACCCACTATAATCCGATAAGCCCTAAAACTGGGGCGTTACACTTTAGCTAAATTTTCTTATAATAATAGTTATCAAGAAAGTATTAAGATGACACATTTTGAATCATTATATGGAAGAAAGTGCCGAACTCCTCTTAATTGGGTCGAATTGCAAGATCGAAATGTTTAGAATAACTCAAACATTGGAGGAGTTGACTTAACAAAATACATGGAAGATAAGGTAAGATTTATTCAGCATAATCTCAAGGCCGTAGTAGATCGACAAAAAGCTTATGCGGATAAGAAAAGAAAGGATATTGAATACGAGGTTGGAGAAAAAATGTTATTAAAGGTTTCTCTTTGGAAGAAAATACTTTGTTTTGGGTGGAAAGGAAAACTTAGTCCCAGATTTATTGGGCCATACAAGTTTTTGAAGAGAGTTGGACCAATGGCTTACCAACTGGCATTACCTCCGGATATGAGTAAGATTCATGATGTGTTTAACGTGTCAATGCTTCGGAGATATCGATCAGATCCTTCACATGTAATTTCTCCTAAGAAAATCTAGATGCAACTGGATCTAACTTATGAAGAAGAACCAGTGAAAATCCTAGCATATGGAGTTAAATAATTAAGAAATAAGAAAATTCCACTGGTTAAAGTTCTTTGGAGGAACCATAAAGTTGAAGAAGCTACTTGGGAAACCAAAGAAAGAATGAAAAAGCAGTATCCAAATTTTTTTGAAAGGAATGTACGTTGAAAATTAGAGGACGAATTTTATTAAGGGGGAGGAATTGTAATATCCCAATTTTTGGACTAGTGACCAAATTGTATTTTTTGAAAGTTTATGAGTTAAAGTGTAAACTTTGGAAAAGTTCAGGGACCAAAGTGTAATTTCAAAAAGTTATGTAAGTTAACCCCGTAAATGAATAGTTCACCCCCGAGAGCGGCATTTCCTTTTACTCGAATTTTTGTTATGAGGCTTATATTATTAGAATTTTTGGCTCGAATGAAATTTGTTATGCGTGCTCAAACCAGAGCAGTATAAAGATGGGTGACCTTGTGGGAAGGTTCCATATTCAATATTTTGAATGATAAAAAGGATTTATTTTAAGTCAATAATATTCAAAATGGATTTTGGAGATAAGATTTCTATGAGGAAATGTATCTGATAAAATTTCTCGGTAATTATCGGTATATCGGATCGAACTGAAATTTCAAAGACAGTTCCAAGAAATTATGGAAAACTCATAAAATATTATTTTATGAGTATTTTATTACATTTGGTTGGATTCTAACTATATTTAGTTAGATGGTGATGGAATGGCAATTTTTAAGACTTGTTGTAAATAAAGTCTAGTTGGAGGGCAAATTGGACATTTGCCATGGGTGGCATTTTTGAAATATTTTGAAACCTTGAGGGCAATTTTGGAAGAATATTTACACATGGATTAGATCTTAGCCATTTATTTTTATGAGATTGAATCATGGCCATTATAATAAAAGGACAAGATAGTAATTTCACTAATTAAATGAATTTAAAATTCATTTAATTAGACACATGGATTAAATAGGTAAAAGATGAGAAAAAAATCATCTTATCCCTCAAAAGAGCTGTTCGAATTATGGAAAAAAAAGGAGAAGAAGTTCAAACTTTCAAGCCAATCTTGAAGAAAATCAAGACCAGTTTCAAGCAAATTTGTTTAAGGTAAATTGTTCTACACTTGATTCTCTTCAAGTTGATAGTATTTTTGCATGTAAAGGTCAAGTATGAGTTATGTTATGGATGAAAATTGGTTGTAGAAATTGAAGTTGATGGAATTAGACTAGTAGATAGTTGAATTTATGATTTAAACATGGAATTAAGGTTGAAATTGGATAAATTCCATGTTAGAGATTATAAACCCTAACCCTAAAATTTGGAGGTTTTAGTTAGGAAGTTAAGTTAAGGATAAAATTGATTGAATTATGATGTTAGGAGACCTATTTTGATGACATGTTGAATAATTTCTCCAAGTAGTAAGTTTAGGGACCAATTCAAAATTTTGGAAAAATTAGGGGAAATTATTGTAAATTTTAGTTTAGCATGGGAATCATGGAACTATGGTGAAAATAGCTTGAATATGTGATTAGGGACCAAAATGCATTTTTTTGGAAATTTAAGGACCAATTTGACAATTTAGTAAAAGTTAGGGATTGGTCTTGAATTTATGGAAAATTGATAGAATTGAAGATTTAAGCATGTTATGAAAGTTGAAGGATTGAAATGTTAAGAAAGGAATCAAGAGGGACCAAATTTGAAATAAAGAATTGATGAAGGACTAAAGTGAATAAGTTTGGAAGTTAAAGGAAAATGATGTTAGAATTAAGTGAAAGGTTAAATTGTACATTAATTTAATGTACAAAAGCAATATAGTGACCAAAATGTCACTTTTATAAAGTTGAAGGACTAAAAAGGAAATAGTCCAAAATAAATAATTAATTAAGGAAATTGTTCAAAAATGGGTTTGAACCATTGTTTAATATCCAAATTGGTCACTAAAGGCATGGGGACTAATTTGGCTTTTTGTACAAGTAATGGGAAAATTTTTAGAAAACTTTTATATTCCAATAGTCATGTTCAAGAATTAAATAGCAATATTAGATTTAAATCGAACACAAAAATGGTGATGCATATGTCGATTGGTTTATACAGTTTCAAAAGAAAACGAAGGAGAACCAAGTGACAAAAAGAAGGATAAGAAAATCAAGTAAGCTTAGTGAGGCTGCAGTTGCTCTAAAACAGGTGAGTGCATTTACATGTTTAAATTATAAACAGGAAGACTAGCGAATAGTCAACCTTATCAATAAATAGTGTTACATGATATACATGTATGTTGATCTATGTTGCCATGAATATATTTATATATGATGAAACATGTGATATGAATGATTATTTATATGATTGATTATGATAATGGATTGATAATAAGAAATGCCCAAGTATTATGTATGAGAGTCCACGGTATAGTTGGCATGCCATAGAGTCCTTAGCAGCTGCACCTTCATGTTCATGTTATCAAAAAGGATATTGTGACAAAATGATTGTGTCACATGCACCCTGGGGATCCATGCCCACTGTGCCCGAGTGCACTGCCGAGGTGCTTCATGTAATGGGGAGCAAAGAGTGTCCCTGAGTACGTACTCATCTTCACGTTCAGACACTACGGTGTCATATCAAGATGACTCGCGTACCTCAATCTCATATAGTGTACTTTGGGCAATGATAAATGAATCATGTCAAGTATATGAAATATGTTATGTAATTAAATCATGTCATGTATATGAACAATATCACATATATGAATCATGTCAAGTATGCAAATCATGTCAATCAAATGAAATACGTCACGTATAAGAATCATGTTATATAAATGGATCATGCCATGAATATGAATCATGCTACGTATGTGAATCATGTCATGTATGTGTACCATGTTGCTTATGAGAATTATACCATGCATGTGAATTATGTTATGTATGCAAACATACCATATATATGACTTTACGATGATAGAGTATTGGAACCATGAGTAAGTTAGGAACTTATGACATGTACATGAAAATCTAGTGACTATGGAAAACCTTGATAGTACTATCCTATCTTAGATAGAGAACTTGATATGATATCATATGATAAATATTATTTCACTTTATGTTTGTTAAATGAAACTATGCCTCACTAAGTTCGTACTTAGCCTGTGTTTATTTCACACGTAGTTTCTCCAAAGTAAAGTAGCGAGAATGAGCAGTATTTTGTTAGATCAAGTTACAGTAGTAGTTCACGGTATGTACATTTTATGTTATAATTTTGATGTCCAGTGAGCATGTACTCGAATGTATGTAAGATTGAAAGTATAACTGTTTTGTAAACTTGAGTTTATAACATGCTTATGTATTACTACGAACGTATGAACTTAGAATATGGTTTACCATAAATGATTATGATTTATGACATGATTAAATATTGTTTAACCCTAATCGTGTAATACATTTTAAAATTAAGAAAGGGTCTAGACATCGTATCTAGTTTTCACTCTGAATAATATTTTTATTTCAAAAACATATTTATAAATTTTAAA
Source organism: Hibiscus mutabilis (assembly GCA_019671005.1). Lineage (NCBI taxonomy): Eukaryota > Viridiplantae > Streptophyta > Magnoliopsida > Malvales > Malvaceae > Hibiscus > Hibiscus mutabilis. The sequence continues at coordinate 19,345,899 of CM033733.1, read as the reverse complement.
AAATAATTCAGTGTCGAAACTAGCTACTATAGGCTGATGTAGTTTTCAATTTAAACAGAGAAAGGGTTAAACAACAGGATAAAGTTTGGAAAAAAATTCAAGTCAAGTTTTCTAAATAATTCAGTAACATCTTTAATGTATATTCGGTCTACGAGTATACGTTAAGGGTGTTACAGAATCCCCCTAACATTTTACCTCCTCCTCCTCCGTTGGTTTTGCCTGTCGATGTTTGTAACGCCCTGATTTTGGGCCAAGCAAGTGTAGTGGATCAGGTTAGGGATTCGACTCAAATTCGAGACTGTATATTTTTTTGGTAAGATAAAAATGTGGAAAAATGACTAAAAATCATATTTTAATATATGATTATCATTGGTGAAAACAATTTTGGAAAATGGGTTTTGGAAATTTGACATTTTGGTTAGTGACCAAAATGCAATTTTTGAAAACTGTTTTTAAAGTGACTAAAATGAAAAGGGGTCAAATTCTTAGAATCCTTAAGGAGCTATTTTACCAAGTTTTTTATAGTGATTTCTTCCTTTAATTAAATCATTTTAACATGTGTTTTAAAGGTTGATTAAAGGAGAACTGGTTATTAAAGTTAGTTATTTGCTTTTAAAGAAAATTCACGTAACTTTTTCCTAAACTTTTTCTCTCAAATTCTTTTCTTCCAAACACTCAGAATTCCATCAAAATCCAGAGGTGAGAGATCCTTTTTACTCAGGTTATTGATTTAAACTTGATTCTTTAACTTTGTTTTACAAAATCTCATTGAAATCTTATGTTTTCTTAGCTTTAAACAAGCCAATTGAGGGAGAAATCACACAATAGGGGTAAGGTCCATGATCTCCTCTATTGAATGGTTCTTTATTGATATTCCCAAGTGTTTGATCCTTGATTTATGGTTTATAATCTGATTTGATGTTTTTATATTGAATTAATTGATTTATTTGGGCCAAATTGATGAAATAGAGAAAGATTCAAATTGAATCTGATTTCTAGTGTTATGGATTGAGTTTAAACACATTTTGGAAATATAATAATGTTGATAAGTCGATTTTGTCAATGGAATCCCGAAACTCTTGAATCTCTAATTGTTTAGGTTGATAGAAGTGTATTTTTGGGGTGTTGTGATGGCTGTGTGGTTGCTGGAAGTATTTGGATGTGTTAATTATATTTTTGAGTGTTAATTGATGATTATGGAAGTGTTAGATTGTTAGGTTGTCGCGGGGTTGTGTTTGGAAAGGATTAGATGATGATTTCGGTTGTTGTGGTTGGGTAATTTTGAGAGGATTGTGGAAGTCCGTGAGGATTTGTTGTTGTAGTGTTTTGAATGCATTGAGATGCATTAATCCTCTGTTGTAATGTGGTTAAACTAGGGGAGGTTGATCTGGAAGTGATCGGTAAAGCTTTCGAGGCTTTAGATGCTTGATTTTGGGTCAGTGAATTAAAGTTTCGCGTATCGGTGAGTGAGAACGTGGATTCCAGCTTTGGAATGTTTTAAAGGTGGTTTATGGGAGTTTAAACTTAGCTTGAAACGCTGGTTTAAACTCGGAAGTAAGTAAATGTGGTTTTCTCTCTCTCGGTCTTGCTAAATTGAAATGGTTTTATGCACTTTTTTTGTATTACATGTTACCTACTGTTTAAGCATGTTTTAAAGTATATGAGATGCTATTTTTTAGCATGAAATTACGAAGGATGCACATGGTAAGTGATCCTTGTAAGTATATGGTTTATACTTGTGGTTTAAAGCATGGTTGTTGCTTTGGAAAATGGTTTGGTTTAATGCTTGTTAAAAACATTGAGGTAAATGGTAAATGGTTAATTATATTGGCAAGTGATGTGGTTTTAAAATTGTTATCAGATATAGTTGGCCGTCCATAAGATTGATAGTGCACTATAATAAGTCGCCTTGGGTGTTGAGGGGTTTAGATCTGTGTACCAATGATTTTATTCAAGTATCCTAATGGTAGAGAGGTTTTACAGTACCGTATACTTCCGTTACTGGATTAGTCATCTAACCTAGGTAAGGGGTTGGTGTCCCCGTGGGTTAAAAGTGTACCCGGTTGTTTAGGTACCGCGATTGTAATTGTATCGCTATTTCTGGTTGAGATGGCTTGAAGTGTGGGTAAACACTTGTTGAATCTGTGTATCCGATGAACTCTTTTGGTTAATGATCACTTGTGAGCCAATATAATTGTTTATGTATCATTGGAAAGTTTATGCTGTACAATGTGCGTTGTACATGTTTACTCTTTAAGCTTTGCATATGTTTGTTATGCATGGGAAGGCTTAAATTGAGGTTGAGCAATGGAACTTGTTGTTGGTTAATGATACATGTTGCATATGGTTTAATATGCTGGTTTTAAAGATGTTAAGTGCATGTTTTAAAAGGATGTTTGAAATGACTTTTAATGTAATGTTGAGAAATGGATTCAATGCATTGATGGTGTGTTGTTTTTGAGCACTCCTCACTAAGCCTAGTGTGCTTACGCTCTCTTTGTCCATCAATGTAGAGAATTAAAAGCTTGGAAGGCAGCGAGAAGCAATGGATCGGAACAAGACTTGATAACCAAAGTATGTTTGAACTAGGCTATAAGTAATAAGGGCAATGAGGATTTTTGTTGTTATTTGGGAGACGTTTTGTTGAACTCCCTATTTGAGAAAGTTTGTTTTGTTTCTCTTGGGTTGTAATTGGCTTTTATGGTTTGATTTTGGTGATGGTTTGAAGTTTCATGTTTTACTTGGTTGGTTAACTAGGTTGCATGCCTATAGATTTACATTTGATGCAAAATGCCATGAATCGATGTTGAATCTGTGATGTAATGTTGTGGTTGGATTTTAGGTTATGTTGGTTGTATGTTAGGGGCATGTTAGAATGTTTTGGTAAGGTTGAAAGCATGTTAAACCAGCTAAAAATAACATTATAGGCCCATGCATACCGATACGCGGGGGACCGTATTGGTACGGCTAGGCGAGTTTGGGAACTTGGGATCGGTACCGGTATGTGCGTACATGTACGGATAAGCCAATTAAGCTTGGCGTACCGGTATAGGATAAGGAGTAATGGTACGGGAACTCGTTATTGGAAATTTGCCTTTAGGAAAAACCTGTGGTACCGCAACAGTGAAGGCTCGTACCGGTACGATATTAATATCTTGCAAGCTGATGTAGCATACCGATACGGTACACAGTGTGTACTGGTATGGGTGGCTACTCCGTATCGGTACGGCTGTGATCGTACCGGTATTGGTGACCGTTAATTCTTTTAATGTCATGGAAAGAAAGTTCTATATCTTTCCGTTTTGGTCACTGAATTTTATGGTTGCAATTGAACAAGATCAGATGATCGTTTTGAGCTGAATTTTGACGTGAAAGCATGTAACCTATCTAATTAATGGATGGCAACTTAAATGTGGGCTAAGTCCTCGTAGTTTCTACAAATTGCAATTTGGTCCTTCAATTGCAGTTGTATTCAATTGGATGTCTTTTTGATGCCCGATTGAGTTGAGGTGTCACTTGTTGTCAGTATGAACATGTAGGGATTTAATTATGCATCTAGACAAGATAAAAAGAAAAAATGGATGCGTTTGGGTTGTATCTTCACGGTTTACTTCGGTAAACCTAATATAGCTCGCTTGGTTCAGTCTTGCGACTAGGCCGGGTCAAGGGGGTTACAGTTGGTGGTATCAAAGCCAGGTTTACGATAGTTGGGATTTTGTTTGATTGTTGTGATGTTATTGTGAACTATTATCTGATGTTTTATATGTATGGTGATTGCAATATGCACGGTGATTGCTTTATGACATGTTGGGGAGGGGGAATTTGGGAAACCCATTGCCTTATTATTATAGTATGAAATGTTATGATTTTGAAATAGAAGTCTTGGATCCTTGATTGAAGCTGGCCTAATTGTTTTGTATTTGAATGATTATCATACCTTAGATATATTGTTAGCACGATGGGACCGATGAGAGAGTTGCGATCTGATATGATTATTGCTGCCACTAGGCAAGAGATTGAGGAGAATGTTATACCTCCTACAGGGTTGCCACCACCCCCACCTAATCCACTAAGGTAGTGGAGCAAGTACCACCTGTGCCAACTGGGCCAGGGATGGGTGATATGCTGTCGTTGATTCAGGCCATGACTGGTGCTTTTCAGGCAACCATTGCGGGTGTTCATGTGCCGGCACCACCAGTGGTTGGGCAGGGTTTGCCGCTAGAGCGCCTTCGCAGTTTGGGCGGAGTTAAGTTTCGAGGTTTGTCACCTGAGGCTTCTAAGGGATGGTTGGCCAGTACTTAGAGGATAGTAGGCCAGATGGGTTGTTCTGATGCCCGCAAGCTGGGTTGTGTTGTGTCCCTATTAGAGGGTGATACGTATAAGTGGACTACTACGATATCTGGTATGGAGACCGAGGATGTAACCTAGGAGTTCTTTTGTGGTGCTTTCTGGAAGAAACACCTAGGATTCTGATATCAGGATGATAAGAAGCGTGAGTTCATGGCTTTGGTGCAGGGCAGTATGTCTGTTGCTAAGTACGAGGTATAGTTCGTAAGCTTAAGCCATCATGCACCTGAGTTAGTTCTTGACAAGCATACATGATGTGATCGATTCTGCTACGGGCTTGTGCAGGAGGTTAAGACATACATGCTTGCTGCTGATTATACAGATTTCGATGTATTGGTTTTGCGAGCTAAGGATATTGTGCGGAATCTGGGTACGGCTTATGGGTGTCGGGGCTTTAGCTCTGGTAAGAGAACGACTGATTCTAGTAGTGGCGGTGGCTAGGCCAAGAGATACTGTTATTGGAGGTTTCGCCCAAAGCCAAAGCGTAGCGAAGATGTTGTTGGACATGGAGTCCAGGGGCACAGTGCCTAGTTTAGAGCTTCATTTAACACATTTTGGGCCTGTGGATCCTGAGACCATTTGAGGCGAGATTGTCCGCGTTTGGCAAGGGAGGGTCAGGTACCTACGCCTGTTATGGCGAATGCTTGTTGGAGTTGTGGGTCTAGTGACCATCTGAGACGTGATTGTCATTTGTTGGCTGGAGGTGGGTAGGGTGCTGCACCTGTTGTTGCTCCATAGAGAGGCCGATGTCGTGGTCATGGACCGTTTCAGTGTAGAGATGGTGGGCAGAGGACTATGGCTCATACTGTTGCTATCCAGCCCGAGGGAGGTGGACCATCTAGGGTGTATGCACACTGAGAGGGTCGTAATGACACCGATGTGATTGCAGGTACTTTTACCTTATAGTTTTTGCAGTTATATTTGTTGGTTGATTCTGGTTCTACCCATTCATACATCTTGAGTGAGCATGCACAGTTGCTTGATATATCTGTTGAAATTATTAATGTGGTGTTAGAGTGACTAGTTCTCTTGGGGAGACGGTCGTGGTTAGGAGGTTGTATCGTAGGTGTCCACTGATGGTTCAGGGACATGAGTTTACCGTGGAGTTGATGGAGTTGCCATTCCATGGTTTTGATGTGATTTTGGGTATGGATTGGTTAACAGAACATAGTGTTGTGGTGGATTTTGAGACCAAATGGATATCCTTGAGGTTATCGGATGATTTTGAGGTGGTAGTTGTTGGTGAGAATGCTAAGTTCATGTCTAATACTGTTTCGGCTTTGGAAGTAAGTCGAATGTTGGATTCTGGATGTCAGGCTTTCTTAGCCTACATTATGAATCTTGGTTCAAAAGAGTTAAGGGTGCAGGATATTCGCACCGTTTGTGAGTTTTTGGGTGTTTTTCCAGAAGAGTTGTCGGGGTTGCCTCTAGACCGTGAGGTTGAGTTTGGGATCGAGGTCATTATGAATACAGCACATGTATCTATTGCTTCGTATCATATGGATCCGAATGAGTTAAAGGAGTTGAAGAAACAACTACAAAAGTTGCTTAACTGAGGCTTTATTAGACCTAGTATTTCACCATGGGGTGTACCGGTGTTGTTTGTAAAGAAGAAAGATGGTACGTTGCGGACGTGTATAGACTATCGGTAATTGAATAAGTTGACAATAAAGAACAAGTATCCCTTGCCACAGATAGATGATCTCTTTGATCAGTTCAGGGGTGCCTCGGTGTTTTTTAAGATAAATTTGAGGTATGGGTACTACCAGTTGAAGGTGAAGGATGCGCCCAAGACAACTTTTCGTACGAGGTACGGGCATTATGAGTTTTTGGTGATGCCATTTGGTTTGACCAATGCATCTGCTGCTTTCATGGACATGATGAACCGTGTGTTCCATGAGTTTTTAGACCAGTTTGTGGTTGTGTTTATCGACGATATCCTTGTGTACTCTCGTACTGAGGAGGATTATGATAAACATTTGCAGATTGTGCTTCAGACGTTGTTGGCTAATTAGCTGTATGCCAAGTTAAGCAAATGTGTGTTTTGGCTTAGGGAGGTTGTTTCCCTTGGGCATGTTGTGTTGGCCGAGGGAATTTGTGTTAATCCGCTCAAGGTTGAGGCTGTGATGTGTTGGAAGGTGCCTAAGTCGGTGACAGAAGTTAGGAGTTTCCTTGGGTTGGCTAGTTATTACCATAGGTTCGTGGAAGGGTTCTCCAGTTTGGCAGCTCTTTTAACCAAGTTGTTGCAAAAGAATGTTCAGTTTGAGTAGACGGAGGATAGACATCGAGCTTTCAAAAGGTTGAAGGAAGTTTTGACACGAGATCCAATCTTGGTTCAACCTAAATCGGGAAAGGAGTTCGTTGTTTATAGTGATGCGTCTTATGTTGGGCTTGGTTGCGTGTTGATGCAAGAAGGTAAGGTAGTTACGTATGCATCTAGGCAGTTGAAGGTGCATGAACGTAATTACCCTACTCATGATCTTGAGCTTGCCGCAGTTGTGTTTGCCTTGAAAATTTAGAGGCATGACCTTTATGGCGAGAAATATGTGGTTTTTACGGATCACAAAAGTCTGAAGTATTTGATGTCCCAAAAAGACCTGAATATTAGGCAATGAAGGTGGTTAGAGTTGCATAAATATTATGATCTAACCATTGAGTATCATCCAGGTAAAGCTAACGTTGTAGCGGATGCTTTGAGTAGTAAGGCTACTGTGGAGTTGAGAGCTATGTTCGCTCGGTTAAGTTTGTCATGTGACGGTGGATTGTTGGCTGAGTTGCAAGTGAAACCGTCCTTGTCCCAGTTGATCAAGGAGAGGCAACAGCATGATGAGAGTTTGGTGCCGCATGTGAAGGATATCATGGATGGGAATCCTACAGATTTTCATTTCAATGATAATGAGTGTTGTATTTTAAAGGTCGTATTGTGGTGCCTGAAGATGATGAGTTGAGGCGTACCATTCTGATCGAAGCGCATGCTAGTCCTTTTGCTATGCATCATGGTAGTACTAAGATGTAGCGTGGGTTGAAAGAAGAGTACTATTGGGTTGGGCTGAAGAAAGATGTGGCTGATTTTGTTTCTCGATGCATGGTATGTCAGCAGGTGATAGCTGAACATCAGTTTCCTTCTAGGTTGTTGCAACCGTTGAGGATACCGGAATGGAAGTGGGAAAGAATCACCATGGATTTTGTGTCTGGGCTACCTTTGACGCCGACCAAAAAGGATTCCATTTGGGTGATTGTTGATCGGTTTACAAAGTGTGCGCATTTTGTGCCAGTGCATACTACGTATACCTTGGACATGTTGGCCGATCTGTACATCACCAAGATTGTGCATTTCCATAGGGTACCGAAATCCATAGTTTCGGATAGAGATCCGCGTTTCACAGCAAGGTTTTGGATGTGCTTGTATCATGCTCTAGGAACTCGTCTGAATTTTAGCACTTCGTATCATCCTTAGTCGAATGCTATATTATTGAGTTCCAGGGAAGGTGGGAGAAGCAATTGCCATTGGTGGAGTTTGCTTATAATAACAGTTACCAGGCTAGTATATAGATGGCACCGTATGAGGCGTTGTATGGAAGGAGGTGCTGTACGCCCATATGTTGGGTTGAAGTTGGGGAGAAGCACCTTTCCTTGCCTAATGTATTGAAGGGCACGAATGAGAAAGTTAAGTTGATATGTGAATGCTTAAAGCGGCTTCGGATTGTCATAAATCCTACGTGGATTTGAGGCGTAGGGATATAGAGTAGTTGTTGGTGACCAAGTGTTTTTGAAGGTATCACCTCGGAAGAAGGTGATGCGATTTGGGAAAAAAGGGAAGCTTAGCCCGAGGTTTATTAGACCATACGAGGTTATTGAGCGTGCGGGTCCTGTTGCTTACCGATTAAGGTTACCTCCTGAGTTGGAGAGGATTCATGATGTGTTTCATGTTTTGATGTTGATGAGGTATCGGTCGGATCCCTCGCATGTTATGCAGTGGAGGATATTGAGTTGAGGTCGGATCTATCTTATGATGAAGAACTAGTGGAGGTTCTTGATACCAGTAGTAAGGTTCTATGTGGCAAGACAGTGGAGCTTGTTAAGGTGTTGAGTAGGCTACGTGGGAACGCAAGTCAGATATGTTGGAACAGTTACCTATTTCCTTTAGGTAAAATTTTGAGGATGAAATTTCTTAAGTGGGGGAGAGTTGTAACGCCCCGATTTTGGGCCTAGTGATTTTGTGGCTTGTTAGACGGTCTAGTAGACCGGGTTAGGGATTCGAGTCGGATTCAAGACCGTATATTTTTTTCGGTAAGATAAAATATGGAAAACTGACTAAAAATCATATTTTAATATATGATTATTATTGGTGAAAACAATTTTGGAAAATGGGTTTTGGAAATGTGACATTTTGGTTAGAGACAAAAATGTAATTTTTGAAAACTATTTTTAAAGAGACTAAAATGAAAAAGGGTCAAATTCTTAGAATCCTTAAGGAACTATTTTACAAAGTTTTTGTTGGTGATTTCTCCCTTTAATTAAATCATTTTAACATGTGTTTTAAAGGTTGATTAAAGGAGAATTGATTATTAAAGTTAGTTATTTGCTTTTGAAGAAAATTCATATAACCTTTTCCTAAACTTTTTCTCTCAACTTCTTTTATGCCAAACACTCAGAATTTCATCAAAATCTAGAGGTGAGAGATCCTTTTTACTCAGGTTATTGATTTAAACTTGATTCTTTAACTTTGTTTTACAAAATCTCATTGAAATCTTATGTTTTCTTAGCTTTAAACAAGCCAATTGAGGGAGAAATCACACAATAGGAGTAAGGTCCATGATCTCCTCTATAGAATGGTTCTTTATTGATATTCCCAAGTGTTTGATCATTGATTTATGGTTTATAATCTAATTTGATGTTTTTATATTGAATTAATTGATTTATTTGGGTGAAATTGATAAAATAGAGAAAGGTTTGAATTGAATATGATTTCCATTGTTATGGACTGATTTTAAACATGTTTTGGATATATAATAATGTTGATAAGTCGATTTTGTCAATGGAATCTCGAAACTCTTGAATCCCTAATTGTTTAGGTTGCTAGAAGTGTAGTTTTGTAGTGTTGTGATGGCTGTGTGGTTGCTGGAAGTATTTGGATGTGTTAATTATGTTTTTGAGTGTTAATTGATGATTATAGAAGTGTTAGATTGTTAGGTTGTGGCTTGGTTGTGCTTGGAAAGGATTAGTTGATGATTTTGGTTGTTGTGGTTGGGTAATTTTGAGAGGATTGTGGAAGTCCGTGAGGATTTGTTGTTGTAGTGTTTTGAATGCATTGAGATGCATTAATCCTCTATTGTAATGTGGTTACAATAGGTGAAGTTGATCCAAAAGTGATCGGTGAAGCTTTGGAGGCTTCGGACGCTTGATTTCGTGTCAACGAATTGAGGTTTCTCCTATCAGTGGGTAAGAACGTGGATTCCAACTTTGGAATATTTTAAAGGTGGCTTATGGGAGTTTAAAGTTAGCTTGAAATGTTGGTTTAAACTCGAAAGTAAGTAAATGTGGTTTTTCTCTCTCGGTTGTGCTAGATCGAAATAGTTTTATGCACTTGTTTTGTATTACATGTTACCTAATGTTTAAGCATGTTTTAAAGTATATGAGATACTGTTTTTGAGCATGAAATGCTGAAGGATGCACATGGTAAGTGATCATTGTAAGTATATGGTTTGTACTTGTGGTTTAAAGCATGGTTGTTGTTTTGGAAAATGGTTTGGTTTAATGCTTGTTAAAAAAAGTGAGGTAAATGGTTAATTATATTGGCAAGTGATGTGGTTTTTAAATTTTTATTCGATATAGTGGACGGCAATAGGATTTATAGTGCACTATAATAAGTCATCTGGGGTGTTGAGAGGTTTATATCTGTGTACCGTAAACTCCATCCAAGTACCCTAACAGTAGAGGGGTTTTACAGTACCGTATACTCCCATTAGTGGATTAAGCATCTAACCGAGGTAAAGGGTTGGTGTTCCCGTGGGTTGAAAGTGTACCCGATTGTTTAGGTACCGTGATTGTGATTGTATCGCTATTTCCGGTTGAAATGGCTTGAAGTGTGGGTAAACACTTGTTGAATCTGTGTATCCGATGAACTATTTTGGTAAATGAACTTGGTTAATGATCACTGTGAGCCAATATAATTGTTGATGTATCATTGGAAATTTTATGTTGTATAATGTGCGTTGTACATGTTTACCCTTTAAGCTTTGCATATGGTTATTATGCATTGGAAGGTATAAATTGAGGTTGAGCAATGGAACTTGCTCTTGGTTAATGATACATGTTGCTTATGGTTTATTATGTTGGTTTTAAAGATGTTAAGTGCATGTTTTAAAAGGCATGATAATGTTTTTAAATGATGTTTGAAATGACTTTTGATGTAATGTTGAGAAATGGTTTCAATGCAGTGATGGTGTGTTGTTTTTTAGCACTCCTCACTAAGCCTAGTGTGCTTACACTCTCTTTGTCCATCAATGCAGAAAATTAAAAGCTTGGAAGACAGCAGGAAGCAAGGGATCGAAACAAGACTTGGCAACCAAAGTATGTTTGAACTAGACTATAAGTAATAAGGGCAATAGGGATTTCTGTTGTTACTTGGGAGACGTTTTGTTGAACTCCCTATTTGAGCAAGTTTGTTTTGTTTCTCTTGGGTTGTAATTGGCCTTTATGGTTTGATTTTGGTGATGGTTTGAATTTTCATGTTTTACTTGGTTGGTTAACTAGGTTGCATGGCTATAGATTTTCATTTTGGTGATGCAAAATGCCATGAATCGATGTTGAATCTGTGATGTAATGTTGTGGTTGGATTTTAGGTTATGTTGGTTATATGTTAGGGGCATGTTAGAATGTTTTGGTAAGGTTGAAAGTATGTTAAACCAGCTAAAAATGACATTACAGGCCTAGGCGTACCGATATGCGGGGGATCGTATCGGTACGGCTAGGTGAATTTGGGCAGTTGGGATCTGTACGGGTATGTGCATACCGGTACGGATAAGCCAATTAAGCTTTGCGTACTAGTATGGGATTTGTCGTATCAGTACGGGAACTCGTTACTAGAAAGTTGCTTTTTGAGAAAAAACCCGTGTACTGCAATAGTGAAGGTTTGTACCGGTACGATATTAATATTTTGCAAGCTGACGTGGCATACCGATATGGTACATAGTGTACCGATATAGGTGCCTACTTCGTATCGCTACAGCTGTGATCGTACCGGTATTGGTGGCCGTTAATTCTGTTAATGTCGTGGAAAAGAAGTTCTATGTCCTTACATTTTGGTCCCTGAATTTCGTGGCTATAATTGAACAAGATCGAATGATCATTTTGAGCTGAATTTTGACGTGTAATCATGTAACCTATCTAATTAAAGGATAGTAAATTAAAAGTGGGCTAAGTCCTCGCAATTTCTAGAAATTGCAATTTGGTCCTTCAATTGCAATTGTATTCAATTGGATGTCTTTTTGATGCCCGATTGAGTTGAGGTGTCACTTGTTCTCAGTATGAACATGTAGGGATTTAATTATGCATCTAGACAAGATAAAAAGAAAAAAATGGATGCGTTTTGGGTTGCATCTTCACGGTTTACATTGGTAAACCTAATGTAGCTCGCTTGGTTCGGTCATGCGACTAGGCCGGGTCGAGAGGTTACAATGTTGGGGCTGATGGTGTACCTCAAGTTCATCAAGTACCAAGTCGAGAGGTTACAATGTTTAGGCAATAACATGAGCTTTTCAAGCGGCGATGGCTGGGGTGCATGCGCAGGCACGACACCTGCTGTGGCAGTTAACCCAGGGTTACCCTTAGAGCGTCTCCGCAGTTTGGGAGGTGTTGAGTTTAGGGGTTTGAGTCCTGAGGCAGTTGAAGGATGGCTGGAGAGTTCATATTTTGAATCAGATGGGCTATAATGATGAGAGCAAGCTAGGGTGTACCGTGTCATTGTTGCATGGTGATGCTTATCATTGGTGGGTGACCACCTTTGCTAATGTTCTGGAGGCGGATGTAACTTGGGAGTTCTTTCGAAGAGCTTTCAAGAAGAAGTATCTTGGCTTTAGTATTTAGATTTGAGGAAACGCGAGTTTATGGCCTTGGTACAAGACAACATGTATGTGGCTGAATATGAGATGAAATTTGTCCGTTTGAGTCAGTATGCCTCAGAGTTGGTACTGGATGATCTTCAGAGGTGCAACAGGTTTCGCTATGGGTTGGTGAAGGATATCAAAACATACCTGTTGGCTGTAGACTACATAGATTTTGATGTGCTTTTAAACCGCACTAAGGATATTGAGCAGCCCTTGCGCGTATCAGGACAAGGTTCGAGCATGAACTCGAACAAGCGTGGGGCTAATTTTGGTAATTCTAGAAAGCAGGGTAGGAGGTTTCATGATAAAAGGCATAAGTTGGATCACAAGCGTGGTGGCGGTGTTGGCCATGGTAACCAAGGTGTTCGTATTATAGCTGAGTGTGAGCGTTGTGGTAGATGCCACACGGGTGAGTGTTGGGGAAATACCATGAGTTTCTGGATATGTGGATCTCCTAGTCACATGAAGCATGACTGTCCTCGTGCTGTGGGTGATGAGCCGGTTCGGGCTGCTGTAACTGCTAGGGGTCGAGGCCGTGGCAGGGGTAATTTTTATGGGCGTGAGGATGGTCAGAGAGCTATGGCTCATGCTATTGCTGTACAACCAGAGAATGGTGGACCAGCGCGGATCTATGCTCATCGTGAGGGCGCAATGACACTGATGTGATCGCAGGTACATATACCTTCCAATCTTTGTCGTTATTTTCTTTGATTGATTCGGGGTCTACTCATTCATATATTTTAAGTGAGCATGCATCATTGTCGAATGTTTCTGTTGAGATTTTGGATGTTGGCATGTTAGTAACTAGTTATTTTGGGGAGACGGTTACAACTAGAAGGTTGTATAGGCGTTATCCTTTGACATTGCAAGGTTATGAATTTGCTATGGATTTGATGGAGTTTCCATTTCATGGTTCTGACGTTATTGGGTATGGATTGTTTAAGTGAGCACAAGGCGGTGGTAGATTGTGAGTCCAAAAGGATTTTTCTGAAGTTGGCAATGATTATGAAGTTGTGGTTGTTGGTGAGAATGTGAAATTCTTGTCTAATATTGTGTCAGCTTCTCGAGCAAAGAGAATGATGTTTGATGGTTGCCAAGCTTATATGGCTATTGTTATGAATCTGAAAGCCAAGGGTGTTCCGGTGCAGGACATTCAGGTTGTATGTGTTTATTAGGAAGTTTTTCCTAAAGAGTTGCTGAGTTTACCTCTAGATAGAGAGGTGGAATTTCGTATTGAGACATACGAAGGTACAACTCCAGTGTTTATTTCTCCATATCGGATGGCACCGAAGGAGTTAAAAGAGTTGAAATCGCAGCTTTAGGAGTTGTTAGATCATGGGTTCATTCGACCATGTGTTTCTCCTTGGGGTGCTCTGGTTATTTTTGTGAAGAAGAATGATGGATCGATGGTATGTGTATTGATTATCTCCAGTTGAATAAGTTGACGATGAAGAACAAGTATTCGTTGCTGCGGATTGATGACTTGTTCGATCAGTTTCATGGGGCAGAGGTGTTTTCGATGATTGATTTAAGGTCGGGGTATTACCAGTTGAAGGTAAAGGATGTGGATGTGCATAAGATGGTGTTTCGTACGAGGTACGAGCATTACGAGTTTTTGGTGATGCCATTTGGTTTGACAAATTCCCCAGTGGCTTTCATGGACATGATAAATATAGTGTTTCATGAGTACCTTGATCAGTTTGTGGTGGTTTTTATCGATGATATACTCGTGTACTCTCGTACCGAGGAGGAACATGACTGGCATTTTTGAATTATGTTGCAAGTGCTGAGTTTTGTGTAAAATCCCAAAATTTTGGTTAGTGACCAAAATGAAAATTTTGAAAGTTTGGTGGCCAAAGTATAAACTTTGGAAAAGTTTAGGGACTAAATTGTAATTTCCAAAAGTTATGTATTTTAGTCCCATAAATGAATAGTTCACCCCCAAGAATGATGTTTTCGTGTAACTCAAATTTTTCGTACGGAGTTTGTATTATTGGCTATAAAGCGATAAAGTTTAGAAAATTATTCGGATGATCAGATCGAATCGGATATTCAAGATATTTTAAATGATGATAAGGCAAGGTTAAAAATGTCTTTTCCATGTCTTAAAATGGTAGGATTTAACATGGACCATTGGATTAAAGTAGATTTTCCATGTTAAATATGAGCCATTGGATGAAAAATGGCAAGATGGTGATTTTGGAAAATTCCAAGGGCAAAGTTGGTAATCACTAACTACTTGGTTTATTTTTTACCCTTGGATGGGTAGGTAAACATGTGGCAAGATATGAAGCATTGGATTACAAGGGCAAAATGGCCATTTTGCTATAATAGAGATTTTTATTTAGATTTTTTTATAATAGATGACAAGTGGCTAAATTAAAAAGAAAAGAAAATTCATTATTTTTCATCATCTGTCCCCTCTTGTTCGAACATCACCCAAGGTAAGACGAAATTTTTTTTCTTTGATTTTCAAGCTTATTTAGTTTGATTTTGGATGAAAGCATGAAATATGAAATTGATCTCCATGAAATTCTCCATCTTTTTGTACCATTTATTCATGTTTTCCTTGCTTGAAACCTTAGTTTTATGATTTGGATGGATGAAGGGGATGTTTAAATATAATGATTTGAGATTAGATTTTGATGAAGTTGTTGTTGTAGAATCATATCCAAGCTTGTAGTATGATTGAAACTACTTGAAAGTAACTAAATCCTAATTTGTTTAAAGTTAGGGTTTTGATGTGAAGTTGAACTTGGATTGATTTTGGTACGGGAAGGATTATAGAAGCTTGGAAATGAGGTTTAGAAATTGAATTCATGCTTGAATCAAGTTGGAAAATCTGGTTAAAAAGACTCTTCATATTCGGCCTATAGGGATAAATTAGGGAAAAATTATGAAAAATTTCCCTAAGGCTAGAAATGATGTGAGAATGATTTAAAAAGGCTTAGAATGTTGTTTGGATCAATTTGGAAGTTTACAAAGTGTTGTGGACCAAATGGCATATTAAGGAAAATTTGAGAATGATATGGAAAGTGATTAGAAATTAATGTGTTAGGCTTGAATGTATTTTTAGAATACTTAAATATGTTGCTAAGTGTTTCAATTTGAAGTTCAATGGCAAAGGACCATTTTGAATAATTTGGAAAGTTGAGGTGAATTCTAAAAGAATTCATTTTATGGTTATATTATGAGATTTGAGAATGTATTGTGAAATTGTGATGGATATGAATAATAAAGGATTTTTAGGTATTTTATTCCTAATATGTGCCTATGTTAGAATGATACTAACATACGCTTTGAAATGTATATGTTTGGTAAATGATGATTTTATAGATCGCGATCGTGATCTAGATCGTATTACGAGCAAGTTTAAAGACAAGGAAAAAGTTCAAGAGTAAAGCTAAAAGCAATAGTAAGGTTTACTAGTAAGGCATCAGGTGAGTGTAATGCATACATAACATGATACATGGATGTTTTATACATCATTGGGAAGATTTGCGATAAGTCTACCTGGTTTATATATCGACATGATATTTATGTCATTGATCATATGATTTTCATATTTTAAATTTGTCAAAGATTGAATATAAATGCATGGATCACTAGTTATATATGATGTTATATCATGAATGTTATTTCGGGTATGAACTACCCAATGTTAAATTATGTTAATATATATTGCCATGGATGAAATAAATACGAAAAATATGCCCAAGTATGTCATTGAGGGATAGAGTATAGTTGGCATACCATAGAGTCCAGCAGCACGCTGCATATTTGGTTACCCGGTTTAGCACTATAGTGTATATCAGGGACACTTAGTGCATATGCTGAGCACGACCTTATGTGTATTATGGTGGGCACGACCTTATGTGTATTAGCACTTCGGTGCATCTTTGACTTGAGTACCCAGGGTCCTTATAGGTTTATATTTGGGCTATGATATCAGTAAATAATTGATAAACGGGTTAAAGGGTTTATACACTCTTAAAATGATGGCAAGTATATTGGTAAGAAATTTATATCCAGTTTATATTATGTTGATATATGATTAATATTAAGGTAAGCTATATCTAGTGATTCAAAATGCATGAACACGGTTACATGTTATTAGTTATAGTTATGTTATATTTCACTGGATATTATTATTGCCTCACTAAGTATATACTTAGCGTGTGATGGTTTTCACCCATAGGTAAAAAGCAAAAATCAGAGTAAGGAGCAGGCATCCTACTTATCCGGAATATACTCACGGTATTAGTAATAACATCTTTTGATGTGTTTTGATGTTCTAGATGGCATGTATATGTTAAATTTAGTCGGTTATATACTAGTTTATATATGCTTTGTAATAACATAAAACTAGTTTATGTTTATAATGGATGATGAGTAGTTATATTAAATTTTAAAATCGGGTATTGACTAGAATAGGTTAAATAGAGTAATTGGGTAGATTTTTATTTTAGGCAGTTTTTAGGCTGTTATATTCCTTATATATCATAGATAAGAATGGCTAAGTTGCTGCCTAAAAACGGACTTAATTTGATGGGATAAAAATTCAAAATGTGATGCTACGTAATATAAAAAAATTTATATTCTTCATGTGATGCTCTAATTAGTATTTAATATAGAATATTGGTTAGGGTATTACATTTATTGGTATCAGAGCTACAGGTTTAGCCGGTTCTGGATACAAATCGGGTTTGTTAATAGTTGGAATTATGTACATGCCACTAGGATGTCAAAATTACTAATATTTGTATGAATATAATAGGATGCCTAGTAATTAGTATTGTTACTCCTTACTTGTAAGGAATGATTGTGACATTAACAGATGTCAGATCATCGGGAATCTCGTCAGGCAATCGATCATGATATGCCTGCTTAGAGTGAAAGTAATGAGGTGATCAAAATCTGCCTCAAGGTCAGTAAAATGTAGAGCCATTAGCTCAGGAACAAATAAATATGCATGTACAAGATCAAGGCTTATTTCTTCAGGCATTGGATGCTATTATAAATCAGCGAGCATCAGTATCAGTCCCGAAGGAATTAAGGAAAATGAAACACCAGAGTTTTAAGGTGATACTGATGCAGATCCAATGGCCGTTGATTACTGGTTGAATGATATTAAGATCATGCTGAGTAGGATTCCTTGCGATGATCAAGGAAAGTTAGACGGAGTAGTATCCCTTCTAATGGAGTAAGCCAGTCTGTGGTGCAATGTAGTCATTGCACGAGTTTTGCCAAAACAGATTACATGGGAATTATTTCTGAAAGAATTCAAAGAAAAGTATATTGGGGATTTGTTCAATGAAGAAATGAGGCAGCAGTTTCTGGATTTGAAGCAATCGGGCAGGATAGTCTATGAATATGAATGTGAATTCAATAGACTGAGCTGATTTGCAGAAGAGTTTCTTCCAACCGAAAAATCTAGAATCAATAAATTCATAGCTGGGTTGGATTATCAATATAAAAGGTATTGGTTTCCCGCAATTTCACCATTTTTCAAGAGGTGGTAAATCGAGCAAAAGCTATGGAAAAAGTAGAATCAAGGAAAAAACGGGAAAACAAGTCCAGATTGGAAAAAGATTTGGAAGTTCTTTTGCTGCGTCGTCATTTAAACGCAATAAAGCTTTTCCATAGCAAAGTCCAGTGACATCAGCTTCTTCCGCTAAAAAGGGATATTCTGGAGGGAAATCAAAGCAGGCTCAGACTGTTACTACGGGTGCTCGGGGCTCCAGATTTCATCCTATTACGGAATGTGAGCATTGTGGAAAGATGCATTCTAGTCAATGTTGGTTCGCTGGTGGAGAATGCTATCATTGTGGAGAAGTTGATCATTTCAATAAGAATTTTCCAGAGCTTCACCCTGATCAGTTATTCACATCATCTCAGAAAAACAGAGGAAATAAAGGTGGTAAACCAGAAGTATCTATGACCATACCTGATACATGCATGAGCGGGGTTAAATTACTCATATTGGACAAGAAGCTAAATTTGTTCGATGCAAACAATAATGGCCAAAACAATGCACGCATAGGAGGTCAAAAACGATGCATCTTTGACAAGAAACTGAATCTGTTTGTGAAGTCTGGAAAGTCAGCTAACTTGCGACGAATTTTTGGATGGGATCCAGGCATTTATAGGTCAACATGTCTTCTTAAAACTTGTCCGGCTGCAAATTAGATTTCCAACGCATCTTGAAACGCCTCAATCGGACATCTGGATCTCAAGATACGTCTATTTTAGCGAAGACAGCGCATGCAGAAATTCCTATACGGGATTAATACGGGATTTTTGGATAATTACGAATTTTCATGATTTTATTTGATTATTTATAATTTAAATCAATATAGGATTCTACAATATCTATTAGGATCAGATTTTTTTAATTAGGATTTTATTTTTAGTATTTATTTATTATAAGAAGTTACTTATCTAATTAGGAGATTAGATTTTAGCATTTATTTATTGTATTTAATTCCTAAGTTTAGTAGGATTAGAACTTCTCCATGGCCTATATAAAGGAGGTTTCACCCACATTGTAATTCAGATTTCATTGATTAATAAAAAGTTCTCTTTGGAGATTTTAGTATTCTTTGAGCTTGCAAGTGTTCGGTAAACTTGTCTAGAAGCCATCTTCAACATAAGATCATCGAGTTCTTGTGAGGGAGATCATCTTCACACTCTTGCTTGCCTAGGTAATTGCATCTAGGAGGGTGGGTTAGAGCCGCTTGAGGTTTCTTGCTTAGATAATTGCGTCTAAGAGGGTGCCGAGGACAAAATATCCTACAATATCTATCTCGTCAACAAATCGCAAGCCATCTTCATCTTCAACCTTCACGCCATCTCCACAAGCCATAAACAAAGCTGGAAATTTCATATTTATTTTATCTATCCTCATCTTAATCTTTTTCAATCCTTTTACTTTTGTTCTTATTAATCATCTTCTAATTTTCCTTCTTATCTTTGTTTCTTTGAATTTCAAACCTTGAATCTGAAATTTTCAAGAAAATCCATTCTCTTTTCTCTTGAATTTTCAGATCTGCCCATAACTTTCTTGATTGAGTCTAGAGCTCCTAGTTCTTGCAAAAACTTGATTGAAGGCTTCCAAATCCAAGATTGCGCTACTCTATCATTTAGTATCAGATTTGGGACGATTCTTGACAAGAATTTTGGTGTTTTTGGGTGAAAAACTCAAAAATTAGGAAAAATTCGTCAAATTCAAACGAGAGAATTTTGAGTTGAAAATTTCCAGATCAGATCTACACCTTTGTAGGAGTCACCACATAAAATTTTAGAATTTTTTGACATCGGGAACACCTCGAACGAAGTAGATCAAGTTGCTGCAAAATTCAAGGGTTTTCGGGGTTTTCCTAATTTTCTTTCATTCTTAGCCATTAGTTTTCGTTAGTTTTAGCTTTTATTTCTTCTTACACATCTTCTAACACCTTCTTGTTTCCTTGTGTTAGTAGGACTAAAAGTTGCATACTCTTCTTTCTCCTTGCAACTATAATTATATTGGTGTCTAACCTTTTCTTTGGATTCTTAAAGCAATTAGGATGTTTTATTCTCTTTTCAACACTCGTTATCGTATACCAATAAATATTTTTTGGTCATGATGTAAGATACAAGGTAATCTATGTTCTTTAATTATTGATGGTGATAGTCGTGTAAACTTAGTGAGTAGCTTCATTGTTGATGCACTCGATCTACCATGCCAAGAACACCCTAAGCCGTATCATCTTCAAGGGTTTAATAGCGAACCGGATATGAAGGTAACTGAACGTTGTTTAATCTCTTTTACTATTGGAAGCTATTGTGATGATGTATGGTGTGACGTGGTTCCTATGGAAGTCACCCATTTGCTATTAGGAAGACCTTGGAAAAATGATCGGGGCGCTGTCCATCGAATCAATACAAATGGATACTTGGTTGTGCACCACCAGAAGCTCTCGTTTGCTACAATAGAGCCGGAAAAAGTAGATGAAGAAATAGGAAAAGCAAAAAAACGGTGTGAGAGGATAAAACGAAAAAGATTGGAAGTGCTAAAGGCTGAATCAATTGACCACACAAAGGAAACCAATCATGAAGACATCCCAAAACCAGAAGGTACACATGATTCTCTTCGTACTTCTACTTCTAGCATTTGTGCAAATGTTGATATTGGAGAAGAACCATCTCCCAAACAAAAGGATAGTGATAGTGAACACATTAGACAAGATGACAATGCTTATAATCCCTCGTGTGAAGTAGTAGGTCCACTTGCTATGCTCTCATCACCTCCCCACGAAGAAAGTAAGTGTAATTCTAACCCTTCATTTGATTCTTGTCCTATCATTCCGTTAGAAACACTTTCTCCTCTACAGAAATTGTACATTGATGATAAATTTTATGAGAGGGATATGGGATGTGAGATACAAAAGACTAAGAGTAAAGAGGCCGAGAGTGAAAAAAGCCAAATTAATGGCCCAAATTTGGTGAGTGAAAATACATATGAGGTAAAAGTCACACAAAGCCCAAAAGAAAAAGACAAGAAAAAGAACGTGACGAGTGATTTTGTTTTGACTAGTCATTACAAATGTTCGAGTAGTGTTGTCTTATTTTTTCAGGATTTTGTTGAAACATTGAGAGGAGCTCAATTAGATCACTCCACATACAACAAAGAAGCCTTTTCAATTGAAGTTGATGATTGTTCTCTCATTGCCAATTTAGATTCGAGGACGAATCCTTTTGAGGAGTGGGGGAATGATACATGCATGAGAGGGGTTAAATTACTCATATTGGATAAGAAGCTGAATTTGTTCGATGCAAACAATAATGGCAAAACAATGCACGCATAGGAGGTCAAAAACGATGCATCTTGGACAAGAAACTGAATCTGTTTGTGAAGTCTGGAAAGTCAGCTAACTTGCGACGAATTTTTGGATGGGATCCAGGCATTTATGGGTCAAAATGTCTTCTTAAAACTTGTCCGGCTGCAAATTATCTTTCCAACGCATCTTGAAACGCCTCAATCGGACATCTGGATCTCAAGATACATCTATTTTAGCGAAGACAGCGCATGCAGAAATTCCTATACGGGATTAATACGGGATTTTTGGATAATTACGAATTTTCATGATTTTATTTGATTATTTATAATTTAAATCAATATAGGATTCTGCAATATCTATTAGGATTAGATTTATTTAATTAGGATTTTATTTTTAGCATTTATTTATTATTAGAAGGTACTTATCTAATTAGGAGATTAGATTTTAGCATTTATTTATTGTATTTAATTCCTAAGTTTAGTAGGATTAGAACTTCTTCATGGCCTATATAAAGGAGGCTTCACCCACATTGTAATTCAAATTTCATTGATTAATAAAAAGTTCTCTTTGGAGATTTTAGTATTCTTTGAGTTTGCAAGTGTTCGGTAAACTTGTCTAGAAGCCATCTTCAACATAAGATCATCGAGTTCTTGTGAGGGAGATCATCTTCACACTCTTGCTTGCCTAGGTAATTGCATCTAGGAGGGTGGGTTAGAGCCGCTTAAGGTTGCTTGCTTAGATAATTGCGTCTAAGAGGGTGCCGAGGACAAAACAACAACTATCAATTCATCACGCCATCTCCACATATTCAAGCTTCCTCCGTTGACGCCACCACCATAAGAAAATCTGAATTTTTAGATTTGTTCTTTATTTTGGTTTGTTTTGTTTTTCTCTTTATTCGAATTTGTGCTACTCTATCAACACCAATATCAATGGCACCTTACAGGATGGCTCCTACAGAACTTGGAGAGCTTAAGGCTCAATTACAAGAATTATTGGATAAAGGTTTTATACGACCAAAAATATTGGTGAAGGCAATTTTGGAAAATTAGCTTTGGAAGGGTGACATTTTGGCTAGTGACCAAAATGCAATTTTTGAAAATTGTTTTTAAAGGTGGCTATTTTGTAAAGAGTCAAAACTTTGAATCTTTAAGGAGCTATTTTATCATTTGGTCTAATCTGAGTTTTCTCTTAATTAGGATTATTTTTAAAAGAGTTTTAATTAAAGGAATTAAAAATGATTTAGTTAAAAGGTAGTTATTTTTCCAAATCACAATTTGATGTAACTTTCTTCCTCTCATATTTTATCTCAAAATACTCTCAGCCAAACACTCTTTTTCCTATCAGAGATTCAAGGTAATGATCTTGTTTCTTAATTCTTTGATTTGCTAAATGATTCTTTAACTTGTTTTCTCAAAAATCTTATTGAATCTCATTGTTTTTCAAGAGGAAAACATCCAATTAAGGAGAAATTCACTCATTGGAGGTAGGTTTCGTTCTTCTCCTCTAATGAAAGGTTCTTTACTAAAATTCCCAAGTTCTTGACTCTTTATATATGTTTTCTAATGGGTTTTAATTAATTAATAATGGAATTTTGCTTAATTAAGGTTTATTTGATGGAATCTTGTGATTTTTGAGTTTGATATGTTTTTCCAGTGTTGATGATTGATTTCAATCTTATTTTGGATATATTATAATGTGGATAAGTTTTTTTAACAATGGAATCCCGAAATTGGTTGAATCTCTAATTGTTAGGTTGTTAGTTAAGGGTTTTTGGGTTGTTTTTGGAGTTTAATCTTTACTGGAAGTAGAAGGATGTTGTAAAAGGGTTTTTAGATTTTATTTGATGAAGTTTGATGTTTTGAACCGTTATATTATGGCTGGGTTAACATTGAGAAGTGTTTGAGGTTGATTTTGGTAAGTTTCAGATGAGTTTTGAGTGGGCCTCTTGAGAGATGAGGGATTTTGGTTTGAAACAGAGAGTTGGATTCATTTTAATGCATGTTTCCTCTAGTTTTGTGTGGCCAAAATAGGGGATAATCAAGGCGTAGCATCTTGAGGTGGTTTGAGGCTTGTCGGGAGCTTGTTTCGCGGTAGCAAGTGAGGCGAAGTGAAATTGGTGAGTGGAATAGTTTTAAAAGTCTTTCAAAGGTTTGAAAGTGGCTTTGGAAGTTTAGGTTAAGTTTGGAACACTTACCTAAGCCTGGAAGTAAGTTTCCTTCCTTTGCTCTTTAATATCGGTTCGGATATGAACATGTGTAATTCATGTTTTAGTCGTAAACATGGATGATTTTATTTACTGGAAATGCATGATTTTAAGTCCATATGCAATGGGTTAAAAGTATATTAAATGCTAGTAAGCATTGGTTTTTATTCCAGTCGAGAAGTGGTATTGCTATGGCAATGTGAATTACATATGTGGGGATTTTGTATAATGCATTGTAAAACAGCGAGTCAATGGTTTTGTAAATGATATATTGGCTATGTGACAAGGTGAGAAAACATTCAGATATAGCTGGCCATAGGATAAAGTGCACTATAATATGTTTAAAAATGGATCGTGGTTAAGAGTCCTTGAGGTATAGTAGTCGGCTACTCGGGCTATGTTGTTTTCACTTGGGTTGAGCGGTCAGCTCTCCTTGTTGATGTAAAACTTGCGGTCGACAAGGTTGTTAACTCATGTGGTCGGCATGGTTTGGTCTTGATGATGGTCGGTCATTAAGGGAGATTCGTGTATATGATGTGTAAGGTTAACGGTTGGTTAACTAAAGATTAGCGGTTGGCTAATCAAGGATAGTGGTCGACTATCCGGGGTCACTATAATTGCCAATATATGAGAGTTCTTATGTTGACCTATTTTGAATGCTTTGGGATTTAAGCATGGTTTTGTATTTAATGCTTTGGAATTCAAGCATGGTTTTGTATAAAATGCTTTGGGGATTTAAGCATGTGGAATATATCATTTTGCATATGGTCGATATGCATGTTTTGAATTGGAATCATTGGAACTTGCTTAGGTCGTAAGCATGGTTTGAAAACAAGTGTTTGGTTTTCAAGGGTTATAATGCATCATTGTTTTAAGAGCATCCTTACTAAGCAAGTGTGCTTACGCTCTCTTTTTCCTAATGATGCAGAGCATTAAGGCTTGGGGCAGCAAAGGCAAAGTCGTAGTGATCCAAGAGGCAAAGAAATTTTGAGTATGAACTCAGTTTATGCTTCTGGTTAATAAGGCAATGTGTTTGCCATGGATTTTGGGATATGTAATTTTGTTTTCCTTGGTTTAAGCATGTGTAATGTTGTGCTTTTGGAGTGTGATTGATGTTGTTATGCGCTTTGTGCATCGTTACCTATGATTGATGTTATGTGGTTGCCTAGGTATGCATCTAAAAGGTTTTGCTTGGTTGGCATGCTTTGATGAGCTTAACATTTTGAATATGGTATTAAAGTGATGTTATTTTGGTGGGGTGTTTTAAGGAGCATGCCTATAGATTAATCCTTTTGATAGCCTAAGCTTGTATGGTAGCTAAATCTTGGTGCAAGTGTTGATAAATGTATTGTTGGATGCTTATATGCACATATGCAAGTTGCTAGGACCTATGTGCATCTAGATTTGTGTCAAAAACTAGCTAAAAATGACATTACAGGCCTAGGCGTACCGATACGCTCAGGATCGTATCGGTACGGCTAGGCAAGAATAGACAAGACATTTTGATACGAGCACGGTATATTGGTACGATTCATTGCTACTGGAAATTGCCTTTTTGGATCAAAACTCGTGTATCGAAACACCCAAAAGGCATACCGGTACAGTTGCTAAGTAATTTTAAACTGGTCGTTAATTTTCGTTGGGCGTACGGGTACAGTACTTAGTGTATCGAAATGAGGGCTGTTGGTTTAGGGAACCGTATCAATACGGTTGGTAGCGTTAATGTCATGGATATGTAGTTCTGTTTTCTTTAATTTTAGTCTCTGAATGTTGTTGATGCAATTGAATAAGTATGGATGATATTTTTAAGCTGATTTTTGTCATGTGAGCAAGTAACCTTAATTTCAATTTTGGTCCCATAATTTAAAGTATTTATGTTTTAGTCCTCGAAATGATTGTGATGTGATTGGTTGCCTTTCTGTGATTCGTTTTTTCGAAAATTCACCTGCTACAAGTCTGTACTTGTAAGATTAATACTTCACATCTAGACAAGACAAAAAGAAAAAAAAAGACCGACTTTTCGTAACCTTTCTCTGGTTTACTTCGGCAAACCTAATGTAGCTCACTCGATTCGGTCGGGCGTCTAGGCCGGGTTGAGAGGATTATAATAACCATCAACTTTTCCACCATCCAAGGCACCCATCCTTCATTTGCATCAATCTGTGACAGAGACCGATATTGTAGAGGCTTCAGCATTGCAAAATGTCGATGTCAGAATATCAAAAATTATGAAATTCTTCATGCAACAGTCTAGTGGTTATCAAAATGTTGGTTTTACTAAGAATGACCTATAAAATGCCCCCACAACAATAAAGCTAATGAAGTTATTGATGGGGATGTCAATGTCATACTAGGTTACTTTGACGGAAAGAAAGAGATAGATCATGGGTTTTGTTTGCTATTGTTGTCCTTGCGAACGAGACTTTAGATACGTTTTTGTGGGTCTTGAATGCTTTTGTAGAAGCTATGCTGAATAAGTCCCCATTTTCAGTGGTTATAGATGGAGATAGGGCAATGCAGAGGGAGATCAAATATGTGTTTCCTGATGCTAAAGATCGAATATGTTGTTGGCATCTAGCTCACAATGCACAAGGAAATATTGGGGATCCAAATTTTACAAAGGCATTTAGCAAATGCATGCATGCTTGTGGACACCTGAGGAATTTTATGAATAATGGGAGATAACTATTGAGAAGTTTAATGTGAAAAACCATTCGAGGGTGTTGGAGAAGAGCAAGACCCTACACTTATAGGCACAAGCATATATGACAGGTCATTTTTTTGTGAACTTGCGATCAACCCAAAGGTGTGAATCAATGAACGCATCTTTGGCTATTTTCCTCAAATGCAAGAAGACATATTTGAATTTTATTCATGCAATTGAAGATGCCATAGGTGAAATTCGCTTGAACGAGTTGAAAGCGGATTTTACTTGTACACAAAGTAAGCCAATGCAATTGAAAAAATTGAAAGAGCTAGAAGGCTATGCAGTTGAACTGTATACAAGAAAATCATAGATGACCTTCCAAGAGGAACTTAAATCAAAGACATTGTATCATGTATCACTGTATGATAATGACGGCAATGGTGTTCCCAGTATTTATATGACAAAAATATAAAAATGGGATAAGGAATATGAAGTACAGTTTGATGTTGTCACGCAAACTCTAACATGTTGTTGTCTTAAATTTGAAACAGCGGGGTTTCTATGTAGACATCAACTATACGTTCTTAAGGTGCTGGATAGCACACGTATCCCAAATTCATTGATTCTAAATCGATGGACAAAGAATGCGAAGGTTGTTGCCCTATCATTTACAGACTTTAATGTTTCTCATGAAATGAAACACGTGGCTCGCTCCGCTCCGCTCAATTACAAATAATTTTTTCTATATTGCATCAAATACGGATGAGAGCTTTCGATGAGGCAAAGATGAGATTCATAGACTTACATTCGAACTCGAAGCATCTTGTATGTTGAATGATTCTTATGATCAAACTAGATCATTGAAAAGAGTTCGGGACCCATCAAGGAAGAAAGGCAAAGGTCCAGATACTGGGTCCAAAAAAGGTGCAAGCAGGAGTAGGCCCCATTGTTCAATTTGCAATTTAGAAGGGTACAATAAAGTCACATATCCTGAGTTGAAGCTAGGATTGGCAGCACCATCATCCGTATGTAATGATGATTTTTATGCCTCTGAACTTGGAATTTTCAGAAAGTGCAATGGACAACATGCATCCGATCGACAAAAACGTTAGTCCCTATTTATTAAATTACATGTTTGCTTGTATTCACCAGTCAATTATAACATGTTAAATGATTTTTTGCTTATTAGGAGCATGAGAAAGTATGGATGAGTGACTGTGGAGCTTTAAACAATCCCACTCAAACTGCGGAAAAAGACTATCATCTATTTTGAGTTTTTGAACAGTATGTAATTTTATGTTGAATAATAATTATGTACGCATTTTACTGTACACATATAATGTTTAATCGATATATTGTTTGCATATACTAGGACAACAAATATCAGAACTCAAATTATGAATCTCGATACTGGTAAATTTGAACCGAAACATAAAAAATTGCAACTTAAAATATTTAATGAAACTGTGACATTCGCAGGGAACATTCAGATATATAGTTTCAAAACCACGTGTTATTGGTGTGAAACTCTTAAGAAACAAACCTATAATGTTACCGCATGTTCTCACATTTTAGTTGGTCTTTAATTCTCCTAGTACCGAACCTTTACTTTGTAGTTTCATACCCTAATTCGTATTTTGACTTATAAGTACTTTGATATGCTCATCTTGTCTCAATTAAATCCTGATATGTGGTTATTAATGTTTTGATTAGAGGAATCTGTAAGTAATATATATCATGGAATTGAGCTAAAACATTTGAAAGGAAGTAATGTCTTATAAACAGAGTAGATTTGTGAATAGGACTATATTTTATGGGTGGATAATATCTTCAGATGATTTCTCTATTAATGGTAATTGGTTTGATTTGGTTCTTTAAAGAATAAACTATGTTATCAAGTAATTAAAAAATATATAACTATAGAAATGAAACCAAATGGTGAATTGTGCATGACCCTATGGATACTATTGATAAAAGAAGGATTCCCACAAAACCTTCACAAATAACCCTCCACAACAACTGAAAACATAACCAAAACACTTTGATACACAACCCAGGCAACATCTATCAACCTAGCATCATTTTCAACATCAAAACACATCTAAAAATAGATCCAAAACAACCTACCACCTCCAGTAACCATACAACCATAGAAACACCACAAAACCTCAAAACTAACAACCTAAACAAATAGAGATTCTTAAGTTTTGGGTTCCATTGATAAAAATCACTTATCAACATTATTAAACATCCAAAATATAAATCAAAGCATCCTCAATTACTGGAAAACAAATCCAATCCGTGAATCAACTCATTTCCCAAATAACTCAATTAAACATTAGAAAATCATCAAAATCAAATTAGAAACACAAAAGCAAGGATCAAATGCTTGGGAATTTCAGTAAAGAACCATACAATAGAGGAGATCTTGGACCTTACCTCTATTGTGAAGTTTCTCCCTCAATTGATTGGTGAAAAGCTAAGAAAACACAGGATTTTTGTAAGATTTTGTACAAACAATCTTTATAAAAACAATTTGAAACAATAAATCAAGTTAGAAACCACCTCACATATGGAAATCTGATGAAAACCTGAGTGTTTGGCTGAGAAGATAATGGAGAGAAAAAGTTGAAAGAAAATGACGTGATTTTTGTTTTGGAAAATAATAACTAACTTTTAACAAAATCCTCTTTTAATTAGTAATTAAAACGTATGTTAAAATATATCAAATTAAGGAAGAAATAATCAGAAACCAATTGGTAAAATAGCTCATTAAAGATTCTAAGTATTTGACCCTTTTCATTTTAGTCACTAGGAAATCATAGTTTCCAAAACTTTCATTTTGGTCACTAACCAAAATGTCCATCTTCCAAAACTCATTTTATAAAATTGATTTCACCATTATTAAATACATAATTAATAATGATTTTAGAGCATTTTTCCATAATTTTTCCTACACCAAAAATATTCTATCCTGAAACCAACTCGAATACCTACCCTGGTCCACTAGACCGTCTAATAAACCACTAAACCGCTAAGCCCTAAAACCGGGGCGTTACAACATCACTTGCCAATATAATTCACCATTTACCTCACTGTTTTTACAAGCATTTAACCAAACCATCTTCCAAGCAACAACACATGCTTAAAACACAAGTATAAACCATATACTTACATGGATCACTTACCACGTGCATCCATCATCATTTCATGATCAAAAACAGTATCTCACATACTTTAAAACATGCTTAAACAGTAGGTACAACGTAAATCAAAACAAGTGCATAAAACCATTTCTTAAAAGCACAACTGAGAGAGAAAACTACATCATACTTACTTCTGAGTTTAAACCAACATTTTAAGCTCAGTTTAAACTCCCATAAACCACATTTAAATCATTTCAAAGCTGAAATCCACGTTCTCACTCACCGATACTTGAAACCTCAATTCGCTGACGCAAAATCAAGCGTTCGAAGCCTCCAAAGCTTCATTGATCGCTTCTGAATTGACCTTCCCTGTTTTAACCACATTACAATAGAGGACTAATGCATCTCATGCATTCAAAGCACTTCAACAACAATTCCTCACGGACTTCCATAATCCTTTCACAATTACCCAACCACAACAACCGAAATCATCATCTAACTCTTTCCAAACACAACCCAGCACAATCTATCAATCTAACACTTCAATAAACATCTAATGACATCTAAAAATAGGATTATTTCATCCATAAACTTCTAGCAACTACTCAGCCACCACAACTCCACAAAAACATAAATCTAACAACCTAATAATCAAGGATTCATGAAGTTTCGGGATTCCAATGTTAAAAACAACTTATCAATATTATAAATCATCCAAAATATGTTTAAAATCAATCCTCAACACTGGAAAATAGATCCAATATGAATCTTCCATAATTTCATCAATCAAACACAATTAAATCAACTATTCATTATAAAAACATAAAATCAGAATATGAATCATAAATCAAGGATCAAATACTTGGGAATATCAATAAAGAACCATCAATAGAGGAGAAGAACGAACCTTACCTCTGTTGTGTGATTTCTACTTCAATTGATTGATTAAAGCTAGAAAAACATAAGATTTCAAAGAGGTTTTGTAAATCAAAGATAAAGAATCAATTATAAATCAAGAATCCAAATAAAAGGATCTCTCACCTTTGGCTTTTGATGAAAAGAAGAGTGTTTGGTAGAAAAGAAGTGGAGAGAAAAGTTGAGAGAAAAGTTACGTCAAATTTCTTTAAAATGATAACTAACTTTAATATCCAAAATCCATTTTAATTATCTTTTAAAACACGTTAAAATAACTCAGTTGAAGGGAAAATCACCGGCTAACACTTGGTAAAATAGCTCTTTAAGGATTCTAAGAATTTGACCCTTTTCAATTTAGTCATCTTTAAAAATAGTTTTCAAAATTACATATTGGTCACTAACCAAAATGTCAACCTTCCAAATCTCATTTTCCAAAATTGATTTCACCAATATTAATCATAAATTTAAATATGAGTTTTAACCATTTTCCATATTTTTATCTCACCAAAAAATATTTACTCCTGAATCTAACTCGAATCCCTAACTCGGTCCACTAAATCATCTAATAAACCTCAAAACCGCTAGGCCCAAAACTAGGGTGTTACATTTTCAGTTCTAGCATTGGCAGAACAGATTTTAGAGAAGTCTTATATAGCCACTCTAAAACCGATTTTCAAATTATGATCCCCAACCTACCAACCCAAAATTGTAAATGTATTTTTACTGATTTTCACTTTATTTGTCATGGACATTGTTCTGAAACATTTTTAAGAGTACCAGAACAGGTTTAAATATAGAATATTCAAATTTTTATTATAAATAGGAGTCCTTTGGGCTTTGTTAACTCCTCAAAAGTACCGTTTTTTCATGTATATATTGACATGCTTTTGCTTGACTTAGAGTACATATTTGTGCATTTAGTAGTAGATTCATGCATTTGCATCTAGGAGTTAAGGAATGCTTTTATTGCCAAAGTGAAGGGGCATTTTCCTTGTGGTGGCAGGAAAAGGGCCGGTTTGGTAGAGCAGGAAATGAGTAGTTGGTAGAAAGCAAGAAAAGCATAAGAGAAATGCCGAGTGCTGATGGCAAAAGCAAGACGAAGATTTCTAGACTCGGTTGGCAAAAGACGGATGGTCGATGCCTAGTCAATAGCCGTTAGAGCTAGGTAAGCCCTAAAATTTAAAAAGATGATAAGAAGATAATGTGCATACTTGGTGCATAACAAACTTTCAAATTCAAAACCCAATATAGGGTTTCCACGAGTGCCTATATAAAGGAAGCTAATCGATGAGCCAATGAGGCTGCACTGTGGTGAAGAAAAAGGGTAGTAGGCAAACCGTGGTTCGACCAGGCTAAGATCGAGAGCACTGGATCTATTGAAGGGATGCATTGACGGATCTCCTTCATCGTCTATTTCTCTTAGTTTTTAATTTCGTTATGATGGTAACATTCCAAAACAATATTTTGTTGATGTTTTACCCAACCATGAACTAATTCTTTTAAGTTGGCTGGGGATGTTTCTGCGAAGAACGCTTAGATTATTTTCAGCTTTTAATAATTGAATGACTTGGCATTTTGTCTATTCTGCTAGTGCTTTGTTTTCTTAAATTCTTTGCCATACGATAGTTGGCATTGCATGCCTATTATCCCTTAATATCTTAATTGACTTAGGAGATAACAATTAATTGCCAGATACTAAGGTGAGAAGCTTAGACAGAAGATGTTCATGTAGATAAGCTTACATTGGAAGTGAATCTACCCCTTAGGAGTAAAGATTAAAACTTTTCCAAGTTAATTACTGAAAAACATCACTATAGACATATAGGAGTTATTCGTAATTAGCTTAGAGTATTGCTATCGATAGAGACAATACTAACTTTAATATCTGCTTGGCAATAAAACCAAGGCTGGAAATTATTATTTGCTAACTTCGCTAAGTTTAAATCCAAGCATCTCTTGCCAATGTCAACCATCCATTTGAATAGATTTGTTTGCCAATCTGCCTAGATTTTCATTTTATTTTTCCTTAGTCATTTTTCTTAATCAAAATTTGAAATCCAATTCAAACTCATTTGTTCCCATTCACAAGTAAATATCATGGCATTTAATTCCCGGACAATCTATGTGGATACGATACTCAACTTACTGTTGTATTACTTGTTGACTGTGTATACTTGCACGCAAAAAAACTAAACTTGTCATTATTTAATGGAATATTTATATTAATTCTTCAATTATTTTCCAAGCATTAGTTAATTGTCAAGTTTTTGGTGTCGTTGCTGAGGATTGCGACAAAATTTATTCTTTTGATTTTTACTTGTTTTGTTTATTTTAATTATTTCTTTTGTTTGGTGTATGGCCAAGAACCGCACTGTGAAGGAAGATTTGTTATACCATCCAAAGATTAAAGGAACCCTACACAGGTTAAAAAGAAGCTTCAAGAGATGGCTCGACAAGGAAATAGTGGAGCAGATGGTGTCCTAATTAATGAGGAGAATCCACCAGTACATGATGGGATACCACCCGCTCTTACTGTCGTTGTAGTGAATCTTGAAGAACGGCCTATTAGAGAACACTTGGCACCAAGCATGGACAGTTTGATACCAGGACTGATTGGTCTAGAGGTAAATACAATTAATTTTGAACTTAAACCGATAATGATTCAGATACTATTGAATGTAGGTTAATTTGATGGATCACATACTGGAGACCCAAGGCAACACTTAAAGCAATTCATGGAAGTTTGCCAACTATTTCATCAACCTGATGTAGCTAAAGAAACAGTGAAGTTAAGAAGATTCTTATTTTCCTTGAAAGACATAGTAAAAACGTGGCTAAGTTCTTTTCCACCTGGTTCATTTAATTCATTAGCAGAATTATGCCAGAAGTTTCTACGGAGATTCCAACCACCTAAACTTAATGCCAAGCTGCAAAGTGAAATCATTACTTTTAGGCAGGCTGATGATGAAACTTTGTATGATGCCTGGGGGCGTTTCAAATGCCTACTAAGAAGATGCCCCATGCATGGATTTCCTATTTGGACCCAGATGGAAACATTTTATAGCAGACTCAATGCTCATACCAGGACTGTGGTTGATGCTTCGGCAAATGGATCGTTGCTAGAAAAGAATTATACGGAGGCATTTGACATCTTTGAAAGGATTGCCATGAATGATTTCCAATACTTTACTGCCAAATTTGTAACCAGAACAAAATTCGTTGGAAAATTGGAACTTGATGCATTGTCATCTATCAATGCTCAAATTTTCAACCTCACTAACATAGTAAAGACGACGCAAAAACCTACTGAAACCCGAGAAGTGAAGGCATTGGAACCCTTCCGCACAATTTGTGGAGAGGATTATGATGTGGATAAAGTTCCATCAAAACCTTAATCATTAACTTTTGTTGGCAATTTCAATCGTAATTTTAACCCACATGCTAATACATATAATGCAGGTTGGAAACAACATTCAAACTTTTCTTGGGTGAATCAAGGCGGTAACCAATTTAATGCCCAGCGTTAGAAAAATAATGTACCGCCAAGCTTCAATCAGAATGTGATGCCATAAAAAGCACATAATAATTTCTATACAGGGCAGAGATCTACCCATAGGAACTCTCTAACAGAATATATGGAGCGAAATAATGCAACTGTCCAGAGTTCAGCAGCATCTATGCGAAACTTAGAGGTCCAGTTAGGATAGGTTGCCAACGCACTCAGTAATAAACCCCAGGAAATTTGCCAAGTGATACGGAAGTTGCTCGACAAAAAAGGAGAGAACAATGTAAAGCAGTCACTATTCAGAGTAGAAAACAATGCGAGAATGAAGCACCTGTCAAACAGTCAACTAATTGCCAAGACGAAAGGTTGGTGCCAAAAAATGAATCCAAGAAAGCAGAGAAAAAGGAGGCGAACACTAACAATTCCAAACCTCAATCGGATGCCAACAACACTTTGGCAAAATCGATAAATCCAGCATTTTGCTATGTGCCACCACATTTTTCCCAAAGGCTTCAGAAACACAAGCAAGAACAGCAGTTTAAGTGCTTCTTGGAAGTTCTTAAACAACTTCATATTAATATACCATTAGTGGAAACTCTTAAACAAATACCCAACTATGTCAAATTCAAGAAGGACATCTTGTCCAAAAAGAGGAAGCTAGGTGAATTCGAGACTATTGCTCTCACTGAAGGATGTGGGGTAATGATAACCAATAGATTGCCACCAAAACTCAAAGATCTAGGAAGTTTTACTATTCTCTGCATGATTGGCAATAGATTCATGGGTAAAGCACTATACGACTTGGGAGCCAGGATCAATCTGATACCATTATCAGTTTTCAAGAAGCTTGGCATTGAAGCAAGGTCTACCATTGTAACACTTTAGCTGGCAGATCGATCTTATGCTCATCCCAAGGGTAAGATTGAGGATGTGTTGGTAAAGGTAGATAAATTTATATTTCTAGCTGATTTTGTTATTTTAGAATATGAAGTTGATGTTAATGTCCCAATAATTTTAGGGAAACCATTTCTTACCACGAGTAGGGCCTTAATTGGTGCTTAAAAAGGTGAGCTTACTATGCGTATAAATGACCAACAGGTTACGTTTAATGTGTTTCAAGCTCTTCAGTGTGCAGTTGAACCTGAAGAATACCAAGCTGTTGAGCTGATGGAGTCCATTTTTAATGAGGATATGATGAAGCCATGGAGCTAGATGATGAAGATATGATGAGCGAAAAAGTTAGAGAACTGACTATGTTGAACTAAATGATGAGCTATTCTAGTAGACCTGAGCCACTTAAATTGGCTGATAGAGAAATTAAGGCATCTAAACCATCTATTGAGGAGCCACCAAAACTGGAACTGAAACCTTTGCCAAGCCACCGAAAATATGCTTACTTGGGTGATGACTCAACTTTGCCAGTGATCATTGCTGCCGATTTGATTGATGATTAGGAGGATTGATTGTTGGAGACATTGGGCAATCACAAGCAAGCCTTGGGATAGACCCTAGCTGATATCCGAGGGATAAGTGCAACAATTTGCATGCACTAAATTATTTTGGAGGATTACCATGGCAAAACAATCGAGGCCTAGAGGAGACTAAATCCCAGTATGAAGGAGGTAGTTAAGAAAGAAGTCATAAAGTGGCTGGATGTAGGGATAATTTATCCCATATGTGATAGTTCGTGGGTCAGCCTGGTGCAGTGTATGCCAAAGAAGAGTGGAATGAACGTGGTTCAAAACAAAAAATGAATTGATCCCCTCGAGGACTATGACGGGCTGGAAAGTGTGCATGGACTACAAAAAGCTAAATAATGCCACTCAGAAAAATCATTTCACACAACCCTTCATCGATCAAATGTTGGATAGATTGGAAGGGAAGGCATATTATTACTTCTTGGAAGGCTACTTTGGCTATAATCAAATTGCCATTGCTCCATAAGATCAGGAGAAACTACGTTCACTTGTCCATATGGGGCATTAGCCTTCAGAAAAATGCCCTTTGGATTGTGTAACTGTAACACCCTAAAATTGGTGTCACACTGGGCCTCAAACCCAACCTAATTATGAAAATCTGCGAGCGAGCTAGCCCAATTCCATACTTCATAAATCATAATAATAAAAGAGTTATACAATTTTGCAAGCGTTGCTTTGGAGCTCTAATTTAAAACATAATAATTAAAAAACATTCGATACAAAAATAAGTAAATAAGAGTTACAGATACAAAACATAAGGGTCCTATGAATATATTGCCCCTACAAATGTCGGTACTGTACTCTTCACATATCGATGGACTAAAGTCCTACTCCGATGGCTCATTGTAAAACACACAACAACCTAAGAACCTGTGTAAGGAAATAACAATTCCAAACACTGAGCTCAAAAGCCTAGTGGATACACCTCTATTCTATTATACTTCATGCAGATCATAAACATAAACATGTAGTCAATAATGATAGAACAAACATGAATATCAAATGGCGCTACTCTGATCGCCTAAACACATGGGATTAACATGATCAAACACTAATTCAACCATAAAAAATTAATGGCTTACAAAGCCCGCAGACCATACCATACCGTACAGGAGTGAGGCTGGGTCACATAGCATCGGTACATACACTCTGGGTGAGACTGGGTCACATAGCATCGGAACATACACCCTGGGTGAGACTGGGTCACGCAGCATCGAATCATACACCCCACTCAAAATTATCTCTCGATCACATACAGATGAGGCTCGGGTCATATAGCATCGATAACCTCTATCCCTCAACTTACCATGGTGTTGCAACACAAACTTGGGCATCTGGATCCCATCAACCAAGTGCACGCACGGCATGACTCATCATTACCATATTAATACATTAACAATTTTAACCAACGTAAGGTTTACTCACACATAAATATTATTTTTATTCTCATTTATTCATATACGGGGTTGGACATCCAGTTCTCAGTTTTACAACTCATTTCATAACTCTAGGGACCCTTTGGGACCTTTACCTCGAATTATGGAACCCCCGAACTAAACCTCAAATTTCTTGGATAGATTGCCTAGGGAGTATCGGTACTCCTATATGGGTATCAGTACTCCCCTAATGGTATCGGTACACAACCTTGGGTACCGATACTCGATTTGGGTTCGAACGAATTAAATCCCCAAGCCGTACCGATATGCTTGCCTCTGTATTGGTACTCGGTAACGGTACTTAAACTACCCGTACCGATCCTTATTCGTATCGGTACCCTTACCTAGCTGTACCGGTACGCAAAAGCCTCCTATAGGCAATGGAACAGTGGTACCGATACGCCCTATAGCGTGCCGGTACGCGAACACGCTATTGAAATTCCTAACAAGTAAGGGGTATCGATACTTGAGGACCCGTACTGGTACGCCTTTCATAACTCGACTTACCTCTAAGAGGGGGTACCGATACTGGAGCACCAGTACAGGTACGCAAACCCAGATTTCCAGGTCTAGAGTTCGAAACTTAATTCCAACGCACGGTAAACCTTGAAACTCGACATACAAGTTATGAAGGGAGCTTTAAGTCGATTTCTACCAATTTTACAAGCTTTTGACAATAATTATGGATATTTACATTAACACCCCATCAAGACATTCAAAGATGCTCAAATGACTAGAATGGCATACAAGCAATTATCTCCATGATATGTAGGAAACAAAGGAACCAGAAGTGTACTAACCTTCTCAAAAGCACCAACAACTTAATCTTACTAGCTTTAAACCTTCCCTTTTCCTTGAGCGTTAGAGTGCTCACCAAGATCTCTAACTACAAGAGATAGGTGGTAAACATGTCACAACACTAGTACAAAGATTGGGAAGCTAAAGACACAGCTCAAATAGAGAATAGAGACTCCAACATCCTATTCCTATTCTCCTCTACTAACCCTCATTAAAATCCAAGCTCCACCATTTTAAACCAAACTTACCTTGAATGATAGATCGTTCCAAGCTGACTAAAACTCCCTTAACAAGCAAAACGAGATTCACACCCTAAAACCTTAAAGATCCTACCTTTAACACTCAACTTGGGTGAGAGAAGAGGGTAGGGAAAAAGAGTAACAAAGAACAATGGTGACCTCATTCACCTTACACATGCAGAGAAATTAAACACCATCAGCCCTTCCCCTACATCCACCCATGCTTTTACTAAAATGACCCTTCCAACAATATATCAACTTAAGCCCACAACACACAAAATATGCCCAAAAGATACTCGAGGCCTTATTTTTGACCCAACACGCGAGGCCCAACTCTCGGGTTAACGACTCTCAGATTCCAAAATCTAGGTCATGACAGTAACACCTTAGAATTTTTTCAACATCACATGATATCAATTTTCTCAGACATGATCGAGAAGAACTTAGAAGTTTTACGGATGACTTCTTCATCTTTGGCAAAAGTTTTGAGGAATGCCTTCAGAGTTTGGAACTTGTTCTACGGAGATGTATTGAAACTAACCTGGTCCTGAACTGGGAAAATTGCCATTTCATGGTGAAGGAGGGCATAGTTCTCAGACATAAACTGGCCAAAAATGGACTAGAAGTAGACAAAGAAAAGGCAGAGGTAATCAAACAATTGTCGCCACCTACAAGTGTTAAAGGTAATAGAAGTTTCTTGGGACATGCAAGTTTTTATCGTCGTTTTATTAAAGATTTCTCAAAAATTTCTAAACCTTTATACTTACTTTTGGAACAGAATACCACTTTTGCCTTTGATGATTCTTGTTTGAAAGCTTTTTAGGAATTGAAAGACTAGTTAGTTAATGCGCCTATAGTCGTGGCACTATACTAGAATGAGCCATTCGAGCTCATAAGTGACACCAGCGACTATGCCGTTAGAGCTGTGTTAGGACAGAGGAGGCATGGCAAAATTTTCCATACCATCTATTATGCCAGTCACACATTGAATGAGGCCCAGCTTAACTACACAACAACTGAGAAAGAGTTTCTTGCGGTTATCTTTGCATTTGACAAATTCAGATCTTATTTGGTGGGTAGTAAAGTTGTGGTATACACGATCTACTCGGCACTCAAATACCTTTTGGAAAAGAAAGATGCCAAGCCCACACTTATTCGATGGACACTCTTATTATAAGAGATTGATATTAAGATATGAGATAAGAAGAAGAGTGAAAACTTGGTAGCTGATCATCTATCTCGTTTAGAGTACCACGATAAGGATGGCAATGTTGCTGCCATTAAAGATGAATTCCTTGATGAATATTTGCTTGCAACCAATACCATGCCATGGTATGCTGTCATAGTCAACTACTTGGTCAGCAACATTTAGCCACCAAACTTGGCAAATAATGCCAGGAAGTGATTTCTAGGGGATATCCGATAATATTATTAGGATGAACCATTCTTATTCAAACATTGTGCCAACCAAATCATTCATTGTTGTGTGCCAGAGGATGAACAAAAAAATATTCTTTAGCTTTGCCATGTAGCACCAGATGGAGGACACTTTGCTGGCATGAAGATAGTAGCCAAAGTACTGCAGTAAGGATTTTTCTGGCCTACACTGTTCAAAGATGCCTATTATTTTGCTAAGGCATGCGACAGATGCCAGCATACTGGAAACATTTCCAGCAGACATCAATTGCCACTTCAGAACATCATTCATGTGGAAATATTTGATGTTTGGGGGATAGAATTTATGGGTCCTTTTCCCTATCATTTTTCAACTTATATATACTTGTGGTCGTAGACTACGTCTTAAAATGGGTTGAAGCTATTGCTCTCCCAACAAATGATGATAAGGTAGTTGCCAAATTCCTTCACAAGCACATCTTTACCAGATTTGGTGTCCTCAGAGCTATCATACATGATGAAGGTACTCATTTTAAATGTCATTTAAACATCAAAGCTCTGTGTAGGTACATAATCCAGCAAAGAATTGCCATTGCCTACCATCCTCAAACAAATGGCCAAGCAGAAATTTTGAATAAAAAGATCAAGAATATTTTGGAAAAGACTTTAAATTTGACTTGGGTCTTTGAGGCTAGATGATTTCTTGTGGGCATACAGAATAAATTTCAAAACTCCATTAGGAGTTTCCCATACAAGCTTGTATTCGGGAAGTCATGCTATTTGCCAGTGGAGTTAGAGCACCGAGCTTATTGGGTAACCAAGCAGTTGAACATGGAATAGAAGGCTGTAGGTAAGAAACGGTTGTTAAACGTGAACGAGTTAGAGGAATTTAGAGGACAAGCCTATGAAAATTCCAAACTTTATAAAGAAAGAACAAAAAGGTGGCATGACAACAAAATTTTGCCAAGATAGTTTGAAGTAGGGCAAAAAGTTTTGTTGTTCAATTTGAGGCTTAAATTATTTCCAGGAAAACTCAAATCCAGATGGTCAGGCCTCTTTGAAGTTGTCAAGCCTTATGCTCATGGAGCAGTAGATATTAAGGACTAGAAAACTAGGATAATGTTCAAATTGAATGGCCATAGGTTGAAGCACTATTGGGAAGGAAGTCAAAAGAATGCCCAGGAGACCATTCTCTTGGCAGAGATTTAGTAATTTTGTCATCACAGTATGATCATTGTAAATAGTTAGGTTGTTTATTTTCTTTTCATTAATTTGGTTTGTTTAGTTTAATTTTTCTTTTTCTATTTTGAAAGGTTTTTGTGAGTGTTAGCATAGGTTATTTTGCCAAAGCAGTATGCCAGGACAGGCCAACAATCAGACACCCATCATCACGGGGTGTGGTAACACGTGTACCATTTTTGATATGGCCTAAGGGAGAGTGAATATTTCTTTTGCTGAGTGGGATACCCTAGCCGCATAGGTTAAAACTTTCAAACTTTGAAATTTTACCCTATTTCTTTTACCCTTTTCTTTCCCATATCGTCAACTCTCATAGCTCCTAAACCCATCATTATCCCACTCCCCTAAACACGAATAACTACCACACTTGTCATTATCTCCCCTAACCTCACCATTAAAATCATCCTAACCATCCCCCTTATCTATTTATTTAACCAAATTTCCCTAAGCAAGAAGCTTCTCTCTTTTCATTATCTAGCACGACAATCAAATCAAGAACCAATCGTTTTTGATCATCATCTTCTTTTCCCTAATCTTTTGCAATAGAATCCCCATCAACACTTTTCAAATCCTTTTCAATGATGAGATCAAGAAAAAGTATAAAGAAAATTAAGTTGCCTGCACCTTTTGTTACGAGAAAGGTTTTGAGTTCAAGAATGAACCCAACTTGGGTTATTCATCGGAAGTGAAGGCGATGGTCATGAAACATCATTGGGAGATATTTTTCCCATAGCCATGGGAGGTCTACTCCACCATTGTTCATGAATTTTACGCCCACCTCAAGACTAAGGACTCACTTTTCAATTTGAGCGAGGTACGTGTGTTCGATTCGATGAAGGATATGTCAATGGCATGTTTAGTTTAGATGGTGTAGGAGAAAAGCATTCAACGTTTGTAGAATCCATGGATGCTAAAGGATTTGTGCGAGACGGGCACAAAATGGAATGTCTCATCCAAGGGAAAGTGAATCGTGAAATGGCTAGCACTAAAACCACACCCGAGGGGATGGAACTACTTCTTGAAAACAAATATTATACCGACCACACATAACAAGACAGTTTTAGAGGAAAGAATGGCTTTGCTGCACTCTATCATGGTGAGAAAAAAAATCAACATGGGTTGCCTAACTGTGGACGAAACCTATAAATATACTGGTAAGGGTTCTGGTAGTTTGATTTTTCCTCCACTAATATCTCGAATTTGCTTATAGCATAAGGTGTCAAAAGCGCAACTCTGATAACGTCCAAAAGTGTAAGGGGACCATCACTCCTGCTCTATGGCAACAATTAATTGCCAAGGAAATGAGGGAGAAGGGCAAAGTAAAGGCTATTGAGCCGGTGTCTTCTACCAATTCACCTAAGGCAGAACCTATAACACCAATGCCAAGTGACGCCTTGGCAATACTTTTCTAGATTTATCAGCGACAAGAACTCATCCTACAAAAATTGGAGAAGGCTAAGGAGCGAAATTTGGTGCTCTAGCAATATATTGGTGCCAGAGACTGAGCCCTAAAGACAACTCTTGAGGGTATCGACACCAATCCTTTGCCAACATTTCCAGAGTTCCAGCCAGAGCTTTATGCGGCCGAAGGAATGCCAGACAGTCCCCAGTCTGTTCATACTCTGACCCAACAATTCGATGCCACTATCCCTGCATCAGCTGTCCAAATTGAATCTGCCAAGACCAAGACTTCATAAGAGTTTGATGATGAAGTACCTGCCAAGAATAATGTGCCACATGTTGCATCTGCTTCTTCTGCTGCATCTGAGCCATTGCAAAAAAATTGAGGAGGTCCTCCATGATGAAAAGGCCTCCACCACTATCTCAAAGCCACAATTAAAAAGAAAAAAGCATTTGGCATCCAATCGAGGGAGCTTTATCAAAAAGATGACATGTGTCTCTTGTTCAGAACATTCCGAAGGGGAGTCTTCTTCCCCTTAACTTCATATTTTTCATTTTATTCATGCATTCCATTTTGTACGTATGTGTTCTCATGCATTGAGGATAATGCACACCTTTGGTTTGGGTGTGTGTTGCCTCACATTAATTGCCATGA
Organism: Hibiscus mutabilis; assembly: GCA_019671005.1. NCBI lineage: Eukaryota > Viridiplantae > Streptophyta > Magnoliopsida > Malvales > Malvaceae > Hibiscus > Hibiscus mutabilis. The sequence goes on along the minus strand of CM033733.1, from coordinate 19,303,565 downwards.
CATTCATGTATTTTATGTTTACATTTTGTTTTTCCGTATAGATTAGGTATAAACATGATGCATACCAAACCATTAAAAGAATTCTTTTGCCACGACATGCTTTTACCCTGATAATTTACCAACATTTTTCACTAGCATAGTTAGAATTTGCACTAGTATGCCCTGTCCGATGATGAAATTAGAATTTGGTTTGGGTGTGGGTGTGTGTGATCGCTTGAAAGTGGCTGCGGATTGATAGAAATCTTACGCAGATTTAAAGTGTATGAAAATTGAATATGCGGTGGGCGATCGTGTGTTCTTGAAAGGGTCACCGTGGAAGAAGGAATGCGGTTCAGACGTAAGGGTAAGCTTAGTCTAAGGTTTATTGGACCGTACGAGGTTGTTGAGTGTGTTGGTTTTGTGGCTTGTCGGTTGAGGTTGCCTCCCGAGTTGGAGAAAATACATGATGTGTTCCATGTATCCATGTTACGGAGGTATCGGTCGGATCCCTCGTATGTTATGCCAGTGGAGCATATTGAGTTGAGGCCAGATTTGCCTTGTAGCACCCCTTTTCGTATCCATAAGACGGATACGAATAAGGAATGTCACAACTTTACTATCCTTAAATATTAATGATATTTGAAAAAAAAATTCAAGTTTTGATAAATTTGAACCCAAATCTTGAGTACTGGTACATCCTGTCCCAAAATGCACATTCTTGCATTTTTATATTTCTAATTCATCCTAATTTAATTCCCAAATGTCTTCAAATGTTATGTATGCTTATAGGGAAAAATTGACTATCATAAAACATACATGCTCTCAATTATCTTAGCATACAACTCATCACTTGAGGTTACTCTTAACATTGAATCTTTCCATAAATGCCAATTATCATGAAACCATAACGAACTTTAAAGGCCAATGAAAACTCAAATAGGTTTAGCAAGTATACATGCCACTATAATAATCAAACCTCAATTAGGATGTCATTACTGTGATTACCTGTTGAGCTTTCCAATATTGATGCAATGCTCTTCTCACTCTCATCTTGATTTACCTACGTGTGCACAATCAAACACACGTTAAGTACGAACTCAGTGAGGCAATAAAGGAAGTTAATAACAATAATTTAAACTTTATTTGACATCATGGCTATGTTTATATAACATGATATATATGCCAAAGCATCAACTTTCACATAGCATTAGTAATGATTTACTACATGCTAATGTCATAAAACTTTCATGATTGTTCATTTGTCATAATATGACAAAGATGCATAAATGCATCGTGATCACTAGACATGTAAATCCATCATGTTATTCATATATTAACATGATATAAATCACAAATAAATTTCTTACCAATATACTTACCATTTATTCCAAAAGCTCATAAGCTTATTCATATGTTTGTCATTTATTAACCATAAACCATAGGCCAAATATAAGCGTATGAGGACCCTGGGTACAGGATTGAAATATGCACCGAAGTGCTAATACACATAAGGTCGTGCCCACCATAATACACATAAGGTCGTGCCCATCATAATACACATAAGGTTGTGCCCACCAGATGCACTAAGTGTCCTTTATATACACTATAGTGCTAAACTGAGTATGCAGCGTGCTGTTGGACTCTATGCCATTACTGTGATTACATGTTGAGCTTTCCAATATTGATGCAATGCTCTTCTCACTCTCATCTTGATTTACCTACGTGTGCACAATCAAACACACGCTAAGTACGAACTCAGTGAGGCAATAAAGGAAGTTAATAACAATAATTTAAACTTTATTCAACTTCATGGCTATGTTTATATAACATGATATATATGCCAAAGCATCAACTTTCAAATTGCATTAGTAATGATTTACTACATGCTAATGTCATAATACTTTCATGCTTGTTCATTTGTCATAATATGCCATATATGCATAAATGCATCATGATCACTAGACATGTAAATCCATCATGTTATTCATATATTAACATGATATAAATCACATATAAATTTCTTACCAATATACTTGCCATTTATTCCAAATGCTCATAAGATTATTCACATGTATATCATTTGTAATACCCCAATTTTTGGCTAGTGACCAAAATGAGAATTTTGAAAGTTTTGTGGTTAAAGGTAAACTTTGAAAAAGTTTAGGGACCGAAGTGTAATTTTCAAAAGTTATGTATTTTGATCTCGTAAATGAATAGTTTACCCCCTAGAGTGACATTTTCGTGTTACTCAGATTTTTTGTACGGAGTTTGTATTAATGGCTATAAAGCGATAAAGTTTAGAAAAATATTCGGATAATCGGATTAAATCGAATATCAGGATATTTTGAAAGATGATAAGCCAAGGTTGATTATGTCATTTTACATGTCTAAGATATTTTCTTTGTGTTGAAAGAATATGAACCCTTGGATTTAAGTTGATTTTCCATGCTAAATATGGGTCGTTGGATGAAAAATGGCATCGTAATTTTGGAAAATCACAAGGGCAAAGTTGGTAAATTATTAACTCAAGATTAAATCTAGATCATTGGATGAAGGATGATGATATGAGGAACATTATGGAAATATAGAATTTTCGGAATAGATCCGATAGCTCGGTAAAGGTAAAATCGCAATAGAAGTATTTTGTGAATATTGGGAAATCAGATTGAATTGAAATTTCAGAGGTTGTTCCATAAGCCATGAAAAATCATAAAATGATATTTATGGAATAGTTTTCGGTTGAGAAGGAACTAATTTAGTTAGAGTATAATGGAATGGCAATTTTGAAACAAACTAGTTGGAGGGCAAATTGGTCATTTGGCAGGGATGGCAATTTTGAAATATTTGAAGTTACAAAGGCCATTTTTGGAAGAAGAAAATTAAAGATTAAATCTTGGCTCTTGATTAATGATAAGATCAATCTCAACCGTTGGATAAAAGGGCACTTTTGTAATTTTCCTATTTGAATGAATTTAACATTCATTTATATAATACGAGTGGCATAATTGGAGCAATTCAAAATTGAAAGGCCAAAAAGATGAAGCCTTCTTCATCTTTCAACTTTCGATATTTAGGGGAAAAAGGAAGAAAATTTTCCAAGTTCGATTCAAGCCCCGAAACTTAATTTTTAGGTAATCTTTAGAACTATAAAGTTGTTATACTCTTCAAGATCGATCTTTTGATATTATTAATTCATGGAATACATGCTTGATTGATGAAAATTTTACATTAGAAGGAAATTAGGGTTTATGAACAAAATTGGGGCTTTTGAAATTTTATGATTCCATGGTTGAATTTAAGTTGGAATCAAGCTTATATGATGTTAAAATCATGTTATTGAGCTAGGATTTAAACCCTACATATTTTGATTTGTATGGAGAAGATTAGGGTTTATGGATTTAAGACTAACTTAGGGTTTGTGATGTTTGATTAATGATCTAGTAAGCTTGATTTATTGTTTGGAAGCAAAACCCTAAGTTAAATATTTAGGGACCAATTCGACAAGCTTCAAAGTTAAGGGTCCGAATCTAAATTTTAAGAAAATGGAGTGTATTTATGTTATTAATGATGTTGGAGATGTGAAATTGATGTTAGAATGCTAAACCAATGTTGAATCCTTACCTTTGCATTTTAGTGACTATTTTGGCAAAGAAAGAAAATTAGAGGGAATTATATTTGAATAATTATTTGATGAAGAAGATGATGAATTGGTGGTTTGAAGCAAGTGATGGGACTAAATTGACAAGTAGAAAAATAAGAAGAAGTTAGCAAAAATTAGAAGTTTATTATGGAAAGCTATGAAGAAGATTGAATTTTGGCAGTAACTTCAAAAATTCACCATAAATTCTACAAAAATGGTTAGATGATGAATTTTATACCATTATAAAGATTTGTTCGTCTAGTTTCGTTTCCAACAAACGGAAACTGATTTCGACTTTCGAGTTAAAAGATATGAATTCTTAATCGAATGAAGGTCAAAACATTTACAGAGCAGTTTCGATCAGGACAACTCTGTGACCGGAGTTTGAAGACTTTTCATAATTTTTGTAGATTTTATTAATTTACGTGGAATGTATCGTTAGAACCGTTATTGAATCTAGTTTCTCCAGTGGAAAGGAAATTAAGATCCAGTATATATTCTGCCCGGTATAAGTAAATCTATGAAGGTAGCGCAAGCTGTCAGAAAATGGAATTTAAACATTTTGTATTTAAATGTTAGTTAGCAAGTTCGGAAGAATTATTTGTAGTTCAAATTGGTCACTATGGACTATAATGAGTTTTTGAACAGTACAAGGAAGAAAGGAAAAATATTTGGAAATTTTATATTTGAATGATTATATTAGACAGCATGTTAAGGTATTGTTAGATTTGAATCTAACAAATATTTTATCTTATTCATGTGATTAATGAAGTCAAGTCCGAATCAAAGAAGGTTCGAGCATCTATAAAGGAAAAGTCAAGTAGAATTTAGCGAGACATGCTAATAAATGGCCCAGGTGAGTGCAATGCATACATAACATGATACATGGATGTTTTATACATCATTGGTAAGACTTGCGATAAGTCTACCTGCTTTATATATTGGCATGATAATTATGTCATTGATCATATATTTGTCATATTTCAAATATGTCAAAGGTTGAACACAAATGCATGGATCACTAGTTATATATAATGGTATACTATGAATGTTATTTCGGGTATGAACTGCCTAATGTTCAATTATATTGATATATGTTGCCATGGATGAAATAAATACGGAAATTAAGCCCAAATAAGTCATTGAGGGACAGGGTATAGTTGGCATGCCATAGTGTCAAATAGTAGCTGCATATTCGGGTATCAGGGATAGCACTATAGTGTATATAAATGACACTTAGTGTATGGTTAGCATGACCTTATAAACGTGCGGATGTTTTGCACATCCTTATAAATGTGTGAATGGTGGGGACGACCTTATGTCTATTAGCACTTCGGTGCATATTTGCTCGTGTACCCAGGGTCCTCAAGGTTTAGTTTGGGCTATAAAAATGGATAATAAATGGTAAACAGGTTAGGGAGTATGTGAACTCTCAGAACATATGTCAAGTATATCGGTAAGAAATTTATATCTGGTTTATATTATGTTGATATATGATGAATATGAAGGTATACTTATCTGGTGATCATGATGCATTTATGCATATAAGGCATATTATGATAAACGGACAAGCATGAAAATCTTATGACATTGGGATATAGTAAATAATTACTAATGCAATGTGAAAATTGATGCATTGGCATATATCATGCTATATAAATGTAGCCACGAAATTGAATAAAGTTTAAATAATTGTTATTACTTCCTTTATTGCCTTCGTACTTAGCGTGTGTTTAATTGTACACATATAGGTAAATCAAGATGAGAGTGAGAAGAGTATTGCATCAAAATAGGAAAGCTCAACAAGTAATCACAGTAATGACATCCTAATTAAGATTTAATTATTATAGTGCCATGTATACTTGTTAAACCTATTTGAGTTGTGATTGGCCTTTAAAGTTCGTTATGGTTTCAAGATAATTGGCGTTTCTGGAAAGATTCAAGGTTAAGAATAACCATTTGGTGATGAGTTGCATACTAAGATAATTGATTTATGATTGGAACTCGAATAAATAATTTATGTCGGTTTTAAATAAAGTTAAGCGTGCTTGGGCTAGAGAAATTTAAGGATGGGTGACTATTGAGAAGTTTTTCTAAAAATTTTAAATTACCCTGATTTTTGTTTAAATAAATCGTAACATTTCTGACTCGTACCTGGTGTACGGATACAGGAAAGGGTGTTACATTTATTGGTATCAGAGCTATAGGTTTAGCCGATTCTAGAGTTAAACGAAGTATGGTAAAAGTCAAAAGTGTATACATGCCACTAGGATGTCAGAATTACTGATGATTTTACTTGTTTGAATGGATACAATTGCTCACTTCATTATGATAATAATGTTAAATTTCAACTTGTAAGGGTAAAAGAATCGTGTTAGGTGTTTAAGCGAGTGAATCAATAAGAGATTCACGAGCATGATAAGGTTAATGATAATATTCTACCCTCAGCTTAGCATGGTGCAGAGGCACCAGAGTAGCATGATATGCATGTTCTAGATTAAGAGCTTTTCTTTCAGACATTAGATGCGATCATAACTCAGCCTACTTAGGCACCGATAGCAAAAGAATTGAGAGTTCTGGCATACTAGATTTTTCAGAGAGATATTAATGGAGATCCTAGGATTGTTAATTTATGGTTTAAGGATATAAAAGTTATGTTGAAGGAACTCTGTATTGATGATCAGAGACTCAAAGAAAAAGTATTATCTCATCTGAAAGGATTAGACCAGTATTTGATAAAGTAATTTTATAGTACATATTCAAAATTCTATTAGCTAGAAGTTCTTTCTTTGACGGTTTCATAACACAGTTTATCTTAGAGATGTAACGGAGTTCTTGCATCATAATTCGGGCAATTGGATTATTACGAATATGAGTGCAAGTTTAATAAACTGAGCTACTTTGTTTCTAAACTGCTTCCTACAGACAGAAAAAGAGCCTGTTATGAGAGCTCATAGAGGGCTAGAGGTCAGGTACAAAGAAGTACTGACTCCGTATGCATTTTAAAATTTCATGAAGTAATAAATTATGCCAAATGCAATGCAAAGGGTTCAGAATGAGAAAATATCTAAATAGAGGTCACAGCTCGTAAAGAGGAATAGTAAATCATTATTCATTTCACCACTTCTAAAAAATGGTGAGGATTCCCGACAAAGATATCAAGCTGAATTTATTACATAGTTCTACTAAGAGATCGGGACAAGGAAAATTAAGTCTCTGACATTTATAATTAATGTTCAAGATTTAAGAAAACCACAAAACCAATCATATGAGTGTTGTGATAATTGGCATGCATGAGCATGCAGAGTTTTTATTGGAATTTGTTACCAATGTGAAATCTATTTAACTTATGCTATGGATACCGAGCATCAAGGGTAAGTTGGGAGAGTATTCCTATTGTTTGTGAGATTTAACTGGGTTGCCCAAGATGACTGGTTAGGCTTGATGCTTAATCGAGAGGCTAAGTTGACGATTGGATTTAATCCAATATTGGACCTATATTGATTATACTCTACAGAATGACTCTTACTAGATTGAGAAAGCTAAAGACCTCGTTGCAAGGGTCATTAGATTGAGGTTTTATACGACTCGGTATATCATGCTAGGAAGCTCCAGTGAGGTTAGTCAAAAAAGCAGTAATATTCCTCTAAGATTAAATTACAATTATATTATTACCAGTAAAAGAAGATTTGATAGTAGCACTAGTATTAGTGCAATATGAATCTAGTAAGGATTCTACCTTATTTAATAATACGTCCCATAACAGGTTGGGATATGTATTGATGTAATAAGGCTAATATAGTAGTTAATGTACTTAACCAAAAGTCATTATTTGGCTTATAAGCATTAAATGCCCAATTACCTTTGGAAGAAAATAGTATATTGATTACATAGCTTCAGCTCAAATCTACTTTGACAAATCGGATCAAAGATTTACAGATGAAAGATAAGATATATTTGGAAGGAATTCAGTAAGGTGAAAAAGGGAAAATTTAAGATTTCGGTGTTAAGTCTAAAGGTTGTTCATGTTATCAAGAGGTAATTTATATTCCAGATGATGATGAAAAGAGAACTAAGAGGTGATTGAATCTGATTTGATTCAGTTCAGGATATGAAGAATAAAGTAAGAATGGTTCGAAGTAGTTTTAGAATTGCTTTAGAATGATGGAAATTATATGTTGATCTTGAAAGAAAATATATTTATATGAAGTTAAGGATAAAGTATTCCTTAAAAGTTTCACCTTGGAAGGAGGTGTTATGGTTTGGACAAAAAGGGAAGTTGAGCCCGAGATTTACTGAACCATATAAGATTGTGAAAAGAGTTGGTCCAGTGATTTGTTAACTAGCCTTACCTTTGGAAATGGATAAGATTCATAATGTATTTCATATATCGATGACTCAAGAAGTATCAATTAGATCCTTTACATATCATTATCTTAGAGGGAATAGAGATTCAACCAAATTTTCTTTATGAGGAAGAATCGGTAAAGATTTTGGCACATGAAGTCAAAGGACTAAGAAATAAGATGATCTCGCTTGTTAAAGTTCTTTGGTGAAATTATGAAGTCAAAAAGTGATATGGGAAAGAGAAAAAGGTTTGAGGAAACAGTTTCCTCATTATTTTTGAACCAAGTATGTGTTGAAAATTCGAGGACAAATTTTCTTAAGGGGGAGAATTGTAATATCCCAATTTTTGGCTAGTGACCAAAATGAGAATTTTGAAAGTTTTGTGTTTAAAGTGTAAACTTTGGAAAAGTTCATGGACCAAAGTGTAATTTTCAAAAGTTATGTATTTTGATCTCGTAAATGAATAGTTTACCCCCAAGAGTGACATTTTAGTGTTACCTTGATTTTTCGTACAGAGTTTGTATTAATGGCTATAAAGTGATAAAGTTTAGAAAAATATTCAGATAATCGGATCGAATCGAATATCATGATATTTTGAAGGATAATAAGCCAAGGTTGATTATGTCATTTTACATGTCTAAGATATTTTCTTTGTGTTGGAAGAATATGAACCTTTGGATTTAAGTTGATTTTCCTTGCTAAATATGAGTCGTTAGATGAAAAATGGCAAGATTGTAATTTTGGAAAATCACAAGGGCAAAGTTGGTAAATTATTAACTCGAGATTAAATCTAGATCATTGGATGAAGGATGATAATATGAGGAACATTATGGAAATATAGAATTTTCGGAACAGATCCGATAGCTCGGTAAAGGTAAAATCGTAGTAGAAGTATTTTTTGAATATTGGGAAATCGGATTGAATTGAAATTTCAGAGGTTGTTCCATAAGCCATGGAAAATCATAAAATGATATTTATGGAATAGTGGCCGGTTGAGAAGGAACTAATTTAGTTAGATTATAATGGAATTGCAATTTTGAAACAAACTAGTAAATAAAGACTAGTTGGAGGGCAAATTGGTCATTTGGCAGGGATGGCAATTTTGAAATATTTGAAGTTACAAAGGCCATTTTTGGAAGAAGAAAATTAAAGATTAAATCTTGTCTCATGATTGATGATAAGATCAATCTCAACTGTTGGATAAAAGGGCACCTTTGTAATTTTCCTATTTGAATGAATTTAAAATTCATTTATATAATACAAGTGGCATAATTGGAGCAATTCAAAATTGAAAGGACAAAAAGATGAAGCCTTCTTCATCTTTCAACTTTCAAAATTTGGGGAAAAAGGAAGAAAATTTTTCAAGTTCGATTCAAGCCCCGAAACTCGATTTTCAGGTAATCTTTCAAACTGCAAAGTTGTTATACTCTTCAAGCTCTATCTTTTGATATTATTAATTCATGGAATACATGTTTGATTGATGAAAATTTTACATGAGAAGGAAATTAGGGTTTATGAACAAAATTGGGGCTTTTGAAATTTTATGATTCCATGGTTGAATTGAAGTTGGAATCAAGCTTATATGATGTTAAAATTATGTTATTGAGTTAGGATTTAAACCCTACATATTTTGGTTTCTATGGAGAAGATTAGGGTTTATGGATTTAACCCTAACTTAGGGTTTGTGATGTTTGATTAATGATCTAGTAAGCTTGATTTGTTGTTTAGAAGCAAAACCCTAAGTTAAATATATAGGGACCAATTCGGAAAGCTTCAAAGCTAAGGGACCGAATCTAAATTTTATAAAATTGGAGTGTATTTATGTAATTAGTGATGTTGGAGATGTGAAATTGATGTTAGAATGCTAAACCGATGTTGAATCCTTACCTTTGCATTTTAGTGAATATTTTGGCAAAGAAAGAAAATTAGAGGGAATTATTTTCGAATAATTATTTGATGAAGAAGATGATGAATTGGTGGTTTGAAGCAAGTGATCGGACTTAATTGACAAGTACAAAAATAAGAAGAAGTTAGTATAAATTAGAAGTTTATTATGGAAAACTATGTAGAAGATTGAATTTTGGCAGTAACTTCAAAAATTCACTATAAATTCTACAAAAATGGTTAGATGATGAATTTTATACCTTTGTAGAGATTTTTTCGTCTAGTTTTGTTTCCAACAAACGGAAACTAATTTCGAGTTTCGAGTTAAAAGATATGAATTTTTAATCGAAAGAAGGTCGGAAAATTTACAGAGCATTTTCGGTCAGGACAACTTTGTGACGGAGTTTGAAGAATTTTCATAATATTTTTAGATTTTATTAATTTATATGGTTTATACCGTTAGAACCGTTATCGAATCTAGTTTCTCCAGTAGAAAGGAAATTAATATCCTATATATATTCTGCCCGGTATAAGTAAATCTTTGAAGATTGCGCAAGCTGTCAGAAAATGGAATTTGAAACATTTTGTATTTAAATGTTAGTTAGCAAGCTCGGAAGAATTATTGGAAGCTCAAATTGGTCACTAAGGACTATAATGAGTTTTTGAATAGTACAAGGAAGAAAGGAAAAATATTTGGAAATTTTATATTCAAATGATTATATTAGACAGCATGGTTAAGGTATTGTTAGATTTGAATCTAACAAATATTTTATCTTATTCATGTGATTAATGAAGTCAAGTCTGAATCGAAGAAGGTTTGAGGTTCTATAACGGAAAGGATCGAGTAGAATTTAGTGAGGCATGCTAATAAATGGCCCAGGTGAGTGCAATGCATACATAACATGATACATTGATGTTTTATATATCTTTGGTAAGACTTGCGATAAGTCAATCTGGTTTATATATTGGCATGATATTTATGTCATTGATCATATATTTGACATATTTCAAATATGTCAAAGGTTGAACACAAATGCATGGATCACAAGTTATATATAATGGTATACTATTAATGTTATTTCAGGTATGAACTGCCTAATGTCAATTATATTGATATATGTTACTATGGATGAAATAAATACGAAAATTATGCCCAAATAAGTCACTGAGGGACAGGGTATAGTTGGCATGCCATAGAGTCTAACGGCAAGCTGGATATTCGGGTATCCAGGATAGCACTATAGTGTATATAAAGGATACTTAGTGTATGGTTAGCACGGCCTTATAAATGTGCGGATGGTTAGCACAGCCTTATAAATGTGCGGATGGTAGGGACGACCTTATGTCGATTAGCACTTCGGTGCATATTTGACTCGTATACCCAGGGTCCTCAAGGTTTAGTTTGGGCTATAAATAATTGGATAATAAATGGTAAACAGGTTAGGGAGTATGTGAACTCTCGGAACATGTGGCAAGTATATCGGTAAGAAATTTATATCCAGTTTATATTATGTTGATATATGATTAATATGAAGGTATACTTATCTAGTGATCAAGATGCATTTATACATATAAGGCATATTATGATAAACGGACAAGCATGAAAATCTTATGACGTTGGCATATAGTAAATAATTACTAATGCAATGTGAAAGTTGATGTATTGGTATATATCATGCTATATAAATGTAGCCATGAAATTGAATAAAGGTTAAATAATTGTTATTACTTCCTTTATTGCCTCACTAAGTTCGTACTTAGCGTGTGTTTAATTGTACACACGTAGGTAAATCAAGAAGAGAGTGAGAAGAGTATTGCATCAAAATTGGAAAGCTCAATAGGTAATCACAGTAATGACATCCTAATTAAGGTTTAATTATTATAGTGGCATGTATACTTGCTCAACCTATTTGAGTTGTGATTGGCCTTTAAAGTTCGTTATGGTTTCAAGATAATTGGCGTTTCTGGAAAGATTCAAGGTTAAGAATAACCATTTGGTGATGAGTTGTATACTAAGATAATTGATGTATGATTGGAACTCGAATAAATAATTTATATCGGTTTTAAATAAAGTTAAGCGTGCTTGGGGAAGAGAATTTTGGGGATGGGTCACCATTGAGAAGTTATTTCTAAAAATTTTAAATTACCCTTATTTTTTATTAAAGAAGTCGTAACATTTTCGACTCGTACCCGGTGTACGGATACGGGAAAAGGGTGTTACACCATTTATTAACCATAAACCTTAGCCCAAATATAAGCCTATGACGACCCTGGGTACACGAGTCAAATATGCACCGAAGTGCTAATACACATAAGTTCGTGGCCACCATAATACACATAAGATCGTGCCCACCATAATACATAAGGTCGTGCCCACCATATGCACTAAGTGTCCTTTATATACACTATAGTGCTAAACCGAGTATGCAGCGTGCTATTGGACTCTATGGCTTGCCAACTATACTCTGTCCCTCAATGACATACTTGGGCATATATTCCATATTTATTTCATCCTATCAATGTATATCAACATAATTTAACATCGGGCAGTTCATACATGAATTAAAATTCATAATATAACATCATATATAACTAGTGATCCATTCATTTATATTCAACTTTTGACATATTTAAAATATGTCAATCATATCCTCCATGACATAAATATAATGACAATAAAATTTGGGTAGGCTCATCGCAAGCCATCCCAATAATGTATAAAACATCAATGTGTCATGATATGTATGCGATTGCACTCACCTTGGCCACTAAACAAAATGCTCACTAAGTCATAGATCGATCTTTTCTTTCACAGAACCTTGAACCTTCTTTGATTCAGATTTGACTTCATTAATCACATGATTAAAATATAATATTTGTTAGATTCAAAACTAACAACAACTTAAACATGTTGTCTAATATAATTATTCGAATATAAAATTTCCAAATATTTTTCCTTTCATCCTTGTATTGTTCAAAAACTCATTATGGTCCTTAGTGACCAATTTGAACTTCCAATAATTCTTCCGAGCTTGCTAACTAACATTTAAATACAAAAATGTTTCAAATTCCATAATTCAAGTATTCCATTCGATTTTCATTCACTTAAAGGTTTAGGGACTAAAATGAAAATATTTTCCATTTCAATGGCATTTTAAATATATTTATCACCAATAGAACTTTTACCTAATAACATTCATCATAAGTTCTTCACTTACAACATTTGTACATTCTAGTCCCTAAATCCCTGATTTTGCCGAAATGCCATTTTGATCCCTAAACTCGAATTCATTTTAATTCAAATGTAATTTCTAGCATTTAACCACATTTCTAACGCCCAAATACCTTGATTTCCAGATTGTTACACACTGGTCCTTAGATTTTCACACATTGCCAAATTGGTCACTAAATACAATCCAAGGATTCAAGCTTCCTAACTTTGCAATTAAACCTCCAATCACTGTTAGTTCATCAAACTCATCATTATACTCAAAAATCAGAACTAATCCTTTTCGATTTCCAACATGCCAAATTGGTTCTTACAATTTAACAAATTGCTAAAATGGCCCCTAATCAAGATAACACCAATTTTAGCATTCCAACTCCAATTTCATGCTTAGCAAAACCTTATATGATCAATAACAACATATTAAATACAAAACAACATTAGTCCCTAATATTAATCAATCAAACCGGATAGGTCTATAAAGATTTCCAAATTGCTGATTTAGTCACTAGTTGAAATAAGTAGATTTTCAACCACCAAACATCAAATTCAAGCTTTAATTATCATCAAATCTATAAATACTCATAAAAATTCATATTTAAACACCATCCCCTAACCTTTAAATGTTGGACAAAATAGCCCCTTAACTTTAGACATTAATCCAATTTAGTCCCAAGCATGGAAACAACATAAAATCAAACATACTTTCTTAAATCTTCAAAATTCCCAAAATTCACACAACCCTAATTTCTTCCTCATATCAAATCTCATCAACCAAGAAAGTATTCTAAGAATTATTTACATCAAAAGATAGAGCTCGAAGAGTAGAACAACTTTGTAGTTTGAAAGATTACCTAAAAACCAAGATTCGGGGCTTAAATCGAACTTGGAAATTTTTTTCTTCTTTCCTCTAGCTCCCACGATACATGGCTGGAAAAAGATGAACATTTGTTCATCTTTTAACTATTATTTTACAGTTGTAACTATTAAATGAATTTTAAATTCATTTAAATAGTGAAATTACCTATTTAGCCTTTAAATCCAATGGCTAATTTAATCTCATCTAAAATCAAGGGCCAAGATTAAATCCATGTATATTTCATCTTCCAAAAACATCCTCAACATTTCAAAAAATATTTCAAAATTGCCATCCTTGCCAAATGACCAATTTGCCCTCTAACCAGTCTTTATTTACTAGTTTGTTTCAAAATTGCCATTCCATTATAATCTAACTAAATTATTTCCTTCTCAACCAGCCACTATTCCATAAATATCATTTTATGATTTTCCATGGCCTATGGAACAGCCTCTGAAATTTTCAATTCAATCTGATTTACCAATATTCACTGAATTCTTCTACTACGATTTTACCTTTACTGGGCTATCGGATCTATTCCGAAAATTATATATTTCCATATTTAGAAAATAAATACTATTATCTCATAAAAACTTCCTTTCTTAAGGACTTAGACTAAATTTTCCTAACTCAATCTATTATTCTGATAATTATCAGAAATCCATACGAATATTCTCTTAGAAATCCTTTATCAGAAATCCATACGAATATTCTCTACTCTTAATGAGTCCAAAATATCGATCAGAAACACTTTTATGGGACCTTCCCGAAGTTCATTCTTCCTAGTGTTTCCATGGTCTGAGCACGCTTAATAATAGGGTTCGATCAAAATTCGATACCTTATACTGTATTTTCATTCCCGGGACCTATATCAAATTTTTACTCACTGACCGAATTTATCCATCTCCAGGATACAATTAGTTATTGAGCAAATCCTATATTATGGATTTAAACTTTTCCTTTCTTTATGATTTAGCAACAAACTTTTAAAAATTGTCATTTTGGTCACGAAAACTTTAACCTTCAATTCCCATTCCAATTTTATCGGATTTCAACCAAAATTTTCATGTACCCTAATATGCTTATCATCCTTCAAAATATCCTAGATATTCAATTCGATCTGGTTATCTGAATATTTTTCTGAACTTTATCGTTTTATTATAGCCATTAATACAAACTCTGTACAAAAAATCCGGATAACAAGGAAACGTCATTCTTGGGGGTAAACTATTCATTTATGAGGTTAAAATACACAACTTTTGAAAATTACATTTTGGTCATTGAACTTTTCCAAAGTTTATACTTTAGCCACAAAACTTTCAAAACTTACATTTTGGTAACTAGCCAAAAATTGGGATATTACAATTTTTTGCCTTTAAGAAAATTCGTCCTTAAATTTTTAATACGTACCTGGTTCAAAAAGGTGAGAAAACTGCTTTCTCATATCTTTTTCTCTTTCCCAAGTCGCTTTTTCAACTTCATGATTTCGCCAAAGAACTTTAACAAGCGAGATCATCTTATTTCTTAGTTATTTGACTCGATGTGCCAGTATCTTTACCGATTCTTCCTCGTAAATCAGATCCAGTTGAATCTCTATTCTTTCCGGGGTAATGATATGTAAAGGATATGATCGATACTTCTTGAGCATCGATACATGAAATATATTGTGAATCTTGTCCATTTCGGGAGGTAAGGCTAGCTGATAAGCCACTGAACCAACGTTTTTCATAATCTTATATGGTATAATAATTCTCGGACTCAGCTTCCCTTTTTGTCCAAACCATAACACCTTCTTCCAAGGTGAAACTTTTACAGAATAATTTATCCTTAACTTCATATTAAATACCTTTTCTTTCAAGATCAGCAGATACTATCCATCATTCTAAAGTAATTCTAGATTGCTTCGAATCTTTCTTACTTTATTTTCCGTATCCTGAAATAAATCAAATTCAATCACCTTTTAGTTCTCTTTCTAACTCATTATCATCAGGGATATAAATTACCCCTTGATAATATGAACATCCTTTAGAATTAACATCGAAATCTTTAATTTTCCCTTTTCACCTTACTGAATTCTTTCCAGACATATCTTATCTTTCATCTATAAATCTTTGATCCGATTTGTCAAAGTAGATTTGAGCTGAAGCTATGTAATCAATATACTATTTTCTTCCAAAGGTAATTGGGAATTTAATGCTTATAAGCCAAAGAATAACTATTGGCTAAATACATCAACTACTACTTTAGCCTTATTACATCAATACCAATCCCAACCTATTATGGGACATATTATTGAACAAGGTAGAATCCTTACTAGATTCATGCTGCACTAATGCTAGTGCTACTATCAAATCTTACTCTACTGGTAATAATATAATCGTAATTTAATCTTAGAGGAGTATTACTGCTTCTTTTGACTAACATCACTGGAGCTTCCTAAGGTGATATATTGGATTGTATAAAACCTCAATTTAATGACTCTTGCAACTAGGTCTTTAGCTTTCTCAATCTAGTAAGAGCCATTCTATAGAGTGTAATTGATATAGGTCCAATATTGGATTAAATCCAATCCTAAACTTAGCCTCTCGATTAAGAGTCAAGCCTGATAGCCCCTCTTGGGGAACCCATTTAAAACTCACAGACAATAGGAATATTCTCCCAGCTTACCCTTGATGCTCGGTATCCATAGCATAAGTTAAATAATTTTCACACTGGTAACAAATTCCAATAAAAACTTTGCATGCTCATGCATGCCAATTATTACAACACTCACATGATTGGTTTTGTGGTTTTCTTGAATCTCCAACATTAATTATAAATGTCAGAGAGTTCTTAATTTTCCTCGTCCTGGTCTCTTAGCTAAACTATGTAATACATTCAATTTGATATCTTTGCTGGGAATCCTCTCCACTTTTTAGATGTGGCAAAATAAATAATGATTCACTATTCCTCTTTACGAGCTCTGACCTCTGTTTAGATATTTTCTCATTCAGAACCCTTTGCATTGCATTTGGCATAATTTACTGCTTCATGGAATTTTGGAATACAAAGGGTAGTCAGTACTTCTTTGTACCTGACCTCTAGCCCTCTATGAGCTGTCATAACATGCTCTCTTTTTGTCTGTAAGAAGTAGTTTAGAAGCAAATCATCTTAGTTTATTAAACTTGTACTCATACCCGTAAATAATCCAATTACCCTAATTAAGATGCAAGAAACTACGTTGTCTCTCTAGGATAAACTTTGTTACGAAACTCTCAAAGAAAGAACTTCTAGTTAATAGACTTTTGAGTATGTACCGTAACATTACTTTATCAAATACGGGTCTAATCCTTTCAGATGAGATAATACTTTTTCTTTGAGTCTCCTCTGATCATCAATACAGAGTTCCTTCAACATAACTTTTATATCATTAAACCATAGATTAACAATTATAGGATCTCCATTAATATCTCTCTGAAAATCTAGTGTGCCAGAACTCTCAATTCTTTTGCAGTCGGTGCCTAAGCAGGCTGAGTTATGATCGCATCTAATGTCTGGAAGAAAAGCTCTTAATCTAGAACATGCATATCATGTTACTCTGGTGCCTATGCACAATGCTAAGATGAGGGTAGAATTTTATCATTAACCTTATCATGCTCGTGAATCTCTTATTGATCCACTCGCCTAAACACCTAACACGATTCTTTTACTATCACACATTGGAATTTGACATTATTAACATAATGAAGTAAGCAATTGCATCCATTCAAACAAGTAAAATCATCAGTAATTATGACATCCTAGTGGCATGTATACACTTTTGATCTCTACCATACTTTGTTTAACTCCAAAACTGGCTAAACTGTAGCTCTGATACCAATAAATGTAACACCCCTTTTCGTATCTATACGACGAATACGAATCAGGAATGTCACAACTTTACTATCCTTAAATATTAATGATATTTGAAAAAAAATCAAGTTTTGATAACTTTGAACCCACATCTTGAGTACTGGTATATTCTGTCCCAAAATGCACATTCTTGCATTTTTATATTTCTAATTCATCCTAATTCAATTCCCAAATGTCTTCAAATGTTATATATGCTTATAGGGAACAATTGACTATCATAAAACATACATGCTCTCAATTATCTTAGCATGCAATGAATCTTTCCAGAAACGTCAATTATCATGAAACCATAACGAACTTTAAAGGCCAATCACAACTCAAATAGGTTTAGCAAGTATACATGCCACTATAATAATCAAACCTCAATTAGGATGTCATTATTGTGATTACCTGTTGAGCTTTCCAGTATTGATGCAATGCTCTTCTGACTCTCATCTTGATTTACCTACGTGTGCATAATCAAACACACGCTAAGTACGAACTTAGTGAGGCAATAAAAGGAAGTTAATAACAATAATTTAAACTTTATTTGAATTCATGACTATGTTTATATAACATGATATATATGCCAAAGCATCAACTTTCACATTGCATTAGTAATGATTTACTACATGCTAATGTCATAAGACTTTCATGCTTGTTCATTTGTCATAATATGCCATATATGCATAAATGCATCATGATCACTAGACATGTAAATCCATCATGTTATTCATATATTAACATGATATAAATCACATATAAATTTCTTACCAATATATTTGCCATTTATTCCAAAAGCTCATAAGCTTATTCACATGTTTATCATTTATTAACCATAAATCATAGCCCAAATATAAGCCTATGAGGACCCTGGGTACACGAGTCAAATATGCACCGAAGTGCTAATACACATAAGATCGTGCCCACCATAATACACATAAGGTCGTGCCCACCATATGCACTAAGTGTTCTTTATATACACTATAGTCCTAAACCGAGTATGCAGCGTGTTGCTGGACTCTATGGCATGCCAACCATACATTGTCCCTCAATGAAATACTTGGGCATATATTCCATATTTATTTCATCCATGGCAATGTATATCAACATAATTTAATATCGGGCAGTTCATACCTGAAATAAGATTCATAATATAACATCATATATAACTAGTGATCCATGCGTTTATATTCAAATTTCGACATATTTAAAATATGTCAATCATATGCTCCATGACAAAAATATAATGACAATAAAATTTGGGTAGGCTCATTGCAAGCCATCCCAATGATGTATAAAAAATCAATGTTTCATGATATGTATGCAATTGCACTCACCTTGGCCACTTAACACAATGCCTCACTAAGTCATAGATCGATCATTTCTTTCACAGAACCTCAAACCTTCTTTAATTCATATTTGACTTCATTAATCACATGAATAAAATAAAATATTTGTTAGATTCAAATCTAACAATACCTTAAAACATGTTGTCTAATATAATCATTCAAATATAAAATTTCTAAACATTTTTCCTTTCTTCCTTGTATTGTTCAAAAACTCATTATGGTCCTTAGCGACCAATTTGAACTTCCAATAATTCTTCCGAGCTTGCTAACTAACATTTAAATACAAAATGTTTCAAATCCATAATTCGAGTATTCCATTCGATTTTTATTCACTTAAAGGTTTAGGGACTAAATTGAAAATATTTTCCATTTCAATGGCATTTTCAATATATTTATCACCAATAGAATTTTTACCTAATAACATTCATCATAAGTTCTTCATTTATAACTTTTGTACATTCTAGTCCCTAAATCCCTGACTTTGCCAAAATGCCATTTTGGTCCCTAAACTCGAATTCATTTTGATTCAAATGTAATTTCCAGCATTTAACCACATTTATAACACACAAATACCCTGATTTCCATATTGTTACACGCTGGTCCTTACATTTTCTCACATTGCCGAATTGGTCACTAAATACAATCCAAGGATTCAAGCTTCCTAGCTTTGCAATTAAGCCTCCAATCACTGTTAATTCATCAAACTCATCATTATACTCAAAAATCAGAACTGATCTCTTACAATTTCCATCATGCCGAATTGGTTCTTACAATTTAACAAATTGCTAAAATGGCCCCTAATCAAGATAACACCAATTTTAGCATTCCAACTTCAATTTTAGGCTTAGCAAAACCTTATATAATTAATAACAACTTATTAAATACAAAACAAAATTAGTCCCTAATATTAATCAATCAAACCGAATAGGTCCATAAAGATTTCCAAATTGCTGATTTAGTCACTAGTTGAAATAACTAGATTTTCAACCTCCAAACATCAAATTCAAACTTCAATTATCATCAAATCTATAAATACTCTTAATAATTCAGATTTAAACACCAGCCCCTAACCTTTAAATGTTGGACGAAATAGTCCCTTAACTTTAGACATCAATCCAATTTAGTCCCAAGCATGGAAACAACATAAAATCAAACATAGTTTCTTAAATCTTCAAAATTCCCAAAATTCACATAACCCTAATTTCTTCCTCATATCAAATCTCATCAACCAAGGAAGTATTCTATGAATTATTTACATCAAAAGATAGAGCTCGAAGAGTAGAACAACTTTGTAGTTCGAAAGATTACCTAAAAACTAAGATTCGGGGCTTAAATCGAGCTTAGAAAATTTTTTCTTCTTTCCTCTAGCTCCCACGGTACATGGCTAGAAAAAGATGAACATTTGTTCATCTTTTAACTATTATTTTACACTTGTAACTATTAAATGAATTTTAAATTCATTTAAATAGTGAAATTACCGATTAGCCTTTAAATCCAATGGCTAATTTAATCTCATCTAAAATCAAGGACCAAGATTAAATCCATGTATATTTCATCTTCCAAAAACATCCTCAACATTTCAAAAAATATTTCAAAATTTCCATCCTTGCCAAATGACCAATTTGCCCTCCAACTAGTGTTTATTTACTAGTTTGTTTCAAAATTGCCATTCCTTTATAATCTAACTAAATTAGTTCCTTCTCAACTGGACACTATTCCATAAATATCATTTTATGATTTTCCATGGCTTATGGAACAACCTCTGAAATTTTCAATTCAATCTGATTTCCCGATATTCACTAAATACTTCTACTACGATTTTACCTTTACCGAGCTATCGGATCTATTTCAGAAATTCTATATTTCCATATTTGAAAAATAAATGCTATTATCTCATAAAAACTTCCTTTCTTAAGGGCTTAGACTCAATTTTCGTAACTCAGTCTATTATTCTGATAATTATCAAAAATCCTCAACGAGTAAAAATTCTCTTAGAAATCCTTTATACGAAATCCATACGAATATTCTCTACTCTTAATGAGTCCAAAATATCGATCAGAAACACTTTTAAGGGACATTCCCAAAGGTCACTCTTCCTAGTGTTTCCCTGGTCTAAGCATGCTTAATAATAGGGTTCAATCAAAATTCGATACCTTATACTGCATTTTCATTCCCAAGGCCTATATTAGATTTTTACTCACTGATTGAATTTATTCATCTACAGGATACATTTACTTATTGATCAAATCCTTTATTATGGACTTAAACTTTTCCTCTTTTTATGATTTAGCAACCAACCTTTAAAAATTATCATTTTGGTCACTAAACTTTAACCTTCAATTCCTATTCCAATTTTATCGGATTTCAACTAAATTTTGCATGTACCTTAATCTTCTTATCATCCTTCAAAATATCCTAGATATTCGATTCGATCTGATTATCCGAATATTTTTTTGAACTTTATCACTTTATAGCCATTAATACAAACTCTGTACGAAAAATTCGGATAACATGGAAACGTCATTCTTGGGTGTAAACTATTCATTTATGAGGTTAAAATACACAACTTTTGAAAATTACACTTTGGTCCCTAAACTTTTCCAAAGTTTATACTTTAGCCACAACACTTTCAAAATTTACATTTTGGTCACTAGCCAAAATTTGGGATATTACATGTCCTATGATGAGGAGCCAGTGGAAATCCTTGAATCTATCAGCAAGGTTCTTCGTGGCAAGACGATTGAGCTTGTTAAGGTCTTAAGTGGAGAGAGTTGTAACACATCGGTTTTGGGCCTAATGGTTTTGAGGCTTCTTAGACGGTCTAGTGGACCGGGTTAGGAATTCGAGTCGAATTCGGGAATAAATATTTTTGTTAAAGATAAAAATATGGAAAATGCTTAAAAATCATATTTGTTAAAGATAAAAATATGGAAAATGCTTAAAAATCATATTTTAATATATGATTAATATTAGCAAAATCAATTTTGGAAAATGAGATTTGGAAGGGTGACATTTTGGTTAGTGACCAAAATGTAATTTTTGAAACTATTTTTAAAGGTGACTAAAATGAAAAGGATCAAATTCTTATAATCCTTAAGGAGTTAATTTACCAAGTTTTTGCTGGTGATTTCTATCTTCAATTAAGTCATTTTAACTTGTGTTTTAAAAGATAATTAAAGGGGTTTTAGATATTAATGTTAGTTATAACTTTTTAAGAATTTGATGTAACTTTTCTCTCAACTTTTCTCTCCACTTCTTTTCTACCAAAAACTCTAGTTTTCATCAAAATCCAGAGGTGAGAGATCTTTTCACTTGGATTCTTGATTTACAATTGATTCTTTAACATTGATTTACAAAACCTCATAGAAATCTTGTGTTTTCCTAGCTTTAAACAATCAATTGAAGAGGGAAATCACACAATAGAGGTAAGGTTCGTGATCTCCTCTGTTGTGGTTCTTTATTAATATTCCCAAATATTTGATCCTTGATTTATGGTTTATAATATGATTTTGTGTTTTACATTGATTTAATTGGGTAAAATTGATGAAATTGTGAAGATTCGAATTGGATCTATTTTCCAGTGTTAAGGATTGTTTTTAAACTTATTTGGGATGTATAATATTGTTGTTAAGTTGATTTTAACAATGGAATCCTGAAACTCTTGAATCCCTAGTTGTTAAGGTTGTTAGATTTGTGTTTTTGTGGTGTTGTAGTGGTTGTGTAGTTGCTGGAAGTAATTGAATGATTTCATCTTGTTTTTAAGTGTTAATTGATGATGTTTTATGGATTGAATCATTGTAATAAGGCTTGGTTAAGTTTCGGAAGTGTTTGATGATGATTTCAATATGTTTCGGATATGTTTTGAATGGGTAACTTGAGAGTTGCGAGTAATTGCTTGTAGGCAATGGTTTGAATGCATAATGATGCATTTTCCCTCTGGTTTTATGTGGTTAAAATAGGGGATAATCAAAGCAGCGAAGCTTGACGTTGACTGTGGCTTGCCGGAGGCTTGATTCGCGTTGGCGAGCAAAACGAAGCATATTGGTGAGTGGATACTAGGTTAAACACCTTTAAAAGGGTTTAATAAAGGTTGTTGGGAGTTTAGGTTTAGTTTGAAACACTTACCTAAGCTCGAAAGTAAGTTTTCCCTCTTTTGCTCTTTAATATCGATTTGGATAAGCATGTGTAATTCATGTTTTGGTCGTAAACATGGTTTGATTTACTTACTGGAAATGCATGATTTTAAGTACATATGCAGGGGCTTAAAAGTATAAGAAAAGCTAGTGAGAATAGGTTTTCATTCCGGTCAAGAATGGTGTTATTGCTATGGCAATGTAATTTGCATATGTGGTGATTTTATATAATGCATTGTAAAACAGTGAGTAAATAGTTTTGTAAATGATATATTGGCTATGTGACATGATGAGAAAACATTCAGATATAGTTGGCATGCTATAGGATGAAGTGCACTATAATATGTTAAAAATAGATCGTGGTTAAGATCCCTTGAGTTAAGCGGTCAGCTACTCAGATTATAATGTTGTCACTTGGGTTGAGCGGTCGGTTCCCCTTGTTGATGTTGATCTTGTCGGCAAGGGTGTTGTATCATGCGGTCAACATGGTATACATGGTAGTGGGTCGACTATCATGGGAGATCCGTGTATCTAAAATGTAAGGTTAACGGTCGGTTACCTAAAGATTAGTGGTCAGGTAATCACGGATAGAGGTCGTCTATCCGGGGTCACTATAAATGCCAAAATATCAAAATTCAAGTGTTGAACCTATTATATAATGCTTTGTAATTTAAGCATAGTTTTTGTATATAATGTTTTGGGGATTTAAGCATGTGGTTATAATGTTTTGCATATGGTCGATATGCATGTTTTGATTTGGAACCATTGGAACTTGCTTAGGTCGTAAGAATGGCTTGAAAAGAAGTGTTTAGTTTTCAAGGGTTATAATGCATCATTGTTTTAAGAGCATCCTCACTAAGCAAGTGTGCTTACCTCTCTTTTCCTTAATGATGCAGAGCACTAAAGTTTGGGGCTGCAAGGGCAAGGCCAAAGTGATCCAAGGACAAGAAGTAGTTTGAGTATGAACTCGGTTTACGTTTCTGGTTAATAAGGCAATGTGTTCGCCATATTTTGGGGAATTGTAATTCTATTTTCCATGAGTTTAAGCATGTGAGGTGTTGGATTTTATGTTTGTTTGATGTTGATTGAGCTAGAGTGAATCTTGCCTATGTTGTTGCTTGCTAATTACTAAAGTATGCATTTAATTGGTTTTGATTGGCTGCCATGGTTTGATGATTCAAGCAGGTTTGGTATGATGCTTTAAGTGTGCAAGTATGTTGAGAATGCCTTAAATGTACCAAATGTGATTTTTGGTTGCTTGGTGAAATGATATTAGGATATATGCCTAAAGAAAGTCTAGAGTGGTATAAATGCCATGAATGGTTGTTGAATCTGTGATGTTTTGGTTGGTAATGCATCTTGGCAATGCTGTATAAGTATTTGAAGCATGTTGGAGTGTTTTGGATAACATCGAGATGTGTTTAGACAGTATTTTGGGACATTACGGATCCAGGCATACCGGTACGGGTGTCTATTTCAGTATGGGTAAGCCATTCTAGGCTTAGCGTACCGGTACGCGGGTAACTATTTATGTACCATCCAAGGCAAAATTGGCTATTGTTTCGATACTCAGTGAGGCATTTCGATACGGTCTAGTGGTTTTATGAAAGGCGTTCTGATACGCGGGGGCGTATCAGAACAGAAATAGGCTACTGGGATTTTGGGGTTTTGAAATAACGAAGGCGTATCAAAACAACCCTTGTCTGTACCGGTACGGTGGTAGTGAAGTTGGTTATTTAGAATATTCTAAAGTTCTGTTTTCTTATGTTTTGGTCCCTGAATGTTGTGGGTGCAATTGTATGAGTTTGGATGACCATAATGACCTGGATCTTGACATGTAAGCATGTAATTGGACTAATTGAGGATTGGTAACTTTAATTTAAGATTTGGTCCAGTAATTTGTCAGTTTTGCAATTTAGTCCCTAGAATGTATGATATGTAATCGGAGGCCTTTTCATGATCTGTTTTCTTTGGAAATTCACATGCTGCAAGTATATGCATTTAGGATTAATAATATGCATCTAGATAAGATAAAAGAAAAAATGGACTGATTTTCGTAATTATTCTCTGGTTTGCTTCGGCAAACCTAATGTAGTTCTCTCGATTTGGTCAAGCATCTAGGCCGGGTCGAGGGGGTTACATTTGTTCGTATCAGAGCCATGTTTTGAAAAGATAGGATGTTGTTTGATTATTTAGTGGTGTTTGAATTGCACAGTGATTGTGTATATGTTCGGTGATTGCTTAATACCTTGTTGGGGTATGAATTGGGAATACATTACCTATTACCGAGGTTTTAAAATGTTTTATAAGGTTGTCTTAGATCTTTTGCCTAATACTAGCCTGAATTTATTGTGTTTTGATGCTTTTGATAGCATGGTTCGACGTGAGACGCGTTTAATGGCTAATAATGCAGGAGTTGAGCAAAATAATGTTGAGGAAGGGAATCCCCCTAATGCTTTACCCCCTCCTTCTTCGTTGGTTCCTCCTGTCGATGTTGGGATGGAAGGTGTACCCCAGGCTCCTCCTGTGCCAGTTCTTGGTGATCTAACTCTGTTAATCTAAGCATGACGAGATCGCTTCAAGCAATAGTGGCTGGAGTGCAAGCACAAGCACTGGCACCTACTGTGGTGGCTAATCAAGGTTTACCCTTGGAGTGTCTTAAGAGTTTGGGAGATGAGGATTTTAGGGTTTGAGTCTTGAGGCAGCTGAGGGTTGGCTGGAGAAGACAATCTGCATCTTGAACCAGATGGATTGTAATGAGGAGCGCAAGTTGGGTTGCACTGTGTCACTACTGCAGAGTGATGCATATCATTAGCGGGTGACCATAATTGCTGGAGTTCCCGAGGCAGATGTAACTTGGGAGTTCTTTCAAAGATCTTTCAAGAGGAAGTATTTTGGCACGCAGTATTTGGATATGAAAAAGCGTGAGTTTATGTCGCTATCTCAGGGAGGCATGTCTGTTGCCGAGTATGAGGTGAAGTTTGTCAAAGAGTTGCAGCTCACGATGTTGTAGTGCGACTGGAGAATAGTGGACTAGCTCGGATCTATGCTCATCATGAGGGTTGCAATGAAACGGATGTGATCGCGGGTACCTTCACTTTGCAATCCTTATCATTGTTATCTTTTATTGATTCGGGGTCTACTTATTCATACATTTTGAGTGAACATGCATCTTTTCTGGATGTCCTTGTCGAGATTCTTGATGTTGGTATGTTAGTAACTAGTTTTTTTTGTGAGACGATTACTACTAGAAAGTTGTATAGGTGGTGTCCTTTGGTTGTGCAAGGTCATGAGTTTGCCGCGGATCTAATGGAGTTACCATTCCTTGGCTTTGATGTCATCTTGGGTACGGATTAGTTAAGTGACCACAAGGCAGTTGTGGATTGTGAATCCAAAAGGATTTCTTTGAGGTTGGCCGATGATTATGAAGTTGTGGTGGTTGGCAAGAATATGAAGTTCTTGTTCAATATTATCTCGGCTATCAGGGTGGAAAAGATGATGCAAGGAGGTTGCCAAGCTTATTTGGTAATTGTAATGAATCCTGAGGCTAAAGGAGTCCGGGTGCAGGACATTCATGTTGTTTGTGATTTTTCGGAGTTTTTTCCTAAAGAGTTATCGGGTTTACCGCCAGATAGAGATGTAGAGTTCGGTATCGTGACATACACAGGTACGACGCCGGTGTCCATTGCTCCTTATAGGATGGCACCAAAAGAATTGAAGGAGTTAAAGTCACTGCTTTAGGAGTTGTTAGATCATGAGTTTATCCGACCGAGTGTTTCTCCTTGGGGTGCTCCAGTTTTTTTTATGAAAAAGAAGGATGGTACAATGCGTATGTGCATTGATTACCGTCAGTTGAATAAGCTAACGGTGAAAACAAGTATCCTTTTTTTGAGGATTGATGATCTGTTTGATCAGTTTCATGAAGCAGCGGTGTTCTCTAAGATTGATCTAAGATCAGGGTATTATCAGTTGAAGGTTAAGGAAGAGGATATGCATAAAACTGTGTTTCGTACGAGGTACGGGCATTATAAGTTCTTGGAGATGCCTTTTGGGCTAATGAATGCCCCGGCTGCATTCATGATATGATGAATAGGGTGTTCCATGAATATTTTGATCAGTTCGTAGTGGTGTTTATAGATGATATTCTCGTGTACTCTCGTACCGAGGAAGAACATGATCGGCATTTACGGATTGTGTTGCAACTATTAAAGGGTAATCAGTTGTATGCCAAGTTGAGCAAGTGTGAGTTTTGGCTTAAGGAAGTGATGTTTCTTGGTCATGTGGTTTCTACGAAGGGAATTCTTGTTGATCCACAGAAAATTGAGGCTATTCTCAATTGGAAGCAACCTAAATCTATTTCGGAGGTTCGCAGTTTTCTTGGGCTGGCTGGTTATTACTGCCACTTTGTTGATGGGTTTTCTAGTATCGTGGCACCGTTGACGAAGTTGTTACAAAAGAGTGTTCCATATATGTGGACGGAGAAGTAACAACATAGTTTTGAGAAGTTGAAGGAAGTTTTGACACATGCTCCTATGTTGATTCAACCTGACTCTAGGAAGGAGTTTGTGGTTTATAGTGATGCATCCTACGTAGGGTTGGGATGTGTGCTGATGCAATATGGTAAGGTTATGGCCTATGCGTCGAGCCAACTGAAGGTTCATGAGCGCAACTATCCAACTCATGATTTGGAGCTTGCGACTATAGTGTTTGCCTTGAAAATTTAGAGGCATTATCTATATGGTGAGAAGTGTGTTGTTTTCAAGGACCATAAGAGTTTGAAGTATTTGATGTCTCAGAAGGATTTGAATCTTAGGCAATGTAGATGGTTGGAGTTGTTTAAGGATTACAACTTAACAATCGAATATCATCCTGGTAAAGCCAACGTGGTTGCGGATGCGTTGAGTCGTAAGGTTGCGGTTGAGCTTAGAGCTATGTTTGCAAGGTTGAGTGTGACGCGGGAAGGTGGTTTGTTGGCTGAATTGCAAGTTAAACCTACGATGTCACAAATGATTAATGCTAAGCAACCATCTGATGATTCCTTGGTTGAGCATGTTAAGGATATATTAGAGGGTAATCCGACGGATTTTAATTTTGATGATGATGGAGTGTTGTGTTTCAAGGGTCGAATAGTGGTGTCGGATGATCCGGACTTAAGGCACACTATTTTGACGGAGGCACATTCTAGCCCATTTGCTATGCATCCAGATAATGTGAAAATGTATCAAGGGTTGAAGGAAGCATACTACTGGTGTAACGCCCCAATTTTAGGGCTTAGCGGTTTGGTGGGTTATTAGACGGTCCGGTAGACCAGAGTAGGGATTTGGGTCAGTTTCAGGACCGTATATTTTTCGGTAAGATAAAAATGTGGAAAATAGTTAAAAATCATCTTTTAATAAATATTGATTTTTGGTGGAATAAATTTTGGAAAATGGAATTTGGAAATGTAACATTTTGGTTAGTTTCCAAAATGCGATTTTTGAAAAATGTTTTAAAGTGACTGAAATGAAAAGGTTCAAATTCTTAGAATCTTTAAGGAGATAAATTACCAAGTTTTTTTCGGTGGTTTCTCCCTTCAATTAAATCATTTTAAACATGTGTTTTAAAGGTGGTTTAAGAGGGATTAAAATATCTAAGTTAGTTATTAGCTTTAAAAGAAAATTTACGTAACTTTTTCCTAAACCTTTTCTCTCAACTTCTTTTCTACCAAAAAATCAGAATTTCATCAAAATCCAGAGGTGAGAGATTCTTTTCACTCAGATTATTGATTTTAACTTGATTCTTTAACTTTGTTTTGCAAAATCTCATTGAAAACTTATGTTTTCTTAGCTTTTCACAAAGCAATTGAGGGAGAAACTTCACAATTGGGGGTCCAAGATTTCCTCTATTGTATGGTTCTTTACTGAAATTCCCAAGCATTTGTCCTTGTTTTTGTGTTTCTAATCTGATTTTAAAGATTTCCTAATGATTAATTGAGTTATTTGGGGAAAATGAGTTAATTCACGGATTGGATCTAATTTCCAGTAATTAATGATGCTTTTATTCATATTTTGGATGTTTAATAATGTTGTTGAGCGGATTATATCAATGGAATCCCGAAACTCTTGAATCTCTAATTGTTTAGGTTGTTAGAATTGAGGTTATGTAGCGTTTTGTGGTTGTGGGGTTGCTGGAGGTGTTATCCTATTTTGGATCTGTTTTTAGATGTGTTTTGATGTTGAAAGTGATGTTAGATTGATAGATGTTGGTTGGGTTGTGAATCGAAGTGTGTTGGTTATGTTTTCGGTTGTTGTGGAGGGTTAATTGTGAAGGTTTTGTGGAAATCTGAGAAGGATTGTAGTTGCTGTGTTTAGAACGTATTATGATGCATTATTTTCTCTGTTGTTTTATGGTAAAAACAGGGGAGGTTGATCTAGAGGTGATTGGAGAAGCGTTGGAGGTTTCGGGTACTTGATTTCGCGTCGGCGAACTGAGGTTTCGTGTATTGGTGAGTGAAAACGTGGTTTAAAGCATTTTGATGTTTTGGAACAGATTTTTGGGAGTTAAGGTAGAGCTTGAAACGCTTACCTAGACTCAGAAGTAAGTATAAAGTGGTTTTACTCTCTCGGTCGTGCTTGTTCGAATGATTTTACGCACTTGGTTTAATGTTCATGTACCTATTGTTTAAGCATGCTTTAAAGTATTTGATATACTGTTTTTGAGCATGTTTTGCTGAAGGATGCACATGGTAAGTGATCCTTGTAAGTATGGTTTATACTTGTGGTTTAAAGCGTGGTTGTTACTTTGGAAAAGTGTTTTGCTTAATGCTTGTTTAAAACAGCGAGGTAAAAGTTAAAATGGCTAATTATATTGGCAAGTGATGTGGTTTTAAAATTGTTATCGGATATAGTTGGCCAGCCATAGGATTGAGTGCACTGTAAATAAGTCACCTTTGATGTTTAGGGGTTTATATGGTTTATCGAATACTCTATCCAAGTACACTAACGGTTGAGGGTTTATATGGTACCGGTAACTCTCGTTAGTGGGTTAAGCATCTAACTGATGAAAGCGGTGGATGTCCCCGTGGGTTGAAAGTCCACATGGTTGTTAGTGTACCCAATTGTTATTATACCGCGATTGTGATTGTATCACTATTCCGGTTGAGATGGCTTGAAGTGTTGGGTTAACACTTGTTGAATCCATGTATCCGATGAACTCTTTTGGTAATAAGAATTGTTTAATGATCACTTGGAGGCAATATAATTATTAATGTATCATTGGAATGTTTTATGTTGTATAATGTGACTTATACATGTTTCTCCTTCAGCTTTGCATTTGATAGTAATGCATGGGAAGGCTCAAGTTGAGGGTTAGCAATGGGATTTGTTGTTGGTTAATGATACATGTGGCATATGGTTTAATATGCTGGTTTAAAGACGTTAAGTGCATGGGTTTCAAGGCATGATGTTTTTATGGTAACGATTAAATGATGTTCAAAGAACGTTTGAGTTGAGATTTCAATGTGACGTTGTAAAATGGTTTTAAATGCATTGATGGTGTTTTGGTTTTGAGCTTTCCTTACTAAGCCTAGTGTGCTTACGCTCTCTTTGTCCATCAGTGCAGACTATAGAAGGCTTGGAAGGCAACGGGAAGCAAAGGATCTAGCAAGACTTGGCAATCATAGTTTGTTTTTGGTGTAGACTATGGATAATAAGGGCAATGGGGGATTCCTTAATTGATTTAGGATATGTTTTGTTAAAATCCCTGGTTAAGCAAGTTTGGTTTGCTGTTTGTGGCTTGTATGTAACAATTGTGGACTGTTTATGGTAATGGTTTAGAATTTCACATGTTGATTGAATGGTTTCATAGGGTACATGTCTATAGATTTGCTTTCGATGATTGATGCCATGTTATGTTGTTAAGAATGTGAAGCTTGAATGCTCTTGTGGTATGCTTGGCATGTTGAGGTTGTGTTTCAAGCTTGTGGGAATGTTTTGAATGTGTTAATTGAATGAAAAACGAGCAAAATGTGACATTACAGGTCCAGGCGTACCGATACGCGGGGGACCGTATCGGTACTACTGGGCATTTTTAGGCTTGAGGGATCGGTACATGTTAAGAGTGTTTCGATATGCATAGGTTATTTTGGCCTTAGCGTAACGGTACGACAATGGGTGTTTCGGTACGGGTTTTAGCTACTGGAATTTTACTTTTTTGGAATGAGCCTGTGTACCGAAATGCTTGATGGTCGTACCGGTACGGTTTGAAATGATTACTGTGTTTTTGGAAGAGATGTATTGGCGTATCAAAATGCACCACTTCTGTACCGGAATGGTCTGAAACAAGCCTACTGATCTTGTTGAATAGTTTATCGTATCGGAATACATAGCTGTCTGTATCGGTATTGTTTTGCAATGTTTAAAAGGATTTGTGGTTTTCAAAGTAGCATACCAGAATAGGGCTAGGGGTACCGAAATGTGTATGCAATATCGTATCGATACGGGCCTTAGCGTATCGATACAGTTGGCAGTTAATGTCATGGAAAGGTTGATCTGAAATCTTTCGTTTCGGTCCCTGGATCTTGTTAATGCAATTGTATACGAACGAATGGTCGGTTTGAGCTAAAATTTGAGATGTCTATTTGGAACCTGAATAATTAAGGTTTGGTAACTTAAAAGAGAGTTTTAATCCTATATTTTTCTGTATTTGCAATTTGGTCTCTATATTGCAAATGAGATCAATTGGATGTCAAATTGATGCTCGATTGAATTGGGGTTGCACCTGATGGTTGCATGAACATGTAGGGTTGATAATTGGCATCTAGATAAGATAAAGAGAAAAAATAGACTACGTTTTCGTCGTGTCTCTTTAATTTACTTCGGCAAACCTAATGTAGCCTTCTCGATTCGGTTGGGCGTCTAGGTTGGGTCGAGGGGGTTACATTTGGTGGTATCAGAGACAGGTTTGGTTCGTTTGAGAGGTTGTTGTATGGTTGCCATGTTTGA
This sequence comes from Hibiscus mutabilis, assembly GCA_019671005.1. Lineage (NCBI taxonomy): Eukaryota > Viridiplantae > Streptophyta > Magnoliopsida > Malvales > Malvaceae > Hibiscus > Hibiscus mutabilis. Next base: position 19,271,297 of record CM033733.1, on the reverse strand, counting down.
TTTGTACGGTGATTGTTGTATGTACACTGGTTGATATATGAATGTTGGTTGTTGTATGCCATGTTGGGGGGAAATATGGAAACCATTGCCTTATTATCATAGTTTGAAATATTTTGATTTTGAAATGGAAGTCTTGGATCCTTGCTCGAAGCTGGCCTGACTACTTTTGTTTTAAAATGATTATCATGCCTTTGAAATTGTGTTATGTTACGACCGAGAGAGTAATGAGAATTAGCAGGATGTTGTTGCCTTAGGGCAGTGAGTTGAGGAGAGTGTTGTGTCTCCTGAGGGTTTGTTACCCTGATGCATTTCCCACCTATGTTGGTTGAGCCAGTGTTGAGTAAGGTGATGCCTTGCCATAGGTGATGTTGGGGCTTTCGAGTTGTTGTTGCTGGAGTGCATGTGTTTGCACCAGCTATTGGGCGAATAAGGTTGCCGCGGGTTGGGAGGAGTTGAGTATCGTGGTTGACACCCAAGGCAATTGAGGCAGGTATGACCTGTGTTGTTCAGGTTGTGGGTTGAATGGAGTGTTTTGGTACCCGTAAGTTTGGATGTGCTGAATCCCTATTGTATGATGATGTTTTAGTTGGTGGACATCTGTATCCGTTAGCGTGGGGATCCAATGATGTGAATTGGGAGTCTTTCTATGTTACCTTTTGGAAGAAGTATCTAGGGTTTAGATACTTGGATAGAAAGGAGTAAGAGATCATGTCTTGGGTTCAGGGTCGTGTGTATGTGGCTGAGTTTAAAGTACTGTTTGTTTGGTTGAGTCGGTATGCTCCTGAACTAGTATCAGTAAAAAGGTATCATTTTGATTGACTCTGTTATGAATTGGCACAGGATATGGGGTGTACATGTTGGTTTCTGGCTGTACCATTTTTTACGTGTTGGTATACAGGAGAGGTACATTGAGCAGAACCTGAGTTTATTGGTTCCGTGTGGAACGTTCTAGCTCTGGCATAAGAATTGCATAATCTAGTTCCGGTAATGTTCAGGTTGGAAAGAAGCGTGATAAAGGTATCGCTCTGTGTTAAGGTGAGGTAATGATAGTGTTGGGTGAGGACTGAGAGGTTAGTGTATCCAGATGTGAACGATATTTAATAACTGTTGAGTCTGTGGATTGAGGGATCTCATGAGGCGGGATTAACCGTATTTGAGATATGGAGAGTAAACTTTTGTGCTTGTTGGTGTTATGAGAGTTGAGGTTGAACGATCATTCCGTAATTGCTAAAGGTGAAAATGTAAGTAGCTGGTTCTTCCAGAAAGACATTTGTTATAGGAAGGATGTTTGTAAGAGTTCTTTGATGATTTTGAGGATCTGGGGTTGTGGTTGTTTTATTAGAGTTGTCGCTCCACGATTCTTGGATGTAATCCTGGGATAGATTAGTGTTTGGACCAGAGTTGTGGTTGATTTTTGAATCCTAGCGAGTTGACTTGGAACTTGCTGATGTTTGTGGGTGGTAATCTTGGGAAAGAATGTTAAATTCTTGTTAAATGCTATTTTGGAGTTGGAAACTAGATGTTTGATGGATTTTTGGTGACAAGGTATTCCTAGCTTATGTTATGACTCCAGAGTCAAAGGAAGTATGTGTGTAGGATATGCATGCGGTATGTAAGCTCTGAGTGTTTCGAGGGAATAGCCGGGTTTGCCATTGGATTGGAAGGTTGAGTTTGGTAATAAATTGTGTGAAAACACAGTTCCGATTTCTATCGCTCTCTGTGAGGGGCTTGATAGTGGTGAAGGGGTTTAGAGCGTAACTATAGGAGTTGTGTGAGTAAGGTTTTATTGGGCATAGTGTTTTGTCGGGGTTGCACCGGTGTGGTTATGGAAGAAGGATGGCACGTTGCGAGAGTGTAATGGTTTTTGGTGGATGAATAAGTTGGTGATCTACTAATCAGTTTAGGGATGCTTTAATATATTATAAGGTTGGTTTGAGGTTTGGGTGTTACCAATTGAAGGCAAAGAAGGTTTTTGTGGTCGGGGTTGTTTTCTGCTAGGAGTACGACAGCGTGAGTCCTCAGTTATGCTATTGGTTTGATCAATGGATATGTGATGTTTGTGGGTATGCTGAACCAGGTAGCTCAGATGCTGTGAGTCAGTTGGTTGCATTGCTGATGGTCTTTTCATGTACGAAAGCATCGAGAAAGGTTTAGATCGATAAGTGTGGATAAACTAGTGGTTTCTTGGGAAGAGGTGAATATTGCTCCTCTGTTGGAAAGTGTGAGTTTTGAGCATATTGTAAAGAGTTTTAGTTTTGAGGATGTTGTTAGTAAGTGTGAACGGAAAAACATGCACAGTGCATAAACACTTATATGTATATGTAAATATGTCAGTACATGCATACATTTGGGCATGACATTAGATGTTTTCCATACATTCACATAGACATTTATGAGGACATATAAGTAATCATGCATACATATGTTCACACTTACGGATGACTAACAGGAAACCAGTGGAGTAGTGGTGTAAGTAGTTGTGGTAATATGGGTTGTGGAGGTATGGTTTGTGCTAGTTTGTGAATAGCCAGGGTTGGATATAACAGTTTGAGGGTTTGTTAGATCCAGTTGTTTATCAATAAGGGTTGTTGATATTGTATCTTGTAATGGAAGTTGCAGTTTAAGCATCTGAATGGTCAAGGGTGCAAGAGCGCATCTGCGCTACTCATGATGTAAAGTTTATCGTGGTTGTGTTTGTTGAAGGTTGAAGACACTGGTTCTATGTTGGGGATAGTGTTGTGTATACGGCTCATGTGTGGTTAAAAGAAAATGAATGAGGGTTTGGGTTCTTGATAGTTTGGATTGTTGAAGTTGTTTAAGAGTTATAGTTTGATGTTTGATTTTCGTCCGAGCTTAGGTTGTAGCCGATATCTCTTATGTGTGAGAGTTGCGGTGGAGTTGAGGATGTTGGTTATACGGTTGAGTATATTGCGTGATAAAAGCTTGATGGCTGAATTGTAGGTGAGGTTATCCAGATTGCAGTTGGTTAGGTAAGGGCAACCTTACGATGTGGTGTTGTTATGGAATGTTCAGGATTTGGTGAGAGAAACCCGATGGATTTCACGTTAATGATGATAGGGTGTTGTGTTTTAAGGATTGGAGAGTGGTGTCTCTTGATGTCAAGTTAATGTGTATTGTTTTGATGGAGGTGCATGCCCTTTGTTGTTGGGTTGGTTTAAAGGGAAATGTGGTTGCTTGTGTTGATCGATGCATGATATGATGGCAAGTGGAAGCTGGGTATCAGTTTCTTTACGAATTATTGTATTGGTTGTGGATGTCAGAATGGAGGTGGGAAAGAATCACCATGGATCTTGTGTCTGGGTTGTCCTTGACACCAACCAAAAAGGATTCCATTTGGGTGGTTGTTGAACAAGTTGCGGGGTTGTGTGTGCCTTTGTCGCTATACTTGCATTATGTGCTTTGTATAAGTTGGCAGGTTCGTATATTGTTGGGTTGGTATGTTGTACAACGTGCCTGAGTCCATGGTATTGACAGAAATCTATAGTTTATAGCGAGGTTGTGGGAGATGTTTTGAGCTTTGAGTGAGTGGTTGAGTTTCAGTGCCTTGTATCTTTTTCGGTTGGATAGTGGATCCGAGTGTGAAATTCAGGTTTTTAAAGAGATGTTGAGTTGTTGTACCCCTGTGTTCCAGGGAACGTGGGTAAATCAGTTGGTTTTGGTAGAGGGTGCTTTAATAGTAGTTGTCAGATAAGTGTATGGATGGCACTGTACGAGGCGTTATGTGTGGGAAGTGTTGTACGCTGTGAGTGGGGCTGAAATGGGAGGGGTAGTTCCCATGTTTGATATGTTGGAAGGCACCAGTGGGAAAGTGAAGCTGTTATGCAAGTGCTTGAGAGTAGCTTTGTATGGTCAGAAATCCTACGCCGGTTTGACGCATAGTGATGTAGTGTGTGTTGTTGATGATCGGATGATCATGTTGTGGTCGCCTTGAAAAAAGGTGATGTGTTTTTGGTAGGCAGGAGAGCTTAACCCAAGGTTTGTGGACCATACGGGGGTGTTGAGCGTATGGGTCATGTTATTTTTGTTGAGGTTACCTCCTGTGTTGGAGGGTCCATGATGTGTTTCATGTGATGAGGTTGCACGAGTAATGGTTGGATTCCTCATGCGTTATGCCGATGGAAGGCATTGTGTCGGGATCAGTGTACTCTTCTAATAAGGCCCGATGGGGATCTTTAATTCCAGCAGTTGGGTTCTGCGTAGAAAGACGGTTGAGCTTGTTGAGATGTTGTAGAAACACTGGGGTGTTGAGGAAACCATGTGTGCGAAGGTAAGACAGAGATGTTGATCAGTTTCTGTCTTGGTTTCTCCAAGTAAATTTTGGGGACAAAATTTCTTAAGGGGGAGTTGTAACGCCCCGGTTTTAGGGCTTAGCGGTTTGGTGGGTTATTAGAAGGTTCGGTGGACTGGAGTAGGGATTCGAGTCAGTTTTGGGACCGTATATTTTTCGATAAGATAAAAATGTGGAAAATAGTTAAAAATCATCTTTTAATATATATTGATTTTTGGTGGAATAAATTTAGGAAAATGGAATTTGGAAATGTGACATTTTGGTTAGTGACCAAAATGTGATTTTTGAAAACTGTTTTAAAGTGACTAAAACGAAAAGGGTTAAATTCTTAGAATCCTTAAGGAACTAAATTACCAAGTTTTTGTTGGTGGTTTCTCCCTTCAATTAAATCATTTTAAACATGTGTTTTAAAGGTGGTTTAAGAGGGATTAAAATATCTAAGTTAGTTATTAGCTTTTAAAGAAAATTTACGACTTTTTCCTAAACCTTTTCTCTCAACTTATTTTCTGTCAAACAATCAGAATTTCATCAAAATCCAGAGGTGAGAGATTCTTTTCACTCAGATTATTGATTTTAACTTGATTCTTTAACTTTGTTTTGCAAAATCTCATTGAAAACTTGTGTTTTCTTAGCTTTTCACAAAGCAATTGAGGGAGAAACTTCACAATTGGGGTAAGGTCCGAGATCTCCTCTATTGTATGATTCTTTGCTGAAATTCTCAAGCATTTGATCCTTGTTTTTGTGTTTCTAATCTGATTTTGATGATTTCCTAATGATTAATTGAGTTATTTGGGGAACATAAGTTAATTCACGGATTGGATCTAATTTCCAGTAATTAAGGATGCTTTGATTCATATTTTGGATGTTTAATAATGTTGTTGAGTGGTTTATATCAATGGAATCCCGAAACTCTTGAATCTCTAATTGTTTAGGTTATTAGAATTGAGGTTTTGCAGTGTTTTGTGGTTGTGAGGTTGCTGGAGGTGTTATCCTATTTTGGATCTGTTTTAGATGTGTTTTGATGTTGAAAGTGATGTTAGATTGATAGATGTTGGCTGGGTTGTGAATCGAAGTGTGTTAGTTATGTTTTCGGTTGTTGCGGAGGGTTAATTGTGAAGGTTTTGTGGAAATTCGAGAAGGATCGTAGTTGATGTGTTTAGAATGCATTATGATGTATTATTTTCTCTGTTATTTTGTGCTAACAATAGGGGAGGTTGATCCGGAGGTGATTGGAGAAGCGTTGGAGGTTTCGGATACTTGATTACGCGTCGGTAAATCGAGGTTTCGTGTATTGGTGAGTGAAAACGTGGTTTAAAGCGTTTTGATGTTTTGGATTAGAGTTTTGGGAGTTAAGGTAGAGCTTAAAACGTTTACCTAGACTCTGAAGTAAGTATAAAGTGGTTTTACTCTCTTAGTCGTGCTTGTTCGAATGATTTTATGCACTTGGTTTAATGTTCATGTACCTACTATTTAAGCATGTTTTAAAGTAGTCGATATACTGTTTTTGAGCATGTTTTGCTGAAGGATGCATAAGGTAAGTGATCCTTGTAAGTATGGTTTATACTTGTGGTTTAAAGCATAGTTGTTGCTTTTGAAAAGTGTTTTGGTTAATGCTTGTTTAAAACAATAAGGTAAAAGTTAAAATGGTTAATTATATTGGCAAGTGATGTGGTTTTAAAATTGTTATTGGATATAGTTGGCCGGCCATAGGATTGAGTGCACTGTAACTAAGTCGCCTTGGATGTTGAGGGGTTTATACGTCGTACCGAATACTCCATCCAAGTACCCTAACGGTTGAGGGGTTATATGGTACCGAAAACTCCCGTTAGTGGGTTAAGCATCTAACCGATGAAAGGGGTGGGTGTCCCCGTGGGTTGAAAGTGTACCTGGTTGTTATTGTACCGCGATTGTGATTGTATCGCTATTCCGGTTGAGATGGCTTGAAGTGTTGGGTTAACACTTGTTGAATCCGTGTATCTGATGAACTTTTTTTGGTAATAAGAATTGTTTAATGATCACTTGTGAGCGAATATAATCGTTAATGTATCATTGGAATGTTTTATGTTGTATAATGTGACTTATACATGTTTCTCCTTGAGCTGCATTTGGTAGTAATGCATGAGGAGGCTCAAGTTGAGGGTTAGCAATGGGATTTGCTGTTGGTTAATGATACATGTGGCATATGGTTTAATATGTTGGTTTAAAGACGTTAGGTGCATGGGTTTCAAGGCATGATGTTTTTATGGTAACGATTAAATGATGTTCAAAGAACGTTTGAGTTGAGATTTTAATGTGACGTTGTAAAATGGTTTTAAATGCATTGATGGTGTTTTGGTTTTGAGCTTTCCTCACTAAGCCTAGTGTGCTTACGCTCTCTTTGTCCATCAATGCAGACTATAGGAGGCTTGGAAGGCAACGGGAAGCAAAGGATCTAGCAAGACATGGAAATCATAGTATGTTTTTGTGTAGACTATGGATAATAAGGGCAATGGGGGGTTTCCTTAATTGATTTGGGATATGTTTTGTTAAACTCCCTAGTTAAGCAAGTTTGGTTTGTTGTTTGTGGCTTCTATGTAACAATTGTGGACTGTTTATGGTAATGGTTTGGAATTTCACATGTTGATTGAATGGTTTCATAGGGTACATGCCTATAGATTTGCTTTTGATGCTTTATTCCATGTTATGTTGTTAAGAATGTGAAGCTTGAATGCTTGTGGTATGCTTGGCATGTTGAGGTTGGAATTTCACATGTTGATTCCATGTTAGAATTGTGTTTTTGTGGAGTTGTGGTGGCTGATTGGTTGCTAGAGGTGTTAGGTTGTTTTGATTCTGTTTTTAGATGTTATTTGATGATAAAAGTGGTGTTAGATTGATAGGTTGTGGCTGGGTTGTGCTTGGAATGGATTAGATGGTGTTTTCGGTTGTTGTGACTGGGTAATTGTGAGGTGAATGTGTGAATCCGTGGGGATCTGTTGTTGCAGTGTTTTAAATGAATGGAGATGCATTAATCCTCTATGGTAATGTGGTTAAAATAGGGGAGATGGATCCGGAAGTGATCGGGGAAGTGTTGGAGGCTTCAGACGCTTGTTTTCGCGTCGGCAAATCTAGGTTTCACGTATCGGTGAGTGAAAATGTGGTTTAAAGCGTTTTGATGTTTTGGAATAGAGTTTTGGGAGTTATGGTAGAGCTTGAAACACTTACCTAGACTTGGAAGTAAGTATAAAGTGGATAACTCTCTCGGTCGTGCTAGTTTGAAATGGTTTTATGCACTTGTTTTAATTTACATGTTACCTACTGTTTAAGCATGTTTTAAAGTATTTGATATACTGTATTTAAGCATGAAATGCTAAAGGATGCACATGGTAAGTGATCTATGTAAGTATGTGGTTTATACTTGTGTTTTAAAGCATGGTTGTTGCTTTGGAAATGGCATGGTTTAATGCTTGTTAAAAACAGTGAGGTAAAAGTTATTTGGTTAATTATATTGGCAAGTGATGTGGTTTTAAAATTGTTATCGGATATAGTTGGCCGGCCATAGGATTGAGTGCACTATAAAATAAGTCGCCTTAGATGTTGAGGGGTTAATATTGTGTACCGAATACTCCATCCAAGTACCCTAATGGTAGAGGAGTTTAACGGTACGGAATACTCCCGTTAGTGGGGTTAAGCATCTAACCGATGAGAGGGATGGGTTTTCCCTGTGGGTTGAAAGTGTACCTAGTCGTTATTTTAACCGATTGTTATTGTACCGCGATTGTGATTGTATCGCTATTCCGGTTGAGATGGCTTGAAGTGTTGGGTTAACACTTGTTGAATCCGTGTATCCAATGAACTCTTTTGTTAATGGACTTGATATTGATCACTTGTAAGCCAATATGATTGTTAATGTATCATTGAATTGTTTTATGTTGTATAATGTGGTTTATACATGTTTCTCCTTAAGCTTTGCATTTGGTAGTAATGCATGAGAAGGCTTAAGTGGAGGGTTAGCAATGGGATTTTCTGTTGATTAATGATACATGTAGCACATGGTTTATTATGCTGCTTTTAATGATATAAAGTGCATGTTTTCAAAAGGGGCATGATGATGATGATGTTTTTAAAGGATGCTGTTAAATAAATGGATTTAAATGCATTGATGGTGGTTGTTTTGAGCATTCCTCACTAAGCCTTGTGTGCTTAAGCTCTTGTTGTCCATCAATGCAAATAATTGAGGTCTTAGAAGGCAGCAAGAAGCAAGGGGATGTTGGCAAGACTTGTTTCCAAAGTATATCTTGGTTTAGACTATAACGAATAAGGACAATGGGGTACCTATTGTGTTTTGGGAGATGTTTTGTGGAACTCCCTGTTTGAGCATATTTCTTTAGTTGCTCTTGGGTTGTAAATGGCCTTTAAAGTTTGTTTTGATGCTGGTTTACCTTTTTGACATTTTGCTTGAATGGACATTAGGAAGCATGCCTATAGATTCCCTTTTGATGCTTGATACTTGTTGTGTTGTAGGATGAAGTTGCTAGTTGGCTTGTGATACGTATGGCATGTTGATATGGTGTTATAAGCATGTTGGAATGGTTTGAGAATGTTTTTGAGATGAAAAACGAGCAAATTGTGGCATTACAGGTCCAGGCGTACCGATACGCGGGGGACTGTATCGGTATGACTAGGCATTTTCTGCCCTAAGAGATCGGTACGCGTAAGGGAGTACCGGTACGCCTAGGTGATTTTTGGCCTGGCGTACTGATATGGGTAATGGTGTATCAGTACATGTTCTAGCCTCTGAAATTTCACTTTTTCAATCCAAACCCGTGTACCGATACCCATGTAAGCGTACTAGTACGTATATTAAAAAGATTCAAAAGTTAGGTAAGTTCGTTACGGTGTATCGATACCTGCCGTGGTGTATCGGTACGGGCATTTTATGTGTATCAGTACGGTGACACCCGTACCGATACCCGAGGCCGTTTTTTGTAATATTAGCTTGGTAGTTTTGCTTTCATTGCATTTTAGTCCCCAAAGCTTCTCCATGTGATTATATGAGCTTGAATGGTCAAATTAAGATGAAATTTTGAGATGAGTGTTCAGAACCTGACTAATTAAAGATTGGTATTTTAAAAAGTGGCTTAAAATCCTGTAAATTTCCTGTATTTCCAATTTGGTCCCTAAATTGCATATGTGATCAATTGGATGTCAAAATGATGCCCAATTGAGTAGGGGATTATACATGAGTGTTGCATGTACACGTAGGATTAATAATTGGCATATAGACAAGATAAAAAGGAAAAAAATGGATCGGGTTTCGATATAACTCTCTGGTTTGCTTCGGCAAACCTAATGTAGCTTCCTTGGTTTGGTCTGGCGGCTAGACCGGGTTAAGGGGTTACAAATGTAGCCTTCTTGATTTGGTGGGCGTCTAGGTCTGGTCAAGGGGGTTACAACTGGGTTGGTTTGAAAAAGGATGTGACGGAGTTCGTTTCTAAGTGCATGGTATGTCAGCGGGTCAAGGCTGAACATTAGTTTCCATCCGGGTTGTTGCAACCATTAAGAATTTTAGAATGGAAATGGGAGAGAATCACTATGGATTTTGTGTCAGATAAGTTTAATATGGGATAGAAGATGCAAAACACAAAGTGGCGGTATTTATAGGGAAAATGTGGATATTCATATTTCAACCCTAGCAGTTGAAAAGATTACCAACCAATAAGCTATTGTTTTGTCTCGAAGTATAAAACCTATAATGTTATACATTTTCAGTTGGTCTTTAATAACATCACTACCGAACCTTTACTTAGTAGTTCCGAAACCCAGATCAAAAACTCTTTTACTTACATTTATGACTTTTGTCGGGTTGAAAGGATTTTGAATTTCAAAAGACGCATGTTCCCAAGAAGCAAATGTCTTTTCAATGTCAGTATCAAAACTGTGTAAATCGTACCAAACCGATGTTACATTATTAAAGAGCTCCCAACCGACAATGTACCACTTCTTTTCATATTTTCAATTATAATTTAATTATACTAGTACCGAACATCTATGAAAGAGCTCCGAAACTGATGTTCTAAACTCCTTTTACTCATATTTCAAAAGGCCCATGTTCCCAATATAGATGCATCTTTTCTCTGTCAGTCTCAAATATTTGTAACCGTTCCGATACGTCAGCGGTAGATAAGTCTTTTCAAATTTTCATTGGGTAGAACAGTTTTCAGATAAGTCTGAAATTGAAGTTCCAAAATTGTATTAAAATTCCGAAACCCGCCATACCAAACCAAAAATTAAAGTTGTACTTTTAAGAATTTCGGTTTAATTGTTGTACCTCTTATTTGGTTTAAAAATTAAAGTTTTACTTTTAAGAATTTCAATTTTTCATTGGGTAGAACAGTTTTCAGATAAGTTTGAAATTTTTTAAATGTCGTACCTATTATTTGGTTTATTTGGTTGGAATATAAGATTAATTGGAAGCAAAAATTACAAACTTCTCCATATGATATCTTTTCTTTTTAACAAGTTAAACTTTTAATTAATAAATTAAAAATATTTGCATAAAAGTTTATAGAACTATTTTCGTTACATCATCTATTTTTTTGATGAATCATTACAAAAAAGTCAACAACAAAAAAAATGTAAAGCTTCCCTTATAAAATTTACAAAAACTTTATATCTATAATATAATTAATATATTAAATTATTTTAAAAAATGTTTTATATTTATATACCCTTATTCCCTTTTAGTTTTTTAACGGTAAAATACTAAATGTTTACTATGTTTAGATTTTTAACTTTAATTAGTTTTTTCCATTTATCCAATAAAATAAAGTAAAAATAGAATAAATCTAAAAGTAGTAAAATATCCTACTAATTTTGTTAAGATGAGAAATATATTATAAATCAAATAATAAAATTAATAACATTAACTCTTAACGCATTCACTCTCAAGCAACATGCAATCTCATCATATAATCCCTAGAAACATCATAAATACAAGATTCATAAAAATATATATTACATGGAAAACAAATATTAGTTGGCTAATTTTTAGTGGATGGGGAACATCCATGGATGACGTGGTGACACGGGTCCGTATGATAATTTCTCGTTGAGAATATTACCAACCAGTAAGCTGTCTTTTCGTTTGGAAATATCCAAACAGCATGTACTTGGTTTGAAACTCTTTACATACAAACATAAAATGATACCAAATGTTCTAACATTCTCAGTTGGATTTTAATTGTACTAGTACCAAACTTTCTGTTACGAGTTCCGAAACCGATGTTCAGATGTCCTTTACTTATAAATTTAGAACTGTAAACATAGCCCATTGAAATTTAATTTAAGAACACATCATATAACGAAGTAAACAAAACACACAGGATCACATTACATAATCGGATCATAATTCGATAGAATAAATGATACAAATGTGGGGTGGTCAACATAAACGAATCGAGAAATGCTTCCATGTTGCACATTATACAACATTGCTCTATCGGCAGCAAGCATCAAAATAGTATTGGCGTTGTAAAATGACACAGGCCTTCCATAACCGATTTCATCAATACAACCTATAAGATCGATACTATATTTTTTGTTTCATAACTTTTTTGCATAGTTTTCTATCGTCCAAATCTCCAACCGAACCATATCTTGTCTCAATGACATTAGTACCAGCTTCCTTTCATGCTTGCCGAGATTGAACGACCTAAAAATTTTGGAATTGCATGAGTCAGGCACCGTTATCGATTACCATCGCTCAGTTTTAGTAATTTGAGCATCAATTTCTCATTCATCACTCACCCATTTTGAACGTATGAAATATCATTGTAAAGGTCTCATAGAGTAGAATATGAAGACGTAATTTCATTATTCAAATCTCCACCTTTATCCATAGAAAATATGCCTCAAAGTTTCCACTTTATCATATTTTTCCAACAATACCCCACCTGAATGAAATTGATTTAATCAAAACATTTTGATCGATGTGGTGATAGATTCTACGATCTAACTGCATAGGATAAGTAGGTGTCCACCCTTGAACCTTACCTTGTAAAAGTATATTTACTTTACTGGCTAACCAGTAGATGTGATATCCTTGAACTATTCTACCGTTTGTGTAAACGATAATATATTTCACATAACTATTTATCTGGTAAGAATATTAGTTCTAATGGGTATGTCTGTATAGTTGTGGACATCTCTTGGTTCTGCGAGAGTTTGAGAGAACTATGCCCCAATAGTCTCCTTGAAGCGGCCCTACTTCACTCTCACATAAGTGACTTATGTTGTTCAGCTCACCGAAACACACAATGATCATTAAAAGCATTACTTAGCCTATTCCACTTTTGATCACTGTTCACATCATAGGAACAGACTTGGGGGAAGAACACCCACTGTGACTGCACAAGTCTATGCAAGTAGGTTGTCCCTTTGAACCTAGATCTTGGGATCTCTAGTCAATTAGGTAGGGTTTTCCTTCACATAGCCCATTAAATTTCCATGGGCTTTAGTCACATTCCTTTTGATGTTTTCTCAGCCTGATCTCGATTCAAACCTTTCGTTAGTGAATCCATAATGTTATCTTTTGATATTACAAAATCAATAGAGATAGCCCTATATGAGATCAATTGTCTAATGGTATTGTGTCGACGACGTATATGTCTCAACTTACCATTATACATAGAGCTCTACGCTCTGCCAATTTTCTCTTGGTCATTACAGTCTATGCATATTGTGGGCACATGTTTTGGACATTCAGGAATATCCTCCAAGAAATTTTGAAGCTATTCGGCTTCTTCTCTAGACTTGTCTAGAACTACAAACTCAGATTCTATTATGGATCTGATTATAACCATTTATCTTGAATATTTCCATCTAGAAGCCTTTGATATCTTGAATACCAAATATCCAACTAGCATCGGAGTATCCTTCTAAATAGTATGATCTTTGGAATAATTCAATCGATAATCTTGAGTATATCTAAGATATCTCAATACCCTCACAATTATTTTCCAGTGATTTTCACCTGGATTGTTTGTGAATCTACTTAAACTGCTCACAGTAAAAGTAATATCTGGTCTAGTGTAGCTCATGAGGTACATTAGACTGCCTATGAACCTTGCATGTTCCACTTGGTCAACATTTTGACCTTTATTCTTTGACAGATCTTGCCTCGTGTCTAATGGAGTTCTAGCTATATAGAATCATCCTTGCCAAAATTTTCAAGAATTTGTCCACATAGTGTGATTATATGAGACCTTCATGTGACCGTTTGATTTGGATGTCCAAAATCGTATCGTCTAATCTCATACCTTTTGTGTCAAATCTTGAATTTAACATGTCATTGGTACGTTTTACCATTTCATTGTTGCTTCCAACAATGAGTATCTCGTCAACATACAAACGTAGAATAATATATCCAATATCGGTAATTTTGACATATACACATTTGTCACATTCATTAATCTTGAAGTCGTTTGTCATCATAAAACTATCAAACTTCTCATGTCATTGCTTTGGTAATGTGGTTGTTACCTTTGCAAGACACCCCCACTTTTTTAAGTACTTGTAGGAAAGGTTTAATCCCTTCCATAACTCATATGGTGCCTTATCTCTTTAATTTTAGGGAACCTTATTTAAAGGGTAATTAGCTAATAAAATAGCTTTCCCCCCACAAGTAAGGCGCATTTTTGAAGTTGTAGTTCTTTTCAGAAGTCATCTTCAAAATCATAGTACCAACATTACTCATATAGAGCTTCTCCTCATCTTAAAGCAATTGAAGCATTTCCCATGAAATTTATTTCTTGAACACACCTAATCAACGGTTTATTTTCTTGAAGTTCTTTATGACTTCTACTACTTTTGTCATGGTAATATTTGTCTTAGCAATATTTACCTTAGCAGCATTTGATGGTGGTAACAACATTTACCACATCCTCTCTAAATAATAGGAGGATCATCCTTCAGATCTTTGACCAAGTTTATCATGGTCAAATATGCAACATCTATTGTTGCCACGTTTTGAAATTTTTCCAATGAATTTTACTCGTTTTTCCATTATGTCACAAAGTCACTGACCAGAAATAAAAGATTATGAATCTGTTAAACGTCAAGAATTTAGTCAAAGACTAAAACCAAAAACAGAAACATAATTTCTAACTTTTGTTAGACAGTAGGATTTTAGTAAACTAAAACCCTAAAACGAAAGTTCACACGGTCTTAATATAAAGAACAACAATGAACAGTGTACCAGATAGGTAACTTATGGAAAGAGAGTTGGTGCACTAGGCACGCTTAAATACCAAGTCTTTCAAAGAACCAATCATATACATGCATTTTTGTATTATTTTTCAATCACCGTCTATGGGTTTCATTCTCTTATACTTAAGAAAGTTCTTGAAGTCATTCCAAACAGGGGTTAGCTTTTCAGATGACTAACGTCTGAACGGATTCACGTCCAACCATTTCTTTTGTACCGCGAGTGATCAATTAAAGTCACTGCCTTGGATTCAAAATAATTTAGAATCAATCATCACAAAATTAAGAATTTGGTAACTAAGAATTTTTTAGCACCGACATCTTACATTTTGTACTTAGAGTCCAACGACCCTCACAATTCTTTAGCCATTTTCAAACTCTGTACACTTCATAACGTGCATCAGACTAGGCTTTGAGAATGTAATTTGACATAGAAAACAAAGTTCTTCTAAGTTTTGATTCAAGACCTCGGTCAGAATCAACACTCTAAATTATGTTGAACAGAATAGTAACCAATGTTACTTTCGATGACAATTTCTATTAAAACAGATTTGTCCACAGAAAATTTTAATAAAACGGATTTATTCAGATTGTCCCTTGTTTGGAAAAAGAGATCAAGTAAATTCGTTAAAACGGCAAGAATTAAATCCTGAAATGAATTATTTATGAGAACTCTGCTTACAAACCAAGTAAATCCGTTTAAACGGCGAGAATTACCCTGAAACAAATTATTTACTATATCTTAGATTCCAAACAAATTACGGTTATGTCTGGATATCATGTTAGTCTCTATAAATTTCTTAAAAGAAATCATACGAAGGAAAATATCTATGAAACTCAAAATTCCATATTTAATGGAGCACAATATATTACCATTTCCTCCAATCGATTTCATTATATGAAAACATATATATATATATGAAATTAATATTCCATAAAAGATACAAGAGACTATTAAACAAAAAAATTATTATGGGAAATCATTCATACCCATTAAACGTCTCCGGAAGACATGGCAAATGCGGCAGTGGCTATAAGCTTTCACAAGCTTTTCGATTGACGCCGTATATGAATTTGATTTAATGGCCGACGAAATTTTTGGAAGAGCGGGATATTTTTCGTTGCCTGGTATCTCGATTCACAATGATACAAGAACCGTAATAAGACATATTTATAAATTATCCTTAATCACGATAATCTGTTCGTCTTATATTAAAACTCAATTTTATCTTAAGATTATTAGATAATGAGGTTAGCAATCGAAGAATAATAATAAAAATAAATACCGATAATATTATTAGATCGAACCAAATAAAATCATATAAAGTAATTTAAAACATATAAAATTAACTACAAATAAATTTTAAGTTAAAATAGAAAATTGGATAAAAGAAACAAATAAAACCATACACATTCGGATCATCCATTTGATGCTGCTATACTTGAATCTGATTGTACGGCTTCTCTCATGTTTCCTTTACTGCAATAAATTGCCAAGAAATTAATAGAAATATAATGAAACCAAATAAAGTAATTTAAAACATAAACCGTAATTCGTTTGAGTAGAAACGAATTGAAGCCTGTGAAAACACAATTTTCTTGAGACAGATTTTCGGCCACTCCTATGGTGCTTGAGATATGTTGGTCGTCTGTCTTCCAGGATACAACAACTATATGATCAACTGTAGTAGCACGTCTGTAGAGATCACGAACTGTAACCTTGCCTTCCTCTATCACCGAAAACATTTTAAAAAATTCATTGAGTAAAATAGTAGAAATTCTCTGTGTTTTTGCAGTTGTAAAAACTATTAGGTTTGCATGCTATTTATAGAGGTAGGAGTTTTATTGGAGATAAAACTTGTGAATTATATGAATTTTATTTTAAATAAAATTCATTTATCAAATAGCATTATCACAATAATATCTTAATTAAAAGATAATATTTTATCCTTTTAATTCTAGAGTATTAAAAAATAATATCCAAATTTAAGGATAATCTTTGATCATTTAACTTTTTATTTGAGATATTAAAATGCTATATTTAAAGAAAATTATCTCATAATGAGTTAAAATATTCGTAAGCCCATAGAGGGTCCAACCGGTCCGGACATTCATGTTACACATATCATATCAACTTAAGTTATTCAATAACCACTAAGTAGAGTCTTGTATATAAACATATCTCACATTTGGTAACCCATCAATATGAGATATAAGCTTTTTCTTTTTTCTTAACTCAATTTACAAGCCTACTTTGAGCATCAGTTTCTCATTCATCACTCACCAGTTTTGAGCGTGTGAAATATAGTTGCAAAGGTCTCATGGAGTAAAATATAAAGACGTAATTTTATTATTCAAATTTCTATCTTTGCCCATAAAAAATATGCCTTAAAATTTTCACTTTGTCATATTTTTCCAACAATTTAACCATAGTTCTTTTCCTATATAATAATAATAATAATAATAGTTCAGTCGGTTGAATACTCGTTAATGTCGTATCAAGTAGGATTTGGATCTTGCAGAAGATTTAAATCTTATTAACAAGCTTGTGATTGGTTAAAAAAGTTCATAACTCGTCATATAAATAGTTTTTCATTAAAAAGTTCTAAAATAAGTTTAAAACAAATTTTACGGGGTTTTCCCCTTATTTTTTTTAACATTTTTTTTCTTATTTTTGTATCTTGTTTTCAATTGGTTCCAATGTGAGGTCAATCGGTTAAGAACCGATTGAAATAATTATCATTTAAATAGTGTATATCACATAGATAAAAAAAATATAGTATATTTCGTATCAAAGATCAACCTGTCGATTAAATCTATTTTTTTCACAAAGTTGTTGTTTTAAATGAAATAATTGATTCTATTAGTTTCAAGAAAAATATAGCAATATTGTTATGCATTTTTAATGGCATAATGTTAAAAATATGCGGTTTGATTAAATAATCATTTTAGTTTTTATTTTTTATTTTAAGTATTTTAATGCTTAATATTTTATTTTGGGTCAAAATAGTCTCTTTATACATAAAAATTGTTAGTCAACTAACATTAAATGGCTGACTATAAATAACATGACAAACCTACATGACAGTGCACGCTGACATAACAATATCATATAGATAAATGTGTCGACTTTACGGAATCACGCACCAGTCAAAAAAATAATTGTATGAAATATATTTTTTTTAATGACATGTCATTCTGTCAAATTACTTCAAGTTATTTATTGTTAGTTGGCTTATATTTTTATCCACAGATGAGTCATTTTGACCCAAAATAAAGCATTAAGGATTAAAATACTTATAAAAATATAAAAACAAAAATAACTATTCAATCAAATCTCGGATATTTTTTGACATTGTTTTAATCCTTATAACAGACAAGAACATGTTTCGTAATTTCAATATAAATAAAATAGGTGACATGTACATTCCTTCATTCTAAGTAAAAAAAAAAAAAGCTAAATAATGCGGAGATCATAAAAACCTAACGTAAATTGTCATAATATAATAATGAACAAAAAACTATCATAATATATACATATAAGCATTAAATGACGAAATGTGGATTATATTTGTATTTTTTACATTTTTAATTTAATCTTATGATGGCATATGTTTCGTTCTAAACCTTTGATAAAGATCATACATACATTACATACAATGTCAGATTGCTCAGAGAAAACATAATTTCATTTTCCACTAAAATTAATCATTGGATTCATATTATATTTGTTTAAGACTCTCATCGTTGATGGATTCGACTAAGGTTGAGTTTACAACAAAAAGATTCTGCAACGATTCAAAATATTTTTTTAATAAATTTTATTTTATTTTTTATTGTCCTTTCGGTTTTTAGGGCTTTACCCTCACTAATCCGAGCTAATCCGCGTCGCACATTTTGTTTTGGTGAGTGAGTCTCTCAATAAAGATTTTCTGCATACTCCATGCTTCGGATTCGAGACTTGCTTCCATTTATCACAGGGCCATTATCATCTTCCTAAAAAATACATATAATAAGATGTGCAGCCACCGCTTATATTTCAAGATCTCTATTTTATTTTCTGACGTGAGATTAATATCTTCGTCTCTTCTCAACTGTGATATTCTCCCCCACTCAACCTCGTAATGTCTCGTCACGAGTCAACCACACTTGTAATGGGTTATTGTCACGGTTGTCTAGCCTATTTATCCTACTCATGAACACTCAAAGTAAAATCAAACAATTAAAAGGTAACTTCAATACCTTTGTCACGGACCACTACATCCATTTAATATACTTTAAAAAAACAGTTTTAAACATAACATTTAAAGAAAATAAACTTGAATCAACTCACCCATAAAAATATAATTTGGATCGAACTCTAAATAGATAGTATTAATTCGAAGTTTCTAATTGAAAATAGATTCCCAAGAATGGGATTATACTTTGTGTGTGATTCTTATAGCATATATAAGTTCAATAGAGATTCATAAATATTCATATATTTGTATGGACTTGAATAGCCATAGCTAGGTGGTAAGATAATTATCGAATGAAAGTGGTTGGAATCACATTAAAATTAAAATGAAAACATCAAATCACATGGACCCTTTTAGCCAGGGATCGTAGTCGGTGAAAGTCACGACCCGGAAAACAACCCTTCAATTCTAAGATATTTTCATTGACAATTATTTTAAAAGGAAATCAAAGTTTAATATTATTTTATAATATTTGGCAGTTTAATGATTAAAATAAATATTTTTACAGTTAATTATATTTTTAATTTTACCATTTATTATATCATGAGATGAACAGGTAGCTGAGACGGAACCTACCAATGGATATGTAATTCACAAACGAGAGAGGAATGACGATCCGGAGAGGCTATCTAGGAGAAATAATAAAAGTATCTGTCATTTTTTTTTTTGGTGTTTTTACATATCTCAACTTTAAAAATATTTTAATTTTTATACCTTATATTCTAAAACTAAATCTTAAACTTTAACTTTAAACCTTAAATTCAATTTTTAAAATTACAACATACATAAAAGCGCCAAAAGGAAGTATAGAAGATTTCTATCAAATTCTTATTCTTTCTTATTCCATAGCCCGGTTTAAACCCAGTCCATAGCCCAGTTTAATGGAACTATCAAATTCTTATTCTTTCTTATTTATAAAAGAAGAGAAAATTGGGAAATAACAGAAAACGAAAGAGAGAATACGTTGATCCGTGTATTATATTGGAGGAAGAGATAAGGAGATTGGCGTGGCATCGGTGACTTGCATATCCCTATTTCCATATCCTTTCCATTCAACCCGATTATGTGAAACCAGATTCCCTCCTCCTAATGAAAACAATTAAGTCCCCAACCGAAAGGTACAGCCAATTTACGGATAACCCATACAATTTCCATCGCATGCACCCTCAAGCTTTATCTTCAAACACCCTCAGCTTAACGTTGAATTCTTCTCAAATTCCAAAACCCTACACCCACCAACATGTCTACGTACTGTGAGAAGCTACAAGTATCTTTTACGTGCCAACAAAACAAATGCATATTGGAGACGATGCCTAGCAATATTAATCTCCTAGATTGATTACATGCATGCCATTGGCTGTTAGGGTTACCACACTGGTTTAAGTGGTGAGTGATGATGAACGTTTGTTGAGTTGTAAATAGCAAACCAAGTCTATGGTTAATTAGTTAGAGTGATTAGTTATCTATTTGTTAATTAGATAGAACAGTTATTTTCTTGTTTAGATGTTATATATAGTTGTTTTGTAACTTAAACAAGTTAGTGAAGAATTAATGAAATACAGTTTTACTCCTATTCACACTTTTAACATGGTATCAGATTTTCAGGTTCTCTTTTTTGGTGTCAGTTTTACTCCTATTCACCCTTTATACATTTCTAGTGTGTTTTTCTCCGTGCCTTTTCATTTTCCCATCTAATGCCTCCGTCGGTCGTTTCTCCGATTGATTCTACGGTGGTCGATTTCAACCACCCTCTCTTTTTGCATCCGTCGGACACTCCTTGTGGCATGTTGGTTTCTCATCAGCTCCTAGGCATCGAGAACTATAATCTTTGGAGCTGATCTATGCGGATTGCCCTTTTGGCGAAAAACAAACTTGGTTTTGTTACTGGTGACTGCAAAAAGGATGATTATGAAGCTTCCTTGTATCCTCAGTGGGAGCGATGCAACACGCTTGTGTTATCCTAGATTTTGAACACAGTCAGCCGAGATTTGTCCAACGGGATCGTTTTTGCCTCTAGCGCCGCACAAGTTTGGTCTGATTTGAAGGAGCAATTTGACAAGGGTGATGGAGCTAGGGTTTATTTTCTTCATCGTGAGATTTCTACTCAATCCCAAGGTGATTCTTCTGTTTCCTCCTATTTTACTCAGCTTAAACTTTTGTGGGACGAGTATCACTCTTTGGTTCCTCTCGCCACTTGTGATTGCGAGGTTTCTCGTCAGAATGCGTCCAATCTTGCCCAACAGAAATTGTTTCAATTTCTCATGGGCCTCAATGATACTTACACGGCGATTCGAAGCCAGATCTTGCTGATGAAGCCTCTGCCCTCAGCCAAACAGGCTTATTCCATGATAATCCAGGAAGAATCTCAACGCGCTCATCTTTCAGGGATTTCCCCAATTTCTGACGCTACAACGATGTACTCTGCATCTAGAAATTCTGAGCATCGTCGGTTTAATGGCACGTGTGATTATTGTAAGATCAAGGGCCATAAACGCGACAATTGCTATCGTCTGAATAGTTTTCCTGCATTTCAAATTTACAAAGAATAAGGGTTATGTGGCTGCAATGGCTGTGAATCAATCTAATGATTTGGTCCCTGCTTCGGGTACTGTACCATCTGTGAATCCTCCTACTGCTCTTGTCTTTACCCCAAAACAATACAATCAGATTCTGGGCTTATTGAACAAAGCTTCTTCTGTGGAATCGGCTGCGAATTTAACATGTATTGCTTCTAATACTGCTCTTGTCCCTAATTGTTTCTCTGTTGCTAATGGGGCTATTAATTGGATACTAGATACAGGCGCAACCGATCATATGTTGTCTGTATTTCATGGTTTAACTTCTCTTATTTCTTGTGTTTCTCAGTCTAGATCAGTTCATTTGCCTGATGGTAAAACTACTTCCATATCCCATATTGGTTCCTTTCGGTTTAATTCCTCCCATATTATTACCAATGTCTTATATGTTCCTAATTTCACCAATAATCTTCTTTCTGTTTCCAAATTAACTAAGGAATGGAATTGCAGTGTTCATTTTTTTCCTGATTTCTGTATTTTACAGGAACTATGCACTGGAAGGATAATGGGGATTGGTAAAGAGTCACATGGCCTATAATATTATGATTCTTCAAGTTTTTGCTATGGCAACAAGTCTTTTTCTTCTGAATGTTGTTCTGCTTTGTTGAGTTCTGCTGATTATGTTTCTTCAGCATCTATATCGTCTTGTCTTGTATGGCTTCTTCAAATTCTGTTAATAATACAAAATTATGGCATGCTCGATTGGGGCATGCTGCTATTGCAAAATTGCATAAGACTCCTTTCTTACAATCTTTTAAGTTGCATGATGATATAATTCATGCCTGCTCAGTGTGTCCTTTTGCCAAACAATCTAGGTTACCCTTTCCCTTGAGTGTTTCTCATTCTACTCAGCCCTTTGAATTGATTCATATCGATTTATGGGGTCTTTATCGTGTGTCCACCCATAGTGGTCATCGTTTCTTTCTAACTATTATTGATGATAAGACTAGGATGTCCTGGATCTACTTGTTGAGACTCAAGAGTGATGCCATCTTATCTCTTTGAACTTATTTTCTCTTGCTCGAAATCAATTTTCAACTTCTATCAAAAATGTCGTAGTGATAATGGTACTGCATTTTTTAATTCATAGTGCTCTAGTCTTTTTTCTTCTCTTGGTGTTCTACATCAAAGTTCTTGTGTGCATACACCTCAGTAAAATGGCATAGCTGAACGAAAACACAAGCATCTGTTAGAAGTGGCTAGAGCCCTTCGCTTTTATTCTCATGTTCCTTTGAAATTTTGGAGGGAGTGTGTCCACTGCATGCTATATAATCAATAGGCTTCCAACTTCTGTTTTAGATTGGAAGAGTCCCTTTGAAATGTTTTATGTTAAGCCTACAAATTTAACTCATTTTCTTGTTTTTGGTCGTCTACGTTATGCAACTCAGGTTCCCTTTAAAGATAAGTTTTTCCCTCATGCCATTTCTTCAATTTTCATGGGGTATTCATCTACCAAAAAGGGTACATTCTTTTTAATCTAGAGTCAACAACCTTTTTCATCAGTAGGGATGTTCAATTTCATGAAACTATTTTTCTTTTTAAATCCTCTATTTCTTCATCTTCTTTGTTTTTACCTCATGCTTTTGATTCCTTTTCAGACTTTCTTGTTCTTGATCATAGTTCTGATTCTGTTAGTTCTTCTACTTTACATAATAATTTGCCATCTATCCCTGTTGATTCTGTTATCCCACATGATGTCTCAACAAGTGGATCCAGTCAGCCTGTTGTCACACCTATTGCTTCGGTTGATTCTGTTAATTCTGATTCTGTTGAGTCTATTGTCCCATCTGTTGTCCCTACCAAAAAATCTGCTCGAACTGTTAAACAACCTTCATGTCTTCATGATTATGTGCAAACTTACCAATCTTCATTTCTTCCAGATTCAAACTCAGGTGTGCATTCAATTTCTAATTCCATTACTTATCACCATTTACCTTCTCATGTTCAATCTTTTCTTGCATCTACTTCTCACCTTGTTAAACCCAAGTCTTATTCTCAAGCTATTCAAAATCCTATCTGGATTGAGGCCATAAAGGAAGAGATTTTAGCCTTAGAATCTAATAACACATGGTCGGTTGTTGATCTGCCATCTGGTAAAATTCTAATTGGATGTAAGTGGGTGTTCAGAATAAAGTTTAAAGCTAATGGGGAGGTTGAGCGTTACAAGGCTCGGCTTGTTGCAAAGGGGTATACCCAACGAGAGGGTGTAGATTATTCTGACACATTTTCACCTGTGGCAAAACTTGTTACAGTAAGACTTGTTTTAGCCTTAGCCTCCATTTTTTACTGGCCACTCTTTCAAATAGATGTATATAATGCATTCCTCCAAGGTGATTTAGTTGAGGAGGTTTACATGCATCTGGCTGAGGGTTTTGGCAGCCAGGGGGAGTCCAAGGTGTGTAGGCTGGACAAATCCTTATATGGCCTTAAGCAAGTATCTCGACAGTGGAATTTAAAGCTTACAAATACATTGTTACATGATGGATATAGTCAAAGTACGATTACTCCTTGTTTACAAAAAGGAAGGGTTCCAGTATAGTTGTGATGCTTATATACGTTGATGACTTGTTGGTCACTGGAAATGACAATTGTTTGATCAAAGAGCTGAAGGAGATTTTGAATACAAACTTCAGAATAAGAGATCTTGGTGAAGGGAAGTTTTTTTTTTTTGAATTTGAAAATATTAAGGTCAGAGAAAGAAATTCTGGTGAATCAACGAAAGTATGCTTTGGAATTGATAGAAGATTCAGGTTTAGGGGAGCTAAACCTGCCTTAACACCACTTGAGCAAAGCCAGAAGCTTACTTCTGCTGTGTTTGATGAAGGTCTGGTTGAAAAGAATTGCATTGATGAGCTGTTGTCAGACAAGACAGTGTATCAAAGGTTAATTGGTAGACTTATTTACTTGACACATACAAGACCTAATATTACTTACGCCGTGCATCACTTAAGCCAATTTATGCAACAACTAAAGAAATCTCATCTTGATGCAGCACTTAGGGTGATCAGGTATGTGAAGAAGAGTCCAGGCCAAGGAATACTATTGAGTGCTGCAAGCAAATGTGAATTGTTTGCTTATTGTGATTCGGATTGGGCCTCATGTCCCATGGCAAGGAAGTCTATAACTGGTTATTGCATCAAGTAAGGAGACTCCTTACTTTCATGGAAGTCCAAAAAACAAAATACAATTGCAAAGTCATCAGCTGAAGCTAAATATAAGAGCATGGCAATGACATCTGCTGAAATTATTTGGTTAAGGGGATTGTTAGCAAAACTGAGAACTGATGAAATGCATTCAGCTAAACTTTTTTGTGACAGCAAAGCAGCCCTACAAATAGCAGCAAACCATGTGTTCCATGAGAGGACGAAGCACATAGAGATCCATTGTCACTTTGTCCGAGAAAAGATAGCAGAAGGAATTATACAAACAGAGCACTTAAGGACAACAGAGCAGCTGGCAGATGTGATGACTAAGGCACTTGGGACACAACAACATCAAATATTGATTTTCAAGTTGGGGTTAAAAGACATTTTTCAACTACCAACTTGAGGGGGAGTGTTGAGTTGTAAATAGCAAACTAAGTCTATGGTTAAATTAATTAGAGTGATTAGTTAGCTATTTGTTAATTAGTTACAGCAGTTATTTTCTTGTTTAGATGTATTATATGTAGTTGTTTTGTAACTTAAACAAGTTAATGAAGAATTAATGAAATACAGTTTTACTCCTATTCACACTTTTAACAAACGTTGCTATCATTCCATGTAGTTCCCAAAAGCAATGATTGATCATGGGATGTGATTTTTTTTATTGGGAGGGTGATGCTGGTTTTACTTTTATTGCGATTGGCTACTCCCACATTCGTTCTTAGAATCGACGTTTAGGGTTTCTCATTTTACGTTCTGAATTACAAGAGTTTCTCCCATTGCAAGAAAATACTGAGTCAAGTAAAATTTTTTAGAGTTAGTCGAATTGATGAGTTTTGTTTTGTAATTCAAACTTTATTTGGTTTTTTAGTCAACTTTATAAAATTTTAGTCGAGTTGAGTTGCTCGAGTTTCTGTTCAAATTTAACCGTAAATATTTATAATGTTATATTACTAATTGGTTCCAGTTTAAACAACTTTTATTATTATATATGATATACGTATATTTCTTCATATATGATACACATGTATCAGACAAAGTTGATGGTCTCGACTTGAACTTAAAAATCGATCTACTATTTACTAGAAATTTTAAGTTATTTGAGTCTCATCGTATAACTCAAATTTTATTTAAAAGTTTTTAATTCGAGTAGAACTTACAAAATTATGATTCAAATCAAGTTTTCATATCAAATCAACTTAAAAAATTCAACATTTTCAACAAATTTTACTCCGCTTTTATTTCTTTTAATCTTGCGAAGATGATACGTATAAAACTTATCACCTCATTAATACACTTAAACCAATTAAAATTTAAGTTAATAGATAGATACACACGTCTAATCGAAAACTATTACTCAATCCGTCGTATTCCCTCGTTCACAATTCTCATTTGTCTTTTACAAAAGGGTAACGTGGGCTCCCATTCTTTTCAACTCCCTCCATAATTGATGCCAACTTTATTGTTTATTTGATGGATCGTCAACGGTGGTTTATGTACATTTTGCCTACACATTGCATATGCATTTTGGTTTTAGTGTTTCCTATTACACTCACCCATTTGTCAGTAAAATTTCAGAGCTAAGACGCGTGTCGACTTCCTACTCTACACCCGAGATGTAATTTTTAATAAATTTTGGTACGTAAATTGTATTTATCATTTTAGTTTCTCTAGTAGTGATTGGCTTCAAGTACGATCAGGATCACAGTCGAGTGGGGACAGGGATATGGATTCTCATATTCCTATCATTGTACAATAAATATGGTCCGTACAATATTCGAAAAAAACTATATTGAAATAGAAATTGGAAACTCGCATATTCATAAATTTATACTTATGAACACTTATTGACTCATCCTTAAGTGTGATTATTGAGCGAGTTGATCGCGAGTTGAGTAGTGCTTAATTCGTGCTCGTTAAAAAATCTTGTTGCTTGACTCAACTCGTTGCTCGTTAAGCTCGATAAAATTTTGCTTGACTTGTGCTCATTAAAAAATTTCGTTGTTCGACTCGACTCGTTGCTCGTTAAGCTCGATAAAGTTTTGCTTGACTCGTGCTCATTAAAAAAATCCCGTTTCTCGAATCAACTTGTTGCTCGTTAAGCTCGCCAATTTTTTGCGTTGTTTTTTAAATATAGGTAAAATCTAGTAATACTATTAGAGTTTAATTTAAATATAGAATTTATAAGGAAAAAACGTGAGGTCTGAAGAGATAAAAAATGCGAACCTTCCATGACCGAGTTAGAGATGAAGTCAATATTCGAATGTGATACTCTTTTTAGTTTCTCAACATTCTTCGATAAACAATAAAGGAGATAATATTTTAGGAATTTTGGGATTTTAACTTTTAATCGTATTCTTTTATATGAGAAACGGAAACTGAAGACTTTTTCCCTTTTCTATTTTTATACATAAAATAATAATAAAAGAAAAATAAAAGACTTTAATAAAAAAGAATGACTCATCATTATAATTTAATTTCATATTAATACAAATTAACTTTTTAAATTCTCGAGAAGTACAAAACGTTATGAAAATTTAAAACCAAAATTTATGGGTAAATCACCTAACAATTCACTTAAATTTTTTTTAGAGTTTTCAATTAGTATTTAAACTTTTTGGAACATATTTTTTTAAGGTAGCCATAAAAAAATCATAAAAGAATTTATAAAAAAATAACGAGCTGCTCACGAACTTATCAAGTCGAGTTGGACCTTACTCGACTCGATAAGATCTCGAGTCGAGCTTGGTTTCGAGTCGAGTCAACTTGAGTTGAGCATTAACCAAATTTTGACCAAATCAAACTCAAGTTGTTTGCGAGCTGCTCAACTCAATAAGCACCCCTACTCATCTTCGTGTTCTGTTTACATGAATATTGAAAATATTGACATTTATGAATGACATTTTATTTATAACTAGTACTTCATATTATTCATAAATCGCTTCATCTCACGTTACTAACAAAATAAATAAATTTAGTAGTATAAAATTATATGTTTAGAATTTATTCAAGGCTTAACTGTCAAAAAAGTGCTCAAATTATACTTTTTTTTTTAGTTCGGTGCCTAAATTTTATTTTCAAAAATTATATGTTTATAACTTATTCAAGGCTTAATAGTTAGAAAGTTGCCCAAACTATATTTTTTGTTCAATTAGGTGCCTAAATTTTGTTTCGGTCCAAATTAGTGCCTAACGTTTCATTCCGTAAACCAAATCAGGTTTTGTCATGACAAACGTTAAAATTTTTTCGTTATCCAATAAAAATGCGACACCTGACATATTCATGTTATTTTCTTTAATCTTTATTTAAAAAATCAAAAAATTTTAATTTTATAAAAAAATCTAAAACCTTTAATTTCTCTGAAAACCCCAAACTCTAACCCCAAATACTTAAATCCATAAATTTCTCCCATCCCACCACCGATTCAACCACCACCGGGCACCATTGCCTTCGTCGGACCTTACGACTGAAAACTTCATCATCTCATTGTCAAAAACCGACGAATGAACCGTCGATTGCTCCGTCAACAAACATCAAACAATGAAGAAAAAAGAGACCGATTGGGTTTCTTACCAACTGCTAGAGGGTGAGGGATGTTGAACAGTGAAGTATGCGACGCTTGAGTAGTGAACGGTGAACCTCTGACGTGTAGGGGGTGCCAGACGGTGAGGAGATGTGGTTCGAGAGTTTGATTGAAAGAAATTAAAACTTTGGGTTTTTTTAAGAAATTCATATTTTTAAAGAAATTCAAAAATTAAATAAATAAAAATCTAGGCCACATGTCATGTTATAATTGGATGATAGAATTTTTTTAACGACCGTTGACGGAAAAACCTAATTTGAGTTACAGAAGTAAACGTTAGGTACCAATTTGGTTCGAAACAAAGTTTAGAAACCTAACTAGAAAAATTGTATAGTTTGGGCACATTTCAGACATTTAAGCATTTATTCAAGAAGAAACTTTCAATATATTTAATCATTTAATAAATACAATCAATTTGGATTGGTTGGAGTTAAAGTTTAAGCCTCACCATTAATTCATTTGATTTTTAAAAATATATTTAATAGGCATAGTTTAAAAATAAGTAACTTTTAATGAATAAAATTTGTCTCTTTTTTTGTATCTCTTTCTATGTTCCAGCACTAAAAATAGAGTTTAAGATTTCATATTAGTTTATAGGATTAGTGTTTAGAATTTAATGTTTAAGGTATGTGATTTAGTTTTTAAGATTTAGAGTTTAAAATTTGGGGTTCAAATATTAGGGTTAAAGTGTAGGGTTTAATTTTTTAGTGTTGGAACAAAAAAACAAAAAAACAGTTTTTTTTTCAATTTTCGGTAAAATTGTTCAAAACGACTTCTATCTTTGATGATCGTACATTACTTGAGAAGTAAGTGGTAAGGACATTTCCACTAATATTTTTAAACAAAAATCACTATCGATAATGTCATATTCTCACATAATAATGTTAGAAACTAAACATGATAATATAATATTTTAAAATTCTATATTATCTCCAGTAACGTAAAAATTTCTCAAACTAAACGCCACTAGATATAACAAGTGTCCTATGAAAAAGCGGATGATGTTTATCCTAAGAGGCATGAGTTCAAATTGCCTTGTCTACAAGGATTATGCGTATTGTCAAAGGGTTAAGAATATGTATGAACACATACTACCTTGTAATCACATTTAGAATATATATATATATTTATAACATTACTAAAAAGAGTAGTCATGAACTATAATTTGGTGAACATAGAAATCTAGAAAGATTATTTTTGGTATTTTTAATGTGGACTCGTAAGAATATTTGTTCCATTTTTAAAATAAAATAAAATTTATACACATCTTGTATATAAAATTGCTCAAATTGAAACTATTTAAAAATATATTATTTTCTTTTATACTAAACGACTCCTTAAGTTCATAAATGTCAATTTCTTCTATGTAAAAAGAAATTATTCATCCTGTGGCTTGTAAAAAAAACTCGTTTCCACTGATTAATGAAAAGATAATCGCAATCGCAATTTCATATATTGTGTGATTCACCGACTCCTCCAGTGTCCTTATTGTGTGATTCACAAGCAGCGATATGTGTGGTTCAAAACCAAGCTTACAATGGTAAGAAGAGACATATCCGCATAAGGCATGAATCAGTAAGACAATGAGGAACGTAGTACTCTCTTTAGAGTATGTGAAGTCGTAAAAGAATCTTATTGATCTGCTTACCAAGGGGTTAAGTCGGAAATTGTCTCTCGATTTATTGAGGGGGTGGGTCTAAAGCCCATTGGTTGAGGAATTCATGGTGGATACCCAGCTTAGTTATCTAAGTTCAATATGGTCAAACGAAGCCATGGAAAGACTCATAGTGTACATATTATGTACCTATCCCTATGACGAATAATGTACATGCACATGATGAGCTTTAATGCTCTTAATAAATTCATAGCCCAGTGTTTGGGTGGTCTTAGTGAGAAAGACTTGATGAATCTACCGATTTTGGTTGAATATTTACTCTTAATAAGTTCATAACCCAGTATTGAGTGGGCAGTCCTATCCCGAATGACTATATGAACTTGCCACTAGAAAGGATGGGTTTTCTTAAACTCTTAATGAATTCAATCCCAAGAGTTGGGTGATCCTATTGAGAATGACATATTGAATTCAGCGATTAATGAGGTTGAATATTTATTCTTAATGATTTCTTATCATAGAGTTTGGGTGGTTCATTTAAGATGAACTTGAAGATATTCACCTTATTTATTGTGAGGTTGAGATGTTGTATAAAGCTCTTAAATATTTCATAGCCCGTTTTTGGGTGGTTTATGTTGAGATAAACCTGATGAAATAACCTACGTAAGTGAGAAGGACTAGACACCTTCTATGAAAAATATTAGGTTGTTTTTCTAGTACACTTACTAGAATCCTAAGAAAAGAGGGATATATAAATATACTTTTGTATATACTCTTTTGTGGACACATCGAGGACTTCAGTGGATGAAGGGGTTAGTTGTGTGCTATGAGTTCACCCTAATCTTATAAAGTTTTAGATTCGTTCACTTATCTAAGAGAAGAATTTCTCATTATCACTATGTACTAGTTTTATATACGTTCACTACTGCTTAAGGAACTCATCTTGCTATTGCTCTTCTCTCGTTTTTGTTAAACTCGAATTTATCTTTATATTTTTAAAAAAGAGGAATTCTTTCGCATTAGTAGGAGAATGTTGGTACTACTCAAAGAGTGTAAGAGCACTTATCCCACATTGGGAGGGAATATCCTTTGACACGTTCGCGCACGTTCTATTTTTTGGAGAAAATTCATAAGAGTTTTACTTTTTTAGGCCATTTTTCAAAATTGAAGGTTTAAAATCACAGTTGTAATTGTTGTTGTTACAGGCAGTATTATCGGGATAAATCCAGACTATTTTGAGCGTGTATTACTGCTCTGTTACTACTACAATTAGGGGTGTAAACGAGCTGAGTCGAGCTCAAGTAGTGCTGAGCGCGACTCGGCTCGTTAAGATTTCGAGTCGAGTTTGAGTTCACGTAATTTTTTACGATCTTGAGAAATATGAACTCGACTCGGCTCGTTAAGAACTCGATTCGATTTTGAGCTTGATTCGAGCCCAATTGAGTCAAGTGTTAATCGATCTTTGACCACGTCAGACTCGAGTAGCATAAATCGAGTTTTTCCTTTGCCTTGTAATTAAGTCAACTGTATCACTTAATCTCACTCCCGACCTTTTCCTTTCCATTTTTGTTAGCACGGTCCCAATTCGTATCGAAAGCTAAAAACTGAGTTTCGAGGCTTAAATCGAGCTTGTAAGATTTCCTCTTCTCCCTCCTATTTCTCCACGGTTTGGGAATGAATTTTTTTGGATGATAACTCTTCATATATCATATATTTATTCCACTTTGTATAAATAAAAATGAGTTTTTAATTCATTTTATCCTAATTTACCAAAATGTCCCCAACTAAATTCATATTTACTAGTTTACCATTTTGTAAAATTCTAACTAAATTTATTTGGATTCCAACCAACCACTATTCATCCATTAAAGAAATCTAAAAATTCCTTCCATATCCCTTTTGAGTGAAAAGACCAAAATACCCATTACCAATCAACATTTTTACAAAATTGCCATTCTAGGCAATTTTAGTCAAATAAATTTAATCCAAACACTTAACTCTCCAAATATCCATAAAATAATATTTTATAACTCTTCCAAAGTCTATGGAATCATCTCCAAAATTTTAGCTTGATCCGATTTACCGATAAATGCTGAGAATTTTATTGGTTACTAAATAAATTCCTTAATCAAAATAAATCATAGGATTCATCCTAAATCGAACTAAAATATTTCCAACACTTGGAAATGAATTTTATAACCTTCATCTATCATATGGTGAAATTTCATAATTTTTCAGTTCGATCCGGGTATCCGAATTCCACTTAAACTTTGACAGTGATTTCCCAATAATCGAAGTATCGGATCAAAACAGTAATTCCACATTCGGTCCACACCAATAGTGCTCTATCTATTTATGAAATAAAACACCTAACTTTTGGGAAATTACAACTTTGGTCCCTCAATTTTTCATATTTCGACTTGTACCATACAAGTTTTGAAAACTTATCATTTTGGTCACTAAACTTTAACCTTGAATTCCCATTCTAATTTCATTGGATTTTAACCAAATTTTGCGAGTATCCTATTTTACTCGTTCTCTATCACATGACACCTTAAAACCTCAGAAATTTCTTTTCTACAGTCCATAATTGAGAAAATCCTAACTTTTGCATTTTTGTCATTTTAGACACTAAGTAAGCTTTTAAGCAATTATCTTAGAACTAGACGACCCTTAAATAGTACTGTAAATTTTGGGGTATTACAATTCCTCCCCTTAAGAAAATTCATCCTCGAATTTTCAAGATGTACCTGTTTCGAATAAATGTGGGTACTGTGTAATATCCCAAATTTTGGCTAGTGACTAAAAAGGTAAATTTTGAAAGTTTTGGGGTTAAAAGTATAAACTTTGGAAAAGTTTGGGGACTGAAGTGTAAATTTCCTCAACAAGTGGTTTTATTCAGTATAAGGGTGAATCTGATCGAATAAGAACGTTGATATCGGATTTGAGAATTAAGATATAGTAGAAGGTATCGAATTTGGATCGATTGTTAAGCGTGCTCAGGCTAGGGAAAATACAAAGATGGGTGACTTCTGGGAAGGTCCCATAAAAGTATTTCTGATCGATAATTTGGACTCAATAAGAGTAAAGAATATTTGTATGAATTTACGATAAAGGATTTCTAAGAGAAATTCTACTCTTTGAAGATTTTTGATAATTTTTGGGATAATAGACTAAGTTAAGAAAATTCAGTCTAAGACTTTAGGAAATAAAATTTTTATAAGATGATAGTTATCATTTTTCGAATATGGAAATATGGAATTTTTGGAATAAATCTGATAGCTCGATAAAGGTTAAGTCACAGTAAAAGTATTTTATGGATATCGAGAAATTTTGAACTGAAATTTCAGAGGCTGATCCAAAAGCCATGAAAAAGTCATAAAATACTATTTTATGAATATTTTATTATAGTTGGCTGGATTCCAACAAGACTTAGTTGAATTTTTACAAGAATGGAAAACTAGTAAATAAAAACTAGTTGGAGGGCAAATTGGTCATTTTGCCCTAATGGCATTTTTGAAATATTTAAAAAGTTACAAGGACAATTTTGGAAGAATAAAATGGAAGATTAAATCTTGGCCCTTGATTAATGATAAGATCAATCTCAAACATTGGATTAAAAGGGCATTTTAGTAATTTCACTATCTAAATGAAATTAAAATTCATTTATACAAGACAAGTGGCCAAATTGGATGAAAAACAAAAAGGATGAAGACTTCTTCATCCTCAAAATTTTGAAATATGAGGGGGAAAAGAAAGAAAAATGGAGAAAAATTTTCCAAGTTCGATTCAAGCCCCGAAACTCGATTTTCAGGTAATATTTTCAACTACAAAATTATTCTACTCTTCAAGCTCTATCTTTTGATGTAAATACTTCATGGAAAACATGATTGATTGATGAGAATTTTGCATTAGAATAAATTAGGGTTTATGGAAAAAGTTTGGGGCTTTTGGAATTTTATGATTTCGTGATGAAATTCAAGTTGAAATCAAGCTAGTATAATGTTAAAATCATGTTATCGAGTTGAGATTTAAACCCTGCATATTTTAGTTTGTATGAAGATGATTAGGGTTTATGGATTCAAGTTTAATTTAGGGTTTGTGATGTTGAATTAATGATCTAGTAAGCTTGAATTGTTATTTGGAAGCAAAACCCTAAGTTAAAGGTATAGGGTCCATTTTGGAAATTCTGAAAGTTAGATGACTAATCTGATTTTTTTTATAATTTTGAAGTGTATTTATGTTATTATTGAAGTTGGAGATGTGAAATTGAAGTTAGAATGTTAAACCAATGTTAAATCGAATTAGTGACCATTTTGACAAATTGTCAAAGTTAAGTGACCAATTTAGAAATGAGGTTTTAGAGAAGGATTAAATTTGAAGTTTAATTATAGTGATGGAATTAAGATAGTAATGTTGATTTGAGGACTAAATTGCAAAGTCAAGAAGCTAGAATCCTTATATTTTCATTCAGTGACTATTTCAGCTAAGAAGGAAAATTAAGGGAAACTGTTGTGAATAATTATTTGTTGAAGAAGGTGATAAGTTGATGGTTTAAATTAAATAATGGGACTAAATTGAAAAATAGAAAAGTAAGGAGAAGTTAGTATAAAAGTTGAAGTTAATTATGGAAGCTGTTTAGAAAACTGGATTATGGCAGTAAGTTTGAAAATTCACCATAAATTCTACAAAAATAGTTAGATGGTGAATTTTATACCTACGTAAAGATTTGTTCGTTTAGTTTCGTTTCCAATAAACGGAAACTGATTTTGAGTTCTGAGTAAAAAGATATGAATTTTTAAGTGGTGAAAGGACAGAAAACAGTATGGCAGTCTGTTCCGAAATCAACACTAAAAAATTGACTTTGAAAATTTGTCATAAATCGTACGAGTTGAATTTAGGCTATTAATTTATATGGATGAAAAGCTTATTGAATCTAGTTTCTTTCCGAACAAACGGAATCGAATTTCGAGTTTTGGATCACTTTATAGAAATAAATCTTCAAAGGTAGTCCAAGCTGCCAGAAAATGGAATTTGAGACATTTTATATCTATTGTTAGTTAGCAAGCTTGGAGGAATTATTTGAAGTTCGAAATGGTTATTAAGGACCAAAATGTGGTTTTTGATAGTTAAGGAAGAAAGGAAATTTATGGAAAATTTTAATGTTGAATGATTAGATAGTTTGATAAAAATATTATTAGAGGTGAATCTAACAAATGTTTATTTATATTCATGTGATAAATGAAGTTGGTTTCAAATCGAAAGAAGGTTCGAGGTTCTATAAAGGAAAAGATCGAATAGAGCTTAGTGAGGCAAGTTAATAAATGGCACAGGTGAGTGCATTTCTATATGTTTGCATTATGTTGAAAATGGCATTGAATTTATCTATAATACGTGATATGATACATTGCTTAACATGGCAAGATTGATGGAATACCAAGTACGAATGATTGTTTGCATAAATGATGATGCATTATGCATACATGAAATATGGATAATGACAATATTAAAATGAAACAAAATACACCTGGGGATCCACGCCCATAGTGCAAATGCACTAACAAGGTGTTTGATATAAGGAGCAATGAGCATCCTTATATGAGGAGCAAAGAGCGTCCTTCAGAGTACGTACTTAGATAGCACTACGGTGCAGATAGGTTGTAGGTACCATGGGCCTTTCAGCCAGACACGTTAATAATAATACAAGATGGTTATATGATAGA